>OV702285.1:49952356-51374624 GCA_916181665.1 Avena sativa | reverse complement strand
GATGAAGGACTTGAAGCGGCGTACCATCATGCGGGCCTCCGTCTTGTCTGCGGGTAGGGTCCCTCCCTCCAGGTAGGCGACGTATGGTGCAGTCCAGTCGCTTGGCTCCATGATCACGGCGACCAGGGCTGGTTCTAGTTGTAGTGGTATCCCGATGTCGATCTCCCTTGGGGGAGAGACAGACGGCTTGGTGATGGTGTTGAGGAATACGCCGGCGGGTGGCGCCAGATGAGCTGACCCGACGCGAGAGAGGGCGTTGGCCTCTTTGTTCTTGCGTCGGTCGATCCACTCGACGGAGTAATCGGCGAAGTGGACCCCAGCTGGTCCACTGCTTGGCGGTATGCCACCATGGTGGGGGAAACTGCATCGCAGGTACCGGCGACTTGTCCGACGACGAGGTCGGAGTCGCCGTAGCAGCGCAGACGGTTGATGTTCATCTCCTTGGCCGCTCGCATGCTGTGGAGGAGGGCCTCGTACTCGGCCATGTTGTTGGTGCAGGGGGTGAAGTAGAGGTACATGACGTAGCGCAGCTTGTCGCCCTTCGGGGATGTGAGGACGATCCCTGCCTCTGCGCCGTCTGCATTCTTCGACCCGTTGAAGTGTAGCGACCAGTAGTGGAGGTACGACAGCTTCTCCGGCTGCTGCGCCTCCTCCCAGTCGGCGAGGAAGTACTCTAGGGCTTGTGACTTGATTTCCTTGCGGTGCTCGTACCTGATGTTGTGGACTCCGATCTCGACGGCCCACTTGGCGACTCTCCCGGTCGCCTCGCGGTTGCGGATGATGTCTTGCAACGGCGTTGAGGAGACGATCGTTATTGGGTGCTCCTGGAAGTAGTGCGGCAATCGCCGCTGGGCTCGGAAGACCGCATATACCAGTTTTTGGTTCTACGGGTAGCGCTGGCGTGAATCTGTGAGGACTTCGCTGATGTAGTAGACAGGTCGTTGCACCGGGCGCTCCTTGCCATCTTCTGGTCGCTCGACGACCATGACGGCGCCGACGACTCGTTCGGAAGCCGCGACGTAGACGAGCATGGGCTCCTTGTCGACGGGGGCGGCGAGTAGCGGGGCCGCGAGTAGCACTTCCTTGAGTGCGTGAAGCGCGTCGTCTGCCTCCGTATCCCACTGGAACATGGGGTTCTTGCGCATTAGGCGGTAGAGAGGCATTGCCTTGTCGCCTAGCCGGGGGATGAAGCGACTGAGAGCCGCTACTCGTCCGGTCAACTTCTGGACATTGCGCAGGCACTCGGGTTTGCCGAGCCGGGCGATCGTGTTGATATTGGTGGGGTTCGCCTCGATGCCTCGTTTGGAGACTACGTACCCCAACAGCTATACAGTTGGTACACCGAAGGTGCACTTTCCTGGATTTAGTTTGATCTTGTACCTCTGCAGATTTGCGAAGGTTTCAGCCAGGTCGGCGAGTAGATCGCCCTGGCGAGTGGACTTCACCACCACGTCGTCGATGTAGACGTGGATGTTGCGGCCAATTTGGCTCGCGAGGAACTCCTGCATGCACCGCTGGTAGGTCGCCCCGGCGTTCTTGAGGTGGAATGTCATGGCGGTGTAGCAGAAGGCTCCGAATGGCGTGATGAACGCCGTCTTCTCCTCGTCCTCGACAACCATTTTGATCTGGTTGTATCCAGAGTAGGCGTCAAGGAAATACAGCGACTCCGACCCGCGGTCGAGTCGATGATTTGATCGATCCGCGGGAGGATGAACTGCTCCTTTGGGCAAGCGCTGTTGAGATTTGTGTAGTCGATACACATTCTCCAGGTCCCGTTCTTCTTCTCGACCAGGACTGGGTTTGCCAGCCACTTGGAGTATTTGATTGGCCGTATGAAGCCTGCAGCGAGTAGACGCTGCACCTCCTCGGTGATTGCCCAGCGGCGCTCTTCATCGAAGGGCCACAGCGACTGCTTGATGGGTCGCGCTTTTGGGTCGGCGTTTAGTTTGTGCTCAGCGAGTTCCCTCGGGACACCAGGCATGTCGGAGGGCTTCCATGCGAAAATGTCTTGATTCTCACGTAGGAACTCGATGAGCGTGCCTTCCTATGCTGGGCTCATGCCCGTCCCGATCGTCACCGTCTGGCTGGAGTCGCCTGGGACCAGCTCGACGGAGCGTGTGTGCGTGGTCGCCTTAAACGCGGTCGAGGCGCCGTTCTCCGAGTTGGGCTTCTTGAGTATTGTGGGGTCGTCGTTGTTGACCCCGCTCGTGTATATGGTGAGCTCCTCCGCATAGTTGGCTTCTGCGGCGATGACAGTGTCGGCGAGCTCGGTGCCCTTGATTCGCACTCCGCGGCCATGTCAGGGTCGCCGTGGACGGTGATGATACCGCACGGCCATGGGAGCTTGATCGCGTTGTACGCGTAATGTGGTGCTGCCATGAACTTGGCGAACGCTTGCCGCCCCAAGACGCAGTTGTAGGGGCTGTTGAAGGGCACCAGCTCGAAGACGATCCGCTCGGTGCGGAAGTTCGCTGGGGTGCCGAAGGTGACTGGCAACGTCACTTTGCCGATCGGGTACGCCTTCCGACCGGGGACGATGCCGTGGAAGGTGGTGTAGGTCGTCTCGATCATCGTCTGCGGGATCCGCAGTCGCCTGAATGTGTCCAGGTAGAGGATGTTGATGGAGCTCCCGCCGTCCACCAGCGTCTTGGGGAGCCAGTATTCGCCTACCTTGGGCTTGACCGCCAAGGCGACTTGCCCTGGATATTCGATCTGTGGCGAGTGGTCCTCGTGGCTCCAGGCGATCCGCTGCTCGGAACAGTTGAGGAAGCGAGGGACGTCGACTTGGGATACCACGTTGACGGTGACGGCGCGGGCGATGACCTTCTTCTCACGCTTGGTGCTAAACCCGGTGAAGGTGTGGAGCGAACCGACGTCATTGCTGAATGCTCCGCCATTGGGCGGGTTGTTTTTGAGGTCCTCCCTCGCGCGCCGTGCCTTCTCGATATCCTTCAGGGAGTGGCAGTCGGCGGTCGTGTGTGTGGCAGGCTTCCCTTCCCTGCTGTCGAACACACATGGATGGTTGAGGAGAGCCACGGGTCGAATTTCAGCCTCGCCTTGTAGTTTCCGCTGTCGCGGCGCTGGCCCCCGTCGCGCGGAACCTCTTGGGCTCGCGTGGCGCGTAGCCAGCGTTGGCAACAAAGTCGACTCGCCCGTCACCGCGGCGCTTGCCGGTGAGGCGCGTGTTGCTGTAGCGTAGCTCGGGTCGCCTCCTGTTGTCGTGGCCGCTTGGGCGGCGATTTCCACCCGATGCATCATCGGTTTCTTGGTTCGGGTCCTCCTCCGCGTACCGTTTGGCGATTTTGAGGAGATCTGGGATGTTGTCGAGTGTCTTGTACACCCGCTCGAGCTTGGCAACCTGTGATTCGTAGCGGCATGAGGTCTTGAAGTAGTGGATCGCCGTCTCTGGGTTGATGTCGGACGCATTGAACCACAGATCTTGCCACCTTTGGAGCCAGTTGCGGGTCGACTCGCGGGGTCCCTGGACGCATTGCTCCAGGTCCTCGATGCTGGTGGCGCGCATGTAGGAACCCTCAAAGTGCCTGACGAAGGCGTCGCGCATGTCCTCCTAGGAATCAATGCTGTCCGCTGGGAGGTTTTTGATCCATTGCCGAGTCGCTCCCTCCATCATCACGAGGAGGTTACGAGCGGCGAGTATGTTAGTGTGGCCGGCGATTCCCATAGCCATGAGGTATGTGTCAAGCCACACGGCCGGATCGTACGAGGGGTCGTACTTTTTAATCTCCTTTGGCGCTTTGAAGTTCGCCAGATATTTCTCGCCCCAGATCATCGGTCTGAAGCACTAGGGGCCGACTCGGCTGAGCGAGCCCCTTGGCTCGCCGTCGTGGCGGTTGGTCAGGGTGTGCCTCAAGTCGTTGGGCTAGCATGCGCGCCAGCTTTGGTTGTTGATGATGTGGGTCCGCGCGTCGACTGGCTGCTCGTTGGCAGTGACCATGTTGTTCAGCGTTCGAGGGTCGTTGGTGGAGAGTGCCGCGTGCGCGGCCCTTGGCTGGAGCTGTAGGGGCTCAGGTGGCGAGCAGTTGAGGGTGTTCGCCATTGATGGGCGGCCGCTCGAGGCCTCCCTGCTTCCTGAGGAGCGGGAGTACATGCGCCCCCACGAGTCGGCTCCTGCGACTTGCTGATTGACAGCCTTGGCGAGTAGGGCCTTGGTGTATTGGATCTGCAGCGTGCCTTCCCGTGTCACGTTGAGGTTGGTGACCGCAACTTGACTGGCGATGACGTTGTCCATTGGGGTGGAGTATAGTGAGAGGCCGTTTGAGTCCCGCTCTTGCAGGGATATGAGAATCCTCGGCTGGTTTGGAGGGGGCGTGCGACCGGGCGGCGGTGGGGGAGCTCCGTTCGCTGTTGCGCCTGGCGGTGTCCGGGCACTTTCTCCTGGTGGCGCGTTCTCGTAGATCACGCGATCGGCCATACGAGCCGGGTCGTTCTCGTTGTCGAAGTTTAGGGCGCGGCCCTGAACGGTGGCATTCAGGCGTGACCTGATGCGGCTTTGATGGTAGAGTGACAGCTTCTGTGCCGTCGCCTGCTCGAGGCAAAAATTTTCGTGCTCGGCTTGTTCCTTTAGGCGCACGCGGAGTTCCTCGACTTCCCCCGCCGTCGCGGTTGGCGGGATCGGCGTAGAGAATAGGTCTGGTAGGGCACTCGCGCCGCCTTGCCATGTAGGCCGCGATGAAGTGACTAGATTCGGCATAGAGGTTGCCGGAGTTCTTTGATCCGGAATAAGAGTCGAAGATTCCGAGACTAGACAGATCCTCGAAATCCCCGACGTTGGAGACTTGGGTGATGGAGCCGGCTGGTGACGCGGCGGTGAGGGATCCAGCGACTAAGGCCGGGTTAGCCGAGTCGGCGTCGTCGTTGAGGGCCGCGTCGTCCGCGACCGCGTTGGTCTCAGCCACGTTGCTGTTGGTTGAGTCATACTCGAAGGCGAGACGGTGGATGGTGCGGACCTGGCTCTCTGAGAGCCAATCACACAGTGGCGACTCGCGGATGCGTGCCGAGTCCTCCGATATGATGACGTCGGTGAAGCCGATGAAGAGGTCGATCATGCCGACCGGCATGATGACGCTGTGGGTGACCGGGCGTGACGCCGAGACATAGCTGCTGGGCAAGATCTAGAGGATCTTGCCGATGGCGATCATTCGGTTTATGGGCAGATAGGGTCTCGCCGCAGAACACAGGCCTGACCGGACAGGCCCCACGGTGGGCGCCACTATCGTGAGAATGGCCACGACAGATGCTGCGATTGGTACCGAGTAGTAGAATGAGGGGCAAGGGCGGCCAGCCATCTGCGGTGCGAGATGAGGGCAAAGACACAGGGATTTACCCAGGTTCGGCCCCCTAGAGGGTAAAGACCTACTCCTGCTAGATTGTATTTATGAGAGAGAGTATAAAGGGCGAGCTCGGCGGCGAGTCGAGGGGGTGTATGATGGAACGTAAGTGCTATGCGTGCCCTAGGGAGGTTTATATAGTGTCACCTCTCTAGGGTTTACAGATCTACAACCGAGTTGGATAAAGAATCGAATGGTTTTGACCTAATCCGACTAGGCCTAGCTACGCTTCTAGGCCTTCAGCTTCCAGTCGCCTGGCTCCTTCTTGGGTCCCGACCCAGTCGCTGTCCTGCAGGTCCACTCGCTAGGAGTATGACCCAGTTGGGAACGTCCTGCTGGGTATACCCCACTTGGCAGATTCCCATCAGGGACAGTGGACTCCTACTCCTCCGCTTCCCCACCATCAGGTGCCCTGGTATACTTCTCAGGAAGGGAGGCAACATGTCCTCCACCTTCAGTTCCTATGGAACGCCAAAGACAAGAGTCCGATTCAAGCACAATGGATACAACCAAAACACATTACATGCAAATAAATAATTGACCTGAGGAACTTCGTTCACATCACTGAACGTCGCAGTCGACGACTCTGCTGGAAATGCCTCATCGGCCTTAAAGCACAACAATGGGCAGAGGGATCTATCGAGATCATATGAGGAAAGCTCCTCATCCGACACCCTCGCTGGGTCGTGCATGCCGGAGTACTATAACATCGGGTACGCCCTCGCTTGGAGAGGATGCACCTGACGCTTGAGGAAGGTTCGGATGATGTCGATACCGGAGACTTCCCGACCTCGCACTAGTTGTAGAGCTTCCACTCTCTTGTAGAGCGGCTCAACGACTTCGGTCTCACCCGATGGGTTGTCATTCGACCAGGAGCGCTTCCTGATGATCGTCGCTCGGGCGCCGAAGGGAGCCAGGTCGTAGAGCTGGTCGTTCAGATTCTCGTCGTGGATATAGAACCACTTGTTCCTCGACCCTTGGGAAGATTCTCAGAGGTGGAAGGAGAAGTACATCTGATTGGGGCGGATATATATCCTGCACCCGCTAGCTCGTACACCTCGCCACCGGCTCCAGATTTCCTCTTCAAGGAATGCAGTTTTTTGAAGAGGCCAAAAATGTGGCTCGATACCGAGCCAACACTCGCACAAGGTGATAAAACATGCAATGTGCAGAAGAGAATTGGGCATCAAAAGATGTACTTGAAGCCCATAGAGAAATAGAAGACCACGGAGAAAGTTGTGGGCACAAAGGGAAAGGCCCCGAATAACGAAGGCGTAAAACATCACCCGAAAACCTTCGGGTGGGTCAGGAATTACCTCCTCGCCAAGGATCCTCGCATCGTTCTTCTCCTACGAGATCAAGTGGGATTCACGCAGGCGGCGCAGGTCCACCTCCCTCATCGTCGATCGCCGCCAACTCCCGTTGGTGACGCGACTGACGGCGGTCT
The DNA here is from genome assembly GCA_916181665.1 of Avena sativa. Lineage (NCBI taxonomy): Eukaryota > Viridiplantae > Streptophyta > Magnoliopsida > Poales > Poaceae > Avena > Avena sativa. The sequence goes on along the minus strand of OV702285.1, from coordinate 51,367,829 downwards.
TCTTGACGGCGCCCGCGGCGCTCGACCCGGCGGCAACGACCTTATTCGGTTTGCCCATCTTATTGGTGCGGCGCGATGCATAGTGCGCACGGAGGAAAAAGGAAGGAAAGGCACGGAGAATGTACAGCGCAAGAGGGAGCGAGGGATCTAGAAATGGCGGAGGCAAAGATCGACAAGGGAAACGAAAAGTAGCAAGTGGCAAAGAGTAAAATTTACTGCAGCTCTCAGCGGTATAAAAGGATGAAGACGATAAAGCATAGCCGACAATCTATTAAACCTAACACGTGCCAAACATCATGTTGCACACGTGGTGGCTACCGCCCGAACCGTTGCGAGCACGTCGTCCACTACACGTGGAAATCGAGATGACGCAGTAATTTTCACGAAACTACGCGTGACTGGTCAAATCCCAGTCAGAAAGTGGGACCCATGTCTGTCTCGTTCCATCATCTTTTCCGCCGCAGACGTTTTAGCTCACCATGGGTTCAGCAATGACGTCAACTTGCAAAAGCAAATGCGTGCAATGGCTCCAAAATTTCGACTCCAGGCAAAAGTACTTACTCGAGTCTGCAACTCGACCAAATACTCGGGGACTACTTCTATCAGGAGCGTTGGTCGCACACCTGAAAAAATAGTAGTTCTTGAGGCACTCGAAGAAACTTTGATAGACTTTTCAGTGAAAACTTTTTTGCTTCGAGTCCTACTTCAAGTTCACGACTCGATTACGGACTCAGGGGCTACTCCCATAGGGAGCGCTAGTCGCGCATTCGAAAAAAGGACGGTATTCGCAATATCATCCGAAGACTATAAGTCTATGCTCGAGTGTACAACTCAAACAGACACTCGAAGGCTACTCCCATAGGATGTGATCCTTCGGATCCTTTATAGCTATAATAAACACAGCTTACAAAAACTAATCGGCAACTTTTTCCAAAATAATGCTAAGAGAGATAACGTCTCCTTAGTCATCCGAAATGCTTTCGCGGCGATAAACTTTCGGATCGTCTGCGACGCAAAGGTAAGACCTACAAATACAATCTGATGGCCTGGTAATGCATCCGAATACGCTCTGCCAGTAACGTTCTGTGTTAGTAGGTACAATGAAAAATCCTGACGGACATGCTGGGTAAATAACTCAAAATACTGGAATTCGACTGCTGTAAGACCTCCGTGGCCTGAGTCGAATTATGCCAGCAATTTTCCGGATTCGAGTCTGAGTAGATAACGTTGTTTTTCCCAAAGAAAGTTAACCGATCCTAATCTGTCGGGAGAGTTAGGCACATGTATCAATAATCCCTATGAACAAACATTCTGACCCAAAAACATATTCGAAAGAAAGCACTCAAAGACTTAAAGAGTTTTCAGTCAAACCTATAATTCGACTAAACAATCGGGGGCTACTAATATAGGCATGCCCTATGGGTGCCTAATATTACCCTACCCGGTCTGGCCCAGAAGATACCCGTGAGATGATGTACCCCTGATGATATTGCCCAGGAGGATTTCGGGTGGATCAAGCTCAAGAGGAGTACGATTCCTTGAAGAATACGACTAAACTTTAGATAAAAATTCAAAGGGAAAACCCTAAACTTGTTACCGGCTCGACCTACCCCGTGACCTGGCCTATCTATATAAAGGCTAGGAGCACGCGGCGAGGAAGACTCACCTCATACCCTTGCACACACCTCGCCAAATCTCATTTGCGCACCCCTGTAACTTTTGGCTTCGCCATCAATTGAGAGCAGACAAACAGGAGTAGGGTTTTTCCTCCGGGAGCCTGAACCTAGGTAAACCTCGTGACCCGTTTTGTTTGTCTGTTAGCCGTTCCATGATCTCCAGCGTCCCCTCCTTCTCTAAAATCCAAACCCATAACAATGGGTATTGACGAGTCGAATAACACTTTGCAAGCTTCCGGTGGCCGCACGGACGTTCGAGGAAGAGTCTTGACCCGAACGCTGCCAACAATGCCTTTTCCACCGGCGATGACCAGAGATGAGTGAGCCGAAGACATTGGAAGAGAGCTCGATGGGGATGCTGATTTAGGTTTTGGTGGTAAGTGGGAAGGTAGAAATTGGTAAGGGTTTCGGTGGGAGGTGACCGAATATCTATGGGCCAAAATCTCCCGCCAGCTCCATGGTTGGACGCGCTCGTGTGTGGGAGCGGTGCTTTTGCATTAGATGTGTACACGACGATGGTGGCTACCTAAAAACGCCCAAATCGAGCATTGCTGCTAGGTCTAGCTGCGGGCTGCTTTATCAGCTCTAGCTAGAGTATGCGGGCATCTAAATATATCGTTTTCGTCGTCCACGGGTCTACCCGAGCTACTGCAGGCTTCGAAAATGAGTTTTATAGCAGCTGGACATGTAGTGAAGAAAGTGGGAAAAACCATGACAAAACGAAGGCCGGTAGCTTGCAGTTGCATCCTATAAATGAAGTTGCGAGAAGCATCAGGAATACATAAGTCACATGCCCCAACCACAACCAGGCAAGGCGCACAGCAGTCAGCTATATGGAGCTTACCAAGGTCGACTTCCGTGGGCTGGAGCCCAGCTCCCCTGGGTGGGCGGCAGCACGGGCTGCGGTGACTGCCTCCATGGCGGCGCAAGGCTTCGTCGTGGTCAGTCACGACGCGCTCGGGTCGGAGCTCCGGGAGGCGCTGTTTAGCCGCGCCGTGCCAGATATGTTCGCGCTCCCATCCGAGGCCAAGCAGCGGAGCCTCCCTGCGTCGGGCCCGTTCCAAGCCTACATCTCGGATGTCCCCGGCATGGACTGGGAGAGCATGGGCGTCGGCCTCGGTGATGAGATCGGCGAGCCCTTCGACGCCGGCGCCGTCAGCAAGTTCGCGCATCTCCTCTGGCCGCAGGGCAACCCTGCTTTCTGGTAACTAACTAACACGAGCGAGAGAACATGTGTATACAGTATCTCATTCTTAATTTTGACATGCATGTACCATCATGGTATGTATGTACGCACGCAGTGACACCATCGATCGTGTCGGTGTCCAAGAACATGCTAAGGCTGCAGCAGACGCTGGAGAGAATGATCCTTGAAGGCCTCGGCATCTCCGAGGAGCAAATCCACGCGCACCTCCACCGGCTCAACCACGGCATTCGGCTGTCACGCTACGGCGCACCGCCAGACACGGCCACCAACATCTCCATGGTGGCGCACCGCGACTACAGCATGATGGTCGCGGTCGTGCAGAACGGGATCGAAGGCCTCGAGGTGCAAGCCCAGGACGGGACCTGGATCAGCGTGCCACCTGAACCCGACACCGCCGCCTTCGTCGCCGGCGAGTTCTTCACCGTAAGCGCCATTAATTCTTTCTTCCACACACTCCTGCTTATCTGACGTACGAGCTTCATTCTGAGTTCTGACGACGCTGCGGCAATCTATGTCAGGTGGTGACCAACGGAAGGGTGCCCTCCTGCGTCCACCGCGTCAGGACACCGAGCTGCCGCAAGCGCTTCTCCATGCTATTCGGCAGCCGCCCCAAGGCCGGCACTACGGTGAGCGCCCTGGAAGAGCTCGTCGACGGAGACAACCCTCTCGCTTACAGTCCCATCACAGCCGAGGAATACATCCAGTTCCGATTCTCGGAGGAGGGACGCAAGCATGACGACCAACTCAAGGCCTTCTGTGGTCTCCCAAGTAATTAACGAGGTTGTCAAACGGTGATCGATTGCATCTATCTCAAGTCTCAAGTCTTAGTTAAGCCGCTGAATTATCTACTACTCCATTATCTCATCATCTTCTTCACCGCTCCATGAATGTATGTTTAATATTGTCTCTATCCTAAAATAAGTGACTTGACTTACTACGGGATACCAAATTTTACTATTACGATGGGATTAAAAAGGTGTGCAAAAGCACAGAATCATTTGGACCGGACGATCTTTGTGAGCTCAGTTATTTGTCATGCTTCCTTCGTCTTGAAAAGTATGTCATACTAGTTTTATTCAGTTCCCCGCGATGAGGTCCTGCATGCAGCCTAATTTTGTAATGAAATTCCGAAGTATCAATTGGCAATTTTATTGACAGTTTGACACTATTGACATAGGAAGAACGATCGATACTACGAGAATAGTGCCCGCACGATGGGAGAAATACATTTTTGGTTGGTAAAACATGCATATCTTATGCCAATAATGGTACTCAATCACTGTTGCATGGGTATCTCTTTTGGCATGTACTACTTGGACATCAACTGACATGTTTTCCATCAACTTAATTTGCATGTTTTTGTTAGTGTGCATAAACAGTGTGAGTGAGAGACTTGTCTAGGCATATGCGTGCGTGCGAACTTGATGTTTATCTTACCAGAGTAAGGGCCTTGACGGAGTCCCAGTCGAGCGGGTCGCCGTCGGCGAGCTCCAGCAGCATGTCCACCATGCAAGGATGGCCTTCCCCTTCGGCAAGCCGGCGGCGGTCGACGTGATCGTCAAGAACGTGGTCCATGAAGGAGTCCAGCGTCGCGCCGACCCTCCTCATCCGCCGCACGTACCCTTGCAGGTCCAGCCCATCGAGCCACGGCACACAGTCGCCAATGTTGAGCGCGCCTTTGGTCGTTTAGCTATTTTTTAGATTTCCAAAATTTGAAAAGAGTAAAAAGTTATGATCAAAAGATTGTTTTTTCAAGCAGAAAAAAATGGAGGCCACTTACCAGTACCGCACCACCCCTAGTGCGCCACGAGTAAGTGGGCGTTATTCGAAATTCGAATTACCACCCCGTCCACCTACCTCTATTCCTCACTCTCCTCTTCTCTTCCTCCCTCTCTTCCTACCTCCCTTTCTCTTCTCTTATCTTCCTCCCTTCCTTCCTCCCTCTCTTCTTCTCTTCCTCCCTTCCTCATCTCTTCCTTACTCCCTCTCTTCTTCTCTTCCTCCATCTCTTCCTCTTCTCTTCCTCCCTTTTCTCCTTCTCCTCAGTTCGGCTTCCTCCGACCAAGGACGACCACGGGTAACCAGCTCATCCGGTCACCGCCATCGCCTCCTCCAACCACACCTCCTCCAGCCGCCGCCACCTCCTCCGACCGCACCTCCGGTCGCCTCCTCCGACCACACCTCCTCCTACCGCCTCGATGCCGGCGAGGACTAGCGCGACCACGGCCTCCCGCACCTCCTACGGTGGTTGGTCGTGGCCACCACCACCATGCTCCGGCGAGGCGACACGACGGCGGCGATGCCTGGACCCGATTGCTTTTGCAATTCAAAACAAGGGTGTTTTTTTGCATTTTTTTGTTTTTCAAAAAACACAGGTGTGGCGTACCTGGACCCCTTCCCTGTGGAGCACTGGGTGGTGCGCCATGGGTAACTTTTTTTACCCGTAGCGCATCAGGCAGTGCGCTACGGTTAACTTTTACCCGAAGCGTACACCTCGTGCCGCACCCCTAGGGTGCCACGGAAGGGGAAATGGGGTGCGCGACGAATAGGCGTTTTCCTAGTAGTGATTCAATCTAGGGCATAAAATTCACTAGCTAATATGAGATAACCCAATGAATGATCCAAGCAAGCAAATCCTATTCGGAATAAGCCCATAATTTAAACTATAATGAGATCCACTGTGCAAGTCACTAAATCTGGTGAAGGAAATAAGATGTGTTTTGATCCTGATATTTGGCAAGCAAATGAAAAATTGGATAGTTAAGATAACCTAAAGTTAGATAATTCCATTTATGTGTAGGAAGTAAAGCAATCTCTTGATATGATAAAAATTAATAAGGCATCTAGGTCTGATGGAATGCACGTGTTGTTCTTTAAATCTTGCTGGAATATAGTTAAATATGATGTTATGGATTTATTTCAGGATTTTTCTCTTGGTAAGTTAGACCTATATAGGTTAAGTTTTGGCATGATTATCTTGTTATAGAAATCTCAAGATGCTGATACCATTACCAAGTATCGTCCCATTTGTCTCGTGCAAGTTTTTATAAATAGATTACCAAAGTAATCACAAATAGGGTAGAACATTTTATGGACAAATTAATTTCTAGGACCAGTCTACTTTCATTAAAGGTTGAAACATTATGGATGAGGTTATGTCTTTGCATGAGATTATGCATGAAGCTAGAAGGAAAAAATAGCAGGGTGTATTTTTGAAAATATGTTTTGAACAATCTTATGATAAAGTTGATTGGGACTATCTTCTCGCTTGTATTTCTTAGAAATATAAACTACCCTGCATAGAGTTGAGAAGAGAGCTTGGGCTTAACGAAAACCTCCAAGGGGATCTTGCGCGAGGTAGTGAGCCCAAATATCTCATCCATGCTTAGTTTCTCGGCAGCCATACCATCGGGAAGCCGCCAGGCAAAGCAGTGCAACATATTGGCAAGGCATATATGTACAACCTTGAGCCCAAGGTTATAGACATGGCATATCCTTGGGCTAGATACAAATGGCAGGAGCTCGAAGTCTTGCCCCACAACATCAACCTTGCTTTCCCCAAGAAACCGCTCAGGCCGAAACTCCTCCGGCATGTCACACAGTGCGCCATCACGAGCGATTGTCCAAACATTGATAAGCACGCGGGTGCCGACAGGGATGTCATAGCCTCCGATAGACACATCCTCTAGATCCTCATGAGGAGCCAACAAGGGCCCCACGGGGTGCATACGCAACGTTTCTTTCACGACGGCTTTCATGTATGGGAGGTTCGAGACGTCCCTTTCCGTCACCAACCTGTCAGGCCCGATGACACGGTCCAGCTCCTCGGTGGCCCTTGCCAACATGTTAGGGTTCCTCAATAGCTCCGAGAGGGCCCACTCCATGGCCACACCATTCGTATTTATACCCCCCGCGATGAGGTCCTGCATGCAGCGTAATTTTGGAATCAAATTCCTAAATATCAATTGGCAGTTTGATACTGTTAACATAGGAAGAACCTACACGATGGAGAAATACATTTTTGGTTGGTAAAACATGCACATCTTATGCCAATAATGGTACTCAATCACTGTTGCATGGGGTATCTCTTTTGGCGTGTACTACTTGGACATTAAATGACATGTTTTCCATCTACTTAATTTGCACGTTTTTGTTAGTGTGCATAAACAGTGTGAGTGAGAGACTTGTCAAGACATATGCATACGCGAGAACTTGACCTTTATCTTACCAGAGTGAGGGCCTTGACGGAGTTCCGGTCGAGCCGGTCGTCGTCGGCGAGCTCCAGCAACACGTTCACCATGCAAGGATGGCCCTCCCCGCACGCCAGCGGCGGTCGACGTGATCGTCAAGAACGCGGTCGATGAAGGCGTCCAGCGTCGCGCCGACCCTCCTCATCCGCTGCACGTCCCCCTGCAGGTCCATCCCATCGAGCCACGACACGAAGACGCCGATGTTGAGCGCGCCTTTGGTTGTTTAGAGACTTTTTAGATTTTCAAAATTTGAAAAGAGTAAAAAGTTATGATCAAAAGATCATTTTTCCTGCAAAAAAAATGGAGGCCACTTACCCGTAGCGCACCACCCCTAGTGCGCCACGAGTAAGTGGGCGGGATTAGAAATTCGAATCACCATCCCGCCGACCTACCTCCATTCCTCCATCTCTTCTTCTCTTCCTTCCTATCTTCCTACCTCCCTCTCTTCATCTCTTCCTCCCTTCCTCTTCTCTTCCTTCCTTCCTCCCTCTCTTCTTCTCTTCCTCCTTCTCTTCCTCTTCTCTTCCTTCCTCTTCACCTCCTTACTTCTGCCTCCTCCAACCAAGGACGACCATTGTTAACCAGCTCCTCCGGCCGCCGCCATCGCCTCCTCCGACCACACCTCCTCCAGCCGCCACCACCTCCTCCGACCACACCTCTGTCCACCTCCAACCGCACCTCCGGTCGCCTCCTCCGACCAAACCTCCTCCTACCACCTCGATGTCGGCGAGGACTAGCGCGGCCACGGCCTCCCGCACCTCCTTGCGGTGGTAGGTCGAGGCGACACGACAGCGGCGATGCCCGGACCCGATTCCTTTTGCAATTCAATACGAGGGTGTTTTTTGCATTTTTTTTGTTTTTCGAAAAACATATGTGTGGCGCTCCTTGATCCCTTCCCTATGGTGCACTAGGTGGTGCGCCATGGGTAACTTTTTTACCCGTAGAGCACCAGGCAGTGCACTACGGGTAACTTTTACCCACATCGTACACCTCGTGGCGCACCCCTAGTGCGCCACGGAAGGGGAAATAGGGTGCGTCACGAATAGCCGTTTTCCTAGTAGTGATTCAATCTAGGCCAGAAAATTCACTAGCTAATATGAGATAACCCAATGAATATGATCCAAGCAAGCAAACCCTATTTGGAATAAGCCCATAATTTAAACTATAATGAGATCCAGTGTGCAAGTCACTAAATCTGGTGAAGGAAATAAGATGTGTTTTAATCCTGATATTTGGCAAGCAAATGAAAAATTGGATAGTTAAGATAACCTAAAGTTAGATAATTCCATTTATGTGTAGGAAGTAAAGCAATCTCTTGATATGATAAAAATTAATAAGGCACCTGGGTCTGATGGAATGCTCGTGTTGTTCTTTCAATGTTGCTGGAATATAGTTAAATATGATGTTATGGCTTTATTTCAGGATTTTTCTCTCGGTAAGTTAGACCTATATAGGTTAAGTTTTGGCATGATTATCTTGTTACAGAAATATCAAGATGCTGATACCATTACCAAGTATCATCCCATTCGTCTCCTTCAAGTTTTGTATAAATGGATTACCAAAGTCATCACAAATAGGGTAGAACCTTTTATGGACAAATTAATTTCTGGGACCCAGTCTGCTTTCATTAAAGGTAAAAACATTATGGATGAGGTTATGTCTTTGCATGAGATTATGCATGAAGCTAGAAGGAAAAAATAGCATGGTGTAGTTTTGAAATTAGATTTTGAACAATCTTAGGATAAAGTTGATTGGAACTATCTTCTCGCTTGTATTTCTTAGAAACATAAACTACCCTACATAGAGTTGAGAAGAGATCTTGGGCTTAATTAAAACCTCCAAGGGGATCTTGCGTGAGGTAGTGAGCCCAAATATCTCATCCATGCTTAGTCTGTCGACAGCCATACCATCGGGAAGCCTCCAGGCAAAGCAGTGCAACATATTGGCAAGGCATATATGTACAACCTTGAGCCCAATGTTATAGCCATGGCACATCCTTCGGCCAGATCCAAATGGCAGGAGCTTGAAGTCTTGCCCCACAACATCAACCTTGCTTTCCCCAAGAAACCTCTCAGGCCTAAACTCCTCCGGCATGGCGCACCATCGCGAGCGATTGTCCAAACATTGACAAGCACGCGGGTGCCGAAAGGGATGTCATACCCTTCGATAGACACATCCTCTAGAGCCTCATGGGGAGCCAACAAGGGCCCCACCGGGTGCATACGCAACGTTTCTTTCACGACGACTTTCATGTATGGGAGGTCCGAGACGTCCCTCTCCGTCACCAACCTGTCAGGCCTGACGACACGGTCCAGCTCCTCGGTGGCCCTTGCCAACATGTTAGGGTTCCTCAACAGCTCCGAGAGGGCCCACTCCAAGGTCACACCATTCGTATTTGTACACCGCGCGATGAGGTCCTGCATGCAGCATATTTTTGTAATGAAATTCCTAAATATCAATTGGCAATTTGATTGACAGTTTGACACTATTTACATAGGAAGAACGATCGATACTAGAGTGAGAGACTGTTGGCATGTACTACTTGGACATCAACTGGCATGTTTTCTATCGACTTAATTTGCACATTTTTGTTAGTGTGCATAAATAGTGTGAGTGAGAGACTTGTCAAGGCATATGCTTGCGCGCGAACTTGACGTTTATCTTACCAAAGTGAGGGCCTTTACGGAGTCCCGGTCGATCTGGTCGCCGTCGGCGAGCTCCAGCGGCATGTCCACCATGCAAGGATGGCCTTCCCCGTCGGCATGCCGGCGGCGGTCGACGTGATCGTGAAGAACACGGTCTATGAAGGCGTCCAAGTTCTTTTATGAATATAATATCTTAGAATTAAAAGTCCAGGAAAGCCTTGAAAAGGCTAAAGTGCTAGAAGATGTATTTGCAGATAGATATGAAATCTTCAACTCATACAATAGAGATAAACAAGTAGAGGAAGTTAAAATGCTAGGTGAAACAAAAGAACCTCTACTTGATTTCTATCACCTTTATGCTTGAGGATGAGCATAGGTTAAGCTTGGAGATGTTGATGCATGTAAAATGCATACATGAACTTTGTAGTTTTTTGACATGTTTACCCACATATTTGCATCATATATAATGTTATGTCAATGTTTTACATTGATTTTTGAGGATTTACTAATGATCCCCTTTATTTTTTTATAACCCTGCAGGGCAGAAAAACTATATTTTTTTTATGTTTTTGATGTTTTAGGACCTATACGGAGTCAAATGGACCTGAGCTTTTGGGGATGTCAATATTTTACCACGATAAGCATCTGGAGTGCAAGAACCTCGGTAGAAGGGCCAGGAGGCCCAAAAGAGCCTAGAGGGCACCCTTCCTCCGTTTCCTCCTCAGTCGTCCGATTGCCTTGATTTTTTCGCCCACGGAGTTCTCTTGACCTAAAAACCCCTATATAAAGATACCCCGGGGAATCTTCAATATAGAGCACACCAGAGATGATAACAACACCAAACAGAGTCAGATTCAACGAAGATTGGAGGGAGAAACTCCGTCGTAGCTGCCTCCAGAGGGATCTCCACCCTCTCCAACATCTCCAGCATCATCTCACCATGATGAAGAGGGAGTAGTGCACCCCTGGAATATGGGTTTGTGGCAGTAGCTTGATCTATTTATCTCTTGTTTTTCATAGAACTAGAACCATATGAGCTCCCCAACATGAATATGGTCATATATGTAATTTCTATATGGTGAATCTTTATTCTATGATTTGATATATGAGATTGCAACTATTTTGTGTAAGATGTATTGGTAGATGCATATCATGTACCTTTTTATTAATTGCTTGTTTTGATCCATCTTGTATGTAAGAACTTGTATGGGGAGAAGTGTGTATTAGATGGATAAGAATGGTGGTAGTGATTGAATTGTGACAAAAATATTCAAGTTCTACTTTGGTTTTTACCTTTATTTTGTTGCCTTACTAGGGATGTTGTGACAGTGAGGTAGCATATTTGTATTTCAAAATCATGTCACATTACTTAAAGCTATACTCTTATTTGTTCTTAAATGAAGATTGCATTGAGGTGTCCCTTTCTTGAGGAGTATAAGAGAGATATGTTCCATATCTATGTTAGGACGTGATGCCCATATGAATGCTTATCATACGCATATAGAAGTGTTCCATGACTATTTATCATTGATGAATTGTTTTATGATCACCACAACTTAAAAGAGAGTAGACAAGTGAACCCGTGAACCCCGGTCTAATTTTAATCATAAGAAACACCTTTCCATTGCAATTATTATCATTTTTTATTTTCTGCAATTTATTATTTCTAAAATACAAAAATACTTTTCCTACTTGCAATCTCTCATAAAAACCCAAAAACAACTTTATCTTCACATATCTCATATAGTTTGCATTGTTTTATTTTATTTACTTTATTTATTTTCAGTTTACTTTATTTATATTCATATTACTAATACGAAACCTTGTACTTGACAACCACTTGGTGGATTTGGGGACACAAGAAAAATTATTTTGCTTTATAGGTTGCTTGAGAAGGAGAAGGCGAATAACATTTAAGCCAGTTCACCGAGAGTTTTATTTAAACCCTCGAATCACCCTTGTGGGGAAAAGAAGTTTGTTACAACACTACTAGGAAAACGGCTATAGGTAATCAGCACATCCGTGGCTCACATGGTTGAAGTGCCCCACGGCTAAAACAGGCGTGGCTCACCAGTGGGCAGTGCCCTACTAGTAACTATAACAACCGTGGCGCACATGACTATAGTGCGCCACAGATGTGTGTGGGCTAGGGCCCTGTTGGCCGCACGCCAAACATCTGTAGCGCACTAAGGTCATGTGCGCCACGGTTGTTAGTGTCAACCGTGGCGCACATGGGGGGGGGGGGGTGCGCTACGCCTAAGCGCATGCCCCCCTCTGCTGTGAAACGGCCACAAACATCTGTGGCGCACTCGGCCTAGTGCGCCACAGGGAGTAGGAACATCCATGGCGCACATGCCATAGTGCTCCACAGATGTTCCTACTCCCTGTGGCGCACTAGGGCCGTGTCCGCCACGGATGTGTCGATTTTTTTAGGACAGCACTTTATGTGCACATGTGTGACCACATCCACCACCCCACACTTCACTTTCCCCTTCTTCTTCCTCCTTAGATCTAGTCGGGATCTTCTCCTTCCCACCTCAATTTCTCCACCCATTCACCATTTTTAGCATGTAAAACTTGCTTTGGATGTTACATAAGTAATATAGGAGGTCTCCGGTCTCTCATCTCCTTCTCCGGTCGACGCGCGCACCTCTCCTTTCCATCTTTCTCGCGATCGGTCTCTCATCTCGGTAAGTTGTCCATGTAAGGATGTGTTCATGTGTATATGGATGATGTGCTCATATGTATGTAGATGATAGATGCTCATGATGTGTGTATGTGGAGAGGATGGTCATATGTGTGTGTATATGGAGAGTATCGATATCGATGATGCTCATGCATGTGTGTATTGAGAGGATAATGATATGTTCATGTGTGTATGGATCGGTCTCTCTCTCTCTCTCTCTTGTGTTTGTATGTGAACAAGTTGCCATTTGTTTTGCCAAAATATTGATTCATTTCCATTTTGGCAAGACTTTGGCATTTCGCAAAGGTCCTAATTTTAGGATAGGTCATGCCGAAATTTTCTATCGACCATTGCATGCATGCATTCATTATGTGGTTCTAATAGACTTCAAAATTGTACCGTGTACACCGTGCAGGCAAAAATGGTCCGCATAATGAGCGAAGGCATTGTGGCTAGATTTTTGAAATGTGTGACGGCCGACATGATACGAGATAACAAGACAGATATAAGATGTCCGTGCAGAAGATGCAAACTCAACTGGGTGATCGACCCAGATTCCGGGAATCTGCAGACGCACCTGCTCCGCCATGGTTTCATGGGTGGATACACTCGTTGGATAAGCGATGACGTAGATGATGGAGACGGTGAAGGTGGCCAACATGACGATGATCATCATCACGGCGAGAACGGGCGAGATGATGAAGAGTATCCTGGAGATGGTGAAGGTGCGGAAGCAGACCAGGATGATGATGATCTAGATGCCGGAGGAGCAAACGACGATGGAACAACGTCAGGCTGGGTGCGGGACCCTTATGTGCAAGAGCTGCTTCTCAAGCAGACGAGTAACGCCAGGGTTGCCGCTAGAGAGAAAGCCAAGCTTGCGCAACTTGAGAAAGACGCGGTTACTCCATTGTATGAAGGATGCAGGCCCGATGATACCCGGTTGAATGTAACGCTCAAGGCTATGGAGATGAAGGCAAAACACAAATTGAGCGACGCAAGCTTCGACGATATGATGGCATTCTGGCACGATAGTCTCCCGGAGGGGAACACATGTCCAACTAGTATCGAGGATGCCAAGAAAATCGTCTGTCCTCTCGATCTACCGCACGTTAGATATCACGTATGCATCAACGATTGCATCATTTATCGGGGCGAGGACGCGGAGAAAACCACATGTCCGGTGTGCGGTGTGAGTCGATACAAGAAAGGGAAGAAAGCACCTTGAAAAGTGGTATGGTACTTTCCTATCACTCCTCGTCTGCAGCGCTATTTCACGGACCCTAAGGAAGCGAAGCTCATGCGATGGCATGCGGAAAGGAAGAAGCCAGGAGATGATGATGACCCCGAAAAGGATGAGCTGCTGACGCACCCTTCAGATGCTAGCCAGTGGAAAGCATTAGACCTCGAATTCCCAGAATTCGGTGGAGATTCGAGGAACATTAGGCTTGGTGCGAGCACCGATGGACTCAATCCGTTCGGTAGCCAGAGCAGCACGCACAGCACTTGGCCCGTGTTTGTATGGATGTACAACCTCCCTCCATGGTTGTGCATGAAGAAGAAGTACATACAAATGAGTATGCTAATTCAAGGGCCGAAACAACCTGGTACCGACATCAATCTGTATCTCGGGCTGTTGAAAGAGGAGCTAGCCACGTTATGGGAATCTGGAGCCAATACTTACGACGCCGTCGCACAAGATTATTTCACTATGAGAGCCGCATTGGTCACTACGGTGCAAGACTATCTAGGTTGCGGGTATATCTCGGGGCAGGTTATCAGAGGATTCTGCGCATGCGTTAGGTGCATGGATAACACAAGCTATCTCCAACTAGAGAAAGATCCAGGGTCATCGAAAACCGTGTTCATGGCGCACCGGAGGTGGCTCAGCAAGAATGATCCATTGAGAAAACGTGGAGACCTGTTCGATGGCAAATCAGAGACCCGAGGAATCCCAGAGCGTAGGAGCAGCGAAGAAGTGGAAGAGTTGCTGAAAAACTGGAAAGATTGTCCTAAGCCTGGAAAGAAGCGAAAGAGGCAGCAACAAGACAAGCCGCTGATGAAGGTATGGAAAACAAGGTCTGTTTTCTGGGAGTTGCCATACTGGAAGTTTCTCCGCACGCCTCATAGCCTCGACGTCATGCATATCACGAAAAACGTGTGCGAGAGTCTGGTCGCCACCATAATCAACATGCCAGATAGGACGAAAGATGGTACGAAAGCAAGGCACGACCTGATATGCTCGGGTATCCGGAAGGAGCTTCACGGAGGACGCACTACTCCTGATGATCAGGAAGATGACGATGATGAGATCAAGAAGGGTAAAAAGTTCAAGAAGAACGAATATTACTGCCCTCCTTCTTGCTTCACTCTAAGCCAGGATGAGATCAAACAGTTTTTCAAGTGCCTTCTAGGAGTCAAATTTCCTTACGGCTACGCGGGCAAGATAAGCAGATACCTAGACGAGGCGAAGCAGAGGTTCAGTGGCATGAAGTCTCACGACTGTGCCGTGCTAATGACGCAGGTACTTCCGGTCGCACTAAGAGGGATAATGGACGAGCACGTCCGTGAAACGTTATTTGGCCTATGCAAGTTTTTCGACGTCATCTCTAGGAAGTTGATTGGCGTGAATCAGCTCGGAAGGCTACAGGAGGAGATCGTGGTGATACTATGTGAGCTTGAGGTCTACTTCCCACCCGCATTCTTCGACATTATGGTGCATCTGCTGGTCCATGTCGTGGAGGACATCGTACAACTCGGGCCGATGTTCCTCCGCAGCATGATGGCGTTCGAAAGGATGAACGGACACATCAAAGGATACGTTCGCAACAGGTCCCGTCCAGATGGAAGCATAGCCAAGGGATTTCTGGCCTAAGAGTGCATCCCTTTCTGCACGAATTATCTAGACATCGAGAACCCTGTCGGTCTTCCCGTCAATAGGCACCTTGGCAAGATCGACGGATCTGGTCACCGAGAGGGTCGTCGCAGACTGCATGCAGACTTCGATTTTCGACGCGCAGACTTTGATCAAGCAAACCTCGTCGCGCTACAGCATTTAGAACTGGTCGATCCTTGGGTACAGAAGCACAAAAGGTTAATCGAGAAGAAGTACAGTGACCGGGGCATACATAGGACGCAGGGAGAAATAATCAAAGAGCACAACTCAGTTTTCACGCGTTGGTTTAGGCAGATGCTCCTTGATAATCCCCCGCGATCGCATTCTTCTGACACGGAAAAGATCATATTCACCTTGTCGCAGGGACCGATGCAAAACCTGGTGACCTATCAGGCGTATGATATCAACGGCTACACATTCTACACGGAGGAAAAGGACAACAAGTGTGATTATCAGAACTCAGGCGTAACGTCGGAATTCTACACTGATGACAACGTGAAGGAAAGATTCTACGGAAGAATCGAGGAGATCTGGGAGCTCGACTACTGTGGAGAAAAGGTTCCGATGTTCCGTGTCAGATGGGCAAAGAGCGTCGAAAGAGAAGACCGGTATTTCACAACCATGGTTATACCCGAAGCAGCCAAATCCAAGGCCGCCGGTGCAAACGTGGCCGCGAAAAATGAACCGTGGGTACTGGCTACCAAAGTGGACCAATGTTTTTTCATTACCGACCCGACAAAGCCTAGCCGTGTTGTCGTGAGGAGAGGAAAAAGAAACATCATCGGAATGGATGGAGTCGCCAACGAGCAAGACTTCGACCAATACGGCGATCCAAAGATTGAAGATGACGACGACTACGATGCAGCAACATACATCACAAGAAGAAAAAGGACAACCCTACCCAAAAAAGGCAGCCCGTTCGAAAGAAGAAACATTAAAGTGCCGGGGCTAAATTATTCAACCGCGACAAAGAAGGGAAAAAAGATTGTAAAACGCTAGCTCAAAAAATATTGTAAAACGCGTGGTCGAAAAAGATTGTAATATTCATGGACAAATTATTATGAAATTTAGTTATACTTTGAATCATATTTGTAACACTTTTATGACTTATATCACCACTTTTGGGCATTTTTGGAATATTTAAAAGTATTTTAAAAACAAAAAAAAACTTGTATGGCATATATCACCACTTTTGGGCATTTGTTGGAACATTTAAAAGTATTTTTAAAATAAAAATAAAAAAGTGGAGCACCAGGATTCAAACCTGGGTGCTCATAGTTTAGAATAGAGCTAAGGGGCGGAACCAGTGGGATAAGGCTGTACTAGTGTTAACTAGTGGGGTGGCCACCCTCTTATCTGACTAGTCCTACGCACTTAGGCGTAGCGCACCCTGGCCAAGTGCGCTACGGTTATCCGTAGCGCACTTGGCCATGGTGCGGTCGATCCCCATCTCCTCAGACACACAGATCGATCCCCGGCCATCTCCTCAGACACAGACGCGCCGCCGCCCCCATCCCCATCCCCATCGACGCGCCGCCGCTGCCGCCGGAGGTCAGGAGGAGGAGCAGCGAGCCACGCCGCCGCCGCCGGAGATCAGGAGGAGGAGCAGCGAGCCACGCCGCCGCCGGAGGTCAGGAGGAGGAGCAGCGATCGAGCCACGCCAGGAGGAGGAGCAGCGAGCCACGCTAGGAAGAGGAGGAGTTCGCCACGCCAAGAGGAGGAGGAGGCCGCCACACCGCCTGGCACGCACCGCCCGATCCAAGCACTCCACCGCGGCTCCACGCAGACGCAGGTAAGCTGCTGCGATGTCTCCCCCATCTTTTGCGTGCTTCCATTACCCCTGCTGCGAAGCCCTAATGCCCTAGGAAAATGGGGGAAGAAAGGATGCTGATGAATCGACATCAAAAAAAGTCACTGCGATTTGGAGTAGATTTTATCTGACATATCACACAGACACAGGAGTATATACAATTTGCCACCCATAAACAAATCCTAAAAAAAGTCACTTTTCAGTGTGTTGAATAATCTAACTCGTCTCATGTAATTATCTATCTCGAGATCATGTGATGAAGAAACATAATTGCTGATGAACTTGTAAGCTAAGGTGTGTGTGTGTGTGAGAGAGAGAGAGAGAGGAACCACATATTGATGAGGTGAAATTTGGGATGGATGCTCTTTGTCCATGAGTGTCACAGTTTTTTTCCTCATTTTATTTTCTTCCAAAATGAATATATAGATACGTGCGATACATGTGTCAATTAAGTAGGAGAAAGATGCACATAAAAGGGGTGGTGGTGCTGGTCACGGGGCTGGTATGAGATGAGGCCACCAGTGAGATGAAGGGGGGTGGCCTTTTGAGTGCACAAGAAGCACTCTAGTAGTACACCAGTTCAGCACAGGGGCCAAGTAGAGACGTAGAGCAGCACAGTTCTCCCTCTGTCCCTCTCTCTCCCTCTGTATGGTGGCCTCGGACACGCCGGAGTCGCCCCTCCCCTGTCTCTCCCTCTCTCTCACTCTGTCCCTCTCTCTCCCTCTGTCCCTCTCTCTCTCCCTGTCTCCAGCAGTATGAACTAGGAGTATGAACTAGTAGAAGGAAGTTAGGGTTCATGGTTCATCTCTGTTACCATTACCAGAGACTAGGGTTCATGGTTCACAACTCCCAGGTTCTGTTACCATTACCAGTACTCCTGTATTAAATTCTATTGGTGTAGTGTTGGCATGCTATTATTAGAAATGACAGGCAAACACTGATCGTGTGGCCTCATTTCTTCTTATATGCATATCACTGGTTACTTCCTCTGTTGTGTTTATTTTGCTTACACAGTTTCTCCCTTTGTTGTCTACACTGTTTGTTACCATACTTAATGTGGTTCTGCTTATTCTTATTCTTAATAATAGTACCTTGTCCAGATACTGATGCAATGTGGGGTCTGTGGTTTTGCTTTTAGTGTTGCATCCAATATGCATTTGTTGTAAATAACTGATGGAAAAGCTCCCCTCTGAAATATTCATATATTGTCCTGATGTTGGATTGTCATTGTTGTAGTTCTAGTTGCGGTCTGTTATGCTATGATGCATTTGTCGAACTTTTATGCCTCACATTATGTTGTGGTAGTCTGGCAAGATGTATGGTTGATAGAAAATTTAGTGTAGCTTGGTTGACAAGGTCAAGAGTAAGCTTGGTTCATAGCTTAGGGTTCAGAGTAAGCTTGGTAGATAGCTTAGGGTTCAGAGTAGCAAGGGTTCAGAGTAAGCTTAGGGTTCAGATCAGTAGCAAGGTTCAGAGTAGCAAGGTTCAGATCAGTAGCAAGGTTCAGAGTAGCAAATTTCTGCAATCTAAAGCTAAGCAAATTACTAGTTCATATTCCTAGTATTTTGTATTTTGTTTCAGTTGCTTAAGCTTTGGTAGCTTGTAGCTTGTAGCTTGTAGCAGTTAGCTTTTGTAGCTATTTTATGTGAAACCTGAAACTGAAACTGTAGTCCAAACCTGAAACTGTTTCAGGTAGCTTTGCACCTGTAGTTGCACCTGTAGTTGCTGTCAAGTTAGATGTCGAGCTTGTGCTTGCCAAGGTGAACTGAATTGAATTGTGTATACTTGTCATTTGCTGTCATTTGCTGTCATTTGTTCACAGAACTAAAAATTATGTTGCCGTCATTTGCTTGCTGAACTTGTGCTTGTTATGGTGTATGGTGTATTCTCATTTTCTTATTGCAAGCAAATGACAACAAGGATTGTTGTTATTGTTGTAGCACTTGAAATTGTGCTTGTGCTTGTATATGAAGCACTTTATTATGTCGTGTATGCAGGTTCTTGTATGAAATGAGTCCCGATTTTTGCCGGAATGTTGATTAACTTCCGTTTCGGCAGAAATCGGGCACTCCTAGTTTAAGAAAATTAGCAAAGGTCATGCCGGATTTTTCCGTGCATTTAACCAATTATTTGTTTTTTATTAGTGCAAAGATGTGTGACAACGACGAGGCTGGATGTTCTAAGCGCATCAGCACTGAAGGAGAACTCAGACCTCCGAATAAACAATTGACATTCTGGGAGGCGGCCCAGCGGCTAGAAGACGATGAAGAATACCATCCTTCAGAGAGCGAGGATGATGAGATGGAAGACGCGGAGGAAGAAGCCGAAGGAACGGCGCCCGAACACGGTCGGCACGGTCAGGGAAGAAATTACCAAAGTGAGCCCAACTGGTGTTCCTTTGGAGCCTGACCTTGTCGTCAAAGGGTACGGTGGGCAAGCGGCGGCGATCACCCGGACAACCATCTCGATCAACACCGAGAATCTCCGGCATAAAGATAATGGCCACTTGCGCACACTCCTCTTCGAGAAACTGCACGCAAGATACAAGTTCCCCACTAAGTATCAGAACACAAATTATCATGGGAACGAAGTAAACAAATCCGCCCTCACAAAGATGAGCACCGCCCTGGCCAGCTGGAGAACCTGGATAAAGAAGAAGATCTATAAAGAAGGCAAAAGTCTCGAGGAGATCCAGAAGATTGACCCACAGATCACCGAAGATCAGTTCCGGGAGTTCAAGGAGAGGTGTGAATCCGAAAGAGCCCTGGCCAATAGTAATCGGGGAAATGTGCTGCAGGCGATGAATATAGGTCATCACCATCTCGGATCTGGTGGATAAAGAACCGCGGAGGCCAAATGGAATAAGGAGGACGAAGAGTATAGATCCAAGTGGATAGAAAACCCCTTTGCTAAATTCGAACCCGGGCAGGTTCGAAACTTCATCAGGGCCCGTTACCATGTGGACCCAAAAACTAAACAACTCACCGCTGATCCTGCGGTGAAGGAATTCGAGGAAATTGTGGTAAGTATAATCTAATTACCGCGGATCAACTCGATTGCAATCTAATCGATGATCTAAATAATTCACTGTTACTTCTTCTGTAGGAGGAGGAAATTGTTGCTAGTCATGGATCCCAGGGTTCCTCATCCCAGGGGTCGACGGCGGCCACCCGGTGGGATAACCCTTTTAACAGGGCGATGAACCGGGCCAAGAAAATAGAGCCGGTTACGAAGAAGCCGTCGTCAGCTGGCCGTCTGGCCGGCCTCGGGGGTAAGAATTGGGTGGATCATTTTGGTCCACCGCCGAGGACGCATGTGGCACCGTCGGGAAGGAGCGAGGAGGAAAACCGCGAGGTTCAAGAACTTAAGGCACAAGTGGCGCGGATCCCGCAGATCGTCCAAGACAACCTGGCAATCACCCTCATGTCCTTCCTGCCTACCTTGGTGGAGTCAATAGCGAACTGGAGTGCGGGTGGTCGAGTAGGGCCGTGCCCGATTCCAAGCATGGTCAGCAGCCACTCGAACAACGCGGCGCCGACGAATCAGGCGAACTACGTGTCCATGACTCCGCCCGCTAGCACCGCGGCGCCGCAAGTGTTGGTGACTCCCCCTGCCATCACCGCGGCGCCGGAGTACATGTTAGTGCCCCCTGCCATCGTCGCGGCGGCACCGAAGCTCCAAGCACTCGTCGGTAGGGAGAATACACCGGCGGCCAGCACCGCGCCATCAAGCAGCCCTTCTGTCTCTTGCATGCCCGTCGCCGTATGCGGTGCGTCGACATTAGCCGATCTCGACGCCATCACGGTAAACAAATTGCTTTAATTACCGCCTTTCATGCCATCTATTACTCTTATGGCATCTCTGACGACGCCGTACATGTTTTCCGCAGACGGATGTTCCTTGCACTCTCTTATGCTACGTGAACAACGAGCTGAGGGATGTTGCCAAGGGTACCATCGTTCAACCCTTGCAGCGCACGTTCCACTCAAGGCCGATGTCAGATAGCGTGCACAGGGTTAAAATTAGTCGGGTGCTAAGGGGCTGTGACGACCTGGAACCTCCCATTCAACCCCCAGGAGCGGATGAACAAGAGCCGTCTGTCCTCAGAACTTGCTTCGGCTTATTCTTGCTATGGCCAAAGAGCATGATCCGTTTGGGGACGGCGGGGGCCATCACGCCATAGACAACAGCACCGCCTGTCGTGCCAGCGAGAAGCGGTGGCAAGGCCCCCTTACCGCCCTCGCCGTCACCTCCACGCGGTGGGTCGGATGATCATGTTGATGATATGCACATGGCGCAGGATCCGGCCGAGGACGACGAAGACTGGAATGATCACTTCTTCAGCACTCAGTTTGGCAACGAAGAAGACCTAGCTAGTGGCCCCACAGAGAAAGCCACTATCACTAAGCATCTGTTTGGTTCTCAAGAGACACCTCCAGCTTGCGCCTTTACAGAGCCAGCTGATACAACCAACCGGCCCTTTATTCTAAGCCCTGACACACTACATAGGGCGACCGGTGCTCAGATTGCGGTGTCTGCCCGCTCTCCAAAAGGAAAAAAGTGCAGGAAAAGAAAATCTAGCAGCTCGAGCCAGCCGGTGGCGTCAACAACTGCGAATCCGATCAGGTTTCGGGACGGGCCACCAAGACCCGAGGGTATTATGTGGAGGATTCATGTGGCGGGTGAGCCCATGCTACCTAAGAATTTGCGGAAGCTCGCCAGTTCGGAACTGCAGAGTGTGCATGACGGCGTGCTGACGATAGAGAGACGCCTTCTATCGGAGAAAGATCCCTCGCACCCGGTATTCGTGGTTAAGGTGCCACCAGGCTTGGGCTTCGTCGACAATGCCCCTGCGGATCTGTTCTTCCTGCGGTTCGACGACATCTTCAATATGTTCCACCTATACCCGCTGCACTATACCATGGTCCGTCTGTTTTCTCTCAGCCTGTCCATGCAGATCATTAGAGAGAACACACCGGGCATCGCTATAGTGGACCCCTACTACATGCGTGACAACTGCTTGGGTTCCCCCACCGAACGACGTATCGTGGCCTCGTACCTAAAAAGAATCCTCATGGCGAACAAGACAAAGGAATACATTCTCGTGCCTTACTTTCCCGATTAAGTCGTTATTCACTCGCCACCGTCGATTGGCTTTATTAGATCATCATCATTCTTTTTCCAACACATTCCATTTGAATTTTTTGCGCAGAGATGAACACTGTACGCTCATCTCCTTATCGCCGAAGCATTCCCAAGCCACGTATTTCGATCCGGGGAGTCTAGAAAAGAAGAAAAACTACGACAAGATCAAGGAAGTTCTGGATCATGCTCTCACTGGCTTTGCCTCGACGGAAGGCACCACCTTCGTGCGTACGAAGGTCAAGTTCGGCAGGCACGTCTTCAACCACGTAACGGAGTTCCTGTGCGTGAAGCAGCCGGAAAACAGTAAGAAGGAAGCCTACTATGCACTCCATCACATGAGGGCATTCCTACTTGACCAGCAGAATTCTACGCTGCCAGATCATCTCAAACAGTGGGCCGAAGCAAAGGCCAAGATCAATGATTCGGATATTAGACAAGAGATGTATCGCATCCAGCAGCAGTTTGGGGCAATCATCTTTCGTGATGTCATGACTTCGGGGGGGGGGGATCTTCTATGGAGGAAATATCCCGAATAACCGTGACATAGAAGATCGCCTAGAGATGCAGGGTGACTATAGGAAGTTCATGACGAGACAAGGCGTCCTCCCGTTCCCTAAGCCGAGCCAGAAGGCTTGATGTTGGCCTAGTTGTAGTTACAAACTATAGATGACCTTTGTGTGTGTGTGGACAAGTGTACTTATCTTATTAGGTTTATGAATCATCGCTTACTTATTTTGCTTATTATTATTATATATCAATCAATGCTTGGTTTTTTTGCTTACTCTTTGGTCCTTTGCTCACTTTGGTCCTTCTTTTTTTCCTTACTCTTTTTTTGAGAATAATGCCGATGATTGAAATGTCGTGGCACACTATATATGTGAATGTGCTACGATGGGATTGTGAGCCTTGTGATATGCACAAGTCCAGGTCTTGTGCATCCTACTTGGCGCACCGTTCCATCGTAGCATATTCCTGTGTCCAACGACCTATGTATATATATGAGGCATTCTTTTCGAGTTATTTTTGTCTTTTTCGAGAATATGCCGATGATTGAAATGTCGTGGCACAATATATATGTGAATGTGCTATGACGGGATAGTTAGCCTTGTGATATGGACAAGTCCAGGAATTGTGCATCCTACTTGGCTAACGGTTCCGTCATAGCATATTCCTGTGTCCAACGACCTAACTAGTTATATATGAGGCATTCTTTTCGAGCTACTTTGGTCTTTTTCGAGAATAGTACCGATGATTGAAATGTCGTGGCATACTATATATGTGAATATGCTACGATGGGATTGTACGCCTTGTGCTATGCACAAGTCCAGGTGTTGTGCATCCTACTTGGCGTATGGTTCCATCGTAGCATATTCCTGTGTCCAACGACCTATGTATATATATGAGGCATGCTTTTTGAGTTACTTTGGTCTTTTCGAGAATAATGCCGATGATTAAAATGTCGTGGCACACTATATGTGAATGTGCTGCGATGGGATTGTTCGTCTTGTGCTATACACAGGTCCAGGTGTTGTGCATCCTACTTGGCGACAGTTCCATCATAGCATATTCCTGTGTCGAACAACCTAGTTATATATGAGGCATGCTTTTTGAGTTTGGTCTTTTTGATTTAGGAGTACTTTCTATAAGTGTATCTTCATATGCGACTTTAATTATATATGTTTTTTTCAATCATCGGTTAATTATTATTGTCAACTTATAGATGACGTGGTACGTCGTGTACAAGGGACGGGTTCCCGGAGTCTACGATGATTGGGAAGACTGCCGGAGACAGGTGCACCGTTTCAGCGGCAATAGCTACAAAGGGTACAACACTATGGTGGATGCGGAAGCTAGATACACGCGCTATCTAGCGGGAGTTAGGACAAGGAACCGGATGAAGACCTACACCTTCGCCGCGGCGGTGATCATGCTTATCTTCTTTGGTTATTTATCCCGCGTTTGTGTCTAGCTAGTTTAGATGTCTAGGCGAGCTTCCGAGCTCTAACTTGTTCGATCGACACATGTATTCGCATGTCACCAACTACTACTTTGTAACATGATAAAAACAATGTAACTTAGACTATGTATTCATGTATGAGACTTATCTATATGTATTTGTTTCAATCTTGTTTTTCATATTGAGTATTTATATATATAATTGTATATCTTGTATTTGTGTGTATATATCTGCTGTAATATTGTATATAATCTGTATTGTATATAATCTGGCTCGGAAATTAAAAAAACAAAAAATACATCTGTGGCGCACATGGTCTACCTTCTGTGGCGCACTACACCTAAAGCGCATGCACTATGGAAGCTTAGTGGCGCACTAGGTAGTGCGCCACAGAAGATTCCAGGGGTAGCGCACCTGCCCAAACATCTGTGGCGCACTAGCAGGTGCGCTACGCCTGTCTCTACACAACCGTGGCGCACTAGGCAGTGCGCCACGGCTGAGAGATAGCCGTAGCGCAAGGCCCGTGGCGCACTGCTAGTGCGCCACGGATGATGTTTCCAGGTGCGCCACTAAAGGCCATTTTCCTAGTAGTGCAATACTCTACACTTGGAGTCCCAACGAAAAGTTTCCACGATTGGTGCCATCAATATCAAAGAGAATGCATCTCAGCAATAGTTTAATCAGTTCATATATCATTTCATGTATCCAAACAAAATGACAATAGTTTGATCAGTCCATATTATATGTATTTTTATGATTTTTAAATAATAAAATATGTTTTTCCTAGATTTATACTCAATAAAATATTTGTTAAACAATAAATTATGTTATTTAAGTTGCATAACGGAGTATGATAATAGATTTAAATTATATTTCTTATTTTTCTAAAAAATTTGATATATAATACATAATTTTATTAATTATACTATGATATATATTGATTTAATAATATTTACTTATTTTTTGGATTTTGTAAAAAAACAGATTACAAAAAACGCTTTAGTCCCAGTTCGAGGCTCCAACCGGGACTAAAGGTGTGTGGCGCGCGTGTGAAAAGGAAGCATCCCTTTAGTCCCGATTGGTGGTCTATGGGTCCCGGTTGATGGCTCAAATTGGTACTAAAGGTGTGTGGGTTTGAATACCCATCGCCCTCCTCCCCGGTTCTAGCCAAGAACCAGGATGCTTCCTCTTGATCTTCTACAGAGCACAACAACATCGCCGCCGTCCGTGCCCATGGAGAGAAGGGAGGAGCCGCCGCCCGCACCCGTGGAGAGAAGGGAGGAGGAGCTGCCGCCCCGGTGGAATAGCCCCGTGCCACCCGCTCCGCGTCGCTAGGGAGGAGGCGCCTCCCCGTGCCGCCCGTGGAGAAGACGCGCCACCCCATGCCACCCCTCCGCCGCCCCGCGTCGCTCCTCGCCGCCTCACTAGAGATCACTGATGTGAGCTCACTCTTTTTTCTAGTTTTTCTTTTTTATTTTCAGTTATTAGATTATAGGAATGTTTTAGGTATTGTTTTAATGGGTAGATTATTGTTTTGTTTATTGTTTTAGGTATTGTTTTGGAATGTTTTAGGCATTGTTTTAGGTATATTTGTTTATGATTATGTATTATTATTATTGTTATTATAATTATAATTATTATGATTATATATGTTTATTATTATTATTATGATTAGGTATTATTATTGTTTATTATTATGATTAGGTATTATTATGATTATATATGTTTATTATTATTATGATTAGGTATTGTTATTATTGTTATTATTATTATTATTTTGATTAGGTAATATTATTATTAGGTATTATTATGATTATATATGTTTATTGTTATTATTGTTTTAGGTATATATGTTTATGATTAGGTTAGATTATTATTATTAATGTTTATTATTTAAGTAGTATTAATTTTATAAATTCAATATCTTTTATTCTGTAAACGAGAAAAACAAGTGTAATATATCAAAATGTTCGAACCGTCGCCATGATTATTTAGGATTATATGCATATGGGGTTTCGGGGAATGCTATACTTAGAGCATCCCAATTGTAATATTCTTTTGTTTTAATGCAAAAAAATTCTGTATTAGTTAAGCTATGGACCGTAATATATATATAGTCAAGAAGAACTTTCAGGAATTTCTTGCGCAACCATCCCAATATGAGTTAAATAAGAGATATGACTATACACGCTGTCTTACGAAAAAATTGAAAGAGAAAAAATCAAGCAGAAGTAGTGCAAGCGAGAAAAGAGACTGTTCTCCTGCTTGGAAAACATGCAAAACAATTGATCCCCGCTCAAGGTGTTACCTGGTCCCGATGCACAAATAGATATGGAAAAGCTAAGCGATTACCCAAGAAATGTGATATAACTCTTAAAGAAATTCCAGGCGACGCAGATATCCCCAAGGCTGATATAGCACGGAAATATGCCCACGGGGAGCCTCTGGTCAGTGATGAGATACTCCGGCATCTGCCAATATAAATTAGAAATTTGCATGACTGATACTTAAAAGTCGCAAAGGAAAGGCGACAATTTCTCCTAGTAAAAGTTGGAGTGGAGAAATACTTCCGTAAAGACGAGATCGCTATTGGACTTTCTGAATTCTTTTGGTTATTCAACCAAGGAGCCCTCGATAAGTACCTCGTCAGTTTTTATTGTAAGTAAGTGATTAATTTATTTTTGTAATTAAGTCTTTAGCTCAGCTTGTTCAATTCATTGTCTGTAATTATCACCATTATATTCTTTTGTACATTATTATGCAAAATGAAGATTCTGGAATGTAGCAGAAAGAGGATCTATTCTGTTGGGTTCATTGATCCAAATCGATCTAATGAACATACGCTAAAGACAAAGCCCGTGAAAACAGAGCTTAACTCGCTAATGTTTTTAAAAGATCAAGATTAAAGGTGCCAAGTGCCTCAAGACGCTGCCGGTCCTATAGCCCAACACACTCAGCGGGGCCACACGAAGGACGTTATGTCCCAGTTTATAATAGAAACGAGACTAAAGGTTGGACCCCTAGTCCCGATATGTCAGTCCTGGTTATGTAACCAGGACTAGAGGCCATCCCGAATCAGGACTATAGGCATGTATTCATTTGCTTGTCATGTCGATTTTGGCAACATCATTGGAGTCAATGAGTTTGATCGCTCTTGCTTATGTTTCCTTGGAATAGAGCAATCACATGAAATAAATGCCGTCCCGCATCTAGTCTAAAAAAATGTTGATCCCCAGAGAATGATCCATCGCGGGCTAAAACCCCATATAATTCAGTTTCAATGAGAACTTGAACCCGATCGACTGACGCACTCGCTAGTGCTGGCTTGGTTCTCTCCCGCACCTAGTCTAATAGTATAGCAAGCACATTGAGCTTGGGTTGAAGAAAACCAAGTATAAAAGCGATGGTAAACACTTGAAAAGCTAAGAGAGGATCAAGACTGGAAGCCGCCATGGCCGCCGACCTCGAGCTGCTCTCTTACCTGCTTCTCCTACTTGTCTTAGCCATTTCTCTGCTCTGGTTTAAGTGCAAACGCTCAGCCGGGACTAGGCAGTTGCACCTCCCGCCAGCCCCGTGGGCGCTCCCGGTCATCGGCCACCTCCACCATCTCGCCGGCGCACTTCCACACCACGCCTTGCGCGGCCTTGCGCGGCGCCATGGCCCTCTCATGTTGCTCCGCCTGGGCGAGCTGGAGGTCCTAGTGGCCTCGTCCCCCGCCGCCGCGAGAGAGATCATGAAGACCCAGGACGCCACCTTCGCGTCCCGGACGGTAACCTCGATGCTGCAGCTGGCCTACCGGGGCGCCGAGGGCGTCGTCTTCGCGCCCTACGGCGACGGCTGGCGGCAGCTGCGCAAGATATGCACGCAGGAGCTTCTCAGCGCCGGCCGCGTCCAGTCGTTCCGCGCCGTCCGCGAGGAGGAGCTGGGCGGCCTCCTCTGCGCCGTGGCGGACGCCGCGTCGTCCTTCTCGCCGGTGAACCTGGACGAGCGTCTGTCGGCGTACGTGGCGGAGTCCACGGTGCGCGCCATCATCGGAAGCCAGTTCCGGCAACGCGAAACGTACCTCCAGATGCTGCAGGACAGCCTGAAGATCGTGCCGGGGATGACACTG
Organism: Avena sativa; assembly: GCA_916181665.1. NCBI lineage: Eukaryota > Viridiplantae > Streptophyta > Magnoliopsida > Poales > Poaceae > Avena > Avena sativa. The sequence continues at coordinate 51,339,446 of OV702285.1, read as the reverse complement.
CCGGACCTATTCCCCAGCTCGCGTCTGGTGCTGCTCCTCAGCAGCGTCCCACGTCGGATGGAGTACAACAGGCAACGCATGAACTGCCTGATGGACACCATTATCCAGGAGCACCACCAGGAGGCCGGCCGGAAAGACAAAGACAAAGACCTGCTCGACGTGCTCCTCAGACTCCAGAAGGAAGCTATGGGTTCTTCCCAATCTCCGCTCACCACGGAGAACATCAACATCGTCCTGATGGTCATTTTCTTCATTCTTTCTTCCTCGATCGAGAGATCACTAATAAGTCCCTAATAATAAGCTGTTCTTCATTCTTAATTATTAGGATTTGTTTGGCGCCGGCAGCGAGACGTCGGCGACCGTGCTGCAGTGGGCGATGGCGGAGCTGATGCGCAACCCGAGAGTGATGCGCAAGGTGCAGGACGAGGTCGGGCGAGCGCTCGCCGGCCACGACAAGGTGACCGAAGCCACGCTACCAGGCCTGCACTACATGCGGCTGGTCATCAAGGAGACACTCAGGCTGCACCCGCCGTCGCCATTGCTGCTGCCGCGCAGGTGCGGAGGCACGAGGACCCAAGTTCTGGGCTTCGACGTGCCGGAGGGGGCGATGGTGATCGTGAACGCGTGGATGATCGGCAGGGACCCCGCGTACTGGGACGATCCGGACGAGTTCTCGCCTGAAAGGTTCGACCAGAACGGGAGGGACTTCAAGGGAGTGGACTTCGAGTTCATCCCCTTCGGCGCCGGCCGGCGGATCTGCCCTGGCATGGCGTTCGGGCTGGCGCACATCCACCTCGCCCTGGCGGCCATGGTGTATCACTTTGACTGGAAGATGCCGGACGGGATGGAGCCCAAGGATCTCGACATGACTGAATCCTTTGGGATCACAACACAGAGGAAGTCAAAGCTGGTCCTCGTCCCCGTGCCTCGCGTCCCGGTGCTAGCGCAATGAACATTAATTCCTTAATTAATTACCTAGTACGTGTATTTGTATTTGTACAATAAGATTGCCTCATCGATGAAAAAGTATACTACACCAGTCGTCATATGGAACAAGCTTCTCATCCCGGCCAGTCAATATATCTGAAGAAAAATATCTATATTTCCAATTAGAAATTATCTCTATTATGTTATTGCTATTAGTTATCAAAATAAATGTACAAATGTATAACAGAGATATTATATTAGACTACCCATGGAGAGCTACAATATCTTTGTAACATCCCAGTATTTAGGACTAAACAAAGGGTAGATCTAGAATTTTGTGCATCTGCATGTATTCATCTGAAAATCTGGGTAAAGTATTCGCAAACTAAAACCCTAAAATGAGCAGTCTCTCTTGCTTCGATGGATTAGAAACTATAGCCTTCTTAGCGAGTGCGATAGATTTTAACATGACCTTTAGGTATTCTTTGTGTTTGGAGGGGTAGAACTCAAACTTGCTTTTGAATTTTAAAATTGAATTTAAACTTGAATTTAGAAATTTCAATGACCCTAAAAGTATAATTTAGTATAAACAGATTTTATAAAATGAGAAACGAGTTTGATTATTAGATAATAGTATATGACATTATAGTAACAAATAAACAAACAAGTGGAAATATATTCTATAATTCAATATTATAAAACAAGTAAACTGTTGGAGATATGCCCTAGAGGCAATAATAAATATAGTTATTATTATATCTTTGTGTTTATGATAAATGTTTATATTCATGCTATAATAGTATTAACAAGGAAACATTAATACTTGTGTGAATTGTAAACTTAAATTGAAGTCCCTAGTATAGCCTCTATACTTCACTAGCTTGTTGGTTGATTAAATGATTGTGGTTTCCATATCATGAACATTGAGATGTTATCAACAACAAGATCATATCGTTAGGAGAATGATATGGTGGACATACTCCTATTGATAAGCGTAGCATAAAAGATCAAAGTCATTTCAATAGTTCAAATTGCTATATGCTTTCTGATACATAGTAACCTAATTCCTTCGACCATGAGATCATGCATATCACCTTTACCGGATGGATGCTTTGATGACATCAAACACCACACCGTAACTGGGTGGCTATAAAGGTGGCATTAAGTGTTCGGAAAGTATTGGTTGAAACACATGGATCAAGAGTGGGATTTGTCCATCCACATGACGGATAGATATACTCTGGGCCCTCTCGGTGGAATGTCATCCAATTGGCTTGCAAGCATGTGACTTGGTCACAAGGGATCACATATCACGGGAACGAGAAAAGAGTACTTATCAGTAACGAGGTTGAACTAGGTATGCAGAGATACCGACGATCATAACCTCGGATAAGTAACATATCGTGAGACAAAGGGAAATTGGTATCGTATGTAAGTGGTTCATTCGATCGCAAAGTAATCGTAGAAATATGTGGGAGCCATATGAATTTCCAGATTCCTCTATTGGTTATTGTTCGGAGAAGTGTCTCGATCATGTCCGCATAATTCACGAACCGTAGGGAGACACACTTAAGGATTCGACGTTGTTTGAGTAGTTATGGTATTATGAGAAAGAGACCGAATGTTGTTCGGAGTCTCGGATGGGATCCGGGATATCACGAGGTGATCCGGAATGGTCCGGAGAATAAGATTCATATAAGGAAAATCCCGTTTCGGAGTTCGGGAATGATTCCGGTGTTTTCATCGGGAATGTTCTAGAAGGTTCCGGATTGTCCGGCACTCCGGGGGGGAGGGTACATGAGTGTGTCATTGAATGATTGCATCATGTACTAAGTGTTCTTGCTGTTCCAAAAACATGAAAGTCAAATTGCCAGTTTGAAAGTCAAACGGCTAAAACAGGAAACTGTGGGAAACAAGAAACTGTGGGAAACAAGCAAGAGGAGTTGGAACCAACTTGGAGGAGGAGTCCCACTCCTCCAAGCCGGCGCCCAGCCCAAGGCCGACTTGGGGAGGGACTCCCCTCCCCTGGCCGCGCCTCCCCACCTATAAAAGGAGGGGCAGGGCTCCCTCCTAGAACACACAAGTTCCTATCTTCTACCTCCGGTTTAGAGCCGTTTTGGTTTAGAGCTTCTAATTGCTTTAGCCAGCGGTTTAGAGCCTTCTAATTGGTTTAGAGCCTTCTAATTGGTGTGTCTAATTACTAGACCACTAATAGCCTCTCTCATAAGCTCCACCATACTCGCACCGGCTTAAGGCGAAGCCCTGCGGGATTTCCCCTCTACTTCCGGTACCACGCCGTTGTGCTGCCGGAATCGCGAGGAGAGTGCTACAACCTCCGCTGCCTGCTGGAACAAGGGAGAGGAAGGTCTTCGTCGAGTACCGAACGTGTGACCGACTGCGGGAGCGCTGCCGGAACGTGGCGCCGGAAGGATCGTCTACACGATCTTGAGATCGGAAAGAGTACGACTACATCACCCACGAGAATCCGCTCTCGTTAAACGCTTTGGAATCTTCGAGGGTAAGTTATACCATCGACTCGTTGCTACAATCTAGTAGATAGATCTTGGCTTGTTTGTTTGTATGCGATAGAAATTTTTTGTTTTCCATGCTACGAACCCCTACAGTGGTATCAGAGCCGTGTCTATATGTAGATCTGTTGCACGAGTAGAACACAATGGTCATTGTGGGCGTTGATGCTTTTATTGTAGATTGCTTTTTGTGTACTTTGCATCTTGCGGTATGTTGGGATGAAGCGGCCCGGGCTAACCTTACATGACATCGTTCATGAGACTTGCTCCACGCTTGACATGCAACTTGTATTGCATAAGTGGCTTTGCGGGTGCCTGTTTCTCCTAGCATAGTTAAGATCCAATTTACAACGGGTAATCAACAATGCTAGTATCAATGTTGTGGTTCTTGTTCGTAAGTTAGAACGACACTTACTGAAAGCCCCAAACCACGTAAAATATGCAAAGAAAGTAGAAGCGTCTAACTTTGTTTTGCAGGGGTGTGCAGTGATGTGATATGGCCATGATTGTGATTATATTTGATGTATGCAATGTTTCTTATTGTAAGTTGGCAACCGGCAGGAGCCATATGGTTGTCTTTAATTTATGTTAAGACCCGCGTGTCTATTCAAATTAGTTGTAATAGTTGAAGCCGGTGGACGACAACCATGGTGAAGCGTCATTGACCTTGATGCAATGCCGGTGATGATGGAGATCATGTTCGTGTTTGAAGATGGAGATCGGAAGCACAAAGAAGAAAGGCCATATCATATCACATATTATGAATTGCATGTGATGTTAATCCTTTATGCATCTTGTATTGCTTAGTAGACGACGGTAGCATTATAAGATGATCCCTCATGCACATGAATTTCAAATCATAAAGTGTTCGCCCTTAGTTAGCACCGTTGCTAAAGCTTGTTGTTTCGAAGCACCACGTGATGATCGGGTGTGTTAGATTCCGCAAGTGTATACAACGTAAGCAAGCCAGATTTGCTTATGCGGTGGCTAAGGTTTGATCTTGACGAGCCTAGCATGTACAGACATGGTCTCAGGAACACGGATTACCGAAAGGTAAAGCATGAATCATATAGTAGATATGATGAACATGATGATTGTTCGCCATTGAAACTATATCAACTCTCGTGATGATCGGTGTTGATGTAGTGGATTTGGTTCGTGTGATCACTAAAACAATGTGAGGGATGTTGTTTTGAGTGGGAGTTCACCTAGTTTAATTTCATTAATTAAGTTGAACTCAATTTGTCATAAACTTAGTCTAAACTATTGCAAATATGTTGTAGATCAATGGCAGCCCCTACCATCAATTTTAATGCGTTCCTAGAGAAAGAAAAGTTGAAAAACAATGGAAGCAACTTCGCGGATTGGTTCCGCAATTTGAGGATTGTCCTCACAGCTGGTAATTTGACCTATGTGCTGGATGCACCGCTGGGTGACCCACCTGCAGCTGATGCTCCCGATGAAGTAAAGAATGTTTACCTCGCTCGGAAGAATCAGTACTCCATAGTTCAGTGTGCTATCTTGTATGGTTTAGAATCGGAGCTTCAGAAAAGGTTTGAAGAGTCAGACCCATATGATATTGTCGAGGATCTCAAATTAATTTTTGAGACTCATGCGGCAATTGAAAGTTATGAAGCTTCTGAAAAGTTCTTTAACTGCAAGATGGAAGAGGGCAGCTCCGTCAGTGAGCATGTGCTTAAGATGTCTGGGCACGCAAACAAACTTCAAAGCTTGGGTATAGTGATTCCTAATGCTTTGGGGGTTTACCGCGTCCTCCAGTCATTGCCACCAAGTTACAGGAACTTTGTGATGAACTACAACATGCAGAACATGAACAAAGAGTTGCCAGAACTATTTGCTATGTTAAAATCTGCAGAAGTGGAGATCAAGAAAGAGCACCAAGTGTTGATGGTCAATAAGACCACCAAATTCAAGAAGGGCAAGTCTAAGCAAAAGGGACACTTCAAGAAGGGTGGTAAGAAAGTTACCACGCCGACGAAGAAAACCAAGGCTGGACCAAAGCCTGAAACTGAGTGCTTTTACTGCAAGGGAGTAGGTCACTGGAAGCGGAATTGCCCAAAGTACTTGGCGGATTTGAAGAACGGCAACATCAAGAAGAAAGGTATATCTGATATACATGTTATTGATGTGTATCTCACTAGTATTCGTAGTAGTGCCTGGGTATTTGATACTGGTTCGGTTGCTCATATTTGTAACTCGAAACAGGTGCTGCAGAATAAACGGAAGCTAGCAAAGAACGAGGTGACGATGCGCGTGGGAAACGGATCAAAGGTTGATGTGATCGCGGTCGGCACGCTACCTCTTCATCTACCATCGGGATTAGTTTTATACTTAAATAATTGTTATTTGGTGCCTGCGTTGAGCATGAACATTATATCGGGATCTTGTTTATTGCGAGACGGTTACTTGTTTAAATCTGAGAATAATGGTTGTTCTATTTATATGAGTAATATGTTTTATACACATGCACCTTTGATAGATGGTCTATTCTTATTGAATCTCGATAGTGGAAATACACATATCAACAACATTGAGGCTAAACGTTTGAAATCAAGCGATAATTCGACCTATATGTGGCACTGTCGTCTTGGTCACATCAGAGTGAAACGTATGAAGAAACTCCATTCCGATGGACTTCTTGAATCACTTGATTTTGAATCACTTGAAAGATGCGAAGCATGTCTGATGGGTAAAATGACTAAGACTCCATTTTCTGGTATGATGGAGCGAGCTATGGACTTATTGGAAATCATACATACCGATGTGTGTGGTCCAATGAGTGTAGCATCGCGCGGTGGTTATCGTTATGTTCTTACCTTCACGGATGACTTGAGTAGATATGGGTATATCTATTTCATGAAACATAAGTCCGAAACTTTCGAGAAGTTTAAGGAGTTTCAAAGTGAGGTAGAGAATCAACGTAACAAGAAGATTAAAATTCTACGTTCTGATCGTGGAGGTGAATATCTAAGTTACGAGTTTGGCGAGCATTTAAAGAAGTGCGGAATACTTTCACAATTGACACCGCCGGGAACACCACAGCGTAATGGTGTGTCCGAACGTCGTAATCGAACTCTCTTAGATATGGTTCGTTCTATGATGTCACTTACAGATTTACCGCTATCATTTTGGGGTTATGCATTAGAAACAGCCGCATTCACTTTAAATAGGGCACCGTCTAAATCCGTTGAAACGACACCGTATGAATTATGGTTTAGGAAGAAACCTAAATTGTCGTTCCTTAAAGTTTGGGGATGCGAAGCCTATGTAAAGAAGTTACAGCCGGACAAGCTTGAACCCAAAGCGGAAAAATGCGTCTTCATAGGATACCCGAAGGAAACTATTGGGTATACCTTCTATCATAGATCCGAAGGCAAAATCTTCGTTGCCAAGAATGGATCCTTTCTAGAGAAGGAATTTCTCTCGAAAGAAGTGACTGGAAGGAAAGTAGAACTCGACGAGGTTGTCGAACCTTCTCTCGAAATTGCGAGTAGCGCAGCACCGGAAGAAGTTCCTGTGGTGCCTGCACCAATAAGAGAGGAAGCTAATGATGGTGATCATGAAACTTCGGTTGAAGTTACTACAGAGCCTCGGAGGTCAACGAGAACTCGTACCACTCCAGATTGGTATGATTCCGTTATGAATGTCATGGTGGTGGACAACACCGATGACCCCGAGACATATGAGGAAGCGATGATGAGCCCAGATTCCAATAAATGGCAAGAAGCCATGAAATCCGAGATTGGATCCATGTACGAAAACCAAGTATGGACTTTGGTGGACTTACCGGATGGCCGGAAGGCTGTCGAGAACAAATGGATTTTCAAGAAGAAAACAGATGCTGATGGTAATGTTACTGTCTATAAAGCTCGACTTGTCGCAAAAGGGTTTCGACAAATTCAAGGAGTTGACTACGATGAGACTTTCTCACCGGTAGCGAAGCTAAAGTCTGTGAGGATTATGTTAGCAATCGCTGCATATTATGATTATGAGATATGGCAGATGGATGTCAAAACAGCATTCCTCAATGGAGACATTGATGAAGAGTTGTATATGATGCAACCCAAAGGTTTTGTCGATCCTAAAGATGCTAACAAGGTATGCAAGCTTCAACGGTCCATCTATGGATTGAAGCAAGCATCCCGAAGTTGGAATCAACGTTTTGATAAGGTAATCAAAAGTTTTGGTTTTATACAAACTTATGGAGAAGCTTGTATTTACAAGAAAGTGAGTGGGAGCTCTGTAGCATTCTTAATACTGTATGTGGATGACATATTGTTGATTGGGAATGATGTAGACCTTCTTAATAGTGTCAAGGAATATTTGAATAATAGTTTTTCAATGAAGGATCTTGGCGAAGCAGCTTACATATTAGGCATAAAGATTTATAGAGATAGATCGAAACGCCAAATATCATTGTCACAGAGTACATATTTGGACAAAGTTCTAAAGAAGTTTGGAATGGAAGAAAGCAAGAAAGGGTTCTTGCCCATGTTGCCCAATACGACCTTGAGTAAAACTCAAAGTCCGACATCGGCAGAAGATAGAGAAAGGATGAGTAAAACTCCCTATGCCTCAGCCATAGGATCTCTAATGTATGCCATGCTATGTACTAGACCCGACATCGCATATGCTGTTAGTCTAACTAGCAGATATCAAAGTGATCCAGGAGTGGATCATTGGACAGCGGTCAAAAACATCCTTAAGTACTTGAGAAGAACTAAGGATATGGTTCTTTCTTATGGAGGTGATGAACAGCTCGTTGTTAATGGTTACACCGATGCTAGTTGGAACACCGATCCGGATGATTCTAAATCACAATCTGGATACGTATTTATTTTGAATGGTGCAGCAGTTAGCTTGAGGAGTGCAAAGCAAAGCGTTGTGGCGAGATCTTCAACTGAATCGGAATACATGGCTGCTTCGGAGGCTTCACAAGAAGCGATATGGATGAAAGAGTTCATTACAGAGCTGGGTGTGGTTCCAAGTGCGCTGGACCCAATGTCTATCTACTGTGATAACATGGGCGCCATAGCCAATGCGCAAGAACCAAGGTCACACAAGAAGCTGAAGCATATCAAGTTGCGTTTTCACGCTATTCGAGAACATATCCAGGATGGGGATATAAAGATTTGCAAAGTACACATAGATCTGAATGTGGTGGATCCGTTGACTAAACCTCTCCCGAGGGCAAAACATGACCAACACCAAACTGCCATGGGTGTTCGGTATATTACCATGTAATCTAGATTAGATGACTCTAGTGCAAGTGGGAGACTGTTGGAGATATGCCCTAGAGGCAATAATAAATATAGTTATTATTATATCTTTGTGTTTATGATAAATGTTTATATTCATGCTATAATAGTATTAACAAGGAAACATTAATACTTGTGTGAATTGTAAACTTAAATTGAAGTCCCTAGTATAGCCTCTATACTTCACTAGCTTGTTGGTTGATTAAATGATTGTGGTTTCCATATCATGAACATTGAGATGTTATCAACAACAAGATCATATCGTTAGGAGAATGATATGGTGGACATACTCCTATTGATAAGCGTAGCATAAAAGATCAAAGTCATTTCAATAGTTCAAATTGCTATATGCTTTCTGATACATAGTAACCTAATTCCTTCGACCATGAGATCATGCATATCACCTTTACCGGATGGATGCTTTGATGACATCAAACACCACACCGTAACTGGGTGGCTATAAAGGTGGCATTAAGTGTTCGGAAAGTATTGGTTGAAACACATGGATCAAGAGTGGGATTTGTCCATCCACATGACGGATAGATATACTCTGGGCCCTCTCGGTGGAATGTCATCCAATTGGCTTGCAAGCATGTGACTTGGTCACAAGGGATCACATATCACGGGAACGAGAAAAGAGTACTTATCAGTAACGAGGTTGAACTAGGTATGCAGAGATACCGACGATCATAACCTCGGATAAGTAACATATCGTGAGACAAAGGGAAATTGGTATCGTATGTAAGTGGTTCATTCGATCGCAAAGTAATCGTAGAAATATGTGGGAGCCATATGAATTTCCAGATTCCTCTATTGGTTATTGTTCGGAGAAGTGTCTCGATCATGTCCGCATAATTCACGAACCGTAGGGAGACACACTTAAGGATTCGACGTTGTTTGAGTAGTTATGGTATTATGAGAAAGAGACCGAATGTTGTTCGGAGTCTCGGATGGGATCCGGGATATCACGAGGTGATCCGGAATGGTCCGGAGAATAAGATTCATATAAGGAAAATCCCGTTTCGGAGTTCGGGAATGATTCCGGTGTTTTCATCGGGAATGTTCTAGAAGGTTCCGGATTGTCCGGCACTCCGGGGGGGAGGGTACATGAGTGTGTCATTGAATGATTGCATCATGTACTAAGTGTTCTTGCTGTTCCAAAAACATGAAAGTCAAATTGCCAGTTTGAAAGTCAAACGGCTAAAACAGGAAACTGTGGGAAACAAGAAACTGTGGGAAACAAGCAAGAGGAGTTGGAACCAACTTGGAGGAGGAGTCCCACTCCTCCAAGCCGGCGCCCAGCCCAAGGCCGACTTGGGGAGGGACTCCCCTCCCCTGGCCGCGCCTCCCCACCTATAAAAGGAGGGGCAGGGCTCCCTCCTAGAACACACAAGTTCCTATCTTCTACCTCCGGTTTAGAGCCGTTTTGGTTTAGAGCTTCTAATTGCTTTAGCCAGCGGTTTAGAGCCTTCTAATTGGTTTAGAGCCTTCTAATTGGTGTGTCTAATTACTAGACCACTAATAGCCTCTCTCATAAGCTCCACCATACTCGCACCGGCTTAAGGCGAAGCCCTGCGGGATTTCCCCTCTACTTCCGGTACCACGCCGTTGTGCTGCCGGAATCGCGAGGAGAGTGCTACAACCTCCGCTGCCTGCTGGAACAAGGGAGAGGAAGGTCTTCGTCGAGTACCGAACGTGTGACCGACTGCGGGAGCGCTGCCGGAACGTGGCGCCAGAAGGATCGTCTACACGATCTTGAGATCGGAAAGAGTACGACTACATCACCCACGAGAATCCGCTCTCGTTAAACGCTTTGGAATCTTCGAGGGTAAGTTATACCATCGACTCGTTGCTACAATCTAGTAGATAGATCTTGGCTTGTTTGTTTGTATGCGATAGAAAATTTTTGTTTTCCATGCTACGAACCCCTACAAAAACACCACAAAAAACTCAAAGAAAATAGAAAATAAAAAGAGGTTAGTTTTGGTTAGTTCACTCTCAGACTCGGCAATAAAGTAGTATTTGTTCAAATCAAACTTGTGTCTCACCACATCATCACTGACAGTAAGGGGAAAAGTTTCACCATGGGTAAGAAGAAGGGGATAGTCAAAAACATAAGAAAATAACATTTTTACTCAAGCACATCCAGAAGAGATATTTCCAAGCCATTGTAACTTGAACCCCATGGGGCCCATTTGCCAGCAGCTCACACATCACATGCAACTGATGTGGTGTCAATACAGGAGAGAAAGTATCAAGTATAGAGAGGGAAGGAAACATCTGCATCAATCTAGCTAGCCATTCCATTTACACCACTTCTACACAGCCATCGAGAACACCTCTGTTCTTATCGGTATATATTCATATCACCACCAGCTCTTCCAAGATCATCACTAAATCCATGTGTATTTTGAGGAGGTAGGAGTCAGATTAAGATACCAGGTGACATGGATATGCCCGGGTACCCGATGTTAGTATACCTGGTCCAGCCCGACGGAAGGCCCACTCGACGACCTGCCAGGGTCCATGACGTCTATGACGTTTCGGCTGCTATGAAGCCCATATGGACACGGACTCCCAAGCGCACAAGACAAGGAAACCTCAAGACTAGAGTTTGAATACAACTTATAACCTACTCGTATTGGCACCCGAGACCTAGCCTCCCATATATAAAGGCTAGGAGGGTCCAACGAGGAGGGCACGACCTACATACGCCATAACCCCCAATAGACTAGACCACAACAGATCTACAGATTTGAACTCTCTCTCGACTCGTACTCTCGCATACGCACCTCACGCCAGATCGAATCTGCGCACCTTCTAACCTTCGGTTCCGCCGTAATCAAGAGCAGACAAGTAGGAGTAGGGTTTTCTCTCCGGGGGCCTGAACCTAGGTAAATCTCGTGTCCCCTGGTTGCTTGTCTGTTAACCGTTCCACGATCTCCAGCATCCCCATCTTCTCCAAAACTCAAGTTCATAACAATGGGCATTGACGAGATTAAACCTCGTCAATTGGCGCCGTCTGTGGGAACTGGGGACGCTGATTGTGCGATCGTGACGGTCCCATCACCTACGATCTACAAATCATCGGCGTACGAGAAACAGATCCGCTTCAAAGCTTCAATTCCATCACAATCGACAAACACATCATCAGTCGAATCGTCCGCGCCGTTGTCTTCGGTTTCTACTGATCCGATCCAGACTTGTATGACGAGCTACTACATCAGATCCGCCCGTGAGATCAGGAGTCATGGTGACGTTCCATCTGCCAATCATGTCGTGGCTCACCGAAATTAGAGGAAGCTGCGACCAAGCGCAAGTCACGATCGCTGATCTGGTGCCAAACCTTCCTTCCATGCTGGTCAATCGTGGCCGTACGATGCAGCATGTCCATGCATTGGATCTGCATAAGACAATTTTCTCTCCACTTCTACTTATTTATTATTATTATATTTTTCATGTGGGCTAATTATTTTACATATATATTTACGAGGTTAATTTTCCAAATGGCAATGTGCAATCGACGGAACGGGAAGCATCGGCATTCGGACATATGCTTGACTCACCGTTTTAGCCGCGACGCGTGGACTCCGGATGACAGAGACCCGGAGATTCACCACCTCGTCGACTCTGCTCCGTCACACGACTCCGTCGATCTCGACCACATGTCTGTCCAGACTACTCCGTCGGCCGCATCGATCTTACGCCCGTGGGCTCCGCGAACTTCGCCGTGTGACCTGTTGTGGTATTCGACCCTAACGACATGCTGTTGACCTTCTACGAGCTTCGATTGCAACAAACTGCTGCCACCATCGGCCTCGGCGACCCTATGCCGCGTTGACTTTGGTCCGCTGCATCGGCTCTCGGACGCCGCCTCGACCACATCAACTCCATGCTCGGGGGCTACGCCCACTTGGCCATAGGACTCGCGACCATCGACCTGTTGCGGTTTTCGACTGCAACGATCCTCTGCGGTCTTCAACTGCGATGACCCGCTACATCTTTTCGGATGCGACGACCCGACGCGATCTTCGATTGCCGCAACTGGCCACATCGGCTTTAGCGACCACGACTCGGGGGCTTCCTCGACATCAGCGACCCAATGCGGCTTTTGGCTGCGATGACCCGATACATCCTTCGGATGTGGCGACCCGGTGCGGTCTTCGACCGCGACAATCTTCGGATGGGGAGCTCTCTACCACCATCAACTTCGGAGACCCGTCGCTGCCATGATTGTGGTCCGCCGCGTGACCCGCTACCGCGTCAACTTCTTCACGACAACCAACAAATCTAAGTTTCTCCTCTACTTGGAGCTGATTTCTTTTTTAACTCGCACTCGAAACACTCGGGGGCTGCGCCCTCTTCGAGTAACCTAATGTGCCATCGACTCCACGCACTCGAGCACCTCGAACGTGACAGCCCGAGTAGCTGATTCTGCCTGACCGTCGAATCCTTGAACTCCGAGTGCCTCGGCAAGGTACTGAGACTAAGGGTAATCAGGCTAACGAAAAGGCCTAGCATACAGTGCAAAAGTGTCGACTCGATCGGCACCAGAATCTTACTATACAAGCTGACAGGCAAATATTTCTTACAAGATACAAGTACTTCATAATTCTTTATGTTTTATGCAGCTTACAAAGACGTCGACTGCGTCGAGCTATTTCATCGGGTCCTCCAACAGGAGTCGACAAAACAACTGGCTACACCATAAGCTCAAGACCCGAGTCGAGTCACTCCCCGGATGGTTGCATGTCTTGATGCTACGAAGACGCGACGTTGGCCACTTACCCGATAGACGCGACGTTGGTCGTGCACCCGACAGAAGAAACGGCGTCGACTTCATCCGCAATGTCGAGTCCTTACGGCTAAAATGCCGCATCATTCCGCTACGTTGACTCCTGGCTCCTTATGCGTGAGACGCTGACTCGATGCACTTCCGGGTCAGTGGTTTCTCCTTGCATGAGTCTTCACTCGAGTCTACGACTCGACTAGACACTCGGGGGCTACTCCTATCAGGAGCGCTGGTCGTGTACCCGATGTACTTCCGGGTCAGCGGTACGCCCACGAGATTTTCGGCTACAACTGCACGATACAAGACTCGAGTCTCTGCCCGAGTCTACGACTCCGCCAGACACTCGGGGGCTACTCCAAACTGGAGCGCTGGTCGCGCACACACAAGATCTTCGAGTCCTACGCCGAGTCTACGACTCCACTACGGACTCGGGGACTACTCCCATAGGGAGGATTGATTCAAGCATCCGAAAAATTGTGTCCTACGGATCTGAAGCAAACAATGGCTGAATTAAAGTCTCTGCTCGAGTCTACGACTCGAACAGACACTCGGGGGCTACTCCCATAGGGAGTGCCGGTCGCGCACCCTATAGTCCATTGTGTTGACTACGTCCACGATGTCGATTCCTTTACAACAGCCGAACAGATTCAGCTGACCCGATGAACTTCCGGGTGAAGAACTTCCGGGTGAAGTACTTCGCACTCGACACAACTTTCGACTCCGACATCCAAATACAAGGTTCAAGACAACTAAGTCTCCACCCGAATCTACGTTTCGGATGGAGACTCGGGGGCTACTGACATGGATATGCCCTACGGGTACCCGATGTTAGTATACCTGGTCCAGCCCGACGGAAGGCCCACTCGACGACCTGCCAGGGTCCATGACGCCTATGACGTTTCGGCTACTATGAAGCCCATATGGACACGGACTCCCAAGCGCACAAGACAAGGAAACCTCAAGACTAGAGTTTGAATACAACTTGTAACCTACTCGTATTGGCACCCGAGACCTAGCCTCCTATATATAAAGGCTAGGAGGGTCCAACGAGGAGGGCACGACCTACATACGTCATAACCCCCAATAGACTAGACCACAACAGATCTACAGATCTGAACTCTCTCTCGACTCGTACTCTCGCATACGCACCTCACGCCAGATCGAATCTGTGCACCCTGTAACCTTCGGTTCCGCCGTAATCAAGAGCAGACAAGCAGGAGTAGGGTTTTCCCTCCGGGGGCCTGAACTTGGGTAAATCTCGTGTCCCCTGGTTGCTTGTCTGTTAACCGTTCCACAATCTCCAGCATCCCCATCTTCTCCAAAACCCAAGTCCATAACAATGGGCATTGGCGAGATTAAACCTCGTCACCAGGAGGAGAAATAATAGGAGCTAGGCAAGAAGGAGTGGACCCATGGGCATATGCCAGCAAAAATACCAAGAGGAGCTGGAGCACATCAATTCCCAATAAAGGAAGGATAAGTAAGAGTAACTCAAGAATGGCACTTCCAGTACAAGACCAAGATTCAGTAGTAGATCAACAACAACTACAGCTTAACCACAACCTCACCAATCCAAGCTGATTTACTATGCACAAGGTTGCCAGTTTATAACAATGATAGCACCTTCTCTTTTCATTTTCCTGAGCATGATTTTAGTGGGGGAAATGGAAGGCTCTCAGACTCGTGTAGAAGTGCTAGACCAGTATCATCATTGAGCTAGGAAGAACATTTTACTATCTGTTCTTGTATCCAAAAATAATAGAGCCTCAGCCTTTGCATAGTTGGCAAGGACGTGGACCAAACTTTTGTCAAGTAGAAGTATAAAAGATCATGTAAATGATCTATGTTGTTGTGCTCACTCTCAGGGAGGCTCCACGGCAGCATTGGTTCTCTGGAAAGACATGCATCAGTCTGAGCATCCTAGGCAGAAACCAATTCTAAGCAAATTCACTAAATGAATTCAAATCATTTTCCTAGTGTTCACATCTAGGAATCATTTCCTTTATCATGTATTCACTATCAGGTTTATATTAACATGAACATAAGCAAGCTTTACTTGCAGGGTATAAATGCTCATGAAAGGAATCACTTTCCTAGATAGGCAGCTAGGAATTATTCCTCAAATCTAATTTCCTATTAGTTTAAGCATACAATTAGATAAATCCAAATTATAGATTAGACATCATGGATAAGTACACCACACCATGAAGCTTTCCACTAGAATCATTATAATATCAACATAATCTGATCTCTGTAGTGAACATATTATTATGGAACTCTCTCCACACACATCATGACATAACAAATAGGTTATACTAATTATAATTAATTACAACATGTTGGTGATGTATCCTACATTCCTGAGAACGCTTTAGCCATATTGAGTTTAACACTATTTCCAACGCTTCCGTTACGTGCTTTATTTTACTTGTTTTAATTTTTTCTGCAATCAATCAAAAACCTTTCAAACACCATTTACTCGAAATCAAAGGCATCTTAAAGTATACTTTGGTAGACAGTGACGAGAGGCCTAAGAACATTAAACCCATATCTCTTTGTGGGTTCGATACTATTATTTAGAAACTAGCTACAATCGATATGTGCACTTGTAGTCATCAGTCGGCATTACATCAGCATGCGGGTGGAAACTACTACCTCCATTGCGTGAAGACGGTAGCCAACTAGATATTGTAGCAAGGGCAAACCAGGCCCTCCCTGGCCTGGCCAAGCCTGAATAGGCTCGTGAAGCCCCACCACCGCACTATAGCAAGAGTGCCCCCATCATCGCCAACCCCAACACTAGTCCCTCCTCCTATGTCCACCAGTGGATCTACCTTCAACGTAGATCCCTGCCGATAAGCAGCAGCAGCACCGTCACCACCGTGCTCACCTGGGCCAAGCGGACGACCGCCGGTCTAAGGAGTACCCTCGGTCATAGCCCCGGCGTCCCTTCCACAACGGAGGAAGGAGGCTAGCACTAGACCCAGGCCTATTTGGCCTAGGTTTAGCCGGCACTCGGGGAGCAGGGGTGCGACAAGCAAGCCAAAGAATCGCCCAAATCGCTAACCCATAGAACCACCAAGGGTCTGCTCAGTGACCACCAGAGTTTGACCTACCCCTAACTCCGACACCTCAGCAAAGTAGCCAGGGGTAGGCCCCCTAGCCCAGATGCCCGAGACTCGCACATGCTAGGCCCGATGCACCCAGATCAAGCACAAACGGGCCAATATCTAGGCCGCTCAACCCATCTCTGTGACCTACCTCCAGCGCCGCCTCCCATGTGCCACGTACGCACACACCACCCCACCCCCAACACCTCCAAAAGGCAGCCACCCCGACCATGCCCTCTCCTCGCCATGGCAGGTCCACCTGGCCTGATGTAGACCAAATCGGGTGGTCAGATGCGCCGCCGGGATGAGCCTATCGAGAGGAGGGGGTAGCGCATGTCACGGCCATGTCCCATGTCCGAAGTCTAGCTGCGCGGCAACAAAACCACCACGTCGGAGGGAAGGCCGCCCCGCTGTGGAACCGCTACAAGCCGAGCCCACCCCACGCAGGTCTCCTTGCAGGCGGGGGAAGAGAAAGTCCGCCGCCACTGGCAATGCGCAGGCTTTGCCTGGCTGCGCATGCCGGCGGAAGCAGGGAGTGGAGGAGGAGGAGGAGGTGGGCCGGAGGCGAGGTTAGGGCAAAAGCGCTCAGTCACCCGTGAGGCATTAGTTTCCCTAAGAGAATATGCTCTTAGGATCCGAATATTCACTTTGGCTCAGGTGCAAATGCATCCATTATGACAAAACATATTTTGAAATGTCAAAAATACAAAGCATATTTCGAAAACATATACATTAGAAGATTTTATGTTAGTTCACAAGTTTTTGAGATGAAAAAACATTTTATGTTTCGTGCATAAAAAATACAAAATGTGTCACACTATTCACATGACATTTTTTTAATCTTTTTATACACAACACATAAAATGTTCTTCCATCCTGAAAACTTGTGAACCAAGATAAAATGTTTGAATGTATTTGTAAATTTTTTTGAATTTTTTGACATTCCAAAATATATTTTCTCATAAAGGGTGTATTTGTACTTATGAGCTGAATTGCCGCCTCCACGATTTTAATATTTGGTAGCTAGATGTTTACAATATATATGACTAGTGTCCAAACGTGTATTACCTTTTGGACGTGGACGCGCCACCGTCTAGAAATAGCACTCAATTATTCATAGTGCCTCGTCATTGTCAATAGCGCTATGTCTTGCCAACAAAACAACTGGTTTTAAACATGAAATTCTTTAAAATATCAATAAGGCCTTTCACAATGGGTGTATCTTAACTCCATATCCTAGACAATTTACACCATAGTTAATGATGAAAAAGAGTGGTATTGTATCTTAGATAAGCTATACCTCCCGTACGCAACCATAGATAGAAAAATTGGCTAGTCCAATTGCATGCATGAGCTCCAAATCATTAAATGCATGAATCCTTTAGATATACCCTTAAGAAACAGCCTATTGGAGTGACCGTTTCTTAGATTATGACAGTGTCTATGATAGCGCGTTAAGAAACGGTCCATTGTTAAAGGCCTACCCGTAACAATCCCATCGTTTAATTTAATAGTTGCACTAAATTTTGTGTTTTGGATTAATTAGGCTTTTCACAATGGACTATTTCTTAGCGCTCTATCCTATGTACTGATATATTCTAAGAAACGGTCACTCCAATGGGGTGTTTCTTAGGCCATACACTATATAAGCTTAAAGCGGTTCAAAGAAGATTTGGAACCGATTCCACACATAGACATCGAACCATGCCATCTGACACAAGAAGCGAACCATGTTATTGGTTCGGCTCATACAGTTAAAAAACTATTTCTTTAGCTGATCAGAAAGTTTGCTCCCACGCGTAGAGGATATGGTCGATCCAGAGTTTCCTTTTTTTTCTTTTCCATATGGGACCCATAGCTATAGTCGGTCAAACCAAACTTTGACAGCGTTTTGATTTGAACCAGAGCGACATAGTACATGGTCTTAAGAGTGTATCTAAAGGGTTCATGCATTTAATGATTTGGAGCTCATGCATGCACAGGATTGGGCTAGCCATTTTTTCTGCCTATGATTGCATACAAAGGTGTAGCTTAGCTAAGATATACTACACCACTCTCTTTCATCATTAACTATAGTGCCACATAAACAACTTATCTAGGATATACTAGAGCTAAGATACTCCTATTATGAAAAGCCTTAAAAGTTTGTACTCATTGCTATAACTGTCTAGCCAGTTATAGATGGGGAATTTATTGACCGGTTTAGGGTTTGTACTCAATACGAACCAATGTTAAAGGGGGGGAGGGGGCCTGAGCGCTGCGGCAGCATCACGTGCGCCACCCTTTAACAGCGGTTCGTATAAGACCGCTGTTAAAGGTGAGGCTGTAACACCGAACCCCAAACAGCGGTTCTGGAACCGCTGTTAGAGACCTCTACGAATGGTCTTAGAGGCCTATTTGTACACTAGTGACCGTACAAGTCAATGAAATTACAGAACATTGAACAATATGTTATACATGTTGAAGCTACTTAAACTATATTGAAACTAAAAACGCTATTTTTTTTATACGGGGCACTGGCCGGCCACAAAAACAAGTTAATCTAGCTTGTTGGCAGAAAATATCTGAGCGGTAAAATCAAAAAATGTTTCCTCTATTAATGAAATGTACTCCTCTGTCCAGAAAAGTATGGCACCGATCTGTCTAGATACATATGTATATAAACATATTTTAGTATGTACATATATACAAATCTAGATAAATCCGTGACATCAAATTTGGGACAGGGCGAGTTGCAGATATGACTTCTCAATATATACATGCAGAGTTTCCTTAGCTTGGGAGAAGGTAGCTCCCCATCTGCCATAGTACTAGCCGCACTTTTGATATGGAAATTTTCCTTGCGCACTACGCGGCTCTCTCTGCCGTGACACTTTTTATAGGATGGTTAGTACGATGGGTTTACAAGTGGACTAATCCTCCTTGTCATGGCGTTCTTCCTCCCGGCTCCATGGGATTCCCCATTTTTGGTGAGACCTTTGAATTTATCAAGACAAACCATTCTTTGGACATCCCAGTCTACTACAGATTAAGGTGGAAGAGGTAAAGAAGCTAGAAATACTCTCATGTCAAGTTTCGAAAGTTTTCAACATTTCTTTACTTATTATGCACCAAAACTGAGAAAAGGGACCTGAGAAAACTGAGAAAACTGGATATGGATGTCCAATTAATGATTTGTCGTTTAAACGGTTCTTGTTCTGATTTCATATGACAACATCCCCGTTTGTACGTGCAGGTACGGCCCAGTATTCAAATCGAGCGTTTTCGGTAGACGTGTGGTGGCTTCCATGGATGCGGAGGTGAACCGCTTCGTCTTCCAACAAGACGGCAAGATGTTCCGGGCTTGGTACCCTGGTACAACCAACAGCATGATGGGCAAGGAGAGCATTTCCTCATACAATGGGCCTTCCCTGCACAAGTACACAAGGAACATGGAGAACAGGTTGCTAAAGCCTCATGGAGTGGGCCGCACAGCCTAGCATCGAGGTGAAGGACAGAGTGGCAACTGTAAGTATCCGACGTCTATTATAAGTGATCAATCTGCTGTCGTCTCTGTCGTCGAATGAGGAACCGATAACTCTTTGTTCATGGTTTGTGATTTCCGCGAAAAAATAATATGCCCGCTGTTCTAATTAGTTTATTATGTACACGTACGTGTAATCTAAATCTCCCTTCTTGCATAGATGATCTTTGATTTAATGGCCAAGAAGTTGCTCGGCATGGGCCATGAGAAGTCAAGGAAGCTGAAGAAGAACTTCGATGGCTTCCTCCAGGCAATAGTCTCTGTTCCGGTTTATTTCCCCGGAACAAGATTCTACAGATGCCTACAGGTAAGTACTATTTGTATGCGCAACATGGGTCATACTCCCTCCGTCCCAAAATAGATGTCTTAAATTTATCAAAATTTGAATGAATCTAGACAATATTTAGTATATAGATTTATTCAAGACGGAGGGAGTACAAGATTTTAGATAGCATGCATCTCTGGTTCTAACATGTTTTCCTTTAATGATGGTACAGGGAAGGAAAAACTTACAGAAGGTACTGAAGGACCTTATTAAAGAAAGGCTTCGCACACCTGAAAAGCAAAACAATGATTTTCTCGATCAGGTAGTTGATGAGTTAAAGAGTGAAACGGGACTAATAGAGGAGAAATTCGCGCTAGACGTGCTGTCGGCTCTCCTATTCGCCGGCTTTGCAACGATATCGTCATTTATGGCAGTCGGTATGAAGCTCCTCACTGACAACCCAGGTGTAGTAGAAGCACTTCAGGTCAACACTCTTACTCCTTCGTCTGATTTTTCAGCACTTACATGTATTACACCCATAATTCTTGTGCAAATCAACCCGTATGTATACCTATGTTAACAAGTATATAATAGCGGATATCGACCTGAGCGGTGTTGGAACCTGGTAGAATCGAATCTGAATGTTTGCGTAACCTGGTAGATTCCACCTTGCAGGAGGAGCACGAAGCGATCCTAAAACAAAGAGAGGATATCAGTTCAGGGCTCACCTGGGACGAGTATAAGTCCATGACATTCACTTCTCAGGTATTAGTTTACTTATGTATATCTCGAATTATGTATATGTTGAATTCACTGGTAAAATTTACTTTTTTCTGCAGGTTACTAATGAGATAGCTCGCCTCGGTAACGTGGCCCCTGGGATTTTCAGAGAAACACTGACGGACGTAAATATAAAAGGTGCCTACATCCGTCATCATCATATAAATTGCAAGAAAATTTAAGCTTTATTAACGTATTATTAGAGGAGACAGGCTACACGATTCCCGCCGGTTGGCTGGTCATGATCAGTCCCACATCTGTTCATCTGAACCCAGAATTATTTGAGGATCCCATGGAATTTGACCCATGGAGGTGGTAGGTTGGTGATAATTAAATTTATGAGCCTGTCAAGAAATAACACATACTTTTGACACACACAAAATAATTCATTATAGGATGAGGCAAAAAGGGCCACCATGCTTAAGAATTTCATGCCATACGGAGGTGGAAAAAAGCTTTGCACAGGAGCAGAATTCAGCCGAATTCAGATCGCAGTTTTTCTCCACACCTTGGTGACCAAGTACAGGTAGCTATTCGTTAATTTTTGTATCAAAACTTGATATCAATTTGTCACTGCATTCCTCATTATACTGACATGCAGATGGAAGGAAGTCAAAGGAGGGGGTGTGAGACGCATTGCGGATATATTGCTCCCCAAGGACTACCACATTCAAGTCATCCCCAGGGTCGGACAAACTAGTTAACTAAGCCTCTCTTGTTCGTTTGAAGAAACCAGGATAATCTGCCTATTATGTTGAAAATAAAATTTACGGGCCAGTTGTGTATGTATGAAGATGTATTTATCCCTCGGTTGAGCATAGTTCAGAATATCGCAGATATTGCCCTGAAGTGTTATATTTTTCCTGGCAAGCAATTGAATGCAAAATAAAACTTCTTATACTCTGGCTTGTAACTTTATTTATTGTATAGTTTTTTTCTATATTTCTGTCAATTTTGTTTATACCTTTTTATGAATTGTCGGTCTTTAGGGTACTATGTCCTTGTTATCATGTAGTTTTTTTACCTTGAAAACATTGCGGAAGCCCCTATGGTATATTTTATAATTAATAAAAAAATTACCAAGCTAGGACACTAAATTATATTTACGTGGAGTTTCAAAACAAAAAACAATTCACAGATAGGAGACCACTAAAAAGGTAGATTACAGAGATTCTATCGAACTGGAGAGAGGAGCTCTATGACTAGGTTTAACCCTATGCTTTGTGAGTTCAAGATTGCGCCTAATTAGCCTTGCAATCTTGAATAGATTTGTTTTTTGACACGGGAAAATAGCGCACTATTTCATCGCTAATAGCTCGCTATAGCATATATGAAGAGCCTACGCTAAATTAATTAGTATACACGGTCTCGTTAATAGCGTGTTATAGGCACTAATATCATAGTTTAAGCTTTCCGCTATTTTTCTTGATTTTTCTCTCAAAGATCTTGATTTCTAATCTTCCAAATTTCCCAAAAAGCACATGGCACCACTTCAATGAATTTCGCTCCGGTAGATTGATTCACAATCTGAAAGATGACTGCAATGTTTGGATAACGTGACCACATGATGCCCAGCTTCTGCCAAATTTTGGCTGCAAATGGGCAGCTAAAGAATAGATGGTATTTTGTTTCCCTCTCATGATGTTTGCAAAAATCACAGTTCACCCCAGAATCTAAATGCCAGTGTCAACTAAGAAATGCCACACAAAAATATTTTTCGCATGCAATATTCTGCTCTTCTATATTTCCCCAAATTGGGGAAACTTGCAGCCCAAAGAATATACATTTATATAGGGTCATCGAAAAAAGGTCCAACTATCTGATTGTACCCTGTCGTGATTCTCTTGCATTGGTGAGACTAGAATGGTTCCAATAAGCGCCTTTGATCGAAAAAGAATGGTTCCAATAAGCTGTAGTTTCACCATCGCTTGCTGATAGATCGGAAGTACAAAGTGATGAGAAAGCTGGTTCCAATAAGCTGTAGTTTCACCATCGCTTGCTGATAGATCGCTTGCATAACTTTAAGAGAGACTTCCGCGGCACGTGAAAAAGAGAAGAACTATGAAAAGATGTCGTGAGAATGTTATCATGCCAACCATATTTCCATTATATTACATACCCACAGTCTCTAGGGGTAATGAGAGTTATGGTTCAAGACATAGTAAAAAGCTTACACACATCTCACCACCAAAAAGATCCGTAGCACACGTGGTATGAGAAAAAAAAGAGTTGGTAATGCCTGCCAGACCATGCCGACCCACAGTGTATCATGGTGTTAAACATGTGCTTCATGATTAAGGCATCCTTTTTAATTTCCCGGTTGGTTTTTTCTTGGCCGCCATTTTATTTTGGCCTACACACCATAGCCCAAGGGACAAGTGCCTTATGTTTCTCTCGGTCCTTCTCCAACAGAAAATTGCTCCTAGCTATGTCTACCACCTTGACTAAAGTTTTATTGAGTTTCTCAACATGCACATGGAAAATGGGTGCACAGAGGAAAGGACTGAATTGGCAAAGGTAAGCCTTCTTCCACTATAATTGAGAATCTTGAGCATGCATTCATTCTTTTTTCTACAAAGGAGCTAAATCCATCAAGGTAGGTTTTGTAGTACCCAATTGTAGGACAAGGTAAGTAAAAGGCATCTTTCCATAGTAGATCTGAAAATTTCTGCCAAACATCCATAAGTTGTGAAAGTCCACTTTCAAGTGTATAGCCTTTTGAAATGTGAGTAGTGATGTTCCAAGTGTGTCCAAATGCCATATTGGGAAAGCCCTTCACTTCAAAAACCACCGCTGCCACAATCTTTGCTTCAGAACTGGGAGCAGTGATTATAGCTCGTAATAGTTTGGGACCTTCCACAAAAACAGTGGACAGAAATGGATTACAAGACGCTGCCGGTGGTTATAAACGCCAAGGTACATGCACAATCGCAGCGCTCGAGCTTAGGCGGCAAACAAAATTCGCCAAGAAATAACTGTGTCCATGAAAGTGTATGTGTGGATTTTTTTTCTTGTGCATCACGGAAATCACAACAAATAACAACAAGGATTAAGAAATGGATTAAGGGAGGAACAATGATATTTTCAGGCAATGAGAAAGGATCTATGCATCGCTGCAAGAAAAAGGAAAAATAAAGTTGCAATAGATCAGGGAAAAAGTAACCTCGTGAAATAGTGGAGGGGAGGCGACCACGGAAGAAAACTAAAGGGCAGTGATGACATATCATTTACGCCACTAGTTGCACGATGAAACGGCAGAGGTCTCGCTACTGCGTGGCGTCACTGTGGCCTTCCCCCACATTTTCATGATTCGAGGCCTGTTTAATAGTTTGTTGGCCCAATTGATGAGAGGATGCCCAGGTCGGTACTAGTATTCGGAGTAGAATCCCAAACATGTTGGTCCGGGAGTAAAGCGCTGGACGGACGGGTGAAAAATAAAAGCCTATGAGAAAGAAGTGGAACATCCGAGCGATCTGATGCGGTTAATTCTAAGACGATCCAATGGCATGCACGATCAAATCGGCGTGGAAGGCCTAGTCTTTGCTCTAGACCTCCTGCAGCCTGCTGCTGACATCTAGCGAGTCAATTATCAGTAGCATCTTGCATCCTGTCACGTTGCCATGCATAATGCCATCACACAAGTTCCTCATGTACCTCGAGTATGTCAGTCGGCGATGTGACCAACATAAGTTCTTCAAGAGTACATGGCAAATCATTCACAAGAAACTTTATTTTTTTTTGAGCAACCGGCAGGAGCACTGCCTTTTTAAATTAGAAGAGGAAAAAAACACATTGTACATGGGGAGCATGTTTATATTAAGGTGGAACATGCCAAAACCACCTAGGTGGAATATGCCTTCATCGTCGGTATATTCACTGCCATTGTGCAAGTTTCGCATATCGGCAGTAACTCGAATGACACAAATCACACTAACTCTTAGAATTGATCATCTTTGCATGGATGGTAACTACTAAAAGCGTGCATTCTTGCCGCAGCCACACGGCTACCATGTGGCTTGGATAGTTGCTACTCGGAACCTTCAGTTATCTGAATCTACTGACCACACAAGCCACCATGACTTGGTCTGACACTTGTCCTGTCGGCTTTGTCCTGCGCTTCACGCACAGCTCGGAAGCACTTCGCTTATTACAGATGCTTCTATGGGACGAAGAGACCGGACCATCACATTCAGAGAGTTCTCTGGAAGCAAGGGCTGGTCGCCGCCCTAGTCTGACAGTTCTCTAGTTCCCAGCGCCTCATATACCCTGATGCCTATTCACATTGTCTTGTGATCTTTCGTGTATGTCTGCTACTTCACTTCTATTTTTGCATCTCTCACGGTCTGCTAATTATGACCTACTAGTTGCATGCATGCGAGGGGGGACACATGCAAGCACCTATACCAACCTTGCACCACACTCACACACATATGCCAGGGACACATGCAAGTTTTCAGATGATTCCGACGTTCTCGTGGACTTCCTTCGGCGAAACCCTGATGATCTACGGGCCTCAGATCGTCTACCCCCCTAGACATTCTTCTGACAGGGGTAGCCCGGCGTAGCTCTCTCTTGTTTTGTGTTTGATTATGTCATGGGATGATGTGAAACCATGTTGGTTCACAAGTTGGGGCACTATACTACACGGTTTCACCGTAACGGGGAGATTCCCCCTTATACAAGTCTAGAACCTTCGCTTCTAGGTTAGAGCGCATGCATGCGAGGGGGGACACATGCAAGCACCTATACCAACCTTGCACCACACTCACACACATATGCCAGGGACACATGCAAGTTTTCAGATGATTCCGACGTTCTCGTGGACTTCCTCCGGCGAAACCCTGATGATCTACGGGCCTCAGATCGTCTACCCCCCTAGACATTCTTCTGACAGGGGTAGCCCGCCATAGCTCTCTCTTGTTTTGTGTTTGATTATGTCATGGGGTGATGTGAAACCATGTTGGTTCACAAATTGGGGCACTATCCTACCCGGTTTCACCGTAACGAGGAGATTCACCCTTATAGAGGTCCAGAACCTTCGCTTCTAGGTTAGAGCGCATGCATGCGATGGGGGACACATGCAAGCACCTATACCAACCTTGCAACACACTCACACACATATGCTAGGGACACATGCAAGTTTTCAGATGATTCCGACGTTCTCGTGGACTTCCTCCGGCGAAACCCTGATGATCTACGGGCCTCGGATTGGCTACCCCCCTAGACATTCTTCTGACAGGGGTAGCCCGGCGTAGCTCTCTCTTGTTTTGTGTTTGATTATGTCATGGGATGATGTGAAACCATGTTGGTTCACAAGTTGGGGCACTATACTACCCGGTTTCACCGTAACGGGGAGATTCACCCTTATACAGGTCCAGAACCTTCGCTTCTAGGTTAGAGCGCATGCATGCGAGGGGGACACATGCAAGCACCTATACCAACCTTGCACCACACTCACACACATATGCCAGGGACACATGCAATTTTTCAGATGATTCCGACGTTCTCGTGGACTTCCTCCGGCGAAACCCTGATGATCTACGGGCCTCGGATCGTCTACCCCCCTAGACATTCTTCTGACAGGGGTAGCCCGGCTTAGCTCTCTCTTGTTTTGTGTTTGATTATGTCATGGGATGATGTGATACCATATTGGTTCACAAGTTGGGGCACTATACTACCCGGTTTCACCGTAACGGGGAGATTCCCCCTTATACAGGTCCAGAATCTTCGCTTCTAGGTTAGAGCGCATGCATGCGAGGGGGGACACATGCAAGCACCTATACCAACCTTGCACCACACTCACACACATATGCCAGGGACACATGCAAGTTTTCAGATGATTCCGACATTCTCGTGGACTTCCTTCGGCGAAACCCTGATGATCTACGGGCCTCGGATCGTCTACCCCCTAGACATTCTTCTGACAGGGGTAGCCCGGCATAGCTCTCTCTTGTTTTGTGTTTGATTATGTCATGGGATGATGTGAAACCATATTGGTTCACAAGTTGGGGCACTATCCTACCCGGTTTCACCTGAACGGGGAGATTCCCCCTTATACAGGTCTAGAACCTTCGCTTCTAGGTTAGAGCGCATGCATGCGAGGGGGGACACATGCAAGCACCTATACCAACCTTGCACCACACTCACACACATATGCCAGGGACACATGCAAGTTTTCATATGATCCCGACGTTCTCGTGGACTTCCTCCGGCGAAACCCTGATGATCTACGGGCCTCGGATTGTCTACCCCCCTAGACATTCTTTCGACAGGGGTAGCTCGGCGTAGCTCTCTCTTGTTTTGTGTTTGACTAGGTCATGGGATGATGTGAAACCATGTTGGTTTACAAGTTGGGGCACTATACTACCCGGTTTCCCCGTAACGAGGAGATTCCCCCTTATACAGGTCCAGAACCTTCGCTTCTAGGTTAGAGCGCATGCATGCGATGGGGGACACATGCAAGCACCTATACCAACCTTGCACAACACTCACACACATATGCCAGGGACACATGCAAGTTTTCATCTCATTCCTACGTTCTCGTGGTCTTCCTCCGGCGAAACCCTGATGATCTACGGGCCTCGGATTGTCTACCCCCCCCCCCTAGACATTCTTCTGACAGGGGTAGCCCGGCGTAGCTCTCTCTTGTTTTGTGTTTGACTAGGTCATAGGATGATGTGAAACCATGTTGGTTCACAAGTTGGGGCACTATCCTACCCGGCTTCACCTGAACGGGGAGATTCCCCCTTATACAGGTCCAGAACCTTCGCTTCTAGGTTAGAGCGCATGCATGCGAGGGGGGACACATGCAAGCACCTATACCAACCTTGCACCACACTCACACATATGCTAGGGACACATGCAAGTTTTCATCTCATTCCGACGTTCTCGTGGACTTCCTCCGGCGAAACCCTGATGATCTACGGGCCTCGGATCGTCTACCCCCCTAGACATTCTTCTGACAAGGGTAGCCCATCGTAGCTCTCTCTTATTTTGTGTTTGATTATTTCATGGGATGATGTGAAACCATATTGGTTCACAAGTTGGGGCACTATCCTACCCGGTTTCACCTGAACGGGGAGATTCCCCCTTATACAGGTCCAGAACCTTCGCTTCTAGGTTAGAGCGCATGCATGCGAGGGGGACACATGCAAGCACCTATACCAACCTTGCACCACACTCACACACATATGCCAGGGACACATGCAAGTTTTCAGATGATTCCGACGTTCTCGTGGACTTCCTCCGGCGAAACCCTGATGATCTACGGGCCTCAGATCGTCTACCCCCCTAGACATTCTTCTGACAGGGGTAGCCCGGCATAGCACTCTCTTGTTTTGTGTTTGATTATGTCATGGGGTGATGTGAAACCATGTTGGTTCACAAATTGGGGCACTATCCTACCCGGTTTCACCGTAATGGGGAGATTCACCCTTATACAGGTCCAGAACCTTCGCTTCTAGGTTAGAGCGCTTGCATGCGAGGGGGGACACATGCAAGCACCTATACCAACCTTGCACCACACTCACACACATATGCTAGGGACACATGCAAGTTTTCAGATGATTCCGACGTTCTCGTGGACTTCCTCCGGCGAAATCCTGATGATCTACGGGCCTCGGATCGTCTACCCCCCTAGACATTCTTCTGACAGGGGTAGCCCGGCGTAGCTCTCTCTTGTTTTGTGTTTGATTATGTCATGGGATGATGTGAAACCATGTTGGTTCACAAGTTGGGGCACTATACTACCCGGTTTCACCGTAATGGGGAGATTCACCCTTATACAGGTCCAGAACCTTCTCTTCTAGGTTAGAGCGCATGCATGCGAGGGGGACACATGCAAGCACCTATACCAACCTTGCACAACACTCACACACATATGCCAGGGACACATGCAAGTTTTCATCTCATTCCTACGTTCTCGTGGTCTTCCTCCGGCGAAACCCTGATGATCTACGGGCCTCGGATTGTCTACCCCCCCCCCTAGACATTCTTCTGACAGGGGTAGCCCGGCGTAGCTCTCTCTTGTTTTGTGTTTGACTAGGTCATAGGATGATGTGAAACCATGTTGGTTCACAAGTTGGGGCACTATACTACCCGGTTTCACCGTAATAGGGAGATTCCCCCTTACACAGGTCCAGAATCTTCGCTTCTAGGTTAGAGCGCATGCATGCGAGGGGGGACACATGCAAGCACCTATACCAACCTTGCACCACACTCACACACATATGCCAGGGACACATGCAAGTTTTCAGATGATTCCGACATTCTCGTGGACTTCCTTCGGCGAAACCTTGATGATCTATGGGCCTCGGATCGTCTACCCCCCTAGACATTCTTCTGACAGGGGTAGCCCGGCGTAGCTCTCTCTTGTTTTGTGTTTGATTATGTCATGGGATGATGTGAAACCATATTGGTTCACAAGTTGGGGCACTATCCTACCCGGTTTCACCTGAACGGGGAGATTCCCCCTTATACAGGTCTAGAACCTTCGCTTCTAGGTTAGAGCGCATGCATGCGAGGGGGGACACATGCAAGCACCTATACCAACCTTGCACCACACTCACACACATATGCCAGGGACACATGCAAGTTTTCATATGATCCCGACGTTCTCGTGGACTTCCTCCGGCGAAACCCTGATGATCTACGGGCCTCGGATCGTCTACCCCCCTAGACATTCTTCCGACAGGGGTAGCTCGGCGTAGCTCTCTCTTGTTTTGTGTTTGACTAGGTCATGGGATGATGTGAAACCATGTTGGTTTACAAGTTGGGGCACTATACTACCCGGTTTCCCCGTAACGGGGAGATTCCCCCTTATATAGGTCCAGAACCTTCGCTTCTAGGTTAGAGCGCATGCATGCGATGGGGGACACATGCAAGCACCTATACCAACCTTGCACAACACTCACACACATATGCCAGGGACACATGCAAGTTTTCATCTCATTCCTACGTTCTCGTGGTCTTCCTCCGGCGAAACCCTGATGATCTACGGGCCTCGGATTGTCTACCCCTCCCCCCCTAGACATTCTTCTGACAGGGGTAGCCCGGCGTAGCTCTCTCTTGTTTTGTGTTTGACTAGGTCATAGGATGATGTGAAACCATGTTGGTTCACAAGTTGGGGCACTATCCTACCCGGTTTCACCTGAACGGGGAGATTCCCCCTTATACAGGTCCAGAACCTTCGCTTCTAGGTTAGTGCGCATGCATGCGAGGGGGGACACATGCAAGCACCTATACCAACGTTGCACCACACTCACACATATGCTAGGGACACATGCAAGTTTTCATCTCATTCCGACGTTCTCGTGGACTTCCTCCGGCGAAACCCTGATGATCTACGGGCCTCGGATCGTCTACCCCCCTAGACATTCTTCTGACAGGGGTAGCCCGGCGTAGCTCTCTCTTATTTTGTGTTTGATTATGTCATGGGATGATGTGAAACCATATTGGTTCACAAGTTGGGGCACTATCCTACCCGGTTTCACCTGAACAGGGAGATTGCCCCTTATAAAGGTCCAGAACCTTCGCTTCTAGGTTAGAGCGCATGCATGCGAGGGGGGACACATGCAAGCACCTATACCAACCTTGCACCACACTCACACACATATTCTAGGGACACATGCAAGTTTCATATGATTCCGACGTTCTCGTGGACTTCCTCCCGCGAAACCCTGATGATCTACGGGCCTCGGATCGTCTACCCCCCTAGACATTCTTCCGACAGGGGTAGCTCGGCGTAGCTCTCTCTTGTTTTGTGTTTGACTAGGTCATGGGATGATGTGAAAACATGTTGGTTTACAAGTTGGGGCACTATACTACCCGGTTTCACCGTAACGGGGAGATTACCCCTTATACAGGTCCAGAACCTTCGCTTCTAGGTTAGAGCGCATGCATGCGAGGGGGAACACATGCAAGCACCTATACCAACCTTGCACCACACTCACACACATATGCCAGGGACACATGCAAGTTTTCATCTCATTCCGACGTTCTCGCGGTCTTCCTCCGGCGAAACCCTGATGATCTACGGGCCTCGGATCGTCTACCCCCCTAAGACATTCTTTTGACAGGGGTAGCCCAGCGTAGCTCTCTCTTGTTTTGTGTTTGACTAGGTCATAGGATGATGTGAAACCATGTTGGTTCACAAGTTGGGGCACTATCCTACCCGGTTTCACCTGAACGGGGAGATTCCCCCTTATACAGGTCCAGAAACTTCGCTTCTAGGTTAGAGCGCATGCATGCGAGGGGGGACACATGCAAGCACCTATACCAACCTTGCACCACACTCACACACATATTCTAGGGACACATGCAAGTTTCATATGATTCCGACGTTCTCGTGGACTTCCTCCCGCGAAACCCTGATGATTTACGGGCCTCGGATCGTCTACCCCCCTAGACATTCTTCCGACAGGGGTAGCTCGGCGTAGCTCTCTCTTGTTTTGTGTTTGACTAGGTCATGGGATGATGTGAAAACATGTTGGTTTACAAGTTGGGGCACTATACTACCCGGTTTCACCGTAACAGGGAGATTACCCCTTATACAGGTCCAGAACCTTCGCTTCTAGGTTAGAGCGCATGCATGCGAGGGGGAACACATGCAAGCACCTATACCAACCTTGCACCACACTCACACACATATGCCAGGGACACATGCAAGTTTTCATCTCATTCCGACGTTCTCGCGGTCTTCCTCCGGCGAAACCCTGATGATCTACGGGCCTCGGATCGTCTACCCCCCTAAGACATTCTTTTGACAGGGGTAGCCCAGCGTAGCTCTCTCTTGTTTTGTGTTTGACTAGGTCATAGGATGATGTGAAACCATGTTGGTTCACAAGTTGGGGCACTATCCTACCCGGTTTCACCTGAACGGGGAGATTCCCCCTTATAAAGGTCCAGAACCTTCGCTTCTAGGTTAGAGCGCATGCATGAGAGGGGGGACACATGCAAGCACCTATACCAACCTTGCACCACACTCACACACATATTCTAGGGACACATGCAAGTTTCATATGATTCCGACGTTCTCGTGGACTTCCTCCCGCGAAACCCTGATGATTTACGGGCCTCGGATCGTCTACCCCCCTAGACATTCTTCCGACAGGGGTAGCTCGGCGTAGCTCTCTCTTGTTTTGTGTTTGACTAGGTCATGGGATGATGTGAAAACATGTTGGTTTACAAGTTGGGGCACTATACTACCCGGTTTCACCGTAACAGGGAGATTACCCCTTATACAGGTCCAGAACCTTCGCTTCTAGGTTAGAGCGCATGCATGCGAGGGGGAACACATGCAAGCACCTATACCAACCTTGCACCACACTCACACACATATGCCAGGGACACATGCAAGTTTTCATCTCATTCCGACGTTCTCGCGGTCTTCCTCCGGCGAAACCCTGATGATCTACGGGCCTCGGATCGTCTACCCCCCTAAGACATTCTTTTGACAGGGGTAGCCCAGCGTAGCTCTCTCTTGTTTTGTGTTTGACTAGGTCATAGGATGATGTGAAACCATGTTGGTTCACAAGTTGGGGCACTATCCTACCCGGTTTCACCTGAACGGGGAGATTCCCCCTTATACAGGTCCAGAAACTTCGCTTCTAGGTTAGAGCGCATGCATGCGAGGGGGGACACATGCAAGCACCTATACCAACCTTGCACCACACTCACACATATGCTAGGGACACATGCAAGTTTTCATCTCATTCCGACGTTCTCGTGGACTTCCTCCGGCGAAACCCTGATGATCTACGGGCCTCGGATCGTCTACCCCCTAGACATTCTTCTGACAGGGGTAGCCCGGCGTAGCTCTCTCTTGTTTTGTGTTTGACTAGGTCATAGGATGATGTGAAACCATGTTGGTTCATAAGTTGGGGCATTATCCTACCCGGTTTCACCTGAACAGGGAGATTCCCCCTTATACAGGTCTAGAACCTTTCGCTTCTAGGTTAGAGTGCATGCATGCGAGGGGGACACATGCAATCACCTATACCAACCTTGCACCACACTCACACACATATGCCAGGGACACATGCAAGTTTTCAGATGATTCCGACGTTCTCGTGGACTTCCTCCGGCGAAACCCTGATGATCTACGGGCCTCGGATCGTCTACCCCCTAGACATTCTTCTGAAGGGGGTAGCCCGGCGTAGCTCTCTCTTGTTTTGTGTTTGATTATGTCATGGGATGATGTGAAACCATGTTGGTTCACAAGCTGGGGCACTATACGGTCCAGTTTCACCGTAACGGGGAGATTCCCCCTTATACAGGTCCAGAACCTTCGCTTCTAGGTTAGAGCGCATGCATGCGAGGGGGGACACATGCAAGCACCTATACCAACCTTGCACCACACTCACACGCATATGCTAGGAACACATGCAAGTTTTCATCTGATTCCGACGTTCTCGTGGTCTTCCTCCAGGCGAAACCCTGATCCGCGGGCCTCGGATCGTCTATCCCCCTAGACATTCTTCTGACAGGGGTAGCCTGGCGTAGATCTCTCTTGTTTTGTGTTTGACTAGGTCATAGGATGATTTAAAACCATTTTGGTTCACAAGTTGGAGCACTATCCTACCCGGTTTCACCTGAACGGGGATATTCCCCCTTATACAGGTCCAGAACCTTCGCTTCTAGGTTAGAGCGCATTGGATGCGAGGGGGACACATGCAAGCACCCGCAGACTAGTAGTTAATTTTTGTATGTTCCAACATAGCACCACACTTTTCATGCATGTGCTACATGTCCTTGAGGTACTCAAAATTGAGAACAATCTATAAAGGATGTCAAACAACAAATTGCAGACTTTGTCGTGAAATCCTCTCATCTTGGTGTTTTGATTGACCCAAAGAGTGACCTTGAAAGATTCAAAAGTAGTCCAACAGCTTGCTTGGTTTTGTTGTTCAGCTCTACCGTGAGGGGAAATTCTACTCTTGACGATTGGTTGAGGATTGTTTCTCAAAGTTTGTGACTAGGCACCCACCTAATGGAAATGAAGTTCAGCATCCTCCAGAAGCTTATGGTCTAGTGCAAAGTTCATATTTCCATGGTCTCAATCCTTATGAAGAGCTGGTACATGCTATATCTACGAGAGAAACTATCGTCCGCTCCTCAAGAGGGCTGACATAACCAGTGGCCGGAGTTTGCACGTATATATCCAGGATTTTACTAAGTATTAACGCATGTCTACAAAGGGGATCACACTTGGGACTTACAGATGGGACCTACCAACCTTGCACCACACTCACACACATATGCTAGGGACACATGCAAGTTTTCAGATGATTCCGACGTTCCCGTGGTCTTCCTCCGGCAAAACCCTGATCTGCGGGCATCGGATCGTCTACCCCCCTAGACATTCTTCTGACAGGGGTAGCCCGGTGTAGCTCTCTCTTGTTTTGTGTTTGATTATGTCATGGGATGATGTGAAACCATGTTGGTTCACAAGTTGGGGCACTATCCTACCCGGTTTCACCGTAACGGGGAGATTGCCCCTTATATAGGTCCAGAACCTTCGCTTCTAGGTTAGAGCGCATGCATGCGAGGGGGGACACATGCAAGCACCTATACCAACCTTGCACCACACTCACACACATATGCCAGGGACGCATGCAAGTTTTCAGATGATTCCGACTTTCTTGTGGACTTCCTCCGGCGAAACCCTGATGATCTACGGGACTCGGATCGTCTACCCCCCTAGACATTCTTCGGACAGGGGTAGCCCGGCGTAGCTCTCTCTTTTTTTGTGTTTGATTATGTCATGGGATGATGTGAAACCATGTTGGTTCACAAGTTGGGGCACTATACTACCCGGTTTCACCGTAACGGGGAGATTCACCCTTATACAGATCCAGAACCATCGCTTCTAGGTTAGAGCGCATGCATGCAAGGGGGACACATGCAATCACCTATACCAACCTTGCACCATACTCACACACATATGATAGGGACACATGCAAGTTTTCAGATGATTCCGACGTTCTCGTGGTCTTCCTCCGGGGAAACCCTAATCTGCAGGCTCGAATTGTCTACCCCCCTAGAAATTCTTCTGACAGGGGTAGCCCGGCGTAGCTCTCTCTTGTTTTGTGTTTGATTATGTCATGGGATGATGTGAAACCATATTGGTTCACAAGTTGGGGCACTATCCTACCCGGTTTCACCGTAATAGGGAGATTCCCCCTTATACAGGTCCAGAACCTTCGCTTCTAGGTTAGAGCGCATGAAGGCGAGGGGGACACATGCAATCACCTATACCAACCTTGCACCACACTCACACACATATGATAGGGACACATGCAAGTTTCAGATGATTCCGACATTCTCGTGGTCTTCCTCCGGCGAAACCCTAATCTGCGGGGCTCAGATCGTCTACCCCCCTAGACATTCTTCTGACAGTTGTAGACCGGCATAGCTGTCTCTTGTTTTGTGTTTGACTAGGTTATAGGATGATGTAAAACCATGTTGGTTCACATGTTGGGGCACTATCCTATCCGGTTTCACCGGAACGGGGAGATTCCCCCTTATACAGGTCCAGATCCTTTCTCTTCTAGGTTAGAGCGCATGCATGCGAGTGGGGACACATGCAATCACCTATACCAACCTTGCACCACACTCACACCCATATGCTAGGGACACATGCAAATTTTCAGATGATTCCGACGTTCTTGTGGACTTGCACCGGCGAAACCTTCATCTGCGGGACTCGGATCGTCTACCCCCCTAAACATTTTCGGTTAGAGCGCATGCATGCAAGTTCGTATAAGAGGACACATGCAAGTTTATGGTCTAGTGCAAAGTTCGTATTTCCATGGTCTCAATACTAACAAAAAGCCAAGAAAGATTTCACTTAAACATAAAATAAATACAAATGAAAGAAAAAACAATAAGAAAATTAGAAAACACACGGCAAAGGAGAAAACACACGGCAAAGAAGTCCTTTGCCGTGTGTAGTGTTTTTCCAGTAAATACACGACAAAGCCCTTTGCCGTGTTCCGCGCGAGTTGGCACACGGCAAAGCCTTGCCAATAATTGACGGCGCGGGCCCGTCCCTGCCTTATCCTCTCCCAGCTCGAGCCTACGCCTCCCCACCCGACCCAGCGCCGCCGCCGCCTCGATCCCGCGCCGCCGCCGCCGCCTCCCCACCCGACCCCGCGCCGCTGCCGGCTCCTCCTCCACCCGGTCCACCCCCCCATCCGCCTCCGCGCCCATCCGCCCCGCCCCATCCGCCTCCGTGCCTAGCCACCGCCCCCGGCCCTGGGAGCTCGCCGGCGGCTCCACCTCCGCTCGGTCCAGCCCCCCTCCACCCACCGCCGGCCCGCCCCATCACCATCGGTATGTGCCTATACATGTATATTTTTAGTATATATATGTAGTATATGTATGTGTAGCTAGCTAGTATGTATGTGTTTGTGTAGCTAGTATGTATGTGTAGTATATATGTATGTGTAGCTAGTATATATATATGTATGTGTAGCTAGTATGTATGTGTATGTGTAGCTAGTATATATATGTATGTGTAGCTAGTATGTATGTGTAGTATATATGTGTAGTATATATTGTTAGATATATATAGCATGTATTTGTCCCATGTATTTGTTACATATATGTATAGTAGTATGTATATATGTTGTTTCATATATGCATGTGTATAGTAGTAATTTAGGAATTATGTGTAAACTTTTGGCATGTCTATAGTAGTAATTTAGTATTTTTTCTTCGTGCAGGGGATATGTGTTGAGTCTGAGGGTGGGGTTGTCGACGGCGTAGGTCATTTTGCGGGAGGGTCGCTGATCTTCTTCACCTCTCGATCACGCTTCAAGGGTAAAAATCTATTCTCCTGTCTTGCAAATACCTAGGGTTATTTTCATGTGTAGATCACCAAGTCTGTCGCGTTACCTAGGCGTCTCTAATAGTGAGATTATATTAGACTACTCATGGTGCGCTACCATATCTTTAATGTGGAACATCCCATCATTTAGGACTAAACGAAGGGTAGATTTAGAATTTTGTGCATCTGCATGTACTCCCTCTGATTCAAAATATAAGATATTTTAGGTTTGTGAAGAAATTGTATCTAGACTTTTTCTAGTGTGTAGATTCACTCTAAACCTGAGTGAACCTATATACTAAAAGTAGTCTAGATACATTTGCTTCATAAAGTTAAAACATCTTATATTTTGAAACGGAGGGAGTATTGAAAGAACATGTTGGGCCCCCATGTGTGGTTTTGGTAATTAATGACAATCTTTATGGACTAATATGTGTATTAAGTTATACTTGTAGGATTTGTCCATTGGCATCGCTTGGAGAATGTGTTGGCCTCAAGGTCGATGAAATGCAAAGAAGATATGTTGTGCAAACTCAATATGCGAGGTCGATGATGAGGAATTAAGAAAGGCGTTCCATCTTGAGAAGGACAAGACCGTCTACATCGAGCTCAAGTGGAATGCTCAAGGCAAAGGTATAATCTTGATAGGTTTTCCCTTTTGCCGGTCTCTTGTTGTGTGTAGGAGACCGGATTTAGAATAGATAACCGTACTATCAAGAGGGGCTCTCGAATGAGTAACCCGATCACATCGTTCGGAGAGAGCTCAAACCTTTGCATACTTGCATCATCGTATTTGGTTGTTATTTGGTCTTATCCATGTGCGGATATAGAGCTTGTGGTAATCTCCATAACAAGATCTTGTTCATCAAAATCGGATCTTCCGTTTGTATCTTGTTGCGATTTTGATTTATGCGGCTTTTCGGTTTCTCGCCAAGTGAGGTATCTCATATTATATTACTTGATACATTCTCACTTGGTGATAACCAATATTTTCACTTCTTATAGGGTAGCACTTGTCGTCCTCTATCCAACGCAATTGAAATCGGGTCAATCGGAGCTACCGTTTAAAAGTTATGACCGTTTGAATATTTGCCGTTTTAATTGAAAAAGAAAAAGAAAAACTGGGCCGAGCGGTACTACCGCAGCCCAGTACCGCTCGTGCCTGGCGCGTGCAGCCCACTTCGGCCTGGCCCGATACCAATTTCCGATCCTACCGAACCGGCCCGGTAGTACTGCCCAGTGGGCCCGTACTACGGGCCGGTCCAGTTTATTTGCCCAGATATTCTCCCAGATCTAGATCTTGTTTTCCTTGGCCCCGCGCGTCGCTCGCTCGCTTCGCCCGCTGCATCCGCTCGCCTCCGCATGCGCGTTGACCCGCTGCGCGCGCCCGGGCTTGGCCCCACTCGCCTGGTTTCCCGCGATGCGCGCTGCGCGCTGCGCCCTGCTGCCGCTGCACTGCGCGCGCGCATGCTCGCTGCGCTGCTGCTCTCGCTGTGGCCCAGCTGCCACTGCCGCGTCTGCCTAAATCGACCCCGCGCGCGCGCAGAGCCGCTGCTTGCTGGCCCCGCTGGCGCTGGCCTGCTGCATGCGCGCTGCTGGCTGCATGCGGCTGCCGCTGCGCTGCGCAGCTGCTCTGCCCCGCCCGTGCGTCTCCTGCTTGCTGCTGTTTTTTGTTTTCCTTGCTCGCATGCCTGCTGCTTCTACTCTGCTCTTTCCTGGCACATGCGGTAGTACCGGTCAAACGCCCCAAACCGGTCAAACGTCCCAAACGGCTAGTTTTTCTGTGATTTATTTAAGGCTTTGCCCTTTTTCAGTTTAGTTCGCTTCTTCCTCTTCTATTAGGCTAAGTTTTGTCCACACTTGCTCTAGATTTTGAATCTTGCCTAATCTCTTTCCCTCCGATGATTCTTGCTCATATTTCAGTGGAAGAGAGAGGAGATCTAGACCCACATTTTGACCTAACCGATTCATCTCTTTGTGAGTGCATCTTTGGGGATCTAGATTTTGGGAGATTTTGTGTCTCTCTTTGATTCCTCCTCTCTTGTTCCCCCAATAGCTTTGGTAGCTTTGTTGGAACTTGAGAGTGAGGGATTTGAGCATCTTTGTGGTGTTCTTGTCATTTGCATTTGGTGCATCGGTTTGAGTTCTCCTCGGAGGATTTGGTTTGAGTTGCTCATTGGAGCTTGTCCCTCTTGGGTTCTTGGAACCCTTGGTGGCATTGTGGCCTTGGTGGCGTTTGTTGGGAGCCTCCAATTAAGTTGTGGAGAAGTGCCCCAACCTTGTGAGAGGTTTCGGTTGTCACCGACAAGTGCACCGATAGTGGAAGCGTGGATCAATCCCGTTGGGGTGAGATTCACCAGAGAATAAGGGAGGCCTTTTGTGGCGTTG
Source organism: Avena sativa (assembly GCA_916181665.1). Classification (NCBI taxonomy): domain Eukaryota; kingdom Viridiplantae; phylum Streptophyta; class Magnoliopsida; order Poales; family Poaceae; genus Avena; species Avena sativa. The sequence continues at coordinate 51,300,025 of OV702285.1, read as the reverse complement.
GTGGTTTGATACCACCCCCTCTCCAAACGAGATGTACTCCATGTTGGGAGGAACTCGGTAAAATATCGGTGTCCCCGCGTGCCTCGGTTATCTCTATACCCGAGCTCTTTACTTATACACTTTACATTGTGATAGCCTTCGTGCTTGAAGTAATATATATCTTGCTATCACTTTGTTGCTTGTATTGCTTAGCATAAGTTGTTGGTGCACATAAGTGAACGTTAGTTGTTCTAGGTTGTGCTTAACAAAGTAAACACTAGTTTTATTCCGCCTTTGTTGAGCCACTCTAGGAAAAGTTTTAATCGCCTATTCACCCCCCCTCTAGGCGACATCCGTATCCTTTCAATTATTCATCTGGAAATCTGGGTAAAGTTTTCGCAAACTAAAACCCTAGAGTGATAAGAGTCTCTCTTGCTTTGATGGATTAGAAACTATAGCCATCTCAACGAGTGCGATAGATTTTGACATGACCTTTAGGTATTCTTTATGTTTGGAGAGGTAGAAATCAAACTTTCTTTTGAATTTTAAAATTGAATTTAAACTTGAATTTAGAAAATTCCATAATCCTAAAAGTATAATTCAGTATAAACAGATGTTATAATGAGAAATGGGTTTGATTATTAGATAATAGTATATGACATTATAATAACAAATAAACAAACAAGTGGAAATATATTCTATAATTCAATATTATAAAACAAGTAAATTGAATAAGCTAGATAAAAAGAAATGATTATAATAATGATATAAAGGAATTCTTTGTTGATATATATACATGTAGTATTACATTGTTCTTTTACAATAAAAGAACAAAAGTAATTGAAAATTAAAGAAATGAAACAACTAATTATAAAATGAAATTACAAAAGAATAAAGTAAAAGCCTATACTAGTTCTACTTTCTAGTCTTGTATTCCTGTCATTTCATTCTTCTTATGTATCTTCTGTTCCTGCAAAACACCACAAAAAACTCAAAAAGTAGCAAATAAAAAGGGGTTAGTTTTGGTTAGTTCACTCTCAGATTCGGCAATAAAGTAGTATTTGTCCAAATCAGACTTGTGTCTCACCATAGCATCACTGACAGTAAGGAGGCAAGTTTCACCATGGGTAAGAAGAAGGGGATAGTCAAAAACATAAGAAAATAACATTTTTACTCAAGCACATCCACAATAGATATTTCCAAGCCATTGTAACTTGAACCCCATGGGGCACATTTGCCAGCAGCTCACACATCAGGTGCAACTGATGTGGTGTCAATACAAGAGAGAAAGTATCAAGTACAGAGAGGGAAGGAAACATATGTGTCAATCCAGCTAGCCATTCCATTTACACCACTTCCACACAGCCATCAAGAACACCTCTGTTCTTATCAGTATATACTCATATCACCACCAGCTCTTTCAAGATCATCACTAAATCCATGTGTATTTTGAGGAGGTAGGAGTCAGATAAAGATACCAGGAGGAGAAATAACAGGAGCTAGGCAAGAAGGAGTGGACCCATGGGCATAGGCCAGCAAAATACCAGGAGGAGCTGGAGCACATCAATTCCCAATAAGGGAAGGATAAGTACGAGTAACTCAAGAATGGCACTTCCAGTACAAGATCAAGATTCAACAGTAGACAAGAGCAACTACAGCTTAACCATAACCTCACCAATCCAGGCTGATCTACTATGCACAAGGTTGCCAGTTTATAACAATGATAGCACCCTCTCTTTTCATTTTACTTAGCATGATTTTAGTGGGGGAAATGGAAGGCTCTCAGACTGGTGTAGAAGTTCTAGACCAGTATCATCATTGATCTAGGAAGACCATTTTACTATATGTTCTTGTATCCAAAAATAATAGAGCCTCGGCCTTTGCATCGTTGGCAAGGACGTGGACCAAATTTTGTCAAGTAGAAGTATATAAGATCATGTAAATGATCTATGTTATTGTGCTCACTATTAGGGAGGCTCCACGGCAGCATTGGTTCTCTGGAGAGACATGCCTCAGTCTGAGCATCCTAGGCAGAAACCAATTCTAAGGAAATTTACTAAATGAATTTAAATCATTTTCCTAGTGTTCACATCTAGGAATCATTTCCTTATCATGTATTCACTATCAGGTTTATATTAACATGAACATAAGCAAGATATACTTGCAGGGTATAAATGCTCATGAAAGAAATCACTTTCCTAGAAAGTCAGCTAGGAATTATTCCTCAAGTCCAATTTCCTATTAGTTTAAGCATACAATTAGATAAATCCAAATTATGGATTACATATCATGGATAAGTACACCACACCATGAAGCTTTCCACTGGAATCAATATAATATCAACATAATCTGATCTTTGTAATGAACATATTATTATGGAACTCTCTCCACACATGTCATGACACAACAAATAGGTTATTCTAATTATGATTAATTACAACATGTTGGTTGTGTATCCTACATCCCCGAGAATGCTTTAGCCTTATTGAGTTCAACAATATTTCCAACGCTTCCGTTACGTGCTTTATTTTACTTTCAAACACCATTAACTCGAAATCAAAGGCATCTTATAAGTATCCTTTGGTAGAAAGTGACGAGGGGCCTAAGGACATTAACCAAATAGCTCTTTGTGGGTTCAATACTATTATATAGAAACTATCTACAATTGATCTGTGCACTTGTCGTCATCAGTCGGCATTATATCAGCACGCGGGTGGAAACTACTACCTCACTGCGTGAAGGCGGTAGCCAACCGGATATTGTAGCAAGGGCAAACTAGGCCCTCCCTAGCCTGGCCGAGCCTGAATAGGCTTGTGAAGCCCCACCACCGCACTATAGCAAGAGTGCCCCCATCATCGCCAACCCCAACACTAGTCCCTCCTCCTCCATCCACTAGTGGATCTACCTTCACCGTAGATCCCTGCCGATAAGCAGCAACAACACCGTCACCATCGTGCTCACCTGGGCCAAGCGGACGACCGCCGGTCTGAGGAGTACCCTCGGTCACAGCCCCGGCGCCCCTTCCACAGTGGACGAAGGAGGCTAGCACTAGACCCAGGCATGTCTGGCCTAGGACTAGCCGGCACTCGGGGAGCAGGGGTGCGACAAGCAAGCCAAAGAATCGCCCAAATCGCTAACCCATAGAACCACCAAGGGTATGCCCGGTGACCACTAGCCCAGATGCCCGAGACTTGCACATGCCAGGCCCGATGCTCGAAGATCAAGCACAAACGGGCCAAGATCTGGGCCGCTCAACCCATCACTATGACCTACCTCTACCGCCGCATCCCATGTGCCACGTACGCACCCACCACCCCACCGCCAACACCTCCAAAGGCAGCCACCCCGACCATGCCCTTTCCTCGCCATGGCGGGCCCACCTAGCCTGCTGTAGACCAGATCGGGTGGTCAGATGCGCCACCGGGATGAGCCTATCGAGAGGAGAGGTAGTGCATGTCATAGCCATGTCCCGCTGTCCGAAGTCTAGTTACCCGGCAACAGAACCACCACGTCGGAGGGGAGGTCACACCGCCGTGGAACCGCTGCAAGCCGAGCCCACCCCGCGCAGGTCTCCTTGCAGGCGGGGAAGAGAAGGTCCGCCGCCACTGGCACTGCTCAGGCTTTGCCTGGCTACGCATGCCGGCGGTAGCAGGGGGGAGAGGAGGAGGAGGTGGGCCGGAGGCGGGGTTAGGGCAAAAGCGCTCGGTCGCCTGTGAGGCATTAGTTTCCGTAAGAGAATATGCTCTTAGGATCCGGATATTCACTTTGGCTCACAGGTGCAAATGCACCCATTATGACAAAACATATTTTGAAATATCAAAAATACAAAGAATATTTCGAAAACATATACATTAGAATATTTTATGTTAGTTCACAAATTTTCGGGATGAAAAAACATTTTATGTGTCATGCATAAAAAATACAAAATGTGTCACACTATTCACATGACATTTTTTTTGTCTTTTTATACACAACATGTAAAATGTCCTTCCATCCTAAAAACTTGTGAACCAACATAAAATGTTTAAATGTATTTGTAGAATTTTTTTTTGAATTTTTTGACATTTTGAAATATATTTTCTCATAACAGATGCATTTGTACCTATGAGCTGAATTGCCGCCTCCACGATTTTAATATTTGGTCGCTAGATATTTACAATATATCTGACTAGTTTCCAAACGTGTATTACCTTTTGGACGTGGACGTGCCACCGTCCAGAAATAGCACTCAATTATTTATAGCGCCGGCGTCACTGTCAATAGCGCTATGTCTTGCCAACAAAACGAACTGATTTTAAACATGAAATTCTTCAAAATATCAATAAGAAACAACCCGTAACAACCCCACCGTTTAATTTAATAGTTGTACTAAATTTTGTGTTTTGGATTAATTAGAGGTTAGTACTCATTGCTATAACTATCTAGACTGGGGAATTTATTGACCGTACAGGTCAATGAAATTACAGAACATTGAACAGTATGTTATACATGTTGAAGCTACTTAAACTATATTGAAGCTAAAAACTCTATTGTTTTTATACGGGCCATTGGCCACAAAAACACGTTAATCTAGCTTGTTGGCGGAAAATATCTGAGCGAGAGGGTAAAATCAAAAAATGTTTCCTCTATTAATGAAATGTACTCCTCTGTCCAGAAAAGTATGGCACCGATCTGTCTAGATACATATGTATATAAACATATTTTAGTGTATACATACATACAAATCTATATAAATCTGTGACATCAAATTTGGGACAGGGCGAGTTGCAGATATGACTTCTCTCAATATATATATACATGTAGAGTTTCCTTAGCTTGGGAGAAGGTAGCTCCCCATCTGCCATAGTACTAGCCGCACTTTTGATATGGAAATTTTCCTTGCGCACTACGCGGCTCTCTCTGCCGTGACACTTTTTATAGGATGGTTAGTACGATGGGTTTACAAGTGGACTAATCCTCCTTGCCATGGCGTTCTTCCTCCCGGCTCCATGGGGTTCCCCATTGTTGGTGAGACCTTTGAATTTATCAAGACAAACCATTCTTTGGACATCCCAGTCTACTACAGATTAAGGTGGAAGAGGTAAAGAAGCTAGCTAGCTAATATCATACTTCTGCACACAGATACTGGATATATATGGATGTCCAATGATTTGTCGTTTAAACGGTTCTTGTTCTGATTTCATATGACAACATCCCCGTTTGTGCAGGTACGGCCCAGTATTCAAATCGAGCGTTTTCGGTAAACGTGTGGTAGCTTCCATGGATGCGGAGGTGAACCGCTTCGTCTTCCAACAAGACGGCAAGATGTTCCGGGCTTGGTACCCTGGTACAACCAACAGCATGATGGGCAAGGAGAGCATTTCCTCATACAATGGCCCTTCCCTGCACAAGTACACAAGGAACATGGAGAACAGGTTGCTAAAATACGTACTCCTTGAGGAAACGGAGGCCAACGTTAGGCAAAGCCTCATGGACTGGGCCGCAGAGCCTAGCATCGAGGTCAAGGACAGAGTGGCAACTGTAAGTAGTGTCTGTCTATTATGAGTGAATCTGCTGCCATCTCTGTCCAATAAGGAACCGATAACTCTTTGTATTGTGTACACGTGTAATCTAAATCTCCCTTCTTGCGTAGATGATCTTTGATTTAATGGCCAAGAAGTTGCTCGGCATGGGCCATGACAAGTCAAGGAAGCTGAAGAAGAACTTCGATGACTTCCTCCAGGCAATAGTCTCTGTTCCGGTTTATTTCCCCGGAACAAGATTCTACAGATGCCTACAGGTATAAGTTCTATTTGTATGCGCAACATCGATCATACAAGATTTTAGATAGCATGTATCTCTGGTTCCAACATATTTTCCTTAATGATGGTACAGGGAAGGAAAAACTTACAGAAGGTACTGAAGGACCTTATTAAAGAAAGGCTTCGCACACCTGAAAAGCAAAACAATGATTTTCTCGATCAGGTAGTTGATGAGTTAAAGAGTGAAACGGGACTAATAGAGGAGAAATTCGCGCTAGACGTGCTGTCGGCTCTCCTATTCGCCGGCTTTGCAACGATATCGTCATTTATGGCAGTCGGTATGAAGCTCCTCACCGACAACCCAGGTGTAGTAGAAGCACTTCAGGTCAACACTCTTACTCCTTCATCTGATTTTCCAGCACTTACATGTATTACACCGATAATTCTTGTGCAAATCACCCGTATGTATACCTATGTTAACAAGCATACAACAGCGGATATCGACCTGAGCAGTGTTGGAACCTGGTAGAATCGAATCTGAATGTTTGCGTAACCTGGTAGATTCCACCTTGCAGGAGGAGCACGAAGCGATCCTAAAACAAAGAGAGGATATCAGTTCAGGGCTCACCTGGGACGAGTATAAGTCCATGACATTCACTTCTCAGGTATTAGTTTACTTATGTATATCTCGAATTATGTATATGTTGAATTCACTGATAAAATTTACTTTTTTGTGCAGGTTACTAATGAGATAGCTCGCCTCGGTAATGTGGCCCCTGGGATTTTCAGAGAAACACTGACGGACGTAAATATAAAAGGTGCCTACATCCGTCATCATCATATAAATTGCAAGAAAATTTACGCTTTATTAACGTATTATTAGAGGACACAGGCTACACGATTCCCGCCGGTTGGCTGGTCATGATCAGTCCCACATCTGTTCATCTGAACCCAGAATTATTTGAGGATCCCATGGCATTTGACCCATGGAGGTGGCAGGTTGGTGATAATTAAATTTATGAGCCTGTCAAGAAATAACACATACTTTTGACACACACACACACACAATAATTCATTGTAGGATGACGCAAAAAGGGCCACCATGCTTAAGAATTTCATGCCATACGGAGGTGGAAAAAAGCTTTGCACAGGAGCAGAATTCAGCCGAATTCAGATCGCAGTTTTTCTCCACACCTTGGTGACCAAGTACAGGTAGCTATTCGTTAATATTTTTATCAGAACTTGATACCAATTTGTCACTGCATTCCTCATTATACTGACATGCAGATGGAAGGAAGTCAAAGGAGGGGGTGTGAGACGCATTGCGGATATATTGCTCCCCAAGGACTACCACATTCAAGTCATCCCCAGGGTCGGACAAACTAGTTAACTAAGCCTCTCTTGTTCGTTTGAAGAAACCAGGATAATCTGCCTATTATGTTGAAAATAAAATTTACGGGCCGGTTGTGTATCTATGAAGATGTATTTATTCCTCGGTTGAGCATAGTTCAGAATATCGCAGATATTGCCATGAAGTGTTATATTTTTCCTGGCAAGCAATTGAATGCCAAATAAAACTTCTTATACTCTGGCTTGTAACTTTATTTATTGTATAGTTTTTTTCTATATTTCTGTAAATTTTGTTTATACCTTTTTATGAATTGTTGGTCTTTAGGGTACTATGTCCTTGTTATCATGTAGTTTTTTTACCTTGAAAGCATTGCGGAAACCCCTATGGTATATTTTATAATTAATAAAAAATTACCGAGCTAAGACACTAAAGGATATTTACGTGGAGTTTCAAAACAGAAAACAATTCACAGATAGGAGACCACTAAAAAGGTAGATTACAGAGATTCTATCGAACTGGAGAGAGGAGCTCTATGACTAGGTTTAACCCTATGCTTTGTGAGTTCAAGATTGCGCCTAATTAGCCTTGCAATCTTGAATAGATTTGTTTTTTGACACGGGAAAATAGCGCACTATTTCATCGCTAATAGCTCTCTATAGCATATATGAAGAGCCTACGCTAAATTAATTAGTATACACAGTCTCGTTAATAGCGTGTTATAGGCACTAATATCATAGTTTAAGCTTTCCGCTATTTTTCTTGATTTTTCTCTCAAAGATCTTGATTTCTAATCTTCCAAATTTCCCAAAAAGCACATGGCACCACTTCAATGAATTTCGCTCCGCTAGATTGATTCACAATCTGAAAGATGACTGCAATGTTTGGATAACGTGACCACGTGATGCCCAGCTTCTGCCAAATTTTGGCTGCAAATGGGCAGCTAAAGAATAGATGGTATTTTGTTTCCCTCTCATGATGTTTGCAAAACTCACAGTTCAACCCAGAATCTAAATGCCAGTGTCAACTAAGAAATGCCACACAAAAATATTTTTCTTATGCAATATTCTGCTCTTCTATATTTCCCCAAATTGGGGAAACTTGCAGCCCAAAGAATATACATTTATATAGGGTCATCGAAAAAAGGTCCAACTATCTGATTGTACCCTGTCGTGATTCTCTTGCATTGGTGAGACTAGAATGGTTCCAATAAGCGCCTTTGATCGGAAAAAAATGGTTCCAATAAGCTGTAGTTTCACCATCGCTTGCTGATAGATCGGAAGTACAAAGTGATGAGAAAGCTGGTTCAAATTACTACATTGTAGCATAACTTTAAGAGAGACTTCCGCGGCACGTGAAAAAGAGAAGAACCTATGAAAAGATGTCGTGAGAATGTTATCATGCCAACCATATTTCCATTATATTACATACCCACAGTCTCTAGGGGTAATGAGAGTTATGCTTCAAGACATAGTAAAAAGCTTACAAACATCTCGCCACCAAAAAGATCCGTAGCACGCGTGGCATGAGAAAAAAAGAGTTGGTAATGCCTGCCAGACCATGCCGACCCACGGTGTATCATGGTGTTAAACATGTGCTTCATGATTAAGGCATCCTTTTTAATTTCCCGGTTGGTTTTTCCTTGGCCGCCATTTTATTTTGGCCTACACACCATAGCCCAAGGGACAAGTGCCTTATGTTTCTCTCGGTCCTTCTTCTCCAACAGAAAATTGCTCCTAGCTATGTCTACCACCTTGACTAAAGTTTTATTGAGTTTCTCAACATGCACATGGAAAATGGGTGCACAGAGGAAAGGACTGAATTGGCAAAGGTGAGCCTTCTTCCACCATAATTGAGAATCTTGAGCATGCATTCATTCTTTTTTCTACAAAGGAGCTAAATCCATCAAGGTAGGTTTTGTAGTACCCAATTGTAGGACAAGGTAAGTAAAAGGCATCTTTCCATAGTAGATCTAAAAAATTCTGCCAAACATCTATAAGTTGTGAAAGTCCACCTTCAACTGTATAGCCTTTTGAAATGTGAGCAGTGATGTTCCAAGTGTGTCCAAATGGCCATATTGGGAAAGCCCTTCACTTCAAAAACCACCGCTGCCACAATCTTTGCTTCAGAACTGGGAGCAGTGATTATAGCTTGTAATAGTTTGGGACCTTCCACAAAAACAGTGGACAGAAATGGATTACAAGATGCTGCCGAGTGGTTATAAACGCCAAGGTACATGCATAATCGCAGCGCTCGAGCTTAGGCGGCAAAAAAAATTCGCCAAGAAATAACTGTGTCCACGAAAGTGTATGTGTGGATTTTTTTTCTTGTGCATCACGGAAATCACAACAAATAACAACAAGGATTAAGAAATGGATTAAGGGAGGAACAATGATGTTTGCAGGCAATGAGAAAGGATCTATGCATCGCTGCAAGAAAAAGGAAAAATAAAGTTGCAATAGATCAGGGAAAAATTAACCTCGTGAAATAGGGGAGGGGAGGGGAGGCGGCCAGGGAAGAAAACTAAAGGGAAGTGATGGAAACATTTACGCCACTAATTGCACGATGAAATGACAGAGGTCTCGCTACTGCGCGGCATCACCGTGGCCTTCCCCCCCACATTTTCATGATTCGGGGCCTGTTTAATAGTTTGTTGGCCCAATTGATGAGAGGACGCCCAGGTCGGTACTAGTATTCGGAGTAGAATCCCAAACATGTTGGTCCGGGAGTAAAGCGCTCGACGGACGGGTGAAAAAAGCCTCCGGGAAAGAAGTGGAACGTCCGAGCGATCTGATGCGGTTAATTCTAAGACGATCCAACGGCATGCACGATCAAATCGGCGTGGAAGGCCTAATCTTTGCTCTAGACCTCCTGCAGCCTGCTGCTGACATCTAGCGAGTCAATTATCAGTAGCATCTTGCATCATGTCACGTTGCCATGCATAATGCCATCACACGAGTTCCTCATGTACCTCGAGTATGACAGTCGGCGATGTGACCAACATAAGTTCTTCAAGAGTACATGGCAAATCATTCACAAGCAACTTTATTTTTTTGAGCAATCGGCAGGAGCACTGCCTTTTCAAATTAGAAGAGGAAAAAACACATTGTACATGGGGGACATGTTTATATTAAGGTGGAACATGCCAAAACCACCCAGGTGGAATATGCCTTCATCGTCGGTATATTCACTACAATTGTGCAAGTTTCGCATATCGGCGGTAACTCGAATGACACACATCACACTAACTCTAGGAATTGATCATGTTTGCATGGATGGTAACTACTAAAAGCATGCATTCTTGCTGCAGACACGCGGCTGCGATGTTGATTGGATAGTTGCTACGCGGACCCTTCAGGTATCCAGATCTACTAACCGCACAAGCCACCATGACTTGGTCTCACACTTGTCTTGTCGGATTCGTCCTGCTCTTGCCTCATAGCTTGGAGGCACTTCGCTTATTACTGATGCTTCTATGGGACGAAGAGGCCGCACCTACAAATTCAGAGAGTTCTCTGGAAGCAAGGGCTGGTCGCGACCCTAGTCTGATAGTTTTCTAGTTCCCAACGCCTCCTATACCCTCATGCATAATCACACTGTCTTGTGATCTTTCGTATAAGTCTACAACTTCGCTTCTATTTTTGCATCTCTCACGGTCTTCTAACTATTTACCGTGTGGCAAAAAAGTGCTTCCCCACCAGTTGAGAGCTCGGTGCTACTACTAGGCTAAAGATATAGCGGTATATATAGACACATGTGACCAATGACTAGGATTGGAGGTTGTTGTGTGATTACTAGTTTTGATTTATTTCGTGTCATAACTTTGTGTAATGATCAATTAGAGATGTCGTTCCTTTGTCCTCGTTGTTTGTTGTTAGGTTCAAATGACAGAATTGAATAACTGCTGACCGAGGCCACAACAAGACATTAGTGTGTGTGGACATAAGCGACTGGCATGCAAGCTAGAGGATCATTGATGCATTTTATTTTATTTTCTTAAAATTCTATCACTAGAAACATCTTGTGTGTCATACAATACCAGTTTCGAACAAAACTATATGCATAAAAACAAAAACAATGACACCTTTCTGCATATACAGACTCAGCCGTCCATTGTAAAATTATTTGTTTTTTCTACATACAACGATTCAAGTTTTCCCGGCAGAGTTTCAACAAAGGAAAGAGTGCATAAAAAATTGTCTCGTACGGTGTTCCGGGCCAAAAATTATGGAGCTAGCCTTCTTTCTTGTCGTCATCACAGGATGCTATTCCAAGTGTTAAAGATCACAAAGGCGGATGAAGGGGGCGGGGGGAGAACGTGGCACCGGGACTCCGCCATGGTTCGGCCATCCCCAGTGTAAAGTATAGCTAGTTAAAATTTTGTAGCTTGTTAATCATGCTTTCTTGTTTAATACTCTTTCCTTTCCAAAATACTCTCTCCGTTTCAAAATATAAGATGTTTTAGCTTTGTGAAGCAAATGTATCTAGACTAGTTTTAGTATGTAGGTTCACTCATGTTTGTAGTGAATCTACACACTAAAACAAGTCTAAATACATTTTCTTCATAAACCTAAAACATCTTATATTTTAAAACGGAGGGAGTAGATGGATTCATCCAAATTTTGGCAAATCTGAGACATCTATTTTGGGACAGAGATTCATTCAAATTTTGGCAAATCTGATACATCTATTTTGGGACAGAGGGAGTAATAGGTTGTAATGAAAAAAGGGGCAGAGGTTATGAGATGTAGGCCATGCTCCCATCACTGAAGTCGATACAGCATGGGGGACGGTAAAAGCTTTATGACACTGTCTCTTTGGAGCCCATTCTCGGGGGTGCACCATGATACAACGCAGCCCATTCATACAGCCAATTCTCGGGGGCGCACCATGACACTGTCTCTTTGGAAAGTTTCCCACGACATCATGCCATGATAGATGACAGTAATCATAAGAGATAATATATGTTTGTACATACCCATAAAATAACTGCTCGCATAATGAAGTAATATTCAGATGTTCTTCGTAAATGGAAGTGTACATATCATTGGAGTACCTTAAAAAACACAACTAAAATGTTTGCATCCCAACGTGTTTGCGCTTCTTCTCCCAGAATCAACGGGGGCCTTTAATTTGAGGTGGAGCGGCTACATCAACCCAAGTCTTTTCATCCCGCCATAGGACTGTGTACAGGAATTGCCCATTAATCACACATCTGCAAATGTTGACGGACGATTGAAGGTTACATGATCAAACATGTTCCCAAAAAACCAGAAAGTGAAATAAAACATTGATGAGATTGCACGGAATATATATGCTTCATATTTAGGGAAGGATAATTGTAATTAGATTACAAGGATCGCTTTCAGCGCACGCCATAGAAAGATGTGGCTAACCTCTGGAGGAGCAGCGAGTGCCCATAGCGGCCAGAGGGCACAACAGTGTTGAGGAAGTGGTGGACTGAGGACTCCTATAGGGGCGGATCTTGAAGTCCTCTCACGTATACTTCGAGACCTCTCCTCATCCGCCTTCTGCAACCCTAAGCAGGTCGTTAGACAAAACGGCAAAGACGGCGAGGACCGAGTCTAGGCTCCTACGGCAATTAGAACTGCCTCCTTCTCCGCATCGTCGCCACATGTCGTCGTCGCCGCCATGAATCCTATGGCAATCTCAACAAATAACAAGGATTAACAAATGGATTGAGGGAGGAACAATGATGTTTGCAGGCAATGAGAAAGGATCTATGAATCGCTGCAAGAAAAAGGAAAAGTAAAGTTGCAATAGATCAGGGAAAAATTGGACTTATAGCTCCCATGCGATGTCTTTACGTGGAATTGGAAGGAAAGCGACATCGTTGAAAAGAATAGCTCGCATGCGACGGTTGTGAGGCAGCTAATATCCCACGGCCACACGAGCCATAAAATGGTCGTAAGGACACATTTAACTTTGTTTCAAGATTAGGGTTAAGCCAAACCGGTTGGTTGGGACAGCCAGTCAAACCAACCGCTTCCGACCGAGAGCGCGTGTCACACTGACTGTAACTTCCCCGACGGCGGCGGCGGACCTCACCCATCGATCTCGGCGCCGACGGCGGAGGCACGACAATTAATTTAGTCGGCGGCGCTTTCGTTCGACGGCGAAGGTGGTGAGTGCCATTTGAAAGCTAATTCCTCTCCCATTCTTCTCAATTCGAGATCTGAGCGTGCCCATTGATGCTAGATTGTGAAGGCGAGGGTGTGCTGAACGGGGCGAGGGGGAACGATATGGAGCATGGAGAGGGGACTTCTAATCGGTATATCCCGTATCTCTGCACTTAATTTCTCTAAGTTTGAGCTCTTTGTTCACTTCCGCTAGCTCACAGTGCCCGCCAAAAACAGGGGAGACGATGTTGTGTGCCAAACCTTCGAATTTCGCATCAATTTCTTTCCATCTAGGGTTGTTTTAGTTGATGGCAGCACACAGATCATTGAGAGAGACACGGTTGTTAAATGGGAGGTGGAATTAGAACATGTTGATCCCCAAGAGCTAATAAACATGGGAGAGGAGGCGGTGAGGAAAATGGTGGAAAAAATTGGGGATAGTGTGGTTTGGGGGCTAGAGCAAGAAGTTTCTTTGTTACGATTTGATAATTGCAAATGTGACTATGTTAGGGTTGAGACAGGGGAACATATAATTGATGAAATCGATGAGCGAAACGGTTGGACAAGCAAAACTATTCTGTTTTTAGCAGAGCTCATTGATCTGAAACCTGATTCGAGGGTTGGATATGTGGCCTCGAAGCTGGCTGCTCAGATGGTCGAGGATGATTGGGCTGCACAAAGGCAAGTAATGCCTATACTTACTGAGTTGGAAGTGTTAACAGTGGAGGATGATGATGCTAATGCATAAGGGGAGGCTGCAGATGGTAATGCACAAAGGATTGTAACTGTTGATCGGAATTCAGTTGAGATACATGACCGGACTGATTTGGTCATTGCACCAATAGATGACATTGAAATGGCAAAGCTTTTTGGCATTCCTATAGATGACAGAGACAAGGAGAAGAAGAGGGATGAAGCTGCAAATGATGGTGACAACCATTTAAGAGATGAAGAGGCAGATATAGATCTAGAGTTGTTGGAAAATGCTGCAGTTCATGTAGATGATGCACATGATGATGAGCTAGTAACAGTTTATGACAAAGAGGACCCAGTTATTGAAGTTGGGAGATTGTTTCCAAGTATGGATGAATTCAGGATGTGTTTCAGGACATATGCAGTCAAACGTGAGTTTGCTACCAAGACTATGTGGACTGATAAAAACAAGTTCTATGCAAAATACATAGGTTATGATGGTGGTGCCAAGCCTTGCACGTGGTATATATCTGCTAGACGCCAACCTGATGGAAGGACAATAAGAGTGAATAAAATTCTAAAACCTCATACTTGCATTACAAGTTCTCAAACAGTTACAAAGATTACATCACAATTATGGGTTGTAGAAAAGGTCAAGCCCATTTTAGCCACAACACCAAACAACACTGCAAAGAGACTGAAAATAGACTTGAAAAAGTAGTACCCCATTAAGCTGAATTATACTACAGTGTGGAAGGCAAAGGAAAGGGCAATGAAAGAGCTATATGGTGATTGGGCAAATACCTTTCGAATGATTTATAACTTCAAAGCAGAAGTAGAGAATAGGTCACCTGGCAGTGTTGTGGAGATAGATACTGAGGTAACAGCTGATGGGAAAGTCTTCTTCTCTAAATTCTTCATGGCTTTAAAGCCTTTCATCGATGGCTTCAAAGAAGGGTGCCGTCCATATTTGAGTATAGACTCATCTTTCTTGACTGGAAAGTGGAATGGTCAACTAGCAGAATGCAATGCTTTAGATGAACACAATTGGATGTTCACTGTAGCTATTGGCATGTTTCAGTCTGAGACAGAGGCATCATGGACATGGTTCATGATGCAGTTGAAAAGATGCATAGGGTCAGTATCTCCATTGGCAGTGCACACAGATGCATGTAAAGGTTTAGAAAATGCAGTGAAGATTGTTTTCCCTCATGCTGAGCAGAGGGAGTGCTTCGGCCATATGTGTATGAATTTGATCAAAAAATTCAGAGGAGATGATTTTGGACGCATGTGGCCAGAAGCAAGATCTTACACCAGGCAGACACATTCATATCACCTTGAGAAGATTAAGGCGGCATGCTCTGAGGAGGATAGGGTCAAGTTTTGTACATGGTTGGAAACCTACCATTCTCTTTTATGGTACAGGTCTGGTTTTAACACTGCCATCAAATGTGATCATATCAACAATAATTTGCCAAAAAGTTTCAACAACAAAGTGAAGGAGTTAAAAGACTTGCTTGTCCATGACATGGTTGACCAGATCAGGATCATGATCATGAGGTTGTGGGAATTGAGAAGAAGGCTTGGTGATGTTCTTCAAGGAGATAAGCTTCCTGATGTTGTGCAGCAGGTGGTCAACAGGAGCAGAAATCTTGCACATTTGCGTGTTGAGAAATCCTCATTGTGGGGTGGTGAAGTCAGAGATACAAAGACTGGCAGGAGGCATGTTGTTGACACTCAATTGCATGAATGCACATGCCTTGAGTGGCAACACACTGGGAAGCCTTGTGAGCATGCCATACTTTTCTTGGCCTCCAAACACAAGATAAATATGCACCCATATTTGCATGAGTATTATTCTGTAGCAAAATTCAAGGCTGCATATGGAACACCAATTCCAGCACTTACAGATCAGTCTCAGTGGCCTGAAGTGGACATTCAGTTCTCCTTGTGTCCTCCTTTGATGAAAAGAAAGGCTGGCTGGCCCAAGCAGAGTAGATTCAAGGCTTGGTTTGAGAAAGGTGGGAGCAGCAAGAAGGGAAAGAAAGATGAAAAGAAAGATGCCAAGCCAAAAAGGGCCCAAAAAGGTAACAAGAATAGATGCAAACTCTGTGAAGAACTTGGACACCGAGCTAGCTCTACCAAGTGCAGATACACTACTGAAAAGCCAAAGTATGTTCATCCAAAATCTATCCCATTTCTTGTTGATGATTTTTCTCCCCCAGCTAACTTGCTTGTTTTCAGGAGGAAGCGTGGAGAAAAAGGCCCACCTCTTGTTGTTTACGAATGCTGGCCAGTGAAAAGGGCAAGAATCAATGGCCAAAGAAAGAAGAGAACTAACCAGATCATGTTTGGTGCTGTTGAGGTGCAATCTGAACTTGTTTTGGAGGATGATGTGCATCTCTGTTGAGGCTTTAGGGCACACCGTTTCTGATTTGGAAGCTCTGGTGCAAAATGAGGGCAAAATGAGCCTGTTGTTGAGGCTCTAGTACAAAATGAGCCTGTTGTTGAGGCTCTGGTGCAAAATGAGCCTGTTGTTGAGGCTCTGGTGCAAAATGAGCCTGTTGTTGTGGCTCTGGTGCAAACTGACCATGTTGTTGAGGCTCTGGTGCAAAGTGACCATGTTGATGAGGCTCTGGATCATGATCATGAGGTTGTTGAGGAGGTGCAGGAGGTGAAGGAGACTCTTGGACGTGTTGTGGGGAGGCCATATGGTAATGGTAAGAAAAAGAAGAGCATAAACCTGTTGTGTGGTGTGACACTACTAGAGAAAAGCCTATCTGAGGCGCATATCACATGTGCCTCTAGCTTCAAGCCTCGGGTATTTCTTATGCGAGGCGCATCTGATATGCGCCTCCTATACTTCACATATGCGAGGCGCATATCGATATGAATGCGCCTCGGGTATTTATAGTATATGCGCCTCGCATATGTTTCAGAATGCGCCTCGGGTATTTATAGTATATGCGCCTCGCATATGTTTCAGAATGCGCCTCGGGTATTTATAGTATATGCGCCTCCAATAGTATCCTATATGCGCCTCCGGTAATATTTTCGAAATTCAAGTTTTACAGACCACTATATATAAATAATATACAGATATTCAAATATACAATATAGTCCACAGAATTTTTCAGAAACTTGCATTTTGCCAAAGCATAATAGAACCAACATGAATACACATCAATCATGACATACAAGTTCATACATCAAGTGTTTGTGCCACAAGTTCACACCTCCGATCGGTACAAGTTCACAATCACATTACACCTTCGAGTACAAGTTCACAATTCACATTACAACTCCAACGACGTAGCTCTACCTAGATGAAGTAGAACACAACCTACAATGAAGAGCAACAAGGTGGTGATCATGAGGAAGTTCCTCCATTTCTTCCTTCCATGCCTCCTCCACTTCTCTTCCGCCACCTCTCTACTCTCATAGCCTTGGTAGCTGTTGCCCGAGAAGTTGTTCACTTGTTTCTGGCAGTCTTTCCACTCCTCGTACACACCTGGAACCCGACCGACGTACACGACATAACACCTCGGCATCTCCTACACATAATAAAGATGATATTACTTATGTCAGTGGAAAGCAATAGCTAGCAGTTCACAAAGATAGAATCATCGGCATTTCGAAGAAAGACCAAAAAAAAGCAAACCAAGAATGACTTGGATTAGTGCCTCATACTTAGATTGGGCACGGAAATAACAATGCTCGTTGTTCGATCTCATGCGGCAAGTAGAGTATATGCCCAAATTACTAGTCTACTTGGCACACAAGATCGAACAGCGGCATAGTCATACACGTGACACCACAACACGTTCTAATCATCGACATTTCGAAGAAAGACCAAAAGAAAGCAAACCAAGAATGACATGGATTAGTGCCTCATACTTATATTGGGCACGGAAATAACAATGCTCGTTGTTTGATCTCGTGCGGCAAGTAGAGTATATGCCCAAATTACTAGTCTACTTGGCACACAAGATCAAACAGCGGCATAGTCATACACGTGACACCACAACACGTTCTAATCATCGGCATTTCGAAGAAAGACAAAGAAAGCAAACCACAAGAAAGTAGGGAAGCAATGACAAATGAAAAGCAACAAGCACTTAAAATAGTTCGTAACACAAATAACTAGCTAGTGTCTCTCACAATCAAGTTCAACGGTTGACGAAACATATTCTAGAGGTTTTGCTAGGCAAGTTTAACACAGTGATAAGAGGTTACAACACGAGTTCGGAACTAACAGCTAGGTACCCAGGCAATGCAATCATGAAGTCTTCTTCGGCTCTTGAGTCAGCTTTGGGGGGGCATTGATGAAGCCTGACCGAGTTTTCGCCATTTGCATGAACATCCTGCCGTCACCCTGCTACGCTAAGCGTTCGTCTATCTCCCTGTTGGACGGTGTATAGCCGCCGTGGAAGGTGCCTCCGGCTTTTATGACTCCCTGGTACACGATTGTCGCGATCTCCTCCTGGATGTTGAAGAAGTGTTGCCTGAGGTTGCGAGCCTGTATGCATGCAAGCTTTTCAGCCCACTTCACGAGGTCAGATGGCAGCGTTTTGGTCTCCATGTCATTGAAGAATGCCTTCATGTGGTAAATGGCGTAGAAGGCATCCTTCCCACTTCCAGGCGGCTGCTTGACGCAGGCAAACTTCGTCGTGTGGCGGAAAACGTGCGCGCCGAACTTTACATGTGGCCTTGCCGGTTTGACGCCTCCCGCTGCGACGTAGCCGGTGAGAGCGCCATCAAGAATTTTCTTGATATTGGTGTAGTTTTTTTGGATCGCACTGTTTGAGTCGAGGTACAAGGCTGTTGAGTGTTTCAAATTCAAGCTTATGAGCACACAGCCTGTCCGATCATCCTCCGTGATGGGATGGTAGGGAAGGAGAATCACATCCTTGTCCGAGTATGTTTGCAAGAAGTTTGAGAGGTAGTCGGTCGCCAGATCTATGGCCTCAGCATCTTTCAGGACGGCGTCACGCATGAAGTAGGGATCCACTATCTGGATGCCCGGGATCTTGTCTCTGGTGATCTCCATGGCCATATTGAGGGAGAACAACCGGACCAGGGTATTGTGCAGTCGAAACCCGTTCAACATGTCAAACAGGTCGGTATGCCGCACGTAGAAGATATCCCCGGGGGGTACAGTGACGAAGCACGGCATGTGAGAAGGCACCTTAGCCTTGAAAACGAGGTACGACTGATCGTTGTCGCGAATGCGGCACTGCTCAATTGTGAGACATCCATAATGAATACTACGCATATGCGAGCCTGCGACCTCGAGCATCGATTTACACATCATCGGTACACCTGCCACGTGCTGCTGATTCCTGGCTTGCCCCACAGCACCGTCCCGGAAAAGAGGATTTGGATCCTGGCCCCGATCACCCTTAGGCTTCCATTTGCGACCCTTCTTGCTCTTTACGGCTTCGGCCACTGCGTTCACCTCACCGACCGTCTTATGGAGGGTGCCGGGGCTGATCAAAGGAACTACTGGCCTTGGAGGCTCGGTGAAGGGGACAGGTGGCGGCGTCTCCTGACTAGTTGGGAAGAGACGCACCTTGCAAGGGGGTTTCGCTGGTGCTGGTTGGGTCTCGGCAACTTGATGTGTGCCTGATGGTCCCGGCTCATACAAATTAGAAAACCTTGTGTTAACAAACTGGTCACCGTAGTTCGGGTCAATTTCTTCATCATCATCGGGATTCTGTGCCATGTTGTCCAAGTCTCCCATCTCGAAGTCTTCATCATGTGCTGGTTGTGCTGCCTCTAGGGTGATGTTGAGCTGGTCCTCTGTCCCCAAACGGATCTGGCTCTTCGGCCATAGGTACAAGTAGCCGAAGCCGGTATTGAGGACCGCTGCCGTGTCCTCATCATCCCATCCTTGAGGTTGAGAGGGAGGTTCCACTTGCTCGTAGCCCGGAAGCACCATACTGTATTTGACCCTCATCATGTCAGGTGGCATTGTGACATTGTGCATTTTGCGGTTCTCTGGTTGAACAATAGTACCCTTGGCAACATCCATCAACTGGCCGCCCACCCAATGCATTAGAGTGCAAGGAGTGTCTCCCTGCGAAAGATCGACATGTAGGCCGAGCGTTAGAAAGACATAGATCAAGTCATCGGTGTGGTTGAGCCTCCCAACTCTCGCTTTAATTAGTTAGTTACCTTGAGGGCGTCAAATTCGGCCAATGTCGAGGCACCGACGCCGACAGGCTTGAGCACGCAAGTGGCGGAGTGGCTGCCTGATGGCACGGTGGTGTGGGCCGGCGCCTTCGCCGCAGTGGGCAAGTTAAGCTCCGGAGCTAGAGGAGTCTCCACCACCACCGGCCCTACTGGAGGAGTCACCAACGCCTCCGGCCGCGCCACATTGTCCGATTGGGCGCTATTGAGGTTGGGAACCGGTGGCGGCCCCCGTTTACCACCCTTCTGCCACTTGTTGTACTTTTCCATGTAGACGGGAAGGATGGTGTTGAGCTTCTCGTTCACTTGTGAATGGACTTGTGAATGGACTTGTGACTGGACTTGTTCTTGGAACTTTGTCTCGGCAGCTGACACAGCCTTGTTCACGGCATCTTGGACTATATTTGGAAAGGCTTCCACCTGTTCCCTTAGGAGTTTTACCTCGGCGCTTTCGGCCTTCTTGCCCTTCCGCTCCGGGGTGCCATAGTACTCGGACCATGATATGCCGCCAAAGCCGACCACACGACCAGCCGACGGGGCCGCCAGGGGATCGGCACTCTTGGTCCGGTTCAGCGCCCTATTAAAAGTGGTGTCCCACTTGGCGACAGGCGGTGGCGCTGACCCCTGGGATGAGGAGCTCCTACACTCCTCGTCCTGCGCACAAGGAACGCGAAGCATTTGATCAGAAAACTGGACTTCATTGATTAATCATGAATGCAATTAATCGACTTGCATGCAAACTACTTACATATTTTTGCATGAAGTCCGTCACCCTCGGAGCAAAGGGGCCGGCGGGCTCCGAAGAATAATCAGAACCCCCTTTCTTCGGCGGGGCAAACCGGGCCCTGACGAAATTCTTTGCCTGCTCCTCCTTTATGTCGTCAAAGGGACGTGTCAACCCCTTTGCACGAGCGTCGGCGTCCTCCTTATCCCATTTGGGCCTCGCGGCTCTATAACCGCCGGAGCCGAGATGGTGGGTACCAATGTTTCGGGATCTCATATTCTTGCCCTTCTTAGTCCTGGCCTTGCCCAAGGCGGAGTTACATCTGGCCTTGAAAACATTGTAGTCTTCTTCCTTGACCAGAGGCTCCTTCTTGACGAGCTCTGGATAACTTAGCTTCTCCTCGAAAATCAGATTCTTCACCCGAGCCTTCCAATTTGACAAGGCCTTGGTCATCCTCCCGAGGGCATACTTGTTCACCGGATTCCCTTTGAGATTGTCATTATTATACTTGTTTTCCTCATCACCCGGGAACGCGTATCTTGCGTGCAGCTTCCGGAAAAGCTGGATGAGGAAACCCCTGTTCTCTTCGGCCTTCAGGTTCTCCATGTTGATCGTGACGGTGTTCCGGAGGATTGCCGCAAGCTGGTTAGAGTAACCCCCAACAAATTCTTCTGGCTCCAAAGGCGCACCTTTAGGGCTCACGCTTGTGATGATGGACCTTTTGAGGTCGACCACGATCGGGGTCCGATCCTTCCGAGACTTCTTCGATGCGCTACCACCGTCTGTAGTAGCTTCACCGCCGCCATCAGTGGTAGTGGCGTCGCCATCGGCGTCGCCATCGGCGTCCCCCATCTCCTCATTGCCCGACGAGGTATCCTCGTCCTCCTCCATCTCGTCGTCCCGCGGAACATATTCCGGGGCCTCTAGGGATTCCATCTCCTCCTGCTGCTCCCAAAAGGGCTTCTGGCTAGAAGGGCCCGGATCCGACATTTCTAAACACACAAATAAATGAAACTAATAAGCACAAAAATTCACAGAAAATTTTGGCATGAACTTTGCTAATTTTCAATGTCTAGGAGTGCCAGAAATTCGCCGGAACGGAAATGAATCAACATTCCGGCGAAACATTGGCAACTCAAAAAGAAAAACCTGCACAAAAAGGATCAAACACAGCCATCATCACAGCCATTTTCTGCCAGCATACACAAAATCACAGCCATCATCACAGCCATCATCACAACACGGGGACTTGTTTCCAAACAGAGGGAGTACATGGATGGCAGACTGGAACACCTTTGCATATCAAAAAATTTAAACATGCTGATGACTACTTTTCTGCTATTTTACATATCTGCTATTCATCAACTAATCATCATCACAGCAGCAGTCCAAGATGGATAACAATGGACATAGTCTAAGAAATGAAAATTAGTAGATATGGAATTATCATTCTTAGCATACAAAACTGAAATTATGGACACAAATGGACAAAAGAAGAAAGAAAGGAGTGTCAAGTAAACAATTATAAACAATTTGTGTGACCTCAAAAGAGAGATACAAAGTAAACAAAAACCAGGCCATTTTTTTTCTTTTCTTTAAATTTCGGAGAGCATCTACATTAAGGGTTGTCCAATGCAGTTCATGCACTAACAAGATAAACAAGATGACTAGGTCATTTTTTTCTACGATTCTGATAATGAGTGCTAATACAAGAAGAAATAGATAAGTCACGCCAGTACTACTCATATGTTCAAATATATGTAATAGATGTAAGTCACGCCAAACTTACATCCAAGAATTGGACTAGAAATTCTGTCAAAAAAAAAAAGAATTGGACTAGAAATTGACTAGGTGGCAATAAAAACAAGGAAAAATATCACCCTTGTAATATCAGGTGCAAGAGTACAATAATATGCAACCATTCAGGATTCTGTCGTATTTTAGATTGGAATAAAAGAAATTATCACTTAAAAATCCTAGAATGTCATCTATGCTCAAAGGCCCCAGCAACTGAAGCTCAACAATGATTTTGACAGATTTAAAATGCATTTGGCATACTGAATCTGTATCTGTGCGTAACTTCAATGAACACAGCTCAGAACATGATCAAATCTCGAAACAAAGCAACTAACATATTACACCAAATTCCATGCATTTTCCATTCAGACTACATCAATTTTCATGCACATAAAATAGTATAACTAGTCATCTGAAAGTAAGAAGCATTTGCACAGAAAAAAGTATGTATGAATGATAGGAAAATCATAAAAAATTTAAGAAGCATGCCAAATAGGAAGACAGTAAATTTTTAAGGACACAAATAGACATCAATGA
The DNA here is from genome assembly GCA_916181665.1 of Avena sativa. Taxonomy (NCBI): domain Eukaryota; kingdom Viridiplantae; phylum Streptophyta; class Magnoliopsida; order Poales; family Poaceae; genus Avena; species Avena sativa. The sequence continues at coordinate 51,276,874 of OV702285.1, read as the reverse complement.
ATAAGAAACAGTGTCTGCAAGAATAACTCAATAAGGGTCAAAGTGGAACTGAGCTACAGAACTAATATTGCTAGCTTATACTCTATGTTTTATTATGATGAAAGAAGTTATACTGCGGCAACTAAACTTTGAACGTCAATTCAAATGGTGATTCTGACCTATAGACCGGAGATACAAATGGTGATTCTGACCTACAGACCTGAGATACTCTGAAACTGAGTTTCAATCTTCTTATATGAAGCTGGGGATTGATAGCACTATCCCTTTATTCGTCACCTTTGCATCACATACTAATGGTGACATATTTTCGAATGCATGTCAAGACAGTAAGAATGTAACATTGGCGAAAACTAGTCAAAATGGAAAAAATAGTTGTTGTTGCTATACCACGGAATTAAATGTCACATATTTAGGTTCACAGAGAAACTAGGTAGTTCAAATTTTAGTAGGAAGTAACTGCAACTTTTATTTCATATACTTGTACCCATTTGCAGGACAATGGTGAGCAATGATGGAGCAAACAAAACAGAGCAAGGCAACAATGCTCCACTGCTAAATTGTACTAATCGACAGCATACATTGCCCCTGCTCTCTCAACTGAAACAACAGAATAAACAAGATAACTTCAGTCCTACAGTAGATAGTGAATCCATCTCCTCAAATACAGTATTGAAGCCTTGGGACAGAAGCAACCATGTAGAAGATTACACTACCTATGGCTTTTAAGTTATATAGGAGTTCTTTGAAAACATCACCTGCCTGATAATTTCGAACATTTCATTGCATGGGCAGGTGTCAAACTGGTTTATCAATGCAAGGGTTCGTCTCTGGAAGCCGATGGTGGAAGAAATCCACAACCTGGAGATGCGGCAGGGGCACAAGAACTCGTCTGCCAACAAGAGCCAGCTGGGCGTGCAGCAGCACCAAACACAGCATTCGCCGGACAGCAGCGGGCGGCCGCCATCTGATCCTTCCAACTCGCAGCAAGGGCAAAGCAGCAGCATGGTGGCACGGAACCGTGGCGGCGCCCACGCCCCTCGGAGAGGATGGGAGGAGAGGGGAAGAGGCGTGGGTGGGTGGGGGCGGGGACTCACCGGAGAGAGGGGAAGAGGCGTGGGTGGCGGCGGCGGCGTCGGGCTCCTCCTCGTTCACGGGGACGGCGGCGTCGGGCTCCTCCTCGTTCACGGGGACGGCGGCGTCGGGCTCCTCCTCCACGGGGCGGCGGCGAGCTCCTCCTCCACGGGGCGGCGGGCTCCTCCTCGGCGGCGACGGCTTCGATCCACGGCGTCGGGCTCCTCCGATCCACGGCGTCGGGCTCCTTCGATCGATATGTGAAGTCTCGTGTCTGTACTAGCTGCTAGTGTGCGACTTGGTCGATGGGTGCCGGTTATGCGAGGCGCATATCGCAAAGTGCGCCTCGTATAATATTACGCGAGGCGCATCTGGGCTAAATGCGCCTCGCATAATATGCACTCCTAGACAAATAGGGCAGTGCGCATGTTTCTATCAACTATCACACAGCAGCCTAGTGGTAGCATGCCTTGTCCTTCACTGCTGGCCACCCAAGTTCGAATCCTAAGAGGGACAATTTTTTGGAAATTTTTTTTAAAGGCCAATTTTCATGTAAAAGCATACAAATATGAACTATAAAATATACTACATATATTTTAAATATTCAAATATTGCTAAAACAACAAAAGTGAGTATTCTCAATGAATGTGTCTTGTCGATACATAATATTCTCAATGCAATATTATTATAACACACACATAATGAAAATTAAGAATGTTTTGATACATAATAGTAGGCCACACACACGACGGTTCTTGACAATGGTCGGAGCGCGCTAGCGTTTCTTGACAATGGTCGTCTTCTTGCCCTTCTTTGTCGCGGTTGCATAGGTTAGGTCCGGGACGTCTTCACTACTTCTCTTGAACGGAAGTCCTTTCTTAGGTAGGGTTGTGGTGTACGGTGTTTGGTTGCCATACCCGTCTTCTATCTTCGGGTCGCCGTTCTGGTCAAAGTCTTGCTCGTTGGCGACTCCGTCCATTCTGATAATGTTCCTTTTGCCTCTCCTGACGACAACCCGGCTAGGCTTTGACGGGTCTTTGATGTACCAGCATTGGTCGACTTTGCTAGCCAAAACCCAAGGCTCATTTCTTGCGGGTGCGTTCGCGCTGGTGGTCTTTGACGGTATAACCATCGTGGTGAAATACCGGTCTTCTTTCTCGACGCTCTTGGCCCACCTGACACGGAACATCAGCACCTTCTCCGTAACATAGTCGAGCTCCCAAATCTCCTCGATCCTTCCGTAGTATCTTTCCGGGATGTCGCCGGTGTAGAATATCCCTGTTACCCCTGAGTTCTGGTAATCGCAGCTATTGTCTTTTTCCTCTCTGTAGAACGTGTATCCGTTGATATCGTAAGCCTGATAGGTCATGAGGTTGTGCGAGGCGCCCTGTGACAATGAGAATATGAGTTTATCTTCCTCCGAGTACTCGCCCTGCGGTGGATTAGCTATGACCTTCTCCCTAAACCACCGAGTGAAACCGGAGTTGTGCTCCTTGATAACATCTTCCTCCCTCGGGACCTGGCGCCCCTGATCAGCATAATTCTTCTTGATAAACTCTTTGTGCTCATGTATGTATGGATCAACCACCTGCAGGTGTTGCAGCGCGACCAGGTTTGCTCTTTCAAAGTCCTTGGTTCGGCCCTCCATGTCGACATGCTTTGCACGTCGACCCTCGCGGTGACCCCATCCAGCGAGCCTCCCGAGGTGCTTGTTGAATGGCATACCAAGAGGGGTCTCGGTTTGTAGAAAGTTCGAGCAGAAAGAGATGCACTCTTCGGCCAGGAAGCCGTTTGCTATGCTTCCATCTGGACGGGGCTTGTTCTTAACGTATCCCTTGATGTGTCCATTGAGCCTTTCGAACGGCATCATGCTTCGCAGAAACGCAGGACCGAGCTGGACGATATCCTCCACGACATGGAGAAGCAGATGAAGCATGATGTCGAAGAAAGCGGGGGGGAAATAGATCTCGAGCTCGCACATTATCACCACGATCTCGTCTTGTAGCCTCGTGAGCTGCTTAATGCCTATCGACTTCCGAGAGATGATGTCAAAAAAGTTGCAGAGGCCAAACAGTGTTTCACGGATGTGCTTGTCCATTATACCTCGGATCGTGACCGGGAGTACCTGCGTCATTAGCACGGCGACGTCGTGAGACTTCATCCCGCTGAAGCGCTGCTTCGCCTCGTCTAGCCATCTGCTTATCTTCCCCGCGTAGCCGTTCGGAAATTTGACTCCGAGGAGGCACTTCATAAACTGTATGGCCTATTTCTTACTCAGAGTGAAGCATGAGGCCTTGAGCTTGACCTCTCCCTTCTTAACCTTTTTCCCCTTGCGACGACGGCTATTCTGTGTTTCTGTCTCCTCCACCTCGTCCTCCTCCTCATCATCGCTAGGTGGTGGTTGAATTTCATCCCTGATGCCCATATGCTTCAAGTCGTTCCTTGCCTTTGGCCCATCTTTGGTCTTGTCGGTGTTAAGGAGGGTGGCAAGCAGACTCTCGCCCACGTTCTTCGTGATATGCATGAGATCAAGGCTATGAGGCACGCGGAGGATCTTCCAGTATGGCAAGTCCCAGAAAACAGACCTCGCCTTCCATACCTTCAGCAACGGCTCTGGCTTCTTCTGGGTCTTTCCTGGCACAGGGCACTCCTTCCAGTTATTCAACAGCTTGTAGATTTCCGCGCCACTCTTCTGGTGTGGGATTCCTCGGAGCTCGATCGTCCCATCGAACAGATGTCCTAGCTTTCTCCAGGCGTGATTCTTGGGAAGCCACCTCCGAGCCCCGAGGAACACGGTTTTCCCGGACCCGGGATCTTTCTGTAGCTGGCGGTACATTGTATTATCCTTGCACCTAACACACCCATAGAATCCTTGGACCACCTGCCCCGAGAAGTATCCGTAACCAGGATAGTCTTGCACCGTCGTGATCACCGCCGCTCTCATGTCAAAGTACTCTTGTCTCGAGGCGTCCCATGTACGGGCTCCTTCTTCCCATAACGTGGCCAACTCCTCTTTCAACAACGTGAGATACAGATTGATATCTGTACCAGGTTGTTTTGGCCCTTGAACGAGCATACTCATGGTTACGTACTTCTTCTTCATGCACAACCAGGGAGGGAGGTTGTAGATCCATACAAACACGGGCCAGGTGCTGTGTGTGCTGCTCTGGCTTCCAAACGGATTGAGTCCGTCAGTGCTCACGCCCAGCCTGAGGTTCCTTGACTCTTTCCCAAAATGTTGGTAATATTGTAGGTCCAACGCCTTCCACTGGCAAGCATCCGAAGGGTGCCTCAACATTTCCTCCTTCTCCGGATCATCGTCTTCCGGCCTCTTTCTTTCCGCGTGCCAGCGCATGAGCTGTGCTTCCTTAGGGTCTGCGAAATACCGCTGCAAACGAGGAGTTAGAGGAAAGTACCACACCACCTTCCTAGGAGCTTTCTTGGTCCCTCTCTTGTATCGAGAGGTCTTGCACACCGGACACGTGGTCTTCTCCGCGTCCTCGCCCCGGTAGATGATGCAATCATTTATGTAGACGTGGTATTTCACGTGCGGTAGATTGAGAGGACACACGACTTTCTTCGCCTCAGCGATACTAGTCGGACATGTGTTCCCCTTCTTGGGAAGAATATCGTACCAGAATACAATGTTGTCGTCGAAACATTCGTCGGTCATTTTGTGTTTCGCCTTCATCTCTAGAGCCCTAAGCGTTACATTTAGACGGGTATCCCTGTCGTTGCATCCGTCAAACAATGGAGTGACCGCGTCTTTCTCCATTTGCTCCAGTTTAGCCTTCTCTCTACCGGCGGCTCTGGCGTTACTCGTCTCCTTGAGAAGCAGATCTTGGACATGAGGGTCTCGCAACCAGCTCGAATCATGGTCGGCACCACCTTGATCATCTTCGTGTCCATGCCCGACGCCACCTTGATCATCTTCGTGTCCATGTCCAGTGCCACCACCCTGATCTTCGTGATCGTGACTGGCGTCTTGATCTTCGTGATCATCACTGGCATCTTGATCTTCGTGATCATCACGTATCCATCGAGTGTAGCCATCCATGAAACTACGTCGAAGCAGGTGCGACTCCAGCATTCCGGAATCATGCCTTATCAGATACATCAGCTTGCAGTCCCGACATGGACATCTTATCTCTGTCTTGTTTGCACGTTCCATGTCGGCCCTCGCGCATGTCATCCACCTATCCACGCGGGCTTTGTTGATCAGTGGTCGGACCATGGCCGCCTGCGTGGTACAAAGAGCAAGAGAATAATTAGAGCATATATGGACGTGGATCGCCGGAAAAATTCGGCATGACCTCCCCTAAAAAGAGGACATTCGCGAGTGCCAGAAATTCGCCGGAAAAGAAATAAATCGACATTCCGGCGAAACATTGGCATCTCAAATGAAATCCCTGCAAAAAAAGTAGCACCACAACACAATCATATAGTCGGTGTCTCCGACAACGCGCATACATGCAAGCAACGCCTTCACGCTTCCTCCAACAACGACTTGCGCAAGAGAGCCGGAGGAGAAGTAAATGGACATGTTGTAGATCTAGAGGAGCAAGAGACTTCACTTACATATGGGTGTCAACCAATGGATGTTGAGCAAGATTCGAAGGTGAATCAATGGGGGAAATGAGGTGGGGAGGAGGAGGGGGGCGACCAGATTTGTTTGGTGGAGGAGGAAGAAGTGACACAAGTGAGTGGGGTGCTAGTTGCCTCCATGTGCAAAAAGCTGGAAAAAAAGTGGTGCAGCTTATGCGAGGCGCATATTGCACAATATGCGCCTCCTATAATTCAAACTATAGGAGGCGCATATTGTGCAATATGCGCCTCGCATATGCGGCCACCTACCAGCGCCCGGGCCCGCATGAGTTACTTGAGGCGCATATGGCCATATGCGTCTCGCATATTGTCCAATATGCGAGGCGCATATAGCCATATGCGCCTCGCATATTCGTGCACCTACCAATACGCGGGCCCACACAGAATATGTGAGGCGCATTCTGGCCATATGCGCCTCGCATATTGTCCAATATAGGAGGCGCATATAGCCATATGCGCCTCGCATATTCGTGCACCTACCAACACGCGGGCCCACACAGAATATGCGAGGCGCATTCTGGTCATATGCGCCTCGCATATTATCAAATATAGAAGGCGCATATAACCATATGCGCCTCGCATATTCGTGCACCTACCAACACGCGGGCCCACACAAAATATGCGAGGCGCATTCTGTCCATATGCGCCTCGCCTATTTTTATACTAGAGGCGCATATCTTAAAGTGCGCCTCGCCTATTTTTATAGGAGGCGCATATGCTAAATGTGTCTCGCATAAGCATGTCTCCTATAGCCTTTTCTCTAGTAGTGTGAAACTTGTGAAGGAGAAGAAAACGAGGGGTAAGAAGAGCCAAAAGAAATAGACTTTGAATTTGGCACTTGTTGTTGTAAACATTTGTTATTGTACTAATTTGGCACTTGTTGTTGTAAACATTTGTTATTATAATAATTTGGCACTTGTTGTTGTAAACATTTGTTATTATAATAATTTTTCACTTGTTGATAATTTGGACAAAATTCAAATATGATGGTAAATTTGAATTCCAACAAATGTAGCTATGTCACTTTTCTATGTGTGTATGAGCTTCCAACGTTTTTCTCATATGTACAATACAACTCATCCTCGCCCTTATCCCTTTTGTGAAGTACAACTCACCCTCACCCAAAATGGGGTAGAAATGGGCTCCAAAGCTAGGGTAAACCACCCCATTTCTAAGCAAGTTTTTTTTCGACCATTTCTAAAACCAATTTTGATATTTTTCCTCAGAACTATGTCACATAACATGACACCATGCGAAGGTTTGTATTTTTTTTATTTTTTTTGAATTAGTTATGCACATTTGAATGTCTGGTCAAACTTGAAGGGTTTTCATAAATATTCTTAGCTAGGGGCTGAGGCTCACAAAACTAGCATTGGATCTCTGATGAAATAGCATGTTGTGAACCGAAAAATGATTTTTACAAAAAATTATCAGCATGAAATCATGTACATGTAGTTCATATCTTACCCACTTCCAACCGATTCAGCAGGATTTGTCTTTTTCACCTGGGATGGAAAAAAAGGTTTGAGATACTCAAGTTGGGAAATTGTACATGCTAGGTGGTCTAGTATTTTTGAAAAATAGGATGTTACTATTTTGAAACTTCAATTTGGTGGTTGCTTCACAAATCCCCCCCTCTCTCGGCACTCAGAAAATAGAAAATGGATTTTCTGTGCGTCGAAAAGGAAAACTTTGTGCTAAAACATTGTTAGTCATCCCATTATAGACATGCATGCCAAATATGGGCACATTATCACAAACTATGCCTTGATTCTAGCCATATCAATGATCATTTGACCCGAAAGCCAGAAAATCTCGGAGGAGATAGGTCATTTTGTGAAGGGTTTTTTGAAATATGATCAATAGACCAAGTTTGATATTTTTCCTCACAACTATGTAACATAACATGACACCATGCGAAGGTTTTGATTTTTTTTTGAATTAGTTATGCACATTTGAATGTCTGGTCAAACTTGTGAAACCCCGTTGACTGCATCCTAAACCCAGCTAACCCTAAGGCCGAATGAGGAACGTAGATATAACCCTAGCGTGACAGCGTGGCCGTCCGATCGCGTCTTCTAGAAGGATTCCGCGGGTGGTCTGGACGATCCGTGGAAGGGCTTGTTCTACAACCTGATTGGTTGGCGTCTCTTAGAAGGATTTCGTGGCTAGCTCTTAGCGATCCGTGGGATGGATGATTCTGAAATCTAATTGGCTTCATCGTTTTTACGTGCAATAGCGTGGCATACGAGCGTGGCACACTCCATTGACCGTTGGACCGACCGTGGCATGCGAGGGCGCTGGGCGGGGGGGGGGGGGCTGCACCATGCATGCAGCTGCCCCTAGCGTAGCAGTCTAGCTATTTTAAGTGCAACAACGCTGCAACCTATTTACTCCCTCCGTCGTATTAAATAAGTGTACGTGTAACGACTTTCTTTAGTCGAACTTACTCCCCTCAGGTTCATTGTAATAAATGAGACTTTGCATGATACCACATCTATGTTATTTTGCACTATGGAGTAGTAACTTAGACTAGTAACATATGCCAAACGTACACTTATTTGTGGACAGAGGGAGTATGCATGTCACTATGACCAGTCTAAGAAAAAATATCAAAATCTAAAATATGTAATAAATATAACGTACAACGTGGCATCGAGGGCGCTGGGCGGGACGGGCTACACCATGCATGCAGCTGTCCCTAGCGTCGCAGTCTAGCTATTTTGCGTGCAACAACGCTGCCCCATTAAATAAGTGTACGTCGAACAACTTTCTTCAGTCAAACTTACTCCCATTTGGTTCATGCGCCATACAAAAAGTCAATATTTATAAATCTAAAATATCAACTTTGACTATGTATATAAGAAAAAAATCAAAATCTAAAATATTATAAACTTAGTTTCATACTCCCTCTATTCCCTCCAATTGACACCCCTCTAATTATTTCCACCGATTTTTCTTGCGTGTGTAAAAACGATCGAGTTTGTTGCATGCGGTGTATAAAAACGAACGAGTACCTTGGTACTAGATTCCTGCATTTATTACAGAAGTAAATCAAGGCCAAATTATATTTTCCGTTTTATTTTTCACTGCCAATGAACAACTACCTTGGACGTTTTTTCTCTCTTTCGCATTAATGCATGCATGCATGCAGGGGCGGGGCCGGCGGTGCAGGGGTTACGTCGCATCCTAACTATTTTTTCTCTCTTTCGCATTGATCATGCCCGCTGCCCACACGCAACGCAGCGCACGCGTCTGCGCCAACGCGACGCTGGATTCCCACGCCGCCCTTCACGCCCCGCCCTCAAGCAAAACGCCTTTGCCTCCTCATCTCATCTTGCCCCTCATCTTCAACCTCGAGCCCGTCCCTTTGTCTCCTCTCAGCCCCCAAACACTCCGGCGACCATGGCGACCTCCCCCTTCCGCTTCCCTTCCGACACCGAAGTAAGCGACGAGGACAATCACTCGGACCACAAGCAGTGGTGGGAGCAGGAGGCGCCCACGCGTCCCAAGCGTGGCAAGAAGAAGTCCCCGCCCTGCCCCTAGGGGGAGCAGGGCCCCATCGTCACCAACCCAGTCCCCAACCTCCCCGGCGGCGGCGACCTCCCCTCCGAAGCGTACTGGGCTAAGGCGGAGAAGGAGGAGGCAAAGTAGAAGGCTGCTATCGCCAGGTGGGAGGAGAAGCAGGCCTAGCGCCCCTTGAAGAAAAGGCACATACGGGAGGACGAGGAGCGACGGGAGGCCAATGACTGGTCCTTCCGGGAGGAGCAACGGAAGCGGGAGCAGCGGGAGAGGCTGGCGACGTGGAATGCCGCGAAGGCGGCTCCACCGGCACAGCCTCCACCGCCGATGGAGTAGGGTAGCTAGGGTTAGAGTTTAGGGGCTAGCCCAGGGTTTAGGCGGGGCGCCTATTCCCTTCTATATTATTATATTTTTTCTTTTTATTGTAATGTTATCGATCCGGCTATCTAATATAAGTAATGTTATCCCAATATTATCTATCCCCTTGTTTTATTGTAATCTGTGTTTTATTGTATTGTCATTTGTCAAAACACCCAAAACAACAAGTGTATAAAACAAAAGACACAAAAACAAGTTCTCATATAATACTCGTGCAATATTTATAAAATAAGTGAAATTAGAAAAGCTCAAAAGGAAGAATAATTAACGTAATGATGGTTGATTATTTTCAAACAACACATGGTTCATTTTCAAACAAGACATTTACATATTTACATAAGTTAATGGAGCGCCCAAGTTATGTTAGTTAAATGGATGCCCTTAGACTTCATTTATATATTTACTTTCACAAAAAAAAAAAGATTGCGACCTGAGCACGAGTATCTGCAGATCCATACGTCCCTATTTAGATTGTAACGTGAGTACCATTTTTTTTACCCAATCAACTTATAGTTACTATTGGGCCTGGATACGTCCATTTTGGCCTGGCTAAGTTATATTTGGGCCTGGCCTTTTTCAATCCTCGTCAATTGTTTTTTTTTACTTTTCAACCCCTCCCCCTCCCCTGCACACGGGCGCCCCCTGCACACTGATAAAAGGAACACTGACGAAACTGAAGGAACACTGATTTCGAAAACAGAGCAGCTCAAAATTCGCCCGAATTTGTGTTGCATTTTATTCAAGCCAAAGACATAGATCATTACATCCATTACAAAGCATCACTCGAACACTGACTGCGCTATCTAATGACTAACGATCAGGAGATAAACTAATCCGAGAGAAATTACACAAAAATAAAAAAACCGGCCATCAGATTGTCCTGCTTCCTCAATTCGATGATTTGCCTTAGCTGCTTGTTCATCTTCTTCAGCTCAGCCTTCACTTCCGCATCCACCGTAGTACCAGCGGAAATGGGGTTGCCACATCCCAATTGCTCCACCATGGACGGGTTTTCGAGCTCCCGGGATGCTACCTCCACCCCAATTCGCTCGATGTACTCATCAAGCCACTCAAAATGCCCACATTTTGGCAGTTCCTGAAATCGCAGAGATGAACCCTAAATCCCAAATTCGATGAAATGCATGAAATTTCGAAAGAAAAGCGAGAAATTGGCGCTCGGAACACTCAGATCTCACCTTTCCCGGCTCGGGCTTGCTCTCACACTTCACAAATTCCCGGCCAATGTTGCCATTCTTGTCGGTGGATGTGACAAGCCGCTTCAGGGGCGCGGTACAGGGGAAATCGGGGCACCTCCTCATCGGCACCGCACCATACCGAGGCCATGAGCGGTGGGAGCAAGCAGAGCTCGACATCCCTCGCCGGCGTTGCCGCACTTGCTCGCCGGAGAAGAAAACGGAAGGGGATGATATGCTGGAACGGTGGCGGGAGTGCTCGGGTGCAGGGACGGATCGGGGCCAATGACTCTCTTCAACCACAGGGTGGGTCCCACGATATGAGGTGGACATCAGGTGAGTTCCGCTGTGACGTGGAGAGGCGGTGGGTCCTACTGTGCTCAGCTGATTCGAATTCGTTGACGGTCTCGTGGGGTTAAGTAGAAGTGTCGCACGGGAGCTATTTGCCGCTTCAGAAGTGTCGCATGCGAGCTATTCTTTGCAACGATGTAGCTTTCCTTCCAATTCCACGTAAAGACGTCGTATAGGAGCTATAAGCCCGGAAAAATTAACCTCGTGAAATAGGGGAGGGGAGGGAAAGGCTCGGTTCGTCCTGCCCGCTCCCGCGAGCGGTAGGCGAACCCTCCCATCCGCCGCCGCCCCGTCCTCCCCTCCTCCTCTCTCCTTCCTTGCCGCCGCTGGAGGGCGCCGCCGGGCGGCGGCGGGGCCGTTTCTCCCCCTCGCAGGAGGCTTCGGCGCGGGCTGAGGTGGTCGGTGGGGGCGCCAGGCTGCACGCGGGGCCTGGTGGCGCGGTGGCTTCGCGGCGGTGGGGGCGCGCGTCCTTGGCGGCTGTGCTGCGGTGGCCCTCGGCGGGGGTTGCTGCTGCGGGGCGGCGTTGCGACGGTCCTCGGCGGCGGCTTGCTGGGGGCGGCGGAGGTCCGGCGATAGCCGGGGGTGAGCTGGTGCGGCGACGCGGTGGTAAGCGGCGGGGCAGCACTGCATAGCCGCGGGAGGCAGAGCTTGAGGAGGGCTTCCATGGCGACCCATATCGGGCCCTTTTGGGCCCAGATCTGGGTAAGGCGGGCCGGCTGACTCTGTTCTGGCTGCTCTGCAGATCTTGGCGGGTAGGAAGGAAGAGACCTATGGCATCCTTGGCCGGCCTGTTGCAGCGTGGTTGCAGACTTTACGGGCCCGTCGGGGCCCGGCCAGACCACCATGGGACTGGTATACCTCCACGGAGGCTTTACGGACCCGTTGGGTCTGGCCAGATCTATGGAGGACCGGTGTGTTTGCGGCCGCGTCCGGTCGACTACCGTCACTAGCGGTGGAGGAAGTTCCCTCCCGCGCGGCCACGGTACTGTGGGCTCTCTTATATTACTACCTGTCCCGTGATGGTACAGACCTCGCGACGGCTTACTCGGGGAGACGATGATGGTGGATTCAGGACCGGTGTGGCGTAGGCTAGTGGGCGGCAAAGGTTGGTGGTGGCGAGGCCTCATCCTCGCGGGTTTTCTGTGCAACGGCTCGTCCGGGGGTTGTGGATCGGGTTTTCGGGAGAAATCCTTGTCGACTCGCTCGACTCCGACGCGATGCCGCCCGCGGGTGGCATTTTCCTTCCTGGAGGGCGTTGTGGCTACCCTCCATCCACTCCCCTTAGTGTGTCAGGGGAAACCCTAGGACCAATCTGGTCCGGGCAGCAGCGGTCGCATTCCCTCTTGACGGTGCTACTTGGTGCTTGACGAGTCGGGGCTAGGAGCGTGGTGGGCATTCTTCGGCGGGCGCAGCGGTTGCGGTCTTCCTCGTCTTGTTGATCCGTCTCCATTCCTCTTTGTTTTTTCCTTTTTAGTTCGAGCGTGTGTGGGTGTTTATGTGCTGCTGCCCCAGCATCGTGTATCGTGTTGTGTTTGGGCGTTGTGCTGTCTGGCCCATCAGCGGTCTCACCTGTGTGCTTTATTTATAAAGCTGGGCGAAAGCCTGTTTCGAGAGATAGGGGAGGGGAGGGGAGGCGGCCAGGGAAGAAAACTAAAGGGAAGTAAGATGGAAACATTTACACCACTAATTGCACGATGAAATGACAGAGGCCTCGCTATTGCGCGGCATCACCGTGGCCTTCCCCCCACATTTTCATGATTCGGGGCCTGTTTAATAGTTTGTTGGCCCAATTGATGAGAGGACGCCCAGGTCGGTATTTCGAGTAGAAGCCCAAACATGTTGGTCCGGGAGTAAAGCGCTCGACGGACGGGTGAAAAAGGCCTCTGGGAGAGAAGTGGAACATCCGAGCAATCTGATGTGGTTAATTCTGGGATCCAACGGCATGCACGATCAAAAATCCTCTTGCGTGCTATCATGTTGCCATAATGCCATCACATGAGTTCCTCATGTACGTCGAGTACTATAGTCAGCGATGTGAACAACCACTCATAGAAAAGAGGCCTTTGGTTCGGACCAAATCCCGGCACTAGTCTCGGTTTGTACCGTTTTCAGCGGCTAGGAGCCCAAGGAATCTTTAGTCCCGGCTCGTGATACGGCCCGGAACTAAAGGGGTATGGGCACGGGCAACACCCTTTAGTCCTTGTTGGTGTCTCCAACCGGGACTAAAGCAATACCCTATAGCCCTGGTTCGATATATAAATCGGGACTAAAAAAATCTGGCATTTTTTTGGCGGGTTCTGCCACGGCAGGAAAACGGGTAAAAATCCTGCCGTGGCAAGAGATTTCTGTCCACCACCACCTTCGAGATCGTGTTTTCTAGTTTCAAAAGCACGCCAAAAAATTATAAAAAAATTCCAAAAATAAAATCCTTCAAACTGTACTTATAAAAAGGGATCTAGTTGTTACGAAAATTAACAAACATGAATTTCGACATATTTTACCAAAAAATGTCATGAAAACTTCAAATGGCTATAACATTTGAAAAAACGTACACCCTATCAAAATATGCGGAAAACGATTTTGATTTTGATTTCAACGGCCTTGGGCCATTTTGGATTCTTTTAGATTTTTGAAATTCGAAAAGAAAAAAAAGTTATTTAAAAAATTAATTTTTTACCAAATTTTTTATGTCATACTTGGATTCCTCACATTTTCTGATAATAATGGATACTACCTCCGTCATAAGGCTTAAGGCATATAACTTTTTTCAAAAGTCAAACTACCTAAAATTTGACCAAGTTTTTAGAGAAAACTATTAATTTTTTACAATACGTAATCCATACCCTTTCATACATAATGAAACATATTTTCACATGTATCTATATAATATAATAGTTCTAATAGTTTTTCTAAAATTTGGTCAAACTTTACATGGCTTTACTTTTCAAAAATGTTATATGCCTGAAGCCTTGGGATGGAGGATTATTTTTCCAATTTCAATTTACTGATTTAAAGATATTATTTATGCCATATTAAATGAATAAATGGCAAAAAATGAATAAAATATTATTTTATTTAGTTTTTATTTTAATTGGATTAAAATATTATTATTACTTATTTATTGTGTTTTAGATAATAGTTGTTTATAGTTTCAAAAAATAAAGACGTGTCACATATTGATATGAGCTAATATGATTGATATGGTAGTCTTGACAACAAGATACAACATCCTTCGCGTAAGGACATCCTAATGAAACATAAAAGTTAAGTGTGATGGGGATGGAGTAGTGCAAGGATGAGTGTAATTTGACCTAAGATTAAATATAGTTAGTGTTAAAAATGTTCCAAGTAAGAGGATTTACGAGTCAAACAATTCAAAAGTTCAAGAAAAAATTAAAAAAAAATAAAAAAATTGAAAAGAAGAATTCGAAAAAAAAAATCTAGTCCCGGGCCGTATTACGACCCGGGACTAAAGGTCCTCCGTCCCCTCCCTCCGAAAAGTGGCCACGTGGTGGCCTTTAGTCCCAGTTTATAGCAAATCGATTCTAAAGATAGAGGCCTTTAGTCCCGATTTCACATTCCCGGGTGCGAAACCGGGACTAATTGCCCTTACAAACCGGAACTATAGACCCTTTTTCCACTAGTGAACATAAGTTCTTCAAGGGTACATGGCAAATCATTCACAAGAAACTTCACCGTCCGTGTATTCACTGCAATTGTGCATATTTCGCATATCGACAATAACTCGAATGACACACATCACACTAACTCTAGAAATTGATCATTTTTGCATGGTGGTAACTACCAAAAGTGTGCTTTCTTGCTGCAGACACGCATCTGCAATGTGGCTTAGATAGTTGCTTCCTGGACCCTTCAGGTATCCAAATCTACTAACCACACAAGCCACCATGACTTGGTCTGACACTTGTCCTGTCGGCTTCGTCCTGCGCTTCCCGCACAGCTCAGAAGCACTTCGCTTATTACGGATGCTTTCGTGGGATGAAGAGGCCGGACCTACACAGTCAGAGGTTCTCTGGAAGCAAGGGCTGGTCGCCGCCCTAGTCCGACAGTTTTTTAGTTCCCAATGCCTCCTATACCCTCATGCTTATTCACATTGTCTTGCGATCTTTTGTGTATGTCTAGAACTTCACAGTTCTATTTTTGAATCTCTCACGGTATGTTAACTATTCACCGTGTGTCAAAAAGTGCTTCCCCACCAGTTGAGCTTGGTGCTACTACTTGGCTAAAGATATAGCGGTATATTAGACACATGTGACCAATGACTAGGGCTGGAGATTGTTGTATGATAAATAGTTTTGATTTATTTTGTGTCATGACTTTGTGTAATGATCAAATAGAGATGGCATGGCTTTGTCCTCATTGTTTGTTGTTATGTTCAACTGACAATATTGATTAATTGCAGATTGAGGCCGCAACAAGACATAAGCGACTGGCATACAAGCTAGAGGATCATTGGTTCATTTTATTTTATTTTCTTATTAAAATTCTATAACAAGAAACATCTTGTGTGTCATACAATTCCAGTTTTAAACAAAATAATCTGTATAAAAATATAAACAATGACACATTTCTACATGTACAGACTCAGCCGTCCACTGTAAAATTGTTTTCCCCTACATACATCGATTCAAGTTTCCCCTACGGAGGTCCAACAAAGGAAAGAGTGTAAATATATTTGTGTCGTGTTCCAATCCAAATAATATGGTCCCTTCTTTGTTGTCGTCATTAGAGGATGTTATTCCAAGTGTTAAAGATCACAAAGGCGGATAAGGGGGGCGAACGGGGCACCAGGCCTAAGGCATGGTTCTGCCATCCCCAATATAAAGTATAGCTAGTTTACTATTTTGTTGCTAATTAATTATGTTTCTTGTTTACTAATAGGCTGTAATGAAAAAGGGTCACACTTTATGAGATGTAGGCCATGCTCCCTTCACTGTAGTCGACAACTTGATCCGCCTCTACGGTACAGCAAGGGCACCATATGAGTCTACAACCTAATTAATTAG
The DNA here is from genome assembly GCA_916181665.1 of Avena sativa. NCBI lineage: Eukaryota > Viridiplantae > Streptophyta > Magnoliopsida > Poales > Poaceae > Avena > Avena sativa. The sequence goes on along the minus strand of OV702285.1, from coordinate 51,260,727 downwards.
ACCTTGTATGACACCACACACATTTTATTACCCACTATAAAGGTGCGCACGACCGAATACCATTTGATCCAGCACACTCCACCCATGAGGCGACCAAGGGAGATCGATGGCGGAAGTCTTCCGAAACTCAACACGGCCAGATCCATGAGAACAGGCACCCGAGCTTACTTTCCTTATGATAGCCATCGAACTTTAAGTACTTATATCTTGCTCATCACTTGTAGTATATTTATCTTTTGCTATCATGCTTATCTTAACTTGTTGGTGCACTTAGTTGAGCCTAGTGTATTTAGGTTTTGTGCTTCTAAAATAAACGTTAGTTTAATTCCTCATTCTATCAAGACAAAACCATAATAGTTTTGAAATTGCCTATTCACCCCCTCTAGGTGACCTATCTATCCTTTCAGAAAGTCAAACCCTTTTGGGGTCAAGTAACACAAAGCCTTCTTACTTGTTGTCACGGTGTGTTAATTCATCTCTTTTAACTCTACTCATCCATCAATGTCAAAGACCATTAACTAATTTCCCATCAAAACACAGAGGTGTGCTTCAGTTTCCCCACCCCTTCCTTCCAAACTCACTAAACTTATAACACAAGGATGGTAATGATTGACCGATACGCCCTCATGTTCTTCGAACAAAGGGTTATCAGCCCATCCTACATGTCCTTCAGTTCTCAGTTTCATTCGTTTGGGAGGAGGGGTACACCAAAGAAAAAGTGGAAAACACTTCTAAAGCCAACGCTGTGCATGAATGAATTTAACTACTACAACATGGCCAGAGTTATCTATGTAGAAATCAAACCTTCATTTTCCAGCTCATACAGACTAAGCACAGTGGCCACATGCAACAACAAAATGAGAACAGAAGTTCAAAAGTTGCTTGAAGCTGAACACAACGTAAATATCCAATACAGTGCGGGGAGTTGTAATGCAAGAATGTTGAGAATTGAAGACCTCTCTGAAGCTTCTGAACTTTTCATATTCTTAGGTTGTTCAATTCTAACTAGAACCTCATCTCTAAAGAGGAATATCATACATGTTTTCTTGTTCCCAACGCCTATTCCTAGTCCATTTCCAATTATGCTTATTTTCATCTTTCATCTACCCACACCATTAGTTCTATTTTCGATTCCAATCATCTAACTTTTTGATTGTGTGGTCAGAAAGCATTTGGAGTAGTTGATCTCGATTCTACTTCTTGGATGAATAAGGAAGTTATATATGCACACATAACAAACACGGATTATTAGTTCATGTTGGGAGGTTGTTGCACCACTCATAACATTCATTCATTTAATGAGATGATTAATTTCAGAGTGAATTCCTATTTTTACCATGTAGTTATGTATTCGTGACAAATTTTACCCGATTTGGTGGAACTTCTACCGAAATTTCTCATTTAAGAGACTTCGAACACGGTTCTACCATAGTTTAGCAATTTCCTTGTTTTTGTTAGATATGACTAGCATTTCACACAAAGTAATGTGGTCAAATGTGTAAATATTGGAGGGAATGATGAACAATCAATTTTATATTTATCTCATGCATATGTTCAATTCTTCATTGTCGTCTTGATATTTTTAAACTTTGGTCACTAACTTAAACCTTGACCAATAGACACACATCACAAATGAGGATTCAAAACTATTTAAAAGGGGTAATCGAGAAGATTTTTCACTCTAAGGGTTAATTAGTCTCACAAATGCATAACTACGAAGAAAAGTATAATTTGATGCGGCATGATCACATCACTTCCATTCCCACCAAATGGAAGAGTTCATAAAAAGAAGTTAACTTTGCTCCCTAGGGTATAATGTCTTAGCATACATGGTTATCAATATCAGAGTGTTTTTACCTATCCGTCGGTCTCAATGAGAAAATCCTGAAATGAGCTAAAATGGTCACAATCTGTGACCTCGTCATGACATGACGATGCCAGCATGTGCTCATCAATTTCTATGTACGATTAAGATCAAATCCTTCATACAGACTAAGCACTTGATACTTTTTAGAGGAGATAAATCATCTATTGATGGAAGGTACCTTACACCTTTCTCAATAGAGACACATAAGAAAACAATGATTCAAATCTTTTAAAGGGGCAATCGATATGATTTTCCATTTGACGGGGTAATTAATTAGTGTCACATATCCATAACTAATAGGTAAAAATTAGAATTCAGTCTTAATTTTATAATGCACGATCCTATAACTTCCATTTCCAATAAATTGTAGAGTGCATAAAATGCAGTTAACTTTGTTCCCTAGGGTATAATGTCTTAGCACACGTGCTTGCAAACATTCGTGTGTTTCTATCTATTAGTTGGTGTCAATGCTAGAAGCCTGAAATAAATGAATATGGTCACAGTCCATGAGCTCGTCATGAGATGCCGATGTTGACATGTGCTCATCCAAATCTATGTGTAAGGAAGATCACATCCTTCATACAAACCAAGGACGAATTGATACACACGAAAATAAAATAGGAACAAAAGGGTAGATTTTATTGAAGTTAAGATAATGCAAACACACAATACATCTCAACAATGTCAGTAGAAGGAGGACATGTAACGCCCCCGTAATTTTCCTGCGAAGATGTAAATCGATCAATTCTCACCTCATAGGACGCACGGCTACCCTGGCACTATGGTTGTTCAGACTTGACTTCTCGTATATGTTCCTATCCAGACCGGATAAGAGTTCACGTGAGCCTGGTGATGCATGTATTGCAGTAGCGGCCTAAGAAAGTGGGGGCGCCACCATTAGAGGACTTAATTGTTGGTGGTGCTCCTTGAATACCCAGTTATGATTTTCAGAGATAAAACCAAATGACTTGCCTTTATATGTTGTACATGGTAGTGGACTTTTGAAGGCATTATTTTTGGAACGTGGTCTTTTTCCGGGGTGGAAACCTAAGATCTTTGATCGAGCAACGACATTGCTTGTGCATTGTTTCTTTCTTGGAGTCGTGAGTTTCTTCTAGAGCACCTCATTTGTAGTATGGGTGATGTATTTGGTGGTGGTTAGAGTGCTGCTGCGAGGTTATTGGTAGGGTCTTTTTTCTCCTTTTCTCTTTTTATTTTATTTTTGGTTGTGTGTATTCCGGATGTCGTTAGGCATTTTGTTGGTGCAGATGGTTCGTGTAATTGCTACCTTTGCGATATTAATATATTATTTTTATAAAAGGATTGTCCTACTTAGGCCATGTGTCCCAAATTAACATTGCGTGGGCATGAATTTAATATGACAACTCAGTCATGCATGCATGCATATGGTCTACCTGCCATGTGGGATTCCTTTTGTTTCCAAACTTTAAAACATTTTATATCTTAAACCATAAGTTGTAATTTAGATATGTTTTCACGATTGGCTTTGTTACGACGAGATATTTAAACTAGATCACATGTTGATAGGTTTTGACAACTTTTTTGAACATATTTGCCAGATTATGGTCACATGATCACCGAATAAAAATAACGTTGGCTACCAGATTAAAACCCAATAGTTATTAGGGGTTTCTGAACTTTATATTTCACTAATATAAGCCTTATATGATGATAACTCCATACTTTGCGTGTTTAGAATAACAAAATACTCAATTTCTATACATATATATCATAATTATTATAAGAAACATGTAAAAAGTTATCTGGTAATTGTGCATTATTTGGATGGTAACTGTTAATTATTAATTTGGTAGCTATGATACAATAATCTAGCAATTGGCGATGAAAAAATATAGTCAAAATATATTAAGACGGGACCTTGTTTTGAAGTACTTGTCGAGACAAATCTAGCGGTGAAAATGGATCATCAATCGGGCAACGGTTAAGAGATATTATATTTCAAATTTTCGAATTATGGAAAGATTCTCTGCATGGAGTTAGACGTCAACTCCTCCACCCCTATAGAGCCGAATCTTACTCCCTAGGCCTCCGAACAAAATCGATTCGTGGGAAACGTCTGTTTAGTTGATTAATCGTTTAAAAAAATGTGCCTTCATCACGTCAATGGCTTTTGCTAACTAATGTGTCACATGCTCTTTTTAAAAAGGCCCAACTTACTTATCCGTGTAGACGAACTAAATAAAAATGTAAAAAGTCTATTTTCAACCCTGAATCCACAGGGTGTCAGCGATTTAAACCATGAAGTCGAAATCCCGGTCGTTGGTACCCTAAACTCTTTGATCCTGGTCTAAATTGAAGCCAAATGGTCGGTCAAATCCCGAATCACAAAGCGGGACGCACGGGAGTTGTTTCTGCGACACCTATATTTATTATGCCAGGAGGGGACATCGTAAGCCTGCTACTGGAGCAGTTTAATCTCTCAAGTGAAAAAAATTGCATCCTGAATAATTCAGAAACTTCAATTGTTTTAACTAATTAAGAAGGGTAGATGAGTAGACTAATGTAGTGACCTATTAGCACATCTAGTGCATATCTGTGGTAAGGCACTTCCGAACAACGCAATATTAGAGGTAGAGGATCTGGCGCTATGCATCCTTGGAAAACTCATTGGGTTAGCGAACGTGATCAGTGGTGACCCTCCCTGGACGGGCGTTTTCTAGACTCCATCACTGGAAATTCACTCTCGGCATGTCCACTGAAACTATACATGTTCGGCATATCGGCTGCAATTCGACGGACTTTCAAGTGTATCATGTTTCGTGGATAGGCATTTTCACCTCGAATTCTTAAGCCAAACGTATCCCCGTTTTGTGGCAAGAGTTTACAGACTACGTAACACCTTCGGTTCACCTGACACTAGTCCCGTCGGAATTGGTCTTCGGTTACCATGCGTCTCAGGTACAGTACCATTATTTGCGATGTTCTCATCGTATTGGTGGCGGCTCCACCTACATGTTCGGACAGAGGTTTGGAAATCTTCATATGGTGCTTGGGGACCACATCTGGTAGTCGGCCACTCCCCTCGATCTGGTGGTTTTCTTGTTCCCAAAATGCCTCCTATTCCCTGCTGCTTCTTCTAAACACGCGACCTGTTTCTCGACCCACATCTAATGCTCTTTCTCTTCTTTTTTAGTATGTCGAGACCATTGCGACCTGTTTTGCCTCTTTTGGTCTGTGAGCTATTTTATGCGTGGCGAAAATGTGTTTCTAGTAGTAGAGGTCCATGCTGCTACTTGGACCAAGACAGAGCGGCATATATGTACACACATGGCCAACCACTAGGGTTGTAGGTTGTCGAATCGTTAAAATTTTCCATTGATTATGTGTCGTAACTTTTTGTAAATGTAAACATTATTAAAAAGCCTTTGTACACATCGTCTTTACCATTTATTGTATGCATCGTATTTACAAATCCATGTGGGTGCCGGTCATTAGGTGGCCTTCACTCACACACTATCTAGTTTTAAGGTTTCTGGATCTATGTTTCTTCTTTGAAAAGCAAGCTGTTTTTATTAAATTTGAAGCAAGGAAACAAGGCAATTGCCATCAACAAGCACAAAACGGACAGAAAAATAAAACTATATCAGAACCATTACAAGATATGAAACGACTAAGTCAACTTCTTCTACATCAACGCCTTCACCAAGGAAACATGCCCTCACGCAGCCATCGCTATGTCCAGTTGAATGCCCAAAGCAAGGATCTTCATCCTAGTTGTCGGGACCAACCAATGCAGGAAAGCACATCGACAAAGGGGCAGCGCTTTCAACAAGGTAACGACATGAGCCCAACCAATAAAGGCCAGAGCAAGAATTTTCACCCCAACACGAAGTGTTGTGCCAATCAAAATCTTAATGTTGGATCTTCTAAAAGTTGAACAAGCCAGTACCCCACGCTAAGCAGAAAAGGTTTTAGCAGATTGGTGGCCGGGGCGCCCATGTCATGACACGGAAGTGGTCGACCTCACCTCATATTGATACGAGTCAACCAACAGGATCCACGATACCCCTAGGGACGTTACACCAGTGCCTCTAGTGCGCCCTTGCACCACTACTCGTGGGCAAAGAGCATCAGCGGTGTTGTGCTGCTTGCAGCGCCCAAGATCGTGAAAAACATCTGCGGACGACCCAGTCCCCCTCGCTCGCAGAAAAAAACAGAGCATTCTAATCCCGAAATCAGTGTAGAACATGGTGGCAAGACGAATCTATTTATAGTTTGTCAATTCCAACTAGTTACTTAAAACATTTGTTACCCTGAATGATATGCTGACAAATACTAATGGAAGCCAACCATGTTTGTTACAGTTGGAAGTTTTGATCATTGTTAGATGGCTCGGCTATTTAGAATATTGTTTTGTAGGTTAAACTGGTACCAGAATATACCACTCCACCACATGTACGTTTCAGCAATGTTGAGCCCCCATCGAAATTAGAAGTTACATACGGTAGATACAAGCTGCCTGCATATATATATGTTCTGGAGCAGCTGGGTGCCGAATGAAAAAGACTGGAGGTTGGGGCGCCTCCTCGCCAGTCCTATGCGCCCCAATCAAGGACCGGCCCCAATCCATCTCAATTGCTACTTATGTACAAATCGCCCGGCACAAATTATAAACGATGGACCATAACCACAGGGAGAAAAATGCATAATCATTTGTGTTGAGATCTGCCATTCTGTCTTCTCCATAACGAGGTGTTCAAAACCCCCAAAGCAGTGAACGTTATTAGTACAACGCCAAATTCAAGTAGAAGCCGCTGTCAGCGCTAGCACGAGATAATACACACAACACCCAAAATTACTGATTGCACAAACAGAACTGAAGTAGAAACACCAAAAAGAGAAACAAGAACGAAACACGGCCGTGAATGCCACAACTACCTACTTCCAGTTGAGCAACGAATGCTTTATGGTCTGTGTTTTCGAGTATGCCCTCGGCTACGTACTGAGGAAGAAGAAGAAAGAGTAAAAAACCCACTACACTGATCTATTCCTTGTAGTAGCATAACAAACACCACCAAGACAACACCCAAAGTTTAAATTCTTCACCAAAAAAAAATATGATGCCTCGAAGAAGGAAACAGTGTACACGCGCCGTTTTCGTTTGATCAGAGATCGTAGGTTTCCACCCTAAAAAAAGTTCATGCTCTCAAAACAATCCTTCAGCATGGCCATTTCTAAACACAATCAATTGAGGCCAGAACTTTTATTTTCACTCAAAAAAGATAAGGCTTCGTTCCTCTCCTGTAGTGTCAACCCACTTTCCGAAGCCACTGCTACGAGACACGATTCACCAAGAAAGTTCCTCATCGCCACGAAGAGTCGACCACCATTGCTAGTCCTCATATCTCAGCCTTTATGACATTCTCCGTCTCTTACGTCACCATGGAACTCAAAAGACATTTCTCATTATGACAATAGAAAACAAAGTTTCGCGGTGCTCTCCTGAAACTGGACAGTCAGAAAAATAGGATGCGCACGACCAAATCCCATCCGATCCAGCAAACACTAGTTATGAGGCGACCAAGGGATATCGTCGACGAAAGCCTCCGGAACTCGTCACCGGCCAGATCCGTGAGGACAGGCACCAAGCAGACCAACGTCTTGGTGCGATAAAAAACCTTGGACCGTCCCCTTTATTAGGCATAAAGATGTCCCCCAGGCCGCCGCCCGCCGGCTCCAAACAGCAGTCCAGAGATCTTAGCGGGCACCACCACCGCAACACATGGAGATGAGGAGCTTAGCCGTGCCGAGTCCCCCGACCTAGTGCCATGCCACCCTCGCAACTACATCGTTCGCCACGGTCACCAAAGAAGCCCGTTGCCACCACCCCGTTGTCCGTCTACGACACATGCATCTGGCCATTCAGGACCGCCGATCGGTAGTAAGCTAGATATCTTGCAGCGTGGGGATGAAAGGCCCACACCGCCACCCTCCATGCGAGGAGATGAAGGCCCGCCACCGCCGTTAGCTATGCAGGCTTTTCCTCCCTCCCCCCCACCTGGTCGGTGGCGTGGGTGGAGGCAGAGGGGGTGGGGGCGGTGGCTAGGTCAGATCGCCCGAGCCGCCCATGGAGTGACCCGAGCAACCAGAAATACACAATTGGGCGTGAAGGCTTCTATTATCCCTAAAGTGCATTAGTAGCATTGAAATTACAATCACCCTACTTTCTTTTGATCGAAAACCTCATAAAATAGTACTCCATAGTCGAACCAGGATACAATCGTCCTAACTCTGAACAGTAAGATACGACCTTTTAAACATAGGGAGATCAGGAACAGTAAGAATTTATTCCCCATCAGCTAGCCCTGGAACGATGCTACTGTTGTTGGGAACAAATGGTATATAACTCATATGATCCATAAGTGGGGCACAAGAGGAAAGCTTTGGTGGCGATCAGGAGAGCGCATTGGACCCGACGACTTGTGATTTTTGGTACGACGGGTTGATCGCGGCCCGCGATAGAGATAGATAGATGGTGGTGGCGAGGAGGCTTTACCAGACAAACACGTTGCAAGAATGGAGGTCCTCGGCACTCCAGAGCTCAACTAAACCTCCATGGGAGCTACGCTAGCTCGGCCAAGTGTTCCTGTCTCCAATATCCGCTCATGGGTAGGGTGACATTAGATGTACCGGGATCTTCATGTTTCCTATCTATCGTCCCTTATGCTATCCTGCTAACTTCACAAACCAACGGCCATATCTTTCCTGAAGCCTCATATTCCATAACGCGGTCCACGATCTCTTATCTTATTGTCAATGATCTATTGCCACCAACCAAAGAGTTTTTGTGCACACTTCATATTGTTGGTCGTCTACTAGTATGCTACAACTCGTTTGGGGCAGAGCAATATATATGCACGCGACATTAACTGTTGAGGGCATGGTGTATCCCCGTCATTGCTTTTGAGCCAAGGGCTCATAAATAGGTCTTAAGCTTCCCGGCTGTAGGCTAGCAACTAAATTATACTATTAGTAGCACTGAAATTACAATTACCTTACTTTCTTTAGATCCAGAACCTTATAAATAGTACTCCATAGTCGAGCCAGGATCCAATCGTCGTAACTCTGAACTCGTTACTCGTTAGACACACCATCCCTAGTACCCGAATCAATTGAGTCCTAGAGTCTCTTGTGCTCATCAGGATATATATATAAATCCACATAACAAATCGCAAACCGTTACCAAAAGTCACACCTCTGCAGCTCCTCTTTGAAATATAAAGTAATTCAACTGCAATTTGGGCGAATTTAATTTTCATGTTGTAGGTTTGTTTTTGGTAGGCATGCATGCTAGCTATATGCTACTAGTTCATACTAGTATTGATTTCAAGCCAAGACTTTAGAAACTATTAATGTTTCGTGTCAAGACTAGCTTGTGGGTAAAAAAAATGGGAGAGACACATGTGGATCACGTGTAGTGGAGAGCTAGCTAGGATCAGACACCAATCGAGAAATCATGGAATTTGGCTTTTTCATCAAGGTGTACAACATGCTCACTGTAAAGAAGAGATTCATCAGCAGTGCTTTGAGGAGAACGGGTGGCCCTTGGCAACCATGGGTGGTTCGCCGAATTTTTTGTCGGTGGTGAGAAAGACAATGGGGTACTCAAGGTGTTTTGTGCAACAAGACATTTCTTTTTAATGAAAGGTTAGGTAGTGTGTTGGATTTTTTGTGCAGCAACATGCTCACTGTGACAATTTTTTTTAATGACGGCTTTTCTACGCCGACGGAAATTGGGGCTACGCCTACGGGCCCGTATGCCGACCGTTATATGCCGACGGCAGCCGTCGGGCCAGCATACGTCGACGGGACCCGGCCGTCGGCGTATTCGGCTTCTCCTGTAGTGTCAAGATATAATAAAGCATGAAGTGTTTCTCCCGGTCTAACACTTTTTAGACCGTTTTGCCCTTCCACCAAAATCCATATTACGCACCAACACCATATAGTGATTTGATTCTACACGTGCTACCCGAGTTTACTTCAGAGTAGACTCCTTAACCTCTGCCTGCGTGCAATACTGGGAAACATACACGAGTCAGATCCTATAGGTTGGATTGGACGTATACATAAAAGGACCCAGTTCGGGAGCCGTCTACAAATCGCTCCGCATCGTCCAACCCTGACATGGCAGCGGCGCCGGTCGACACAGCTTTCGTAGGAGAGGTACGCAGAGAATACACGGTTTCTAATAATCCTCCCTGGACCGAGCGATTCCCCGATCTCCGTTCTCTCCTGTGGCCATGCCGGCCACCACATGCTCTCTGGTCAAGAGGAGGAGCAGCGGAATCCTTCTACCTATCGTCTACGCACGCAATTCCCCAACCTCCTCTCCTGTGGCCATGCCGACCACCACATGCTCTGCGGTCAAGAGGAGGAGCGGCGGAATCCTTCTACCTATCGTCTACGCACGCAATTCCCCAACCGTCGGCCGGGATTGGAACATGGGCGCTGATGGCGGAATTGGAGCCTCATAGGAATTAGAATGGGCGATTCCCCATAGGACGCGAGCACCCAGGTCTGACGCAGGCCGGGCTCTCCGGCCGGTTCGCGACCCGCCATGCTGGCCGAGCTTGACCGCGTCGCGCACCTCCGCTACCCGGAGATCGAGCAGGTCGCACACCTCTGCCTCGTAGAACTCGATGGATGGTAGAGGAGGCACTAGGGAGAGGTGGAGGTGGCCGGTTACTCTAGAGATGTAGAAGGGGGAAGGAGATGGGGATCAGAGTTGGGTGCCTGCGGGAAGAAGGGATGCCAACATGTCGCATTTGTGCTTCTGCTGCTTACTGTCGCTAAATATTTCTTGTCGCTGTTGGACTTGGTCCTGAGAGAGATTGAGCGCATCCGCTCATCCGCTCATCCGTGCGAGAGATTGCGAGGAGAAATTAGACAAAGAGATTAGTACAGGTTCCTGTCTCTGTGTGTTCTGCTAGCTTACTCTGTTGCTAGAATGGACGATTGTGCCTTTATGGAGTTGAAAAACAGAAATGGAAACGGAAACGCCAATGCAAATTGTTGTGTTGGATCAAGATTATTACTCCCTTCGTTTTAAAATATAAGAAGATGTTTTAGCTTTATGAACAAAATGAATCTAGACTACTTTTAGTGCATAGGTTCGGAGTGAATCTCTATGAACCTACACACTAAAAGTACATTTGCTTCACAAAGCTAAAATATCTTATATTATAAAACGGAAGGAGTATGTTGTATCAAATGTTTGATTTTGAGAGAATGAGTTAGAGATAATAAATTAATAATACTACTCCATATGTGAGTTGGAGAAAAAAGAGTACTCCCTCCGATCCATATTACTTGTCATTGAAATAAATGTATCTAGCACTAAAACATGTCTAGATACATCCATTTTAGTGACAAGTAATATGGATCGGAGGGAGTACGATTTTCAAAAGGAGATCTCGTGTCTTATGATCTGCAAAACTGGTATGCGCATACAATACGACGGCCATACGCACGTATGCTGCACACATCATCTCATGTCTTCTGATCTGCAAAACTGATATGATAAGGGTGTATTGCTCATGAAACAGGCGTTGGCCAAGCTTGTCAACAAGGTTGCTCTTTCGCAGCAACGCGCGGGCATTGTGCTAGTACATAAAAAAGATTCATGCTGGAATTTCAGTGTGTGTCTTGATTTCTTGAAGCAAACAAAACGTAGGAGTTCCCGAGTTCCTCGATCGATACAGCACCCGTCTGACCATCCACCGTCCACCAAGGCCACCCACGATCCGCGGCACCGCCAATCCAATCCGGCTGGTGTCACGTCACCGAGTACTCCTAGAAGAAATAGGATCGGCCGGATCCGATCTGGCCAATCTTCTCATCCCCACCAAAACTTAACAACCGATCGATCGATCGATGTGCCCCATGGCCACGTCGAACTCGATGGCGGCTCCTTCTCCGCCGCCGTCAGAGAGATTATTCTTGCTGCTATCCGACTTGGTGGAAGATTTCGCCTACTACGCTGTCGCTGACCAAACGGCTTTTCGGATCGTCAAGTGCCGGAGGCGGGAGGCCTACGGCTGCGGGCCCAACGGCGACGCCATCGTCCGCGGCCTCGCCATCTTCGTGCGCCTCGGCGGCCGCGACGACGACCCATACACAAACCCCAAGCTGTGTCTCTACGCCACCGACGAGGTCTTCGACCGCGTCGGGTCGGAGATCGGCGAACAAGAGGCGAAGCTCTACGGGAGGCGCACCCGCTTCTCCGCCCGCGTCTGCGCCGTCGACGGCAACATAATGGTCATCCGCATCTCGTTCCTCGCCAGTTTCAGAGGCCAAGAATTCCGCTCCTACTACCTCGTCTACGACTCCGCTGCCGCCTCGCTCTTCCTGCTTCCCCGCCGTAGACCTACCTCCTCCTCCTGCTGCACCCCTCTCAAGGTTGCTCTTTCTGGACAAGACGACGCCGACGACAACTACTCGCTGCTGGTACTGAGTGCAGAGATGTCGGGACAGGGATCAGTAGTCCCCATTCTCTGCCTGTGGTCGCCGCCGTCTCCCGACGACAACGACGACGGCAGCAGCAGCAGAGGTGCGTGGCAAGTGAAGGCCCGTCGTCTAGGGGGCGCCAATTCCTTTGCCGACCCCTTCAAAGCGAACGTCGTCTTCTCCTGCTTGTTCAAGGGCAATTCCTTTGCTGTCTGGGGCGATCTGGCGCAAGGTATCATGTACTGCAATTGCAGTGATCTCATGGCAGAGCCCCAGGTGGATTTCAAGCACATCGTGTTCCCGCCGGAGTGCGGCACCATGGACAACATGAAACACATGGACATGGAAGTCTTGGAACACTACTCCTTGCCCCTGTACCGGACCATGGGCTGCGTCGGGGACTCCATCTGGTTCGTCACCATCGAACCAAACTACGATTGCCCTGCCGATACCATGGTGAAGGTCTGGACTCTGGATCTCCTATCAGATGACGAGGAGAAGAAGTGGAACCCGCACAGAGAGTTCAGGATGACGGAGGTCCTGAGGACGGCACAGCAGGGGCTTCTTCCAAACACGGCGGTTCCCAAGTTTCCGATCCTTAGACCACGTCGGCAGGCTGATTGCGCCCTCCTCTACATGCTGCTGCCTGAGCCCTACTTCGGCGGAATAACGGCGTATGGTCACCTTCTGTGCATTGACTTGAGCTGCCGCTATGCTGAGGAGGTGCGTCTCGGGTCGAGCAGACGTCTGGCCATACCGTTGATGGGTGAACCTGTTGTACTGGATCCGGATTTCTTCAGTGAATCCGAATTGAGCAGCAGCTTTGAGGTGCATCCAAACAAGGGTGCTTGAGCTAGCTCTCACTCCACAATTCGTGTTTGGCCAGTTTATTCTGTCTCTATTCTGTTTCTAACTTTACAACCTAGCGCCGGCTAGCACTTTCATGTGGTACTCTGCCTAATTTGTCAATTATCTATCACTTGTCTATATTCTTTTAGCACGCCACTAGCAAAATCAGTGCTAAAGGGTTTTCCTACTAGTGTGATGTTTGCCCAGCCGCTGCCATCTCCATGTTTACACCACCTGCTGCCTCCCTGTCTGCCTGTCCGGTTCTGGTTAGTACCAGTAGGTTTATTTCAACCCGTTTAACAATTTAATTCATGTCTAGTTTGTCAATTTTGTTGCCGTAGAGTAGCAAAAAACTATATGCAGATACTAAGTTTTAGAATCAACTTTTATATATGTTGGGCATTCCCCAAGCACATGCTTTTCAAGTTCTTAATGTGTCTCCCCCTCCGCACATAACATTAAGTACAAACATTTAGGTTATTTGTAAGATATGTAAAGGAAGAGACATCTTTAATTGACTTCATCGACAACAGAGGATGTGTTTGGTAGCTTGGTTGAACCCGGAAATTCCACCATAGCAGTGGTGGAGCCAACATCTGAATAATGGGCTGAACCCAAAAACTCGGCAGAGGAGGAAAGAAGATCTGAACCGTCAAATAACATGGGGTGTCCACGGCAATGCCCACGGTTATGGACTTCGGCTTTCAAGGAAGGAGGAGGTACACTGGTAGCTTCATCAGTTGACAAACATGGAGGCACAATTCACCTAGGTTCAGGCCTCGGGAGGGTAGTACCCTACTTCCTTCTTGTTTGTTTTTGATTATTTGGTGGAGATTACAAGGTTGCTGAGGTTGACTATGGTGTTGTAGATCGAATCTTTCCTAGGGAAGTTCATGTGTAAGGTGCTCAATATTGAAGTTGATCCCGTCCTTGGCGGCCCCTCCAAGCCTTTTATACAGGATGCTAGGTCTCAAATGTCGTGACCGAGTCATTTACAAATAGAGGGAAACCCTAAATTCGCTAGTCTTGGGCCTTCTCTTGCTTCACACGCCAGTGTACTGGGCTTCATGGCCTTTCTAGCAGCCAAATTGCCATGGGCTTCACGGATCTCAACAGATCGTCGAGTGGGCCTCCTATTGGGCCATAGAGGGTGCTAACGGTGGGGACCTGATGGGTCATACCCACGTCAGTACCCCCTAGCGTCTAGTCTAGTTGTAAACTCGAGAAGAGACTTGAAGTGACAAGTTGTTCGTTAGGTACTCATAGTCGACACGTATGTAGGAAGAGTCACCGATCAGAAAGTTTTTCGGGTAGCTTTTGTGGTCATAGGGATGATGCTTAGCACGGCTGGTGCACTCGGCAGATGGGGGCCAGTAAATTTCTCTTGGGCAAAGACGACGCCAACCTACTCAGGCTCGGGTCCCCGGACCCGAACTTGGTACGGGCTGTTGTAGTTCGAGTCATGCTACAGAGGTCCTATTGAGTCGAACTCCAGTCGAGTGAAATGGGACCCAACGCATCTGTCGAGATTTTTCATCGTGTTGTGGACACGGAATTTATACTAGGTTAGGGCAGCTAGGGCGGTTTCCAGGCCAGTAGATGTGATCCGTGGGACTTATCTTCGCATCATAGATGCAGCATACAAATGTGTTCTCACAATGGATGTGATCTAGGCAGTCGGAGAGATTTATATCTCGATCTCGATAGAGTATATATTGGCCGGTGTCGCGTGTGGCGAAAGTTATGCAGCGCTTGGACATAGGGACACTAGTAGAAAAAGGGTCTTCGGTTCGGTCCAGAGTCTAAAACACTAGTCCCGATTTATTATGCGCTGGAACTAGTATGAGCACTAGTCCCGGTTCGTACCATTTTTTGGTGGCTAGGAGTCCGAGGAAACTCTAATCCCGGGTCGTGATACGGCCTGGGACTAAAGGGGTTTGGGCACGGCAAACACCCTTTAGTCCCGGGTCGTGATACGGCCCGGGACTAAAGGGGTGCGGGTCGCGACAGGAAAACTTAAAATGGCTATAACTTTTGCGTACGATGTTGAAAAAAATGTACAACCTATCAAAATGTGCGGAAAAAATTGTGAGTTCAATTTCAACTCCTTGCCGTTTTGGATTATTTTAGATTTTTAAAATTCGAAAAGGAAAAAAGTTAAGTAATTTATTTTTGCAATTTTATTTATTCCATATTGGATTCCTCCCATTTTTCTAATAATTATGGATATATAATTTGTCGAATTTCGATCTACAGATTTAAAGATATTATTTATGCCATATTAAATGAATAAATGGCAAAAAAAATATTATTTTATTTAGTTTTTTTACTTTCATTGGATTAAAATATTATTATTACTTATTTATTGTTGTTTACTAAAATAGTTATTTGTAATTTCAAAAAATAAAGATGTATGGCATATTGATATGGACTAATAGGATTGATATGGTAGTGTTGACAACAAGGTACAAATGAGCTTCGCGCAAGGACATCCTGATGGAACAAAGAAGTTAAGCGTGTTGAGGGTAGAGTAGTGCTAGGATGGGTGACCGACCGAAAAGTTTGACCACAAGTGTAATTTTACCTAATTAAGATTAAGTATACTTAGTGTTAAAAATATTCTAAGTAAGAGGATTACGAGTCAAACAATTCAAAAGTTCAAGAAAAATATAGAAAACAAAATTCAAAAAAATAAATTAAAAAAATGAAAAAAATCTTTAGTCCAAGGTCATATTATGACCCGGGACTAAAGGTCCTTCGTACCCCGCTGCAAAACGTCCATGCGATGGCCTCTAGTCCCGGGTTGTAACAAACCGGGACTAGAGATAGAGGTCTTTAGTCCCGATTTCGCAGTTCCGGGTGCAAAATCGGGACTAAAGGCCCTTACAAACCAGGACTACATGCTCTTTTTCCACTAGTGGGAGTAGATGAAGTTTGTCGGAGTCAATGTGTTGCTTTTGGACTCGAATAGCTATCAGGTGCACGATCAGCGCTCCTGTTGGGAGTAGTCCCATAGGCTATGTTCGGTTGTTTGTAGTCGAGCATAGTCTTAGTTTGTCGTGACATCAAATAGAAAGTCTTACTTTTATGAAAGTTATTTTTCAGACCTAACAACTTCTCAAAGATACATAGTATTAATTTCATGTTTAAACCTTTCTGCAAGTCATGTTCCACAAAAATTATTGTATCATCGCCATATTATAGAATAGATACCTGCCCCTTAACTAGATGAGTATGAGTCCCTGTACTTAGCGTAGAACTCAGCTAAAAATCCATCTGGTCTTGTAGCTTTACTCATTTGCATTTGCATAATTACATCACATACCTCCTTATCTGTGAAGTCGGACGTGAGAATAGGGTTCTCCTCCGCTAATATTTCAGTTATATCCTTTGTTTCAATTTCGATCATTGAAAAGTTATTCTGTACCGGTTCTCCAAATAAGTTCTTATAATACCCAGAGATGTACACTTTTAAGTTTTCTTGCCCTATGAAGGTTTAAGGGAGGGAGCTTATTTCATGAAAAGAAGCTTCAAAGTAGGGAACCATCATGTGCCCGCAGTGTAACCGGACACAATAAACATACTAGCACCATCATTTCGGCTGTCCCTTGTACAGTAGAATATGTTCTCCATTTTTCAAGCAGATGACATGGCCCTCTACCATTCTTGACATCTCTGTGGGACACGAGAGCACCATCTAAACCGTTGGAGATCTCTTCGGCAATCTTCGAATAGAGATTGCCAATGGTCTATTGTCGTTTTAGACTCTAGTATGGTGGTTTGTTTGTTCCCAATGGCTCCTAATCCCTATCTAATATTTTTTTCACAAAGGACATGTGTTCTTCTTTTGTCCAGACCATTACTACTATGTTTTCCTCCAATCAGTCAACTATTTGATTGTGTGGCAAAAAATATTTTCGACCAGTACAGTTCCACATGCTACAACTACAACTTGAGTGAAGATGAAGCGTATATATATGCACACATGCATGACAAACGAGTTCATTTTTTATTGGTGGTTGTTGAGGCTTTATTGTTTCCCATTGATGAAGCGTATAACATCATTCGCCTCTGCCCTCATGTCTTTAGCGTAGAACTGCACAAGAGCAAACACCCACAATTCAGTCTAAGCTTAAAGTTTTTGAAGTTGCAATCTCTACTACCTAAAAAAGATGAAGTGTTCTGTTCCTGCTAGAAAGCGTTTCGCTCCTATTTTTGTCCGACTCCAAGGAGTCACTCTTCCCACGCCCCTCGCAACTATCTCGCAATTCCACCTTAGCCCAAATAGACATCGAGGTCTACTAGTCCAACCAATTTTCTGTGGCACAAAGAAATGTCTAATGGCTTGGATAGATAAAATAAAAACCCAAGCAGGATATGAAAGGCATTTGGGAATAACAGGAGTTGGGAAAATTCAGTTTAGAGTTCGACCACGCTCTTGCATTGCAACTCGCCATGATGTGCTGTGTACTTGCATTGTGTTCTAGAAGAAAATCTCACTCTTGTTCTAATTTTAGTGTTGCATGTGTCCACTGTCCTCGGTCTTTATGAACCGGTGTTGAGGATTGCGCTTGACCAATTCAGTTTTGGTGCCACCAACAGCATGATATGACGAGGTCAGAGCTTGTGCTTGAGCAATTTAGTTCAGGCTTGGCAATTGTTGTAAGCTTGTGCAGGCTTTATGCGTACCTTTAATGGTCTAAGAGCAACTCTAGCAGATATGGTAAACAAGCGAACTATATTACTCATTTACAGTCCACGGATAACGTGTTTTACGGTTTGAAATGCAGCCAAAAAGAAAAAAGAAACAGTAATTCTCAGCATGTACTATCAAGGCCCACGGCTGGCCCACCATTTCCCAACATGCACTACTACTCCACTTGTTATCTCATATTAATGGCTCTAGGTGTTGTTTTGACCTTTTAGTGATTATTGATGTAACATGAATTGTTCCAAACAATTGGGATTGCTTAGTGTGCCTTGAAGGAATCATGTGTTGTTTTAGCATACAAAAGCATAGTATTTTGGTATTCTCTTTTGTTGTTTTGTTTGGGTTGACTTGGCACATGATCACACCATGTTATGACTATGAACAAGTCACCATAGCCTCTATGATCATTTAGTCCTTGACTTGTAGTACCACTCTATGCTTTAATTAGTAATGTTTTGTCGCTCTACATGATTATGACAATTATTGTTCTCTTAGTTGGTTGCTCCCAGTCTTTTGCTAGCCTCCACTTGTATGAGTAAGCTCTACTCATGCTTCCAACTCTCAAGAAACCAAGTTATTCCAAAGTTTCCACTATAAATTCCTATGCATGGTGTGTTATACCATTCCAAGTATATTCTTGTTTTCAGCAATCTTTCAATTAAAAAGTATTTTGTTATGTAAAAACTTAGTGATTAAAGCTCTCACGAACTTGATGGCACACTTTATATTCTTTGTCCCTAATAAATATGAACCATTGTGTCGTCTATGTTGTATATGCTTGCACTTATATGTTGGAATTAGCAGAACTATGCTGTCATGGGGAATGTTTTCAACATTGCACTTGTACTTTATACACAGTTGATATCATGCTCTTTTTTCTATGAATATCACCGGTGTGAAATAAAGAGAGAGCTTGTAAGTCCATGGAGTTATGTATTTTGTGTTAGAGAAACGTCTAGGCCGCTAGCCTAAGCCATGACTAATCATGATCGAAACTTGCAGTATTACCATAATGAGCTATCTATGAAGCATCCTCAATAAAAATTTATGCAAATAATAAATAAAAAGATCACTGAGATGTTCATTGTCTGCTTGCCTTGTCATTTTGGTTATGTGATAGCTCATGTACCATGTGCAAGGGTATCCGTTGGCGGTTCTCTATGATACGCATGTCCTTACTATGACAAGAACTTACAGGTGACTGAAGTTGAATAGCATGAGGTGTGGCCCTCGTATTCAAGGGACATGAGATTGCCAACTTATACTTTGTCAAGCATATACTCTATAGTTTGTTCATTTTAACCTTAATCACTTTAAGAGAGCTAACAAGTATCATAATTTTTGGAAGCTCTTTTTGAAACTTAAAATCCCTGCTTCCTTTATGAAAGGCCTTTCTTCCAATATTATGTTGAGTCTCCACCTTCTACCTTTAGGCACCATTAAGAGAGCATAGTTGCCATTCTTAGTTCTATGTGCAGTGTCCCAAAACTTGAATGTAAAAAATTATTGCCGATCGGCTAGCAGTTTTACGAGTCTTTGTGCATACACTTTCTCAAAGAAAATTGACCAGCTATGTGATAGAACTGTGTACCTCGAGATTTGAGTGATCGATTAGTAATAACTGGGAGGTCGACATCCTCCATGATGGTGAGGCGCCACAACAATCGGCATGACAAAAACATATTTCGTCATGTCGATATGCATGACAAAAAAATATTTCGTTAAATTTTATTCTCTATATGTTTTATTTTTAGCAAAGGTCATGCTGAAATTTTTGGTGACCTTGTTGATTCCAAATTCTATTCTTATATCTTGCAGGAATTCATCAATCTAACTAATAATGATGGATGGAACCATTGTCGGCATTATCGCGGTCCGTGGTGGAAGATATAATTCAAAAGTCTCACTAGGAGATACTATGTATGTGTCTAAATATACATAGTTAGAAGGAAAAATATCAAACTTGGTATATTAAATATGTCTCAAAGAAACCATCACAAAATGACATATCTCATTCGAGGTTTCTTGGCTTTCGGGTCAAATGACCAATGTTATGGCTAGAATCAAGACATAGTTTGTGATAATGTGCCCATATTGTGCATACACATGCATCATGGGATGGCGAACAATGTTGCAGGAGGAAGTTTTCCTTTTCGTCGCACCAAAAAGCCATTTCCCATTTTCCGAGCATAAAAAACGGACGGTTTTGTGAAGCAACCACCAAATGGCTAATTCAAAATACTACCACCACATTTTACAAAAATACTATACCACCTTATATGGACAATGTCCCAACAGGGGGATCCGAAACCTTTCCGTCCACCTTTGGTGAAAAAGACAAATTTCTGCCGAATCGGTAGGAAGTGGGTCAGATATGAACTACAGGTACATGATCCGATGCTCATGTGTTTTTTACAAAAATCATTTTTAGGTTCACAATATGCTATTGATCAAAGATCTAATGAAAGTTTAGCGAGGCTCGGCCCCGAGCTAAGAATCTTTATGTCCGCCGTTCGACAAAGTTTAACGATAGTTTAAAACGGGCATAAAAAATTGAAAAACGATCGAAACAATGCGAAACCTTCACGTGGTGTTATATTATGTGACATAGTTAGAAGGAAAAATATCAAACTTGGTATATTAAATATGTCTCAAAGAAACCATCACAAAATGACATATCTCATTCGAGGTTTCTTGGCTTTCGGGTCAAATGACCAATGTTATGGCTAGAATCAAGGCATAGTTTGTGATAATGTGCCCATATTGTGCATACACATGCATCATGGGATGTAGAACAATGTTGCAGGAGGAAGTTTTCCTTTTCGTTGCACCAAAAAGCCATTTCCCATTTTCCGAGCATAAAAAACGGACGGTTTTGTGAAGCAACCACCAAATGGCTAATTCAAAATACTACCACCACATTTTAAAAAAATACTATACCACCTTATATGGATAATGTACCAACAGGGGGATCCGAAACCTTTCCGTCCACCTTTGGTGAAAAAGACAAATTCCTGCCGAATCGGCAGGAAGTGGGTCAGATATGAACTACAGGTACATGATCCGATGCTCATGTTTTTAAAAAAAAATCATTTTTAGGTTCACAATATGCTATTTTATCAAAGATCCAATGCAAGTTTAGCGAGGCTCGGCCCCGAGCTAAGAATCTTTATGTCCGCCGTTCGACAAAGTTTAACGATAGTTTAAAACGGGCATAAAAAATTGAAAAATGATCGAAACAATGCGAAACCTTCGCGTGGTGTCATATTATGTGACATATTTATAAGGAAAAATAGCAAACTTGATATATTGATTATGTCTCAAAAAACCCTTCACAAAATGACCTATCTCATTTGAGGTTTCTTGGCTTTCGGGTCAAATGACCAATGTTATGGCTAGAATCAAGGTATAGTTTGTGATAATGTGCCCATATTATGCATACACATGCATCATGGGATGGCGAACAATGTTGCAGGAGGAAGTTTTCCTTTTCGTCGCACCAAAAGGCCATTTTCTATTTTCCGAGTATAAAAAACGGACGGTTTTGTGAAGCAACCACCAAATGGATAATTCAAAATACTACCACCACATTTTACAAAAATACTATACCACCTTATATGGACAATGTCCCAACAGGGGGATCCGAAACCTTTCCATCCACCTTTGGTGAAAAAGACAAATTCCTGCCGAATCGGCAGGAAGTGGGTCAGATATGAACTACAGGTACATGATCCGATGCTCATGTTTTTTTACAAAAATCATTTTTAGGTTCACAATATGCTATTTTATCAAAGATCCAATGCAAGTTTTCCTTTTCATCGCACCAAAAAGGCATTTTTCATTATCCGAGCGCAAAAAGGGAATTTTCTAAAGCAACCACCAAATAGCTAATTCAAAAACGGAGGGTTTGTGATTAGTTGATATGGATATCATATTTGGATTCCTCTCATTTTTTTGATCAATTTAAACATATTATTTGTTGAATTTCGATTTACAGATTTAAAGATATTAATTATTCTATATTAAATAGAAAAATACAAAAAAAAAATTATTATATTTTTATTTGAATTCAATAATATTTTTACTTATTCATTAATATTTACTTAAATAATTGTTTGTAATTTCAAAAAATACAAACATGTGACATGATGATATAAGAGTTAATAGGATTGATATCATAGTATTGACACCAATGTATGAATTAGTTTGCGGAAACGGATTCTGAAGGAACGAGGATGTTAAGCGTGCTGAAGCTTGGAAGTTTGACTAAGACTGGAATTTAATTAAATAGTAAATATAATTAGTGTTAAAAATGTTCAAAGTAGGAGATTAACAAGTGAAACAATTCAAAGAATAAAAAAATTGAGAAAAAAAATATTATTTTTTAAAAAAAAATCAAAAAAAAATATTTTTGCAACCGGTCGACAGGCTATGCCGACGGTCGCTACGCCGACGGCAAGCATACGCCGACGGCTTGAGTGTGCTCCGCCGAGGGAGATCTTTGCCGAGGAGGCTACGCCGAGCCCTCGGCGTACCATACGCCGAGGGCATTTTGGCCTACGCCGACGGCCTTTTGCCCTCGGCGTAGCGCGCGTGTCCCGTAGTGTAACGTGTGGCTTCAATGACTCCTTTCTTGGACAACTCATTAGGTTAGCCATGAGAAGGGAATACATGGTTGGCATGTCCAATGAACCTACTATGCAATTCATAGGACCTTACGCAGATCATGCTACTTGCATAGGAGCTTTAACCGTGGATTATATTCTTACACCAGACACGCGACTGCACTATGGCTGGGATAATTTTCTACTTGTTAGCTCTTTGTGGCCAGAGTTTATAGGCACCCTGGCACCTTTTGTTCAGTTGATGCTACTCATGTCAAATTTTTGCCTTTGCTTGCCACGAGTCTCAAATGCACTTCCCTTATTTGAGATGCTTATATGCCACGTGGCGGTTGCACCTACACCTTCGGAGAGCAGTGTGGGATTCTATAGATGGCACTTTCAAATGAGATCTGGTTGCCATATACTACATTATGATGGTTTTCTTTTTCCGGCGCCTTCTATCCCCAGATTCTTCTTTGGGTATGTCGAGATCCCTACTCCCTTTTTGCCTCTCATAGTCTGTGTCCTATTGAGTGTGACAAAAGAGTATTTGGACCAGTAGAGTTGGATGTTGCTATTTGTCTAAAGAGGCGGTATATTGGGTACACACATTGCCTACGACTAGGATCGGTGGTTGTTAGATCATTACTCCATCCGATTCATAATAACTTTCCATTTATTACTGTTCTCCTACACTTATTTTGGATTGGAGGAAGTATTACTGTTCACTAATTTTGTGTCGTCACTTTGTGTACTACCTCCTTCACGATTTGCAGGGCGCTCTACAAAAATCTCACGGACCTAGGCGCAAACGTATTGGCTGAAAATTAGGCTTATTAATGAGTGGTTAAGACGCATGCATTGGTGGGTGACTATTGCATGCATAGGAAGTTGGGAGGAAAGCTGCCACATTAATCAATAATTAATTCTTATACGCCTAGGAACGTTGTAGTTTTGAAAATACCCAAATTTAATTAGACGCCCTGCAAACCGTGAAGGAGGGAGTACTTACAAAGATGAGAGTCTTCTATCATCAACATTCCTTCCTAGGTTCAACACGATGGAATTAAATGACCGCAAACAAAGGGCACAATAACTTTCCATTTATACGGTTCCTCTTTGGAATATCATAAATTGAAGCAAAAATAAGACAGGATGTATGATCAAAGGAACCAAAAAAAAGAGTGAAAATAGGCTAGCGAGAGTGTGCAGCCAACCCATCCGGGTTAGAGTCCCCATGGGGACAGAATTAAACGGGGTTTTATTCGAGCACGTACAATCCGCTGCTGGAGAGGTCTTATCTACGTAACAACGTATTACCCGCGAGGGATCATTCTCCAGAGATCAACATTTTAAAAACTGAAAATGAATGACTTGATAAAAGTAAAAGATGGATTAGATCCTCCAGAATTTCTTATTAGCCTTCAGACATTTTCATCTCGAAGTGCTTGTCAATTTAGAAGAGTAGACACAATGCCAATTTATATGGTAGTCTACACAATGCCAATTAGGAGAAATCTGCATTCCTAACCGTGAAACGATAGGATTAGAGTTTGTTGATATTTTTTCTACCTAACTCGTATCAACTTAAGACCATTTTTGCTTCGCTGTCCCCCTTCTCTTTAAACTTTGACAAATAAAAACTCGATTGATTCGTTTTGAAATCATCGGGCTGTTTGGAAAAAATCTATTATATACTAAAAGGCAATATAAGAGTGTTTTTTGAGGCACCTGGTTGATCCACATCATCTAAATTATATTGATCGTTAGGTCTACAATTTATGGTTACGATTTAGAAATAAAAAATTACGTAGAAAGAGATTGGTACAAACAATAGTCAACGGTGTCACATATTTAGAAGATAAACATGGCAACGGCACTTAACCACGCCTCATGCCCCAAACGGATTTGGCCACATCACAAAAAGTAATGGAGATCTAGCTGGCCACAAAGGCACGAACCAACACCAAGGAGTCCGGTTTAAAATGGAAAAGCAAAAGTAGGCGGAGCGGGCTGCAGCCACGAAGAACAGATTCATACAGGGTAAACCACGATGGGGCAACTATGACTCTGTCAAAGTCAAAGGACATATCAAAAAGGAAAGAAAAAACTTAGGAATCCGGAAGCAGTACAGGCATGCAAACGATGATAATGGAAAAATATTACTCCCTCTATCTAAAAATAACTGACTTTGATTTGTCTACATTTAAATAAATCTAGAAACTAAAATGTGTCTAGATACATACAAATTTAGACAGTTATTTCTAGACGGAGGGAGTAGTATATAAAAAATATCGATTAGAAAAATGAACTACTTTTTGAGATGAATGAAGGAGAGTAACAACTATGCCCGTCCGGCTGACGCATCACCAAATTGATGACTGAAGGCAAAATAGAGCAGCGTTAATTCAATTGTTAGTATATTTTGTCAAATGAGAGGGTGAGTATTGGATATTATTGATCATGGTGATATATACGAGCCATACTAGACCACTCGCATATCCCATGATTATGCATCACGTATTGCAACCGAGTATGAGAAATATATACAAAATTGATGACTGATTGAAGGCAAAATAGAGCGTGCGTTAATTCAATTGTTAATATATTTTGTCAAATGAGAGGGTGAGGCTTGGGTATTATTGATCATGGTGATATATGTGAATCATACTAGACCACTCACATATCCCATGATTATGCCTCACTTATTGCAACCGAGTATGAGAAATATACATATTATATATCATACTAATACATCTAGATATCATTATATTATTGAAATCGTTGGAAAATATATTATCACATTTGTTCATCTAGGCTAGAATTATAATCGATATACTCCATCCGTCCTGAAAAGGATGTCGAAGATTTGTTAGATCCACATGTATCTAGATGTGCTTTAGTGTATAGATAAATACAATTTAGACAAATCTCTGACATCCTTTTTTAGGATGGAGTGAGTATAAAACTTTAATGAGGTGGATGAATATTACAAGCCTATCATAGAAGTCCATGGCTATATAACACTTACTATTTGTTTTTTGTCATCTTCTTTATTAAATTCAAAATAATAAAATGAGAGAAATTTTTGATTTTGCTTTCGTAAGAACTCCATATCAAGTAATATGATTGAGCTTTTTATATAATTTACCTGTTAATATTCACATGTAATTATGATTTCTTCCATGAACAAGTGTCATGGTAAGTTTGAGTACGATGAGCACGAGCACAAGCTTTTGACAAAAAATCACAAATTGAAAAAATATAACATCAACTCGAATCACATTGAGGTGTTTTGGTTAAGAGAACATGGAGAAGACACATGTATTGGAGAACAATGTGTTCTAATTTAGTAAGACAAACATATCCAATAAGGATGGGTATGAATAGTTGAGTTATACACATATGTGATTTAAGTGTGTAAGAATAACTGAGTTTGGTAGATGCATGTTCGAGCGTACATATATGAAGATGAGAAGAGGCATGCATGAATGGGCGGTAGCGTGCAATGATCACAATGGCTGAAACAAACCAATAAGTAGCTTATTAGGAACCACCAATTTGTATAAAGACCACATTGAAGGCACATAATATATTACGAAAGGTAGAGGCAAATATGCAATGTGTGCAAGCAAGAGTATCACACGAATAGATCAATAGGGTGACATGAGTGCACGGGTAAAACATAAAGCAAGAAACCAATTAAAGAGTCATTAATCATCTCAAACGTGTATAGCATTATGGGCTCGAGGAAAATGAGCGAACTATGACGAGGTGTGGAGAGTGAGTAACAAAGTGTTTCCTAATATATCACTATGGGGAAACACCTCGATATATTATGTTGCAACATTAATAATCACTGTTGCTATGTTGCAATAGCAACAACGGTGAGAATGGTGGAAGAACAACAACATGGTTTAGATGCAAGCCATACATTAATTTAATTGTTGGTGAACTTACTAATATTGATGGAAATATAAAAATTATCAAGGATAAGTGGAAGCTGGAAAGTTGAATAATCATACAAAATATAATACATTTCATCTTCCTTGGTGACATATAAGGTCTTATCAACAATGATGACTGGTGTAAATATTCATACCAAAAGTTTGCTCGGATGTACAAATCGCTTAGACCTAATAATTTTCTTTTAATGAAATAATATATTGATTATGTAGAAAATAAATAATGCATAAAACACATGTGGTGGATATGGGAAAAACATGCAAAGAAAAAACAAATACTCCTGAAATTTTAGTGCGTGATGTGTAACACAGGAAACCCGCATCGGAGGCGTGTGGTTCATGGGCTGTTTAAACAAACTAAATAGTTGTTTAACATAGAAAGTTCTAAGCACATAAACAAATTCGGTGTGACGTGGATTTCAGAAAAAATGGCGTATGGGTGTAATTTATATGAACAGGGAATTGAGGCCATCTCTGATAAACATATTTTATTCTCTTATGGGGCCTTGCGTATGTTAGTTTATTCTCTTATGGTGACACAACAGTTTGATGCCACGTGGTTAGAATATTGCATTTTCGTAGCAAGGGAAGTTTGGCTTGATTGTCTCTTGCATTTCCAGTTGTGCGCATAGAACATATAAACTAAATGAAGTGAAGAACATATCAACTAAATGAAGTGAATATAGCAAGTCACTTGATATCTCTAATTATGTTAATCTACCCATGAGTATAATTCATAATGCAGGGTTTAACTTCCATTTGTCTGCAAGAACATCAGACTTCTCAAGTGATATGATACCATAAAGCACAGCTCTAAAACATGGAACTTAAGATGAGGTGGGTCATGAACCTACAAAATGCAAGTTATTCCCTCAATTTTATTGTTAGTGTTTTTTTCGAGTAAGGATTTTTTTATATAGATTGTTTAATTAGAAGTACATTGAACCTTCTGAATATCTAAGCAACTAATCATTGTAATCACACAATAAATTGACTACTTTTAACATGATGAAACTACTGTCATTCAAGTTGGCAAGAAAAATACATGGGAGCACAGCCTAGACCAAGTGGAGAGAAAAAATACTGGTATAATACCTATTCTTTTGAATAATTGACGTTGAACAAAATTGCATTTGAATTTCCTTACTTTTCTTTATTGATAAAAAAATTAGTGGAAATAATAAATTTTAATATATCTACAACAAATGTGACATATTTTTCATGACCAGGAATCACATTATTTTCGACCCCAATATGCAAAATGTGAATATCCACAAATAATGAAATTAGTTCTTGGCCACTATAAAAAATAAAGATGTCGCACTCGCATTTGCGAGGGTCACTGTGCTAGTTTATGCTAATAACACAAAGAAGAGGACGGCTCTTCTTAGTTCAGTTCGTCCTCCACTTCAAAACTAAATTTGACTCTCATGTCGTGGGATATGGAATACATGGGCTCTTTTGACAAGTCATTTGGGCTTGGAGCTAGAGACCCATGCCGAAAAACCTCAGGGCTTATTTTGCAAGGGTGGGTCATAGAGTTTTTTAGAATATATTTTCAAGGGGTTTGGGTGAAAATGGTCTTGCCATCCAAAACACCATAATCCCTAGACATACTCTACTGCTATTTCTATTTGGAGGACAACGATTGATTCTACGCTGCCGAGCGGACGTGTGACCCGCGAGACACCAGAAACGGGAGGGGTGACTCGTGCCATGAAAACGCTTGGATCCGCCATGGTTTTACGGGATTCATGGGGCTCAGCCCAGCCAAAACCGGCCTACAAAACAGCCCCCAAGCGTTTTCTACTGTGGGCCGGGATAAAACTCTGCAAAAAGCTGGAAACTGCTCGCGCAAGACAATGCCCCAATGATAATACCACCGGGGGTATGTGTCGATTGTTAGGGTTTTTGTCTCATTGTGGAGACAACATACTTCACTGTTGACGTTTTATCAGACGGGGCGGCTTGACCTATACTTCCCGACATCTCTCTCAATATCTAGCATCAGTGCTCGTGAAATCTATCAGATCACTCGCCACCCCGGTCGATTAGATAGTTCATGACGCCTCCTATTCTCTGATGCTTTTTTCACATTGAGTTAAGATCTTTCTTGTCTATCTATCCAAATGCTAGACCATTATTCCTACCATGGGTGGAAAAAGGGCATCTAGTCCCGGGCCGTAACGGGCTCTAGTCCCAGTTTCACTGGTGGAAACGGGGCTATAGGTCCCGGTTGGTACGGGGTTTTAGTCCCGGTTGCCCAACCGGGACGGGGCAATCGGGACTAAAGCTCTAACCTTTAGTCCCGGTTGCCCCACCAACCGGAACTAAAGGGTGCACACGTGGCAGCGGCAGAGGGCGAGGGGGGGGGGGGGGGAGCACACGAACCGGGACTAATAACCTTCTGCCGCGGCAGAGATTTGGCCCATTTCTCTGCCGCGGCAGCATTTTCGCCACTTTTTGTGCCACGACAGAGAATTCATTTAGGTTGTTTTATTGTTTATTTAGTGATTTGCACTTATCATAAAGGAACCTTATATTACATCATGATGACAATATTATATTCAATACACGGATCGAGTTCATGCACTACATACAAAAGTTGCTATTCGATGCTACCGGCCAATTTCTTCAAAGTTGCTATTTTTATAATTCCTATTGTCTATACAAAACCGAGTAGTATTCCCCTTTTGGGTCTAGGACTTCTGCATCCAAGAATCCCGCCAATTCCTCCTGAATTGCTCGTACGCGATCCTTTGGCAGAAGACCGTCCCGTAGACGTTCGATCTGATTTAAAAAAGGAGTCAGCCTATATGAATGAAACTAAACACAATTTGATTGTAATTAAAAACTATAGAAATTGTTTACGTACGTGGAGTTGCTCTAAATTTCTGCCCTTCTCATCGCACGTCTGCCGGATGAACTCGCATACATAGTATCCACATAGATTGTTACCTGGTCCCTGCGTCAGGCACTTTACGAGAATAGAGTTCAATCAAAATAATAATCAAGCATGATAATAACTGTATCAAAACTAGAATCAAAGAGATGCGCGGATATAGCTAGTGGTGCTTACATCTAGTGGTTGAAATGTAAGCTCCTCTTTCCAAAAACCCCTAGCCTTGTTGGTGAACCGTTTCCAAGCGCTGCCGGGCGTAGAAAACGAATAAAATAAGTTATTAAGTACTTGATATCATAAAATTCACGAACGTTGCCGATATAGTGTCGTAATGATTAGAATTACCGCTGGAGAAGTATCTGCATGTCCTTCCACGTCTCAAGGGGTTTATGTTTCGAGTCCATGACTAGTACACGCCCTTTGTCAAGTTGAATGATTAACAGAATATAGTGGAAGCTGCAAATGCATAACTAATCAATTATATACTTAACATCGAGTAAGCAAAATAGAAAGTGTATACAAGACAATAACACTCACTCGAAGTTGTAAGGAAATAGTATTTCCCTTTTGGTTTCTTGAAACCTTAACGCGTGTACTATATTATCCTCCGTATCCTGGGGGCTTATTCTGAGATTAGCTTCATGAACCCAATATGGGTCAATGAAGCCAATGTTATAGATTTGTCCTCTTCTGCGTTCGAGAATCTTCATTCTGCATATTACAGTATGATTATATACATGTAATAAACAAAATACTATAGTTGGAGACTAAATTAATTACAGAATTAGTACTTACAGACAATAGGCACTGATGATCGATTTGTCCAAGGCTTCTTGATTGAATAATTGAAATAGTTCATCAAATTCAATGGATATCATGTCATCCTTTTCTTTCCCATGATGCTTTTTTGTAACCCTCAGCACTATCCAGTTAGCCCCGGCCCTTGTGGCATGCATGTACCAGTTATGCAATCTTCGCATTTTTGTTGGAAGATTGTTTACCTCCTCAGGTTTGACGAGAGGTTTGTCGTACTGGTATCTGTATGCTACTTCACTCACGGGGAAGAACTCTAACTGGGATAAGTACTGGGCAATACTCATACCTTGAGCGGCGGCAGCTTCTCCGTATTGTGCAACTACCTCTGGATCATACTGCTCTTCGGCCCCATATTTGCTCGACCCCACATTGGTTTGAGAAATCACCTTGAGAGGGGCGCAAGTCTGTTTTGCTTGTTCTCCGAGCTGGGCAACAGATTTCTCGCTTGCATCAGTACTGCTCTTCGAGGCTTTTTGTGCCGCATGTGACTTGAGAATAGAACGCTCATAGTCTGATGACATCTTTGGCTCGGGTTGATGAAGACTCTTTAGCATTTTTAACACTTTGGACTTTTCTTCTTTGGTGCTGGGGAACTCTGGCTCTTTCGGCCGCCTCAGCTTAGCGAAAAACGCTGTCGTTTCCGCATCAACGATCGCCGCAGTATCCTCTTCAGTACAGTCATAAGCTCTCTTGGGAGGAACCTTTGGTACTTTTTGAAGAGGCTCTTGTTTATGTTTCGGCGATCGCTTACCACGAGGAACAGTAGCGGTACGCTTACGCTTTTGACCCTTAGGCGCCGGTGATGGCTCCCGCGGCGATGGCTGCGCCGGAGATTGGTGAGGCGACGGAGCCGGGTGAGGCGACGAAGACGGCTGCCGCGGCGGCGAAGACCTCGCTGGAGACGGGTGAGGAGGCGGCGAAGATGGCCTTGGCGTGTGATTTCGAAGCACGATACATTCCTTCGGCCGTAGAATGGTGACGTTTTTTGCGTCTCCCAGCACAGTCACATCCCCTTCACCTGCAGGGTAGTGAAGATCCAAAACTTCAAAGGTGGGCATGATTTCATCCACGCCGACAACAGCATATCCCTCTGGAACCGGACGACAGTGGTAAGTTGGTGTGGGTCCAATTGGTAAGGCATAGCCGACCGCCACCTTCATTGATATGTTCACAACTTTGACATGTAGCTCGCAGTGTGTCATCTCTGTGATATCATCCACTGGGTAGCCAACAGGAGCCATCGTCGGTGCATCATCGTCATCGCCATTGTCATCACCCGGGACCTCGGTGGAAGCCACACTGCTTTTTCGATTATTCGATAGGCCGGTAGCATCGAATGCAGTGTGCTGCTGAGATGGGCCGGTAGTACTTTGCTCTTTAAGTGCGTTAATTTCATCTTGTTGTTGCTTTAATCGTTCTTCAATTAAATGCATTCGCTCTTTCTGTCTATTTGCTTCAACTTCCACCCTGTCCTTTCTCCTCTGACGGCTTCTATCAGGATATTTCTTCCTCTCTTCGGGAAACCCAGTCCTCCATGGTTGGGAGCCTCTTGTGCCTCGTGTTCTTCCATCATGTTCCTTATTTCCAAGGGCGAGTGTGAGCTCATCATTCTCTCTATCGGGAATGAAGTCCCCATCTTTAACAGCCTTTACTGCTTTTCTGATCCTCTCGATTGGCAAGGGGTCTTCTTTATGTCGTATGTTATATATACACCTCCCTTCCGAGTCCAACGTGCCCCCATGCCCGTAAAACCAATTCCTTGCACGTTCTACCCAATCGTCTGTCTCTGGGGTGATCTTTTTAGCACGCAGTTCATTCTCAAGTTTCTCCCACTTAGGAATGCCAGCCCTGTAGCCACCTTGCCCCATAGTATGGTGATACTTCTTGTTAGCAGCATTCAGCTTATTCGTTTCAGACATTTTCTTAGCTTTTTCTGATTTCTTGTATTCCACAAACTTAGCCCAGAATGGTTTTATCTTCTCAAACTAAATATTCTTGAAATCGGGAGTCTTGTTTTTCACGACATAGTCAAGGTGCAATCTTTTCTTCCAGTTGGTGAAACACTGGGCCATCTTCTTCAAAGCCCACTCCCTGACCTTAGCCTCCATGGCTCTCCCATGTTGTAAGGCGTCCTCAACTGGATCCTCCGCATTTGGATCCAGCTCTATCTTCGGTAGTTTGAAATTAACCATGAGCCTCTTCCACAGTAAATCTTTGGCGTGGTTAGGGACAAATAAACATGTTCCCTCTTCATCCGCATTAGCAGGCCTATTCCAATTTCTAATGGTGATCGGGATTAAGTCCCTAACGATTACTCCGCATTGTGCCACAAATTTGGTTGCGACAACTTCGGGAGCTGTCGGTTTGCCGTCATCAGCGACATCTTCGATCCTGAACCTCTCATGGTCTTGCAACTTTTTGGTTGGGACTCGTCTGCTCTTTTCAGTAGATTCCTTCGATCCGGAGGGCTAAAAGAAGAAAGATCGTCGTTACTATTTCTATATAAATAGCAGATGATTAATTAATGAATTGATTTATATTACATGCACCTCGCCGGAGCGGTCGTCTTCTCGATTACACAAGGCATCGCCTTCTCCCTCGCGGAAGGCAACACCTTCAACCTCAAACAAGTTGTCTATTCCGGTAAAAAGAGGATCACCCTCACCGGAGTTGTTCAGAAACGTTGATACGTCTAAATTATCTTCCCCACGGATCACACCTTGGATCAACTCTTCCTTTTCTTCGTCTCTGACGTGTGGGTCCATATTTTCTGCATAGGTGGAAAAACGAATAAGTCAAAGCGGCTAAAGGAGAAAGTTAGGTACGGTGTTGAGAGATATAAACCCTAATTCAGAGAAACCCTAATATATACATACACAATAATAAAAATGAAGAGAAACCCTAAACCCTAAACCTAGCGAGGTCACGGCGGCGGCAGCGACACAGGGCGTCGACCGGAAGGAGACCGGCGGGATGTCGGACGCGACGGTGTAACTGCTGCTCGACCACTTCGCGCCCAGCTAGCTAGCCTGCGTGTCTGCCCACACCTAGCAAACAATGACTCTGTACGTACCCTAAATTTCTTCCCATTGTTCAGACGTGTCAGGCATGTAACAACTTTTGGAATATTTTTAAGCCATTTAGGCATAGATTAATTACAGAAATCAACATTACATAAGCAAACAATAGCATATCTAAACACATACAGCCAAACACGCACATCTAGTAGATCTATAAATCTAGCAACGGCTAGTGCAAACAAAGTGAATAATATCACATAAACTTCATCGCAGGAGCACCATGTTCATTATTGTTGTCGCTCATGGTGTGGTCGACGACGCCAGTTGCCGGATCCCAGACGGTAGTGCATGCGGTCGCCGGAGGCAGTGGCGGGCTCAGGAATTTCACAATGGGTATTCATAGTAAAAAATGAAGGAAAAAATAACAATAAATGGTGCAAGA
The DNA here is from genome assembly GCA_916181665.1 of Avena sativa. Lineage (NCBI taxonomy): Eukaryota > Viridiplantae > Streptophyta > Magnoliopsida > Poales > Poaceae > Avena > Avena sativa. The sequence continues at coordinate 51,227,063 of OV702285.1, read as the reverse complement.
CTAGCACTTGATCTTGCGATCAATTGGGTTGTAAACATTTGTCCTAACCAACTACTCCTATGCATACTGGTGCTAAAATTTCAATCAGTTTTCTATACAAACATACTAAAATATAAGACGATTCTCGAGTCCATGTAAACCAAGATACTTGAGGCGATTGAGAGGACCCGACTCTTCCAAACTACACCAATCACCCTCTACCCGTGGTGAATCTTGCCGCCGGCCAGTGGCGGAGCCAGAGTTCCAGGTTTGTGTTGTCATTTCAACTATGTGATGTCAAATACATGTATTTCTACTGTTTTTTTAATATTTTTTGCTGAATTTATACTTGTCAATAAAGGATTTGCCAAAAACCTGTGTGGTCAAGTGAGCACACAGCTCTCTATGTGGCTACGCCACTACCGCCGGCGGTCTCTGCCCGTGGTGGCCGGTGCACCGGCGGGCGCCCCCTCATCTCGCGCTCCCCATGGAGCCACCCCTCTCCCCGGCCCAGAGCCCCTGCCGCTTCGGTGGAAGGCGTCGTCCTCCTCCGTCTTTGCCGGCTGCCGGCCGGGCTGGACAGCGGCCACCCTCCTCCTCTGACCTGCAGAAGGGAGGCTCGTCCTCCTCCGTCTTCGTCGGCTGTCGGCCCATGCAGCAGCACCTATACTAGCAGCAGCCGCCGCCGCCCACCAGCAGCAGCAGAGGGAGGGGGAGGACAGAGGCAGGGGGCGTACCTGACGCGCGGCGGTGGGGGAAGGGCGCGGGCGGCGCGGTCGTCAGCGGGAAGAGACGCGGGCGGCGATCGTCAGGGAGCGCGCAGGCGGCGGTCGTCGGGGAGCGCGCGGCGGTGGCGGCCGGAGGCAGTGCGCGGGCAGCCTGGCGGCGTCGTGGATGAAACAGAGAAGCAGAGAAGAGAAGCAGAGAAGAAGAAGAGAAGTTATAAAGGAGAGGGAGTATACGTCCCGGTTGGTGGCTCCAACCGGGACTAAAAGGGCATACGTCACGGTTGGAGCCACCAACCGGGACGTATACTCCAATTTTCAGCAGCCGAAGGGGCGCGCGCAGGGGGTCTTTAGTCCCGGTTGGTGGCTCCAACCGGGACGTATTCCCCTGTTTTCAAAGTTTTTCAGTTATTTTCTCTCTGTTCCCGCCTTATTTTTTATTTTGGGGTTTAAATTTGTAATGTTTTTTAAATGATAATTACTTTGGAATTTAGAAAAACTTTAAACATAAAAAGTGTTTGAATTTGAATAACTAATTCGAAACCATTTTATTTTTTGAAAAATAATTAATGTAACCATTTAAACTATGAACCATTTAAAATTAATAATGAAATAACTTATATTTTTTAAATATTAATTTGGAATTTAGAAAAACTTTAAACATAAAAAGTGTATGGATTTGAATAAATAATCCAAAACCAATTTCTATTTTTAAAAAATAATTAATGTAACCATTTAAAATTAATAATGAAATAACTTATATTTTTTAAATATTTATTTGGAATTTAGAAAAACTTTAAACATAAAAAGTGTATGGATTTGAATAAATAATCCAAAACCATTTTCTATTTTTAAAAAATAATTAATGTAACCATTTAAAATTAAAAATGAATTAACTTATATTTTTTAAATATTAATTTGGAATTTAGAAAAACTTTAAACATAAAAAGTGTATGGATTTGAATAAATAATCCAAAACCATTTTCTATTTTTTATAAAATAATTAATGTAACCATTTAAAATTAAAAATGAATTAACTTATATTTTTTAAATATTAATTTGGAATTTAGAAAAACTTTAAACATAAAAAGTGTTTGTATTTGAATAAATAATTCAAAACCATTTTCTATTTTTAAAAAATAATTAATGTAACCATTTAAAATATGAACCATTTACAATTAAAAATGAATTAACTTATAAGTAATTCAAAACCATTTTCTGTTTTGTGAAGGATTTTCATTGTTCGGTTTTTTTTGAATTTATTATGCCCGTTTTGAATTATCTGAATTTCTAACTATGGTCGAACCGGTGTGCATGAAGATAGGGGCGAGCATCGTTAGAACTTGCATTGGATCTCTGAAGAAACCACATATTGCGAGTCTAAAAATGATTTTTTCAAAAAATCACGGGCGATAGATCATGTACCTGTAGTACAAACCGGACCCACTTCCTACCGATTCGGCAGACATTTGTCCTTTTTACCCGGGATGGACGAAAAGGTTTGAGATGTACCGGTTGGGAGATAGTCCATGTAAGGTGGTCTAGTATTTTAGGAAAATGGGACGGTAGCATTCTGAAACGGCATTTTGGTGGTTACTTCACAAAACGACCCGTTTTTTGCGCTCGGAAAATGGAAAAGGGCTTTTCCGTGCGACAAAAAGGAAAACTTCCTCCTGCAACATTGTTCTCCATACCAATGTCCACACACATGCATAATATGGGCACAACATCACAAACTATGCCGTGATTCAGCACATAACATCGGTCATTTGGACCGAAAGCCATGAAACCTCGAACATGATAGGTCATTTTGTGAAGGTTTTTTCGAAACATGATCAATATACCAAGTCTGGTATTTTTCCTTTCAACTATGTAACAAAATATGACATCACGCGAAGGATTTTCATTGTTCGGATTTTTTTTGAATTTATTATGCCCGTTTTGAATTATCTGAATTTCTAACTATGGTCGAACCGGTGTGTATGAAGATAGGGGCGAGCATCGTTAGAACTTGCATTGGATCTCTGAAGAAACCACATATTGCGAGTCTAAAAATGATTTTTTTAAAAAATCACGGGCAATAGATCATGTACCTGTAGTACAAACCGTACCCACTTCCTGCCGATTCGGCAGACATTTGTCCTTTTTACCCGGGATGGACAAAAAGGTTTGAGATGTACCGGTTGGGAGATAGTCCATGTAAGGTGGTCTAGTATTTTAGGAAAATGGTACGGTAGCATTCTGAAACGGCATTTTGGTGGTTACTTCACAAAACGACCCGTTTTTTGCGCTCGGAAAATGGAAAAGGGCTTTTCCGTGCGACAAAAAGGAAAACTTACTCCTGCAAAATTGTTCTCCATACCAATGTGCACACACATGCATAATATGGGCACAACATCACAAACTATGCCGTGATTCAGCACATAACATCGGTCATTTGGACCGAAAGCCATGAAACCTCGAACATGATAGGTCATTTTGTGAAAGGTTTTTCGAAACATGATCAATATACCAAGTCTGGTATTTTTCCTTTCAACTATGTAACAAAATATGACACCACGCGAAGGATTTTCATTGTTCGGATTTTTTTTGAATTTATTATGCCCGTTTTGAATTATCTGAATTTCTAACTATGGTCGAACCGGTGTGCATGAAGATAGGGTGCGAGCATCGTTAGAACTTGCATTGGATCTCTGAAGAAACCACATATTGCAAGTCTAAAAATGATTTTTTTAAAAAATCACGGGCGATAGATCATGTACCTGTAGTACAAACCGGACCCACTTCCTGCCGATTCGGCAGACATTTGTCCTTTTTACCCGAGATGGACGAAAAGGTTTGAGATGTACCGGTTGGGAGATAGTCCATGTAAGGTGGTCTAGTATTTTAGGAAAATGGTACGGTAGCATTCTGAAACGGCATTTTGGTGGTTACTTCACAAAACGACCCGTTTTTTGCGCTCGGAAAATGGAAAAGGGCTTTTCCGTGCGACAAAAAGGAAAACTTACTCCTGCAACATTGTTCTCCATACCAATGTGCACACACATGCATAATATGGGCACAACATCACAAACTATGCCGTGATTCAGCACATAACATCGGTCATTTGGACCGAAAGCCATGAAACCTCGAAGATGATAGGTCATTTTGTGAAAGGTTTTTCGAAACATGATCAATATACCAAGTCTGGTATTTTTCCTTTCAACTATGTAACAAAATATGACACCACGCGAAGGATTTTCATTGTTCGGATTTTTTTTGAATTTATTATGCCCGTTTTGAATTATCTGAATTTCTAACTATGGTCGAACCGGTGTGCATGAAGATAGGGTGCGAGCATCGTTGGAACTTGCATTGGATCTCTGAAGAAACCACATATTGCGAGTCTAAAAATGATTTTTTCAAAAAATCACGGGCGATAGATCATGTACCTGTAGTACAAACCGGACCCACTTCCTGCCGATTCGATAGACATTTGTCCTTTTTACCCGAGATGGACGAAAAGGTTTGAGATGTACCGGTTGGGAGATAGTCCATGTAAGGTGGTCTAGTATTTTAGGAAAATGGGACGGTAGCATTCTGAAACGGCATTTTGGTGATTACTTCACAAAACGACCCGTTTTTTGCGCTCGGAAAATGGAAAAAGGCTTTTCCGTGCGACAAAAAGGAAAACTTCCTCCTGCAACATTGTTCTCCATACCAATGTCCACACACATGCATAATATGGGAACAACATCACAAACTATGCCGTGATTCAGCACATAACATCGGTCATTTGGACCGAAAGCCATGAAACCTCGAACATGATAGGTCATTTTGTGAAGGTTTTTTCGAAACATGATCAATATACCAAGTCTAGTAATTTTCCTTTCAACTATGTAACAAAATATGACACCACGCGAAGGATTTTCATTGTTCGGATTTTTTTTGAATTTATTATGCCCGTTTTGAATTATCTGAATTTCTAACTATGGTCGAACCGGTGTGCATGAAGATAGGGTGCGAGTATCGTTAGAACTTGCATTGGATCTCTGAAGAAACCACATATTGCGAGTCTAAAAATGTTTTTTTCAAAAAATCACGGGCGATAGATCATGTACCTGTAGTACAAACCGGACCCACTTCCTACCGATTCGGCAGACATTTGTCCTTTTTACCCGGGATGGACGAAAAGGTTTGAGATGTACCGGTTGGGAGATAGTCCATGTAAGGTGGTCTAGTATTTTAGGAAAATGGGACGGTAGCATTCTGAAACGGCATTTTGGTGGTTACTTCACAAAACGACCCGTTTTTTGCGCTCGGAAAATGGAAAAGGGCTTTTCCGTGCGACAAAAAGGAAAACTTCCTCCTGCAACATTGTTCTCCATACCAATGTCCACACACATGCATAATATGGGCACAACATCACAAACTATGCCGTGATTCAGCACATAACATCGGTCATTTGGACCGAAAGCCATGAAACCTTGAACATGATAGGTCATTTTGTGAAGGTTTTTTCGAAACATGATCAATATACCAAGTCTGGTATTTTTCCTTTCAACTATGTAACAAAATATGACACCACGCGAAGGATTTTCATTGTTCGGATTTTTTTTGAATTTATTATGCCTGTTTTGAATTATCTGAATTTCTAACTATGGACTACCACGCGAAGGATTTTCATTGTTCGGCAGACATTTAGTCCCGGATGTAGTCACAAACCGGGACTAACAATATTTTCCGCCATTTCCCACCTCTTCCCGCCAAGTTTTCCCGCCCTTTCCTTTCTACTAGAGCTTTTAGTCCCGGATGTAGTCACTAACCGGGACTAAAGATATTTCCCGCCATTTCCCAAAGCTTCACGCCAAGTTTTCCAGCCCTTTCCCTCTATATTTAGGGTGATCGTGTCATGGCTATCCACACATCCACACCTTCCTCTCTTAGAACAATGGACAACGCCTACTGGGCCATTCTGACCCTCGAGCAGACCGAGGCGCTGTGCGCCTCCAACTACCCTTGTCTGCCGGGCTACCGGCCGCCCGCCGGCTGGATGCTGAGCGCTGGAGGGGTTCCTGTCCCTCCTGTCCCTCAAGGTTCCGCACGCCAGGCGGCCATCACAAACCACTTCTACCACGAGCTCACGCCGGAGCAGTGGATGGATCCCCAGTGGGATCCCGACAACTACGACACCTGGATTGCCTTCTTCGCTAATAGGCGGCAAAGGGAGCTCGCCAGGTAAGAGGGTGATGGCCCGCCACCGGTGAACCACAACGAAGACGGCCATCGTCTGTGGTGGGCGAACCGTACTATCATCGGAGTGATGCACTACATCGCCGAGGGAGACCATCCTCGCCTACGGTGCCCACGAGTCCACCCGCCACAGGCCCCACACTGTCCCGGCGGTAGCGGCATCGTCTTCCAGGAGACCCCTCTCCCGCCCGCCGTGAATCCGAGGCTGGAATGGCCCCTGGTATATGCCATAGATGGGCTGAGGATCCCCGGAGTGGCAGGTGACGATGACGATGATGATGACGACGACGATGAAGACCCTGAAGCTGCGTACTATAGGACTAGGCATGATTATGACTAAAGGGGGCGGCTTTAGTCATGAGTGTTAGCTAGTCCCGGTTTGTCCCGGTTTTTAATATTAATAAATGTCTTGAGTGTTACCTAATAAATAGAGGGAAATGCCTATATAAAGAGAGGGTTCATCTTTAGTCCCGGTTGGAGAAACCAACCGCGACTGAAGGGATTGCGGCAGAGTGGGCAAGGCAGCACTAATAATAGGGGTGAGTGTCGACATTATGTCGTGAGTGTTGACATTATGTCGTGAGTGTCGACATTATGCCGAGCTGCTTGTACTATAAATAGGCATCCTTGTGAGTCCAGTCCTCCAGCCAGTTTGAGGCATCTCCAAGATGGTTTTAGATAGCAGGGACACCACTACGACCAGTTTCAGGGAGATGCCGACGGAGCCCAGTCCTCCGGCATCTCCGAGAAACTGGTCATAGAGGCACTCCCTAATATGTGAAATTATTTAGCTCCGAGGCGTATTGATCTAGTTAGTGAAGTTACAAGCTGCAAGATGGTTTTCGAGAGCAGGGACACCACTGCGGCCAGTTTCAGGGAGATGCCGACGGAGCCCAGTCCTCCGGCATCTCCGAGAAACTGGCCCTAGAGGCACTCCCTAATATGTGAAATTAGTTAGCTCCCAGGCATATTGATCTAGTTAGAGAAGTTACAAGCTGCAAGATGGTTTTCGAGACTAGGGACACCACTACGACCAGTTTCAGGGAGATGCCGCCGGATCCCAGTCCTCCGGCATCTCCAAGAAACTGGTCATAGAGGCACTCCCGGTCCAGCCACAAAACAGGACTAACACTCAAGACATTTATTAATATTAAAAACTGAGACTACAAAATCGGGACTAAAGGCCACAAACCGCGAAAGATATTACATAATATGAGCATGAACTTCTTGGCATATGTCATTCCTTATGACCGCTTCAGACGTAACCATGGAGCATCTTCCTTACTTAACGGAATGCTTGGGTCAGTTTTCACTGTGAAGGGTGGAATTTCATCAAACTTATTATAATCTTCTGACATTTCTGTCTTGTCCTCGATTCCCACGATGTTTCTTTTCCCTGAAAGAACTATGTGACGCTTTGGCTCATCATATGATGTATTCGTTTGCATATTTTTTCTTTTTTTCGGTCTGGAGGACATGTCCTTCACATAGAAAACCTGAGGCACATCATTGGCTAGGACGAATGTTTCATCTATATAACCAAGATTGTTGAGATCCACTGTTGTCATTCCGTACAACTGGTCTATCTTTACCCCTTCCCCATTCAGGTTGACCCATTTGCAGCGAAACAAAGGGACCTTAAAAGAGACTCCATAGTCTAGTTCCCATATCTCCTCTATGTAACCATAATATGTGTCCTTTTGTCCATTCTCGTCTATTGCATCAAAGCGGACACCACTATTTTGGTTGGTGCTCTTTTTATCTTGGGCGATCGTGTAGAATGTATTCCCATTTATTTCGTACCCTTGGAAATTCAATACAGTAGAAGATGGTGACGCGGCCAACAATTATAGCTGATCTCCAACAGTGGTGTCATTCAAGAGATGTGTCCGCATCCAACCACCGAAAGACTTCATGTGTTCATCTGTAATCCATGATTCAGGCTTCCCCGGGTTTTTGGAGCGTACAATATTCTTGTGTTCCTCGATATATGGAGCTGCCATGGTGGAATTATGTAGAACTGTGTAGTGTGCTTTAGTGAAAGAATCCCCGTCCCTACATATCATTGCTTTCTTTCCCAGCGTGCCTTTTCCACTTAGTCTTCCCTCATGCCGCGAGTCAGAAACACCAATCGGCTTAAGGTCAGGAATAAAGTCAACACAAAACTCAATGACCTCCTCTGTTCCATATCCCTTGGAGATGCTTCCTTCTGGTCTAGCACGGTTATGAACATATTTCTTTAAGACTCCCATGAACCTCTCAAAAGGGAACATATTGTGCAGAAATACCGGACCGAGAATGGCAATCTCTTCCACTAGATGAACCAGGAGATGCGTCATAATATTGAAGAAGGATGGTGGAACACCAATTCAAAACTAACAAGACATTGTACCACATACTTCTATAACCTTGGCAGAATATCTGGATTGATTACCTTCGGAGATATTGCATTGAGGAATGAACACAACTTCACAATGGGTACTCGAACATTTTCCGGTAGAAGCCCCCTCAATGCAATCGGAAGCAACTGCGTCATAATCACGTGACAGTCATGAGACTTTAGGTTTTGGAACTTTTTCTCTTCCATATTTATTATCCCCTTTATATTAGATGAGAAGCCCGAGGGCACCTTGATACTGTAAAGGACTTCAAAAAAGATTTCCTTCTCTGCTTTGGTAAGAGCATAGCTGGCACGTCTTAAGTGACGCCCTTTATCCGTCTTGTTATGTGTATGAATGTTCTTTGGGTCTTTCATAATTTGTTGGTCCTCCCGTGCTTCAGGTGTATCTTTTGTCTTCCCATACACGCCTAGGAATCCTAGCAGGTTCATGCAAAGATTCTTCGTCACGTGCATCACGTCGATTGAAGAGCGGACACGCAGGACATTCCAATATGGCAGCTCCCAAAATATAGATTTCTTCTTCCACATGGGTGCGTGTCCTGTAGCGACGTCGTTCGGAACTGATTGACCGCCGGGACCATTTCCAAAGATTACTTCTATGTCCTTGACCATACCAAATACATCATCACCAGCAGGGAGTTCAGGCTTCTTCCGGTGATCTGCCTCACCTTTGAAATGCTTGCCTTTCTTTCTTACGGGATGATTGGTCGGAAGAAATCGTCGATTCGCCAGGTACACAACCTTCTTGCATTTATGCAAATATGTACCTTCGGTCTTATCTAAACAGTGGGTGCATGCCTTATATCCCTTGTTTGTCTGTCCTGAAAGGTGACTAAGAGCAGGCCAATCATTGATGGTTACGAATAACAACCCTCGTAGATCAAATGGCTCATGTTTGTTCTCATCCCACACACGTACACCTGGTTTGCCCCACCACTGTAAGAGTTCTTCAACTAATGGCCTAAGGTACACATCAATGTCGTTGCCCGGTTGCTTCGGGCCTTGGATGAGCACTGGCATCATAATGAACTTACGCTTCATGCACAACCAAGGAGGCAGGTTGTAGATACATAGAGTCACGGGCCAGGTGCTGTGACTGCAGCTCTGCTCCCCAAAAGGATTCATGCCATCCGTACTTAGACCAAACCATAAGTTCCTTGCGTCACCTGCAAAGTCTGGGAAGTCTCTCTCGATTTTTCTCCACTGTGACCCATCAGCAGGGTGTCTCAACTTCCCGTCTTTCTTACGGTCTTCTTTGTGCCATCGCAACAACCTGGCATGCTCTTTGTTTCTGAACATGCGTTTCAACCTTGGTATTATAGGAGCATACCACATAACCTTAGCAGGAACCCTCTTCCGGAGGGGCTCTCCCTCAACATCACCAGGGTCATCTCGTCTGATCTTATACCGCAACGCATTGCATACTGGGCATTTATCTAAATTCTCATACTCCTTACCGTGGTAGAGGATGCACATTAATGCATGCATGTATCTTTTGCACATCTAATCCGAGAGGACAGAGAGTCTTCTTTGCTTCGTAGGTACTCTCGGGAAGTTCGTTATGTTTTGGAAACTTCGGCTTCATTATTTTCAGCATCTTTTCAAATGAGGAGTCAGTTAGACCACACTCTGCCTTCCATCGCAACAATTCCAGTGTGGTACCGAGCTTTGTGCTGCCATCTTCACAATTTGGATACAACAATTTCTTGTGATCTTCTAACATGCCCTCTAACTTCAACTTCTCATTTTCTGTTTCACAGTCTCGCTTTGCATCAGAAATGACCCTACCAAGTTCATCAGCCGGCTCATCTGATGCCCGTTCTTCACCTCTTTCCTCTCCATTGTCTTCCATTGCAGTATCACTGTATTCAAGAAACATATGATGATAGTTGTTATAATCATCTTCTTCTTCACCATCTTCCATCATAACCCCTCTTTCCCCGTGCTTGGTCCAGCAATTATAGTTGGGCATGAAACCTTTCATAATCAGGTGGCCGCGAATGATTTTCGAGGAAGAGTACTCCTTGTTGTTCCGACATTGAACACAAGGACAACGTATAAATCCATTCTCTTTGTTTGTCGTAGCCACATCGATAAATTTATCCACGCCTTTGATATACCCGGCTACGCGCCGGTCACCGTACATCCATTCCCGACCGCTCATCTGCATCATATAAGTAAGTTTTTCAAAAAACAGGACATCATAAATAGTGAAATAACCAATTCACACCGACACATGAATTGTATCAATGACCTAGAAAAGATAAGATTGCTAACCTCGATCGAGGGAAATAAAGAGGAGAAAGCTCAAGTGCGTCTCAGACACCTTCTATATTTTTGTTCTATGAGAAATTCAACGGGATTATTCACTCAAACATTTCAAAAAACACCTTCAATGCATGCAGGAAAAAAAACTAGCACACCCCCTCACCCTTCCACCATTCGAAAAAACAGAGTGGAGGCAGAGGGGGCTGGGGCGTTGCATTTATAGAGCGCAGGGGGTCTTTAGTCCCGGTTGGAGCCAGAAACCGGGACTAAAGGTGTGTGCCATGCCAAGTGGCTGTGGCCAAACCTTTAGTCCCGGTTGGTGGCTCCAACCGGGACGTATTCCCCCTTACCAACCGGGACGCATGCCCCCTGGCCCCGTGCCCGCTCCAACCGGGACGCGTGACAGCATTAGTCCCGGTTGGTGGCGCAACCGGGACAAATGCTCTGAGGGGTCGATTAATTATATAGACTGTCAAAACGGGACTAGGGGCCCCCCTCTCTAGTACCGGCTCGCTACAGCCCGCGACAGAAGACAACCACGTGGCTGTTTCAGCGAGGCGGGGGGCATAAACCCTCTAATCCCGGGTCGTAACACGATCCGGGACTATATGCCTTCCTGCCGCGGCAGAGATTCTGTGTTCCCTTTTTTTGCCATTTCGTTTCTTTTTCATTTTGTATTTCACTATAATTTCAAACATATGTTTCAGTACACATATTCTACGCTACTACATACACAGTACACATTGATACATCTATATAATTAATCGATCCTTTGCAAGCATACATATAATCAATCATATCAAAAAGAAGAAATGTTTTGAAATTACATGGTCATTGATGATATATATATATATATATATATATATCATATCAACTACATGGAGATCACTAAGGCATATAGAGTTCCTCGTCATCCGCATAATGTTCTCCATATACATCAAGGACCTCCTTCATCAGAAATCCCGCCAGCTTCTCTTGAATTGCTCAGATGCGCTGGTCTGGCTCTAGTTTCTCCCGCAAATTATAAATATAATGTGAATCAACTTTCCACTCACTGGTCAACTCACGGATATACTCGCAGACGTAGTATCCACATAAATGAGTTCCCGGTGGCTGCTGTAAACTCTTCACCATTTTATAAGTTAGCTCCTCATTGAATGGACCTAGTATTTTCTGTCTGAACCGTGTTCAACACCTGCTCGGCAAAGAAAATGAACAAAGGAGTTATTAGTTACTTGATATTAGGAAATGAACCAAAGAGGCCGATATAATGCGATAATGATTGAAATTACTTATGGAGCATTGCTTTCATGTCGCTCCACGCTCTTGGTCCCAACTTAATGAGTCGTGGACTTCAACTAGGGACTTGTCAACTTGAATGTTTAGCAAGATCCAGTAGAATCTGCGGACGTTTACATAAGCATACATGCATAGCTTATCAATTACACTTAACATCGAGTAAGCAAAAATAAAATGTGTACAAGATAGAAACACTCACTTGAAATTGTAAGGAAATAGTATTTCCTTAACAAAAGTATTCTCGGTTAAGAACCTGCATAGGTCTTCCTCCACGTCGTTGGGGTGATTCTTTAATATATATTCATTAACGATATATGGGTCAATGAACCCAACGTCATATCTTCTAACTCTTTTGCATTCAAGCATCTTCATTCTGTAGAATATAATATCATACAAAATGATATATAGTTAGGATAATATATTAAATGCAATGAACGAGATGAGCTACAAACTTAATTATAGAAATAAATCACTTACAGACACTAGCAACCAATGATAGATTAGTCGAGGGCGCGCTGGTTGTATAACTGAAACAGTTTGGTCATTTAAACCTGTATCGAGTATGGTTTGAAGTGATGCTCCTTTCTAACGTCCACCGCAAACCAAGCTTTCTGATGCTTTTTTTTTCTGTTTGCACCATGTACCATGTGTGCAGATTTTTCATATGTGTGGATAGACGCGCGAGCTCCTCATTACTGACAAGAGGCTCCCCTTGGACATACTTTCGTACTATCTGACCCACTGGCGTATCTTCATAGCCTAAATATTGATCAAGAGACATATTTTCTTTGTAGGCAAGTGCTTTGGCATCCGATACAGTGATGCCCATTAGTGCAGCATTAGTACTGGCTCTGGGGTCCATTATTTGCATGTCCATATCCATTTCAGCTATGAAGGCCTTGTCGAGTTCTGAAATCACTTTGAGCGGGGGGACCGATTGATTCTTCTGTTGTCCGAGCTAGGCAACTTTCTTCCCGCTTTTTGTACTTGTGCTTTTTTTATTCTTTGCTTGCTTAATAATCTCCTGGTCATAGTCTGATTCCAGATTCATCGATATCTGGCATGGTTGCTCAAGAAAGGACTTAGCCCACTTTTTGGTTTTTTCATCATATAACGGTTTTGGCTCAGGCTTTTTGGGTGCAAAATGCGCCTTAACTTGGGCAGCCACATCCAAGACATTTTCCTCATCGGTCTTGTCATAAGGTCTCTTTGGAAGAGTCGGCGGGATGTCGACTATCTTCGCTGTTTGACCTTTCTTCGATGTGGGGCGAGGGGAGCGGCGACCTTCCGTTTCTTCGACGATGTAGTAGTATTGCACGGAGGCGGAGGCGGAGATCGAGTATTGCGCGGAGGCAGAGATCGAGTTGATGTACTCTTGCTACGGCGATCGACATCGGGGCGGGATGGACTTGGAGGTTGGCGATAATCGGGTTGGGATGGACTTGGAGGTTGACGATAATCGAGGCGCGGTGGACTTGGAGGTTGACGATCATCGGGGCGGGGTGGACTTGGATTCCTCGGAGTCGGTGGCCTTGGAGCCGAGCCTGAAAACTTGATGTACTTCTTCTTCCATAGAATGATGTTTCGCTTGACATCTCCTAGTTTCGTAAGGCCTTTAGGCGTAGCGATGTCAATCTCTAGGTCCGCAAAATCCTCCACTATGTCATCCCGTGGCAGCACAGTGGGGCGGCGCGTGGCGGCATGGCGAGGCGTGCGGAAGCACGTACGGTGCGGGGCGGCGGCATGGTGGAGCGGCGCGTGGCGACACGGTGGGGCGGCCGGAGGCGAGGGCGGCGGCACGGTGGAATCGGGAAGCACCTCCCCTGCGTTTCTCTACGTCAGCGCCTTCTCGTCTTCGTCTTCGTCGAAGAAATGCTAAGTGATGGGTGGGCGCGCTCGCCCCTGGCGCGCGGTATACAAAGGGAAATCCCTTTAGTCGCAGGTTAAGCCACCGTTCGGGAATAGAGGGTCTCTAGTCCCGCATCGTGGCTTAACCCGTGACTAAAGACCCACCCTCTAGTCGCGGGTTAAGCCACGGCCCGGGACTAGAGGGTTTTTTCGGCCGCTTCGTTTTCGCGCGCGCAGGCACCCTCTAGTCCCGGGTCCAGCCACGACCCGCGACTAGTGTATTTTTTTGTAAATTTTCTTTTTTCTAATTCAAATCAAGTACTCCCTCCGATCCTAAATAAGTGTCACGGTTTTGACCTAACGCTAGTTCAAAATGGCGACACTTATTTAGGATGAGAGGTAGTATAAAACTTTGGAAAATCATATCTCCTATTGTAAAAATCCAAATAAAACAAATAATATGTCTATTATTATTAGAAAAATATAAAGAATCTTAATATAATATACATACATCTGTTTGCGTCATTTATAAATTATGTCATTTGTAAATTTTCTTTTTTAATTCAAATCAAATATAAAACTTTGGAAAATCATATCTCCTATTGTAAAAATCCAAATAAAACAAATAATATGTCTATTATTATCAGAAAAATATAAAGAATCTTAATATAATATTCATACATCTGTTTGGATCATTTATAAATTATGTCATTTGTAATTTTTTTTAATTCAAATCAAATATAAAACTTTGGAAAATCATATCTCCTATTGTAAAAATCCAAATAAAACAAATAATATGTCTATTATTATTAGAAAAATATAAAAAATCTTAATATAATATCCATACATCTGTTTGCATCATTTATAAATTATGTCATTTTAAATTTTCTTTTTTTATTTCAACTCAAATATAAAACTTTGGAAAATCATATCTCCTATTGTAAAAACCCAAATAAAACAAATAATATGTGTATTATTATTAAAAAATATAAGGAATCTTAATATAATATCCATACATCTATTTGCATCATTTATAAATTATGTCATTTGTAAATTTTCTTTTTTAATTCAAATCAAATATAAAACTTTGGAAAATCATATCTCCTATTGTAAAGATACAAATAAAACAAATAATATGTCTATTAATATCAGAAAAATATAAAGAATCTTAATAAAATATACATTTAGTCCCGGTTGTAGTCACTAACCGGGACTAAAGATATTTCCCGCCATTTCCCACCGCTTTCCGACAAGTTTTCCCGCCCTTTCCCTTTTACCAAAGCTTTTAGTCCCGGTTGTAGTCACTAACCAGGACTAAAGATATTTCCTGCCATTTCCCACCGCTTGATACGTCGGAAACGTATCTATAACTTTTGATGTTCCATGCTTGTTTAGTATCAACTTTGCTTTGCTTTGTCTACACTTTGAGGTGTTTTTATATCTTTTCTGGAACAAACCTATTAACAAGTTGCCACAGTGCTAGTTGCCTATTTTCTTCTGTTTTTGGTTCTAGAAAGGCATAAAATTAATATTCCCGGAATTGGACGAGACAAAAGCAAAAGTCAATATTTTACCGTGGGCGACATAAAGCCAGAAGACAAGACGGAGAGGCGCCACAGGGCGGCCAAACCCTCCTAGGCGCGGGTGTGACCACCCCGCGCCTGGGTAGGGTGTGGCCCCCCTAGCGGCCCTCCTGCCTCGCCTCTTCGCATATAAGAAGCCCCCGATACAGAAACCCTAGGCACTCGATCAAAACTCCACGAAACCTTCTATAGCCGCCGCCACCGTCGTCCCTAGATCGGGGGGAGGGGGGATCTAAAGTTCTTCTCGACACCCTGCCAGAGGGGAGATTATCCCCGGAGGCTTTCTTCTCCGGTATGTAGCGTGAATAGTTCCACCTTGGACTACGGGTCCATGCAGTAGCTAGATGGTTGTATCTCCTTCTTGTGCTTTCATGTATAGATCTTGTGAGCTCCGCTCATGATCAAGATCTAATCTATTTGTAATCATGCATGTTGTGTTTGCGGGGATCCGATGGATATTGAGATTACTATGTCAGATTGATTAATGGTTTTGTCTATTTGATACTATCATGTCCGTGTTGTTTGTGATTTTGCATGCTCTTCGTTGTTAGTAGCAATCTTGGCCAAGTAGTTGCTGGTGACTCCAAGAGGGGGTATTTATGCTCGATATTGGGTTCATGCCTCTACTTTCCAAGGGAAGTGACAGAAATCTCTTCGGTTATAGATGTGTTGTTGCCACTAGGGAGAAAACAACGGTCTCTTGTTCATGGAACAAGTAGATTGTTTACCTTACACTCTTTGCTTAAAGCGGTTCTCTGTTGCTTGCAACTTAATACTGGAGGGGGTTCGGACGATAACCTGAAGGTGGACTACTAGTCATAGATGCAGTTGGATGGCGGTCTATGTATATTGTTGTATTGCCCAATCGAATCTCATAGGATCTTTTTGTCTAGTATTGCATTGTTATGCCTTGCTTAGTTCCTGTCAATTGCCTCGCTGTAATTTGTTTACCCTTCATGCCATGCTGTTAATCTAAGGAGAGCATCTTTAGTGAACTATGGACCCCGGTCCAATCTTTACCATTGATACATCTTCCACTGTTTACTTGCTGCAAACCATTCATCATCTTCCACACCATACAGTTAATCCTTTATTATGGCAAACCAGTGAGCTTGATAACCTCACTGATTCGTTGGGGCAAGGTCTTGAGTTTGTGTTGTGTAGGTTTCCACATTGCTTGCAACACCTTTGAGGCGTTTTCTTCCTCCTGCTGGTTCGATAACCTCGGTCTATACTGAGGGAAACTTGCTGATGTGCTCTTCACACCTTGCTCTTGGGGTTTCCAACGAAGCGTCCCACATCAACACCGGGTGCACGCATCAAGGATTTTCTGGCGCCGTTGCTGGGAGGCTAAGGATATCTTCACAAGGGAAGTCCTCCTCAACCTTTCTCTTTACTTTGTTTTTAGTTTTCTTAGTTTATTTTGTTTGGTTTCATTTGCCTCTTATCAATAACTCCAAAAAAATAGTCTAGTTTGGTTTGCTTTCTCTTATAAAAAAGACAAAAAAATTAGTTCCTGCTCTAGCTGCTGCTGCTGTTTTTGGCTTGCTCCACTTTGCCAAAATGAACTCTGCTGAGAACATCAAGTTGTGTGACTTCACTAGCACCAACAACAAATGATTTCCTTAGCACTCCTATTGCTCCACCTGCTCCTAATGCTACTTTTTATGAAATTAAGCCTGCTTTGTTGAATCTTGTGATGAGAGAGCAATTTTCTGGTTCTAGTTCCGATGATGCTGCTGCCCATCTCAATAACTTTGTTGAACTTTGTGAGATGTAGAAGTATAAGGATGTAGATGGAGATATTATTAAGCTCAAGCTATTTCCTTTCTCTTTGAGAGGAAAAGCTAAAGAATGGTTGCTATCCTTGCCTAGAAATAGTATTGATTCTTGGACTAAGTGCAAAGATGCTTTTATTGGAAAGTACTATCCTCCTGCTAAGATTATATCTATGAGAAGTGACATTATAAAATTTAAACAACTTGATAATGAACATGTTGCTCAAGGTTGGGAAAAATAAAATCTTTGGTTAAGAATTGTCCCACTCATGGACTCACTGCTTGGATGATTATCTAGACTTTTTATGCAGGTTTGAACTTCTCTTCAAGAAACCTGTTGGATTCAGCTGCTGGAGGTACCTTTATGGGCATCACTTTGGGTATTGCAACAAAACTACTTGATAATATGATGGTTAATTACTCTGAATGGCACACTGAGAGAGCTCCACATGGTAAGAACGTAAATTATGTTGAAGAAACCTCCTCTTTGAGTGATAAGATTGATGTTATTATGGCTATGCTAGTTAATGGGAAAGCTCCTTTAGATCCAAATAATGTTCCCTTAGCCTCTGTGGTTGCTAAAGAAGAGCAAGTTGATGTGAACTTCATTAGAAACAACAATTTCAACAACAATGCCTATTGGAGTAATTTTGGTGGTAACAACTATAGGCCCTATCCTCCTAATAATGGCAATTCCTATGGAAACTCCTACAACAATGCTAGAAGTGCCCTCTCTGAACTTGAAGTCATGCTCAAAGACTTTATTAGTAAACAAACTGCTTTCAACAAGACTTTGGAGGAAAAACTTTTAACTATTGAGAAGAACATTTCCTCTTTGTCTGAAGCACAGTCCTCCTTGATTAATAAAATGGCTGCTAAACCTGAAACCATGGAAAGCACCTTTGCTGCCACTCATGCCATACAAGTTACTATTGATGAAAATGTTAGACTGTTAGCCCAACTTCATGCTAAGTGGGAAAGGGAAGCTGAAATTGATAAAAACAATAGTGTGTGCACCATCACTAGAATGGAGACCACTAAACCACAAGAAGCGCCTATTCCTCCTCCTACACTGCCTAAGCCTAATGAGTTGACTACTAGTGATGCTAAGTTTGTTTTTTTAATGGTTGCAATATTCCTGAAGTGATTCTGTTTTTGCAAAAGCTTGCTAGAAGTCCTGATGCTAGTGATATGCATTTTGCTTTCACCAAACACATTACTGATGCTCTTGTTAAGATTAAGGAAGAGAAGCTAAAACACAAAGCTTCTATTCCTAGGAAAGTAGAAGATATTTGGGAACCCATTATTAATGTGCAAGTGAATGACTTTGATCTCAAAGCTTCATGTGATCTTAGTTCTAGTGTATCTATTATGCCTAGGAAGATTTATGAAATGCTTGATTTGCCACCTTTGGATTATTGTTATTTGGATGTCCCACTTAATGATAATGCTAAGAAGAAACTCATGGGGAGTATTAATGATGTTCTCATTATGGTTAACAATGCTTATGTACCTGTTGATTTCTATTTTTTGGATGTTGAATACAATGCTTCTTGTCCTATTGCTTTGGGAAGACCTTTTCTTAGAACTGTTGGTGCCATCATTGATATGAAAGAAGGCACCATTAAATATCAATTCCCATTCAAGAAAGGTATTGAACGCTTCCCTATGAGGAGAGAGTAGTTGCTTTTTGCTCCTCCTTTGAAAGCAAGGTTTGATGTTAATGCTTCCTCATTTGAAAATACTTGATTTCTTGCTTCGTGTGTCTAACTTAAAGGAATTAAAGAAAAGTACTTGTTGGGATATAACCCAAGAATTTCCTCAAGTCTTGGAAGTTATTACTTCAGTAAATACCTCTCCTTATCCTTTTTGTTTGCTATTTGTGCCAAGAATGACCTCTAATGAGAGGGAAGTAAGATTTGGGGAGTTGCTGTCCCAAAACAGATTTCTGTCCTCCAGCATAAAAATTCTTGAGGAGTCTCTGTAAGTTGGATTGAGATGAACATTTATGAATAAATCCCCCAGTATGTTAGATACATTTCATTAGTTCAACACTTTTTGATTTGAGCAACATAAGATTTTCGAAAAAATCGTTATCTACCTGCTGGTCTTTTTTGACAGATTTCTGCCATTATTTGCATTTGCTTCTTATTGATTCCTTTTTGAGTTCTCTTTTGGGGAATTGAGATTTTTGAAGGAGTTGCTACAGTAGCTTGTGTTTTTTAGTGAAAAGTTTTGCTGTTCCAAAGCTTAGCCCAAAGGTATATTATCTTTTGAATACACTAATGTTGCTAATGAAGATTGTGTGAAGTTTTGTATGAAGGAAAATTTTCAGGTGTAGAGAGAGAATGATGTAATGAGATGAAGAATGGACAAAAGGTCAAGATTGGGGATGCCACCCCAGTTTCATCCCAAGAAATATCCAAGAGGTACAAGCATCAAAGCTTGGGGATGCCCAAGGCATCCCCTTCTTCATCAATAAAAAGCTCAGGTCCGTCTAGACACTTCGTTTTTATTGTTTCATGCACTGTTGTGTTGTTCTTGGAGCGTCTTAGTTTTCGTTTGGTTTGCTTAGTTGTTTACTTTTCTTGAATAAAGTAGTTTGGACCCCCGTTCTTGTTGTGTCGTTTCAAATAAGTCAATTGGTGTTGGAAAGAAGTAGGAAGTTCCTGCTTGAAAGTGCAAGAGGAGCTTGCATTTACTGTGAGTTAGACTTTAGCATGACATGCTAGGTGTTGTTTTTACCTTATGCTTAGTGATTATTGCTATAGCATGTCTTGTTCCAAACAATTGGGATTGCTTAGTGTGCCTTGAAAGAATTGTGCGTTGTTTTAGCATACAAAAGCATAGTATTGTGGTATTCTCCTTTGATGCTTTGGTTGGGTTGACTTGGCACATTCTTACACCATGTTATGACTATGAACAAGTCACCATAGCCTCTATGATCATTTAGTCCTTGACTTGTAGTACCACTCTATGCTTTGATTAGTAATGTTTTGTTGCTCTGCATGATTATGGCCATTATTGCTCTCTTAGTTGGTTGCTCCCAGTCTTTTGCTAGCCTCCACTTGTATGAGTAAGCTCTACTCATGCTTCCAACTCCCAAGAAACCGAGTTATTCCAAAGTGTCCACTATAAACTCCTATGCATGGTGTGTTACACCATTCCAAGTATATTCTTGTTTTCAGCTATCTTCCAATTTAAAAGTATTTTGTTATGTGAAAACTTAGTGATTAAAGCCCTCACAAACTTGATGGCACACTTCATATTCTTTACCCCTAATAAATTTGAACCATTGTGTCGTCTATTTTTTATATGCTTGCACTTATACGTTGGAATTAGCAGAACCATGTTGTCATGGGGAACGTTTTTAACACTGCACTTGTACTTTGTACACAGTTGATATCATGCTCTTTTGTCTATGGATGTCACCAGTGTGAAATAAAGAGGGAGCTTGTAAGTCCATGGAGTTATGTGTTTTGTGTTAGAAAAACGCCTGGGCCGCTAGCCTAAGCCATGCCTAATCATGGTGGAAACTTGCAGCATCACCATATTGAGCTATCCATGAAGCATCCTAAATAAAAAGCGATGCACATAGTAAATAAAAAGATCGATGAGATGCTCATTGTCTGCTTGCCTTGTCATTTTGGTTATGGTATAGCTCCTGTACCATGTGCAAGGGGTACCTCGTTGGCAGTTCTCTATGATATGCATGTACTTACTATGACAAGAACTTACAGGTGACAAAAGTTGCAAAGGGGCAAATGGTCGGCGTGTTCATACCGCCCAAGCTGTTGATCCTGAGGTCCTGGAGCCTCTCTACATTGAAGGGTGGGGCACTGTTGGGTATGTGAATCATCTGCTGCCAGTTTATGACATCATGCGCAGGGTGTACTTGAACACCATCTCTCCCAAGGCTGGCAACTTTGATCAGTTTCATGCCTATCAGGTTGACCTCATGCATTAGACTTATCTCCGTCGTGACACTGACAAGCCAATGGATGTTATGCACTTTATCTACACAGAGATGTGGCAGGCTATTATTGACAAGCGCTCTTGCCCCTATGCTCCCTATATTCATACTCTCATCAATCACATGTGGCTTGAGTTGACTGGCACTCGCTATCCTGAAGACAACATCACCATTCATGAGGAGAAGAAGCTGCGTGTGAGTAAACACCAAAAGCCTCGTTCTCAAGAAGAAAGGGAGGCAGAACTCTAGAAGGCTCGAGATGAAGTTGGTGGTCCCTCCTCTGCTCCTAGTGGCTCTAGTGCTGGTGGTCCTTCTCTCCAGAGGCAGCCGTCTTGGGCAAAGAAGCTTCTTGGGAAGGTGACGAAGACTTTCTACTTTCTCCAGGACCGCGAGTATCAGGCGTATGTTGACCAGCGTCACAATGTCCAGCGCCAGAAGGCCATCATGACTACTCTCAACCTTCCTAGTTCTCCGGTCACTAGCTCTGTCACTGCTCCCAAGGATGATTGGATTCACGACAACTGTCGTTGGTCTGAGGATGAGTCTGAGGAGGAGGTCACTGGTCCGCTGTCTGGATGGGATTCTTGGGTCCCTGAGTCTGCTCCTCCTCCCTTTCATGGCTAGGGCGATTAGATTGATCTTCTCTTCCTTTTTGGTGTCTCAATGCCAAAGGGGGAGAAAGATGTCTATTAGGTTGTCTACGGGATTTACATGGGTTGAGTCGCGAGCCTGTTCTTGCCTTTGATCTTTTCTAGCTCGCGAACTCTCTAGTTTATTTGTGTGCTTGTGGACCTTTTATGTCTGTGAACTTATGTGTGCTTGTGGACCATATTATGTTTGAGACTATGTGGTAACTATGTGGTATCTTATGCAATTCCGTGTATGTGGTACTCTTGTTGTCATCTTATGGGCATATGCATATGGTGGTGGAGCCTCGTAGCTCTTGTTGTTATTATTACTCTTTTGTCTCCACCACAGTTGGTTGGTGCCTGGTATGATTTCTATCCTTTCTTGTACCTTGCACTTGCGCTATCTTTGCATTGGAAGGAGGAGCCTCCTTGTATGTGTGTCAGTCTCTTTACCTTGCACACATATAGGGGGAGCTTGTCCCATCCATTGCAAAGATTGCTTCTATATCATGCAAATCTTTGGGATTGTCATCTAACACCAAAAAGGGGGAGATTGAAAGGACTATATCTTCTCATGTTTTTCTTGGTGTTAATGACAATCCAATTTGTGATTTAATTGTGCGCTTGAGTTTCAGGAAAAACGTTGTTGATGTTTCCTTATAACTGTGTGGATGCTCTCTTGGGATCTCATGAAGACGGTGGACTTTAGTTTTCTCCTAGTTTCTCTCCGTTTGTTGTTTTAGGTCGCCGTACTATTAAGAGGGGGTCCATCTTGGAAGGCTGTGGGAAATCACTTGTTCTTGCACAAACCTATATGCACCGCCACAGCCATCCTACTATTCTATGAGAGAGTGTGTTTCTGATCTGTTGAAGCCTTCTTTGTCTCACCAGAACTTCCGGCCTGGCGCCGGAAGTTCCGCTCAGGCTTTTTCTACGGGATGATCTGAGCTTTGTTCTGATCCTAGTTCCGCTCCAAGTTCTACTGAAGGATCAGTAACCTTCTGTTTGAAGTGTTCTATTTGCCGGAACTTGGGCCGGAACTTGCATCGGAACTTGTCCTGCCGGAGAATTCCTGAGCGGAACTTCCGCCCAGCCACCGGAACTTCTGGTCAGACTTGGTTCGTGACCCAGAAATTCCGCCCCTAGTTCCGCTCCAAGTTCCGCTGAAGGATCAGTAACCTTCTATTTGAAGTGTTCAATTTGCCGAAACTTGGGCTGGAACTTGCATCGGAAGTTCACCGGAATTTCTGGTATGTTATGACCGGAACTTCCGGTTGAGCTTTTGGAGCGGGCGTCAACGGTCTGATGACCGTTGGAGCCGTGCTGGGCGGAACTTCCGGCCTCTCACCGGATGTTCCAGTGAGGCCGCGGGGGCTGTAACGGTTTAGTGCAGAGGGGGCCTATTGAAGGTGCCCCTCTTCTTCCTCCCACCTACTTCGAAATTTTCTCTCTCCTCCATTAATGCTTGAGCTTCACCTCACTAAATCTCTCTCTCTAGCCACTCAAATGACTTGATCTTTTGAGAGGTGAGGGAGGTGACCTAGATCTACACTTCCACCAGAGAAGATTTGATTTCCCCCACCCATCCTTTGTGGATCTTGTTGCACTTGGGTTTCTTGAAACCCTAGACGGTGTAGGGCATCCTCGGAGCTAAGGCTTGTGTTGTGAAGCTTCTAGGTGTCGTTGAGGGCCTCCAATTGAGTTGTGGAGCTACCCCCTCAACCTTGGTGTAAAGGTTTCGGTTGGCGCCTTCAAGGTCACCGGTTAGTGGATTGTGAGGCCTCCTTTGTGGGGGAGCTCACCGGAGAAGAAGGTGAGGCCTTTGTGGCGCTCGGGTGACCTTGTGTGGCCCCGACACCTCTCCAACGTAGACGTAGCTCCTTGGGAGTGAACTACGGGAATTATATCTCCGTGTCCCCACTCCGGTTACTTTGTTCCCTTCCTTTACTTCTTGCTATTTACCGTTCTTGTGGTTGTTGTAAGTTATCTTGTATTTAGGTTGTTCACCTAGTTGCACATCTAGATAACTTTCCTTCTTGTTAAGCCTAAAAGTGAGAAACAAATTAAAATTTGGTAGATGCCTATTCACCCCCCCTCTAGTCGTATCAAGTCGGTACTTTCACTAGCGCCGCAAAGCAGCAACGCATCCGTGCTCGCACACACGTACAAGACAACGAGCAACCTCCACCTCCTCGCTCCAGCGATGCAGCGGAAGCACAACCCTTTCTTGCCGAATAGCCACCGGGAACATGTATCTCGCTAGTCCGATACCATGGGGGATAAATTCTAGAGGGGGAGAGAGATCCTTCACGAGGAGGTGTGAGTAAGAGAGAGAGGGAGAGGCGTGCCTTTTATAGGATGAGGAGGGCACCCAAGGGGGTTTCCGACGGCCATGGGGTCTGCCCCCTCCCCTCCTTCATTCATGTGGGTGGACACTCCACTCACAAAAACCCTTTCAATTTCCTCCACTCAAAATCCCACTCAAGCTTTCTATTAAATTTCCACCAAATTTAATGCAAACTCTCATTAAATAAAACTATTTTATTTATTCAGAATTTTGTCAATTACTTTAATGACAAACATTCACATATAACCCCTTGCTAGAATTCTATTTCACATGCAAAACCACTTTCTGCAATTTCACCCGAAAACCTGTTTCGGTATCTAGTGAAATAAATTCCTGCGCTTGTTATTCTTTCCGGCATGAAACATTTGCTCCAACTGGATGTCGTGTCCCTTAAGTGTGTCACCCTACGGTTCGTGAATAATGCGGACATGATCGAGACCCTTCTCTGATCAGTAATCAGTAGCGGGACCTGGAGATCCATACTGACTCCCACACATTCAACGATGACTTTCCTGTGATCGTCGGAACCTTTTATGCTTGTATCTTAATACCTTTGTTTCACGATATATTACATGTCCGAGATTCGATCATCGGTATCTCCATACCTAGTTTGATCTCGTTACTGACATGCACTCTTTTCTTGTTCCCGTGATATAACATTCTAGTGATCAAATCACTTGCTTGCAAGCTAACCAATGTGATCACCGAGAGGGCCCAGAGTATATCTATCCGACATCGAGATGAAAAAATTCCACTCTTGATCCATGATTCTCAACATAACACTTTAGTAGCTTTGAAGCCATCTTTATAATCACCCAGTTACGGTGTGATGTTTGATGTCAACAAGAAACTCTTCCAGTGTTAGTGATTGGTATGATCTCATGGTCTAAGGATTAGGATCACTTCGTAAGTTGTTTATAGAAATATAAACTCAATGACTTTGATCGTAATGCTATACTTCGGATGAATGTTCATCACATCATTACACTAATGTTGTGATCTCGTTATTAACAACATCCAATGTCCATGATCAGGAAACTGTGATCATCTTGTTTATCAACGAACTAGTTTATGAGAGGCATAACTAGGAACTTTCTGTTTGTTTATTAAACACACATGTATTAACGTTTCTGTATTAATACAATTATAGCCTGCAAAATAAACATCTATCATATACTTGGAATACACATAATAAAGACCTTATTATTGCCTCTTAGGGCATATTCCCTTCAGTCTCCCACTTGCACTAGAGACAATAATCTAGTTACATAGTGATGTATCTAACACCCATGGAGTTCTGGTGTAGACCATGTTTTGCTCTAGGGAGAGTTTTAGTCAACGGATCTACTACATTCAGATCCATATGCACTTTACAAATCTTTATATCTCCATCCTTGACATGCTCGCGGATGGAGTGAAACCGACGCTTAATATGCTTGGAATTCTTCCTGAGCCGCTTCCGAAGCGGCAACATATTCGGCCTCCGTCGTTGATCCCGCCACCACAGGTTGTTTGGAGCTCCTCCAACTAACCGCTCCGCCATTAATGAGAAATACGTATCCGGATTGAGACTTAGATTCATCCGGATCGGTGTCAAAGCTAGCGTCGACATAACACTTAGCGACGAGCTCTTCTTCACCTCCGTATACAAGAAACATATCCTTAGTTATTCGCAAGTACTTAAGGATATTCTTGACCGCTTTCCAGTGTTCTGAACCTGGATCCGATTGGTACCTACTAGTCAAACTAATAGCATGTGCCACATCCGGTCTTGTACATAGTATGACATACATTATAGAGCCTATGGCTGAAGCATAAGGGACTTTGTCCATTTTCTCTCTTTCTTCCGCCGTAGCCGGACTTTGAGTCTTACTCAATGTCGTGCCTTGTGTCATAGGTAAGAACCCCTTCTTACTATCTTCCATTTTAAACTTCTTTAAAATCTTATCAAGGTATGTACTTTGCGATAGCCCTATTAGGCGCCTAGATCTATCTCTATAGATCTTTATGCCTAATATGTATGATGCTTCACCTAGGTCTTTCATTGAAAATTTGCTGTTTAGATAACTTTTAACACTGTTTAAAAGATCTATATCATTTTCGACCAATAATATGTCATCCACATATAGTATCATAAATGCCACATTGCTCCCACTCACTTTATTGTAAATACAAGCTTCTCCATAAGTTTGGACAAATCCAAACTCCTTGATCACCTCATCAAAGCGGAGATTCTAACTTCGTGATGCTTGCTTCAATCCATAGATGGATCGCTGAAGATTGCACACCTTGTTAGCATCCTTAGGATCGACAAAACCCTTTGGTTGTATCATATACAACTCTTCTTCAATATTACCATTGAGGAACGCGGTTTTGACATCCATCTGCCATATCTCATAATCAAAATATGCAGCAATTGCTAACATCATCCTAACTGACTTTAGCATCGCTACGGGAGAGAATGTCTCATCGTAGTCAACTCCAAGGGAAGTGACAGAAATCACTTCGGTTGTAGATATGTTGTTGCCACTAGGGAGAAAACAATGGTCTCTTGTTCATGAAACAAGTGGATTGTTTACCTTACACACTTTGCTTAAAGCAGTTATCTGTTGCTTGCAACTTAATACTGGAGGGGGTTCGGACGATAACCTGAAGGTGGACTTCTAGTAATAGATGCAGTTGGATGGCGGTCTATGTATATTATTGTATTGCCCAATCGAATCTCATAGGATCTTTTTGTCTAGTATTGCATTGTTTTGCCTTGCTCAGTTCCTGTCAATTGCCCTGTTGTAATTTGTTTACTTCATGCCATGTTGTTTATCTAAGGAGAGCACCTCTAGTGAACTATGGACCCCGGTCCAATCTTTACCATTGATACATCTTCCTCTGTTTACTTGCTACAAACCATTCATCACCTTCCACACCATACGTCTAATCCTTTGTTACAGCACACCGATGAGCTTGACAACATCACTGATTCGTTGGGGCAAAGTCTTGAGTTTGTGTTGTGCAGGTTTCCATGTTGCATGCAACACCTTTGAGACGTTTCCTTCCTCCTTCTGGTTCTATAACCTCGGTCTCTACTGAGGGAAACTTGTTGTTGTGCTCTTCACACCTTGCTCTTGGGGTTTGCAACGAAGCGTCCCACGTCAACACCGGGTGCACGCATCACCGCTTCCCTCCAAGTTTTCCCTCCCTTTCCCTCTATATCTAGCCCGATCAAGCCATGGATATCCACACATCCACACCTTCCTCTCTCACAACAATGGACAGCGCCTACTGGGCCATTCTGACCCTCGGAGGAGACCGAGGTGCTGTGCGCCTCCAGCTACCCTTGCCCGCCGGGCTACCGCCCGCCCGCCGGCTGGATGCTGAGCACTGGAGGGGTTCCTGTCCCTCCTATCCCTCAAGGTTCCGCATGCTAGGTGGCCATCACGAACCACTTCTACCACGAGCTCACGCCGGAGAAGCGGATGGATTCCAGTGGGATCCCGACAACTATGACACCTGGAATGCCTTCTTTGCTAACCGACGGGAAAGAGAGCTCCCCAGGTACGAGGGTGACAACACTCCCCCTGTGAACCACAACGAAGCTGGCCGCCGCCTGTGGTGGGTGAAACCGGACTATCATCGGCGTGATGCACTACATCGCCGGGGGAGACCATCCTCGCATGCGGTATCCGCAGCCGCCAGGGAGCCATAAGAAGGGTGGCGGTGGTGAAGGCCGCGGGTGTAGTGGCGTTGTCATCCGGGAGCCCCCTCCCCCATGCATCGTGAATCTGAGGTCGGAGTGGCAGGTGCCCCCACAATATGCCATGGCTGGGCTGAGGATTCAACCCCGTGCGCCTAGCAACGACGATGAAGACGAAGACGACCCTGAAGCTGCACACTATAGGGCTAGATATGAGCATGACTAAAGGGGGTCCTTTAGTCCCGATTCCGTAGTTTCGGTTTTTTAATATTAATAAATGTATTGAGTGTTAGTCCCGGTTTGTGGCTGGACCGGGACAAAAGGGGGGCCTTTAGTCCCGATTCCGTAGTATTGAAACTAATAAATGTATTGAAACTAAAACATCTTGCTCAATCAAACTAGACGATGACTCCCAGTGTCTAAGCCGCGGGAGGTGAAAACCCAAAGAGACGGAACCATCACACGAGCATAGCTCGGATGAGATCCCTGAAGAATCTGCCAGGTATCGTCGACCCTGGTGTCCAACGCAGCCATATAGCGACGGACTTGCTCTTCCTCCTCCCTGACACGATGCTGTACCACCTCCTTGGTGGTCGGCTCCCTCTGCACCCTTCCTGGACCAGGCGACCTCCACCAAAGAAGCTCCTGGTCGAAGACGACACCCGGATTCCTTACCAAGCTACGCGTGCCGAAAGGTAGCACCATCTAGTGCCAGCCCGGCGGAGCCTAGTCTCGGACATGCCCGGAGGAGCCTAGTACTCCATCGTTGCCGCCGAGTCGACTATGAGGATGCGGGATGGGCATCCTAAAGTAGGCGGCGAGGAATGTGTGTATGTGTGGGTGGCCATGACGGTCACCCTATAAATAGAGGGAAAGGGTGGGCAGGCTGGATCGGGCAACCTATAAATAGAGTAAAATGCCTATAAATAGAGGGAAATGCCTATAAATAGAGCACTCATCTTTAGTACCGATTGGATAAACCAACCGCGACTGAAGGGATTGCGGCAGGCCGGGCCAGGCAGCCCTAATGATAGGGGTGAGTGTCGACATTATGTCGTGCGGCTTGTACCTTGTCCCGGATGGTGTCACCAACCAGGACTAAAGCTTAACCTTTAGTCCCGGTTGGAGACACCAACCGGGACAAAACACGAGTGAGCACTAATAATAGGGGTGAGTGTCGACACTATGCCGAACTCCTTGTACTATAAATAGGCATCCTTGTGAGTTCAGTCCTCCAGCCAGTTTGAGGCATCTCCAAGATGGTCTTCAAGAGCAGGGACACCACTATGGCCAGTTTGAGGGAGATGCCGGAGGAGCCTAGTCCTCCGGCATCTCCAACAAACTAGCCAGCTTTGGAAGATAGCTATTTTATTGCTTATGATGATACCAAACCTCCAATATATGATGATTACAATGATGAATATGATATTTTCAGTCCATCTACTATTGAGGAGGAAATCAATTGTGATTACAATACCTCCTATATTTGATGATTATGATGATGAGAATAATGATGATAGCTATTTTGTTGAATTTGCTCCCACTACGGTTAATAAGAATGACTATTCCTATGTGGAGAGTAATAATCATTTTACGCATGTGGCTCATGACAAGAATGTTTTATGTGATAGTTATATTGTTAATTTTGTTCATGTTGCTACTGAAAGTTATTATGACAGAGGGAAACATGGTTTTATGCATCTCAATAATATTAAGTTTCCCCTCTTTATGTTGAAAGTCTTGAAGTTGCACTTGTTTTGCTTTCCTATGTTTGGTGCTTTGTTCTTTCATGACTTGTTTCTTTACAAGATTCCTATGCATAGGAAGTTTCTTTCATGACTTGTTCTTTAAATGTTTTTTGAATTTTCTTCTTGATGCTCTCTTTTACTTCAATTCATATTTCTTATGTGAGCATCTTCTCAAACTATCAAGGCTAACTTAAAGGCGTTAAAGAAAATACTTGCTGGGAGATAACCCAAGAGTTTTATTGAGTCTTGGAAGTTATTAATTTAGTAATGACCTCTCCTTATCCTTTTTGTTTGCTTTTTGTGCCAAGAATGACCTCTAATGAGAGGGAAGTAAGATTTGGGGAGTTGTTGTCCCGAAACAGATTTCTGTCCTCCACCATAAAAATTTGTGAGGCGTCTCTGTAAGTCGGATTGAGCTAACAATTTACAAATAAAACCCCCAGTATGTTAGATAACTTTCGTTAGTTCAATACTTTTTGATTTGAGCAACAGAAGGTGTTCGAAAAAATCGTGTTCTACCTGCTGGTCTGTTTTGACAGATTTCTGTCATTATTTGCATTTGCTTCTTATTGATTCCTTTTTGAGTTCTCTTTTGGGGAATTGAGATTTTTAAAGGAGTTACTACAGTAGCTTGTGTTTTAGTGAAAATTCGTGATGTTCCAAAGCTTTTCCTAAAGGTCTATTATCTTTTGAATACACTAATGTTGCTAATGAAGATTGTGTGAAGTTTTGTATGAAGGAAAATTTTCAGGTGTAGAGAAAGAATGATTTAATGAGATGAAGCATGGACAAAAGCTCAATCTTGGGGATGCCCCCCCAACGTGTCACCCCAAGAAATATTCAAGAGGTACAAGCGTCAAAGCTTGGGGATGCCCAAGGCATCCCCTTCTTCATCAATAAAAATCTCAGGTCTTTCTAGACACTTCGTTTTATTGTTTCATGAATTTTTGTGTTGTTCTTGGAGCGTCTTAGTTTTAGTTTTTGGTTTTCATTTGATTAGTTTGCTTGATTAAGTTGGTTGGTTACACCACACTTCTTTTGGAGAGAGACACACTCTATTTTCATTGCCTAGAACAGTCTAGTTTTCACTCTTATTGTTTTGTGAGTGTTCTGTTTTGCTAGCACTGTGTTTAGCCTTAGTTTTCTTGTGCTTTCAGCTTAAAACTTTTTAGTTCTTCCTAATATGTGAAATTAGTTAGCTTCTAGGCTTATTGATCTAGTTAGAGAAGTTACAAGCCGCAAGATGGTGTGCGAGAGCTGGGACACCACTACAGCCAGTTTCAGGGAGATGTCGCCGGAGCCCAGTCCTCAGGCATCTCCAAGAAAATGGTCATAGAGGCACTCCCTAATATGTGACCACGCGTGCTTGGAGATAAGATCTTAATGGTAAGTATGAATCGGGACTAAAGGCCCCCCTTTAGTCCTGGTCCAGCCACAAAATGGAACTAACACACTCAAGATGGTTTGCAGACAACACTATATGCAGTCATGGAGCATCTTCATTCATAACCGTGTTTAATACATAAAAATGGGCACATGGAGCATCTTCATTCATAAAATGTTACATTATTACACATCATTTCTTCGTGTGTCCCTTTCTGATTCCGCCGTATCCATGGAGCATCTTCATTCATTAACATGATTATTGGCTCATCCTTCACTGTGAAGGGCGGAATTTCATGAAACTTATCACAATCTTCTGACATGTATGTCTTGTCCTCCACTCCCACGATGTTTCTTTTTCCTGAAAGAACTATGTGTCACTTTGGCTCATCGTCTGATGTATTCTTTTGCTTATTTTTTATTTTTCTAGGTTTGGTAGACATGTCCTTCACATAGAAAACCTGAGCCACATCATTGGCTAGGACGAATGGTTCGTCTAAGTACCCAAGATTATTGACATCAAACGATGTCATTCCGTACTTCTTGTGTACCTCAACCCCTCCTCCTGTCAGCTTGAATCATTTGCACCGAAACAAGGGGACCTTAAAAGTAGGTCCATAGTCAAGTTCCCATATCTCCTCTATGTAACCATAATATGTGGTCTTTAACCCATTGTTGTCTGTTGCATCAAAGCGAACACCACTGTTTTGGTTCGTGCTCTTTTTTATCTTGGGATATCGTGTAAAATGTATACCCATTTAACTCGTACCCTTGGAAAGTTGATATAGTCGAAGATGGTGACCTGGACAACAAGTATAGCTGATCTCCAAGAGTGTTGTTTTTGATGAGATGTTGCAACCAACCGCCGAAACTCTTCATGTGTTCATCTCTAATCCAAGAGTCATGCTTTCCAGGGTTGTTGGAGCATAAAATTTTCTTGTGTTCCTCGATATACGGGGCTGCCAAGATAGAGTTCTGTAGAACTGTGTAATGTGCTTCAGTGTAAGAATGTTCGTCCCTGCATATTATTGATTTCCTTCCTGGAGTACCATTTCCACTCAGTCTCCCCTCATACCGCGATTGAGGAAGACCAATCGGCCTAAGGTTAGGAACAAAGTCAACACAAAACTCAATGACCTCTCTATTCCATAGCCCTTGGAGATGCTTCCTTCTAGCCTAGCACGGTTACGAACATATTTCTTTAAGATTCCCATGAACCTCTCAAAGGGAAACATATTGTTTAGAAATACAGGACCGAGAATGGAAATCTCTTCGACTAGGTGAACCAGCAGGTGCGTCATAATATTGAAGAAGGATGGTGGAAACACCAACTAGAAACTAACAAGACATTGGAACACATCATTCTGTAAACGTGGTAGATCTTCAGGATTGATTATCTTTTGAGAGATTGCATTGAGGAAACACATAGCTTCACAATGGGTACTCGAACATTATTCGGTAGAAGCCCCCTCAATGTAATCAAAAGCGTTTGCGTCATAATCACGTGGCAGTCATGAGACTTTAGGTTTTGGAACTTTTTTCTGCCATATTTATTATTCCCTTAATATTCGACGAGAAGCCAGACGGGACCTTAATACTGCTCAGGCATTCAAAAAATATTCCCTTCTCTTGTTTAGTAAGAGCGTAGCTGGCATGACCTTGAAACCATTTTGGATGCAGTCCATCTGGGTCTTTCATACGTTGATTGTCCTTTCGTGCTTCTGGTGTATCTTTTGTCTTCCCATACATACCCAAGAAGCCTAGCAGGTTCATGCAAAGATTCTTCATCACATGCATCACATTGATTGAAGAGCGGACCTCTAAGAATTTCCAATATGGTAGCACCCAAAATATAGATTTCTTCTTCCACATGGGTGCGTGTCCGTCAGCATCCTTCGGAACAGATTTTCTGCCAGGACCCTTTCCAAAGGTTACTATTTGATCTAAATATTTGACCATATCAAATATATCAGCACCAGTACGCTCCTTAGGCTTCATCTGGTGACATGCGTGACCATTGAAATGCTTGCCTTTCTTTCTTTCTTATGGGATGCTTGACCAAAAGAAATCGACGATGCCCATTGTACACATTCTTCTTACAATGATCCAAATATATACTTTCAGTCTCATCTAAACAGTGTGTACATGCATTGTATACCTTGTTTGACTGTCCTGAAAGGTTACTAAGAGCAGGCCAATCATTGATTGTTATGAAAAAGCAACGCCCGGAGGCCAAATTCTTCCTGCTTGTGCTCATCCCACACGCTTATGCCGGGTTCGTGCCACAACTGTAAAAGTTCTTCAATTAATGGCCTGAGTTACACATCAATGTCGTTGCCGGGTTGCTTCGGACCTTGGATCAACACTGGCATCATAATGAACTTCCGCTTCATGAACAACCAAGGAGGAAGGTTATAGATGCATAGAGTCATGGGTCAGGTGTTGTGACTGGAGCTCTGCTCCCCAAAAGGATTCATGCCATCTGTACTTAGACCAAACCTTAAACTCCTTGCGTCATCTGCAAAGTCCGGGTACTTTCTATCGATTTTTATCTATTGCGACCTATCAGCGGGGTGTCTCAATATCCCGTCTGACTTATGTTCCTCTTTATGCCATCGCAACAACTTGGCATGCTCTTTGATTCTTAATAAGCGTTTCAACCGTGGTATTATAGGAGCATACCACATCACCTTGGTAGGAACCCTCTTCAGGGGGGCTCGCCCTCAACGTCACCAGGGTCATCTCGTCTGATCTTATACCGAAGTGCAGTGCATACCGGACATGCATCTAAATTCTCGTACTCCTCACCGCGGTAGAGGATGCAGTCATTAGGGCATTCTGAACCTCTAAACCTAGAGGGAAGACAACCTTCTTTTCTTCGTACATACTGGCAGGCAATACATTATCTTTTGGAAGCATATTCTTCATCATTTTCAGCAACTTTTCAAATGAGGAGTCAGGTATAGCACACTCTGCCTTCCACCGCAGCAATTCCAGTGTGTTGCCCAGCTTTTTCAGATCATTTTCGCAATTTGGGTACAACAACTTTTTGTGATCCTCTAACATGTGATTGAACTTATCCCTATCCTTTTCATTTTCACAGTCTCTTCGTTCATCGGCAATTGTCCGACCAAGATCATCAGCGGGTTCATCATGTGTCTCTTCTTCAGCCTCCCCTTCAGCATCCCCCATGGAAGAATCTTTGTACTCTAGGAAACCATGATAGTTTTCATCCTCCTCCTCTTCTTCATTGTCTTCCATTATAACCCCTCTCTCTCCATGCTTGGTCCAACAATTATAATTGGGCATGAAGCCGGACTTCAACAGGTGGCTGTGAAGGGTTTTTGAGTTAGAGTAATCCTTCTGATTCCTACATCCACTACATGGACAGAATACAAAACCATTGCGCTTGTTTGCATCAGCAACACAGATGAATTCATGCACGCCATTAATGAACTTGCCAGAGCGTCGGTCAGTACCGTACATCCATTCACGGACCATCTGCATTATAGTAAAAGTATATCAAAAACCATTACACAACATGATAAATTTATTACAAGTTATAATGAGAGCTTCTAGAGCATTAATTTTGAATTTTGAAAAAATTATACGCACCAATTTGTGAATTGGAGAAAACAATTAACATGATAAATATGGAGTTTTTGATTATTGTTCTATCAGTGAAAACCTCATTCCATTCTAAGCTCTGAAACTCTAAAATTACACATTTCAATTTTCAGTAACTATGTGTCTAATCAAAATTTGTTACACATATCAAAATCCTTTTACTTCTAGAGCATGCATGCATTGATCCATACCTCTATACTTCTAGAGCATTATAGAGCTAAAGTAACAATAAGAGATGAAATAATGAAGTTCTAACCTTTTAAAACTTTGGATTTAGGGGTTGCAAACTAAATCTTGAGAAAAAAGAGGCATGAACTCGACTTACTTCTTTGAGTAAAATGGCCAACATATGACTAGGGCAGGTGGACACGAAGCTGTATATATACTGAGGGACAACTAGTCCCGGGCCGTGATACGACCTGGGACTAATAGTCCCCAAAAGGATGAGCTAGCCCGCTCCAGGTTACTAGTCCGGCCCAGGACTAGTGGCTATCGCGATTACTAGCCGTTGAAGGCGTCACAGCACGGGACTAGTGCTAGCACTAGTCGCGGTTCGTGACAGGCCGGGACTGCTGACTTTGGTGGGGGAATACCGATCGGGGTATACCCACGAAGCGGATTCGCCAGCTGGATCGAGCCGACTGGAACCTAGCCCTAAGCGGGTCGACTCGCCCAATACGGCGACTGGCGCATACTGGATCCAGACGACTGGCGCCGACTGGAGGCCCAAAACGGCGACTCGTATACAAAGCCCACCAACACACTTGTAAACCCTAATTGGCTGCATATATAAAGCCACCAGGGGCACCCCCACGGGACATCTTCTCCCACATTAGACTAGATCTAGTCTCTCCCTCCGCCTATGGCGGCTCTCATGTAAACCAATCTATGATCATATACTGGATTGATAGCAGGACGTAGCGATCCTCGACCGAGGGGACGTGAACCTGGATACATCGTGTGCCAATCTCGCTCCCGGATTCTCCTACGTCGCCTTGCTCCCTCTACGTAAGCTACCCCCAGTAGCATCTGTCGTGACTATTCCCACGACAGTGGCGCCCACCGTGGGGCAAGCGGCGCTTGGAGGGTGATAATCCGGGCGAGATCATCCAAATTCTTCATCAATGAGATTGGGGATTGACCGGATTCAATCTTACGTGTGATGCGTCCCCCATGGCTGTTCTTCGAGAAGGCGCATATACTGAGTCGGCGCGCTGCTGGTGACGATTGGCAAGCTCAGATCGATTGCTG
Organism: Avena sativa; assembly: GCA_916181665.1. Lineage (NCBI taxonomy): Eukaryota > Viridiplantae > Streptophyta > Magnoliopsida > Poales > Poaceae > Avena > Avena sativa. The sequence goes on along the minus strand of OV702285.1, from coordinate 51,191,301 downwards.
AAGTTGCTCCCTGAAGGATTGATCAAGAAGGCGCATATACCAAGTCGCGCCGTGCGTGCAAACAAATTCCACTGCATGCACAGACCGGTTCAATCTCACATACTCATTAATTGTTTCGTTAATTAATTACTATATTTGAAGCTGATCTTGCATGTGTGTTCCTTGATTGGATCGTCCACTCAAAAATACACGACAAGATGTACTGGTACAGTCCGTTTGGTGGCCGGCGGCTGCATCTTTAAAACAGTAAAATATACATTTGTTGCAGCGTTTATCTTACATGGCATCACGGCCGGCCGGGTCGGCGGCCATCACGGACTGCCCTGCACGCCTACAAAGACATCTACTCCCGATGATCAATTTCCTAATTATTTTTGCTACTAATTTTTCTGATTAATGTCTTAGTGTTTCTGCCTCCGTGATGTTCTACGTGCACGAGAGTGAGGAAGGAAACACGTCTAGGCGACAAGAAAAATTCATCCATAGCAACGGCTAATTCGCATCTCAAGAAACCGTATCTGTCAGCCAGGAAGGACCTCTATCAGGCAAAACATACACGACTCAATCGCATGCCGCCGTGACTAATGGGCTTCACCAGCGGCCAATAGGCGATAATTTCTCTCACCGAATATTATTTTTAAATATTTATTTGTATACTAATAATCTTTTTACTAATATGTGTTGATGCATATGTGCGGAGAATAAGCAAATTGCACTCTCGCGGCCCGGATACGTGCGGCACGCCTACCCGATCAACTCGGGAGACTCGCCTCGCCCCTCGCGATTCGTTCTGCGGACTCGCCACGCTCGTGGATCCCCCGCCGCGGACTCGCTACGATCGTGGAACCTCCCGCCGCGGACTCGCCATGTCCGGCGACTCGTCCATCGCGGACTCGCCATGCTCCGGACCTCGCCTAAACGCGGACACGCTTAAACGCGGACTCGCTAGGCTCGGGGACTTGCCCGTTGTGGACTCGTCCGCCACGTCGACATCGCCATAGCGCGACCTCCGTCCGCCGCGTCGACTCCGTGTCCGCTGCGTCGACTTCGCCACAGCGCGACCTCCGTCCGCCGCGTCGACCCTGTGTCCGCCACGTCGACATCGCCATAGCGCGACCTCCGTCCACCGCGTCGACCCCGTGTCCGCCGCGTCGACTTCGCCACAACGCGACCTCCGTCCGCCGCGTCGACCCCGTGTCCGCCGCGTCGACTTCGCCACAACGCGACCTCCGTCCACCGCGTCGACCCCGTGTCCGTCGCGTCGACTTCGCCATAGCGTGATCTCCGTCCGCCGCGTCGACCTCGTGTCCGCCGCGCCGACTTCGCCGTAGCGCGACCTCCGTCCGCCGCATCGACTTTTTCCGGCTAGACGCCGTGTGACCCTGTCTGATACGATAAATGCGTACGCCGTGCTTTCTAAGGGACCTTCATCGTCCGAGTCGCCAGAGAGGGTCGCTTGCCATGCTGCATGGACTCACCACTAGGCGTCTCTTCCCCTCGGGAAAAATCAATTCGCCTTTGTCAACCTTTGAAAGAGCGACTCGCAATGGCCAAGTAGTGCGGACGAGGACTCGCAAACCGAGCCTCGGTTCGTCCACGAAAAACGCTAACCGAGAGCCATCATTGGAGTCGCCTTGCTCGACTGGCCTTCCGGGCCAAGACAAATGGCAGTGCTACACAAACATCACCATGTCCTCCTCAACCTTAGATAGTGCGACTCGCACGGCCAAGTACTGCGGACGAGGACTCGCAAACCGAGCCTCGGATCGTCCAGGAAGAACGCCAAGTCGAGAGCCATCTTTGGAGTCGCCATGCGACTGGCCCCCGGGCCAAGACGAGAGACTCGCTAACAAAAACAGTGCAATCAACATCATCGCGGACTCGCAATCATCGCGGACTCGCCACACTCGGGGACTCTCCCCTCGCGGACTCGCCACACTCGGGGACTCTCCCCTCACGGACTCGCCACACTCGGGGACTCTCCCCTCGCGGACTCGCAATCATCGCGGACTCGCCACACTCGGTGACTCTCCCCTCGCGGACTCGCCACACTCGGGGACTCTCCCCTCGCAAACTCGCAATCATCGCGGACTCGCCACACTCGGTGACTCTCCCCTCGCGTACTCGCAATCATCACGGACTCGCCATGCTCGCGGACTATCCTCTCGCAGACTCGCTCGACCTCGCCACTCGCCACGCTCGGCAACAACCACTACAATTTTCAAAATATGAGCCTCAAGTCGCCTCTACAAGCCAACTCGAGCCTCGGGGACTACTCCTAGGCATGCTGTGTGTACGCGTGGTTCCGCGACCGCGGTTCGCCCTCATCGACTCGCCACCGTGGACTCGCCCTCGCGTACTCAACACGCTCGGGGACTCGCCACCGCGGACTCTCCCTCGCGTACTCAACACGCTCGGGGACTCGCCACCACGGACTCGCCCTCGCGTACTCGACACGCTCGGGGACTCGCCACCGCGGACTCGCCCTCGCGTACTCGACACGCTCGGGGACTCGCCACCGCGGACTCGCCCTCGCGTACTCGACACGCTCGGGGACTCACCGCCGTGGACTCTCCACTCGTGTACTCTACACGCTCGGGGACTCGCCACCGCGTACTCTACACGCTCGGGCACTCGGCACTCGCCGGTCGCTCGACCTCGCCACTCGCTGCGCTCGGGAACTCGGTACGCTCCATGTTCGGGGACTCGTCGCCACTGGCGGCTTCACCGACACCCTGCGTCTTTCGCCAACTGGCCATCACCGACTGGCTCACGCCAACCGCCTCCCGCTTCACGGTTCATTTCTCTGTTTAGGAGCTCGTCACCGATTCGCCACGACCCATCGTCAAGACTCTCCGCGCCCTGCCTCAAGCCCGCGTCGAATTGACAACGCGCTCGGGGACTACTGATGGGGGAATACCAATCGGGGTATACCCACGAAGCGGATTCGCCAGCTGGATCGAGCCGACTGGAACCTAGCCCTGAGCGGGTCAACTCGCCCAATACGGCGACTGGCGCATACTGGATCCAGACGACTGGCGCCGACTGGAGGCCCAAGACGGCGACTCGTATACAAAGACCACCAACACACTTGTAAACCCTAATTGGCTGCATATATAAAGCCACCAGGGGCACCCCCACGGGACATCTTCTCCCACATTAGACTAGATCTAGTCTCTCCCTCCGCCTATGGCGGCTCTCATGTAAACCAATCTATGATCATATACTGGATTGATAGCAGGACGTAGCGATCCTCCACCGAGGGGACGTGAACCTGGGTACATCGTGTGCCAATCTCGCTCCCGGATTCTCCTACGTCGCCTTGCTCCCTCTACGTAAGCTACCCCCAGTAGCATCTGCCGTGACTATTCCCACGACAGACTTTTTTCAGATCGAACCAAAGACAGTAATGTACTTGGCTAAACACAGTGTTGCTACTTGGCCAAAGAAGAAGTGTTGTATATCTTATGCAAACATAACCAATGACTAGGGTTAGAGGTTGCTGGATCATTAATACCTTTTCATTTATTTAATGTTATAGATTTTTGTACAAGAAGTAGCTCTCGTATGTCTATGTGGCTATCTTCAGTTCCTGAGGTTTTAGCTGATACCTTCCATACTACTGTAATACCTGATGTTTGAGTAATACAAGTCTATTCGCAAAAAAAGACCATAAGCCCCTATCCTGGCCATCTCTTCTTAAGTTCGCCACAACACAATTTCATAACTGCAAATTGAGGATGTGATAATAAGACATGGCGACCGATCAAACAATCCAAAATAATGTAAAAAAAGAATCTAAAATAAATATGAACAATAAACCAACGTTTTGGGTCTTGGGAACCATGCATGCGGCCTGTTTTTTTCAAAAAAGTAAAAAAAAATGGTACTTCAAAGTTTCAAACAATAATGTAAAAATATTTTGTAAACAATATTGTATTCTACGGCATGAAGTTTTAAATCGAGATAGCTTATACTTAAGAATTGAGTCTAGCTCATTTAGTTAGAAAAGTGGATGTACAACCTAACCACCCAGGTTCAAGTCCTCACGAACATGGATTTGGGTTTTTACTATTTCAAAAGCAAAACATAACTGTAGGGCTTCTCCTACCACATTCCTTCCAAAAATATCTTATACTTTGGGCTGCCCCAAATATTACAAAAGTGAAGATCTGAAGTATTGCACAGATCTAAAGCGACTAAGCTTGCTAGGCTGCTTGCTTCAGAGTGCTTTCAGCCATCAGTTGGTTACAAAGCCTGAAATAAACTAAAATAGTCACAAGCTTTGACCTTGTCATTACATGGCGATGCAACACGTGCTCAATGAAATCTACAAGTCATGAACTTGAAATTACTTCAATAGGATCATATAGATCGAGCATGATAGCTAGATGCGACAAAAAGATCGGTTGAAAAGAGGAAGATATTCTTGAAGTTAAGAGAAAATAAGCGTGCAAGGGGCGGGCCCAATTCAATTCAAGGTATTCAAATGAATACCCAAAAAACTCCAACAAACACTAGTCACATTTAGTATGTAACATATGTATATGTGAAAAAAATTAGTAAACTTTAAAAGGAGACAGAGTATTCAACGGTTAAGTCCAAGAGCCCACTTTCCTCCTCCCAAGTCTAATTGGCCCAATTAGTTAACTGGCCCATTATCTCCATGCGGCCTTTTTTCTAATGAAAAAAGTCAAAAACAGTATTTCAAAGTTTCAAAAAATTATTAAAAAAATACTTTGTAGATAATATTGTATTCTACAGACGTGTGAACTTTTAAATGGAAATAGCTTATACTTTGGTCTAAGAAAACATGACAAAACTAAAGATCTAAAATAGTGAAAAGTGCAGATTTTGAAACCTCCAAAATAGGTCAAATTTTATCACTTTGGGGCTGTCTGAATACAGAGTATTATGCGTTCAGATTTTCACGGTGAGGGAATACATTATTGTCTATATATAGGATAAAATTCTGAAATTTTCGAAAGTTTAAGATGTTGTTTTCAAAATTTTAAAAAACGATCTACAAGTAACCCAAACTCTAAGTCAGAAAATTTGAGGAATCTATCTTTTTATGAAATTTTATAATTCAAGAGAAAAGATACATTACTCAGTTTATGGATTAGCTGCTTTTTCATTGTTTTTCTTCACACATGTAAGTTCTTTTGGCAAATTTCACCTGAAGTGCTCGGAATGCCCAGACAGAACTGACCTTGTCATACAATGGATTTCACCGAGGTCATGCACAAGCTCTGACCTCATCATACAATGCTTCAAGTGTTCCTTTATTCAATCATAAAATCAATCTAAACTTACTCGACCCTTTATTTCACATGGGTTGCCTCCCATGAAGCGCTCTTTTATGGTCTATAGCTCGACCATAGTGTTTCTCACTTCGTCTCAATCTTATCCTTCTTCCAGTTAGCGTTCATTCCATACTTTTGCTCAATCAATTCTTCTAGGATAATTATTCTTAAGGTGATTGCACTTATATCTTCTTTTGGGCGATAATGCTTCAAGCGTTGTCCATTCACCACCCATGAAAGAGAGGGTGTTTTCCCCTAGAGCTTTACTGCTCCCAATGCATAAGCTTCTTTAACTACATAGGGGCCTTCCCACTTTGATCTGAGCTTTCCTGAAAACAACTTCAGACGAGAGTTATAGAGCAAAACTTTATCTCCACTTTTAAAGACCTTATCCGCTATTTCTCTATCATGCAATCTTTTTTACTTTTTCCTTAAAGAATCTAGCATTTTCATAAGCTTTACTCCTAAACTCATCTAAAGCATGTATGTCTAATAAACGCTTTTCTCCTACTGCTTTAAGATCATAGTTTAGGTTCTTGATTTCCCCAAAGGCTCTATGTTTCAATTCTAAAGGTGGATGGCACGCCTTGCCGTATACCATCTTATATGGTGTCATACCCATCGGATTTTAAATGCAATTTGGTATGCCCAAAGAGTGTCATTTAGCTTGTATGACCAATCTTTTCTTGATTTATCCACCATCTTCTCGAGTATGGTCTATAGTTCTCTATTTGAGAGTTCCACTTGACCACTTGTTTGAGGATGATATGGTGAAACAACACGGTGAGTTACTCCATATCTGCAGAGGATTTTCCTAAAAGTTCCTTTCATAAAATGAGAACCACCGCCAGTGATTAAAAATGTACGAACTCCAAACCAGGGAAATATGATAACCTTGATCATCTTCATAGAAGTGGCTGCATCTGCATGGTTAGTTGGAATAGCTTCAACCATTTAGTAACATATTCAATAGCAACAAGAGTAGGAGTATAACCATTTGATTCTATAAAGTGTCCCATGTAATCCATGATACGTTGGAAACGTATCTATAATTTTTGAGGCTCCATTCTTGTTTTTTATCTACTTTGCTTTACTTGTCCACACTATGAGGTGCTTTTTACATGTTTTCTAGTACTAACCTGCTAACAAGTTGCAACAGTGCCAGATGTTGGAGATATGCCCTAGAGGCAATAATAAATTTAGTTATTATTATATCTTTGTGTTTATGATAAATGTTTACATTCATGCTATAATAGTATTAACAAGGAAACATTAATACTTGTGTGATTTGTAAACTTAAATTGAAGTCCCTAGTAAAGCCTCTTCTTAATACTAGCTTGTTGGTTAATAAATGATTGTGGTTTCCCTATCATGAACATTGAGATGTTATTAACAACAAGATCATATCGTTAGGAGAATGATATGATGGACATACTCCTATAGATAAGCATAGCATAAAGATCAAGTCATTTTTAATAGTTCAATTGCTATATGCTTTCTGATACATAGTAACCTAATTCCTTCGACCATGAGATCATGCTTATCACCATCACCGGAAGGATGCTTTGATGACATCAAACACAACACCGTAACTGGGTGGCTATAAAGGTGGCATTGAGTGTTCAAAAAGTATTGGTTGAGACACATGGATCAAGAGTGGGATTTGTCCATCCATATGACGGATAGATATACTCTGGGCCCTCTCGGTGGAATGTCATCCAATTAGCTTGCAAGCATGTGACTGGCTCACAAGGGATCACATATCACGGGAACGAGAAAAGAGTACTTATCAGTAACGAGGTTGAACTAGGTATGCAGAGATACCGACGATCAAAACCTCGGATAAGTAAACTATCGTGAGACAAAGGGAAATTGGTATCGTATGTAAGTGGTTCATTCGATCGCAAAGTAATCGTAGAAATATGTGGGAGCCATATGAATTTCCAGATTCCTCTATTGGTTATTGTTCGGAGAAGTGTCTCGATCATGTCCGCATAATTCACGAACCGTAGGGAGACACACTTAAGGATTCGACGTTGTTGAGTAGTTATGGAATGATGAGTAAGAGACCGAATGTTGTTCGGAGTCTCGGATGGGATCCGGGATATCACGAGGAGATCCGGAATGGTCCGGAGAATAAGATTCATATAAGGAAAGTCCTGTTTCGGGGTTGGAGAATGGTTCCGGTGTTTTCCTCGGGAATGTTCTAGAAGGTTCCGGAATGTCCGGCACTCCGGAGAGGAAGGGTACATGAATGTGTCATAACAAGTTGGAATGGTTGCATCATGTACTAGATGTCATCGCTGAACAAAATAAAGGGTTAAATCAAATCCTAGTTTGAAAAGTCAAACGCCAATTTGAAAAGTCAAACGGCTATTTTGTTTGGTGGAGGGAGAGTAGGAAACCTACTTGGGGAGGAAGTCCCTCTCCCTCCACCGCCGGCCTTGGAAGCCGAGTTGGGGAGGGACTCCCCTCCCCTTGGCGCACCCTCTCCACCTATATAAGGAGGGGCAGGGCTGCCCCTCCAAGACCTACACCTTGCCCCTCTAAACCCTAACCCTAGCCGCCGCCGCCCACCATAGCCGCCGCCCTAGGGTTTCTCCCAAGCCGCCGAGTTGGGGCTTCTAGTTGCCCTAGCCGCCGGCCTAGCCCCTTCTACTTGGTGTGTCTAAACCCTAGATCACCGAGGCTCTCTCATAGTCCACCATACTCGCTCCGGCTTAAGGCGAAGCCCTGCGAGATCTCCCCTCTACTTCCGGTACCACGCCGTCGTGCTGCCGGAATCGCGAGGAGAGTGCTACAACCTCCGCTGCCTGCTGGAACAAGGGAGAGGAAGGTCTTCGTCGAGTACCGAATGTGTGACCGACTGCGGAAGCGTTGCCGGAACGCAGCGCCGGAAGGATCGTCTACACGATCTTGAGATCGGGAAGAGTACGACTACATCACCCACGAGAATCCGCTCTCGTTAAAAAGTTTGGAATCTTCGAGGGTGAGTTATTCCATCGACTCGTTGCTACAATATAGTAGGTAGATCTTGGCTTGTTTGTTTGTATGCGGTAGAATTTTTTTGTTTTCCATGCTACGAACCCCAACACCAGATGCATGTTTTCTGTTGTTTTTGGTTTCAGAAAAGTTAGTAAAGAAATATTCTCCGAATTGGACGGGACAAATGTCAAAGTCAATTACTTTCCGTGGGGAACAAAAAGTCCAGAGGAGAGCCGGAGGGGCCATCCAGGGGGGCCAGACCCACCCCAGGCATGGGTGGGCCCATCCCTACGCCTAGCTAGGGTTTGGTGGCCCTGGCCGCCTCCTCGGTCTCCCCCTTCGCCTATAAGAAGCCCCTGATGCAGAAACCCTAAGCACCCGATCATAAATCCACGAAACCGTCTGTAGCCGCCGCCACCATCGTCCCTAGATCGGTGGATCTGAAGTTCTTCCTGGCACCCTGCCGGAGGGGAGATCATCCCGGAGGCCTTCTCTCCGGTATGATATGTGAGTAGTTCCACATTGGACTATGGGTCCATGTAGTAGCTAGATGGTTGTATCTCCTCCTTTGTGCTTTCATGTATAGATCTTGTGAGCTCCGTTCATGATCAAGATCTAATCTATTTGTAATCATGCATGTTGTGTTTGCGGGGATCCGATGGATATTGAGATTATTATGTTGGTTTGATTAATGGTTTTGTCTTTATGATTCTATCATGTCTGTGTTGTTCGTGATCTTGCATGCTCTCCGTTGTTAGTAGCTATCTTGGCCAAGTAGTTGCTAGTGACTCCAAGAGGGGGTATTTATGGTCGATAGTGGGTTCATGCCTCTAGTTTCCAAGGGAAGTGACAATAATCTCTTCTGTTGTAGATGTGTTGTTGCTACTAGGGAGAAAACAACGGTCTCTTGTTCATGGAATATGTGGACTATTTACCTTACACACTTTTCTTAAAGCAGTTGTCTATTGCTTGCAACTTAATACTGGAGGGGGTTCGGATGATAACCTGAAGGTGGACTTCTAGTCATAGATGTAGTTGGATGACGGTCTATGTATCTTGTTGTATTGCCCAATCAACCTCATAGGATCTTTGTGACTAGTAATTGCATTGTTATGCCTTGCTCAGTTCCTATCAATTGCCCTGCTATAATTTGTTTACCATTCATGTCATGTTGTTTATCTAAGGAGAGCACCTCTAGTGAACTATGGACCCCGGTCCAATCTTTACCATTGATACATATTCCACTATTACTTGTTTACTTGCTGCAAACCACCATTACCTTCCACACCATATATTTAATCCTTTGTTATAGAAAACCGGTGAGCTTGACAACCTCACTGTTCGTCGGAACAAAGTATTGAGTTTGTGTTGTGTAGGTCTCCACATTGTTTGCAACACCTATGTGACATTTCCTTCCTCCTTCTGGTTCGATAACCTCGGTCTCAACTGAGGGAAAACTTGATGTTGTGCTCTTCACACCCTACGCTTGGAGTTACCAACGAAGTGCCACGTCGAGCACCATCAAGTCTTTCTGGCGCCGTTGCCGGGGAGGCCAAGGACGTCTTCACTAGGAGAGTCCTTCACTTCCTTTCTCTTTACTTTGTTTTTAGTTTGCTTTGTTTCTTTTGCTTTGGTTTTGTTTGCCTATTTTCAAAAAAAAAACACACAAAATGAACTCTGCTAAGAACACCAAGTTGTGTGACTTCACTAGCACCAACAACAATGATTTCCTAAGCACTCCTATTTCTCCACCTACTCCTAATGCTACCTTTTATGAAATTAAGCCTGCTTTGTTGAAACTTGTGATGAGATAGCAATTTTCTGGTGCTGGTTCTGATGATCCTGCTTCCCAACTTAATAGCTTTGTTGAACTTTGTGAGATGCAAAAGTATAAGGATGTAGATGGAGATATTATTAAGCTCGAGATTTTTACTTTCTCCTTGAGGGAAAAGCTAAAGAATGGTTGCTTTCTTTGCCTAAAAATAGTATTGATTCTTGGACTAAGTGCAAAGATGCTTTTATTGGAAAGTAGTATCCTCCTGCTAATATTATATCTATGAGAAGTGATATCATGAAATTTAAACAACTTGATAGTAAACATGTTGCTCCATCTTGGGAAAGAATGAAATATTTGGTTAAGAATTGCCCTACTCATGGACTCACTACTTGGATGGTTATCGAGACTTTTTATGCAGGTTTGAACTTCTCCTCAAGAAATTTGTTGGATTCAGCTGCTGGAGGTACTTTTATGGGCCTTACCTTGGGTGCTGCAACAAGGCTCCTTGATAATATGATGGTTAAAACTACTCTGAATGTCATGTTGAGAGAGCTCCACATGGTAAGAAGGTAAATTCTGTTGAGGAAACTTCCTCTTTGAGTGAAAAGATTTATGTTATTATGGCTATGCTTGTTAATGGGAAAGCTCCTCTAGATCCTAATAGTGTTCCCTTAGCCTCTTTGGTTGCTCAAGAAGAGAAAGTTGATGTGAACTTCATTAGAAACAACAATTTCAACAACAATGCATATGGTAATTATAGGCCTTATCCTCCTAGTGGGAATACTTATCATGGTAGATCTGGAATGCCTAGTGAAGAAAGGATTCTAGAAGTAGAGAGATCCACTAAGAAGTTTATGCAAATGCAATATGAGCAAAATAAGATTTTCACTAAAACTATGGAGGAGAAATATATTATCTTGAAAAGCATTAGTCATCGGCTTGACAATTTGAATAGAGAAATTCCTAGTTTACAGTCAAAAATTTTGAGTGCTGAGAAAAACATATCCTCTTTGTCTGAAGCTCAGTCTTCCTTGATTAATAAAATGGCTGCTAAACCTGAAACTATGGAAAACACCTTTGCTACTGCTCATGCCATACAAGTTACTATTGATGAAAATGTTAGGCTATTAGCTCAACTTCATGCTAAGTGGGAAAGGGAAGCTTACACTATCGGCCCAGGCGTTTCTCTAACACAGAATACAAACTCCATGGACTTACAAGTCCCCTCTTTATTTCACACCGGTGACACCCATAGAAAAAAGAACATGATATCAACTGAGTACAACAAGGTACAACTGCAATGTTGAAAACGTTCCCTGTGACAACACGGTTCTGCTAATTCCAACTTATAAGTGCAAGCATATACAACAAAGTTGTCACAATGGTTAAAGTTTATTAGGGGCAAAGAATAAAGTGTTCCATCAAGTTCGTGAGGGCTTTAATCACTAAGTTTTCACATAACAAAATAGTTTTTAATTGGAAGATAGTTGAAAACAAGAATATACTTGGAATGGTGTAACACACCATGCATAGGAGTTTATAGTGGACACTTTGGAATAACTTGGTTTCTTGGGAGTTGGAAGCATGAGTAGATCTTACTCATACAAGTGGAGGCTAGCAAAAGACTGGGAGCAACCAACTAAGAGAGCAATAATGGCCAAAATCATGCAGAGCAACAAAGCATACTAATCAAAGCAAAAATTGGTACTACAAGTCAAGGACTAAATGATCATAGAGGCTAATGGTGACTTGTGAGAGTCATAACATGGTGTGAGCATGTGCCAAGTCAACCTAAGCAAAACATCGAAGGAGAATACCACAATACTATGCTTTTGCATGCTAAAACAACGCATAATTTCTTGAAGGCACACTAAGAAATCCCAATTGTTTGGAACAAGACATGCTACAGCAATAATCACTAAGCATCAGGTCAAAACAACACCTAGCATGTCATGCTAAAGTCTAAGTCACAGTCAATGCAAGCTCCTCTTGCACTTCAAGCAAGAACTTACTACTCCTTTCCAAACACCAATGAAACTTATTTGCAAATAAACACATCGAGAACGGGGGTCCAAACTACTAAAGCAAAGTAAACAAACTAAGCAAAGCAAACGAAAACTAAGACGCTCCAGGAACAACACAACTGTGCATGAAACAATAAAAACGAAGTGTTTAGACAGACCTGAGCTTTTTATTGATGAAGAAGGGGATGCCTTGGGCATCCCCAAGCTTTGACGCTTGTACCTCTTGGATATTTCTTGGGGTGACACCATGGTGGAATCCCTAAGCTTGAGCTTTTGTCCATTCTTCATCTCATTGCATCATCCTCTCTCTACACCTGAAAATTTTCCTTCATACAAAACTTCACACAATCCTCATTAGCAACATTAGTGTATTCAAAAGATATTAGACTTTTGGCAAAGCTTTGTAACAGAAAGACTTTTCATTGAAAACACAATCTACTATACTAAATCCTTCAAAAAGCTCAATTTACCTGAAGAGAACTCAAAAAGGAATCAATAAGAAGCAAATGCAAATAATGGCAGAAATCTGTTAAAACAGACCAGCAGGTAGAAACCAATTTTTTTCGAACATCTTCTATTGCTCCAATAAAAAATTGTTGAACTAACGAACGTTATCTAACATACTGGGGGATTTATTCGTAAATTTTGATCTCAATCCAAATTACAGAGCCTCCTCACGAATTTTTTTGGTGGAGGATAGAAATCTGTTTCGGGACAGCAACTCCCCAAATCTTACTTCCCTCTCATTAGAGGTCATTCTTGGCAAACAAAGCAAACAAAATGATAAGGAGAGGTCATTACAGAAGTAATAACTTCCAAGACTCAAGGAAACTCTTGGGTTATCTCCCAACAAGTACTTTTATTTAACGCCTTTAAGTTAGGCACAAGAACTAAGAAGAATCAATTATTTTCAAATGAAGAAGCATTAACATTCATACTTGCAAATTCTTCAACTATGAAAGGTATCTCATCCAAGTGGGTTTTGGAGGATCCCTTCTCGTCTCTCTTTGGTCTACTAGTTTCATCAAAAAGATTTTCAGGAGAAATCCAATCAAAGTTCTTTTAAAAGGCTTCATGCATTCCAACAAGCTTAAAGGGGATGGGTATATTGAATTCTTCTCTAGGCTTAGTTTTATCAGAAATATCCACAACATCTAAACTTGAGCCTAGCATATGGAAACGCTCAAAAACCTTTTTGGCTTCCCTAGCAACATCATGGAATTCGTTAAATAAAGTTTCAAGGATTAATTCCCTATTTTCAGCATTCTTTTCTTCTTTAAGTTTTAGGAATAAGTATTGTGTGAAGGGGTTAAGGCTAACAAACCTAGCCTCTAACATATGAACTAAAGAAGCTGCAGCAATCTCATAATTAGGATCAAGCTCCTCTATAGATTTATCCTCAATATCCTCATGCTTGCTAACATGATTAAATAATTCTTTAATATTATCTTTCCCAATTATGCGGCCACTACCTATTGCAAGATCTTTCAGGGCGAACTTGGGGAGCAACATGGTGAGCTAGAGCAGGAACTATTTTTTGTGTGTTTTTGAATTGAGAAAGCAAACCAAACTAGACTAATTTTTTTTTTCGAAAGACGCAAACAAAACCAAGCAAAAGAAACAAAGCAAACTAAAAACAAAGTAAAGAGAAAGGAAGTGAAGGACTCCCCTAGTGAAGACGTCCTGAGCCTCCCCGGCAACGGCGTCAGAAAGAGTTGATGGTGCTCGACGTGGCACTTTGTTGGTAACCCCAAGCGCAGGGTGTGAAGAGCACAACATCACGTTTTCCCTCAGTTGAGACCGAGGTTATCGAACCAGAAGGAGTAAGGAAACGCCACACATGTGTTGCAAACAACGTGGAGACCTGCACAATATAAACTCAAGACTTTTTCTCAACGAACAGTGAGGTTGTCAAGCTCACCGGTTTGCTGTAACAAAGGATTAAACGTATGGTGCGGAAGGTAATGGTGGTTTGCAGCAGGTAAACAAGTAACAGTGGAAGATGTATCAATGGTAAAGATTGGACCGGGGTCCATAGTTCACTAAAAGTGCTCTCCTTAGATAAACAACATGGCATGAAGGGTAAACAAATTAGAGCAGGGCAATTGACAGGAACTGAGAAAGGCATAACAATGCAATTACTAGTCAGAAAGATCCTATGAGGTTGATTGGGCAATACAACAAGATACATAGACCGCCATCCAACTTCATCTATGACTAGAAGTCCACGTTCAGGTTATCATCCGAGCCCCCTCCAGTATTAAGTTGCAAGCAAGAGACAACTGTTTGGAACAAGACATGCTACAGCAATAATCACTAAGCATAAGGTCAAAACAACACCTAGCATGTCATGCTAAAGTCTAAGTCACAGTCAATGCAAGCTCCTCTTGCACTTCAAGCAAGAACTTACTACTCCTTTCCAAACACCAAGCAAACTTATTTGCAAAGCAACACAGCGAGAAGGGGGTCCAAACTACTACAGAAAATTAAACAAACTAAGCAAAGCAAACGAAAACTAATACGCTCCAAGAACAACACAACTGTGCATGAAACAATAAAAACGAAGTGTCTAGACATACCTGAGCATTTTATTGATGAAGAAGGGGATGCCTTGGGCATCCCCAATCTTTGACGCTTGTAACTCTTGGAATTTCTTGGGGTTACACCATGGTGGCATCCCCAAGCTTGAGCTTTTGTCCATTCTTCATCTCATTGCATCATCCTCTCTCTACACCTGAAATTTTTCCTTCATACAAAACTTCACACAATCCTCATTAGTAACATTAGTGTATTCAAAAGATATTAGACCACTGGCAAAGCTTTGGAACAGAAAGGCTTTTCACTAAAAACACAAGCTACTATACTAACTCCTTCAAAAAGCTCAATTTACTTGAAGAGAACTCAAAAAGGAATCAATAAGAAGCAAATGCAAATAATGGCAGAAATTTGTCAAAACAGACCAGCAGGTAGAAACTGAATTTTTATGTTGCTCAAATCAAAAAGTATTGAACTAACGAAAGTTAGCTAACATACTGGGGGATTTATTCGTAACTTTTGAGCTAAATCCGAGTTACAGAGCCTCCTCACGATTTTTTTTGGTGGAGAACAGAAATCTGTTTCGGGACAGCAATTCCCCAAATCTTACTTCCCTCTCATTAGAGGTCATTCTTGGCACAAAAAGCAAACAAAAAGGATAAGGAGAGGTCATTACTGAAGTAAGAACTTCCAAGACTCAAGGAAACTCTTGAGTTATCTCCCAACAAGTACTTTTCTTTAACGCCTTTAAGTTAGGCACAAGAAGCAAGAAGAATCAAGTATTTTCAAATGAAGAAGCATTAACATCAAATCTTGCTTTCAAAGGAGGAGCAAAAGGCAACCTCTCTAATCTCATAGGGAAGTGTTCAATACCTTTCTTAAATGGAAAATGATATTTAATGGTGCCTTCTTTCATATCAATGATGGAACCAACTGTTCTAAGAAAAGGTCTTCCCAAAGTAATAGGACAAGAAGCATTGTATTCGACATCCAAAACATAGAAATCCACAGGGACATAAGCATTATTAACCATGATGAGAACATCATTAATACTCCCCATGAGTTTCTTCTTAGCATTATCATTGAGTGGGACATCCAAATAACAATCTTCCAAAGGTGGCAAATCAAGCATTTCATAAATCTTCCTAGGCATAATAGAGACACTAGAACCAAGATCACATGAAGCTTTGAGATCAAAGTGATTCACTTTCATATTAATAATGGGTTCCCAACTATCTTCTACTTTCCTTGGAATAGAAGCTTTGTGTTTTAGCTTCTCTTCCTTAATTTTCACAAGAGCATCTGTAATATGTTTAGTGAAAGCAACATGCATATCACTAGCATCAGGACTTCTAGCAAGCTTTTGCAAGAACATGATCACTTTAGGAATATTAAAACCATCAATATCAAAATCAAACTTAGCATCACTAGTAGTAGGATCCATAGGCTTAGGCATAGTGGGAGTAGGAGTAGGGACTACTTGTGGTTTAGTGGTGATGGTGCACGCACTATTGTTTCTATCAATTTCAGCTTCCCTTTCCCACTTAGCATGAAGTTGAGCTAATATCCTAACATTTTCATCAATAGTAACTTGTATGGCATGAGCAGTAGCAAAGGTGTTTTCCATAGTTTCAGGTTTAGCAGCCATTTTATTAATCAAGGAAGACTGAGCTTCAGACAAAGAGGATATGTTTTTCTCAGCACTCAAATTTTTTGACTGTAAACTAGGAATTTCTCTATTCAAAATGTCAAGCCGATGACTAATGTTTTTCAAGATAATATATTTCTCCTCCATAGTTTTAGTGAAAATCTTATTTTGCTCATATTGCATTTGCATAAACTTCTTAGTGGATCTCTCTACTTCTAGAATCCTTTCTTCACTAGGCATTCCAGATCTACCATGATAAGTATTCCCACTAGGAGGATAAGGCCTATAATTACCATATGCATTGTTGTTGAAATTGTTGTTTCTAATGAAGTTCACATCAACTTTCTCTTCTTGAGCAACCAAAGAGGCTAAGGGAACACTATTAGGATCTAGAGGAGCTTTCCCATTAACAAGCATAGCCATAATAACATAAATCTTTTCACTCAAAGAGGAAGTTTCCTCAACAGAATTTACCTTCTTACCATGTGGAGCTCTCTCAACATGCCATTTAGAGTAGTTAACCATCATATTATCAAGGAGCCTTGTTGCGGCACCCAAGGTAAGGCCCATAAAAGTACCTCCAGCAGCTGAATCCAACAAATTTCTTGAGGAGAAGTTCAAACCTGCATAAAAAGTCTCGATAATCATCCAAGTAGTGAGTCCATGAGTAGGGCAATTCTTAACCAAATATTTCATTCTTTCCCAAGATGGAGCAACATGTTTACTATCAAGTTGTTTAAATTTCATGATATCACTTCTCATAGATATAACATTAGCAGGAGGATACTACTTTCCAAAAAAAGCATCTTTGCACTTAGTCCAAGAATCAATACTATTTTTAGGCAAAGAAAGCAAACATTCTTTAGCTTTTCCCCTCAAGGAGAAAGTAAAAATCTCGAGCTTAATAATATCTCCATCTACATCCTTATACTTTTGCATCTCACAAAGTTCAACAAAGCTATTATTTGGGAAGCAGGATCATCAGAACAAGCACCAGAAAATTGCTCTCTCATCACAAGATTCAACAAATCAGGCTTAATTTCATAAAAGGTAGCATCAGGAGCAGGTGGAGCAATAGGAGTGCTTAGGAAATCATTGTTGTTGGCACTAGTGAAGTCACACAACTTGGTGTTCTCAGCAGAGTTCATTTTGGTAAAGGTGGACAAGCCAAAAACATCAGCAACAGCTAGAGCAGGAACTAATTTTTGTGTGTTTTTTTTAAAAGAGGCAAACAAAACCAAAGAAAAAGAAACAAAGCAAACTAAAAACAAAGTAAATAGAAAGGAAGTGAAGGACTCCCCTAGTGAAGACGTCCTTGGCCTCCCCGGCAACGGCGCCAGAAAGACTTGATGGTGCTCGACGTGGCACTTCGTTGGTAACTCCAAGCGTAGGGTGTGAAGAGCACAACATCAAGTTTTCCCTCAGTTGAGACCGAGGTTATCGAACCAGAAGGAGGAAGGAAATGTCACATAGGTGTTGCAAACAATGTGGAGACCTGCACAACACAAACTCAAGACTTTGTCCCGACGAACAGTGAGGTTGTCAAGCTCACCGGTTTGCTGTAACAAAGGATTAAACATATGGTGTGGAAGGTAATGGTGGTTTGCAGCAAGTAAACAAGTAACAGCGGAATATGTATCAATGGTAAAGATTGGACTGAGGTCCATAGTTCACTAGAGGTGCTCTCCTTAGATAAACAACATGGCATGAACGGTAAACAAATTATAGCAGGGCAATTGACAGGAACTGAGCAAGGCATAACAATGAAATTACTAGTCAAAAAGATCCTATGAGGTTGATTGGGCAATACAACAAGATACATAGACCGTCATCCAACTACATCTATGACTAGAAGTCCACCTTCAGGTTATCATCCGAACCCCCTCCAGTATTAGGTTGCAAGCAACAGACAACTGCTTTAAGCAAAGTGTGTAAGGTAAACAGTCCACATGTTCCATGAACAAGAGACCGTTGTTTTCTCCCTAGTAGAAACAACACATCTACAACCGAAGAGATTATTGTCACTTCCCTTGGAAACTAGAGGCATGAACCCACTATCGAGCATAAATACCCCCTCTTGGAGTCACTAGAAACTACTTGGCCAAGATATCTACTAACAACGGAGAGCATGCAAGATCACAAATAACACAGACATGATAGAATCATAAAGTTAAAAAACCATTAATCAAACCAACATAATAATATCAATATCCATCGGATCCCCGCAAACACAACATGCATGATTACAAATAGATTAGATCTTGATCATGAACGGAGCTCACAAGATCTATACATGAAAGCACAAAAGGAGGAGATACAACCATCTAGCTACTACATGGACCCATAGTCCAATGTGGAACTACTCACGCATCATACCAGAGAGAAGGCCTCCGGGATGATCTCCCCTCTGGCAGGGTGCCGGGAAGAACTTCAGATCCCCCCGATCTAGGGATGATGGTGATGGCGGATACAGACGGTTTCGTGGATATTTGATCGGGTACCCAGGGTTTTTGCATCGGGGGCTTCTTATAGGCGTAGGGGGAGACCGAGGCGGCTGCCAGGGCGACCAAACCCTAGCCAGGTGTGGGGTGGAGCCCACCGGCGCCTGGGGTGGGTGTGGCCCCTCTGTCCGGCCCCTCCGTCTCTCCTCTAGACTTATTGTTCCCCACGGAAAGTAATTGACTTTGTCCTTTGTCCCATCCAATTCTGAGAATATTTCTTTACTAACTTTTCTGAAACCAAAAACAGCGGAAAACAGGCATCTGGCACTGTTGCAACTTGTTAATAGGTTAGTACCAGAAAACATGTAAAAAGCACCTCAAAGTGTAGACAAGTAAATCAAAGTAGATACTAAACAACCATGGAGCATCAAAAATTATAGACACGTTTCCAATGTATCAATCTTGTGAGCTCCGTTCATGATCAAGATCTAATCTATTTGTAATCATGCATGTTGTGTTTGCAGGGATCCGATGAATATTGAGATTATTATGTTGGTTTGATTAATGGTTTTGTATTTATGATTCTATCATGTCTGTGTTGTTTGTGATCTTGCATGCTCTCAATTGTTAGTAGCTATCTTGGCCAAGTAGTTGTTAGTGACTCCAAGAGGGGGTATTTATACTCGATAGTGGGTTCATGTCTCTAGTTTTCAAGGGAAGTGATAATAATCTCTTCAGTTGTAGATGTGTT
Source organism: Avena sativa (assembly GCA_916181665.1). Classification (NCBI taxonomy): domain Eukaryota; kingdom Viridiplantae; phylum Streptophyta; class Magnoliopsida; order Poales; family Poaceae; genus Avena; species Avena sativa. The sequence goes on along the minus strand of OV702285.1, from coordinate 51,171,834 downwards.
GTTGCTACTAGGGAGAAAACAACGGTCTCTTGTTCATGGAACATGCGAACACTTTACCTTACACACTTTGCTTAAAGCAGTTGTCTATTGATTGCAACTTAATACTGGAGGGGGTTCAGATGATAACCTGAAGGTGGACTTCTAGTCATAGATGTAGTTGGATGGCGGTCTATGTATCTTGTTGTATTGCCCAATCAACCTCATAGGATCTTTCTGACTTGTAATTGAATTTTTATGCCTTGCTTAGTTCCTTTCAATTGCCCTGCTGTAATTTGTTTACCCTTCATGCCATGTTGTTTATCTAAGGAGAGCACCTCTAGTGAACTATGGACCCCGGTCCAATCTTTACCATTGATACATCTTCCACTGTTACTTGTTAACTTGCTGCAAACCACCACTACCTTCCACACCATACGTTTAATCCTTTGTTACAGCAAACCGAAGAGATTGACAACCTCACTATTCGTTGGGACAAAGTCTTGAGTTTGTGTTATGTAGGTCTCCACGTTGTTTGCATCACCTGTGTGACTTTTACTTCCTCCTTCTGGTTCGATAACCTCGGTCTCAACTGAGGGGAAACTTGCTGTTGTGCTCTTCACACCCTACGCTTGGGGTTACCAACAAAGTGCCACGTCGAGAACCATCAATCCATTCCCCACACATAAAATGGTTTCATTATAAGACTATAATTCATTGCCATCTCTTGTCTCCTGCCTATATTACCCCTTCTCTGGCAAGCATCACAATATTGCACATACCTTTGTGCATCCTTGAACAATGTGGGCCAATAGAATCCGGATTGAAGTACCTTTTCTGCAGTTCGCTTGCCTGCATGATGTCCTCCATACGGGCTGCCATGACAATATTGCAAAATTTCATTCATTTCATGATTAGGAACACACTTTTGAATCATTCCGTCAGGTCCATGACGATAAAGAAACGGATCATCCCAAAAGTAGTGTTTGAGATCATTAAATAATTTCATTTTTTAATTTCTTGTCATACTAAGAGATACAAATTTAATTGCGATATAATAAGCATAATTTGCATACCATGGATCAATGACTTCAATTTTTGCTAAGTACTCTCCCAGAAATGACTCATTTATAGGTATGGGGTCGGTAATTATTCCCACCATCCTAGATAGATGATCTGCTACTGGATTATCCTTACCCCTCCTATGTACTATTTGTAAATGATATTCTTGTAGTACTAACACCCACCTAATCAACCTGGGCTTTGCATATTTTTTCACAAGAAGGTGATGATGTCAACGCACTTATATTCTTGTAGACAGTTGTTGGGCCTCCAAGTGCAGAGGTTTGTAGAACAACAACAAGTTTCCTTTAACTGGATTACCCAAGGTTTATCAAACTCAGGGAGGAAGTGGTCAAAGGTATCCTTCTCAATCAACCCTGCAATCAAGATACAATAAGTCTCTTGTGTCCCCAACACACCCAATACACTTGTCATGTGTATAGGTGCACTAGTTCGGCGAAGAGATAGTGAAATACAAGTGCTATGGATGATTATAAGTGGTAACGGTGCCAAAAAAGAGCTTCTGACAGGGAGGAAAAGACTAAAGGAAAAAAGATGGAAACAAGCAAACATGCAACAGATCTAGTTGTGAACTGTGTTTTAATGCTTAGAAACAAGGCCTAGGGATCATACTTTCACTAGTGAACACTCTCAATAAATATATTCTCTGCATGATTCTACCCTGAACTACTCTCTGGTTGAACACTCTAATCCATGGTAGGGCTATAACAACACTCCTCAAAGTCTGCCTTCCCTATCTAGATAACCCCACACTGTCACCTTGAGCGCTAGACGGTTCCTCCAACAAACACCACAATTTTATAAAGACATCCAACTCCAAATATACTCATAACAAGATTTCTAAACTCTATCCTAAGTGCCACCACGGCATGCACGCTGTCACTATCACGCACGTGGGGAGAGCAGAGCTCTATTGAAGCACTTGCGTATTTATGTAAACTCTAGCCTAAGTGCCACAACGGTATGCATGCTATCACTTTCACACATGTGGGGAGAGCCGGATATCTATTAAAGCACTTGAGTAGTAGAGTAGATCTACTTGATTACAAAGCTCATGATCATAATATGATCATGCATAGAGAGAGAGAGATGAACACATAGCTACCGTTAGAGCCCTTAGCCTCGAGGAAGAACTACTCCCTCCTCATCATGAGAATCAGCAACGACGATGGAGATGGTGGTGGAGATCGATGGATATGGCTCCGGGGGCACTTCCCTGTCCCGGCAGGGTGCCGGAACAGAGACTTATGTCCCCCGAATCTCCTCTTCGGTGGCCGCAGCGCAATGATGGATTATTTAGGGTTTCTGCATCAGAGGCTTCTTATAGGCAAAGAGGGCAAGGTCGGTGGAGGCCCAAGGGTCCCACACCCCCTGGTGGTGCGGCCAGGGTGGGCCCGGGCCACCCTAGGGTGTCGCCACCCTGGTGTCCCCCTCCGTCTCTGCTCCGTGTTTCCGTTTTGCTCCAGAAAAAATAGTAACTTTGGCTTTTGTCCCGTCCAATTTCGAGAATATTCATTTTTAGCTATTCTGAAACTAAAAACAGCAGAAAACAGGCAACTGGCACTATGGTATCTTGTCAATAGGTTGGTTCCAGAAAGTGTATAAAAATATCTCAAAGTGTATACAAAACATAAGAAAAATGATATGAAACAAGCATGGAGCATCAAAAATTATAGATACGTTTACAACATATCAGGTGACAAAAAGCTTGGTGATCTGTATGAATTATTACTCTAGAATTAATAATATAAGATCTAAATCTGTCATAGACAAAAATTATAGCCAGGAACTTTTACTTGGTAGTAGCATAATTTTTCTGAATCTTATTAAGATTCCTACTAGCATAGTGAATAATATTTAAATTATTCCCGTCTTCCTGTCCTAATACAACTCCTATAGCATAGTCACTAGCATCACACATAATTTCAAAAGGTTCATCCCATTTTGGAGATTGCATGATGAGTGCTGAAACTAATTTGTTTTTAATATTTTCAAAAGCTGCAATGCAGTCATGGTCTAAGTAGAACAGAGTTTCTTTCTCAAGAAGGTTAGTGAGAGGCATAGCTATTTTCGCAAAATCATGTATAAAACGCTTGTAAAACCCCGCATGTCCCAGAAATATTTTTAAGTTTTTTATGTCTTGAGGTATGGGAAGATTTTCTATAGCACTTATATTGGTCTTATCTATTTCTATACCATTTTCTGAAACCTTATGTCCAAAAACTTTAACTTCTCTTTCCATGAATCGACATTGCTGCCAATTCAAAACTAAATTTGATTGCCTGTGTCTCTACAAAACTTTTGTTAAATTGTAGATACAATTATCAAATATTGTTCCACAAACAATGAAATCATTTGTTAGAACTTCCATAGTCTTCTGAACAAGATCATCAAAGATTTTTCAAACACATTCTTGAAATGTTGCAGCTGCATTACATAGGCCAAACAACATTAATTTATAAGCATAAGTACCATAAGGATATGTGAAAGTAATTTTCTCTTGATCTCCGGGCTGTATAGCAATTTGAGAATAACCGGAATAACCATCAAGAAAACAAAAATAAGAATTATTGCTTAGTCTTTCCAAAATTCTGTCCATGAATGGTATAGGTTTATGATTTTTCTGTGTTTCACGGTTTAGTTTTCTAAAATAGATGCACATGCAATACCCAACAATAGTTCTAATAGGGATTAGCTCACCATCCTCATTCATAGAAGCATCAAGACTCCCATATGTCTTGATATGCAATGAGCTGGGCTAACCCATTTACTATCAGAAATAGGATATATTATGCCGACATCTAATAAACGTATAACTTCTTTTCTTCCTACTTGTTTCATTTTTGGCTTAAGCCTTCTCTGTGTGTCAACTACAGGTATAGCATCTTCAAGCATGGTAATCTTATGTGTCACAACGGATGGATCTATTCCTTTAATGACATTTAGAATATACCCAAATGCTTCATGATGTTTGATCCAAACTGAAATAATTTTATTTGTTTCATTTTCTGATAATTTTTTACTAATAATAATAGGACATTTATTTTCATTATCTAAAAATTCATACCTCATATTATCTGGAAGTCATTTCAATTCAATTGGCGGAGGTTCTTCGTCTCCTTTTCTTACCAGTTCTTCGTATTCATGTGGGTTTTGTGCTTCCGGAATGGAGTCAAGGTAATCATCCATGTCTTCTCTTTCCTCATCATCTAGTGCCTCTTCCCAATTAACTAAGCTCATTTCTAATTCACCTTGGGGAGTGCTGAAATGAACCGTGGCTAGCTCAGTAATTGTTTTCTCTTCCTTGATATCTCCTATTTCATATGGCCTCTTCTTTAGTTTGTCAAAATGGAATGTCATTTCCTCCTCTCCAAACATCATTGAAATAGTCTCCTCCTTATTATCAATTCGAACTTTGATTATAGAGATAAAAGGCCTGCCTAAAAGAATAGGACAAAAGGTATCTCGAGGCGTATTAACAATATGAAAATCGACAGGGTACATAAGTGGTCTAATAAAGACATAGATATTTCGAATAACACCTTTCGATTTTATATTAGTTCTATTAAACAATTAAATTTTAGTGTCTTACGGTTCCACATCTAGATTATTTAAATTATAGCGAAGTTCCTCATAAAGTGGTGAAGGCATAATATATATAGTGGAAATTGGCTCACAAATTCCGTATAAGGAAGTTTCTCCATAGTATATAGGAGTCATAGGTTTAGAAGTTTCTTTACTTTGTATCTTACCTGTGATGAAGTCTGAAGTTTCAAAGTCTATAATAACTACTTGATTTTCCATGATTCGTGCCTCCATAAGATCCTTAAATATAACAATATTTGCATTGGTGGCATCATGGTTATTTTCCGATTTCTTTGATTTTCTCCTTATACGTTCTTCATCCTAGAGGAAAATTCTACCAATGATGCGTCCTCTCTTGCTCGCTTCTTTTCTTTGAGGGGTTTATAAAGTTCCTATCTTGTAGGTACATGTAGATGCCCTGCATAATTCTCAATAATTTTCTTTACCAAATAAGAATTAATACCAAGGCTTTTAATCATCGCACAAGTTCTTTCATCTGTAATAACTCGTTAACACAAGAATATTCAGAAGAACTATTATTACTCTCCCTATTTTCATGACTCTTTGTGGTCTCCCTCACTTTCATTATTAATTTCCAAGCTTTATCATAAGTATAATATAGGAAACTACCATTAGAAGCGGTATCTAGGCTCGTTCTATTTTTATTATTAGGCCCTCCATAGAAAGTATGAGTGATTAACCAATCAGGCAAACGGTGATGGGGTAATTGTGTAGATAGCTTTTATACCTTAGATAGCCTTCATATAAACTCTAATCAGGATTATTTTTAAAACTAATAATAATACCTCTCATCCTGTGAGCTTTGCTTTCTGAGTAATATTTTGACAAAAAATTGGTTGTCAAATCCGTCCATGTCCTTGGTGCTTCTACACACAAGGATCTATACCAGTTGCAAAAAATATTAGACAGAGTTTGTCTAAAAAACGGATTTTTAACCTTATCAAGGTCATAATCATCAAATATAAAGGAACCAAAAACATCTTCAAAGAATTGTAACTGTTCATATGGACTTTCTTCATTGGTCCCTACAAACTTCTTAGAGTTAAATAATTAAAATAATAAAGGATGGATATCAATACCATCAGGGTTTATGCTTTTATTGACAGTTATAAAAGCGTCCATGGGCGAACCCATATTCCTTACTTCCTCAAGCTGCATTAAATGCTGAGTGTTATCAATTTTTATGGTCCTGCAACTCAAATAAAAAATTAGTACAATGAAAGTAAATAACTAAAATAAAGTGACTTATAGCGCTAAGCTCCCCGGCAACGGCGCCACAAAATAGCTTGATTACTGCAAGTGCACAGATCATTTGTAGCTAGTTTCAAAATAAAAATCTCGATCCCACAGGGAGGAGTAGGCGAAAGAGTAAAATGCTTTTAACTAAAACTAAACGAAGTACTTAAGGAATAATTCTAAGATGCAAGAAAAGTAGAATTGTTTTTGGGTTTTTGGTTGACTAAAACAGTAAAGAAAAATGAAGTAAAACTTAATGCAGAAAATAGTAATCGCGTGTGTAAGAAAGATTGAAACTGCAATAGGGAGAAAGGCGCTCTCGGGGAGTGGTGGATACACCGCTAGAAATTTAGACTAAGTGATCAAGATTATTATAACGAATATTCTCATGATGTGCATGTATGTGGGGGGAGATCCATATATGGACGAATTGGCAACAACCACTGATCACATCATCCGTCATAACCACAGCAGACAATAACTGATAACCATCGTGATATTGTGCTATTAAGGGATTTCTTTCGTGGCATGGACATGGCTTGATGAGTTCTCTTTGATTTCGCAATTTAGTACGTAAAGGATGACAACGAATTTATAGTCACATTAAGTGCTACCATCCCTCCGCCTACCAACAAGTAATCCCCTTCATCAAGTCCCCATGAGAGGCAAATATTAAGGAAGTGCACAACTCCCAACATCGAGATGAAGACAATTAACACATACACATAATGATGTATAACATAATAATCTCTATTTCATCTCAGTCATATACTAGGGTTTATCCATCTCCCCAAGAACTGATGATCTACTCAAACATGGAGGCAAACGACATCATGGCACTGGTAGTGGAAACGATTATCGATGAATAGTACTTGTATGAATCCACAACTAGTGCAAGAATTACAACAAGATCTAGATAGGATGGATGGAGATGATAGTGGTGATGAAGATGCAGCGGTTGATGAAGATGGAGATCGATATCTTGGCCTCCCATATCTACTTAGGGCGAAGATGGATCTCTAGGGCAAGTTACCCTCTAGATCCCTTCCGGAGGTGCGGTTTTTGATGATTTCTGGGTGTTTTGTATGTCGTCTCTCCGATCCAGTTGTACGGGGTGAAACTATTTGAGGAGGCGGTCTCGGCGCCAACTATACGGCGGGAACTATACGGCCGGAAAACTTCTCCCGCCATATAGTTGGTCGTTAAACCTTCTGTATGCCTCCATTGCTTCGGGTTTTCGTCTGGTGTTATTAATATTTCCCAAATAAGCAATTTATGTTGTTTTTGGCTCCTTTTCACTCCAATATAACTGGTCCTAGAATTGTGTCCATCGGATCCATCATCTGTCCTGATCTTGGTGAAAATAAACATAACAAGTGTGTGTGAACACCGTAAAATACCAAGATCCTATGACTACAATGCAAAATAATAATCTAAAACATGATGCAAATACGCACTCATCATAAATCAGTTCCCTAGCTCGGAAAAAAACCAAGCGTGCCTCCCGCTCAAGGTGATTTCTCATACCAATGTAGGGTCAACCAAATGTGCGGTCGAAGAGCAGTATGATCTGGAGGTAGTTGAACTGTACTGAGAAGCGGCCGCTGCTCAAGGTATGACTATTGCTCAGTACTTAGCCCAGTTATAGTACTTCTCCAAGGCTGATGTAGCATACAATTAGCGGCACGGTAAGCCTCTCATCAAACTTGAGGAGGTAAAGAATCTACCAACAAAAATGCGAAGATTGCATAACTAGTACATGGATGCCTCAAAGGATGGGACAAACTAGATAATGCTGAGAATTAGAAAAGAGCATTACGGGAAAGGAGATGACGAGGTAATGATTGTATTTGATGAGCTATTTTATTTAACCAATCAAGACGCCATCGGCAAATTGATCGTCAGTGACTATTGTCTATAAGTAATATTTATATAATTAAGTCTCTAGCTAGCTTACCTTGTTTATTGCATATATAATCATACTTACTATATTATACAAAATGAAGATTCTCCAATGCAAAAGAGAACACATATATGACATTGGGTTTATCGACCCATATTTTGTTCATGAACATAATCTCAAAGAAAAACCCAAGGAAACAAAGGATAATATTGTACAGGCGTTAAGGTTTCAAGAAACCAAAAGGTAAATACTACTTCCTTACAACTTCGAGCGAGTGTTATTGTCTTGTATATATTCTATTTCACTTACTCGATGTTAAGTGTATAATTGATGAGTTATGCGTACGCAGCTTTCACTATATTCTATTAATCATTCAACCAGACAAAGGGGTAGTACAAGTCATGGACTCTAAATATAAACCAATTGAGCAGTGGGTGGACATGCAGATGATGCTCCAGCGGTAATTTCAATCATTATAGCACTATATCGGCATCTTTCGTGAATTTCCTGATATCAAGTAATTAATAACTCCTTTTATTCGTTTTCTTTGACGAACAACGCTTGAAAACGGTTCACCAACAAGGCTAAGGGTGAAAGGAAACAGGAGCTTACATTTCAACCACTAGATATAAGTACTACTAGCTAGATCCACGCATCTATTTGATTCTAGTTCGATACCATTATCATGCTTGATTATTATTTTGATTGAACTCTGTTCTCGTTAAGTGCCCGACGCAAGGACCCGAGAATAATTTATGTGAATATATCTGCGAGTTCATTCGTCAGACGTGTTGTGAGAAGGACAGAAATTTAGAGCACTATTCATAGTTTTTTATTACCATGTTTCATTCATATATGTTGACTCCTTATTTAAATCAGATCGAGCGGTTGTGAGATGATCTTCTACCAAAGGATCGCTTACGAGCAATTCAATAGAAATTGGCGGGATTCTTAGATGCAGAGGTCCTAAACTCAAAAGGAGAATACTATTGGAAATTCTATATACGGCAACAGGGACATAAAAAGAAATTATATTGTATATATATGCATAAAATTCGTGAACCGAATGTAATATGTTCGATACTTTGATCATGATGATGATGAGTATAAAATCAAGTGCAGACAATTACGAGATCCCGGAGGATCTGGCTGAAGGAACGTGCAGGCAATTAATTAATACGAGATCCCGAAAGATCTGGCCAAAGGAACGTGCGTGCAATTAATAGGAGATCCCCGAGGACGCGGCCGATGCGCATGTAATGACGTAAGTAGTGACTGTTGAAGGTCAACTGTATAGGGCGGCCAGGCACATACTACTAAAGGCCGGCAGCAAAGCAATGCAAGAGTAGGGAGGAGTAGATTGCTGTGGTCATCAGTAGCTAGGCACATTCATCCATTAATTCATATCTCGCTCGATCCATCGGTGGTAGCCACCGTCCAGGTGATGAAGCTAGGCGTCCTCATCCTCCTCCTAGTCGCCACCGTCGCCGGCACCGCCAATGGAGAATGCGACTATGTGGTCGAGACCATGGCTAGTCCCGCTGATGACGGAGTTGACTCCAATATCGAGTTTGTCACGTTCATCGGGGAGAAACAAATTTGGAAGAAATCGAGCGTTGTCAAACCGAGTAGTGAATGTGTATTGGGCGTCCCCACGTTCCTATTCCAGTTCATCGCCGTCGACCCCTCCAGCAAGACGGAGTGCATAGAGCCTTGTCGTCTCACCCTCAAGGATAACACGGCTGTGTCCGGCAGCTCGTTACCTCAAGCCGTCCGCATCCGAGGCACCTTCTACAACGACTACTTCGCCGACGACAAAGAAACATTCGTTAGAGAATTTAAGCTACCGATAAAGAATTTGTATCATAGAGAAGCAGATATCAACGAATGCACCTGAGTGCTGGTAGCATGATGGTCCATCGTATTGCCTCGAGTGGGTGTTTTTTTTTTTTGCTTCCTTGTTTCCCCTATAACGTTTCGTTTTCTCAATTTCAGGTCGTCGCCATTGGTTGTCCTTTTCTTCATTTTCCTTGTTGTTGTATCATTTTATTTACTTCCATATATATCGAGTTTATTTGTATTCGAGCACTGAAAATGAATAAAAAAGACGCGCCGAGGCGCTTGTTTGTGTGTGTACATCCTTCTTTCTTGTGTCTTCCTCGCTGGAAACTTGATTTATTTTTGTTTCCTTTCAGATCTGAGTGTGTCAGTCTTATTGGTTCCATCGCCAAAAGACGAATGCAAGACCCATCTTCTTGTCTAGTCTAGTCTGCTAGGAGCACTAAGCTACAAAGAAATAGGCTGCTAGCTGAGAGCATCTCCACTCGTTGGGCTTGGGCGAACCCAGGCCAAAATTCGGACCAAATTTTAGCCGGACGAAACTCGTTTTCGGCCTGGTAACGTCGAGTTTCCCACTCGCGTTCTCAGGCGAGTTTTCGCGTTTGGCTAAAATTTACGAAATTTCGGCAAACTTTGGGCGAACTTTGGGCGAATATAAGAGGTTTTGGGAGGATATGGACGAACTTTGGGCGAATATGGGCGATATGGACGAACTATGAGCGAAATTTGGGCGATACGGATGAACTTTGAGCGAATATGGCCGAATTTTGGGAAAACTTTGGGGGAATATGGTCTATATGGACGAACTTTGGGCGAATATGGGCGATATGGACGAACTTTGGGCGAACTTTAGGCGAAATTTGGGCGAATATGGGCGATACGGACAAACTTTCACTAGTGCAGAGGGTGGCCTCTAACACCGGTTCATAAGGCCCTCTAACAGCGGTTATAGAACCATTGTTGAGGGTTCGGTGTTAGAGCCTCCCCCTAAACCTTAGACCCTAAACGCTAAACCCTAAACCCTAAGGGTGGCGCACGTGGGGCTGCCGCAGCGCTCAGGCCCCCCCCCCTTAACACCGGTTCGTAACACGAACCGGTGTTAAAGGTTCTCTGCCACGGCAGGAAAACGACCTAAATCTCTGCCGCGGCAGAGTTCTGCTGTCGCCCCGTTTTGGGCGGATTTCTGCGGCGCGGCGGGGACGTGAGGGGACAGGAGGGAGGGGTATCGATCGGGAGAGGTATATACATACATCGTCGGTACATACGAGTACATGAATAATTAAGCAACTATTATTATACACAAACATCGTCATTGTGGTATTCTCCGTACACATTGAAGCATCAAGTACAAGACAAACACGTTCAAGCATATATACAAAATAACACGTTCATTTTGGATATCTAAAGAGTTCTCCGCCAGGCGTGAAGACCTCATCAAGTATGAACCCCGCCAATTCCTCTTGAATGACTCGTATGCGGTCAAATGGTAGGAGTTTGTCCCGCGTCCGTTCGATCTAAATATATATGAAGAATAGGGTCAATATATATATAAGAACGAAACTCAACACAACTAATGGTAATAAAATAATGTTGTGTATACTTCGTTTACTTACTCTAAGTTGTTCTAGTGCGGCTTGGCCCGTCGCACATATCGTGTTGCGAATGAACTCGCAAACGTAGTATCCACATAAGTTATTGCTGGGTCCCTGATGCGCGCACTTTACAAGAAGAGAGAGTTCAATCAAAATAATAATTAATAAAGCATGATATAATGGAATTGGAAGCAGAATCAAAGAGATACGCAGACCTAGCTGGCTAGTATTACTTATATTTTGATCTACAAATTTTAGTTCTTCTAATCATTCACCCACGGCCCTGCCCGTGAACCTTTTCCAAACCCTGTCCGGCAAAGAAAATGGATAAAGGAGTAATTAATTACTTGTTGTCACGAAAGTTATCGATCTAGTGCGATAATATGATTTAAATTACCTCTAGAGCATCTCTTTAAAGTCTGCCCATAGCTCTTGGTCTTTTTGTAACGAGTCCATGACAAGGACTTTTTCTGAGTTAACTTGAATGACTAGCAGAATAAAGTGGAACCTACGCACGCATAACTCATCATCAGTTACACTTAACATCGAGTAAGCCGAAACATAATGTGTACAAGAGAGGGTAACACTCACGAGAAGTTGTAAGGCAGTAGTATTTCCCTTTTGGTTTGTTGTCTCAGTGAAGACCTTATCATGAAATCTTCTGTTTGCACGGGTTTCTGTTTTACCACTTGTTCATGAACTCTATTTGGGTAAACGAACCCAATGTAAAAAGTGTCTCCTTTCATGCGTTTCATAACCTTTTTCCTGCATAATAGTATATACATATATGGTGAGCATATATATACATGCAATTAATGAATTGAATGAGCTGAGATAGAAATTACAGAAATAGTACTTACACACAATAAAGGCTGATGGCAGCTTTGTCGAGTTCCTTTTGATTGAATAAAAAATGCAAGTCTCTAATGTTGAAGCTGATCTCGTCGTCTCCGCACAAAAAAATCTGATCTCTTATATGTGCCGTGATCCATTCTTCCTTTCTCGGTTTGCAGAAATCAAGGTACCACTTATGTAATTTTCGCATTTTTGTTGGTAGATTCTTGACCTCCTCTTTCTTGACGAGATTATTCTCGTACTTTCATGGCTGTATGGGGTTGACATCGCCTTTGGGCAAGTTGTCTCCCATGATGTTCAAGTATGCACTGTAAGTCATCCCCATCTTATTGGACTTTCTTTGTAGCTCTTCCTCGTAATCATTTACAGGAGGAGCCATCCGTGTGTCAAACACTTGGAGCGGGGCGCACGATTGTTTTTCCTGCTTTCCGAGCATGGGAACTGCTTTCCGGGGTGCCGCATGACTACTACTTACAGACTCCCTCCGCCTTGCATCCCCCTTCATAATCTGGCGCTCGTAGTCCGGCACAAGTGGGGTTTCAGGTTTCAAAAGATTATTATAAAATATCTCTACCACCGCCGGATCTAGTTTCTCCTTTGGCTCGGCCCTTCTAGGTGCAAAGAATTTCTTGACCTCTTCTTCCGAGATCCTCTTGTTCTCCTCGTCGCTGCGATTCCACGGTAATACCGGCAATGGCTTGGCGGAAGGATGCGGGACATAGTTTCTTGAACTCTTTGGCATACGGTTTCATGCGGATTTCTTCGTGGCAGTGCTAGTGCTCTTCGTGGTAGTGCTCTTCCGCTTATGCTAACGCGCAGGAGATGGCTGGCATGCCGGAGATGGCTGGCGCGTAGGAGATGGCTGGCGCGCCGAAGATGGCTGACGCGCAGGAGATGGCTGAAGCGCCGGAGACGGCTGACGTGGCGGAGACGACAGGGGAGTATTCTGATGACTTGGAGATGGCTGAGGCGGCTCAGACTGCTGACGCTGCGGAGACGGCGGGGGTGCCAGTGTCCTCCAATTTGGAAGCACGATGTGTTCCTTCTTCCAAAGAATGGTTATTTTCACTACAAATTTGAGTTTCCCCTTCACCTGTAGCATGGTCAAGTTGTGCTTCCTCATATATCTTCACAACCTCATCCACCCCTACAATAGCATAGCCATCTGGAATCGGTCGGCAGTGGTAAGTTCCACCAGCTACAAGAGGTAAGGCATAGCCGACCGCCACCTTAATGGATAAGCCCATTAATCTCACATGTAGCTCAGCGTGTTCGCTCTCCGTGATCTCATCCACGGGGTATCGAGGACCCGCCATTTCAAGTGTGGGCTGCACGTTCTCCATGGAATCCACGTTGCTTTTCCGCACAGAGTCTAGGCCGCCGGCAACTTCCAATGCAGGCTCTTCGTGCCGCTGAGATGGGCCGGTAGCTTGCTAACTATTTTGTGCATTCACTTGCGCTTGCAGCGCCACAAGTGCATGTTCTATCAGTGTCATCCGCTCTGTACGTTCTTTTTCTTTTCTGCCGCGCCATCTGTAAGAGTCGCCCCACTCAGCAAACCCATCCTTCCACGTCATACCCCTATCCCTCGTGCAAGTCCAGGATGTTCTTTTTTACCGATGGCGCGTGTCAGCTGGTCATTCTCTCTGTCGGGATGGAACGTCCTGGCGGCTGTTTCCTCGTATGCCGTGATGAGTTCAGTGACGGGTTTGGCAAGAATTGTTGGGAAGATACACAATCCCATTTTTAGGTCCAACCTTGCCCCGATTCCGTAGAACCAAGTCTTTGGACGTAGGTCTCACCCCTCTGTCTGGGGTGTGATCCCTCTAGCGCGCAGGGCCTTCTTAGCTTCCTCCCACTTAGGCCTCTGAGATATGTAGCCACCTGACCCCGTCCTCTGGTGATATTCCTTCTTATGGGCATTTAGCGTATTGGTTTCTGACCTCTTTGTAGCTATAGCACCTTCCTTGTACGCCACAAATTCGGGCCAGTGAGGTCTTATCTTCGCATAATATGCGTCTTCGAAATCTGGAGTCTCGCGAGCTTTGAAAAAATTGTTCAATTTTTCCTTCCAGTTGCGGAAAGATTCAGCCATCTTCTTTAGAGTACAATCTTTGACCTTTTCCTTTATAACCGGTTTATTTTCATCCTCCTCTGGCCGTAGGGTGAAATTTACCAACAGCGAAGTCCAAAGCATTTCTTTGGATCTTTCATCGACAAAGGTACCGTCACCCTTCTTTGGCTTATTCCAATATTCAATTATGATTGGGATTTGGTCCCTAACAAGAACTCCAGCCTGACGTATAAATTTGTCTGCGGCCTTCTTGGGCTCGATCGGCCTACCATCAACACGGACTGCTTTGATCGTGAACTTTCCACGATCTTTCAACCGATGACTTGCGCCTCGCTTGCTCTTTTTCGTAGAAGAAGATTGTTGCTGGTTGGTTGATCCGGAGGGCTAAAAGAAGAAAGAAGCGTTAATTAATACATGTTCATATATACAAATCAATCGGTGCAAGTCAGCAGAGGCTTAATCCATGCATATACCTCGACGGACTTTGTAATCACTAAAGTGCATTCACTGGAGGCGTCATCTTCTCCATGACTACTTGAGCTGTCATCATGTCCCTCCAAGTTCAGATATTGTGAGGTGTCCTCGTGGATCATGTTCTCCATTATTTCTTCCTCTTCAAGGTTTCTACTAAGTGGATCCATAGTTTCTAAAACAATAATATTATCACAGAAATATCAGTAATACATATATTGAAATGCTCAAGCAAGGATGATGATATGACAGGTTAAAAGTATTGAAATGTAACCCTAATACATGCTTGGTCATTCCAAACCCTAATTCGGAGAAACCCCGGATTCATATGAGTGGGTATATTTACTTCTTCTAATTAACTTCTCATGAAAGTTGATTAACAATGCATGGTTATTATAATGCTATATTGACAACGAGAGGAGTGCTAGGGCGGCGGCTGGCGACGCTAGGGCGAGAGCGGGGCTGGGATGCGTGGGGGTGTGCGTTCGAACCAGCACGACGTGGGCTACCTAAAATGGGCGAATCACCCTCGACGCGTGTGTAGGCTCAGCGAGGGCAGAGGAGGTCAGGGTCGATGGCATAATGGTGGCGGTGGTCGTCAGTGTAGCACAAAATATACACATACAATACAATACATATATACATACACATACAATACATATATACATACACATACAATACAATACACATACAATACAATACATATATACATACACATACAAATATACAAATAAATCGATCCAGTACTAAAACATATACACCTATAGATACAATAGGTACACCTATATATACATACACATACACATACACATACAAATAAACATATAGATACAACTATAGATATACACATACAAATATTAAAACATATATAGATATATACATATATAGATACAATATACACATATATACAATATACATGTCTATGCAAAAAAAAATAGTCAAACCCTAAAACTTTGAACTTAAGAAATATTAAGCATCTGAAAAGGAATCTAACCCTATTTTATTAGAGAAAATCATATTTTATTTTGTATTAACATTTTTGAATTGTTTGTATATTTAAATTTAGCATCTTTTTTATACTTTGGAATCTGACAAAACTTTCAACATGAAAATTGTTTGCATTTGAATAATTAATCCTAAAACATTTTTTGTTTTGAAAAAATCAAATTCAAACTATTCAAACTAGTAACAAATGGGAAAGGGCGGGTAGAATGCGCGGGAGGAAAAGGGCGGGAAGAAAAGGGCGGGAAATAATGGGCGGGAAATTTTTTATTACGATAGAACTAGAATTAAAGTACATAACGCAACTAACAGCAAGTTACATAAAGCACGACTGAAAATTAAGATACATAGAAGAACTGAAAATTAAGATACATGGCCAGATTAAGTCACAATCGGCCTAACTTGTTTTAGAATGTTAGAGTGATTCAGTCATGCTCCTGCCTACACCTGTAATAGTCACCACTGTAGTCGTCGTACTTGCCGCGGCCATCATCGTTGTCGTCGTCGGTGACGTCATAGTTGAACCTTGAAGGCTGAGTACGCGTGGGCTGGACTTGAGGGTAGCGCAGGCGGGGGTTAGAGTCGGTGGCCGTGTCATAGGCCATGACGCTCTGGAGAGTCCGGCCGCGCCACCACAGCCGATGACCGGCCTCGTTGAAGTTCGGAGGAGGTGGGCTGTCCTCCTCGTGCCTGGCGAGCGCCCTCTCACGCCGATCCCCGAAGAAGGCTTCCCATGTCGGGATGCCAGTTGGGATTCCTCCGCTGCTCTGGCGTGAGCTCGAAGTAGTAGTGGTTCGTGATGGCCATCCGGCGCGCCACACCTAGAGGGACAGGAGGAACCGGCATGCCTCCGACGCTTAGCATCCAGCCCACGGAGACGCAGTAGCCCGATGGGCAGGGGTAGTTCGAGGCCCAAAGTGTCTCCGCCTCCCTAGGGGTTAGTGGTACGGTGGAAGCCATGAGAAAGAGTGATGAGATTGCAGATATGAGTCTAGATATGTGCAATAACAATGGAGGCCAACCCTACATATATATAGTGAGAAATGACGGGAAGAAAACTGGCGAAAAGAACTGGCTGGAAGAAAAATGGCGGGAAGAACTGGCGGGAAGAAAAATGGCGGGAAGAAAAATGCCGGGAAGAAAAATGGCCCATTTAATACATATAGTGTTAACGGAAGAAATATGACATTGATTTCCATGTTGAGATACCTATGTGTGCCAAAAATGGCTCATTTAATACATATATAGTGTTAACGGAAGAAATATGACATTGATTTCTATGTTGACATACATATGTGTGCCAAAATGGCTCATTTAATACATATAGTCAATCTTATGATCTCGTCGGCCGTAACTATGGAGTATCAGCATCATTTAGCAGGATGGTTGGGCCAGTCTTCACTTTGAAGGGCGGAATTTCATCAAACTTATTATAATCTTCTGACATGTCTGTCTTGTCCTCCACTCCCACGATATTTCTTTTTCCTGAAAGAACTATGTGACGTTTTGGCTCATCGTGTGATGTATTTGTTTGCTTATTTTTTTCTTTTTTCGGTTTGGTAGACATGTCACTACTAGGAAAACGATTATAGGTAGATTTTAATCCTATGGCACATATAGGGAAAATGCTCCACTAAAATTAATTATGTGGCGCATATAAGAAATGCTCCACAGAATTCATGGAATCGCCACAGAAAGTGAGCATTCTATGGCGCATATATCCCTATGCGCCACAGAATTTCTGTGGGCCTCACCCAGCACATAGGCATGCCAGAATTCTGTGGCGCATATAGCATATGCGCCACAGAATTCCCACTTTCTGTGGCGCATACAGCCATATGCGCCATAGAATGTGCCAAAAAGATCTTATTTTTTCATCCTACCTACCACCATCCCATAGCCGCCCATCACGCGTCAGTCGCGCGCACGCCAAGCCGCCCGCCGCCACCACGCCGCCCCACCACCCCGCCGCCCCGCCACCCCGCCACCCCTACCACCCCGCCTCCCCACTGCCCCTCCACCCCTCCCCTCTTCCCACCCCCTCTCTAACCTCTCCCCTCTCCGGCAGCAGGAGGAGCACCTCGATCAGGACCAGGATCAGGACCAGGAGGAGGAGGGGTCCTCTCCACTCGCGGCTGATGCTGCCGGTTCTCCACGTCTCGCTTCCTCCGCCGCCGCTTACCCTCGCTCGCACGCGCTCCTGTCGACGTGCCGGTCTAGGTGAGTTCTTGGTTCCTGCTCGATTCTTCCTCTGCTTTGGTTTTGGTCATGGTCTAGTTAGCGGGTTCTTTGGAGGAAGCAAGATAGTGCCCAATCTAGAACGACGTTGTACTTCTCGCGCCATAGGTCGTCATGAGGTGTTGAGCCGTTGAGATATTTCCTTCCGCACGCCCATGGGAGATGGTTCTGGCTAGCTCCGATGCTTGTATCAATTGATCCAGCCACGTGTATACGAATCTTGGGGTACTCTTGTTGGAGAAAAGGGGGACAATTTAGGATTCAGGGTACGAACATGTTGCAGTACTAGGTTCGGTTCTAGCGTTCTGGATGGCAAGGACAGATATAGCAAGAAACAAAATCTGTACCGGAACAGAAGTTCGAGAAGGTAGTTAATTAAGTTTGGTTCTTGCGGTGGTGGGTATTGCCAGGTAGGTACTCCAATTAATTCACCATGGAAAACTCACTTCTTGCTGTGGGTTATTGCTGTTGTGAATACTTGGAAGCAGAGGCAACATGATTTGTTGCCCATGCTTTGTTGCCCATACTTGGATTCAGTCCTTAATTGTAGCAAATGCTTTATGTTAGATTTTGAGTCCTTATTGGAATCTCCTCCATGCTTGTATAACTGTAGAAGGATGTTCAAAAGTATGAAAATGCATCCTTGAGATCCTGCATAAATACTTGTATAACTGCATAAATGCATTCCTAGAGCTCCTTATTGGCATCTCCTCCATGCTTGTAGGAGCTCCTGTTTTAGTGTAAATACTGAAAATAGCTGTTGAAATGCTCCTGTTTGATCTTGTACATATGTCTGACTTGTATAAAATAAAGTATGCTGAAAAGTGCAATTGCTTATTCCTGTAAAAAATGAACCAAGTATGTTTATGGCATTTTCTTATGGGGATCTCTTTACTGCTCATATATATTGCTAACAATTGCTTTGTAATGGTGAATTAATAGGAGGCTCTTAGTAGTTTAGGTTATTTCTTTGTTCAGTTAACACTTGTGCTTAGGATCCATTATTTTTATTTGCCTGGTAATAAAAGAACCTGGTAATAATCTTCAGGATGTGCTCCGGTGCATTATGGGTTTGTAAACATGGCCCTGTAATAATCTTGTTACTAGAAGGCTGATTTGTAAATCTTGTTTCACCATGCAGCCTATCACGGAGGTGGAGTGGTGCCCTTGGAGGTGGCAAAGGGATTCAATGCAGCAGCTGGCTGCGCCGGAGATGGAAGGAGCGAAGACCCTGCTGGTGCTCGCGGAGGTGATACCGGGCTAGGACAGAGGTTCCGCAGGGCGATTTTTCCAGAATATGACCTCCGAGGTGGTCCACGCGATGCAGCGGCCTCTGCATCAGCGAGCAGCTTCCTTGGAGGAGATCTCGGAGAGATGCAAGGTGCGGGGCTTGCCGCTTCTGACTCAGAGGGACTCTGGTGGGCGACTGCTGTAGGCCCTAGCGGTGAGATCGGATGTCGTGGCGGAGATGCGTCAGGCTGCGTCAGCCGACTTGCCATCGGCGGAACACTCGGTGGTGTTGATGGTCAGGGACACCGGCACCTCGGAGCAGTGCCTGATGTCCATGGAGCAACAGAGCGCGGTCCACCTACTGGCTTCCACCCATGCCCAGTGAGCGTCCCCGAGGTTGAGCAGAGTGGAGCTCGACTTGTTCCGTCTGCAATTCATTCAGGAGATAGAGGCTGCGGGGGCTCGTCTGGAGCAGTCGAATCGGCGCCAATCGTGAATTCGTGCGATTGTGTGATTTCAAACTTGTACTCTCCCATGACTTGTGTGTAACACTTGGACTCTCTATATTGACGTATTTTGTCACTTTGTATGAATTTCAGTGAGTTTCTGGGTATTCCTGTGAGTTTTGTGCATTTCTGTGATATATTGTTGTATTCTGGTATATTTCCTGTGTATTCTGTGTATTTCTGCTGTATTCTGGGTTTTTTTTCTGAAATCCTGAGACAAAATTCTGTGGCGCATATATGCGCCACAGAATGTTGAGAATTCTGTGGCGCAAATGCCATATGCGCCACAGAATGTTGAGAATTCTGTGGCGCATATGGCATATGCGCCACAGAATGTTGAATTTCAGTGGCAAGGATTTAGTGGCGACTCCCATATGCGCCACAGAATTCCAATTTGGTGCGCCACTGGTAGCGTTTTTCCTAGTAGTGTGTCCTTCACATAGAAAACCTGAGCCACATCATTGGCTAAGACGAATGGTTCGTCTAAGTTCTTGTCTACCTTCATAAGATTGTTGAGATACACTGTTGTCATTCCGTACTTCTGGTCTACCTCAACCCCTCCTCCTGTCAGCTTGACCCATTTGCACCGAAACAAGGGGACCTTAAAATTAGGTTCATAGTCAAGTTCCCATATCTCCTCTATGAACCCATAATACGTGGTCTTTTGCCCATTGTCTTCTGTTGCATCGAAGCGGACACCACTGTTTTGGTTGGTGCTCTTTTTATCTTGGCCTATCGTGTAAAATGTTTTCCCATTTATCTCGTACCCTTGGAAAGTACATACAGTCGAAGATGGTGTCCTGGCCAACAAGTACAGCTGATCTCCAATAGTGGTGTTATTCGTGAGAAGTCTTTGCAGCTAGCCGCCAAAACTCGCCATGTGATCACTTATAATCCATTCATCAGACAGGCCCGGGTGTTTGAGTCATATCAAATTCTTGTGTTCATTGATATACGGGGCAACCAAGATAGATCTTTGTAAAACCGTGTAGTGTGCTTGATTGAGAGAATGCCCGTCCCTACATATCATTGCTTTACATCCTAGGGTGCCTTTTCCATGCAGTATCCCCTCATGTCGTGATTCTGGAACACCAATCGTCTTAAGGTCAGGAATAAAGTCAACACGGAACTCAATGAACTCCTCTGTTACATAGCCCTTGGAGATGCTTCCTTCTGGCCTAGAACGGTTATTAACATATTTTTTTAAGACAACCATGTAACTCTCAAAGGGGAACATATTGTGTAGAAATATAGGACCGAGAATGGCAATCTCTTCTACTAGGTGAACTAGGAGATGCGTCATAATATTGAAGAAGGATGGTTGGAACACCAACTCGAAGCTAACAAGACATTGGGCCACATCTGTCTGTAACCCTGGTAGGATTTCTGGATCGATTAACTTCTGAGATATTGCATTGAGGAATGCATAAAGCTTCACAATTGATACTCGAACATTTTCAGGTAGAAGCCCCCTCAATGCAATCGGAACCAATTGCGTCATAATCACGTGGCAGTCATGAGACTTCAGGTTTTGGAATTTTTTATCTGCCATATTTATTATTCCTTTTATATTCGACGAGAAGCCAGACGGGAACTTGATACTGCTCAGACATTGAAAAAATATTTCCTTCTCTACTTTGGTAAGAGCGTAGATGGCAGGAGTTAAGTGGCGTCCTTTACCCTTCTTGTTCTCAGGATGCATAGGGTTTTCATGGTCTTTCAAACTTTGCTGGTCCTGCCGTGCTTCTGGTGTATCTTTTGTCTTCCCATACACTCCCAGGAAGCCTAGCAGGTTCACGCAAACATTCTTCGCCACGTGCATCACGTCGATTGAAGAGCGGACCTCTAGGACTTTCCAATAGGGTAGGTCCCAAAATATAGATTGCTTGTTCCACATGGGCGCGTGTCCGGCATTGTCATTTGGAACAGATAGACTGCCAGGACCTTTTCCAAAGATTACTTCTAGGTCCTCAACCATACCAAATACCTCCTCACCAGTACGGAGGACAGGTTTCCTCCGGGGTTGTGCCAGATGTTTGAAATGCTTGCATTTCGTTCTTATGGGATGCAGGTTCGGAAGAAATCGACGATACCCTAGGTACACAACCTTCTTACATTTATCCAAATAGACACTTTCAGTCTCATCTAAACAGTGCGTGCATGCTTTGAATCCCTTGTTTGTCTGCCCTAAAATGTTACTAAGAGCAGGCCAATAATTGATGCTTACGAAAAGCAACACTCGTAGGTCAAATGGCTCCCCTCTGTGCCCATCCCACATACGTACATCTGGTTTGGACCACATCTGTAAAATTTCTTCAACTAATGGCCTTAGGTACACATCAATGTCGTTGCCGGGTTGCCTCGGGCCTTGGATGAGCACTGGCATCATAATGAACTTCCGCTTCATGCACAACCAAGGAGGAAGGTTATAGATACATAGAGTCACAGGCCAGGTGCTATGACTATAGCTCTTCTCCCCAAAAGGATTCATGGCATCTGTACTTAGACCAAACCTTAAGTTCCTTGCGTCACGTGCAAAGTCCGGGTACTCTCGCTCGACTTTTCTCCACTGTGACCCATCAGCAGGGTGTCTCAACATCGCGTCTTTCTTACGGTGTTCCATGTGCCATCGCAATAACTTGGCATGCTCTTTGTTTCTGAAGAGACGTTTTAACTGTGGTATTATAGGAGCATACCACATAACCTTGGCAGGAACCTTCTTCCTAGGGGCCTCGCCCTCAACATCACCATGGTCATCTCGTCTGATCTTATACCGCAGTGTAGTGCATACCGGGCATGCATCCAAACTCTCGTACTTCTCACCGCGGTAGAGGATGCAGTCATTAATGCAGCATGTATCTTCTGCACGTCAAATATTAGAGGGCAGACAACCTTCTTTGCTTTCTATGTACTGTCGGGCAATTCATTATTTCTTGGAAGCAGATTCTTCATTTTTACTAACAACTTTGAAAATGCGCTGTCAGTCATACCGTTCTCTGCCTTCCATTGCAGCACATCCAGTGTGGTACCTAGCTTTTTGTGGCCATCTTCGCAAGTTGGGTACAACAATGTTTTGTGATCCTTTAACATCTGGTCCAGCTTCTCCTTCTCCTTTTCAGTTTCACATTCTTCCTTTGCATCAGTAATGACCCGACCAAGATCGTCATCAGCGGGCCCATCTGCTGCCTCTTGATCTTCATTATCTACCCCCATTGCAGTATCATCGTATTCAGGATACATATTATGATAGTTGACATCATCCTCTTCTTCTTTGTTGTCTTCCATCATAACCCCTCTTTCTTCGTGCTTGGTCCAACAATTATAGTTGGGCATGAAAGCGGATCGAAGCAGGTGGGCGTGAATGGTTTTGGTATTTGAGTAGTCTTTCTTGTTCTGACAGTGAACACACGGACAACACATAAAACCATTGTGACCACGGTTTGCCTTAGCCACAACGATGAAATTTTGGAGGCCCTTGATGTACTCGGAAGTGCGTCGGTCACTGTACATCCATTGTCGGTTCATCTGCATTATATAGTATATCAAAAATTAATAGGGAGATGACAACTTATACAGTACATCAATGACACATGAAAGGATAAAGTTGCCGACCTCGACCGAGAAGGAAAGAACAACGAGAAAACTTAATTCGAGCTCTCGGGCATTTCACCGAACACCTCTTGTGCATAGGAAAAAAACACAAACTAGCACACCTCTCACCCTCTTGCTAAGCTGCAAAATGAGAGAGTGAAAAAATGAGAGAGAGGGGTGTGGGCTGTGGTGTGTTATATAGGCGCACCCCCCCTTTAACACCGGTTCAAGCCACAGAACGGTGTTAAAGGGGGGCTGTGCGGGGCGGTGGTGCAGGGCCTTTAACATCGGTTCATGGCTCGAACCGGTGTTAAAGGGGGTGCGCCTTTTTGCTTTCTGGACCACGCTGGTACGGGCGCCCCCTTCAACACCGGTTCGTAGAAGAACCAGTGTTAAAAACCATTTTTGACCTCAACCAAAGGCCTCGTTTCCACTAGTGTTTGGGCGAATATGGCCGAAATTTGGGCGAATTTTGGACGAATATGGTCTATATGGACGAACTTTGAGCGAATATTGGCGAACTTTGGGCGAATATGGGCGAACTTTGGGCGAATATATGCTTACTGGACGGGTCCACTCGCCGAATTCGCTTAGTCTGGCGTTCACAGGGCGTACCCGGGATCCTGGGTACGGCCTGGGTAGTCCGTACCAAAGTTGTCCCAAATCCGGACGAAAACAGGTTACTTGGTACGCGACTGAGCGAAATTTCAGCATCCGGACCTATTTTCGGCGTCCGGATCAGCGTACTGGATAGCCGAGTGGACATGCTATGAGGATCTTCTTCCAACACTGGAGATGAATACGTGTCATGTCTCCCTTTCATCTCCACTTCCTTTTTTTGCGAATCCTCCACTTCTCTCTCTATATCCTGTCCAGAGTTGGAGTCGGCAGTTTGGGCCAATAATTGGTATCAGATCCTCAGTTCTAGAGAGCTATCAGAGAGCACCGGCGGCACCAAGGCGCTAGACAACCCCGAGGAAACAAAGGAGAGCGAGAGCTCGCTGGTCGTCCATCGTGTGGTCCGCAAAACCGGTGGATCAAGGCCGATGCTAAATGGCATGAGGTACGCGGATTGGCCGCTCCTCAGGCAACTCTAGGTCGTCGTTAACAATGGGACGCTAGAGCTAGCGCGAGAAGGACCACCCGACAATGGAGTGCCTTGTTGTCAAGAACGCAACCAAGGAGGCGTGGGAGACGGACCACACATCAATGGAGTGCCTCGTTGTCAAGATGATGCGGTTCGGGGTGGGTAAGGCTGGTCATAGTGGGGGTAACTTCACTAGTAACTAAGAGTCCAACTCAGCATTTTTGCTTATGTGGCAATGAGTTAATGAGGAAAGAGATAGATAGAGTAACTAGCTATGTTACTGTAACGTCACACATATCAAGGCAAAGTGAGTCTATAAACTAATTCATATGACATTGTTACCACACTTATATTATTTTGCAATATGAAGGTACTAACTTAGACTAGTAACATATGCATGTTACTAGTCTAAATTACTATGCACTATGACCAGCCTATCCCAAATACGTGACACGAAGCCGACAACCCAGAAGAACAGATGGAGGCCATTATGTTCAATGACAACGATGACATCGAATACTTTAGCTTGATATGCTCAACGTGACGATCGGAGTGCCGTTGGTCACCCTAAGTTTCTCTTTGAATAGGAGGTTCGCCCGGAGGAAGCTGCAGGACGGAGGAGCATCGTCTAGCCAAACTAGGCATGCATGGAGGTGATGATTGGAAAATACCAGATACAACTCATGGATTTTATGAGATTATCCCTTTACTTTGCCGCTAATAACTAACTATTCCATATATGTGCAAATATTTTTGGTTATTCATACCCTTGTAGATTTGGACGTTTTATGAGAAGATCACAACCAACTAATGAAGAATCACGAGCTGGCATTTTTCCAAACTAGCTACAAATGATTTGTACACTTGCAGTCATCACCTGCTGTCGCCCGTGCCCAATAACACTAGTGGAAACGAGGCCTTTGGTTGAGCCTGGAAATGGGCTATAGAACCGGTGTTAAAGGGGGTGCCCGTACCAGCGTAGCCCGTGCAGCAAAAAGGAGCCCCCCTTTAACACCGGTTCATGGCACGAACCGGTGTTAAAGGCCCTGCACCAGTGGCCCGTCCAGCTCCCCTTTAACACCGGTTCGTGGCTTGAACCGGTGTTAAAGGGGGGCTATATAACACACCGCAGCCCACACCCCTCTCTCTTCCATTTTTTCACTCTCATTTTGGAGCCTAGCAAGAGGGTGAGAGGTGTGCTAGTTTGTGTTTTTTTCCTATGCACAAGAGGTGTTCGGTGAAATGTCCGAGAGCTCAAATAAGTTTTCTCGTTGCTCTTTCCTTCTCGGTCGAGGTCGGCAACTATCCTTTCATGTGTCATTGATGTACTATATATAAATGGTCATCTCCCTAATAATTTTTGATAAATACTATATATTAATGCAGATGAACCGGCAATGGATGTACGGTGACCGACGCACTTCCGAGTACATTACGGTCCTCCAAAATTTCATCGTTGTGGCTAATGCAAACTGTGGTCACAATGATTTTATGTGATGTCCATGTGTTCACTGTCAGAACAAGAAATACTACTCAAATACCAGAATCATTCACGCCCACCTGCTTCGATCCGGTTTCATGCCCAGCTATAATTGTTGGACCAAGCACGGAGAAAAAAGGGTTGTGATGGAAGACAACGAAGAAGCAGAGGATGATGACAACTATCATAATATGTATCCTGAATATGATGATACTGCAACGGGGGTACATAATGAAGATCAAGAGGCAGCAAATGGGCCCGCTGATGACGATCTTGGTCGGGCCATTACTGATCCAAAGGAAGAATGTGAAACTGAAAAGGAGAAGGAGAAGCTGGAGCAGATGTTAAAGGATCAAAAAACATTGTTGTACCCAACTTGCGAAGATGGCCACAAAAAGCTAGGCACCACACTAGATTTGCTGCAATATAAGGCAGAGAACGGTGTGACTGACAACGCATTTTCAAAGTTGTTGGTAAAAATGAAGAATCTTCTTCCAAGAAATAATGAGTTGCCCGACAGTACATACCAAACAAAGAAGGTTGTCTTCCCTCTAGGATTAGACGTGCAGAAGATACATGCCTGCATTAATGACTGCATCCTCCACCGCGGTGAGAAGTACGAGAATTTGGATGCATGCCCGGTATGCACTGCACTGCGATATAAGATCAGACGAGACGATCCTGGCGATGTTGAGGGCGAGGCCCCTAGGAAGAAGGTTCCTGCCAAGGTTATGCGGTATGCTCCTATAATACCAAGGTTAAAACGTCTCTTCAGAAAGAAAGATCATGCCAAGTTGTTGCGATGGCACATGGAAGACCGTAAGAAAGACGCGATGTTGAGACACCCCTGCTGATGGGTCACAGTGGAGAAAAGTCGAGCGAGAGTACCCGGACTTTGCACGTGACGCAAGGAACTTAAGGTTTGGTCTAAGTACAGATGGCATGAATCCTTTTGGTGAGCAGAGATGCAGTCATAGAACCTGGCCTGTGACTCTATGTATCTATAACCTTCCTTCTTGGTTGTGCATGAAGAGAAAGTTCATTATGATGCCAGTGCTCATCCAAGGCCCGAGGCAACCCGGCAACGACATTGATGTGTACCTAAGGTCATTAGTTGAAGAAATTTTATAGCTGTGGGCCAAACCAGGTATACGTATGTGGGATGAGCACAAAGGGGAGTCATTTGACCTACGAGTGTTGCTTTTCGTAACCATCAATGATTGGCCTGCTCTTAGTAACATTTCAGGGCAGACAAACAAGGGATACAATGCATGCACACACTGTTTAGATGAGACTGAAAGTGTATATTTGGAGAAATGTAAGAAGGTTGTATACCTAGGGTATCGTCGATTTCTTCCAAACCTGCATCCAGTAAGAAAGAAAGGCAAGCATTTCAAACCTCTGACAGAACCCCGGAGGAAGCCTGTCCTCCGTACCGGTGAGGAGGTATTTGGTATGGTCAAGGACCTAGAAGTAATCTTTGGAAAAGGTCCTAGCAGTCTATCTGTTCCGAAGACGATGCCGGACACGCGCCCATGTGGAAGAAGCAATCTATATTTTGGGACATACCCTATTGGAAACTCTTAGAGGTCCGCTCTTCAATCGACGTGATGCACGTGAGGAAGAATGTTTGCCTGAACCTGCTAGGCTTCCTAGGAGTGTATGGGAAGACAAAAGATACACCGGAAGCACGGTAGGACCAGCAACGTCTGAAAGACCCTGAAGAGCCTATGCATCCTGAGAACGAGAAGGGTAAACGATGCCACTTAACTCTTGCCAGCTAAGCTCTTACCAAAGTAGAGAAGGAAATCTTTTTTGAATGCCTGAGCAGTATCAAGGTCCCGTCTGGCTTCTCATCGAATATAAAGGGAATAATAAATATGGCAGAGAAAAAATTCCAAAACCTGAAGTCTCATGACTGCCACGTGATTATGACACAATTGCTTCTGATTGCATTGAGGGGGCTTCTACCTGAAAATGTTCGAGTACCCATTGTGAAGCTATGTGCATTCCTCAATGCAATATCTCAAAAGGTAATCGATCAAGAAAGCCTACCAGGGTTACAGACAGATGTGGCCCAATGTCTTGTCAGCTTTGATTTGGTGTTCCCACCATCCTTCTTCAATATTATGACGCATCTCCTGGTTCACCTAGTAGAAGAGATTGCCATTCTCGGTCCTGTATTTCTACACAATATTTTCCCCTTTGAGAGGTACATGGGGGTCTTAAAGAAATATGTTCATAACCGTGCTAGGCCAGAAGGAAGCATCTCCAAGGGCTATGTAACAGAGGAGGTCATTGAGTTCTGTGTTGATTTTATTCCTGACCTTAAGGCGATTTGTGTTCCAGAATCACGACATGAGGGGAGACTGCATGGAAAAGGAACCCTAGGATGTAAAGCAATGATATGTAGGGACGGGCATTCTCTCAATCAAGCACACTACACGGTTTTACAAAGATCTATCTTGGTTGCCCCGTATATCAATGAACAGAAGAATTTAATACGCCTCAAACACCCGGGGAAGTCTGATGAATGGATTATAAGTGAAAACATGGCGACTTTTGGCGGCTGGCTGCAAAGACTTCTCACGAATAACACCACTGTTGGGGATCAGCTGTACTTGTTGGCCAGGACACCATCTTCGACTGTATGTACTTTCCAAGGGTACGAGATAAATGGGAATACATTTTACACGATAGGCCAAGATAAAAAGAGCACCAACCAAAACAGTGGTGTCCGCTTCGATGCAGCAGAAGACAATGGGCAAAAGACCACGTATTATGGGTTCATAGAGGAGATATGGGAACTTGACTATGGACCTAATTTTAAGGTCTCCTTGTTTCGATGCAAATGGGTCAAGCTAACAGGAGGAGGGGTTGAGGTAGACAAGAAGTACGGAATGACAACAGTGGATCTCAACAATCTTATGAAGGTAGACAAGAACTTAGACGAACCATTCGTCTTAGCCAATGATGTGGCTCAGGTTTTCTATGTGAAGGACATGTCTACCAAACCGAAAAAAAAGAAAAAATAAGCTAAAAGATACATCACACGATGAGCCAAAGCGTCACATAGTTCTTTCAGGGAAAAGAAACATCGTGGGAGTGGAGGACAAGACAGACATGTCAGAAGATTATAATAAGTTTGATGAAATTCCTCCCTTCAGAGTGAAGACTGACCCAACCATCCTGTTAAACGGTGCTGATTCTCCATGGTTACGGCCGACGCGATCATAAGATTGACTATATGTATTAATTGAGCAATTTTTGGCACACATATGTATCTCAACATGGAAATCAATGTCATATTTCTTCTGTTAACAGTATATGTATTAAATGAGCTATTTTTCTTCCTGCCATTTCTTCCCGCCATTTTTTCCCACCTGTTCTTTCCGCCATTTCTTCCCGCCAGTTTTTCCCGCCAGTTCTTTCCGCCAGTTCTTCCCGCCATGTCTTCCCGCCAGTTTTTCCTGCCAGTTCTCACTATATATATATGTAGGGTTGGCCTCCATTGTCATTGCACATCTCTAGACTCATATCTGCAACCTCATCACTCTTTCCCATGGCTTCCATCGTAGCACTAACCCCTAGGGAGGCGGAGGCGCTTTGCGCCTCGAACTACCCCTGCCCGCCGGGCTACTATGTCCCCGTCGGCTGGATGCTGAGCGCCGGAGGCATGCCGGTTCCTCATGTCCCTCTAGGTGTGGCACGCCGGATGGCCATCACGAACCACTACTACTTCGAGCTCACGCCGGAGCAGCGGAGGAATCCCAGATGGCATCCCGACTATTTCCCTACTTGGGAAGCCTTCTTCGGGGATCGGCGTGAGAGGGCGCTCGCCAGGCACGAGGAAGACGTCCCACCTCCTCCGAACTTCAATGAGGCCGGCCGTCGGCTATGGTGGCACGGTCGGACTCTCTAGAGCGTCATGGCCTACGACACTGCCGCCGACTCTAAACCCCGTCTGCGCTACCCTCAAGTCCAGCCCACGCGTACTCAGCCTTCAAGGTTCAATTACGGCGACCCCGACGACGACAGCGACGACGGCGGCGGTGAGTACGACGGCTACAGTGGCGAGTATTACAGGTGTAGGCAGGAGCATGACTGAATCACTCCAACATTCCGAAACAAGTTCGGCCGATTGTGACTTAATCTGGCCATGTATCTTAATTTTCAGTTCTTTTATGTATCTTAATTTTCAGTCGTGCTTTATGTAACTTACTGTTAGTTGCATTATGTACTTTAATTCCAGTTCTATCATAATAAAAATATCAAATTTGGGATGGAAAACAATGTTGTAAGAGGAAGTTTTCCTTTTTGTCACACCAAAAAGGCATTTTCCATTTTCCGAGCATAAAAACGGACGGTTTTGTGAAGCAACCACCAAATGGCTAATTCAAAAAACTACCACCACATTTTACAAAAATACTAGACCACCTTATATGGACAATGTACCAATAGGGGGATCTGAAACCTTTCCGTCCACCTCTAGTGAAAAAGACAAATTCCTGCCGAATCGGTAGGAAGTGGGTCAGATATGAACTACAGGTACATGATTCGATGCTCATGATTTTTTACAAAAATCATTTTTAGGTTCATAATATGCTATTTTATCAAAAATCCAATGCAATTTGAGCGAGGCTTGGCCCCGAGCTAAGAATCTTCATGCCCGTTGTTCAACAAAGTTTGACGATAGTTTAAAACGGGGATAAAAAATTAAAATGATCGAAACAATGCGAAACCTTCGCGTGGTGTTATATTATGTGACATAGTTAGAAGGAAAAATATCAAACTTGGTATATTGATTATGTCTCAAAAAAACCTTCACAAAATGACCTATCTCATTCGAGGTTTCTTGGCTTTCGGGTCAAATGACCAATGTTATGGCTAGAATCAAGGCACAATTTGTGATAATGTGGCCATATTGTGCATAAATGTGCATCATGGCATGGTAAACAATGTTGCAAGAGGAAGTTTTCCTTTTTGTCGCACCAAAAAGGCATTTTCCATTTTTCGAGCAGAAAAATGGACGGTTTTGTGAAGCAACCACCAAATGGCTAATTCAAAAAACTACCACAACATTTTACAAAAATACTAGACCACCTTATATGGACAATGTACCAACAGGGGGGTCTGAAACCTTTCTGTCCACCTCTGGTGAAAAAGACAAATTCCTGCCGAATCGGCAGAAAGTGGGTCAGATATGAACTACAGGTACATGATACGATGCTCATAATTTTTTACAAAAATCATTTTTAGGTTCACAATATGCTATTTTATCAAAAATCCAATGCAAGTTGAGCGAGGCTTGGCCCCGAGCTAAGAATATTCATGCCCATTGTTCGACAAAGTTTGACGATAGTTTAAAACGTGGATAAAAAAATAAAAAACGATCGAAACAATGCGAAACCTTCGTGTGGTGTTATATTATGTGACATAGTTAGAAGGAAAAATATCAAACTTGGTATATTGATTATGTCTCAAAAAAACCTTCACAAAATGACCTATCTCATTCGAGGTTTCTTTGCTTTCGGGTCAAATGACCAATGTTATGGATAGAATCAATGCATAGTTTGTGATAATATGGCCATATTGTGCATACATGTGCATCATGGCATGGCAAACAATGTTGCAAGAGGAAGTTTTCCTTTTTGTCGCACCAAAAAGGCATTTTCCATTTTCCGAGAATAAAAAACGGACGGTTTTGCGAAGCAACCACCAAATGGCTAATTCAAAAAACTACCACCATATTTTACAAAAATACTAGACCACCTTATACGGACAATATACCAACAGCGGGATCTGAAACCTTTCCGTCCACCTTTGGTAAAAAAGACAAATTCCTACCGAATCGGTAGGAAGTGGGTCAGATATGAACTACAGGTACATGATACGGTGCTCATGATTTTTAAAAAAAATCATTTTTAGGTTCACAATATGCTATTTTATCAAAAATCCAATGCAAGTTGAGCGAGGCTTGGCCCCGAGCTAAGAATCTTCATGCCCGTTGTTCGACAAAGTTTGACGATAGTTTAAAACGGGGATAAAGCATTAAAAGACGATCGAAACAATATGAAACCTTCGCGTGGTGTTATATTATGTGACATAGTTAGAAGGAAAAATATCAAACTTGGTATATTGATTATGTCTCAAAAAAACCTTCACAAAATGACCTATCTCATTCGAGGTTTCTTGGCTTTCAGGTCAAATGACCAATGTTATGGCTAGAATCAAGGCATAATTTGTGATAACGTGGCCATATTGTTCATACATGTGCATCATAGCATGGCAAACAATGTTCCAAGAGGAAGTTTTCCTTTTTGTTGCACCAAAAAGGCATTTTCCATTTTCCGAGCATAAAAACAGACGGTTTTGTGAAGTAACCACCAAATGGCTAATTCAAAAACTACCACCACATTTTACAAAAATACTAGACCACCTTATATGGACAATGTACCAACAGGGGGATCTTAAACCTTTCCGTCCACCTCTGGTGAAAAAGACAAATTCATGCCGAATCGGTAGGAAGTAGGTCAGATATGAACTACAGGTACATGATACGATGCTCATGATTTTTTACAAAAATAATTTTTAGGTTCACAATATGCTATTTTATCAAAAATCCAATGCAAGTTGAGCGAGGTTTTGTTAGATTCCAAAGTATACAAAAGATGCGGCATTTAAATATCTAAACAATTCAAAAATGTTAATACAAAATAAAATATGATTTGCTCTAATAAAATAGGGTTACATTCCTTTTTAGATGCTTAATATTTCTTATGTTCAAAGTTTTAGGGTTTGACTATTTTATTTTTGTTTGAATTGAATAATCAAAATTTATATGTAAGTGTTTTAATCATTTTGAAAATTTTCATCTAAAGTAAATATAAAATGTTTTTACATGAATGGATAGATACTATTTTTTTGAAAATTATGATATATTATTCATATTTTTTTGAGTTGAAATGAAAAAGATATGAATTTTCTAAATTCTATCCTATTTTTTGAATTAAAAATGCCCCCACCCCTTTAATGCACGAAATAAATGCCCCCATTTAACACCGGTTCCAGGCAGGAACCGATATTAAAGGGGGGGGCGCATTTATTTCGTTTCGCGTGCACACACCCCCTCCCCTTTAACACCGGTTCGTGGCTAGAACCGGTGTTAAAGGGGGGTGCGGGCGCGAAACGAATCCCCCCCTTTAACACCGGTTCCAGCCACGAACCAGTGTTAAAGGGGGAGATTTATAACGCGCGCCACTTCCTCCCCCCCCCCCCCAGCCAGATCAAGCGTGCGCAGCAGAGGAAGAAAAGCAGAGGCGCTGCTGCAGCCGTCCCCGCCCCGTCTCGCCGTCGCCGGTTATTGTTAGTATAGTGTTAGTTAGTGTTTTTTGGTTAGTGATTTTTGGTTAGTTAGTGATTTTTGGTTAGTTAGTGTTAGTTAGTGATTTTTGGTTAATTTGTATGTGTATGATATATATATATATATATGTATATGTATATGTATATATTTTTTGTATGTGTATGTGTATTTGTATATGTATGTGTATATGTATGTATATTTTTTGTATGATATATATATGTATATTTTTTGTATGAGATATATATGTATATATATTTGTATATGTATGTGTATATATGTATATATTTTTTGTATGTGTATATATGTATGTATGTGTATATATGCATCACTTGACCGATTACTTTTCCAATACCGTGGACCCTGAACTCCTCTACCCTCGCCGAGTCGCCCATTTTAGGAGCCCACGTCGCGCTGGTTCGAACGCACACCCCCACGCATGCTGGCCCCGCTCTCGCCCTAGCGCCGTCAGCCGCCGCCCTAGTACACCTCTCGTTGTCAATATAGCATTAGGGTTGCGGTGACCCAGCATACCACTGCATGATGTAGTATACTATATTCGTTGACATAACACCAATGAAACACCGTCCACTAGTATTACATCCCTCAGAATGGCACAACAGAAACACAGCGGGTCCAATACATGGCTAAAGGTTACAACTCACTCTTTACATAAGATCTAGAGAACACTCTAGGTTTAAGAGAGAGAAAAAAAACTTCTTATGAAGAAGAATCAAAGATAAACAACGCAAAGACAATTATACTACTAGAACTAGTATTTTAACTACGGTTTTGGTGTTGCGGCTATTGCAACGCACTACAGAGATAGGTTCTTTGACTAGAGATTATATTACTATCTAATCAGTAACTTTGTCTTCACTTGAGTTGAGGTATGTTGTCTTCCTTGTCTATCTTGAAAAGCTTTAGCTCTTGACGATTCCTGAAGCATAACTTGATGTAGTTGTTGTTTACTTCGGCTTTAGAATCTAGCAAGGGTTAAGAAGATACTTTGAGTACGAGCGGAGACAACAAGCCCCAAGCAAGAGCAAACCAACAGCCGAAAAAGCACCAGCCACCAGCAGCCATGCGTCGCCGCAAGATCACCAATTGGACGAAGATCTAGGAGATGTGCCGCACCCGCTACCCAGATGTCGAGGTCGACGAGGTCCACCTCGAGGCCACAGCGCTGGCCTGGCGCATGGTCAACGCGCAGGTGCTAGCCTTCGAGAAGGAAGGCGACATCGCCGAGATGGCGCTGTAGCGGGTGGTGGAGGCGGCGGCAGCTGTGACCGCCCAATGGGCGGTGGCGGACATACATGACGTTTCCGCCAAGGAGGCGGTGGAGGAGGTGGCCTTGGAGGTCGCATCTTCGGCTCTTCTAAGATCCGCCACGAGACGACCATGACCACGCTGGAGGAGGTGGCCAAGGAGGCCGCCAAGGTCGCCATCCGCGAGCTACGCCACGCCGCCAAAGCGCGCAGCGAAGCAGAAGAGGCGCGACGTGAGCACGTCGCCGACTCGGCGAAGGAGGGGGAGCATGTTGCTCTGGCCGCTGAGGCGGCGGTCGCGTGGGGTCTCGTCAACGCCGATGACACGGAGGAGGCGGATGACGACGACAAGGAGGGGGATGAGGTGGACCAGCTGTAGGCGCCGATCGCGGTCCCAGTGCAGATAGCGTAGGCGCTAGGCTTCGGCCCCAATGGTGCTCCGATCCCGGCTTTGGCTCCATCTCCTTCTCCAGCGGAGT
Source organism: Avena sativa (assembly GCA_916181665.1). Taxonomy (NCBI): domain Eukaryota; kingdom Viridiplantae; phylum Streptophyta; class Magnoliopsida; order Poales; family Poaceae; genus Avena; species Avena sativa. Next base: position 51,136,958 of record OV702285.1, on the reverse strand, counting down.
TGCTCGCGGCTGAGGCGAAGGAGCTCGCCGACCAGGAGGCGAAGGACCACTGGGCCGCCGAGATGGACAACGCCCTGGCGAACCAGGCGGCGGAGGACCGAAGGAAGGCGGCGGGCAAGGCGTTGAGTCGCGACCATGCGCACGACCTTCACCACGAATGCGTCCAGCAGCGGGCCATCTGCTCCGCTAGGGCGGCGATCGACGTACCCGGTGGATGCGGCAATTGTGGCCGTGGCAACGGCGGTGAGTAGCCACCGCGCCGTCCTCCTCCACCAGTTGCCGTAGCCGTAGCCGTAGCCGTAGCCGCAGGAGCGGCAGTAGCATCCCCTAATTTGTTTGAATGGTCTTTTTATAACTGACAGGGCATAAAATCTAATGAAAAGCAAGTTTTAAGTACTAATGTCTTACTTACATATGGACCTTGGGTGACCAACAGGCAGAACACCCCATGCTCTCTCTACACGTCTGGACCAACTTTGCCCAGATTAGATACATAGATGAGTCGAACCGGACGCGTTTGTCCGAATGGATCGCCCGCTAAGACATCGAACTAGATACCCTTAGAGTTGCTCTTACGAGATGTCGAAGAGTCTGGCTGAAGGAACGTGCAAGCAATTAATACGAGATCCCGAAGGATGTGGCGGAAGAACGTGCATGCAATTAATGGAAGATCCCGGAGGATTGTGTGGGCGATGCGCATGTGATGAGGTAAGTAGTGACTATCAAGAAAGGTCAACTAGTATAGTTGACCACGAGCTTGTTGATGAGATCTTTCTCCTTAAGAAATTTCTAAAATCAAGAAAACCGTCTTAGTTAAACTCCACACGAACTTATGAAAGAAGAAAACAATAGTAAGCAATTCTAACCATGAGAAGTTCCATCAACTTGTCATCCTCCATCATGAAGACCGTAGTCTCCTCACCCCTAAGGGACTTCATTCAAATATTTGAGCTTGCACAACAACACATACTTTCTTTTCCACTTTCTCAGATGGTTGTAAACCTGAGTTGGGACCGTTTGTCTTCTAGTGATTGCACACACGCTTTAGGTAAATTTCTTTAAAGCCGTTGTCAAACTTAATACAGTTTCTGACGAAAAGAATAGGGACGGAGTAGGCTCCCACTATATTGGAACATGGTGCTCGTACATACCTTGAATTTGCACGACGATGTCTGTTCTATCTACTAGAGCAAGATCTAGTATGACAAAGCTTTGTCTTTCTCCTGTGATGGAGGGTTAATGACAGCGGCATTGCCTTTGGTTCCCGCTAGCGTTTCTGGTCATCCTTATGTAATTCAAAGACCTATCGGTATTTTTTATTAAGTTTGGGCTATCTTAGCACTTTTTATAGGAGCTATTGTCATTTTCTTTCCTCTGATGAACACGGATTATATGTGGTCGTAGATGGACAAGGACTTTGATTTCGAGGACGAAGTTATTGCCATGATTTTTTGAGATGCACATATTTATTTGATACTATTGTTTATTTTAGTACAAAGTTCATATGCAAATATGTGGTTGTGGCAAAACCAAGGTGTTGCAAAATATGGCAGCCACTGGAGCAACGAGTGCGGAAGCTGCCATAAATCAATTTTTTTGGTGTTGCATTTTGTAACACCTCACTACAGGAATGGAAAGCTACACCGACGGCGAGTCGCTACGCCGACGGCCAAACATCGGGGCCGTCGGCGTAGCCATCGTCTAGGCCAGCTCCGCCAAGCAGCCGTCGGCGTAGAATTGCCCTCGGCATATCCTATGCTACGCCGACGGCTGCCCTCGGCGTAGCATACGCCGACGGCTGCCCTCGGCGTAGCTATTTTTTATTTTATCTCATTAAACTTTGAAAAATCATAACTAAATCATTCTAATTCGGAAAAATACAAATAATATATCAAAATTTGCAGAAAAATAAGACCTATCTATCTACACTCAAATGTTACATATTTATAAATAAAAATTAAGTAAAACATAAGACATTATATATAGTTTAAAACAAGCATAAAAAATTCAAAAATGATCGAAACAATGCGAAACCTTCGCGTGGTGTTATATTATGTGACATAGTTAGAAGGAAAAATATCAAACTTGGTATATTGATTATGTCTCAAAGAAACCTTCACAAAATGACCTATCTCATTCGAGGTTTCTCGGCTTTCGGGTCAAATGACCAATGTTATGGCTAGAATCAAGGCATAGTTTGTGATAATGTGCCCATATTGTGCATACACATGCATCATGGGATGGCGAACAATGTTGCAGGAGAAAGTTTTACTTTTCGTCGCACCAAAAAGCCATTTCCCATTTTCTGAGCACAAAAAACGGACGATTTTGTAAAGCAACCACCAAATGGCTAATTCAAAATGGTACCACCACATTTTACAAAAATACTATACCACCTTATATAGACAATGTCCCAATAGGGGAATCCGAAACCTTTCCGTCCACCTCTGGTGAAAAAGACAAATTCATGCCGAATCGGTAGAAAGTGGGTCAGATATGAACTACAGGTACATGATCCGATGCTCATGTTTTTTTACAAAAATCATTTTTAGGTTCACAATATGCTATTTTATCAAAGATCCAATGCAAGTTTAGCGAGGCTCGGCCCCGAGTTAAGAATCTTCATGCCCGCCGTTTGACAAAGTTTGACGATAGTTTAAAACGGGCATAAAAAATTCAAAAACGATCGAAACAATGCGAAACCTTCGCGTGGTGTCATATTATGTGACATATTTATAAGTAAAAATATTAAACTTGATATATTGATTATGTATCAAAAAAACCTTCACAAAATGACCTATCTCATTCGAGGTTTCTTGGCTTTCGGGTCAAATGACCAATGTTATGGCTAGAATCAAGGCATAGTTTGTGATAATGTGCCCATATTGTGCATACACATGCATCACGGGATGGCGAACAATGTTGCAGGAGAAAGTTTTCCTTTTCGTCGCACCAAAAAGCCATTTCCCATTTTCTGAGCACAAAAAACGGACGATTTTGTAAAGCAACCACCAAATGGCTAATTCAAAATGGTACCACCATATTTTAAAAAAATACTGTACCACCTTATATAGACAATGTCCCAATAGGGGAATCCGAAACCTTTCCGTCCACCTCTGGTGAAAAAGACAAATTCCTGCCGAATCGGCAGAAAGTGGGTCAGATATGAACTACAGGTACATGATCCGATGCTCATGTTTTTTTACAAAAATCATTTTTAGGTTCACAATATGCTATTTTATCAAAGATCCAATGCAAATTTAGCGAGACTCGGCCCCGAGCTAAGAATCTTCATGCCAGCCGTTCGACAAAGTTTGACGATAGTTTAAAACGGGCATAAAAAATTCAAAAACGATCGAAACAATGCGAAACCTTCGCGTGGTGTCATATTATGTGACATAGTTATAAGTAAAAATATTAAACTTGATATATTGATTATGTCTCAAAAAAACCTTCACAAAATGACCTATCTCATTCGAGGTTTCTTGGCTTTCGGGTCAAATGACCAATGTTATGGCTAGAATCAAGGCATAGTTTGTGATAATGTTCCCATATTGTGCATACACATGCATCATGGGATGGCGAACAATGTTGCAGGAGGAAGTTTTCCTTTTCGTCGTACCAAAAAGCCATTTCCCATTTTCCGAGCATAAAAAACGGACGATTTTGTGAAGCAACCACCAAATGGATAATTCAAAATGATACCACCATATTTTAATAAAATAATATACCACCTTATGTGGACAATGTCCCAACAGGGGGTTCCGAAACCTTTCCATCCACCTTTGGTGAAAAAGACAAATTCCTGCTGAATCGGTAGGAAGTGGGTCAGATATGAACTACATGTACATGATACGATGCTCATGTTTTTTTACAAAAATCATTTTTAGGTTCACAATATGCTATTTTATCAAAGATTCAATGCAAGTTTTCCTTTTCATCGCACCAAAAAAGCCATTTTTCATTATCCGAGCGCAAAAAGGGAATTTTCTAAAGCAACCACCAAATAGATAATTCAAAAACGGAGGGTTTGTGATTAGTTGATATGGATATCATATTTGGATTCCTCTCATTTTTCTGATCAATTTAGACATATTATTTGTTAAATTCCGATTTATAGATTTAAAGATATTAATTATTCCATATTAAATAGAAAAATACAAAAAAGTAAAATTATTATATTTTTATTTGAATTCAATAATATTTTTACTTATTCATTAATGTTTATTGAAATAATTGTTTGTAATTTCAAAAAATACAAACATGTGACATGTTGATATAAGGGTTAATAGGATTGATATCATAGTATTGACAACAATGTATGAATTACTTTGTGGAAACAGATTCTGAAGAAACGAGGAAGTTAAGCGTGCTGGAGCTGGAGTAGTATTAGGATGGGTGAACTTCCGGGAAGTTCGACCAAGACTGCAATTTAATTAAATATTAAGTGTAATTAGTGTTAAAAATGTTCAAAGTGAGAGATTAACGAGTCAAACAATTCAAAGATTCAAAAATTAAGAAAAATAAAATAAAAAAAAATTATTTTTTTAAAATAAATATTTTTGCAACCTGTCGACAAGCTATGTCGACGGCCGCTACGCCGACGGCATTGCAATCGGCGTAGCATACGCCGACGGCATTTTGATACGCCGACGGCCTCTATGTGCTCCGCCGAGGGAGCCCTTTGCCGAGGAGGCTGCGCCGAGGGCAGCCGTCGGCATAGCATACGCCGAGGGCATTTTAGGCTACGCCGACGGCTTTTTGCCCTTGGCGTAGCGCACGCGTCCTGTAGTGCCTGTTGTTAGAGTTGCTCTTACGAGATGTGGAAGAGTCTTGCAGAAGGAACGTGCAGGCATGCAATTAATACGAGATCCCGAAGGATGTGGGGGAAGAACGTGCATGCAATCAATAGGAGATCTCAGAGGATTGTGTGGGCGATGCGCATGTGATGACGTAAGTAGTGACTATCAAGCAAGGTCAATTAGTACTACTAAGGGCCAAGTTGCTAATACCAAGATAGTTTATAACTCTTTCTTATTAATATAGACATGCACCAATAGTACTACATGCATGAGAAAAATGAGAGGAAAAAGAGAGAGAGAGTAATAAATTAGATAGTCCTTAGGCTGGTCATGGTGGGAGTATCATAATACTAGTATCATGCATATGATACCACTCCCTCTGTCCACAAATAAGTTATGTTTGGGTTCAAAATTTGTCCACAAAAGAGTGTACTTCTACTTTTCCAATACATTTTAAAACAGAAAATATTGTATCACGGAAATCAAGCCCAATAACATTTAGCAAATGGTCTCTTCATTTTATAAATTCACTTATCTCAATGAAGGTGGAAGAATTAAAGATGAGAGAGAACATGACTAACACATTCCCAATGCACTTTCTATTTTATCCCATAATTTGTCTTAAAATTTCTAAATGTCCACTTATTTGCGGACGGAGGGAGTATGTCTCTAGTGCATTGTATTATGTTGTAGTATCATAGTAGTGGTATATTTATTGATTTATAAAATCTCTATGTAAAATGTACGTACAAGATTTACTTGTCATTATGATTTCTAGTTTTATGTGCTATGATACGGTATCCACCTATGATACTCTAACCATCTCTCTTTATTAATTGTGATGCCACATCAGATTTTTTGCCAAGTTGACATACATTATACACCTTATGATACCTCTGTTTGGAAAGTCCTAAAAGCTTTTTTATAGTATTGTTTAAGATTATAAGGCTGGTTCTAGTGCTAGTATCATAAGGTGTATCATGCATGCCAACTTGGAAAAAATCTGATGTGACGTTATAATTAATGAAGAGAGAGGTGGTTAGTGTATCATAGGTAGATACAGTATCATAGCACGTAAAGCTAGAAATCATAATGACAAGTAAATCTTTTACACATATTTTACATAGAGATTCTACGAATTAATAAATATAGCACTACTATGATACTACTATATAATACAATTCACTAGAGACATAGTATGATGCACTAGTATCATATGCATGATACTAGTAGTATGATACTACCACTAGGACCAGCCTAAGGGCTATCTCATTTATTAGTGTCTCTCCTTCAATACATGTTCTCTTTTTCCTCTCACTTATGCACGTAGCAATATTGGTATATGCATATATTAATGAGAAAAAGTTATAAAGTATATTGGTATTAGCAATTTGGCCTTTAGGATTAATAATCTCAAACAGATGTAGTACGACTCTACGAGTAGTAGTATAGTAGTAGTATATATATATAGGTGCAGGTGATGCAAAGGGCAGCAGAGCAAGAGCAGCTCCACCACATTCATCCATCCATCCATTGCCGTTTGTAGCTAGCTAGCTAGTTCGTGAGATCGATCGAGGAGCATGGTGGCCACAGTCCAGGTGATGAAGCTCCTAGTAGTCATCCTCATACTCCTAGTCGCCGCCTTCGCTGCTGCCAGCAACGCCGACGACGAATCGTCCTGCGTCTACGTGGTCGAGGCCAAACCCTCAGAATTACACCTAGTCGACACGACAGTCTTATTCATCACGTACAGGAAGATCACTGGCATCGACGACCGCTTCATCCGCGTATGGCATCGAAGGGGCATTATGCGCGTCCCGGTCCCGGAAGACAGGTCATGTCCAGGGGCCTTTGACCAATTCATGTTCATCGTCCGTATGAGGTGCACAGATCCTTGTCGCCTCGAGCTCCGGTTGGATGATTTCGGGGAGTTACCTCAATCCGTCCGCATCCGAACCTACGACGGCGGTAGCGGGGCAGAAAAATTCGTCAGGAATTTTTCCGTGCCATTGCTGTCGGGTGGTAAAGTTATTGTCAACCAATGCCCCCTGAACTGATGAGTATAGTACTCCCTCCGATCCATATTACTTGTCGTTGAAATTGATGTATCTAGCACTAAAACATGTCTAGATACATTTATTTTAGTGACAAGTAATATGGATCGGAGGGAGTAGTATAGTAGTAGAGCAGGATGCCGCCGCGCGTGGGTGTGTTTCCCTCCTTAATTATATATATGATTTTTTTACTTTAATTTCGTGTCCAAGTGTGTCGATCACTTTGCATTCCAAATCCAGTCTGTTTTATGTATTCCAGCGCTGATCAATAAAAGAAAAAAAAACACCATTTGTTTCTGTATGTTTACGCTACGTACATATTCTTTCTAGCTAGCTTCTTCTGTGCACGTATGTACTTCGTTTCTCAAAACAAAGCAAATTGCAAGTGGATATATGAGGCAATGAGGTGACCAAAGATCTAATGATTTGTGTTCTTATTAAATCCTAGCCTATATTCTAGTCAATTTGATCAAATGGTTACAAATGCGGAATCTTCATCAATAGTACTCGACGGTCGTAAAGCATGGGAGAGTAATGCTCATAGCCAACGTCCCACGTGAGTACTACTTTAGACCCGAAGAGGTCTATATTGAGTTTTCTGAACTGTTTCAGTTATACCATCCCGACGCCCTGGACAAATCTATCATCGGCTGCTATTATCTATAAGTTGTTGAATTCATTGTCTACATGTTCAGTTTTCCAGTTGTTCGGTTCATTACATGTAATTATCCTTATTATATCATTTTGTACTCTATTATTATACAGAAAGAAGATCCAAGAATGTACAATAAAAAGAATCTATAATATTGGGTTCATTGACCCAAATAAAATACATATAAACACGCTAACGTCAAACCCCGAGGAAACAGAGGAAAACATTTTAAGGTTTCTAACGGAGCAAAATTTCTATGATCACATACTGTTTTCTTAGAATTTCAAGTGAGGGTCTTACTCTGTTGTACACGTTCACTTTTGATTACTTGATGCTAAGTGTAACTGATGAGTTAATAATGTATATATAAATGGTTGCAGCTTTCACTGGATTCTGCTAGACATTCAACTTGATAAGGAAAAAGTTGAAGTCATGGACCCATTAAAGAGAAACCTGGAAGATTTTCGCAGCATGCAGGACATGCTTCAGAAGTAAGTTTTGCGCTATATCGGTCTCTTTCGCTGGTTTTCTAATATATCAGGTAATGAATAACTCATTCATTCATTTTCTTCGCTGGGCAGGGTTTGGGTCCGTTCAAACGCGAGGTTATGGGTGTATTTAGTCAGAAGCTGACGTTTAAGACGATCTCGGTAAGTAGCACATGATATGTCCACGCATCTCTTTACTCCTAGTTTCAATACGATAATGATGCTAGATTATTATTTTGATTGAATTCTATTCTCGTAAAGTGCGCAAGGCAGCCACGGGGGTCGAATCTACGTGGATTCTTCGTTTGCGAGTTCATTCGCACGTTTACCACTGAGCACAACGATTATAGAGTCGACATAAGCAATACATTCATAACCATCATTTTATTACCATCACTTTTTGTTATTATGATTGATATTCATATTGATCTCCTTTTTCTTATATAGTTTGAGAGTATGCGGGATCAACTCCTACCAGAACAACGCGTACTAGGAATTGCGGAGGAGCTGGCGGGATTTATTTTCAAAGAGATCGTAGACGATGCCGAAGAATTTAGTGTAAATAGACGCTACTGATCTCCATGTAATCGAACATATGGGCTCTAGTCCTAGTAATTATGATCTCCATGTAACTATCAAAATTGTATATATTTGTATGCTCGATATCGCAATACAAGTTATCTTATATATGCACGAATGTGTACGATATATGGTGGCATAACAAATTTAAAAACTATGTTGAAATGAAAAAGAAATAAATAAAACAATACAAAATGAATGCTCTGTTGCGGCAGAGAAAGGGCACAAAATGCTGCCGCGACAGAGAACCACTAGTCCCGGTCCTTAACACCAATCGAGACTAGAAGTGCACCCCGGAGCGCGCCACGGCGGCCACGTGAACAACCATTTGTCCCGGCTGATGACTGAGCCGGGATTAGTGGTTAGGCCTCTAGTCCCGCTTGGTTAGTCCCGATTTTAAAACCGGAACTAGAGACCCTTACAGCCCTGGACCGGAGACCCTGTTTTCACTAGTGGATACAATAAGGGCCTGTTTGGTTGGACTTAAATCTAGTTTTTGGAGTTTGGCTTAAGTTCAAATGAATCTAGATACCTTTTAGTGTCTAGATACATCTCACTCACAAACCTAAAACATCTTATATTTTCAAACGGAGGGAGTACTTCCATTTCCTTTTTTTTGCCTATGACAGTCTATCAACTACTTATTCTGTGTTTCGCCAAAAAAAAAGTGTTTCCACCAGTAGAGCTTGATGATACAACTTGACTAAAGACAGACCGCTATATATAGACACATAAGACCAATCAAGATGACACAACTCTATCTTTGTTTCTTATTAAGTTGAAATGACGTAGTAATTGAATAACCCTAAATTGAAGCAAGAATATATAAGACAGGATGTCTGATCAAAGGAATTGAATAAACACGCGGAAGATGAATGACTTGATAAAAGTAAAAGCTGGATTTGGTCCTCCAGAATTTCTCATTAGCCTTCAGACATTTTCATCTCGAAGTACTTGTCAGCCTCCAACGAGGCAAATTAGATGAGTAGACATGCACATGTGGCAGTCTACACGAAGCCGATCTATCTATTATATACTAAAAGTAGGTATAACCCTCCTCCAAACTCGTATAAATACGTCCACGTATACATATAAACTTGTATCCACGTATCCACGTCTGGTCTAAACTTGTATACAACTAAGGATCAGGATATCTGGATACACGCACGGACGCAACCCGACTCGTTGCAACGCTGACCTCCGCCTGCCGCCGTCGGTCATTCGTCATCGTCGCCGCCTCCGGCCGAGTACACCGGCGACGGCCGTGTCTGTGCGGTTATACCGGTGATGTCCGGCGAGCCGGTCACTCGTCCTTGCCGGCGCACGCCTTGGCTTGGCCTTGTAGGTGTGCGCCGGCAGGCCTAACACGGCGGCGGCTCGGCGGAAGTGGAGCAGCACCAGATCCTGGCGGCGGTGGCGGCCGCGGTGCGAAGAGGAGCTTGGGGAGGAGAACCGGACAGTCCGGAGAGAAGTCCGGCTCCCTACCGGACAGTCCGATGTCTTGTCCGTCAGGTGTACAGACAGTCCGGAACTATTTTCCGACGTCTAGTCCGGCGCGTCGTCCGGCTAGAAAATTCTAGCTTACGTAGTTTTAACAGAAGCAAACGGGCGCCGCCGGACATGGCGCCGGACATGCTGCCGGACAATGTTCCGCACTTGTCCGTTGGGAAAATAATTTGCAACAATACAACACGTTGTGCCCGGCAACTTGTCCGTCCAAAAATCGCCAGACTGTCCGGCTTAAGAGACAGACAGTCCGATGAAGCTGTTCGTAGGTACGAAATTTTGACAGGAGCTAATGAGGTTGCCTGTCATGTTGCTAGACATGTTACCGAACATGTCCGGTGGAGAAAAAACCTCTGTACGGAATAGCTTGGAATGCTAAAAAATTTACATATGCATGTTTGTGCGGAGACTTGTCCGGTCCGTTTAGTAACTTATATCAGATTTACATACAAAAACATAATAGACATGGCCCGTCATGTGGCCAAACTCACGGAACCGCATGATTTATTATTTTTAGGTTGTCCTAAATTATATTATATCAAACGAGTCGATCTTAGCATAATTTGATAATAAATCAAAGGCTTAATACTGACGTTGTGAATTTCACGAAAACAACGACAAATATAGATAGACCATGATACGGATGAATTCAGCATTGTACTAAAGAAAAATAAAGTATGATCTCTCACTCGTTATATAGTTTAGCGAAAAAGATACATAGAAAATGAAAAGAACCAAGTGTAAAACATGGCCCGGAAATCTTCTTCAGGACAAAAACCCGACCATATTCTAAGGTCTTGGTTCTAATAATCATCTTTCTGGCGCTTGAGTTTAAGAAGATTTTTTTTAATGTTGTCCAACTCGTTTGTAGGTGATAAGATTAATTCCGTCAGCACAAGTTCCCTGATCGAGTCAACGACAGTCTCGAAAATAATTGCACTTGTGAATAGAGATGTTGCTGATATGATATCCCTGTTTAACATGTATGGTATCTTTTTGATGTACCTGTGTAATAGCGTTTCTGAACTCGTCACCATCCCATTCCTCCATACACTTGATGACCCAAAGTCCACACGAGTTTCTGACACAAAAACTGGTTCAAAATAACATCTTACTATATACTAATACCACAATGATGTGAATTTAGAATTTTTACTCACCCATCCTCTTGTCTTGGCATGGCGTATTGTTTTATAGGCCAGTTTGAAGGATCGGGAAATAGCTATCGTCGGATCTTGCCTTTGCTATGTCATACGCAATTTCGGATCTCTGAAAAAATATAAACATAGTAGTGAACGGGTGTAACCCATTAAGTAATAAGAACATACCAAAGCTTCAACTATATTCATGTAAGTTTTTAGTTTATATAGTGAATCTAGGACTTGAAATTCTTCATTTGGCATATGCATCACGACGGTGACCCAGTGATTCCAACAAACATTTACGGCGAAGTAGATCTGCAAAAAATAAAATATTAGTACGTGTTACATGAAGTGAATCACGTAGCATTGCATGTGCTTGCACTTGCCTTCGGTCTATAAAAATACTCCAAAACGCATATTCCAAATGCATTGGTTTTCTCTATTTCAATCTGTGGGTGACCGGGTGGATGATGATCTTCACCCCTCCACTTTCCATCTATGAGCCATTTCGACATCCATGTGGTGGCCAAGTAACGATCATGTAGCCGAAGAGACAAGTGTTGTATATAACTATTGATGACCTGTAAAAATAATATGTACTTAATGTTAATAAGCCATGTAATCGAGATAGTTGTTTTGTAATGTAAGGGGGTTTGAAAACAATGAAGACTTGTGCGTACATCTCCCTAGAGCCGGCCATAGGCTATGATTGGTGCAACTTGTTCTATAGTCAACACGAGTCCTTCAAACCTGAATTTTTTTTAACACGCCGCTCTGGACACTACGATATATAATTCTGCTACCAACGCCACAACTGCGTCTACATGTTCTTCTGTAAAATCATTTGCCTTACGCAGTGTATCTTTCGCATCGAAGAGACGTGCATGCAACGCGTAACGAGTTGGCTTTAGTATGCAAACGTCATTAAAAAATTTACAAGAGAAACTTCGTAAAGTATAAACTTACACTTTGTCGCTTTTCTCCTACGGATTTGACGCTTGCTTGCCTTTTCAGACAAGAAAGGGAACCGCACCTGCTTTCCCAGCAAACGCTTCCTCTTCGTATGAAATTTTGACCTCACGGTCGCAAACGCAGCCGACGATAAAGATGACGCTGGTCTAGTAGGAGAAGGATCGTTATTTGGAACTAGGAAAGGATTGTCTTTGCTACCCTTGATGCCGTTTGCAACATCCTCGACAACATCCTTCTCCTTAACAACATTATCGGCAGTACCCTCTTCGTCAACAGACGTGAATTTTTTTGGTGAATAAGCTTGCTTTCTGCTGTTACCGCTCTCCCCTTCGGACGCGCTTCTAGCGAGAGGTTTGTAAATGATACCCTCCTTATTAAACATTTTTATAAGTCTCTGCAAAAAAAGGTTTGACATGTCATGACCCGTGGAAAACAAATGATACATGTAAATTTTAGCTCGCCATGTGTTTTACCTCGGCGCATAAATCTGGCATGATAGCCAACTGCTTATGGATAAGAATATTCTCATCAACAAGGCGGTTAAGACGTTCGAAAAGTAGTTCCATATGTGCGGGAGAGGTTCTAGAAGGTTGTTTTTGTTTTGAAGAGCCTTTTTCTTGAACTAGTTGTTTCTCTTTCGAAACCATTCTCCATGTTTACTTTCGAGCATCTATGCTTAGGAGTAATATCGTTGTCAACCTGTATATAAAAATAATTTATTGTTGTTGAACATGAGATATTAAAATAAATACAGATAATAATAAATGCCTTACATTGCCCTTCCCACGGCCATATCTCATGTCGTCATCGTCTCTTTTCTTCGCTTGTTTCTCCGTCCAATTCCTCATGAGTGGGATCATACAAAGCAATGGGTCAAAGGCCGGAGCAGAAGCGTGTTTTATTTTCTCGAAATACATGTACTGCAGGAAAAAATATATGAAATCTGGTTAAGAAATAGCTGCGGTGAAAAAGTATTTAAATATTATGGTATACTTGTAGTGCCGCTAAATTTCCCTTTGGCCAGTGTTTTATTGCTTTTCCATGTTTACAGTCCTTTAGTGCCTCCATAGTAAACCGTAATGTAAAGTTGTTCCAATTTAATTTTGGAACTCGTCCAAAATCTTGTACCAGTGCGTACATCGACTTTGGAATAATGGTGGTAGAGAACGGCGCAATGACCGTGCCGATGAGCACCAATATGGCCTTCTGGACAAACTCGTCATCGTGGGCTCCATGAACCACGATATCATCTATTAAGCAATCAATGACGAGATTTTCTGTTTTTGGATTTAGCCAGTGTGCTGGTACCTGTAACCTTGCTTCCATCCCCTCTTCAGCAACTATGGATCCAGGGTCCAAACCCTCGTCTTCCAAACCAAATATGCTATATATATCCCCATTATTAAGAAAAATGTCATCCTTCTTATCGTTTACCAAGAATGTTTCTTTTCTTGGATCAAATCCGTTAATGAGATACTGCAGCAGACCAACACGCATCTTATCAACGGAATATCGAGCATACAGTGGACTCCCATTCCTAAAAGTGCATCTCGATGTCGGTTCTTCATTTGAACTACGAGACCACACCACTTTTCAACCGAGCAAGGGATTACTTCAAAATTATATTCCATCCTGTATATCAACACAGAAACATAAACATATTTTTTCATATTGTATGATAGAAAAGGCAATGAAATTCTGGTAATAAGGAAAGTGATTGGAAGTTAATGCACATTGCCAGACAGTCTGGCGGAGAGAGCCGGACAGGCCGGCATATAGTGCGCCGGACACGTCCGGTGGTGCGCCGGACAGGCCGTCGAGAAGCAAGCCGTCTAGACAGACAGATATATAGTCATAGGCAGACCGAAACCCTAGATATATTCTCGAGGTTGATAGGATTGGTGAGCATGTAGCATAGAAATAAGAACCCTAGCAATGATGTACCTTAGATTTGTTTCAAGGACTAGTGTTTTCGATATACGCATGAGATCGACGAACATAAAACCTACCAATGATTAAGGCCTAGTTTTGATGAACCATAGCATTGAAGTGGAATACATACCTCTAAGGATGATGCGGATTTGTAGAAGGTCTAGTAAGATGAGGCCGGTTTTCTGGAACGGTAGCTTCTCACCGCAGCGTCTTCCATCGACTTGGATTTTTGTGGCGAATTAACCGAAGCATTCACCTCATTCCAAGCAACACGCCGATCAAAATTTGCGTCAAGCTTGTAGGATAAGAGAAAATCGGAGGAGGACGCAACCAGCTAGGGTTTTGATCGTAGAGGAGGGAGGGGAGAGAGAAACCCCAACAATATAAATAGCAGAAGGTTGCGCGAAGTCGTAGTGTCCAGATGCCGGACAGTCCGGCAGGAGTTCAGTCTCCTATCCGGCGCCCAGTTCGATTGAATTGGGTTAGATCTAGGCCCACGGGAGGCCGTAGCCATTGTTTATGCACCGGACAGTCCGCCAAAAATAAGCAAGATAGTCCGGCGACCGACTCTCCTTCTCAACACAAGCCTTTTCTATTTTTTAATCGCGAAAACGACGTTTTTTTGTGAAGCGTCCAGTAGAATGCATAACCAAGTTCGCGAAATAACGCCGTGTGGGAGTAGTGGGCGAGAAAAGAGGCACATATGACCATTTGGTTGCATGTGAAATACTCGATGGATGCGGTTTCCCGTCCGGTCAAAGTTTGGTCAAAGTTGACATGAATTCGGTCAATTTGAACCGCGGACACTAGAAATACTGCTCATGGATTTTCTTTAAAATTTCACTTTTATGTAGAGGATGTCATGTTCCTTCATGGATATAATCTCCGGTCAGAAAGATACAGCCCCTTTGCAGCCCTAGCGGACGCCGAGATTCTGTCCTAATTTTGTCTGGGCCGCTAGAAATTCAAAAGTATACGGAATGTCTTAAAAACTTCGCCCATAGACCATTTTTTCTCCCTATTTTCCATTAAAAATATTAAACGCGGGTTACATGTAAGCTTCCAACCATCTGCACCCACATAGTAGCTTCAGGGTGGAAGGTCCATGGCTAAGTAGGCAGATGGGCTAGGTGGTGACCATTTCCATTGGCAACTTGGTCGGAATGATCTCAAATTTGGTGGACACGCGTGTCTTGTTATGTCAAACCGCCTTGGCTAGTTTATTTCTACTTTGTTTGAGGAAAAAACACCTTTTCTATTTTTTAATCGTGAAAACGACGTTTTTTTGTGAAGCGTCCAGTAGAATGCACATCCAAGTTCGTGAAATAACGCCGTGTGGGAGTAGTGGGCAAGACAAGAGGCACATATGACCATTTGGTTGCATGTGAAATACTCGATGGATGCGGTTTCCTGTCCGATCAAAGTTTGGTCAAAGTTGACATGAATTTGGTCAATTTGAACCGCGGACACTAGAAATGCTGCTCATGGATTTTTTTAAAATTTCAATTTTAGGTAGAGGATGTCATGTTTCTTCATGGATGTAATCTCCGGTCAGAAAGATACAGCCCCTTTGCAGCCCTAGCGGATGCCGAGATTCTGACCTAGTTTTGACCAGGCCGCCAGAAATTCAAAAATATACCGAATGTCTTAAAAACTTCGCCCATAGACCATGTTTGCTCCCTATTTTCCATTAAAAATATTCAACGCGGGTTACATGTAAGCTTCCATACATCTGCACCCACATAGTAGATTCGGGGTGGAAGGTCCATGGCTAAGTAGGCAGATGGGCTAGGTGGTGACCATGTCCATTGGCAACTTTGTCGGAATGATCTCAAATTTGGTGGACACACGTGTCTTGTCATGTCAAACCGCCTTGGCTAGTTTATTTCTACTTTGTTTGAGGAAAAAACACTTTTCTATTTTTTAATCGCGAAAACGACGTTTTTTGTGAAGCGTCGAGTAGAATGCACATCCAAGTTCGCGAAATAACGCCGTGCGCCCAGGGGTCTTTAGCCCCGGTTAGTGGCTCCAACCGGGACATATGACCCTGTTTTGAAATTTTTTCAGTAATTTTCTCTCTGTTCCCTCCTTATTTTTTATTTTGGGGTTTAAATTTGTAATGTTTTTTAAATGATAATTACTTTGGAATTTAGAAAAACTTTAAACATAAAAAGTGTTTGAATTTGAATAACTAATTCAAAACCATTTTCTGTTTTTAAAAATAATTAATGTAACCATTTAAACTATGAACCATTTAAAATTAAAAATGAATTAACTTATATTTTTTGAATATTAATTTGGAATTTAGAAAAACTTTAAACATAAAAAGTGTTTGCATTTGAATAAATAATTCAAAACCATTTTCTGTTTTTAAAAATAATTAATGTAACCATTTAAAATTAAAAATGAATTAACTTATATTTTTGAATATTAATTTGGAATTTAGAAAAACTTTAAACATAAAAAGTGTTTGGATTTGAATAAATAATTCAAAACATTTTTTGTTTTAAAAAATAATTAATGTAACCATTTAAAATATGAACCATTTACAATTAGAAATGAATTAACTTATATTTTTTTAATATTAATTTGGAATTTAGAAAAACTTCAAATGTAAAAAGTGTTTGGATTTGAATAAATAATTCAAAACCATTTTATGTTTTAAAAAATAATTAATGTAACCATTTAAAATATGAACCATTTACAATTAAAAATGAATTAACTTATATTTTTTTAATATTAATTTGGAATTTAGAAAAACTTTAAACATAAAAAGTGTTTGGATTTGAATAAATAATTGAAAACCATTTTCTGTTTTTAATTTGGATTTGAATTAACTTATATTTTTTATATATTAATGGGCGGAAAAAAAGGACGGGAAATAATGGGCGGAAAGAAAATTTTATTAGGATAGAACTGGAATTAAAGTACATAACGCAACTAACACAAAGTTACATAGAAGAACTGAAAATTAAGATACATGGCCAGATTAAGCCACAATCGGCCGAACTTGTTTTGCAATGTTGGAGTGATTCAGTCATGCTCCTGCCTACACCTGTAATACTTGCCACTGTAGTCGTCATACTCGCCGCGGCCGTCGTCGCTGTCGTCATCGGGGTCGCATAGTTGAACCTTGAAGGCTGAGTACGAGTGGGCTGGACTTGAGGGTAGCGCAGGCGGGGGCTATAGTCGGCGGCCGTGTCGTAGGCCATCTAGTATTCCTCCGCTGCTCCGGCGTGAGCTCGAAGTAGTAGTGGTTCATGATGGCCATCCGACGCGCCACACCTAGAGGGACAGGAGGAACCGGCACGCCTCTGGCGCTCAACATCCAGCCGACGGGGACACAGTAGCCCGACGGGCAGGGGTAGTTCGAGGCGCAAAGCGCCTCCGCCTCCCTGGGAGTTAGTGCTACGGTGGAAGTCATGAGAAAGAGTGATGAGGCTGCAGATATGAGTCTATAGATGTGCAATGACAACGGAGGCCAACCCTACATATATATATAGTGAGAAATGGCAGGAAGATAACTGGAGGGAAGAACTGACGGGAAAAACTGGCGGGAGAAATGCCGGGAAAAAATGGCGGGAAGAAAAATGGCTCATTTAGAACTTGCATTGGATCTCTGAAGAAACCACATATTGCGAGTCTAAAAATGATTTTTTCAAAAAATCATGGGCGATAGATCATGTACGTGTAGTACAAACCGGACCCACTTCCTATCGATTCGGCAAACATTTGTCCTTTTTATCCGGGATGGACGAAAAGGTTTGAGATGTCCCGGTTGGGAGATAGTCCATGTAAGGTGGTCTAGTATTTTAGGAAAATGGGACGGTAGCATTCTAAAACGGCATTTTGGTGGTTACTTCACAAAACGACCCGTTTTTTGCGCTCGGAAAATGGAAAAGGGTTTTTCCGTGCGACAAAAAGGAAAACTTCCTCCTGCAACATTGTTCTCCATACCAATGTCCACACGCATGCATAATATGGGCACCACATCATAAACTATTCCGTGATTCAGCACATAACATCGGTCATTTGGACCGAAAGCCATGAAACCTCGAACATGATAGGTCATTTTGTGAAGGTTTTTCCGAAACATGATCAATATACCAAGTATGGTATTTTTCCTTTCAACTATGTCACATAATATGATACCACGCGAAGGATTTTCATTGTTCGGATTTTTTTTGACTTTATTATGCCCGTTTTGAATTATCTGAATTTCTAACTATGGTCGAACCGGTGTGCATGAAGATAGGGGACGAGCATCGTTAGAACTTGTATTGGATCTCTGAAGAAACCACATATTGCGAGTCTAAAAATGATTTTGTCAAAAATTCATGGGCGATAGATCATGTACCTGTAGTACAAACCGGACCCACTTTCTACCGATTCGGCAGACATTTTTCCTTTTTACCTGGGATGGACGAAAAGGTTTGAGATGTCCCGGTTGGGAGATATTCCATGTAAGGTGGTCTAGTATTTTAGGAAAATGGGACGGTAGCATTCTGAAACGGCATTTTGGTGGTTACTTCACAAAACGACCCGTTTTTGCGCTCGGAAAATGGAAAAGGGCTTTTCCGTGCGACAAAAAGGAAAACTTCCTCCTGCAACATTGTTCTCCATACCAATGTCCACAGGCATGCATAATATGGGCACAACATCACAAACTATGCCGTGATTCAGCACATAACATCGGTCATTTGGACCGAAAGCCATGAAACCTCGAACATGATAGGTCATTTTGTGAAGGTTTTTTCGAAACATGATCAATGTACCAAGTCTGGTATTTTTCCTTTCAACTATGTCACATAATATGACACCACGCGAAGGATTTTCATTGTTCGGATTTTTTTTGAATTTATTATGCCCGTTTTGAATTATCTAAATTTCTAACTATGGTCGAACCGGTGTGCATGAAGATAGGGGATGAGCATCGTTAGAACTTGCATTGGATCTCTGAAGAAACCACATATTGCGAGTCTAAAAATGATTTTTTCAAAAAATCACGGGCGATAGATCATGTACCTGTAGTACAAACCGGACCCACTTCCTGCCGATTTGGCAGACATTTGTCCTTTTTACCCGGGATGGACGAAAAGGTTTGAGATGTCCCGGTTGGGAGATAGTCCATGTAAAGTGGTCTAGTATTTTAGGAAAATGGGATGGAGCATTTTGAAACGGCATTTTGGTGGTTACTTCACAAAACGACCCGTTTTTTGCGATCGGAAAATGGAAAAGGGCTTTTCCGTGCGACAAAAAGGAAAACTTCCTCCTACAACATTGTTCTCCATACCAATGTCCACACGCAAGCATAATATGGGCACAACATCACAAACTATGCCGTGATTCAACACATAACATCGGTCATTTGGACCGAAAGCCGTGAAACCTCGAACATGATAGGTCATTTTGTGAAGGTTTTTTCGAAACATGATTAATATACCAAGTCTGGTATTTTTCCTTTCGACTATGTCACATAATATGACACCACGCGAAGGATTTTCATTGTTCGGATTTTTTTGAATTTATTATGCCCGTTTTGAATTATCTAAATTTCTAACAATTGTCGAACCGGTGTGCATGAAGATAGGGGACGAGCATCGTTAGAACTTGCATTGGATCTCTGTAGAAACCACATATTGCGAGTCTAAAAATGATTTTTTCAAAAAATCACGGGCGATAGATCATGTACCTGTAGCACAAACCGGACCCACTTCCTGCCGATTTGGCAGACATTTGTCCTTTTTACCCGGGATGGAAGAAAAGGTTTGAGATGTCCCGGTTGGGAGATAGTCCATGTAAAGTGGTCTAGTATTTTAGGAAAATGGGACGGAGCATTCTGAAATAGCATTTTGGTGGTTACTTCACAAAATGACCCGTTTTTTGCGCTCGGAAAATGGAAAAAGGCTTTTCCGTGCGACAAAAAGGAAAACATCCTCCTACAACATTGTTCTCCATACCAATGTCCACACGCATGCATAATATGGGCACAACATCACAAACTACGCGAAGTTCGTTATGTTTTGGAAACTTCGGCTTCATTATTTTCAGCATCTTTTCAAATGAGGAGTCAGTTAGACCACACTCTGCCTTCCATCGCAACAATTCCAGTGTGGTACCGAGCTTTGTGCTGCCATCTTCACAATTTGGGTACAACAATTTCTTGTGATCTTCTAACATGACCTCTAACTTCAACTTCTCATTTTCTGTTTCACAGTCTCGCTTTGCATTAGAAATGACCCTACCAAGTTCATCAGCCGGCTCATCTGATGCCCGTTCTTCACCTCCTTCCTCTCCATTGTCTTCCATTGCAGTATCACTGTATTCAGGAAACATATGATGATAGTTGTTATCATCATCTTCTTCTTCACCATCTTCCATCATAACCCCTCTTTCCCCGTGCTTGGTCCAGCAATTATAGTTGGGCATGAAACCTTTCATAATCTGGTGGCCGTGAATGATTTTCGAGGAAGAGTACTCCTTGTTGTTCTGACATTGAACACATGGACAATGTATAAAACCATTCTCTTTGTTTGCCGTAGCCACATCGATAAATTTATCCACGCCTTTCATATACCCGGCTATGCGCCGGTCACCGTACATCCATTCCCGACCGTTCATCTGCATCATATAAGTAAGTTTATCAAATAACAGGACATCATAAATAGTGAAATGACCAATTCACATCGACACATGCATTTTATAAATGACAGAGAAAAGATAAGATTGCTAACCTCGAACGAGGAAAATAAAGAGGAGAAACCTCAAGTGCATCTCAGACACCTTCTATATTTTTGTTTTATGAGAAATTGAACGGGATCATTCACTCAAACATTTTATCAAACACCTTGAATGCATGCATAGGAGAAAAAAACTAGCACACCCCTCACACCTTCCACCAAGAAAAAACAGAGTGAAGGCAGAGGGCTGGGGCGTTGCATTTATAGAGGGCGAGAGCATCCGTCCCGGTTTGTAACACAAACCGGGACTAAAGGTGTGTGCCACGTCACGTGGCTGACGCCCAACCTTTAGTCCCGGTTTGTGTTACAAACCGGGACGTATGCCCCCTTACCAACCGGGATGCATGCCTCCAGGCCCCGTGCCCGCTCGAACCGGGACGCGTGCCAGCATTAGTCCCGGTTCGTGGCGCAACCGGGACTAATGCTCTGACGGGGCGTGAACGGATGGCCTGTTTTCTACTAGTGTACTCTAGAAGGACTAAAATATTTTTTTCAAAACAAAGGAAATACTCATGATTATATATGCTAGGCATCTCTGTCTTTGCCGCTACCCTTCCGTTTTTGTCGGGCTGCAATTTAGTCTGCTAATACTCATGGTTGGACAATAATGTCTAGACATAGTCCTCACCAGACTATGTTAGAGGTATATTTGATACAATTTTCAAATATCTATGTTGTGGAATGTGTTGCCTACCAAAACCCACCGGCGAGCAGCGACGGGCAACACGGAGAGCCGGGAGGCTCCCAGAACTGCTGGTGGGCCCTGGTCCCTCGGGCAACGGCCCGCAAAACTCCGACACACGTCCTGGCTGATTCGAGGGCGTGCCACCTGACCTATACCTGGTCAGGAAGGTGATGGATTGCTTCGATTGGTTTCCTGCATGGCAAATAAACATACGTAAAATTCGAGCCGCGACCGGCTCCCAGGTTTCCCTGTGAATCGGCTCCTGGAGCCGATTATCCCATGGTTCTGCATTAGATCTATGATAACATGGGGTTTTGCTTCATCAATACAAGTTAAATCGATCTACGGCAGTTTAACGTTTTCACCACGTAATTGGAACATCCTACACGTAATTGAGCCTGGTAAATACAAAAGATGATAGAAAACTAACCCTAGAGAAGGCCTAACAACCGACGTAAAGTCAATTCCCGGAACAACTCCTCTCGAATTAGCCAACCATATCCTCACGTACTACTGGATCGTTCAACCCGTTTGCAAGGCCTGACTACGTGGATATCAAACTAAACCTTGGAAAAAAAGGCAAAACTATAACGGATCAAATCGACTGAATAAAGATCAAGCAAGATGCTACCCTTACACCCGGGAAAAGGTGCAAGGGCAGCAAGACAACTAAAGGCAGCATAACTAAACAATCATAGCAAAAAGTACCGATGCTAGCCCAAACAAATCTATGATAATAGTATTACTCGCCATCAACAAGGCTTCAGTACGAGTAACACCAAATAACGCATAAGCAGATACTGCCTAGATCGCAAAGCATGACACTTACCCGAGAAAAACCCTAGAAACAAGGGGTGGCGATGCGCCGAGATTGTGTTTGTTGTGAACGTGATCGTCCTCCTTTCTCAATAACCTTAGGTACATATTTATAGTCCGGAGACTTTCTATCTTTGGAATAAACCTAGCAATCCTATCTCTTTACTTAAACCGAAACGTAACCTACTACAATATAAGATACACGGGCAATTTAGCCCAAATCCACGCACAAGGCCGATTCAACAACACGTTGCATATATGTATCTTCCAAGCCCATCTTGATTACGGCCCATCTCCTCCTTTGGCCAAAATATGGTGATAACACATGCCCCCCTGGTTTTGGCAATAATAATTCCAAAACCACTCTGCTGATTTTTTTTCTTCCCTTTTTTTTGTATCGGGTTACGCGTTGCAGAGCAGAATCGTCAGGCCACCCCCTCATCATGATGCTCTGTCTTCTCAACTCCTCCGCAGTACATGATTTGACCGTTTTGGCACCACATTATGGAAACTGCTATGGCATTGAACCGTCTCCCACTATTCCCCTTATTTAAATTCATCTGAGCAGTTTGCAGCCCCCATCTTCCTCCATCAGCCAAAAAACCCTCTTCCTCCGCCGAAAAAACCCTCTTCCTCCGCCATGGCCTCCTCTTCTTCCTCCAAATCATCCGCCCTTTCCTCCCAATCTTCCAACACGATGAGCAGCCGAGAGCCGACGCCGGAGCACCCGCCAATGGCGGCGTACGAGGCTCTCGCCCCACATTGGTGGGACGAGAGGGGCTGGGACTTCGCCGCCTGGTCGGAGGACGACGAGTCCCTGACTGACGGCGAGGAGGGCCTCCAGTTCCTTGTCGACGGGGAACTAGAGGTGGAGAACTCCGACGACGCTGGTCCTAGGATGGCGTCGAATCCTCCGATGAGGAGGAGGAAGCGGAGGAGGACACCTCCTCCGATGAATACCCGCCGGTGAAGCGCTTCCGCGCCGGGTCCAGCGAGGACACCGAAGACGACGACGAGGACGAAGAGGCCCCCGCTGGCATCCTCAGCAGCAGCGACGAAGACGACGCCGGCAGCAGCGCTGATGACAGCGAGGACGACGACGGCGAGGACAGCGGCGACGACACCGGCCTCTAGATTAGGAACTAGTAGTAGTAGTACTTAGCAGTAGATTTCCTTTTGTAAGCAATCGGCTCCATTGTAAATAATCGTCTTTTGAATCAACAAAGATTGCTTTTCCAATTCGCTTTTGCCGATAGTCAAAATAGGTCAACGTTCCAGAAGCCGATAGCAATGTATCGGCTTTCACCATACTTAACTCATATGGTCAACCAAGTCAAAGCCCAACGAGCCGATGGTAACACATCGACTTTCCCCACAAACGTTGACAAAATCAACTTTGGTCGCATATTGAGATAAATCTGAGCGGCCACTCTCCAACTTCAAACGGTAGCCTGCGACCCCCTTCAAAAAGGCTAAACCAGATCTCCAACTTCCTCACCGCATAGATCGAGCTTACAGCGACAAGAACCCTCGATCCCCAATCGCATAGATCCATTTCCGCCGGCAAACCAGATGGCGGAATCGTCCAATATCAACACAGCGGTCTCTGGTCTGAAGGTACGCCTGCTCCTCGTAGTCTGAACACGGTGCTAGAATTAATAGCAAACACCTGAATTGGGTCCAACAGACTCTGAGAGGACCATCACACCGAGTCAGCCAGATTTGCCACAATCGGCTCCCAGGAAAAGGCCAGTTCCTGAACCTGCTGCCCCCCGAGCATCAGTCGAGGCGGGGCCAGTCGTGAGCCCCAAAAGGGCTCGCAAGGGACTGCAAACTTCTTCGTCGAGCCATGAGGTTTCGCAACATCACCCTCCATGCTTTTACCAATTGTTTTTTATCTGCCGATTCGTCACTATTTACATCGGCAAGCACCTTCCATGCAGGCGACTGACACTCCTAGTGGGAAAGCCGGGGCAGCGCCGATGTCTCCCGCAAGGCCGGATCTAGTAATCCCTGACGGTGTCGATGAAACGGTTACCACTTTGGCCAAGCCCCCAGCAACAACACACAAGCCGATGGTCTCGTCATCTGCTATCCCCTTGACCTTAGGAGAGGTACGTTCGCCTCGTTCGGCTCTTCCTTCCGTGTTGGACGCATACTGACGCCATTTCGGCCTGCCAGGGTTGTGATATCCCAGGCCTGCTGACGTTCGACCCTGAGTCCATCGAACTAACCCTCCCTGTTGCCAACGATGAACCACGAGCAAGGGCTGTTCTACCTCAATTCTAGCGTCTCAAAGCCCTGCTGTCCTCTCCGATTGAGAAGTTGATCGAGGGTTCTAAAGAGGTGAAGAGTGTTCTTGCTGAAATCAAGGACCAACTTCCAGTAGCACTGCAGGTGAAGCTTTGGCCAGTTGTAACTCTGTCTTTCTACGGGTCAAGGGTGAAGTTGGCTCGCGAGAGGATTAATCTGCGCCGCGCCCAACTCCCACTGAAGGCCAACATTGCAGACAAATGTCAGCAACTCAACGAGAAAAAGGCGACTCTGGATGCCAAAACTGACACCTCTGTCAGCACCGCCGAGCTTGCATCCTTGAAAAAGGAACTGGGAGATCTTGAAGAGAAGGTCCGGGCGACTAAACAGCTCATCCGTGACAAGGAAGCATTCATCGCCCGCTCTCAAGACGAAGCGGAAGGCCTCAAAGCTCAACTGAAGACTGATCTGGCGGAAATACGTGCCCTGAACAAGCAGCTAGTGATGGGCAAGGACGAAGATGACGAAGCCGAAATCGCTGAGGTGGATCGTGTCCGCGCTGACGCCCTCCATGCTTTTGAGGCATTCCTTCAGTAGCTTCTTCACGTAAACTGACACCTGCTCGTAGCAGTTTGAACCTCTAGAGTCGATGGCTGTGCATCGGCTGTATTTTTTTTATTGGCCGATTTCATGTATCGGCCCCCATATTTCACTGTCCATCATCCCACATGCTTGGGAAATATTTCTTGAGATGCTGACCGTTGACAGCCACTGGGAATTTCACGCCATCCAGCTCCTCAAGCATGTACGCGTTCCCCCTTAAAACTTGATCGACCCTGTATGGCCCGTGCCAATTTGGAGACTATTTACCATATGCTGCATCCTTAGTCCCCAATGGCAATACAGCTTCCCATACCAGATCGCCAAGATGGAACTCCTTCGGTCTCACCTTCTTATTATATGCACGAGCTACCTTGGCCTTGTTCTCTTTGATTTTCTCAAGCGACCACAGCCTAAGCTCAGTTAAATCCTCAACACTGTCACTCATCAGGGCCGTATATTCTTCAGTTGTTAGATCGTTCTGAAAAGTGACACGTCTCGATCCAGCCGTAATTTCCCAGGGCAATACGGCTTCTTGTCCATAGACTAGATGGTATGGCGAGGTTTTTATCGCTCCATGACATGACATGCGATAAGCCCATAAAGCCTCTGACAAAACCTCGTGCCAACGCCTAGGGTGCTCGTCGATCTTCCTCTTGATCAGCTTGATAAGGCTCTGGTTGGACGCTTCAGCTTGCCCATTTGCTTGAGCATAGTATGGAGATGATCGGATCAGCTTAATTCCCGTGTCCTCACAGAACTCTCTAAACTCGTAAGAGGTGAAGACCGAACCTCCATCGGTCGTGATCGTTTGGGGAATCCCGAATCTATGAATGACATGTTCTTTCACAAAATCGATAACATCCTTCGAGCTCACTGACTTCATAGGGACGGCTTCCACCCATTTAGTGAAATAATCCGTAATGGCCAAAATCCACATGTGGCCTTTGCTTGACGGAGGATTGATCTTGCCAATCATATCCATGCCCCAACCTCGGAATGGCCAAGGCTTGATGATGGGGTTCATTGCTGACGCGGGTACCGTCTGAATTTTTCCAAACTTCTGACATGCTTGACACCCTTTGTAGTACTTAAAACAGTCCTCCAGCATGGTGGGCCAATAAAACCCTGATCGCCTGATCAACCATTTCATCTTGTGAGCCGATTGGTGAGTCCCACAGGCGCCTTCGTGTACCTCGTGTAGGAGCCGATTGGCCTCGGTTGGTCCCAGACATTTGAGCAGTAACCCTTCCAGAGTCCTGTAGAACATGTCGTCCCCGATAAGCACATACTTCATGGCCTTGTATCTTATCCGTTTAGGTGCCCCCCGAGCCGAATCTTTCAAATAATTGAAGATATCGGCTCTCCAGTCGTCCGCCTCCAGGCACTGTACTTGAACATCAGTTCCCTCTGCTACGTCCTTGTAGCCTGAAGCCATTTGTGCGAGATCATTCGCCTCTGTATTCTGCGATCGCGGGATCCAGTTAAAGTTTATGTACCGGAACTGTGCCATGAGCTCACGGCATTGCAACCATAATGGGAAGAGCGACTCGCTCTCACACTTGTATTCTTCCGTGAGCTGGGAAATCACCAATTTGGAGTCTCCAAAAATCTCCACTGCCTCTGCTCCAGCTTCGATGAGCAACTCCATTCCCTTGCGTATCGCCTCATACTCGGCGACGTTGTTGGTGCGAGGGGTAGCTAGCCTGACGGAGAAGGAATATGTTGCCCCCCGGGGCGACACGAGTAGAATGCCAATGCCGCAACCATCATCACAAACCGATCCATCGAAAAACATAGCCCACGCTCGTATAGATAGCGCTGCTATATCAGTGTTGATCCTTTCAGCAATAAGGTCGGCCAATGCCTGACCCTTAACCGCTTTCGCGGGTTGATACCGGATATCAAATTCCGATAATGCAAACATCCATTTGCCGAGTCGGCCTTTCAACATAGGAGCCGACAGCATGTGCTTTATGACATCTGATTTGCATATAATGATAATCTCTGCTGAGAGCAATATGTGGCGCATCTTGGTGCAGGTGAAAAACAGGCAGAGGCACAACTTATCGATCTCAGGATACCTTGTCTCTGCATCCAGCATCCTTCTCCTGATGTAAAACACAACTCGCTCCAGACCATCATAAACCTGCACCACCACCGAGGCGATGGACGTGTCAGCTACTGACAAGTAAATGTAGAACGGCCTATCCGGCTAGGGTGGAACCAATACTGGCGGCGTCGTCAGATATTCTTTGATCTCGTCGAAGGCTCGTTGTTGTTCTGTCCCCCAGCGGAACTCTTCATCAGTTTTAATTTTCACCAGTCCCATGAACGGCTCTATTCTTCCTGACATATTGGAGATGAATCTTCTAACGAAGTTGATCTTGCCGATGAGAGACTGCAGTTCTTTCTTCGTAGTAGGTGGCTTCATTGTTCGCACTGCCTCTTGACTTTTCAGGCCGATCTCAATTCCGCATTCATGGACCAAGAAACCCAAGAACTGACCGGCCGTTACACCGAAGGCACACTTCTTTGGATTCATCCGTAGGCCGAATTTTCTTGTTCGGTCTAGGACGCGCCGCAGGTCGCCCAAGTGTCCTTGTACTGAAGCAGACTTGACCACCACGTCATCGATATAAATTTCCACCAGCTTGCCGATCAGATCATGGAAAATGTAATTCATGGCTCTTTGGTATGTGGCGCCGGCATTCTTCAGTCCAAACGTCATGACTACATATTCAAACAACCCCACCGAGCCTGGGACTCTGAATGCAGTCTTGTGTATATCTTCCGGAGCCATAAAAATTTGGTTGTAACCGGCATTGCCATCCATGAAGCTCAAAACCTTATGACCAGCAGCTGCGTTGATTAATGTCTCTGCTACCGGCATCGGATACTCATCCTTTGGAGTGGCTCTATTGAGATCCCGAAAATCTATGGCAACACGCCAGCGGCCATCCTTTTTCTCTACAGGTACGATACTAGAAATCCACTCAGCATACCTGCATGGCCTGATTAACTTGGCTGTCAACATTTTCTCGATCTACTTCTTGACTTCTTTCAAAATTTTGGCCTTCATCTGTCGTGCTCGCTGCTGGAATGGCCGAATCCCTTTTTTAAGCGGGAGTCGATGCTCAATGATGCTCCTGTCTAACCCGGGCATCTCTGTATAGTCCCAGGCAAAGCAATCTGGATACTCTTTCAACAAAGCTATCATCGGACCCCGCAGATTCGGATCTAACTTCTTGCTGATAAATGTTGGTCGTGGCTTATCCCCAGGACCGATGTCAATCTCCTCTAGCTCATCAGCGGAGGTAAACCCATACCCTAGCTTTCCGTCACCTGCTAAATCGATGCTAAACACGGGGCAAACAGTTGGTGAGGATAACAAAGGTAATTTGGGCCGATTGCCGGAATCGGCCCCCTTTTTGATTGCATTAGTCAAGGAAGGTTTACAACTTATCTGTGCTCTACAATGGCAGGGAACCTCCCTACTACGACTGCATGACCTGTTTGTCGTAAGATTGCTGCTTTTTATTTTTTGTGGCCGATCGCAGGGATCGGCCATACCACGTACGATCGTGGACTTTGCTACTCTGTCAGGCCAGTGGATAAGACCAGCCTCACCCCGTTTTTTTAGCTTCAATGCGCTCACAGCCGTCTAGACTGACTCCAGAGATTGGCTCTTGGTCTCCTGCCTCCCAGATGTTCATGCCCGCTATGGAGATCTCGATCGAATCATCTGCATGAATGACCTCCACTTCATCTCCATCCCACTGTATCAGGCACTGGTGCATCGTGGATGGCATGCAGCAGTTGGCGTGAATCCAATCCCTCCCCAGCAAGACAGCGTAGGTGCTTTTGCTGTCAATGATGAAGAATGACGTAGGGATGGTTTTTCTGCCCACGGTCAGGTCCACATTCAGAACGCCTTGCGTCTCTGAAGTTTGGCCGTTGAAGTCGCTTAACGTTACGTTGGTTTTGATCAGATCTGCAGTGGAGCGTCCCAAACGCCGTAGCATGGAGTATGGCATTATATTGACTGCCGCTCCGGTGTCAACCAACATCTTGCGGACAGGCTGCCCATTGATGTAACCTCGCAGGTACAGGGCTTTCAGATGTTTGTAGCCCTTCTCTTGTGGCTTTTCAAAGATAATCGGCCGTGGGCCGCAGTCAAACTGTGCCACTGGTAGTTCTTTGGCTCTTGGAGCGCAAAACTCTGACGGAAGTGTGAACACCATGTTTGTGCCAGCCGATGTCTTCGCATCGGCTTTTACTGGTTTGGGGCGCCACTCTTTCCTTTTCGGATGAGCCTCCGTTTCCAAGGTTTGCCGCACTTTCACGGCCAGATCGGGCCGTGCCTTCCTTAAAGCGTGGAGGTACTGCGCTTCGGCTTCCTCCAAGTTACGCAGCCGCTGAACTCGACGCTTTTGGGTGTGTCTGAGTCCATCGGGACACCACCTTGGCCGGTGATATCTGTCTTCTTCTTTTCCACCCATTGGCTCCTCGAGGTCTTTTGCTCGAGGAGGGAGAGGCCCTAGGCGCTTGAACACTAAGACTGGACCTGTGTCATCCTTCTGCTGTCCACATTCTGGGCAGTTGTCGATTGTAGGCAATCGGCTCATTCCGGCATCCCAGCAATACTTGAAGAAGGGACAACCCCAATGTTTGTCCACGCCTTCCTTTTCCTTTGACTTTTCGCTAGCGAGGTGCTCATATACTTCATCATCTCTATCGTGCCAGCGACGTCGGTCATACTGACGCTCATACTTGTTAAGGAGATGTGTGGAGTGTGGCTTCTGATATCGCACGCTTCTCACTTGCTCCTCGGTTAAATACCGCCTGTCATCATAACGGGGCCGGTCACGTGGACCGGCCTCCTCTCTTTCTTTGCCCCGAGAGCGACCGTCTTCCTCCTTATATGTGCCATGGTGGTACACAGGCCCTGCCATATTAACACCGAACGAGAAATCCAACTGACGCCTCGTGGAGTGGCTGTGTTCTACCATGTTGACGCCGGGAAATGGGTTTGTGTCTACTTTCATGGTGAATTGCCCAAGGATCAGACGGCCCTGTTCTATCGCCGTTTGGATCTGGCGACGTAGCTCTTTGCAGTCATTGGTGGTGTGGGTGAATGAGTGATGCCACTTGCAGTATGGTCTCCCGTTCATCTCTTGAGCCGTAGGGATTTTGTGGCCTTCGGGTAACTTCAGCTGCTTTTCTTTCAGCAGTAAATCGAATATCTGCTCAGCTTTGCTCACATCGAAGTCGAACCCTTTTGCAGGCCCTTGCTGCTTCACCCATTTGCAGGACACAGGATCTGCCCCCCGAGCCCATTCAGCCACGGCCACCTCCTGGTCTTGTGTAGGATCTTCTTCTTCTGTATCGACCAGGCCTATCGGACGTTTGAACTTGTCTTGGTACAACTCAGGGTGGCGCTGTCCATACATTGTCAGTTTCTGGGCCATGTGCGCCAATGAATTGTACTCTACTTGGAAAGCCAGATCCTTGATAGGTGCTGAGAGACCCAACACTGCCAGCTCGACCGCTTCTTTCTCAGTTAAACGAGCCGAATAACATCGGTTCTTGACAGTCCTGAAACGTTGAATGTACTCAGCTACCGTTTCTCCTCGCTTTTGCCGCACCTGCGCCAGATCTGCAATGCCAGCCTCGGTAGCTTCTGAATGATACTGAATGTGGAACTGTTCTTCCAGTTGCTTCTAGGTCTGGATCGAATCCGGTGGCAACGAGGTGTACCACCCAAAAGCTGGTCCTGTCAGAGATTGCGCAAAGAACCTTACGCGCAACTGATCCGATGCTGAAATCATGCCTAACTGTGCCAGGTATCGGCTCACGTGCTCGATCGAGCTCGACCCTTCTGACCCGCTAAACCTTGAGAACTCAGGGAGCCGATACATGGGTGGCAGCGGAATTAGATCAAACTCGTTGGGGTACGGCTTAGAATAGCCGATTGTCCTTCTCTTCGGCACGAAGCCGAACTGGTCTCTCAAGATGGTACGGATTTGCTCCACCGTTTGAGCTGCAGGGGCTAAATTCTCAGAACTCGCTCCGGTGGCGTACTTGGCTAGCCATGCCTGTTTATCAGTGTCCATCCCAGACATCCCTGCTCCAGGAATACCTGCTCCCGAAGCCCCTGCTCCAGAAACTCCTGCCCCAGAAATCCCTGCAGTTGCCACCTGGTTCGTGCGCGTCAGGTTATTGCAGTCCGGCACATAGGTGCACACATATCCATGTGGGATTTCTTTAGGTGGTTCAAACAGGAATTGGCAATCGCCAGGGTCACCTCCAACCTTGTAGACGACGTAAGCCGGTGCCCCTGGTGGCTCCGGAGCTGCAAGCGTGAACGGCAGCTGCGGCCTAGTCTGGAGCGGTCTTTGTCCCTGGTGAGTCCCTAGAGTAGGCCCCGACGGAGAGTACTGATGTTTCATGATCTCCTGAACTACGCGAACCGCGACGCGCTCGAAAGCGTTCACTAGGCTCTCAGAATGGCGGTGAAGAGAATGAGCTACCATGTAATTGACTTCCTGTCGCAGAGCTCTGGTGCACTCCTCTGAAGGAACAGACAGATCCACCTCGTCAAGAGCACCTTCGGGTGAGAACCCTTTCCACCTGATGCCATGCTTACGGGTCCTCTCAAAAGAGCCGATGAGATTGGCTTCGAAGAGAGCTTTGATATCATCATACTTCGCCTTGTGCTCCTCAGGCAGATCGTCGTACGTGACCGGTCTGTTCTCCATCGCAGCGTCGGATGTTGATGTAGACGTTGTTGAAGGTCCCACCGGGCGTGCCAAAATGTGTTGCCTGCCAAAACCCACCGGCGAGCAGCGACGGGCAACACGGAGAGCCGGGAGGCTCCCAGAACTGCTGGTGGGCCCTGGTCCCTCGGGCAACGGCCCGCAAAACTCCGGCACACGTCCTGGCTGATTCGAGGGCGTGCCACCTGACCTATACCTGGTCAGGAAGGTGATGGATTGCTTCGATTGGTTTCCTGCATGGCAAACAAACATACGTAAAATTCGAGCCGCGACCGGCTCCCAGGTTTCCCTGTGAATCGGCTCCTGGAGCCGATTATCCCATGGTTCTGCATTAGATCTATGATAACATGGGGTTTTGCTTCATCAATACAAGTTAAATCGATCTACGACAGTTTAACGTTTTCACCACGTAATTGGAACATCCTACACGTAATTGAGCCTGGTAAATACAAAAGATGATAGAAAACTAACCCTAGAGAAGGCCTAACAACCGACGTAAAGTCAATTCCCGGAACAACTCCTCTCGAATTAGCCAACCATATCCTCACGTACTACTGGATCGTTCAACCCGTTTGCAAGGCCTGACTACGTGGATATCAAACTAAACCTTGGAAAACAAGGCAAAACTATAACGGATCAAATCGACTGAATAAAGATCAAGCAAGATGCTACCCTTACACCCGGGAAAAGGTGCAAGGGCAGCGAGACAACTAAAGGCAGCATAACTAAACAATCATAGCAAAAAGTACCGATGCTAGCCCAAACAAATCTATGATAATAGTATTACTCGCCATCAACAAGGCTTCAGTACGAGTAACACCAAATAACGCATAAGCAGATACTGCCTAGATCGCAAGATGCGATCTAGGCAGCATGACACTTACCCGAGAAAAACCCTAGAAACAAGGGGTGGCGATGCGCCGAGATTGTGTTTGTTGTGAACGTGATCGTCCTCCTTTCTCAATAACCTTAGGTACATATTTATAGTCCGGAGACTTTCTATCTTTGGAATAAACCTAGCAATCCTATCTCTTTACTTAAACCGAAACGTAACCTACTACAATATAAGATACACGGGCAATTTAGCCCAAATCCACGCACAAGGCCGATTCAACAACACGTTGCATATATGTATCTTCCAAGCCCATCTTGATTACGGCCCATCTCCTCCTTTGGCCAAAATATGGTGATAACAGAATGTTATCCATATATTCAATGGTTTTATGTGTTAATTAGTAGGTGATATTATTTGATGGTGTTTTATTTAGTTGCTCTAAAGATATCGCGACTTATATGTACCTAAAATCATTAGCCTAGAGCCATAGATCTATAAAAACCTTTGCGGGGCTATGAGAATGAATATAAATAAACATCTAATTGTTCCACTTTAGTGCAACTACCTATTTTCATTTGGCTCAACTTGACATGTTTCTCGTGTTGGTGAGTTTTGTTAGAAATAATGGGCCAATTCATTTAGGCCCATGTGAATTTAAGATTTTCTCTAAATTTCAAAGCCCAAATTTGTGGCAGCACATATGTGTTTGGGTCCATGTTTGTGGCAGCTCACATGGAAGTGGAGTGGGAGCTCAAGTTTAGTCCCACATGGAAAGTTGCAGGAGAGTTGCAGCACCTTATAAGGTGGAGTGTTGCACCACTTTGTAAGTGAGTGGCAATAAGAGAGATACACGCCCGCGCTCCTCCTCCTCCGACGCCGCCCGCCCGCCCGCCCGCCCGCGCGCCGCGGGTTGTGGGTACTGTAACCGACCCGTTCGCCTCCGTTAGGGTTTCCTGAGCTGCTCTATATAAAGTCCTGTGTGGCTACCGCCACAACACCACCGAAAACCAATCTAGGGTTTTGCCATCCTCTCTGCTTGCGCCGCCACCGTAGTCTACTCCATCCCGCTTGCCGGCGTGCACCGGCGGACGGGAGAGCAGGTCTCCAGAACCACTCGCCCTTGTGATCCTGTACGGGAGAGGGCGAATAAGGTTTTTGGGAAGCGCTTCGCGCGACTGCTCAAGTTCGTCATCACGGCGCGTCTTCCCGGTCGTCAAGTCGGAGCTCGTGCTCGTCGTCTTCAACGCCGACTTCTTCGATAGTTTACTGCAAACGCTGCACCAACAACGACTTCATCGGTAACCGATCAGTATGTATACCATTGTCAGATCAGTTGCTTTAGTATGGATGTTAGTGCGTATATTCTGCTACTGTTCATGTTGATCAATACATCTAGTGTGTTAGATGTTAACGTGATTGTAGCTGCTGTTGTCATGATTTATATTATGAAATTAATCATGGAAATTATGCCTAATAATCCAACAATCCAAAAACCTTATTGTAGGAAATTTCCTGAATTAACAATGGCTGGTTTTACCGATGCACTGAGGCCGGATAAGTTCACCGGTGTGCACTTTAAGAGGTGGCAGTACAAGGCTGAGCTTTGGCTGACCACGATGAAAGTGTTCCACATCAGTAAAGGCAAACCTGAAGGAACTATATCTGACGAGGATCAGAAGAAGTTCGAGGATGCCAATACTGTCTTTGTGGGATGTATTCTGAGCATTCTTGCTGACCGTCTATGTGATGTGTTTATTCACATAAAATACGGGAAGGAGCTCTGGGATGCACTGGATGCAAAGTTTGGTGCTGCAGATGCTGGCAGTGAACTGTATATCATGGAGAGCTTTCATGACTTTAAGATGACTAAGGACCTTCTTGTGGTTCAACAAGCTCATGAGATACAGTGCATTGCCAAAGAGCTCGAACTCCTTAAGTGTACCTTACCCGACAAGTTTGTGGCGGGTTGCATTATTTCTAAGTTGCCCCCTTCATGGAGGAACTTTGCCACAACTCTCAAGTACAAGAGACAGGAGATATCAGTTGAAAATCTGATAGCGTCCCTTGATGTTGAGGAGGTTTGGGCTAAGGACACTACTAAGAAAGGAGAGAGTCATGCTACTACCAACTTTGTGCAGAAAGGCAAATCTGTAGGCAAGAACAAAGGGAACTTCAAACCCTCCTTTAACAAGCCTGTAAAGACTACAACCTTCAAGAAGAAGAAGACGAACAGGGACAAGAGTGAACTGTCTTGTTACACTTGTGGAGAGCCCAGCCACTTTTCCAAGGACTGTCCAGAATGCGCAGACCGCAGAGGGAAAAAGGCCAAGACTGTCAACGTCGTGACCGCTAGCAATACTGATGGGTATGGTAATTTATTTACTATTCTTTCAGTATTTCAATCACCGTGTTGGTGGCTTGATACGGGTGCTAATGTTCATGTGTGTGCTGACATATCTATGCTCACTTCTTATCAGGTTGCTCGGGATTCATCCGTCCTAATGGGGAATGGATCACATGCTTCTGTTCGTGGTGTTGGCACGGTGGATCTGAAGTTTACTTCCAAAAAGATCGTGCAGCTGAGGAACGTGCAGCATGTCCCTACTATGAACAAGAATCTCGTCAGTGGCTCCCTTCTTTGCGGAGATGGGTTTAAGGTTGTCTTAGAGTCTAATAAAGTCGTTGTTTCGAAACATGGACAATTTATTGGTAAAGGTTATGAGTTCGGAGGCTTGTTCCGGTTTTCACTTTCAGAGTTTTGTAATAAATCCGTGAATCATATTTGTGGTGGCGTTAATGATGATACCAGTATTTGGCATTCTCGTTTATGTCACATTAATTTTGGTTTGATATCTCGGATGTCCAGTATGAGTTTAATTCCGAATTTCACTATTGCCAAAGGTTCTAAGTGCCATAGTTGTGTGCAATCAAAGCAACCTCGAAAGCCTCACAAGGCTGCCGAGGAGAGAAACTTGGCACCTCTAGAACTCATACATTCTGATCTATGCGAGATGAATGGTGTGTTGACAAAAGGTGAAAAGAGATATTTCATGACGTTGATAGATGATGCTACTAAATTCTGCTATGTTTACTTGTTGCAAACTAAAGATGAGGCTTTAGACTACTTTAAAATCTATAAGGCCAAAGTTGAAAATCAACTAGAGAGAAAGATCAAGCGTCTTAGGTCGGATCGTGGTGGTGAGTATTTTCCCAAAATATTTGACGAATTCTGTCAGGAACACGGAATTATTCATGAGAGGACGCCTCCCTACTCGCCCCAATCAAACGGGGTTGCCGAGAGGAAAAACCGCACGCTGACTGACTTGGTGAATTCCATGTTAGCCACTGCTGGTTTATCAAAGGCATGGTGGGGGGAGGCTTTGTTGACTTCATGTCATGTCCTGAATAGAGTTCCTAACAAGAATAAAGAAAAGACCCCTTATGAGGAGTGGGTTGGGAGAAAACCATCACTTTCGTATCTGCGCACTTGGGGGTGTTTGGCGAAGGTCAACATACTGATTCCCAAGAAACGCAAGCTCGGACCCAAGATAGTGATTGTATCTTTCTAGGATATGCTCCACAGAGTGTAGGCTATAGATTTCTAGTGGTTAAATCTGAGGTACCTGATATGCATGTTGATACTATAATGGAATATCGTGATGCAACATTCTTTGAGAATATTTTTCCTATGAAAGATATGCATAGCATTGGTAGGAGTTCTTATGAAATACTTCCTGAATCTAGTGCATCTATTGAGAATTCTGAACAACCACATGAGGAATTTCTTGAGAAGGATGACGATGAACCTCTCACGAGGAGTAAGAGACAGAGGGTTGCAAAATCCTTTGGTAATGACTTCATCGTGTACCTTGTGGATGATACTCCCAGATCCATTACTGAGGCATATGCATCTCCTGATGCGGATGATTGGAAAGAAGCTGTCCAAAATGATATGGACTTGATTCTTACTAATGGAACCTGGGAATTATC
Organism: Avena sativa; assembly: GCA_916181665.1. Classification (NCBI taxonomy): domain Eukaryota; kingdom Viridiplantae; phylum Streptophyta; class Magnoliopsida; order Poales; family Poaceae; genus Avena; species Avena sativa. Next base: position 51,100,133 of record OV702285.1, on the reverse strand, counting down.
AGAACGACCCTATGGTTGTAAACCTGTGGGATGTAAGTGGGTGTTCAAGAAGAAGCTAAGGCTTGATGATACTATTGAGAAGTACAAGGCGCGTCTTGTAGCTAAGGGCTACACAAAGAAAGAAGGCGAAGATTACTTCGACACCTATTCACCTGTCGCTAGACTGACCACCATTCGAGTACTACTATCCCTGGTTGCCTCTTATGGTCTTCTCGTTCATCAAATGGATGTGAAGACAGCTTTCCTTAATGGAGAGTTGGAAGAGGAGATCTATATGGATCAGCCGGATGAGTTTGTGGTAAAAGGTGAAGAGACAAAGGTGTGTAAGTTATTAAAATCTTTATATGGCCTGAAACAAGCACCTAAGCAATGGCATGAGAAGTTTGACAGAACTCTACTTTCTGCTGGCTTTGTCATTAATGAGGCTGATAGGTGTGTCTACTATCGCCATGGTAGGGGCGATAGCGTTATATTATGTTTGTACGTGGATGACATTCTGATCTTTGGTACAAACATGAAAGTGATAAATGAAGTCAAGTCTTTCCTGTCAAAGAGTTTTGATATGAAAGATCTGGGAGAGGCTAATGTCATTCTGAACATCAAGCTTATTAAGAACGAGAATGGGATTACTCTAACGCAATCTCATTATGTTGAGAAGGCCTTGAGCCGATTTGGCTTTAATGATGGCAAGAATTCTCCAACACCTTATGATCCCAGTTTGACATTACGAAAGAATAAGAAGGAACCAACAGATCAGCTGAAATATTCACAAGTTGTTGGTTCTCTCATGTACATAGCAAGCGCTACAAGACCCGATATATCTTTTGCTATGAGCAAGTTGAGTAGGTTCATGTCTAACCCGGGTATTGATCATTGGCATGCACTTGAAAGGGTCATGCGCTATCTATGTGGTACAATGAGCCATGGGATTCACTATTCAGGGAACCCTGCTGTACTTGAAGGATATAGTGATTCGAATTGGATCTCTGACGTTGATGAACTCTACGCCACGAGCGGGTATGTGTTTACCCTTGGAGGTGGCGCAGTGTCATGGAGGTCTCGTAGACAAACCATATTGACGAGGTCAACTATGGAAGCAGAACTCACTGCTTTAGACACGGCCACTGTTGAGTGAGAATGGCTGTGTGAGCTCTTGATGGACTTGCCTATGGTTGAGAAACCTGTGCCGGCAATCCTTTTGAATTGTGAAAACCAAACTTTCATTGTCAAAGTGAACAATTCTAAGGATAACGCGAAGTCATCAAGACACGTGAAGAGACGTTTGAAATCTGTCAGGAAATTGAGACACTCCGGAGTAATAACTGTTATGTATATTCAAACAGACAAAAACCTGGTAGATCCCTTTACAAAGGGACTATCATGAAATGTGATAAAAAGTGCATCGAGGGAGATGGGGTTGAGACCCATGGATGTCACACCTTAGTGGTAACCCAACCTATGTTATCGGAGATCCCGTGAATTAGGACCTGGGAAGAACAAGCTAGTGGTTTGATAGAGGAGAGTACTTTATAACCTTCTCTATGTGAAGATGCACAACTCTTATAATCTGTAAGTCAGGTTGGCAACATGCCTTAATGTGTTTCTGTTAGCTTTAATTAGCAAAGATGCCGTCCTACAGGGCATTCTTGATAGAACACACCTATATGAGCTCGACTGTAAACGTCGCGGTCTATGAGATTTGGGTGATCTCTAGTAAACTCATGAAGAGACCAGGGAGTATGACGCATATGCTCCAACCCGCGGGGTAGGCTACTGGCAGCCACGTACTAGTTATGATTTTGAGTGAAATCTATTGGCACCAAACTTGCAATTCAAGGTTCGTCCATTGTTCAAGTTGTTGATAGACGTAGTTCAAGATTCTAGGCGAAAGTTCAACTTAACAGTCTCTGCTAAAACACTGGTATATAAACAAGTAGCGATGATTGGCAAATCTTCAAATGGGCATTTGAGATCTGGTGGGGGATTGTTAGAAATAATGGGCCAATTCATTTATGCCCATGTGTATTCAGATTTTCCCTAAATATCAAAGCCCAAATTTGTGGCAGCCCATATGTGTTTGGGCCCATGTTTGTGGCAGCTCACATGGAAGTGGAGTGGGAGCTCAAGTTTAGTCCCACATGGAAAGTTGGAGGAGAGTTGCACCACCTTATAAGGTGGAGTGTTGCACCACTTTGTAAGTGAGTGGCAATAAGAGAGATACACGTGCGCGCTCCTCCTCCTCCGACGACGACGCCGCCCGCCCGCCCGCCCGCCCGCTCGTCACGACGCGTGTGCGCCGCAGGTTGCGGGAATCTCGCCGAGCCGAGCTTTATTTTTGACAGACGTGTCAAGCAGATAGCTTATTCGGGTCGCTCCCGGATCGTGGGCTACAGTAACCGATCCGAACGTGCGTAACATGGACTCGGCCCACGTTCTCCTCCGTTAGGGTTTCCTGAGCTGCTCTATATAAAGTCCTGTGCGGCTACCGCCACAACACCACCGAAAACCAATCTAGGGTTTTTCCATCCTCTCTGCTTGCGCCACCACCGTAGTCTACTCCATCCCGCTTGCCGGTGTGCACCGGCGGACGGGAGAGCAGGTCTCCGGAACCACTCGCCCTTGTGATCCTGTACGGGAGAGGGCGAACAAGGTTTTTGGGAAGCGCTCCGCGCGACTGCTCAAGTTCGACATCACGACGCGTCTTCCCGGTCGTCAAGTCGGAGCTCGTGCTCGTGGTCTTCAACGCCGACTTCTTCGATAGTCTACTGCAAACGCTGCACCAACAACGACTTCATCGGCAACCGATCAGTACGTATACCGTTGTCAGATCAGTTTCTTTAGTATGGCTGTTAGTGCATATATTATGCTACTGTTCATGTTGATCAATACATCTAGTGTGTTAGAGGTTCACGTGATTGTAGCTACTGTTGTCATGATTTATATTATGGAATTAATCGTGAAAATTATGCCTAATAATCCAACAAGTTTATGGTTTCATGAAAGATGATTAGGACATCCTTGACAAATTAATGGATATTATGTCCGCAGAGATTAATTCGTCATAGTAATGTAAAATTATTTTTGGTCATATCATTATTAACTATTGGGTTATTTCTTGTAGTCTGATGACCCACAAGTGTAGGGGATCGCAACAGTCTTCGCAGATAGTATTACCCAATTTATTGATTCGACACAAGGGGAGTCAAAGAATACTTGCAAGCCTTAACAACTGAGTTGTCAGTTCAGCTGCATCTGGAAATAGTTCTTGTTCATAGAAGTTTATCAGTAGCAACGGTTTGTAGTAGCAACAACAAAGCAACAGCAGCAGTAAAACAGTACCAATAGTAATAGTAACGGTAACAGTAGGATTTGAGTGCGGTAGGCATAGGGATGGATGGACGGGTGTTGCATGTACGAGTCTAAACATGTAACTTCAAAGAACTAGGGCATTGCAGATAAATAATAACAAGCATCCAAGTACTAAACAATCCTAGGCATATACTCCAAATATAGTCATACGTGCTCGCAATGAGAACATGCACAACATCTTCTGTCTAGCCAGCAACGGGGCCTCTAGGGAACTACTGGCAATTAAGGTGCTCCTTTTAATAGAGCACCGGAGCAAAGCATTAACACTCCGTGAACACATGTGATCCTCACACCATAGCCATCCCCTCCAGTTGTCCCAATTATTGTCACTTTGGGGCCTTTGGATCCGGACAATGATATGTGTATACAACTTGCAGATAAGATCATAAAAAATACTATCATAATGATTTAATAATAAGTTCAGATCTGAGATCATGGCACTCGGGCCCTAGTGACAAGCATTAAGCACAACAAGTTGCAAACAGTCAAATGGCACTAATAGAGATACTAGGCACCATTCCCCTAACAAATCTTATTCGATTACATGATAGAACTCATCCAATCCCTACCATCCTCAAGCCTACAGCGGAGGATTACTCACTCATGGATGAGGGAAACATCGGTGGTTGATGGAGATGCGTTGGTGATGATGATGGCGATGATCCTCCCCAAATTCCCCGTCCCAGCAGGGTGCCAGAACGGAGTTTCTGGATCCGAATCTTGGTTTCTCGTGGCGGCGGCGGAGCGGAACTTTTTCTGGAAAACTATCGAACCCCCCTAAGTTTTTAGGTCAGAAGGCAACTTATAGGCGCGGAGGGAGGCCGAGGAGCTGCCTGGGGTGGCCAGACCTCCCCCAGGCGCGGGGTCAGTGGGCCCGCGCCTGGGGTGGGTCTGGCCCCCCAGGCCTCCTCTCTGTCTTCCCTTGTGGCTTCGTGGATTTTCTAGTGAGAAATATTTTTTGGCATATTTTTCGGGATTTTTCTTGATAGTTCATTTTCTGCACAAAAACAAGACACCAAGGTAATTCTGCCGAAAACAGCGTCAATCCGTGTTAGTTGTATCCAAATCACACAAGTTTAGAGAATAAAAAATAGCAAAGTGTTCGAGAAAGTAGATACGTTTTGGACATATCATAGTCATCTTAACGGAACTAAGACAATCAACTAATTTTTTTCTTGGCATTATGAATTGCTTCTCTATTTAAATAAATAATAATAATGTGTGCATTTTTCTTGGCATGCCATCATTGGATTGTCTGAACATTTAACTTGAGGCTGTAAATTGGGATGTTTTGGGTTTTATAGTCCTTATTATGCAATCATTAAGTAACATGTGCCATTTTTTGTGAAGGAAAGATCCGGTAACTAATACTCAGTTTGCATGATATATATATATATATATATATATATATATATATATATATATATATATATATATAGAAACCCTATTCAGCACCCAGGGTGTAGAGTAGTTATTTTACACCCAACATACTTTTACGTTGTTAGATTGAAAAAATTATGTTTTGTACACGAATAATTATGTTTATATATTAACCAAAACCAAAATATTCGACACAAGAATAAAGTTTATGACTCATTATAGTGTAAAAAACACCAAAAATACGTATTTTACATCATAATTTTATACGGCATATAAACAAAAAAATTATGTCATTTCTAAATTTTCTTATGTTCTTCTCAACTTACGAAGTAAAAAAAAATTTACATAACGTAGCGCCACCCTATATATATTATAAATATATATATATATATCAACACGGATTTGCTATCTAGGATGCTACCAATGCACGCAAGCGTTGACGTTGGATACAAGGAGTACGTGAACTACCTGCAAAGATGAGAGAGAACCAAAATCTTGCATGCAGTTAACGGTGTTATTTTACATTTGTATAATGGCAAGACCAGACTGTATTGTAGCATACCAACCAGCCTATATTGTTGCAAAAATTTCTACAAACTGCACGTGGTTGCTAGTTGTAGTTGCTAGTTGTACTTGCATGCACTAGACCTGACTAGCTATACTAGTTGATGGGGATGTGTGCATGTTAGCATGAATCCGTATTATGTAAAAGCCAAGATAAAAAATCAACAGCAAAAGGGAGGTTGCTCTAGTTGAGCGGTTGAATCGGTAAGCAAAAAAAACTTATAGGGGCTAGCCAAAACTTCGATTTCCTGCGTGTATATGATAACTAGTGCTATGCTCTGTATGAATAAATGATGTGCGCTTTTCCTATTCAGTTCCATGCGTCCAGATGATAACTAGTACTATGCTTGTAAGAACCGCCATATGCTAGCGAGATTGTTCAATTGGGTTGCTCAAATATTGGTCAACTCAACGGTCTATGTGTAGTGCTAATTTACATGCTTGAAAAATGGTCTGTTCAATGGTCTACATATAGTGCTAGAATGCGTGCTGAAATTTTGGCCGGTTCAATGGTCTGAATGTATTGCTAGAATGCATGCTGAAATTTTATTCAGTTCAGTGGTCTACTAGTATTGCTAGCTCGCATGCATGCGTGAGCTGTTGCTAGTTTGCATGCATGTGCTAGCTTGCATGTGTACTTGAAGGGAATATGCCCGAGAGGCAATAATAAAGTGGTTATTATCGTATTCCTTATTTATGATAAATGTTTATTTTGCATGCTATAATTATATTAATACGGAAACATTAATACATGTGTGTTTAATAAACAAAAAGGAAGTTCCTAGTTATGCCTCTCTTATAAACTAGCTCGTTGATTAACAAGATGATCAAAGGTTTCCTGATCATGGACATTGGATGTTGTTAATAACAAGGTCACAACATTATTGGAATGATGTGATGAAAATTCATCCGAAGTATAGAATTACGATCAAGGTCATTGAGTTTATATTGCTATAGCAACTTACTAAATGATCCTAATCCTTAGACCATGAGATCATGCCAATCACTAACACCGGAAGAGTTTCATGATGACATCAAACGTCACACCCTAACTGGGTGATTATAAAGATGGCTTCAGAACTACTAAAGTGTTATGTTGAGGCACATGGATCAAGAGTGGAATTTTTTCATCCCGATGATGGATAGATATGCTCTGGGCCCTCTCGATGATATAACATTGATTAGCTTGCAAGCAAGTGATTTGATCACTAGAATGTTATATCACGGGAACGAGAAAAGAGTACATGTCGGTAACGAGATCAAACTAGGTATGGAGATACCGATGATCAAATCTCAGACATGTAATATATCGTGAAACAAAGGGATTAAGATACTAGCGTAAAAGGTTCACACGATCACAGAAGTCATCGTTGAATGTGTGGGAGTCAGTACGGATCTCCAGGACCCGCTGCTGATTATTGATCGGAGAGGGGTCTCGATCATGTCTGCATTATTCGCGAACCCTAGGGTGACACACTTAAGGGATACTGACACCATTCGGAGAAAATGATATGTCAGAAAAAGAAAAGGAAAGCGCAGGAATTTATTTTACTAGACACCGGAACTGTTTCGGTTGAAATTGCTGAAACTGATTCTGCATGTGAAATTGAATAATAGCAAGGGGTTTTATGTAAATGTTTGTTAATTAAAGTAATTAACAAAATTCTGAATAAATAAATAAAAGAGTTTTATTTAAATGAGAGCTTGCATTAAATTTGGTGGAAATTTAATGCATGTGAGTGAATTTTTGAGTGGAGGCTCTTTTATGGGAGTGGAGGCTTTTCATTTTGAGTGGGAGCTCCACCCACATGAATGTGGGAGAGGTGTGGGCAGCCCCCATGGCTGGGCGCCATTCCCCTTGGGTGCCCCCCCTCTCCCCTATAAAATGCCCCCTCTCATCCTCTCAAAGCACACCTCCTCGCGAAGGATCTCTCTCCCCCCCTTTAGAATTTTCCCATGGTCTCGGATCAGCGAGATACATGTTCCTGGTGGCTTTTTCTGGAAGGATTTTTTGTTTCCGCTTCTTCGCTGGAGCGAGTGCGCGGAGGTTGTCGGGGTACCCGGACGTGTGTGCGATCACGGATGCACCACTGTTTTGCGGTGCTGGACGTAATGGTGCTGGACCGGCTGGACCAGATGGACTTCATCACGATCTTGAGATCGCCAAGCGTTCTACTACATCATCCACGAGTACAATCTCGTTAACGCTATTCGGTCTTCGAGGGTATGTATTCTATGGATGTATATCCACCCGTTGCTTGTATCTAGTAGATAGATCTTGGTACTTAGATGTTCCCATCGTAGGATTTTTTTGGTTTTCTATGCCGCGAACCCTACAGTACTTGCATGTACTTAGATGTAATGAGAGTGATGTTTTCAGTTAGATATTTTGTGCTCTTGCTGCTCAACTTCATACTCTCTATAAAATATCCAATGGTTGGATTAATATGCACAGGTAGCATCTTAGATAGTCCACTATTTCCCATATATATATATATATATATATATGATTTGTATTATGAGTAATAGTCCGTGAGTCAAGGAAGTCATTGTTTCACGTGACTAAAGTTTCTTCCAAGTGTGCCCATTGATTTGGTCTTTAATGTTTTGGATTAAATGAAGTCAACTACAAGTTTTTTCAAAAAACACAACCCATTATAGTAAAACTTTATGGAAATAGGTATAAATATGTATACATGTATTAAGCATCACGTATTTTTTTATGAAGTGGGTTAGGACAAAAAATGTATATTAAATATGAATAATTAGCAATTTTGACACATTACAGATGATTCCCTCGCATTTGCGAGGGCCACCATGCTAGTTAGGAGAAATCCACGGTCGTCCTAACTATGAAACAGTAGGATTAGAGTTTGTTGGTAGTTTGTTCTACCTAACTCGTATCAACTTAAGACACAATTTGATTGATCTCTATCTTGTAATAACCGGCATTGCCGCGGGCTATACATGTGAGAGGTGGCCCGGCCCTGGAGGGTACGAGGCATTCCGCAAATTTTCTTAATTTCTCATATGATATCAGAGCCCACCTTCTCTTCGAACGCCAGGGCTTCCTCTTCCTCGTTCGCTGGGCCGTACTCCTTCACCTATCTCATCACCGTCAAGCTTGGCCGCGTCAACTTATCTCTCTGAAAGTCGTTGTTCGTTCCGAGCATGTGTGGTCCCCACCTTTAATTTCTGGTTATGTCGACGGGGCGAATGCAGCACCGGCCGATGAGATCGTCGTCAGCAAGGACGGCAATGAAACCAAGGTGCCGAATTTGGCATACGACACCTGGTACATGCAGGATCAGCTCATTAATTATGAGCTCGATCCCCTTTTGCATCTCTATCCCCAGAGCGGTGGGGGCAGGTCAACTCGGCGACGATATTGCACGAGCTCTAGAGGTTGTTCGCCCGCATGTTCAAGTCATAGTAGTGCAGATCCATGTTCCCCTTGCCACTCTAAAGTCTAAGGCCTTGTTTGGTACTAGAGTTTTTGTGGCGGATTAGAGGGGATAATCCCCACCAAACCCCAAATTCCCATTTGTTGCTAAAAGTATGTTTGGTTCTAAAGTATTTGACCAATTCAATCCCCGCTTTTCCCCAAGTTTTAGTGTATATTTTTCAATATCCAATACACTACCCATGCCTAGTGGATTGGAAGGGATTGGGATTTTGTGGGGATTAGAGGGGTTTGGGTGAAGGTGGGGGGTTTCACCCAATCCCCTTAGGGATTATCCCCGCTAATCCCTACCAAAACACTAGCACCAAACAAGGCCTAAAGGAGGGTGACCACCCTACGGCTGGAACAACCGCACCGCGGAGGCGATCACGTTATTCAAAGTGGCGGAAGACAAGGTGGTGGCAGCTGTGCATGACGTGGGGGCACGAGTTGCTCACCTATCTTTTTTTTAACCCGAAGTCCCCAGAAGCTCCATTACTCGATGGGTAAGTTTACAAAGAGGACCCTTACAAAAAACAAGCCCTCGCAAATTACAAGAAGAACCCCAAATAAAGAGAAAGAAAAGCAATCCGGTCCTTCTTCTCCACCGCATCCAACACTAGATCTCGAACCATGGCCGCTGGCACCGGCACCGGGGACTACGCCACTTGGACCGACGACAGGACTGCCTGGAGGAAGACAATCCTCGGAGCCAAAGCTCTCGAGCTGCGGAGCGGCCCCCTAGGCCAAGGATAGCGGCGACGCTCAACACCGACGCTTGGGATCTACCGCAACTTGAGCTTCGAGGAGACCTGCCGGCGTCGAGGCGCCGCATCCCGAAGCCCCACACAACTCCAACTCCCCTCGCCACCACGGCCGTCTAGAGGAAGAAGAAAGGGGGGCGCCACCAGCAGGCAAGAACACCAGCGACCTGCTTCCAAGCCGACGCAGAGCAGCACGAGCCGCGCCACCCTCTCTCCTCGCCTCCATGGCCGGCCAGAGAAGGCATCACAGCATCATCTGCCCACGCCTGTGCAGCTTCCACTGCACAGCTCCACCTCCCCCTTCCTCCACGGCCAGCCAGAGGGGAAAACGAAGCAGAGCAAGCCCACACCTGCAGGAAGACACCAACGGCAGCTTTATTCGGCGGTGTTGCATCCGTCTTCACCAACTCCAACTCCGGCCAGAGGAGCTTGAGCAGGGCAAGGATGAACCCTAGCTTCCAGATCTCGCTGCATCGATCTGGAGCCACACCAACTACGGCCATATAGGCCACTACCGGCATAAAGCCACTAAACCTAAGCCTAACTACTCCGGCATCCCTCCTCCGCCACCTCTGTAGTGCCCTCGGATCAAGTAAGATCCTAAGTCCCTGTGATTAACATGCTAGTCCCTGGATCAATAGCTAGCACTCACAGTCGATGAAATATCATGTAAAACACAAAGTTTTTATTACACGAAGAATCCAGAGTATGAATTTATTACAAATTTGCTTAGCATTAAGCCAGCTCAAATAACAGCGGAAACATAAAAGCAGCTTGAGTCCATCAACGCCCCAGGCTTGTCGAGTGTAGACTCGCGATCCCTACGTACCTTTCAATCTTCGGATTCTGCACATAAGACATGCAGCCAACAAGTTGGGTCAAACTTTGAATGTATTGGCTAATTACACCAAGGAGAGAAAAGACTATCTCTACATGCAAGGCTAGTTTAGGCTGTAGAGTTTATTTGCTCAAAGCTAGTTTTCTTAAGTAGAGAGAAGAAGAGAAAATTTTCTACTTTGTAAACATTTGCATAGATAAAATAAGGTCGAGTGGCACACGAGGATATTACGCACCAAGTGTCCAAACAACCAACCACTTGGATATTATGCACCAAGTGACACTTGGATATTACACACCAAGTTCCCAAAATCCCACCCATTGACGATATTACTCACGCCATGGGGTTTTAAAACTTTGTTTAGAAAAGAGAGAGGAAGATCCTTCAGAGGCTCCATCCTTCAGACGCTCATTGTTGTTTTGTTACCGTGAACACGGCTGATCGATCAGATTGCAATACTCTCGAGAGTTTGTGCACTTTACCCACAATCCACGATCAAGTCCTTTTTACCGACAAGACCATGGCGAGGCTTTCCCTTAGTAGCCCCTGTACCTTCTGGATCCAACCGTGCCAAGAACCTCCAAATGTTGGTACCCAGGTGAGGTTTCCCACTAAGTACTAGGCCAAGACAAAGCCCATAATGTATTGTGGTTGCACTGGAAGCTTCTGAATTCTGAAACATGGCAGACTTCTTTGATTCCTGGGCGGCCGTCCTCCACCAAAATCTCACTCGTTGTCCCGACAACTATTCCACCCAGAAGAAAACTTAGTTTTATTTTGAAGTGGATTTGAGAAGAAAAGTTTGCTCTAGAGAGCCTTTATGCTTAGAAAAATTCTTTGTCTTTCGAACCCCCCAACGGTACTTTGTATATATAGCATAGCAAGCAATACTTAGCAAAAACAGGGGAACCTATTAGGAGGGTAAATCCTAAGTATAGAGCTACTCATGGCATACTACAAAAATCATCGCACTTGCAAAATAATACTAAGGAAAAATTCTACTAGAACATCCTACAAATGCATACTACAGAATTTTGAAGATCACATGCATAGAATCAAAACTGGGACAAAAGTTATGAACCAGTGGTGTAACTTGCCTTGATCCGAGCAGCACTCTACACAATAGCACTCCTTAGCGCACTCCGAACAATCTATCGAATCACAAACATAGATCTGATCACAACTTGCTCAAAACATGTCACAGAGATAATCATGCATGCATGCAACATCGTATTTTATGCAAGATTGGTTCTTCTATATTGACCAAGGTATCATAATTGAGTTGCAATAGTGTTAAGGGTGTTACTAGGATTGATTTCCCATAGTTTTAGATCTATTTGGGTCACTAATACAATTCATAGGGTTAAAAGGAGATCCAACCATCTAATTAGCCCCAAATTAGATCTAATGATCTTAAGCAAGGTTTCATAATTTTGTCCAGTAGGTATTACGGAAACAAAGTCAACGCAACAAGAATCAACTAAAACGGAGTCCTAACTATTTTCTATGAATTAAATACTCCAATCTAATGATTAAATTCTACACCTAAAGCCCTACTGTAAACTTGGAATTTTATTGCAGATATGTGTTCTACATAAAATTATGAATCCAACGGTATATTATAAGCTAAATTTGGCCAAGTATTTATTTTTATATGATTTTCGCAAGTTTTAAATCAATGCAGCCAAACAGATCTAATCCTAAATTCAAAACTTGCCAAGTGGCAGATGCTGGTTGGTCCAGCTAGACAAGGCGGCGGCGACGCAGCGTGCTGGCGCAGCTTGCCACGCGGCAGCGCGGTATTAGCCGGTACCTCTTCGGTCGACCTTCTAATCCTAACCGTCGAGCCTGGATCTAACGGCTAAGAGCAAGGACGAGCTCACCTCTCTGGCTGGTGGTGGTTGGGCGCTACGGTGGTCGGCGTCGGTGTCGGTGTTCCTCGGTGAGGGTGAAGCAGTCGCGGATGATCGCCTCTTCCTCGCGGTCCCGCCCGTAGCCTCAGATTCGATCTTCTCTTCCCCGAGCGGTGGCGGTGGCTGCTCCTTCTCCGCAGCTCCGGCGAGCAATCCGTGGCGGTATGCTGCAGTATACAGAGGGAAAAACGGTGAGTCGACGTTGTCGATCGAGAGGTTCAAGCTAGGGAAAAAATCAGGGGGGAGGATTCCCCTGTTGTCGACTTCGTCGGCTTACCGAGGCCAGCGGTGGTTCGAGCCCGCGGAATCGGAGGGAGGCTAGGGTTCTGAGGGTTTTGGGGAACGGAGGAGAGGGCGCGCGGCTGGGTCTTTATATGCAGCCTGTGGGGAGTCCTGGCTGGACACGGAGGCGGGGAGAAGCGTGGCCGGCGCAGACTCTGGTTCTCGTCGGAGAGGAAAAGGGAGGGTGACAGGTGGGGTCCGGGTGTCGGTGGCGGAGGGGAAAGTGGGCTGGTGCAGGCGCTGGCTAGCTAGCTGTCGCGTGGGCGTGGGTGGGCTGGCGCAGCGGCCCAGTTAGGTTAGGCCGATGCTTTTTTTTATTTAACAATTTTTCAATTTCTGTTTTAGTAAAACTTAAATAACTTTTGCAAATAAAGTCCAAAAATGTTGAAACCAACTTCTAAATTTTTGTAAAAAGAAGGTGGTCATCTTAGGACGATAGTTTAAAGTTTTACATAGTTTTTGGAAGGATCAAGCTTGACTACAACACTAATGCTTACATATAGAAATCTTTAATAGGGTTTTGTTAGGTTTAGGTGTTAGGATTTTGTTGCAAATTTTTATTTGTAGGATGCAATGATGCAAGGATGATGCATGGCACTAATAACATCCTAATATAAAATCTGGGATGTTACAAACCTACCCCCCTTAAGAAGAATCTCGTCCCCGAGATTCGGGTTGGCTAGCAAATAGGTGTGGGTGTTCTGCCTTCATGTCTTCTTCACGCTCCCACGTAGCTTCTTCTTCGGAGTGGTGGTTCCATTGTACCTTGCAGAATCTTATAGTCTTGGTGCAGGTAATCCTTTCGGTTGTTTCCAGTATTTTGATGGGTTTTTCCTCATAGGTAAGGTCATTCTCCAATTGAACCTCATCTAGGGGAACGGTGTCTCTTAGCGGTGTTTCGGCCATCTCCGGGTGACACTTTTTTAGTTGTGACACATGAAACACATCATGAACAGTCAGTCCTTTCGGTAACTCCAACTGATAAGCAACTTCTCCTCTACGGGCCAGAACTTTATATGGTACTATGAATCGTGGGGCTAACTTGCCCTTGATTCCGAACCTCTTAACTCCTTGTAGGGGTGAAACTCAGAGATACGCACGGTCCCCTATTTTATAAGTCACATCTCTGCGCTTGGAATCAGCATAACTCTTCTGTCGGGATTGGGCTACCTTTAGCCTATCCTGAATCTGTCGTACCTTTTCTTCGGCATCCTTGATCAATTCGGGTCCAAATAGACTACGTTCACCAACTCTACTCCATAGTAGCGGAGTCCTACACTTCTTGCCATACAGAACTTCAAACGGAGCCATCTTGATACTTGTCTGGTAGCTGTTGTTGTACGAAAACTCAGCATACGACAGGTTGTCATCCCAACTAGACCCATAGTCTAGTGCGCAGGCCCTCAACATATCTTCCAGAATCTGGTTCACCCTTTCAGTTTGGCCATCTGTCTGAGGGTGGAAGGCAGTACTGAATTCTAGTCGGGTTCCAAGAGACTCATGTAACTGTCGCCAAAACTTTGAAGTGAACTGGGTGCCTCTATCTGACACAATTCCCTTGGGAACACCATGCAGACTTACAATTCTTGTCATGTATATCTTAGCAAGCTTAGCACTTGTATACGTGGTCTTTACGGGGATGAAGTGAGCCACCTTGGTAAAGTGGTCCACCACTACCCAGATAGAATCAAATCCAGAACGAGTCCGGGGCAATCCCGTGATGAAATCCATGCCTACCTTGTCCCACTTCCAGTCGGGTATAGGTAGTGGTTGAAGTAATCCGGCCGGTTTCTGATTCTCGGCTTTAACTCTATTGCATACATCACACAGAGAAATATATTCGGCAATTTATCTTTTTAGGTTATTCCACCAGAATCTATCCTTCACATCCATGTACATCTTCGTGTTACCTGGATGAATTGAGTAAGGTGAGTCGTGAGCTTCTTGTAAAATCAACTTCCTGATGTCGGGGTCATTGGCAACGCACAAACGCTTCCCATGCCAAAGGGTTCCTTGTTCATCCAGACGGAATTCTTTAGTCTTTCCTTCACTTATCCTGATTCTTATTTCTTCCAACTCTTTATCTCCCTTTTGTGCTTCCTTGATTCTCTCTTGGAAGGTGGACACTATTTCCATAGTCGCTACGTGTCCTTTCGGAACTATCTCTAGCCTGAGATCCTTGAATTGCTTGCATAGTTCCTCTCGAAGTTCCCCTGCGGTAAGTCCATTCACATAAACCTTACGACTTAAGGCATCGGCCACCACATTTGCCTTTCCGGGATGGTACTGTAAATCCAAGTCATAATCCTTAATTAGTTCAAGCCATCTTCTTTGTCTCATATTCAACTCCTTTTGGGTGAAGATGTACTTCAAACTTTTATGATCTGTGAACACATCACAATGTTTGCCCATGAGGTAGTGTCTCCATACCTTGAGTGCATGAACCACAGACGCAAGTTCCAAATCATGTGTGGGGTAGTTGTGTTCGTGGTTCTTAAGTTGCCGAGAGGCATAGGATACCACTTTCCCATCCTGCATCAATACACTTCCAAGTCCTTGTCGAGAAGCGTCACAATAGACTTGAAAATCCTTTTGGATATCAGGCAGACACAAAACTGGCGCCGTTACAAGGCGTTTCTTCAACTCTTGAAAACTTGCTTCACATGCCTCGGTCCATAGGAACTTCTTTTCCTTCTTCAATAGTTCCGTCATGGGTTTTGCTATTTTGGAAAAGTTTTCAATGAACCTCCGGTAATATCCTGCGAGGCCCAAGAAACTCCTAATATCTCCCACATTCTTGGGTGACTCCCATTCCGTCACGGAAGCTACCTTACTAGGATCTATGGTAACTCCTTTTGCCGACACAACATGACTAAGAAATCCCACTTCCTTTAACCAGAATTCGCACTTGCTGAATTTGGCATACAACTTGTGTTCCCTTAGTTTCTCCATGATAAGGCGCAGATGTTTCTCATGTTCCTTCTCATCCTTAGAGTATATGAGTATATCATCTATGAATACCACGATAAACTTGTCCAAATATTTCATGAACACCTTGTTCATCATGGTCATGAAGTACGCTGGGGCATTGGTTAGACCAAACGACATTACAGAGTACTCATACAATCCGTATCTTGTGGTGAATGCTATTTTGGGCACATCCTGTTCTCGAATCTTTAGCTGAAAGTAGCCTGATCGCAGATCGATCTTTGAGAACACACTGGCTCCCTTTAACTGGTCAAACAAGTCATTGATGTTGGGCAGAGGATACTTATTCTTGATCGTCACTTCGTTCAACGAGCGGTAGTCCACAACCAGCCTCTTGGTTTTATCCTTCTTTTCCACAAATAGGACGGGTGCTCCCCAAGATGACGCGCTGGGTTGGATGAACCCCTTGTCCAGTTGTTCTCTAAGCTGTTTCTTGAGTTCCTTTAACTCTTCCACATCCATCTTGTATGGTCTCTTAGCTATCGGCCCCCTGCCTGGCATCAAGTCAATGAGGAACTCGATATCACGGTCGGGGGCATTCCTGGTAGTTCCTCCGGGAAGACATCTAGGTATTACTTTACAATAGGTACCTCCTCCAAGCTAACCCCCTTAAGAGAGTTCACCATGGCTTCCTTAAGTGCAAAATTTGACTTGATACGAATTCTCTTCCCTTCCGGTGTTGTGAGCGTGACAGTCCTTTTTGCACAATCTATGACTCCTTCATATTCGGTCATCCAATTCATGCCCAAGATTATGTCTAATCCTTGTGATCCTAGAACTACTAGACTTGTGGGAAAGATGTGTGTCCCAATCCTTAGTTCTAGTCCCCGGCAACCGGAGTTTGCCACTATTTCTCCCCCAGGAGAACTTACCCTTAGAGGAAAATTTATAGTCTCCGTTGGTATCTTGCCTCTATCCACAAATACCCTTGATATGAATGAATGCGATGCACCAGTATCAAAAAGAACAACTGCGGGAATAGAATTGAGTTTGAACTTACCAATCACAGAGTCTGGTGCATCACAAGCATCCTCCATAGAGACATGATTCACCGTGGCTTTGACAAACGGATTTGGCTTCTTCCCATTTCCATTGCCATGGTTGTGTCCATTTCCATTCCCATTTCCATTGCCATTCTTCTTCTCGGGGCAAGAGGTTGCATAGTGCCCCGTCCTGTTGCACTTAAAGCATGTCACCTCACTAAGATCCTTTCCATTGCTGCCACTCCCATTGCGGTTTTTATGCCCATTGTGTTTGTGTCCGCCATGGTGATGACCGTTATGGTTGTGGCCATTATTATTATAAGGTGGTGGTGAGGAATTGCGCTGCTTCTGGTACGGAACAGAGTGCTTGTGAGGGTTAGACTTCCTCTTGCGGTTTTCTATGCTCTTCCTTTTGGATTCCACCACAATGGCTCTATCCAGGAGTTCCTGAAAGTTGTCAAATTTCTGATCCACAAGCTGAATGGATATCTCATCATTGAGTCCTCTTAAGAACTCCTCCTGTCTCTTGGCATCAGTGGAAACATCATCGGGTGCATAACGGGCTAGCTTGTTGAAAAGCTCACCATACTCGGTGACAGAACGGTGCAGCTGGTGTAGGTCGCGAAATTCGCGCCTTTTCAGAGTCATGATACCAGCAGCCACATGATGAGTGCGAAAAGCTAACTCAAACTGATCCCAAGTGATAGCATCAATATCCAGGTGGGTGACTTGGTAGTTATCCCACCATTCTGCAGCAGGTCCTTCAAGCTGGTGTGCGGCATAACGTACCCTGTCGGCTCCGACAGCTTGCACGGTGTCTAGCTTCTTGTTGATTGTACGTAGCCAGTCATCTGCAATGATTGGTTCAGCGCTGCTTGTGAAGGTAGGTGGGTTCAACCTCAAAAACCGAGTCAAGCGATCCTATTGAGGTGGTGGCGGAGGCGGTGGTGGTGGCGGGTTGTTGTTGTTGTTTTGCATGTTCTGAGTGAGCAGTTGGATCAGCTGGTTCTGAGTGGCCAAAAGTTGTGCTATTTCCGGAGGGATTTCGGAGTTCACACGTCTTGGCGGCATCTGTGGGGTTTGAGAGAAAAGTTAAGAAATAGAAAGAAAGACTAAGTAGTAAACTCCTACCCTTATGAAAAACACATCAAGCACACGAGACACATTAACACAACTTAACACAGAAAACAACCAAGTTTAACTAAACGAGAGTTGTCTTGGTATTTATTACAATCGCGAATAACGTTCTACTATAGAATTAAAGGTGGTCCAACTATTACACATCTTCCACGCCTTCCTCTTCCTCGTCCTCGAACGAGTAGCCTTCCTGCTCTAGGGTTGTCTTGTACAACTCCATCTCCTTCGTGGTGGCTTCAAGCTTCTCTTGTAGGTTCTTAATCTCATCCTGCAACTTCTTGGTGGTGGCTTCTAGCTGCTCCTAAAGTCCCTTCCTCTCGCTTTGTAGCTCCTCCACTAGGCTTGACTTCTTCGCGGCTTCAAGTTGCTTTGCCAAGTCCCTCTTGGAAGCACGCACATCATTGATTATCTTGCAAAGACCTTCAGTTTGTACTTCAGTTCCATCGATCTCCTGCTTGAGTTCCCTAATCCTCTTATTTTTATTTATCACCCTCTTCTCTTGGCTAGCGAACTTCTTCTCTTGGTCCTGGAACTTTATCTCTTGGAGCTTCATTGCCTCCTCCTGCTGCTTGATCATTTCTTCCTTCTCCTTGATGAGGGCGCATAGCTCGTCGTTCTTCAATATCTCGAGGAAGGTACCCTTTTCAAGGTCATGGATGTGGCACTCCAAATCTTGATATTGGGTCCTTCGGCGCTTGGTAGAAGTCCTTTCCTCAAAGGTTAACTCCATGGGAATTCCTTCCTCATCTCGTCTTCCAAAGAGGCCGCCGCAGTGTCCCTGGAGAGCTTCATGATGACATCCACATAGGCAACCAATGAGCTGCTGCAAGCTGATGCTAAGGGCCTTCTCCTTGGAATCGCTAACAATGTGGATTGCTATGTCTTCCTCCGGGTTCTTGCCTCGCTCTTTTCCTGGTTGGATGACTTTGACTCCCCAACAGCCGTCCTTGTGGAGTTTCTTCATTGTGCTCCCCTGGATTGTTGGAAGGGGAAGGTCCAAACGTGTGAGTAGGTACATGAGGCATCCACCAAAGCGAAGGGGCTCGATGTCCGCGACGGTGTCGTAGAGGAAGCTTGTCATCTTTAAGTTAGAAGAATGAAAGTTAGATACTTAATCAAGTAGAGGAGAGCAGATACTAGAAGTGCGGAAAATAACTTAATAGAAAAGCAAGTAAGGCACATAAGTTAGAGGTGGTTCCAATCCTAGGGTCACGTCCTACAGGCAACGATGTGCTCTGATACCATCTGTAGTGACCTCGCATTAAGTAAGATCCTAAGTCCCTGTGATTAACATGCTAGTCCCTGGATCAATAGCTAGCACTCACAGTCGATGAAATATCATGTAAAACACAAAGTATTTATTACACGAAGAATCCAGAGTATGAATTTATTACAAATTTTCTTAGCATTAAGCTAGCTCAAATAACAGCGAAAACATAAAAGTAGCTTGAGTCCATCAACGCCCCAGGCTTGTCGAGTATAGACTCGCGATCCCTACGCACCTTTCAATCTTCGGATTCTGCACATAAGACGTGCAGCCAACAAGTTGGGTCAATACTTTGAATGTATTGGCAAATTACACCAAGGAGAGAAAAGACTATCTCTACATGCAAGGCTAGTTTAGGCTGTAGAGTTCATTTGCTCAAAGCTAGTTTTCTTAAGTAGAGAGAAGAAGAGAAAATTTTCCTACTTTGTAAACATTTGCATAGATAAAATAAGCTTCATGCATGTAGTATATTAGGGTTTACCATGTAGTATATTAGGGTTAGGGTTTACCGCATGTTGTATATTAGGGTTTGCCTCACCTAAATGAAATTTAATAAGCTTTGTTTTGCCAGGGCTTCATGCATGCATCAAAGGAACACTAACGGCGTTACTATTGAGCCAACATCCTGGGTCTGGATACATGTGCTCCCTATATCAAAAGGCAGAAAATCAACGGTGGATAGGCTATGCGCAGCTATGCCTGTGTTTAGCTGGCTATTTCCCATATATATATAGGGTGGCGCTATTTGACACCCAGGGTGTAGAATGGTTATTCTACACCCACCATCTATCTTTAGAACCGTATATTATTTTTATGTCACGTAAATTTTGTATTACCTCGAGAGTTGAGAAGAATATAAGAAAATATTTACATGTCATAATTTTTTTTGTTTACATGACGTATAAAAATACGACATAAAATGTGTATTTTTAGTGTTTTTTACACTATAATTACTCATAAGTTATTTTTTATGTCATTTTTTTTGCGTTGTGGATGAATATGAACATAATTATTTGTATACAAAACATAAATTTCTAAACGTGACAACATAAAGTTATGTAGGGTGCAAAATAACTATTCTGCATCCTGGGTGTCAAATAGGGTTTCTACATATATATATATATATATATATATATATAATATATATATATATATATATATATATGTATATATATATGTATATATATAGCGGATTTGCTACTCATGGGCGTAGCTGCGCATAGGCAGAGCACCGTTGGATTTAGGGATCAAATGCATGCAACCTCTAGATGGAAGTGGGGTGGAACATGGATGAGCTAACGGTGTTAGTTTTGTGCATGCATGCAAGAATCTAGGGTTTGGCATGGGTTCCAAATTAGCACACTGATTTGGCTACAAAAATTTTAGTATCTAAAATAAGAAGGGATTGAGAACATGGATTAAAACAGGTTTTGCATGCAGTAGCTTTAGACTATGTGCCATGCAAGAGAGTCCCTAACAAAGGTTGTTTTGGTATGTGTTTGCTGGCCGCATGCATCCATTAGAATGTGAAGAAAACCAAACAAAGGTTGTTTTGTTTATTGCGGTGGCCCTAGCTATGGGAGCAAAACAACCCTTGTTATGATTAGGGTGGCTTCTTTCTGCAGCTAGGACTTCATACTATGCAAACCCTAGTGAAATTTTGTGGTACTATGCAAACCCTAAATATTCATCTAAGTGGTTTAGTGTCTTATTTTTTTGGCGGGAGAGAGTAACTTGTCGCGCGCCATCTGGGTGACATTTTGTTTTGTTTTCCCGCCACATAGTACTGTGCTACTCTATAAAATATAGAACACACTCATAGACAAAACATCTTATACAAGTACTTGTAGCTAGTAGTGCACTGAAGTCGTTCTGCTCCCCGTTTATGTGGAGGAACACAAAATTTGATTTTCCACACAATGTCCGGTCCAGCTCAGCATGCACGACACAAAGTTGAAGAGAGATTAAGTAAGTTAGGGTTTCTCAGCATGTTGTTCGATAGGGTTTGCCTCACCTAAACGAAATTAGATAAGCTTTGTTTTGCATGTTGCTCGTTAGGGTTTGCCTCATGCAAACGAAATTAGACAAGCTTTGTTTTGCATGTTGCTCATTAGGGTTTGCCTCATGCAAATGAAATTAGACAAGTTTTGTTTTGCATGTTGCTCGTTAGGGTTTGCCTCATGCAAACGAAATTAGACAAGCTTTGTTTTGCTAGGGCTTCATGCATGCATGCCAAAGGAACACTAACGGCGTTAGTTCTTAGACAAATCCTAGGTCTGGATACATGTGCTCCCTATATCAAAAGAGGATAGAATCAACGGTAGATAGGCTATGCGCAGCTATGCCCGTGTTTAGGAGACGCGGATTTGCTACACACGGGCGTAGCTGTGCATAGGCTTAGATCCGTTGGATAAAGAGATCACATGCAATGCTACTTTAGATAGTAAGTGGCTGGCTCTTGGAAGGACTAACGGTGTCTAACGGCGGTTGTACCACACCGTCTGTGTCCATGCATGCAATGCCTAGGGTCCTGAGCAAACCCTAATTTTTTAGCATGCTGTTTGGCAAAGAAATTTTTAGCATCTAAAATGGAAAGATAAAGTAAACAAGGCTTAAAATGAGTTCTGCATGCAAACGCTTCGTACTATGCAAACCCTAGTGAAAGTTTGTGGTAGTATGCAAATCCTAACTTTTCATGTAAGTGGTTTAGTGTCTTATATTTTTGGCGGGAGAGAGCTACTTATCGCGCGGCACCTGTGTGAAAGTTTTTCTATTTTCCCGCCACATGGTACTATGCTACTCTATAAAAGATAGAAGACACTCTTAGAGAAAACATCTTGTACCGGTACTTGTAGCTAGCATTGCACTGAAGGCGTCCTGCTCCCTGTTTATGTGGAGGAACACAAATTTTGATTTTCCACAGAATGTCCGATCCAGCTCCTGCGGACGGGTTAGTATATGATTTCCTAAACCTTTCTTTTTTTCTTCTATAGTGCTTGAAAAAGGCAACTTAAATGACTCTTTTGGTTTTGCTAGGTTTCCATCTGGACCTCGTCTTCCAGCATCTCGTAAGAGAGAATAAATAAGTGAGCCTTGGGCCAGCAGCTCGTAAAACAATACATAAAGTGAAAAAAATGTTAAGTTCTGCATGCAATAGCTACCTAAAAGGAATAAGGCTTATCTAAGGCTTATTTGGGTTAGGGTTACAAAACGAAATAAGGTTTGACTCAAAAAGAAATAGCTACCTAAAAGGAATAAGGCTTATTTGGGTTAGTGTTACAAAACGAAATAAGGCTTATTTGGGTTAGGGTTTTGCTTCTGTAGTACATTAGGGTTTGACTCAAAAAGGCATGAAATCAGATAAGCTTAGTTTGTTCGGTTTTCGTGCACGCCATAAAACACTAAAAATATGTCTTTTACGTTGAATTTTTTTACGGCATGTAAACAAAAAAATTATGTCATTTCTAAATTTTATTATGTTCTTCTCAACTTACGAAGTAATACAAAATTTACGTGACTTAAAAATAATATACGGTTCTAAAGATAGAGAGTGAGTGTAGAATAACTATTCTACACCTTGAGTGTCAATTAGCGCATATATATATATATATATATATATATATATATATATATATATATATATATATATATATATATATATGGGAAATAGCCAGCTAAACACAGGCATAGCTGCGCATAGACAACTATTCTGCACCCTGGGTGCTGAATAGGGTATATATATATATTAGGTATTTTAATCTATGCATTTTTTTTGTTGAACTTTCCGCCGCAACGCGCGGGGTAACTTCTAGTTCACTAATATCTACACCCCCATAGGATACCCATTGGGCATACCACATGAAGTAAATTTTTTACTCCCTATATCCCAGTATATAAGTGTGTCTATACCTTGGTCATCCGTATGAGCTATATAATATGAATTATATAATATTAAAATTATATCATTAGAAAATATACTATTTAAATTTTCTAATAATATAGTATTTATCATATATACCTCATGCTAAGTTGGTTAATTTGTCAATCTAGGAATACGTGTAAGTCTTATAAGCCGAGACGGAGGAGTACCATTCTTTGATTTTGTACAACTCGATGTGTCTCTGATTTCTTCCGGTAACACATTGCATTGGTTTCTATGTTGGCTAGTTCTTTCAGAGCGTCGACAATATTTATTCTATCCTGTCCTTGATCTATAGAAGCGAAAAATATACTGAAATAAATATTTAGATAGTCATACCAACGAGGACCCTTATTTAAAATATAAAATGTTTTAGCTTTGTGGACAAAATTATCTAGACTTCTTTTTGTATGTAGATTCACTTGGGTTTGGATTGAATCTACACACTAAAACAAGTTTAGGTATATATTTTTACAAACCTAAACATCTTATATTTTGAAAAAGAGAGAGTAATATATATATATAATAAAAAACATTTCTGTGCCCGCAACTACTTTCATCTATTATCTATTATATACTAAAAGCAATATAAGGATATTTTTCGAGGCACCACGATGATCCACGTCATCTAAAATATATTAACCACTATATCCGGTGGACTCGTAACAAAAAAATGAATCCCAAACGTTAGATTTTACGTAATTTTTAATAGGACATGTCCTTGGTGGTGGACCGGTGGTACTTCACGTAGCGTATATACCTAAAACAACCTCGCTTTTTGGCAGCCCCCAAAACGAATCTGGTAGCTACCTATTATTAGATGGGACTGCCGCAGCGGCAGCATGACCACGGTGATGTTCGATCAACAGCATGACCACGAATCTGGTAGCTACCTATCTGCGTCGCTCTTTTTGGCGCGCTGGATGACATCCCGATGAACGACGAGGCAGCCGCCGGTGATAGGATGAGGAGCTGAGAGAGGCGCTCATCCCATGAACTCCGACATTGCGCAAGGCTCCGGACGTTTTGGAACATCGACCACCGGCGGCCTAGACCTTTGGGGCACCTGTCGCGCACCAGGGAGACAACAATTGACTTCGACGTAATTCCCACCCCATGCGGTCACTACAACTCCAAAGACAGAGATCTACTTCACGCACACAGTCTTAGGTACAACTGATACAACGTCCTGGAGCCGTGTGACGCTACCAGCCGGGTGAACCGGTCGAGGGATATCAACCTGGTCCACTAGACCATTACCACGGGCAGGTAGAACAGAAGATTTGAGACCTGCTGATCAGTGTTTTGTTAGACTGTTCACTGCCGGAAAATGAAATACTGCCGAGTATCTCGCGGTTTGCCGAGTGTCTGAGAACCGGATACACGGCAAACTCCAGCTTTGCCGGGTATCGAAAAAATAACACATGGCAAAAAGAAAATAAACGGCAAAGTTCACATATGCCGAGTACCAATCGAGGGAACACTCGGCAAAGAGAAAAATACACGGCAGAAAATCGAAAACACTCAGCAAAATTTTGGATACACGGCAAACTGTAGGACACGTGGACACCGCGGCCATAGTTAACGGCGCAATAAACTCACTCGGCAAAGATCCTTTTGCGCCAATTCTTTGCACGCGGGATGGAAAATTTGAGTTTTCTCCTTTTTGTTGTCACGTCCTCTTCTTCCCGCCATAGTTTTCTATCATTTTTTCTTGGCCATATCAACGATGAAGTGACATGTTGTATGTCTAAATATGATTTTGTAAAAAAAATAGGTGGAAACTATGACGCATGGAGTTCAATTTCCACCCGCTTTCTGCTAACTTGGCAAAAAGTTGTCTTTTTACGAGCACTCGCTTCAAAGCACACAAGTTAAGATGCATTATGAATCGTATAAACAAAGTGTCCTAGCATTTTTGAAAATTGCGTTGGTCCAATTATCAATCAGGTATGGTAGGTGCTTCACAAAATAACCCAATTTTAGCACTCAGAAATTAGAAGATGATTTTTTATATAAATGAAATGAGAACTTCCTTCGTCGACATTGTTTGCCATTCTAATATGCACGCTTGTTTACATTGTGAAGAATAATCCCTCGTGGGGACCTAATTTTTCTCAGGTGTGAACAACACATCTTTCTACTCATTCTTCCAGCATCACCATCGGATGCATGTTGTACTCAACGAACGCATAGAGATATAGTTGGTGGGACCTTGTAATCTAATATGCAAAAGAAATACAACAAAACATGAGTAGGTCTTTACCTCCAAGAGTGAGGGGCCGAACCTAGGTAACTTGGATGTACCAATCTCATCCCCAATTCACCTGATATTGTTGCACTCCGCTTCCCCGGTCTCTCTCGCGATGGTACCCGCCGTGGTATTCTCACAACATTTGGCGCCCACCTGCTTGATGATGAACTCGACAGGAGATCCCAACATGACATTGGTCCAAACCCGATGTTCGAGGTTTCATGGCTTTCAGGCCAAACGACCAATGTTAAGGTCAAAATCGTGGCATAGATTGTGATGATGTGTCCATATTATGCACGCATGTACATCTTGAGATGGCGAACAATATTACAGGAGGAAATTTTCTTTTTCGTCGCACAGAAAAGCCATTTTCCTTTTTCCGAGCGAAAAAGAGGTTTTGTGAAGCAACCACCAAAGGGCTAATTCAAAATGATACCACCATATTTTTTTCAAAAATACTAGACCACCTTACATGGACGATGTCCTAACCAAGGTATCTCAAACATTTCCGTCTACCCAGGATGAAAAAGTCAAATGTCTGACGAATCGGTAGGAAGTTGGTCTGGTTTGAACTACATGTACATGGTCTAATGCTCATGATTTTTTGAAAAAAAATATTTTTAGACTCACAATATGATGTTTTTCAGAGATCCAATGCACTTCATGCCCGCCGTTTTGACCATAGTTTGAAACGAGAAAATTTTAAAACAGACATAAGAAATTTTAAAACGGTCCAAACAATGTAATCTTTCGCGTGGTGTCAAAGTATGTTACATAGTTGCGAGTAAAATACCAAACTAGGTATATTGATTATGTCTAAAAAAACATTAACAAAAATGACCTATCATGTTCGAGGTTTCATGGCTTTGGGGTGAAATAACCAATGTTATGGCTAGAATCATGATATAGTTTGTGATATTGTGCCCGTATTGTGCTTGCATGTGCATCATGGGATTGCAAACAATGTTGCATAAGGAAATTTTCCTTTTCGTCGTACGAAAAAGCCATTTTCTATTTTCGAGCGAAAAAACAAAGGATTTTGTGAAGCAACCACAAAAGAGCTAATTCAAAATGATACCACCCTATTTTTAAAAAATAATACACCACCTTATATGAACGATGTTCCAACCGGGGTTTTTCCTCAAATCTTTTCGTCCACCCCGGGTAAAAAAGACAAATGTATGCCTAATCGGTAGGAAGTGGGTCCGGTTTGAACTACATGTACATGATCTAATGCTTATGATTTTTTGGAAAAATCATTTTTATACTCATAATATGATGTTTCTTTAGAGATCCAATGCAAGTTTTAGCGAGGCTCTTCAACTATCTTCGTCCCCGCTGTTTTGACCATAGTTTGAAACAAGAAAGTTTTGAAACGGACATAAGAAATTGAAAAATGGCTTAAACAATGTAAATCCTTCGCGTGGTATGATATTATGTGACATAGTTGCAAGGAAAAATGCCAAACTTGCTATATTGATTATGTCTCAAAATAAAACTTCACAAAATGACCTATCATGTTCGAGGTTTTCTAGCTTTAGGTCAAATGACCAATGTTATGGACAAAATCGTGGCATAGTTTGTGATACTATGCCCATATCATGCACGTTAGTGCATTATGGGATAGCGGACAATGTTGCAGGAGGAAGTTTTCTTTTTTGTCGCACGGAAAAGCCATTTTCATTTTTCGAGAAAAAAACGGAAGATTTTGTGAAGCAAGCACCAAAAGGCTAATTCAAAATGATACCACCTTATTTTTCAAAAATCCTGGACTACCTTACATGGACGATGCCCCAACCGTGGTATCTCAAACTTTTTTATCCACCCCAGATGAAAAATACAAATGTCTGCCGAATCAGTAGAAAATGGTCCAGTTTAAATTACAGACACATAATCTAATGCTCATGATTTTTTTGAAAAATCATGTTTAGACTGAAGATATGATTTTTTTTAGAGATTCCTATTGTTGATGGTGCCACCAAAGGCACATATTTGCCGAGTGTTATGTGTCAAAACACAGCAAAGTTTCTGCATTCTGATTGATTGGAACATGAATCCCATGGATCGTGCCACCGTGCTGTTGGATCCTCCAAGATCTAACGGTTCCTCTCTCTACTTTCCTCTCTCTACTTTCCTCTCTCTCCTCACAGCAACCCACGCCTACATCCTCAAAACGTAGAAAAAAACAACCACGCGTCTACTCTGGAATCTTATCCCTGGATGCCTAGTCTGGATCGATGCCTACACTAAAATCTTATCCCCCTCTCTCTCTCTCCAAGTTCTTCACCCGACAGGCAGCTGATGGCGTTCTCTCCACCCGAGCAGAACGGCCTCCATCGCCAGCCCCTCCAAAGCTAGACCACCATCGCCGGAAGGCCTGTCACCGGGCTAGAAGACCGCCGCCAGGTCCATCATCGGCCAGAAGGCCGACGCGCCCGCAGTGCGCCACTAGTCACTAGAGCCGACCTCCGCCGCCCAGGGGAGCCGGACCACCCCGTCTCGTCTCACCCTCGGCGCCTCATCTCCAACCGCATCTCCGGTGCTCCGCGCTCAAGAGAAAGTGTCTGGCGAGGACCTCCCGCGCGACGTCGTGGTCGACGCCCAGCAGGCCGGCGGCCGTGGCTGACTTGCCATGCACCACCGCGCTCAGGAGGGAGGATTCGCAGGCGACGACCGCGTGCACTCCGGCGAGGTCGACACTGCAACACGCCACAGCGCTCAGGACAGAGGGCTCCGAGGCGACGACTGCGTGCATGCCGACGAGGTCGACACTGCCGCACACCACCACGCTCAGGACGGAGTGCCCGCGGGCGATGACTGCAGGCACGCCGGCGAGGTCGACGCTTCCGCGCACCACCAAGCTCATGACGGAGGGCCCCGAGGCGACGACTGCAGGCACGCCAGCGAGGTCGACTCTGCCACGCACCACTGTGGAGATGGGCACAGGGCAACTAACGCTGCCATGGTTGAGGACGTCTGGCTGGGCTCGTTCCGGCGCCGACGATCTTTTTTGTCACCGTTCAGAAAAATTGCCGAGTGTCCCGTCAAACACTTGTTAAATGTCTTTTCCATTTTTACCATTTTCTATTATTTTTTGACTAGGGGAAAAACTTTGCCGAGTACAACGTAACATACCCAGCAAAGGTTATCTGCTTTCGTTGAAATCATCCGCTACTGCTGGCCGGCCGGCCGGCCGGCAGGCCGCCTACTCCAGTACCTCCTTCAACAAAAAACTGTGAAATCTCTACTAGCTCATAGGTTATCGATATGGCTTCATGTGTAAGTAGCCCGGCCGCTTGCTCGGTGAATTTCTTCCCCAACCTGTACATCAACCTAGCATGATGATTTGATTATTGGTATTGGTCTCAACACAGATTCTTGCTACCTACTGATTTGATTTGCTTTTGTAAGATATCGGCTGCATATGGAAGGTGCTTGGATTTATTGGAGGAAGCCATTACTTTTTTTCCATCTTGCAACTTGGCATCATTTTTTAAGGAAAACGATACGATACCCCCGGGGGATAGAATCCCCTGGGTCGCTACTCCCATCGCGAACCCCACCTAACCCGCATCTGGCGCTGCGCTCTCTCCTCCCGTCGTCTTTCTCCTACCCCGCCTCGATCCCCATCTCCCAGCGACCGCCATGCGCCGTGCGCCGCCGCCACAGGACCCCGTACTCGCGCCGCCGTCTCCTCACCGCCCAGCGCGTCCTCCTCCTCTACAGAACAGTGGCCGCCGCCCTCCCGAGCACCCTGACCCGCCATGGCCACCCGTGCTGCCGCTTGTTCTTGCACCTCCGCGTCGCTGAAGCCGTGCCGCCGCAGCCTCGCCTCGCCGCAGCCTCACCTAGCTGCGCCACCGCAGCCTTGCCTCGCCGCACCGCCGCAGCCATGGTACTCGACCACGAGTTGGAGGTGCTAGCTCTCGACGACTCCATATTTCCCCACGCCGCACATAGTCCGCCATTGGAACGACCTTTGGCCGCCGACGAGCTGTGTTTCCCGCACTGGTGGTGGCGCTGCCCATGCTAGTAGTGGCTTTGCGCCGGTTTTCGGTGGCAGGTGCTGCTGGCGCCGGTGGTGGTGCTGCCCCGTGTCAGTGGTGGTGCTACTCCGTGCCCCGTTACGATCTGTGTGAGGCTCTGCTACAAACAGTTATCAGACTTGCTACATAGGCATGCCGGCCTCGCTACATAGGCAGCGGGGGAGAGGTATAGAGGAGACGCTTTTTGCTACAAGCGGCGTGAAGCTTTGCTACAAAGGCACGACGGCCTTGCTACAAAGGTATGTCAGCCTTGCTACAGATGTATGGCATCGTCTTCTTGGACGATGGCGTCAGCCTTGCTATAGAGGAACAACATCACCTTCTCCAATGACGGCTTTTTTTTGCTACAAACGGTGTGAAGCCCTGCTACAGGGGCATAACGTCCTTGCTACAAGGGTGCCTTGGGTTTTCCGGCGAGATATCCGGCGAAATAGGAGTTTGCTATAATATAATTTTTTTTGCTACAACTGTTTTATGATTTTGCTACAATAGCGCAACATTTTTGCTACACGGTCTCCCGTGAGGTCTAACGGCGAAATTCTCCGGCGAGTCTCCGGCGAGGTCGGATATGCTACAATAGCACAACTTTTTTGCTACACGGTCGCCGACGAGGTCTCCGGCGAAATCTCCGGCCAGGTCCAGTATGTTTTTATTTTTCTAGACCGAACCGTTTTCTGCTACGATGTAGCAAAAGCGGGGCAAATGTAGCAAAAAAGGGATTTTGAATCCAAAAAGAGGACACGTGGTTGGCTGGGGACCCGGGGGATGAAAACCACAAATCCCCGGGGACGCCTAGCACTGTCCTTTTTTTAACAGTTGAAGGCTCCAGGTTCGCTACACTTTATCCTCCTCCATAATGACAGCCAGCTTGACGATTCATCCCCATCTTCGCTTAGTGAGGTACTCAGCTACGTAGTTCTTTAATCATTTCATAGAAAAAAGTAATTGTATAATCATGCTTGAACGATATTAAGAAAATATGGCTTTTATCTTAGCCACAACCACCTCCATTTTATTTCAGGCTTAACCTATTGTTTTTCATGTGTTGTTTGCAGCAGGCATATGGTGCAGATAAGGCAAATAAATTACTAATCTTCATATTTCTTATAATGGATTGACTGAGGTTACTTGGGCTAGGAGGACAGTATTTCTTTCCTGTTGGAACATATGAATGTTTATGGCTGGGATTGGCAATGATGAGACTCTGTTCACCCAGATTCCGGATGCTGTGACTCGGGATCATCTTGCGCATAGTAAGACCCCTTTTGCTCTGGTACGTGTTTCTGGCCCGATGGTTTCAGCGGAGGTCGTTCAGAGACAAATTGCCAGGCGGTGCCAGGTGCAGGTTCAGTGGAAGTGGGAGGCGGTGCCACATGGAGATTCAGCCTTCTTAGTGAGCTTCCCGACTTTTGAGGATTTGGACAGGGTGGATGGAATCCTGATGACTGTTCCGCTCAGTACCGCTCAGTTGACCTTCTCGGTTTACAGGATGGAGGAGGTGCCGCATAAGCTTGAGATGCAGCAGGTTTGGCTACATGTGGAGGGAGTACCCCATATTTTGTGTTCCTTTCAGGGCTTGTGGGCTGTTGGAGGACTCATGGGGAACACGCTTGATGTGGATCTGATCAGCATGCGGAAGCGGGGGGTCGTCCGTATTCTCGTGGAGATGTTTGATACGAATGTTTTTCTTAAGGCGAAGGATTCACTTGGTCACTTTATTGTGTCAGATGTCGTGGTCAAGCATAAGGTATTTGAGTTTTGCTTCCGTATTGAACCTGAGGGTTATATTTTGGAACCAGAGTTTGTTCCTTTCTTGTCGAGAAAAGGAGATGATGATGCGGATGATGAGGCTAATGGGAAGCATTTTGAGGATGCTATGGATACTTCTGAGGCTGCTGCTACCACTCAAGGGGTGGGTTCTGGATCTTCCTCGGCTGTGCAGGGGACTTCTGCGCCTACTTCTACCAGTCAGGGGGTGCAGAGGGTGCTTGCGGTCACCCCTTTTAATGCTAATCCGGTTACTCCACGAGGTCGCCAACTTATGGATGCTCTTCCTTTGGATTCCCCTCTTCGCGGGAAGGGTTCTACTTCGGCGCCTCGCGTTTCTCAGGCTCAGTTACAGGAGGCTCTTCGCTCGGTTTCCATTCCTGCTCGGCGGTCTTGCCCAGCTTCGCCAGCGAGGTCCAGAACACATATTTTGGGCAGATCTATTCCTGTTTCCACTCCTGTTCTCGTGGTGGTGGTTCCTTCGGTGTGTTCGCGGAAGCTGACCCAGGAGGGGTCGGCTGACCGCGATGTTCGTGACCGGCTTCGGGATGCTGTTATGCTTGGTTCGACCCAGGCGGGGTTGGCCGACCATGACGACGAGGTTGACCGTGTCCCCCTGGTCAGGGAGGACCTGGGGACGCCTGGGGTCGTCTCTCCCACTTTGGTGGATCAGGAGACTCCGGCAGGTGATGTGGGCGACCGGATCCAGGAGGGGTCTGGGTTCTCTCGGTCTCCACCACGGATTTCTTCGCCAGTCGATGTGCAGGTGAGTGGCACAGCCTTCAGGCGGAGCGCGTGCCATGGAGTCGATTCCTCTGGGGCGTCTGCGACTGATGAGGACTCCATGCTCAAGGCCATGCGGCGTAAGGCGGAGAGGAACTTAGATTCGCCAGGTATAATGAGTTCTCCAAAATCTTTTTTGTCTTTTTCTACTCCTGTTATGTCTTCTAAGCTAGCCAATGTTGGAATTAGTTTGGGTAGCTCTGTACAGGAAGTTTCCTTTTCTTCTAATGCTTTGCGACACATGGAGGTTGACCGTCTAACGGTTACTCCTAAGGTCGGTGTTTTTCCTGATATTTCACTAATTGAGGAAGAGGAGTTGCATGCCACAGTAGATGGTCAACTCCTTTCTCACTTAGTCGGTGAAGTATCGGAGGTGGACTTTGATGAGACCGGGCTTGCCTCTATGTATGAGTTGAAAGCTTCTGGTCGAAAATCAAAGAGCCAGCGGCCGCGAAAGAGATCCCGTGTATCCAAATCTTCTATAGTTTCTCAATGAATGGAATGTTTTCAAATAGCAGAGGTCTTCGGGACTTGGCTAAACATTTATTCTTTGCTGATTGTGTGAGAGATTATAATTTGGATTTTCTGGGTATTTCTGAGACTGGTAGGCGGGATTTTTCACAAGCCCTACTCAATCGCCTTTCTGGTGGAGTGGACTTTACGTGGATATCACGTCCGCCGCGCGGTCGATCTGGGGGGATCCTGTTAGGCGTCAGAGATGAGACTATGGAAGTTTTAGCTAGTTCGGTGGGAGATTTTTTTATAAAACTCCATATCCGTAACAAGGCTTACAATTTCACATGGTCTTTAGTCGCCGTATATGGGGCCGCTCAGGATATTTATAAGGCTGACTTTTTGCGTGAGCTTGTGAATTTGGCAAAGGACAATCCATATCCTATTCTTATAGGAGGGGATTTTAATTTGCTCAGATTTCCTCACGAAAAGAGTCGGGGCCGGTTCGATGAACATTGGCCTTTTCTGTTCAATGCTGTTATAGACAGTCTGGACTTGAGAGATGTTACAATGTTAGGAAGGCAATTTACATGGGCTAATAGTCTTCCGGAGCCAACATACGAAAAACTAGATAGAGTGCTTATGGATACTGATTGGAAACAAAAGTTCCCTATGGTAACTGTTCGCGCTCTAGAACGTATCGAGGCTTTGTCGGATCATGCTCCTTTACTTTTATCTTTTGGATTACCGCCACGAAAGTCTGCGAATGAGTTTAAATTTGAACTCGGTTGGATGATCCGTGATGGTTTTTATGAGATGGTTAAGGATATTTGGGAAAAAACGGTCGGTGGCCAAACTCCTATTCTTCGATGGAATAATAAAATGCGTACTTTACGCAAGTTCCTTCGGGGCTGGGACAGGCACACAGCTGGTAACCTAAAAAACGAAAAAATACGCCTTACATCTATAATTGATGACTTAGAAGCTACCGCAGAAGTCAGGCCATTAACTGCACAGGAAATTGAGCTCAAAAGTCAATCGTATGCGAAGATAGCCCGACTTCTGCGTGAGGAGGAACTCAAGTGGTACCAACGCTCTAAAGCAAAATTCATCCTGGAAGGAGATGCGAATACTAGGTACTTCCATGTTGTTGCCAATGGCAAACATAAGAAGAAACTTATTCATTCTCTGATTCAGGATGAAGGTATGATTGAGGGACAGGAGCACCTGAAGTCATATATCACTACTTATTATAAATCCTTATCTGGGTCCCCAGAGGAGAATTCTTTCTCTATGGATGAGTCCCAAACATCCGATATCCCTCAGGTTTCTGATTAAGAAAACAGCTTTCTAACTGCCTCATATACCGAGGAAGAGGTCAAGAAAGCGGTTTTTCAAATGGAACATAACAAAGCACCAGGACCTGATGGCTTCCCAGCGGAATTTTACCAAAAATTCTGGGACGTTATTAAGGAGGACCTGATGAATTTGTTTGGGTTTTTACAAATCGGACAATTGGATCTCTTTAGACTTAACTTTGGCAATATAATTTTACTGCCTAAGGTTAACAATGCAGAACGTATACAACAGTATCGTCCAATCTGCTTACTTAATGTTAGCTTTAAGATTTTTACGAAGGTTGTCACGATTAGACTAAATTCAGTTACTAAAAATGTTGTTAGCCCGTCTCAAACCGCGTTCATGCAAGGAAGAAATATCCTAGATGGTGTTATAATTTTGCATGAAATAATCCATGAACTACACTCAAAAAAATTAAATGGTGTATTGTTCAAGATTGACTTTGAGAAGGCATATGACAAAATTAAATGGTCTTTCCTCCAGCAAACTCTCCGCATGAAAGGTTTTTCTGTGGAGTGGCGCTCTCTTATTCAGTCGTTTGTGTCTGGGGGTAGTGTTGCCATTAAAGTAAATGAAGATACTGGCAAATACTTCCAAACCAAGAAAGGACTGAGACAAGGGGATCCACTATCGCCTTTACTATTTAATATAGTGGCTGATATGTTGGCTATCCTTATTGAGAGAGCTAAGGCTGATGGTCAAATTGAAGGAGTGGTTCCACATCTTATTGATGGTGGACTTTCTATTCTTCAATACGCCGATGATACAATTATTTTTATGGAACATGATCTGGAGAAGGCTAAGAATCTGAAATTGATATTATCAGCATTCGAGCAGCTATCCGGGCTTAAAATAAACTTCCATAAGAGTGATTTGTATTGTTTTGGCGAGGCCCAAAACGAGGCTCACCTATATGCTAAACTTTTCGGCTGTGGTCAGGGCCAGTTTCCAATCAATTATTTGGGAATACCGATTCATTATCGGCGTCTCACAATTTTTGAATAGAAATATGTTGAGGAAAGGTTACAAAAACGTCTTAATAGTTGGAAAGGTAAATTGTTATCCCTTGATGGAAGACTAGTACTCATAAATTCAGTACTCACTAACATGGTACTGTATATGATCTCGTTCTTCCAATTGCCAAAAGGGGTCTTGACCAAAGTGGATTATTTCCGTTCAAGATTTTTTTGGCAAGGGGATAGTGAGAAAAAGAAATATCGACTGGCCGGATGGAATGTGGTTTGCCGCCCGAAGGAATTTGGTGGACTGGGCATACATGATATGCAAGTCAAAAACACTGCACTCCTGGGCAAATGGCTTTTTAAACTACTTACAGAAGATGGTGTTTGGCAAACCATGTTATGGAGGAAATATGTGGGGTACAAGGCTGTGTCTCAAGTGGTTTGGAAACCCGGTGATTCACATTTTTGGGCGGGTCTTATGGCCACCAAGAAGCATTTCTTTCGTTTTGGTGCTTTCGAGATTAAAGATGGATCACAGATTAGGTTTTGGGAAGATAGATGGCTTGGCCAATCTACTCTTCGCGAACAATATCCGGCTCTATATTCGATTGTTAGACATAAAGGGGATACAATTTCCACGGTGTTGGAAGACTATCCTCCTAATGTGTCTTTCAGAAGAAGTCTCATCGGTCCTAGACTGGTATCTTGGAACAATCTACTATTACGATTATACAGAATACAATTATCGGACGGTGTTGATGTGTTCAAATGGAAATTACTGGTAAGTGGTAAATTTCCTGTTGGCTCACTATATAAAGCCTTGATCCAACCTGATATCCCGGTCGATGTTAATGATAATAATAAAATTTGGAATATGAAAATACCCCTTAAGACGAAGATATTCGCTTGGTATTTACGGAAAGGGGTAATTCTAACAAAAGATAATCTTGCAAAGAGGAATTGGCATGGAAGTACACAATGTGTTTTTTGTCATCAAGATGAGACAATTCGCCATTTATTCTTCCATTGTAAATTTGCTCGCTCTATATGGTCATTCATCCAAATAGCTTTTGGTTTATCTCCGCCATGTTCTGTAACCAATGTTTTTATTAATTGATTTTATGGAATTTTTGATAAGTACAGAACTTTGTTTAGGGTGGGAGCGCTTGCCATTATATGGTCGCTATGGCTATGTAGAAATGACAAGATTTTTAATAACATTGTGTCTTCTTCTCTACAGGTTATCTATCGAGCCACGGCTATCCTCCGTTCATGCAAGATTCTCCAACGTTTGGAGTTCCGCGACTTATTTATGGAGGGATGTAGGCGATTGGAGGACACGGCGAGGGATATTTTTTCCCAACATGAATGGCCACGTGATTTGAGGATTGATCTGTCTTAGATTCTAGTCATTTATTTTCTTAGTGCCTTTGTGTAATATTTGTATACTTTTTACCTTAGCTCTGTCGGTCGTGTGGCTGTGTGCATCTTGGTTATACAGAGGACGGGTGTAAACATTATTCTTTAATAAATGCGCCCATTTCCAAAAAAAAAAATTGAATGTTTATGATTCAAGACTGCCTATCTGTGGAAATCATAGTTAAAACAAAATGGACCTATCAGGTATTTTCTCTGCAATTTGTTCTAATGGATTATGCAGTATGAGCCTATAACTAGCTTCTGCAGAACTACATGTATCATTTTATTTCCACTTATGGTGTTATGTCATTATACCTAATTTTATGCCCGATGGATATTTAGTCCGTTAATGTGTAGTTTATACATGGTGTTCTGTCAAGATTAACTCAAGTGTATTCTGTAGGTTGTGCTTTATAATCCAAAACAAAGACTAGATAAAAACAAATGTAGGACTAGAATCCATTTAGAACCATTGTTAAATATTACAGCTCCAGTTCAAGAACTATTGTACTTGAAATACAAGAAAAAATGTAGGTTATCATCCAGGAAATTTGATTTAATTTCCAGTTTGTGAAATGGCCTCTAAATTTTG
Source organism: Avena sativa (assembly GCA_916181665.1). Classification (NCBI taxonomy): domain Eukaryota; kingdom Viridiplantae; phylum Streptophyta; class Magnoliopsida; order Poales; family Poaceae; genus Avena; species Avena sativa. The sequence continues at coordinate 51,063,652 of OV702285.1, read as the reverse complement.
TAGGCAGTGATCTTAAATTAACTTGGCAATGTTCATTGAGGCTATGCCTGGTACTGTTAGCAGATTTTCGGAAATTACCATTGCTAATAAATCACTATTTATTGGTTGATTTGTTGAGACAGAGCGCATTTTTTCCTTCAATATATATATTGTTAGAAATCAGAAAACAGATAAGTTGACAAAAATTGTCGATGGAAATGTCAAGTGTTGATAAAATAGAAAACATAAGATGTACAATACGCAATTGTCATATATTTCATATATTAGTATTACCTACTAGGAGACTGAAGTCTCGCGTATTCTTTTTTCCATCTTTCATTCCATTTCTAAATATTATTCATTGCAATATCAGATAATTAATGTCCTCCACATGCATATTTTCTAAATCAAACTTGCGTAAGCTGCCAATAGCTGAGATTCAAGAAAATTCTAGCACTTCTGGTGTAAACAATTATCTCTTCGAAATACCATATTACTTTCGGGCTTATAGCTCCTATGCGACGTCTTTACGTGGAATTGGAAGGAAAGCGACATCATTGAAAATAATAGCTCACATGCGACGGTTGTGAGGCAGCTAATATCCCAGGGCCACACGGGCCTTAAAACGGTCATAAGGACACATTTAACTTTGTTCCAAGATTAGGGTTAAGACAAACCGGTTGGTTGGGACAGCCAGTCAAGCCAGTCAAACCAACCGCTTCCGAACGAGAGCGCGCGTCACACTGACTATAGCTTCCCCGACGGCGGCGGCGGACCTCACCCATCGTTCTCGGCGCCGGCGGCGGCACGACAATTAATTTAGGCGGTGGCGCTTTCGTTCGACGACGAAGGTGGTGAGTGCCATTTGAAAGCTAATTCCTCTCTCATTCTTCTCAATTCGAGATCTGAGCGTGCCCATTGATGCTAGATTGTGGAGGCGAGGGTGTGCTGAACGGGGCGAGGGGGAACGATATGGAGCATGGAGAGGGGACTTCTAATCGGTATATCCCGTATCTCTGCACTTAATTTCTCTAAGGTTGAGCTCTTTGTTCGCTTCCGCTAGCTCACAGTGCCCGCCAAAAACAGGGGAGACGATGTTGCGCGCCAAACCTTCAAATTTCGCATCAATTTCTTTCCCTCTAGGGCTATTTTTGTTGATGGCAGCACGCAGATCATTAAGAGAGACAAGGTTGTTAAATGGGAGGTGGAATTAGAACATGTTGATCCCCAAGAGCTAATAAACATGGGAGAGGAGGCGGCGAGGAAAATGGTGGAAAAAAATGGGGATAGTGTGGTTTGGGGGACAGAGCAAGAAGTTTCTTTGTTACGATTTGATGATTACAAATGTGACTATGTTAGGGTTGAGACAGGTGAACATATAGTTTATGAAATCGATGAGCGAAACGGTTGGACAAGCAAAACTATTCTATTTTTAGCACAACTCATTGATCTGGAACCTGATTCGAGGGTTGGATATGTGGCCTCGAAGCTGGCTGCTCAGATGGTCGAGGATGATTGGGCTGCACAAAGGCAAGTAATGCCTATACTTACTGAGTTGGAAGTGTTAACAGTGGAGGATGATGATGCTAATGCACAAGGGGAGGCTGCAGATGGTAATGCACAAAGGATTGTAACTGTTGATTGGAATTCAGTTGAGATACATGACCGGACTGATTTGGTCATTTTACCAATAGATGACATTGAAATGGCAAAGCTTTTTGGCATTCCTATAGATGACAGAGACAAGGAGAAGAAGAGGGATGAAGCTGCAAATGATGGTGACAACCATTTAAGAGATGAAGAGGCAGATATAGATCTAGAGTTGTTAGAAAATGCTGCAGTTCATGTAGATGATGCACATGATGATGAGCTAGTAACAGTTTATGACAAAGAGGACCCAGTTATTGAAGTTGGGAGATTGTTTCCAAGCATGGATGAATTCAGGATGTGTTTCAGGACATATGCAGTCAAACGTGAGTTTGCTACCAAGACTATGTGGACTGATAAAAAGAAGTTCTATGCAAAATGCATAGGTTATGATGGTGGTGCCAAGCCTTGCAAGTCGTATATATCTGCTAGACGCCAACCTGATGGAAGGACAATAAGAGTGAATCAAATTCCAAAATCTCATACTTGCATTACAAGTTCTCAAACAGTTACAAAGATGACATCACAATTATGGGTTGCAGAAAAGATCAAGCCCATTTTAGCCACAACACCAAACAGCACTGCAGAGAGACTAAAAATAGACTTGGAAAAGCAGTACCCCATTAAGTTGAATTATACTACAGTGTGGAAGGCAAAGCAAAGGGCAATGAAAGAGCTATATGGTGATTGGGCAAATACCTTTTGAATGCTTTATAACTTCAAAGCAGAAGTAGAGAAGAGGTCACCTGGCAGTGTTGTGGAGATAGATACTGAGGTAACAACTGATGGGAAAGTCTTTTTCTCTAAATTCTTCATGGCTTTAAAGCCTTGCATCGATGGCTTCAAAGCAGGGTGCCGTCTGAAATGGTTATACCCAACGGGTACATGATCTCCGCATACCTGGTCCAGCCCAAGGAAGGCCCACGACGGCTATACGCCGGCCCATGAAGATTTTCGGGTGGCCAAGGCCCATGACGCTTTCGGATCCTTGGAGAGCAAGACTAGAGTAGATAGGAAATTCAAAGGGGTAAAACCCTAGAACCTGTAACCGACTAGGTTTATGCCTGGGACCTGCATGAGTCTATATAAAGGCTAGGAGGGCACGACCTAGATCCTCTCTCATACTTTCGCATACACACCTCCACGCCAGATTGCATCTGCGCACCCCTGTAATATTCGGTTCCGCCGTAATCAAGAGCAGACAAGCAGGAGTAGGGTTTTCCCTCCGGGGGCCTAAACCTGGGTAAACCTCGTGTCCCGTGTTGCTTGTTTGCTAACCGTTCCGCGATCTCCAGCATCCCCATCTTCTCCAAAACCCAAGTCAATAACAATGGGCATTGACGAGATCAAACCTCGTCAATTGGCGCCGTCTGTGGGAACTGGGGACGCTGATTGTGCGATCGTGACGGTCCCAACCCGATCGATCTACAACTCTGCGGCGACGGAGAGTCACCTCCCCTTCGGCGCTTTCGACTTCACCGCCCACTCACCAGCCACAATGAAGGACTTCGAGCCCGTAGGCGACGGACTCGAAATCCTGTTCGGGAGCTTCTGCTTCCAGGTGGGGCAAATTGGCACCCTCCGCCTCCCTGAGCGGGTGCCCCTACCATCAATCAGGCCCGCTTCATGGACCCCACACCCTGTTCTATGCACAACATCATCAACAGATGATTCCTACGACAGCAGCAGCTGTAACTCCGATCTGTGCGATCCGCCATCGGATGAAGGGACCTACGGTTCCGGATCTGAAAGCTGCGGTAGCAGCGGACCAATCTACGAGCGCTACCAATGCGCCGTAGTCATACAGGCTAACGGGGATCAGCAAACACCCAACCCGCCGCCCAACCCTACACCTAACCAGCCAGAGCGAAACGGCGGGAACAGAAGAAGCCAGTCCCCCCACCCGAAGGGGACAACAACGGCCATGTCATCCGCCTTAGCAAAGAAGGATGGGCCCAGGCACGCAACGCCGTGGTGGGCAACATAGTCCTGCCTGCAGACTCCTCCCGGGATCTGCTGATGGCCTACCATCTACTCCTGATCGAGGAGCACAAGAAGCAGTTCAAGATGCAGGAGGTGCTTGACAAACGCAATCAAGAAGCCTCAGAGTCCAGCGCGCGTCGAGCCGCGCTCTCCGCCATGGGCATCGGCTCCATCTCGAACGGCAACCAAGGCAACAAGCACCACTCTCGGATGGAGAACATGGATCCCAAGGAGCGCCGTGAGGTGACCTGAACCCTCCACTCATCCTTCATGGAGATGGACGCCGACGGCAACGTCATCCCGAAAACGCCGCAGGCTGCGATTATGGCAGCTACAGCGTACCTTGCGGCTCACCCACCTCCGGAGGGGGACCCAAAAAGAGCCATGCACAAGTCCGCACTTACCGGACTCGGACTCGTCGGAGCTGCGCTCCACCAGGAAGCTCCTACGGAGCCGAAGAAGAAAGCTCCGGTCAGGTTCGACTGCAGCCCCACCCCTTCATCTGAAGAAGAGGACCATGACCTTCCTCGAAGGAACAAGAGTTCGCGTCACCGCAACCGCGATTACGACGCCAGGGACACGCTCACACAGCGCAAAATTGACAAAGCGCGAGCCAAGCGTGCATGCTCGTCTGAATCCGAGATGTACAAAGACGAAGGAGAACTCTGCGGAGCCCGATGCTTCAGCAGATCTGTTCAACGAACAAGGACGCCGTGAAATTTCAAGCTTCCTTCGGATACTCCGAAATTCGATGGCACACAGGACCCAAAGGCATGGCTCAGCGACCACCTGTCGTCCGTCAAATTGCATGGCGGAAACAAGGAAACCGCCATGCAATGCCTTCAGCTGCAGCTGATAGATGCGGCCCAGATCTGGCTCAGCAGCCTATCTTCAGGGTCCATCCGAAGTTGGGATGAGCTAGCCTACAGCTTCATCCGAAACTTCAAGGGCACCAGCAAGAGGACCGCCTCAATCGAAGAGTTGCGGGCCTGCACTCAACGAACAGGCGAATCCATTCGCTCGTACATACTACGCTGGTCCAACACCAAGAACTCTGCAGCGCACATCTCTAAAGAGAGAGCCATCGACGCCTTCAGGGACGGCGTCAAGCACGAAGACTTCAAGGAGGAACTCGGGCGCGTCAAGCCCAAAACACTCGACCACCTCATGGACATCGCCAACAGGTGGGCTGACGGCGAAGACTCCATCCACTGAGCACAATCGGAAGAAGAGGACGACTACGGACGACGACGAGAGCGCCGTAGCAAGAGAAGATCGCGCGTCTATGACGATCGCGATGGACCCGACATGGTCTCGGCCGGCTACGCCGATCACCCCAACGAAGCCAACCGCAACAGCGGAGGATACCACGGAGGAAACTTCCGCGACGGAGGACGCCCAACACAGTCGTGGTAGAGCCGCGACCGCGATAATGGACCCTCAGCATACGAAAAACTTTCGGGTCCATGCACCATCCACTTCTACATTGACAAGCAGGATGGCAAGAAGAAGGCAGGCCACATGCTCAAGGACTGCCGCGAGTTCCAGAAACTCAGCGAAAGCATGGTCCAGATGAGGCAGCAAGCTCCACTTCTTGGATTCGGGAACGCACCCGCGCCGGGTGAGATAGCGCATGGAGCTCCTCCACCGCCACCTGTAGGAGGCCCAAACCAACCAGTCGCACCAGCACAGAACAATGCTGGGAACGGGTATCCCCCGCCGAAAGGAGCCCTGATGATCCAGAAGGGGCGCCCCACGAATAGGGTGCAGAAGAAAATCACCCGACAGATCAACCTGGCCGTGGCAACTCCACCCGCCATCCCTGAGTACCTCAGCGGATCGGAGTCCTGCATCACGTTCAGTCGTTCGGATCACCCTTGCCAGATCCCTCGCCCAGGTCATGCTACCCTGGTGCTGGAGGCACAAATCGGAGGTTTTAAGATGAGCCGCGTCTTCATGGACGGCGGCAGCGGCATCAACCTGATGTTCGCAAGTACTCTAGCAGCAATGCGGATCCCGCAGTGCAGCCTGGAACAGTCAGACACAACGTTCCACGGCATCGTCCCAGGAAAGCGCATATTCCCCCTGGGAAAAATATGGCTCGACGTCATCTTCGGCAAGCCGGATAACTTCCGACTCGAACGGCTCAAATTCGAAGTGGTGGACTGGCCATCACAATACCACGCCATCCTCGGGCGTGTAGCATTCGGAAGGTTCTTGGCTGTGCCACACTACGCATACCTGCTACTCAAGATGCCAGGACCAAAGGGCGTCATCACAATCCACGGGAGCTTCACCCGATCGGACCAATGCGACAGGGATTTCAACAGAATCTCCTAATCATTCGGCATGCAGGAGGAGCTCGTAAGGCTCCGCGAGGTGACGGACAATGGGGCACCCCCAGTCGCGCGACAAAACGCACCTGACATGTCCTTCGACTCCACCGTAAACACAGAGAAGGTGCAGGTCCATCCGACGGATGCCTCCAAGACGGCGCTGATCGCCAATGACCTCAACCCCGCATAGGAAAGCGCGCTCATCGAATTCCTCCGTGAGCGCTGGGAAATCTTCGCCTGGTGTCCTGCGGACATGCCAGGAATTCCCAGGGAATTCGCCGAGCACGCACTCAACGTCTTTCCAGACACCAAACCCGTCAAGCAGTCCATCCAGAGACTGTCCGAACCACGAGCCGAAGCCATCGGGAAGGAAATAAACAGGCTACTCGCCGCAGACTTCATCAGGGAGATCAAAGAAAGCGAGTGGCTCGCAAATACAGTGATGGTTCCCAAGAAGGACACGGATATCCTGCGGATGTGCGTGGACTTCACGTCGCTGAACAAGCACTGCCCAAAGGACCATTTCTCTCTTCCTCGGATCGACCAAATCATCGATTCGACCGCAGGATGTGAGAAACTCTCTTTCCTCGACGCCTACTCAGGCTACAACCAGATTCGACTCAAGGTCGAATATCAAGAGAAAACGGTGTTTATCACACCGTTCGGAGTGTTCTACTACAACACAATGCCCTTCGGGCTAAAGAACGCAGGTGCCACGTACCAGCGATGCATGCAGGCATGCCTCAAGGACCAGACCGGTCGCAACGTCCAAGTCTATGTTGACGACATAGTCATCAAAACCAGGGAGGCGAGAACGCTCATCGACGATCTCCGCGAGACGTTCGATAACCTCGATCGCTACAGGATCAAGCTCAACCCCAAAAAGTGCGCCTTCGGCTTCCCATCGGGTCAGCTGCTTGGGTACTTCATCTCTCAGCGAGGGATTGAGGCGAATCCGAAGAAAATCAGGGCCATCATGGTGATGGAGAAGCCGAAAAACCTCAAGGGTGTCCAGCAGCTCACAGGACGAATAGCGGCGTTGAGCAGATTCATCAGCCGCATGGGCGAGAAGGCCCTGCCATTCTACCAGCTGCTACGCAAGGCAGATAAATTCGAGTGGACGCCCTAAGCCGACGATGCGTTCGAAAGCCTCAAACGGCTACTCTCCACCTCGCCCGTTTTGGTCACGCCAAAGGAGCGCGAGCCTCTGCTGCTGTACATAGCAGCCACCCACCAGGTGGTCAGCACCGTGCTAGTGGTCGAACGACCCAAAGAAGGCAAGACCCATGGGGTCCAACGCCCAATCTACTACCTCAGCGAGGTACTGACGCCAACAAAACAGAGGTACCCTCACTACCAGAAACTCGCCTACGGCGTGTTCATAACGGCTTGACGGCTAAGCCATTACTTCCAGGAGCACCAGGTGATGGTCGTCAACGAAGCACCCCTGAACAACATCCTGAATAACCCAGAGGCCACAGGACGCGTGGCCCTGTGGGGGCATCGAGCTGTCACCCCTGGACATCGTCTACGAGAAGTGACTCGCAATCAAATCTCAAGTCCTCCCGGACTTCCTTGTACATTGGATGGAGTTGCAGCTGTCAGACACCCCAGACATGTCGCATTCATGGATGATGCACTTCGACGGCTCCAAGCGTGAAGCTGGAGCAGGAGCCAGGGTCATACTGACCTCCCCGCAGGACGACCAGATGAAATACTTCCTCCGGATGAAATTCCGAGCTTCCAACAATGAGGCCGAATACGAAGCCCTCATCCACGACATGAGGATGGCAAAGATCTGCGGCGCAATGCGCCTGGTCATCTACAGTGACTCCAACCTCGTCGTCCAGCAGACGATGAACGAGTGCGACGCACACGCCGAAAACATGATCGCGTACCGCGCACTCTACAACACACTCGAAGGAGAATTCGACGGTTGCGAGCTTCAGCACGTTGGAAGAGAAAGCAACGAGGAAGCCGACAGACTCGCCAACATCGGCTCCACATGCGCAAAGGTGCCACCGGCTGTGTTCCTCGAACAGATCTGTGTGCCATCCATCAAGCGGAAATTCCCCAAGGGATCACCCGAAGAAGCAGAACACTCGGGGGCTACGCTGCCCGAAGGACACGAAGGACCTGAGAAACTGGACATAGAGGTCGCTATGGTCAACCTGATGCAGGTCATGGCAGTCGAAGAAACTTGGATGCGACCATACCTCCAGTTCTTGATAAACGGAGAACTGCCTGACAGCCCGACGGATACCCGGCGCATATCTCGTCGGTCCAAAGCTTTCACCATCATCAATGGCGAGCTGTACAAGCGGAGTATTACGGATGTACTACAAAGGTGTGTCACCATCGGTGACGGGAAAACCATCCTCCAGGACATCCACGAGGGCATCTGCGGCCATCATGCAGGCAGCCGCTCCCTTGTCGCCAAAGCTCTACGAGCTGGATTCTACTGGCCAACGGCCATGAGCGATGCAAAGGACATCGTCCGAAGATGCAACGGGTGCCAAAGGTTCGCCGACAAACCGCACGCACCGGGGTCAGAGCTCAGACCCATACCTATAGCCTGGCCCTTTGCTCAATGGGGCCTCGACATGATCGGCAAACTGCCAAAGTCCTCGAAAGGAGGGCACGTTTACCTCCTGGTCGCAGTCGATAAATTCACCAAGTGGGTCGAAGCCATGCCGGTTACCAACCAAAAGGGCAAAACCGCCGTCAAGTTTTTCGAATCCATTGTCTACAGGTTCGGCGTACCGCAAAACATCATCACCGACAGTGGATCGAACTTCATCTCCAAAGAATTCCAAGACTTCTGCGAAGGCCTCGGGATCAACATCACATACGCCTCAGTGGCTCACCCGCAAACGAATGGACATGTCGAAAAGGCCAACGGCCTAATCGGCGCTGGCATCAAGAAGCGCCTCATGAGCCCACTCGAGCGAAAGGCCAGAGCCTGGACGGAAGAGCTACCATCCGTCCTATGGAGTTTGCGCACTACGCCAAACAGCTCCACCGGCTACACGCCGTTCTTCATGGTGCACGAAGCCGAAGCCGTGCTACCAGCCGAAGTACGCCATCAGGCCCCCCGGGTCGTCTCTTACAGCGAAGCCGAATCCACGGCTGCACTCGAAGACGCCGTCGACACACTCGACGAGGCAAGAGACATAGCAGCAGCTCGATCAGCGGTGTACCAGCAGAGTCTCCACAACTACCACAGCCGCCAGCTGCGCCTAAGGTCCTTCGTCGAAGGAGACCTCGTCTTGCGACTCAAGCAAGAACGACCAAAGAAATTCGAGTCACCATGGGAAGAACCCTACATCATCACCGAAGTCATCCCTGGTGGCGCCTATCTCCTCAAGCACGTGGAGTCTGGAGTCGCATACTCCAACCCATGGAACATCGCACACTTGCGACGATTCTACCCCTAGCTATCTACCCCTTTACTTTCAATAAGGCTACTGAGCCAAAGGCTACTCAGCCAAGACTACTCAGCCGAACAATGTACTGCCTCCATTACGATATAAATAAAGCTAAGTGTCTCGCCCCAAAAATTTCGTTTTAATATTTGCAACTTTACTTCATGCTACAAACGCACTCGGGGGCTCCCCCCACCTCACGATTTCATCGACTGAGGATAACAGGTGTACACCTGAGTAGCTGACAACGTCAGACTAACGAAAAGGACACATACTCAAACAAAGCACTGCGTGCTCAAACAACAACCAGACCTTTATAACAAAGGGCACAACATACACAGTCAAAATATACAAATTTTACATCTATCTCTTTCACAGGTACTACCTATTCTGAAGAATAACTTGAGCACGCTGCTCAAACAAATCTACGACCTGTTCGGCATACTGCCTTACAGCCGCGTAATGCGGACGCATATCCCACTCGCCACCATCCGGCCGAAGAGGTGGCCCAGCCGCAACAGCAGACAGATCTACATCAGGACGATGCAGCCTAACAAGGGACAGCGCAGCCTTCACCCCTGCGACGAGCTGCTGCCTCACCAATTCCTGGACACGAGTCACGCTCCAAAATCTAGACAGAAGACCGGAAAGGGTTGTTGGCACATCATCCAGAGGAAACATCACATGCAGAACCGACGAGAGCGAAGTCTGCACTTGACGAAGCACCCGCGATACTTGGTGAACGCGATCCTGCACCGTTGCCAGAGCCATGGCACGGTCGCGATCCATCCAGAAGAACCCGCCAGCTTCCATGTCCTGTTGAGTCAAACAATTGACCCGAACAACAACACGCTCTTTCTCATCCCTTGGAGCAAGGTTAGCACCTGCGATACTCACACAAAATTAAGAAGCAAGGCAAGCATACGCATCCGAAGAACTGAGCTGCAGCTCGAAATAAAGAACAACTTACATTGCAGCTGCTCAGACAGTCGAAGCAATTCCGCCATCAAATACTCCTCTCTGGCTGCACCGCGATCTGCCTTGGACTTCCAAACATCGGCGTGACCACGCACCCCAAGCAAATCCTTCTCAAGACTATGAACACGGTCTCGAAGAAAAGCAAGTTGTGACGAATCATCCAAAGATGGCCGCAGCCGCGCTGCAGGCGAGGTGTCAACGGGATCAGCACCCGAAGGAACCTAGAGCAGCAGAAAAGAAAAGGACATAAACACTCAGACAGCAAAGAACACAACTCAACAAAATTCATTAAGTGGATAAATGCCACTACGTGGCACATGGATTTTATTTTCCTCAACATAATTACAGCAAAAGAAAATTACAAACTATCCTATAGCTACAGCGCCTAAGACGCGGCGCCCTGAGTCGCCTCGGAGCCGGATTGCCTCGCCTTGGCTTCCCCCTACTGCCATAGCGCGTACTCGGCCAGCAGATCAATTAGCTTGGGCCCATATCGCTTGCAGCGAGCAGAATAGGTAGCGAAGGCTACCTCGGATCCATCCGCGGTCATCGGCATCCGGGAGGTGATCTGGGGAAGGTCCAGCTTCGCTCCAGCCGCCAAGGCCATCGCCAGCCCGACGGACGCGCCGATGCCCTTCTGCTTGCGCTTGTACGCCGCAGGCGATTCGGCTGACAATGCCTCCGCCAAGGCATCAACATCATCAAGAGCAGCGCCCTTGGGGACAAGCTTCTTGTAGAAGCGGCCAAGGACCTCCTTGGCCTTGGCAAGTGAGCTGACGACGGTGCTGCAGCGATCTTCGACCGCTGCAGTAGCATCATCTAGAGCACTCCCGTGCTCCAGAGCTCTGCGGTCAAACTCGATGCCTGCGGCATCTGAGATAATAAAGAAAAGGAATGAAGAAAGCACCCAGAAGAAAGACAAGAAAAACAAAAGGGGCAAAAGAAGATACTCACCCGAAACAGCCTTGGCAGTAGCCATGAGCTTGCCAGCCACTTCTCTTTCACGCGCAGCCGCAGCAGTGGCAAGCTGCTCCTCACGGTCCGTGCCCTCCTGCTGCATGCGCTCCTTAGCCTCGGCCGCAGTAGCCAGCTCCAGCTCAAGGCGCTCCTTCGCACCAACGGCGACCTCGGCCTTCTTCTCCGCTTGACCAAGGCTCTTTTTGAGAGTATCGATCTCACGAAGGGAGGTGTTATGCTCCTCTGCATCCAAAAAGTATAGGTGTCAGATAACAGGACAAGAGTACACGAAGAAGCAAACATTAAAGGCAGAATGGTACCTTGAAGCTGTTTGAGGCTGGCCTCCAGCACCAGGTGCTCCTGCACCAGTCGCTTGGCATCCTGCACAAAAGGCTGCAGGAAGAAGACCTACCAGCTAGAAAAAGGACTCGGGGGCTACGCCCAACAGAGAAGAATAGAAGCACAATACACACACGAAAACGCTCGGGGGCTCCCCCCGAGACTCGAAGAACAAAACAAGAAAACTCTTGTACAGATGCTCGGGGGCTCCCCCCGTGGCAGGAGACAGAAATACTTACATGATCCGATGGCGACGTCAAAGGTCCGCCAGCAAAATTCTAAGGCGCAACCACCTGAACCTCCTGCGGAGGAGGGTTCGGAGCAGCGCCCTCAGAAGTCGCCACCGTCTGAGGAGGAGGAGACGCGACTTTCGACTCCCCCATCATCTCCCGAGCACCGTCGCTAGAGGAGTCGTTGGAAGAGTGCCTGCACTCGAACAAATAAGTACAAGAACAAAGGAAAAAAGAAAAGAAAACACAGTGCAGAGGAAACTTACGAGTCAAGCTCGCTCAGGTTGAAGACAAGAGGGGTCCTTCGGACCCTCTTCTCCTCTTTTTTATCTTCCTTCTTTTCTTCCTTCTTCCGCTTCGCTGGCGGGTGCGGCGCTACAGCCCGCACAGGAAGAGAAGGAATAGGGGAGGAAGAGCCTCCGAGCCCATCACTATGGCGCTCAAGACATAGAGGATTCCTAGGAACCGGAGGAGTCGAAGCATCCGAAGACTCGCTGGAGCTCCGCGATCGTTTGCGAGTGTGGTCCTCGCTCGACTCGTTGGCCTCTTCAGGCGGAGATCGTGCCGACGGTAGCTCAGACATGGAATCCACCACATCATTATCCGGAGCATCCGGAAAGATTTCGGGCAATGGTGGCACCATGCCCGACACCTTGAAGCTCTGCAGAAAAGAAGAGACGTTGTTAGTAAACAAGAGAAAATAAACATGCAGCCAACAAAAGCGCTACGCGCACGAATCTACACCTGTGGAACAGGAAGCGAAGAAGAAAACGGAGGAGTCAGCGACTTCCCCGGGATATCCTCTCCAGCCTTGAACTTCATCAGCGTACGAAGGGCCCTGTCGAGATCTCCCTGGGAGAGCTTCTCGGCTGAAACTCACGTCGGATCATGGCGCCCAGCATAAAGAAACATCGGGTGCGCCCTAGCCTGGAGGGGCTGCACCCGACGCTCGAGAAACGTGCGGATGATATCCACACCGTTCACTTCTTTCTCCGGAATAAACTGGAGATCCTCCACCCGACGGTAGAGGGCCTCTATCTCTGCTACCTCACCGTCCAAAATTTGGTTTTTCCAGGACCTCTTCGGCTCGATTATTTGGGAGGAGTCGAAAGGAGCAAGACCAAAATGCTGCCCAGCCACTGTGGAGTCGCGAATGTAAAACCATCGCCTCCGCCAGTACTGGACAGATTCGGACATGGAAAAAGAAAAGAAAAGAATATTGGCCTTGAGGGAGATGATGCAACCCCCAATGGGATACACACCATCCGAACCAGATTGCCTCTTCACGGAATAGAGTTGCCGGAAGAGGCCAAAGTGAGGCTCAATGCCGATCCAGCACTCGCAGAGGGTGATAAAATAAGCAATGTGAAGAAGAGAATTGGGGGAAAGATGATGCAGTTGGATGCCATAGAGAAAGAGCAGCCCACGAAGGAAGTCATGGACTGGAAAGGAAAACCCGCGAATAACGAAGGCAAGGAACATAACCCGATACCCAGCGGGGGGACGGGGGATTACCTCGTTGCCTGGGAGTTTGATGACCTCCCTATCCTGCGGGATTAAGCCCCGCTCGCGAAGCCTGCGGAGGTCACTCTCCCGCGTCTCTGATCGCCGCCAACCACCGTCGGTGACACGGGTAGCGGTGGCGCCTTTTTTTTCCTCCGGCGGCGCTGGTACGAGCCGCAGATGATGACTTCTTTGTTTTCCCCATCGCGGTGCGGCGGCGCCGGCGGTGAGAGCGCAGAAGGGAAGAAGGAAATGTGCAAGGATATTCTAGCACGCAGCAAGAACTCTTAGAGCACAAGGAGGCAGTAAAAACAAGAATAGATGCGGTGAAAACAAACTGCAGCTTTCCCCAATGATTTTAACAACGAAGACGACGAACGACAACCGTCCATCGAGAAGACCTAACGCCAACGGCAGATCTGGACATACACGTGTCATCATCACAACGAATCGTCGTTAACACGCCCTCCACTACGCGTGAAAATAGAGGCGACGCCGTAATTACCTCCACGCCGCGCGTGACTGGTCAATTCAAGGTCCGACAGTGGGACCCATGTTTGTCCAGTCAAGTCATCTCTGGCGCAGCAGACGCTTGAGGTCATCGATCGTCAGCACTGACGTCATCAAAATCTACACTAGCAACAGCAACAATTTCTTCGGCTTCAAAGCTCAGAGTACTCACTCGAATATATGATTCGACCAATTACTCGGGGGCTACTCCTATCAGGAGCGCTGGCCGCGCACCCGAAAGATGAATAAGAAGCCAACTGTTACTTTGAGTCCCTCGTCGAGTCTACGACTCCACTATGGAATCGGGGGCTACTCCCATTGGGAGGAAGGGTTTAATCATCCAGAAAATTTTGTGTCCTACGGACTTACAACTGAACAACGTCTGAATTAAAGTCTCCGCTCGAGTCTACGACTCGAATAGACACTCGGGGGCTACTTCCATAGGGAGCGCTGGTCGTGCACCCTATGAATTTTTCGACTGTGATCCTTCGGATCAGCATGCAAAAACTTTTTGGCAACTCTTCCCTAATTAACGCTAAGTGAGCAACGTCCTCCTTGGCCACCCGAAACACCTCCGCGGTGATAAACATTTGGATGTTGTGTCTGCGACACAAAGATAAGCCCTACAGATATCATCTGATGGCCTGGCAATGCACACGACTGCGCTCTGCTAGGAAAAACCCGTGCTAACAGGTGCGATGCAAAATCCCGACGGACGCATGTGGTACATCAGTTAAATTCACTGGAATTCCACTCCTGTAAGTCCTCCGCGGCCTGAGTCGAATTACGCCAGCATATGTTCCAGGTTCGAGTTGAGGGACTCGAACCTGAAGAAGATCGTGTTGTTTCATCCTAAGACAGTTAACTGGCCCTGATCCGTCGGGTGAGTCAGGCATGCGCATCAACAATCCCTACACATGAACTATTGAAATACATAGTTGCACCCGAAAGATTGCAGAGTCCTCAGCCGAATCTATGATTCGACTGAACACTCAGGGGCTACTGACATGGTTATACCCCACGGGTACATGATCTCAGCATACCTGGTTCAGCCCAAGGAAGGCCCACGGAGGCTATACGCCGGCCCATGAAGATTTTCGGGTGGCCAAGGCCCATGATGCTTTCGGATCCTTGGAGAGCAAGACTAGAGTAGATAGGAAATTCAAAGGGGTAAAACCCTAGAACCTCTAACCGACTAGGTTTATGCCCGGGACCTTCCTGAGTCTATATAAAGGCTAGGAGGGCACGACCTAGATCCTCTCTCATACTTTCGCATACATACCTCCACGCCAGATTGCATCTGCGCACCCCTGTAACCTTCGGTTCCGCCGTAATCAAGAGCAGACAAGCAGGAGTAGGGTTTTTCCTCCGGGGGCCTGAACCTGGGTAAACCTCGTGTCCCGTGTTGCTAGTTTGCTAACCGTTCCGCGATCTCCAGCATCCCCATCTTCTCCAAAACCCAAGTCCATAACAATGGGCATTGACGAGATCAAACCTCGTCACCGTCCATGTTTGAGTATAGACTCGCTTTCTTGACTGGAAAGTGGAATGGTCAACTAGTAGCATGCAATGCTTTAGATGGACACAATTGGATGTTCCCTGTAGCTATTGGTATGTTTCAGTCTGAGACAGAGGCATCATGGACATGGTTCATGATCCAGTTGAAAAGATGCATAGGGCCAGTCTCTCCATTGGCAGTGCACACAGATGCATGTAAAGGTTTAGAAAATGCAGTGAAGATTGTTTTCCCTCATGCTGAGCAGAGGGAGTGCTTCGGCCATATGTGGATGAATTTGATCAGAAAATTCAGAGGAGATAATTTTGGACGCATGTGGCCAGCAGCAAGATCTTACACCAGGCAGACACATTCATATCACCTTGAGAAGATTAAGGTGGCATGCTCTGAGGAGGATAGGGTCAAGTTTTGTACATGGTTGGAAACCTACCATTCTCTTTTATGGTACAGGTCTAGTTTTAACACTGCCATCAAATGTGATCATATCAACAATAATTTGGCAGAAAGTTTCAACAACAAAGTGAAGGAGTTAAAAGACTTGCCTGTCCATGACATGGTTGACCAGATCAGGATCATGATCATGAGGTTGTGGGAATTGAGAAGAAGGCTTGGTGATGTTCTTCAAGGAGATAAGCTTCCTGATGTTGTGCAGCAGGTGGTCAACAGGAGCAGATATCTTGCACATTTGCGTGTTGAGAAATCCTCATTGTGGGGTGCTGAAGTCAGAGATACAAAGACTGGCAGGAGGCATGTTTTTGACACTCAATTGCATGAATGCACATGCCTTGAGTGGCAACACACTGGCAAGCCTTGTGAGCATGCCATACTTTTCTTGGCCTCCAAACACAAGCTAAATATGCACCCATATTTGCATGAGTATTATTCTGTAGCAAAATTCAAGGTTGCATATGAAACACCAATTCCAGCACTTACAGATCAGTCTCAGTGGCCTGAAGTGGACATTCAGTTCTCCTTGTGTCCTCCTTTGATGAAAAAAAAAGGCTGGCTGGTCCAAGTAGAGTAGATTCAAGGCTTGGTTTGAGAAAGGTGGGAGCAGCAAGAAGGGAAAGAAAGATGAAAAGAAAGATGCCAAGCCAAAAAGGGCCCAAAAAGGTAACAAGAATAGATGCAAACTCTGTGAAGAACTTGGACACCGAGCTGGCTCTACCAAGTGCAGATACACTGCTGAAAAGCCAAAGTATGTTCATCCAAAATCTATCCCATTTCTTGTTGATGATTTTTCTCCCCCAGCTAACTTGCTTGTTTTCAGGAGGAAGCGTGGAGAAAAAGGCCCACCTCTTGTTGTTGACGAATGCTGGCCAGTGAAAAGGGCAAGAATCAATAGCCAAAGAAAGAAGAGAACTAACCAGATCATGTTTGGTGCTGCTGAGGTGCAATCTGAACTTGTTTTGGAGGATGATGTGCAAACTGTTGAGGCTTTAGGGCACACCGTTTCTGATTTGGAAGCTCTGGTGCAAAATTAGGGGCAAAATGAGCCTGTTGTTGAGGCTCTGGTGCAAAATGAGCCTGTTGTTGAGGCTCTGGTGCAAAATGAGCCTGTTGTTGAGGCTCTGGTGCAAACTGACCATGTTGTTGAGGCTCTGGTGCAAAGTGACCATGTTGATGAGGCTCTGGATCATGATCATGAGGTTGTTGAGGAGGTGCAGGAGGTGAAGGAGACTCTTGGACGTGTTGTGGGGAGGCCAGATGGTAATGGTAAGAAAAAGAAGAGCATAAACCTATTGTGTGGTGTGAAACTTGTGAAGGAGAAGAAAACGAGGGGTAAGAAGAGCCAAAAGAAATAGACATTTGTTATTGTTGTAAACATTTGACACTTGTTGTTGTAATAATTTGGAACTTGTTTTTGTAAACATTTGTTATTATAATAATTTGTCACTTGTTGATAATTTGGACAAAATTCAAATATGATGGTAAATTTGAATTTCAACAAATGTAGCTATGTCACTTTTCTATGTTTGTATGAGCTTACAACGTTTTTCTCATATGTACAATACAACTCATCCTCACCCTAATCCCTTTTGTGAAGTACAACTCACCCTCACCCAAAATGGGGTAGAATGGGCTCCAAAGCTAGGGTAAACCACCCCATTTCTAAGCAAGTTTTTTTGACCATTTCTAAAACCAAGTTTGATATTTTTCCTCAGAACTATGTCACATAACATGACACCATGCGAAGGTTTTGTATTTTTTTGATTTTTTTTGAATTAGTTATGCACATTTGAATGTCTGGTCAAACTTGAAGGGTTTTCATAAATATTCTTAGAGAGGGGCTGAGGCTCACAAAACTAGCATTGGATCTCTAATGAATAGCATGTTGTGAACCTAAAAATGATTTTTACAAAAAATCATCAGCATGAAATCATGTACCTGTAGTTCATATCTTACCCACTTCCAACCGATTCGGCAGGATTTGTCTTTTTCACCAGGGATGGAATAAAAGGTTTGAGATACTCAAGTTGGGAAATTGTACATGCTAGGTGGTCTAGTATTTTTGAAAAATAGGATGTTACCATTTTGAAACTTCAGTTTGGTGGTTGCTTCACAAATCCCCCCCCCCTCTTTCGGCACTCAGAAAATAGAAAATGGATTTTTTGTGCGTCGAAAAGGAAAACTTTGTGCTACAAAATTGTTATTCATCCCATTATAGACATGCATGCCCAATATGGGCACATTATCACAAACTATGCCTTGATTCTAGCCATATCATTGGTCATTTGACCCGAAAGCCAGAAAACCTCGGAGGAGATAGGTCATTTTGTGAAGGGTTTTTTGAAATATGATCAATAGACCAAGTTTGATATTTTTCCTCACAACTATGTCACATAACATGACACCATGCGAAGGTTTTGTATTTTTTTGATTTTTTTTGAATTAGTTATGCACATTTGAATGTCTGGTCAAACTTGTGAAACCCCGTTGACTGCATCCTAAACCCAGCTAACCCTAAGGCCGAATGAGGAACGTAGATCTAACCCTAGCGCGACACTGTGGCTGTCCGATCGTGTCTTCTAGAAGGATTCCGCGGGTGGATCTGGGCGATCCGTGGAAGGGCTTGTTCTGCAACGTGATTGGTTGACGTCTCTTAGAAGGATTTCACGGCTAGCTCTTGGCGATCCGTGGGATGGATGATTCTGGAATCTGATTGGCTTCATCGTTTTTCCATGAACAGATAAGGTACAACGTGGCACACTCCATTGAACGTTGGACCGAGCGTGGCATGCGAGGGCGCTGGGCGGGGCGGGCTGCACCATGCATGCAGCTGCCCCTAGCGTCGCAGTCTAGCTATTTTGCGTGCAACAGCGCTGCAGCGTATTTACTCCCTCCGTCGCATTAAATAAGTGTATGTCTAACAACTTTCTTCAGTCAAACTTACTCCCCTCAGGTTCATTGTAATAAATGAGACTTTGCATGATATCATATCTATGTTATTTTGCACTATGGAGTAGTAACTTAGACTATTAACATATGCATGATATCACATCTAAGTTACTCCCACATACTCCCTCCGTCCGCAAATAAATTGAAGAGACCATTTGCTAAATGTTATTGGACTTGATTTCCGTGAAGCAAGTTTTTCTACTTTAAAGTGCATTGGAAAGGTAGAAGTAAAATTTTTGTGGACAAATTTTGAAGCCAAACATACACTTATTTGTGGACAGAGGGAGTATGCATGTCACTATGACCAGCCTAAACCCTAGATCGCCGAGGGTTCTCTCATAGTCCACCATACTCGCTCTGGCTTGAGGCGAAGCCCTGCGAGATCTCCCCTCTACTTCTGGTACCACGCTGTCGTGCTGCCGGAATCGCGAGGAGAGTGCTACAACCTCCGCTGCCTGCTGGAACAAGGGAGAGGAAGGTCTTCGTCGAGTACCGAACGTGTGACCGACTGCGGAAGCGCTGCCGGAACGCAACGCCGGAAGGATCGTCTACACGATCTTGAGATCGGCAAGAGTACGACTACATCACCCACGAGAATCTGATCTCGTTAACCGCTTTGGAATCTTCGAGGGTGAGTTCCTCTATCGACTCGTTGCTACAATCTAGTAGATAGATCTTGGCTTGGTTGTTTGCATGCGGTAGAAATTTTTTGTTTTCCATGCTACGAATCCCTACAGTGGTATCAGAGCCGTGTCTATATGTAGATCTGTTGCACGAGTAGAACACAATGGTCATTGTGGGCGTTGATGCTTTTATTGTCGATTGCTTCTTGTGTACTTTGCATCTTGCGGGATGTTGGGATGAAGCGGCCCGGGCTAACCTTACATGACATTGTTCATGAGACTTGCCCCACGCTTGACATGCAACTTGTATTGCATAAGTGGCTTTGCGGGTGCCTGTTTCTCCTAGCATAGTTAAGATCCAATTTACAACGGGTGATTAACAATACTAGTATCAATGTTGTGGTTCATGTTCGTAACTTAGAACACTTTTTTGAAAGACCCAAACCACGTAAAACATGCAAAGAAAGTAGAGGCGTCTAACTTTGTTTTGCAGGGGTGTGCTGTGATGTGATATGGCCTTGATTGTGATTATATTTGATGTAAATGTTCCTTATTGTAAGTTGGCAACCGGCAGGAGCCATATGGTTGTCTTTAAATTCTGTTAAGACCCGCGTGTCTATTCAAAGTAGTTGTAATAGTTGATGCTGGTGGAAGACAACCATGAAGCGGCGCCATTGACCTTGACGCCACACCGGTGATGATGGAGATCATGTTCGTGCTTGAAGATGGAGATCGGAAGCACAAGAAGAAAGTCCATATCATATCACATATTATGAATTGCATGTGATGTTAATCCTTTTATGCATCTTGTATTGCTTAGTTCACGGCGGTAGCATTATAAGATGATCCCTCAAGCACACAATTTCAAGTTTTAAAGTGTTCATCCTTAGTAAGCACTGTTGCTAAAGCTCTTTGTTTCAAAGCATCACGTGATGATCAGGTGTGTTAGATTCTGCAAGTGTATACAACGTGAGCAAGCCAGATTTGCTCATGCGGAAGCTAAGGTTTGATCTTGACGAGCCTAGCATGTACAGACATGGTCTCGGAACACGGATCACCGAAAGGTAAAGCATGAGTCATATAGTAGATATGTTGAACATGATGATTGTTCGCCATTGAAGCTACATCAACTCTCGTGATGATCGGTTTTGATGTGGTGGATTTGGTTCGTGTGATCACTAAAACAATGTGAGGGATATTGTTTTGAGTGGGAGTTCAATGGAAATATGATTAAAAGTTGAACACTATTTATCATAAATTAAATCAAAGTGAATTTGCATAATTGTTGTAGTCATTGGCATCCGTTTACCACCTTGTGCTTAGTTATAATTCAGATGATAGAACTATAGAATTCTGGTTAGTTACTTTACGAACTGGTATCGTATTGTTTTGAAGTGTTAATCTAAAGTTTAAAAGTCCTATTGCAAACTTTCAGTAAGTTCTGGTTACTCCATGAAGTTTAATAATTGGTATTAAATCAAGAGTGACAATTCCATGTGTTAATGTATGAGTATCATGTTTGTCTCCATGATTCTTGATATTCAAAGAATTGTCTTAATATCAAGGTTATCTAGGATCTGAAAGAGTTGTTTCAGAAACCATGATGTGTGGAAGATATTGTGATATCTGAAACGAAGTTTTGGTTGCAACATGATAGAGTATAATATGGCAAAAGTCATGTTCTCATATTTGATGAGAATTTGCAAAAGGTTGGAGACACTAGTTGTCCTAATCCTCCAAAAGGTTTTGGAGAGCAACATTATACTCGCGATTCATCTTTATAAGCTAAAAGTAGCTTGATCATGAATAATTCCATGATAAGGGTGAATATTTGATGTAGGTAAAATATTTACCACACCAAGAGATTACTAAAGAATTTAATTTGAAAGCACACCAAACATTTGATGATGGTGATCTACTTCAAAGTGCAAGTCCAAAGACATTGGTATTTAATTATACACGCTTTGGACTATGTGTCATATGTATGACTCCACTATTGATGTTGATAGATTCATTCAAACAGAAAATAAATACCGAAAGAGAATCTCATAAATATATGGCAGAAAAGAAAAGACTAGAATTGTTCAGTTTAAGTATATAGATGATATACATGTTATGGCTATATTCTTTGCTTATTAAACAATGTGGTTCTTAAGTATTTTGATACTGAATTTGTTGGTGTGAATCGTCATACGAAACAACACAATTCATGAACTACAATGGCCTAAGTAACTAGCAAAAGAATATGTGATGATGTTCATCGAGAACAAATAAAGGGTTATTGTGTTGCTCGTTAAACATCAAAGCTTGCCTTCAAGATTTGTTTTATCAGGTATTATGAGAACAAAGAGTTGTTAAAATAATTGTCGTAATCCATAAAAGATGGATGATTCACAAATCTCGTTGGAGAAATCACATCCATAAAACTAGTGCTAAAAATATCGAAAGACAAATTGATTGAAAGATCACTTAGGAAGTGACATCGCCGTTTAAATTATAATTGAAAGAAAACATGAAGAAACTCCATGTGGATGGAATTTTGGAGTCTTTTGATTTTTTGATCAAATGACGCTTGTGAAACTTTCCTAGAGATAATTAAAACTTCGTTCATAGGCCAAAAGGGAACGAATGACTAGCTTATTGGAACTTGTACATATTGTTGTACGAAGTCCATTATGTGTAGTCAAGAGCGATGGATTTCAACTTCATATGCTTTCTCCGAAAATTTGAGTGAATACATGAATATTTACTTAATAAGGATGAAGTATGAAACATTTGAAAAGTTCAAAGACTTTCAAGATGAAGTGCAAAATCATTGTAACAAGAATATAAATAGTTTATGATAAGATCATAAAGGAAGATATTTGAGTTACAAGTTTAGCATAATACCTAAGATTTAAGGAATCGTTCCGTGGATTTACATTTCCCGAAACACCATAAGAGTATGGAGCATTCGAGATATGAAATTAAAACCTTGTTTGACATAGTAAAATCAAAGGAGTAATTCATAAAACTGCCATTATATTTTAAAAGATTAAAAGCTTGAGAGGCTACCGTTTTCCACTGAAAAGAGCTTCATCATAATCCGTTGAAATGACACCATATAAAGTTATGGTTTGGGATAAAACCCAAGTAGTCCTTTCTTAAACATTGGTATGCTATGCATAAGAAAGATGTTTGCAACCAAAGTCGGATGAACCTGTCTTTGTATGTTATTTCGAATAACTGTTCCTCCATAACATCGGAGACAAAAGTGTTTGTCGCTTAGAATGTCAAGTTTCTTTGAGAAGGAATTTTCCGTGAAAAGTTAAGTGGGAGGACAATAGAACTTTGATGAGGTTAAAAGAACCTTAGCTATATGTGCAAAGTTGCGCAGCGCCGAAAAGTATTCCGGAGGCAGCAACAATGCTCATGGCTCACGTGCCTCAAAGGTTGTGGTTACGAAGGTCAAAGTTTCTATTGAACCAAGTAGGTCGAGTAAACAATCAAATACCAAGATTTGAGGGTTGAATCATAGAATTGTTACCTAGGACATGTGCATAACATGGTCCATAGGGTTTTTGTTAATTCAAAGGATGCTAAAAGCATATGCAAACTTCAATGGTTGAAGTGAGCATCGCGGAGTTGGAATCTTCACTATGATGAAACTGTTAAAAGAGTTTAATTTCATCAGAGATAATGAAGATGCTTGCATTTGCAAGAAATTAAGTGGGAGCGCTAAGACATGTTTCTAATACATTATGTGGAAGACATATTGTTGATTAGAAATGATGTATCTTTTATTAACACATATTAAGAATTTCATCCCGATGAAAGACTTAGGCAAAACCCAAATATTTGGCATCAATAGACGCTAATATGGTTGTGCCAAAAGTACATAGATGATGTATTGAATGAGTTCAATATAGAAACTACAAGAAAGGTTCTTGTCACACAGAAAGGATTGAATGAGTTCAATATTGATGATATATTCAAGTGTATTGACACTGGGTAAGTGAAACAAAGATTCAAGTATAGATTGATACTTGATGTATGAAATCACAAAGAGTATTTATATCAATCATACTGTGATATGTACAAATCCAGATATGTCCTATACTCTAAATGTTATGAGCATATACCAGAATGATTCATAAGTTGATCATTGGACAATAGTAAGGATATTCTTATGATCTTTTGGAAGAACTAAGAGTATATTATTTGTAGAAGTGACAAATAGATGGTTAGTTCATTATAAAGTACTACATTGATACTAGTTTTGTCACAAAGTAAAAATTAAGTTTATCTCAATCTAAACTAAGGGTGGCACAATATAATGGAAAGTAAGTTCCATAATAGATTTGGATGAGTTCCAAAGTTAAGACATTGTGACAGATACTACAACAAAAGGCTAAGTATATGACTGCTATAATAGAAGCTAAAGAGGGCATTTGTGTCAAGTAGTTTGTTATCAAACTAGGTGTAGTTCACAGCGGGATAATACTATGAAGATATATTGTGCGACAATATTATCAACATGTTTAACCCCAAAGAACTAAAGGTCTCACCAAAGGACCAAAATTATACAAAGCCATCTCATTAGATAATGAGTGATGTGTGGATACGCAAAGACATGCAATTACACACGGACCTGGAAGTGTCAGATCCGGAGATCAGTTGACCACTAGCAATCGTGTACATACAACACCGGAAAGCCATAGGTGTTGAATACACAAAGGTTTGAAACTAGATTATTGACTCTAGTGCAAGTGGGAGACTGTTGGAGATATGCCCAAGAGGAAATAATAAAGTGGTTATTATCATATCTTCATACTTATGATAAATGTTTACATACCATGCTATAATTGTATTAACAGGAAACATTAATACTTGTGTGATTTTTAAACATAAAAGAGTCCCTAGTAAAGCCTCTTGTTAAACTAGCTTGTTGGTTAATATATGATCCTGGTTTCCTGATCATGAATCTAGAGATGTTATTAACAACAGGGTCATATCATTAGGAGAATGATGTGATGGACATACTCCTATAGATAAGCGTAGCATAAAGATCAAGTCATTTTAATAGTTCAATTGCTATATGCTTTCTGATACATAGTAACCTAATTCCTTCGACCATGAGATCATGCATATCACCTTTACCGGATGGATGCTTTGATGACATCAAACACCACACCGTAACTGGGTGGCTATAAAGGTGGCATTGAGTGTTTGGAAAGTATTGGTTGAGACACATGGATCAAGAGTGGGATTTGTCCATCCATATGACGGATAGATATACTCTGGGCCCTCTCGGTGGAATGTCATCCAATTAGCTTGCAAGCATGTGACTGGCTCACAAGGGATCACATATCACGGGAACGAGAAAAGAGTACTTATCGGTAACGAGGTTGAACTAGGTATGCAGAGATACCGACGATCATAACCTCGGATAAGTAAACTATCGTGAGACAAAGGGAAATTGGTATCGTATGTAAGTGGTTCATTCGATCGCAAAGTAATCATAGAAATATGTGGGAGCCATATGAATTTCCAGATTCCTCTATTGGTTATTGTTCGGAGAAGTGTCTTGATCATGTCCGCATAATTCACGAACTGTAGGGAGACACACTTAAGGATTCGACGTTGTTTGAGTAGTTATGGAATGAATGAGAAAGAGACCGAATGTTTTTAGGAGTCTCGGATGGGATCCGGGATATCACGAGGAGATCCGGAATGGTCCGGAGAATAAGATTCATATAAAGAAAGTCCCGTTTCGGAGATGGGGAATGATTCCGGTGTTTTCATCGAGAATGTTCTAGAAGGTTCCGGAATGTCCGACACTCCGGAAGGGAAGGGGTACATGAATGTGTCATTGCAAGTTGGAATGATTGCATCATGTACTAAGTGTCTTCGCTGTCCAAAATAAAGGGTTTATTCAAATCCTAAATTGAAAAGTCAAACGGCTAGTTTGAAAGTCAAACGGCAAGTATTGGAAAGAGGAGGAGGAGGTTGAAACCGAGTTGGGGAGGGAGTCCCTCCTCCCCAAGCCGGCGCACCACCCAAGCCGAGTTGGGGAGGGACTCCACTCCCTCCCCTTGGCCGCCGGCCCCTCCACCTATATAAGGAGGGGCAGGGCTCCCTCCTAGAACACACAAGTACCTCTACTCAAACCCTAGCTTGGCGCCTACCACCATAGCCGCCGCCGCCGCCCCCTAGGGTTTTGCCCTATCCGCCGACTTGGGGGTCCCCAACCCTAGCCGCAGGCTCTAGCACCTCCTCCTTGGTGTGTCTGAACCCTAGATCGCCGAGGAGCTCTCTCATACTCCACCATACTCGCTCCGGCTTAAGGCGAAGCCCTGCGAGATCTCCCCTCTACTTCCGGTACCACGCCGTTGTGCTGTCGGAATCACGAGGAGAGTGCTACAACCTCCGCTGCCTGCTGGAACAAGGGAGAGGAAGGTCTTCGTCGAGTACCAAACATGTGACCGACTGCGGAAGCGCTGCCGGAACGCAGCGCCGGAAGGATCGTCTACGCGATCTTGAGATCGGGAAGAGTACGACTACATCACCCACGAGAATCCGCTCTCGTTAAACACTTTGGAATCTTCGAGGGTAAGTTATTCCATCGACTCGTTGCTACAATCTAGTAGATAGATCTTGGCTTGTTTGTTTGTATGCGATAGAAATTTTTTGTTTTCCATGCTACGAAACCCTACAGTGGTATCAGAGCCGTGTCTATATGTAGATCTGTTGCACGAGTAGAACACAATGGTCATTGTGGGCGTTGATTCTTTTAATGTCGATTGCTTCTTGTGTACTTTGCATCTTGCGGTATGTTGGGATGAAGCGGCCCGGGCTAACCTTACATGACATCGTTCATGAGACTTGCTCCACGCTCGACATGCAACTTGTATTGCATAAGTGGCTTGCGGGTGCCTGTTTCTCCTAGCATAGTTAAGATCCAATTTACAACGGGTGATTAACAATACTAGTATCAATGTTGTGGTTCATGTTCGTAAGTTAGAACGACACTTATTGAAAGCCCCAAACCACGTAAAACATGCAAAGAAAGTAGAGGCGTCTAACTTTGTTTTGCAGGGGTGTGCAGTGATGTGATATGGCCATGATTGTGATTATATTTGATGTATGCAATGTTCCTTATTGTAAGTTGGCAACCGGCAGGAGCCATATGGTTGTCTTTAATTTATGTTAAGACCCGCGTGTCTATTCAAGGTAGTTGTAATAGTTGAAGCCGGTGGACGACAACCATGGAGAGGCGTCATTGACCTTGATGCAATGCCGGTGATGATGGAGATCATGTTCGTGCTAGAAGATGGAGATCGGAAGCACAAAGAAGAAAGGCCATATCATATCACATATTATGAATTGCATGTGATGTTAATCCTTTATGCATCTTGTATTGCTTAGTAGACGACGGTAGCATTATAAGATGATCCCTCATGCACATGAATTTCAAGTCATAAAGTGTTCACCCTTAGTTAGCACCGTTGCTAAAGCTTGTTGTTTTGAAGCACCACGTGATGATCGGGTGTGTTAGATTCTGCAAGTGTATACAACGTGAGCAAGACAGATTTGCTCATGCGGAAACTAAGGTTTGATCTTGACGAGCCTAGCATGTACAGACATGGTCTCG
This sequence comes from Avena sativa, assembly GCA_916181665.1. Classification (NCBI taxonomy): domain Eukaryota; kingdom Viridiplantae; phylum Streptophyta; class Magnoliopsida; order Poales; family Poaceae; genus Avena; species Avena sativa. Next base: position 51,036,594 of record OV702285.1, on the reverse strand, counting down.
GAACACGGATCACCGAAAGGTAAAGCATGAATCATATAGTAGATATGATGAACATGACGATTGTTCGCCATTGAAACTATATCAACTCTCGTGATGATCGGTGTTGATGTAGTGGATTTGGTTCGTGTGATCACTAAAACAATGTGAGGGATGTTGTTTTGAGTGGGAGTTCACCTAGATTAAATTTATTATTAATTTGAACTCAATTTGTCATAAACTTAGTCTAAACTATTGCAAATATGTTGTAGATCAATGGCAGCCCCTACCATCAATTTTAATGCGTTCCTAGAGAAAGAAAAGTTGAAAAACAATGGAAGCAACTTCGCGGATTGGTTCCGCAATTTTAGGATTGTCCTCACAGCTGGTAATTTGACCTATGTGCTGGATGCACCGCTGGGTGACCCACCTGCAGCTGATGCTTCCGATGAAGTAAAGAATGTTTACCTCGCTCGGAAGAATCAGTACTCCATAGTTCAGTGTGCTATCTTGTATGGTTTGGAATCGGAGCTTCAGAAAAGGTTTGAGAATTCAGACCCATATGATATTGTCGAGGATCTCAAATTGATCTTTGAGACTCATGCGGTAATTGAAAGTTATGAGGCTTCTGAAAAGTTCTTTAACTGCAAGATGGAAGAGGGCAGCTCCGTCAGTGAGCATGTGCTTAAGAAGTCTAGGCACGCAAACAAACTTCAAAGCTTGGGTATAGTGATTCCTAATGCTTTGGGGATTTACCGTGTCCTCCAATCACTACCACCAAGTTACAAGAACTTTGTGATGAACTACAACATGCAGAACATGAACAAGCAGTTGCCAGAACTGTTAGCTATGTTGAAGTCTGCAGAAGTGGAGATCAAGAAAGAGCACCAAGTGTTGTTGGTCAATAAGACCACCAAATTCAAGAAAGGCAAGTCTAAGCAGAAGGGACACTTCAAGAAGGGTGGTAAGAAAGTTACCACGCCGGCGAAGAAGACCAAGGCTGGACCTAAGCCTGAAACTGAGTGCTTTTACTGCAAGGGAGAAGGTCACTGGAAGCGGAATTGCCCAAAGTACTTGGCGGATTTGAAGAACGGCAACATCAAGAAGAAAGGTATATCTGATATACATGTTATTGATGTGTATCTCACTAGTACTCGTAGTAGTGCCTGGGTATTTGATACTGGTTCGGTTGCTCATATTTGTAACTCGAAACAGGTGCTGCAGAATAAATGGAAGCTAGCGAAGAACGAGGTGACGATGCACGTGGGAAACGGATCAAAGGTTGATGTGATCGCGGTCGGCACGCTACCCCTTCATCTACCATCTGGATTAGTTTTATACTTAGATAATTGTTATTTGGTGCCTGCGTTGAGCATGAACATTATATCGGGATCTTGTTTATTGCGAGACGGTTACTTGTTTAAGTCCGAGAATAATGGTTGTTAGATTTATATGAGTAATATGTTTTATGCACATGCACCTTTGATAGATGGTCTATTCTTATTGAATCTCGATAGTGGAAATACACATATTAATAACATTGAGGCTAAACGGTTGAAATCAAGCGATAACTCGACCTATATGTGGCACTGTCGTCTTGGTCACATTGGACAGAAGCGTATGAAGAAACTCCATTCCGATGGACTTCTTGAATCACTTGATTTTGAATCACTTGATAGATGCGAAGCATGTCTGATGGGCAAAATGACTAACACTCCATTTTCTGGTATGATGGAGCGAGCTATGGACTTATTAGAAATCATACATACTGATGTGTGTGGTCCAATGAGTGTAGCATCGCGCGGTGGTTATCGTTATGTTCTTACCTTCACGGATGATTTGAGTAGATATGGGTATATCTATTTTATGAAACATAAGTCCGAAACTTTCGAGAAGTTTAAGGAATTTCAAAGTGAGGTAGAGAATCAACGTAACAAGAAGATTAAATTTCTACGTTCTGATCGTGGAGGTGAATATCTAAGTTACGAGTTTGGCGAGCATTTAAAGAAATGCGGAATACTTTCACAGTTGACACCGCCGGGAACACCACAGCGTAATGGTGTGTCCGAACGTCGTAATCGAACTCTCTTAGATATGGTTCGTTCTATGATGTCACTTACAGATTTACCGCTATCATTTTGGGGTTATGCATTAGAAACAGCCGCATTCACTTTAAATAGGGCACCATCTAAATCCGTTGAAACGACATCGTATGAATTATGGTTTGGGAAGAAACCTAAATTGTCGTTCCTTAAAGTTTGGGGTTGCGAAGCCTATGTAAATAAGTTACAGCCGGACAAGCTTGAACCGAAAGCGGAAAAATGCGTCTTCATAGGATACCCGAAGGAAACTATTGGGTATACCTTCTATCATAGATCCGAAGGCAAAATCTTCGTTGCCAAGAATGGATCCTTTCTAGAGAAGGAATTTCTCTCGAAAGAAGTGACTGGAAGGAAAGTAGAACTCGACGAGGTTGTCGAACCTTCTCTCGAAATTGCGAGTAGCGCAGCACTGGAAGAAGTTCTTGTGGTGCCTGCACCAATTAGAGAGGAAGCTAATGATGATGATCATGAAACTTCGGTTGAATTTGCTAAAGAGCCTCGGAGGTCAACGAGAACTCGTACCACTCCAGATTGGTATGATCCCGTTATGAGTGTCATGTTGGTGGACAACACCGATGACCCCGAGACATATGAGGAAGAGATGATGAGCCCAAATTCCAATAAATGGCAAGAAGCCATGAAATCCGAGATTGGATCCATGTACGAAAACCAAGTATGGACTTTGGTGGACTTACCGGATGGCCAGAAGGCTGTCGAGAACAAATGGATCTTCAAGAAGAAGACAGATGTTGATGGTAATGTTACTGTCTATAAAGCTCGACTTGTCGCAAAAGGGTTTCGACAAATTCAAGGAGTTGACTACGATGAGACTTTCTCACCAGTAGCGAAGCTAAAGTCTGTGAGGATTATGTTAGCAATCGCTGCATATTATGATTATGAGATATGGCAGATGGATGTCAAAACAGCATTCCTCAATGGAGATATTGATGAAGAGTTGTATATGATGCAACCCAAAGGTTTTGTCGATCCTAAAGATGCTAACAAGGTATGCAAACTTCAACGGTCCATCTATGGATTGAAGCAAGCATCCCGAAGTTGGAATCAAGGTTTTGATAAGGTGATCAAAAGTTTTGGTTTTATACAAACTTATGGAGAAGCTTGTATTTACAAGAAAGTGAGTGGGAGCTCTGTAGCATTCTTAATACTATATGTAGATGAGATATTGTTGATTGGGAATGATGTAGACCTTCTTAATAGTGTCAAGGAATATTTGAATAATAGTTTTTCAATGAAGGATCTTGGCGAAGCAGCTTACATATTAGGCATAAATATTTACAGAGATAGATCGAAACGCCAAATATCATTGTCACAGAGTACATATTTGGACAAATTTCTAAAGAGATTTGGAATGGAAGATAGCAAGAAAGGGTTCTTGCCCATGTTGCCCAACACGACCTTGAGTAAAACTCAAAGTCCGACATCGGCAGAAGATAGAGAAAGGATGAGTAAGACTCCCTATGCCTCAGCCATAGGATCTCTAATGTATGCCATGCTATGTACTAGACCCGACATTGCATATGCTGTTAGTTTGACTAGCAGATATCAAAGTGATCCAGGAGTGGATCATTGGACAGCGGTCAAAAACATCCTTAAGTACTTGAGAAGAACTAAGGATATGGTTCTTTCTTATGGAGGTGATGAACAGCTCGTTGTTAATGGTTACACCGATGCTAGTTGGAACACCGATCCGATGATTCTAAATCACAATCTGGATACGTATTTATTTTGAATGGTGCAGCAGTTAGCTGGAGGAGTGCAAAGCAAAGCGTTGTGGCGAGATCTTCAACTGAATCGGAATACATGGCTGCTTCGGAGGCTTCACAAGAAGCGATATGGATGAAATAGTTCATTACAGAGCTGGGTGTGGTTCCTGGTGCGCTGGACCCAATGTCTATCTACTGTGATAACATGGGCGCCATAGCCAATGCGCAAGAACCAAGGTCACACAAGAAGCTGAAGCACATCAAGCTACGTTTTCACGCTATTCGAGAACATATCCAAGATGGGGATATAAAGATTTGCAAAGTACACACAGATCTGAATGTGGCGGATCCGTTGAATAAACCTCTCCCGAGGGCAAAACATGACCAGCACCAAACTGCCATGGGTGTTCGGTATATTACCATGTAATCTAGATTAGATGACTCTAGTGCAAGTGGGAGACTGTTGGAGATATGCCCTAGAGGCAATAATAAATGTGGTTATTATTATATCTTTGTGTTTATGATAAATGTTTACATTCATGCTATAATAGTATTAACAAGGAAACATTGATACTTGTGTGATTTGTAAACTTAATTTGAAGTCCCTAGTATAGCCTCTATACATTACTAGCTTGTTGGTTGATAAATGATTGTGGTTTCCCTATCATGAACATTGAGATGTTATCAACAACAAGATCATATCGTTAGGAGAATGATATGGTGGACATACTCCTATAGATAAGCGTAGCATAAAGATCAAGTCATTTTAATAGTTCAATTGCTATATGCTTTCTGATACATAGTAACCTAATTCCTTCGACCATGAGATCATGCATATCACCTTTACCGGATGGATGCTTTGATGACATCAAACACCACACCGTAACTGGGTGGCTATAAAGGTGGCATTGAGTGTTTGGAAAGTATTGGTTGAGACACATGGATCAAGAGTGGGATTTGTCCATCCATATGACGGATAGATATACTCTGGGCCCTCTCGGCGGAATGTCATCCAATTAGCTTGCAAGCATGTGACTGGCTCACAAGGGATCACATATCACGGGAACGAGAAAAGAGTACTTATCGGTAACGAGGTTGAACTAGGTATGCAGAGATACCGACGATCATAACCTCGGATAAGTAAACTATCGTGAGACAAAGGGAAATTGGTATCGTATGTAAGTGGTTCATTCGATCGCAAAGTAATTGTAGAAATATGTGGGAGCCATATGAATTTCCAGATTCCTCTATTGGTTATTGTTCGGAGAAGTGTCTCGATCATGGCCGCATAATTCATGAACCGTAGGGAGACACACTTAAGGATTCGACATTGTTTGAGTAGTTATGGAATGAATGAGAAAGAGACCGAATGTTGTTCGGAGTCTCGGATGGGATCCGGGATATCACGAGGAGATCCGGAATGGTCCGGAGAATAAGATTCATATAAAGAAAGTCCCGTTTCGGAGTTGGGGAATGATTCCGGTGTTTTCATCGAGAATGTTCTAGAAGGTTCCAGAATGTCCGGCATTCCGGAACGGAAGGGGTACATGAATGTGTCATTGCAAGTTGGAATGATTGCATCATGTACTAAGTGTCTTCGCTGTCCAAAATAAAGGGTTTATTCAAATCCTAAATTGAAAAGTCAAACGGCTAGTTTGAAAGTCAAACGGCAAGTTTTGGAAAGAGGAGGAGGAGGTTGAAACCGAGTTGGGGAGGGAGTCCCTCCTCCCCAAGCCGGCGCACCACCCAAGCCGAGTTGGGGAGGGACTCCACTCCCTCCCCTTGGCCGCCGGCCCCTCCACCTATATAAGGAGGGGCAGGGCTCCCTCCTAGAACACACAAGTACCTCTCCTCAAACCCTAGCTTGGCGCCTACCACCATAGCCGCCGCCGCCCCCTAGGGTTTTGCCCTAGCCGCCGACTTGGGGGTCCCCGAAACCCTAGCCGCCGGCTCTAGCACCTCCTCCTTGGTGTGTCTAAACCCTAGATCGCCGAGGAGCTCTCTCATACTCCACCATACTCGCTCCGGCTTAAGGCGAAGCCCTGCGAGATCTCCCCTCTACTTCCGGTACCACGCCGTTGTGCTGCCGGAATCACGAGGAGAGTGCTACAACCTCCGCTGCCTGCTGGAACAAGGGAGAGGAAGGTCTTCGTCGAGTACCGAACGTGTGACCGACTGCGGAAGCGCTGCCGGAACGCAGCGCCGGAAGGATCGTCTACGCGATCTTGAGATCGGGAAGAGTACAACTACATCACCCACGAGAATCCGCTCTCGTTAAACACTTTGGTATCTTCGAGGGTAAGTTATTCCATCGACTCGTTGCTACAATATAGTAGATAGATCTTGGCTTGTTTGTTTGTATGCAATAGAAATTTTTTGTTTTCCATGCTACGAAACCTTACACAAAATAGAGGATTTAATCAAATCCTTGTTTGAAAAGTCAAACACCAATTTGAAAGTCAAACGGCTATTTTTGGGAAGTGGAGAGGGAGGTGGAAACCGAGTTGGGGAGGAGTCCCTCCTCCACCGCCGGCCCACTTGGGATCCGAGTTGGGGAGGGATTCCCCTCCCCTTGGCCGGTGCCTCCCTCCTATAAGAGGAGCGGCAGGGCTCCCCTCCTAGCACACAAGATTGCCCCTCTAAACCTAACCCTAGCCGTCGCCCACCATAGCCGCAGCCGCCTAGGGTTTCTCCCCTAGCCGCCGACTTGGGCACCTCCAAGCCCTAGCCGCCGGCCCTAGCACCTCTTCCTCGGTGTGTCTAAACCCTAGATCGTCGAGGGTTCTCTCATAGTCCACCATACTCGCTCCGGCTTGAGGCGAAGCCCTGCGAAATCTCCCCTCTACTTCCGGTACCACGCCGTCGTGCTGCTGGAATCGCGAGGAGAGTGCTACAACCTCCGCTGCCTGCTGGAACAAGGTAGAGGAAGGTCTTCATCGAGTACCGAACGTGTGACCGACTGCGGAAGCGCTGCCGGAACGCAGCGCCGGAAGGATCGTCTACACGATCTTGAGATCGGCAAGAGTACGACTGCATCACCCACGAGAATCTGCTCTCGTTAACCGCTTTGGAATCTTCGAGGGTGAGTTCCTCTATCGACTCGTTGCTACAATCTAGTAGATATATCTTGGCTTGGTTGTTTGCATGCGGTAGAAATTTTTTGTTTTCCATGCTACGAACCTCTACACACCGGTCTAACCTACCAAAATTCTACATCTCTGGATATGTGGGTTCGAGTTACCACAACCTACTGAGTCCAACCAACCGCCCATTTCATTATTAGCACATGGTTGTACACGTAAGCTACAAAATAAAGAAGCCAATCATTTTCTCTTGATACCTGGGTTCCTTTCCGCAATGATATCACCAAAAATTATCAATCCCATCACACCCAGGAGATTCATTGATTAAGTTGTTTTAGTTTTCACAAACCAACACATTTAGAAACAACTTTCAGTGATATAACCCAGCCCTCGTTCATCATAGCATGGCTAAGCACATCTACCAACGGTGGTTCATCTACAAGGAAAGCCCTACCACATAATAGGACATAGCATAGAGATAGTATTATCCTACACATGCATCTACAAAATACACGACAATGCATAGAAAATATTAGGACAATATCATGAACAAGGTAGCATCTACTTGCCTTGGTTGTAGCGGTCGGAAGAACAATCCACACACGAGCAAGCGTTGCACTCGTCACAATCTACACGATACAATTGCAATCATAAACAATCCATCCACAATCATATGCAAACAAGGATGATGCAAGATGCATGCATGACAAGTGGATTGATGCTACAGCAGCATCACGTAATCCTATTCAGTATAGCTACTGTATGCATGCATGGAAATTATTTTTAGTGCAAGAAAACAAGTATGCAATTTATAATGCTCAATAATAGAGCTAGAAACTAAATAATTCACCACTGCTAACCTACTGTTTGTAAAATCTTGGAAAAATTCTACTGTGTAGACAACACTAAATAGGAAAAGTACCAATTAGAATTTCTCAAAAAGGATATGTATAACTTCCTGAGTAATTAAAATACTGCAGTAAGCCTTTAAATAGATTCTGCAAAAAATATTACTGTAAGCCTAACTTTTTAATTCAATTTGAGATTCCCCTTGTTCTACTGATTCCAGGGACATATCATTTGCAATTTTTGGAGTTACAGAACTTATTCTATGATTTAATTACTCTAAAAAGGCCATTAACTCATTTAATTATTCTAGACAAAACCTTGCTGCAAAAGTGTAAACCAATGGTACAGCAAGATGCTAAACGATACACTGAACCTACACATATTTTATTTGTAATTTTTGGCCCAGTAGATCTAAAGATATGAATTTTTCAAATTTTAGTCAATTTCTGCCGTTTAAAACAATTTAAAAATTCGCAGTCAAACATTGACTGCTGACCGGCCCACGTGGCGGCTGACGTGGCGCTGACTGGAAGTTTACCAGTCAGCTGCCCGCGCTGACTAATCAACGGTCCGTCTGGACCGTTGGATCGCGATCCAGTGGCCGGGGAGGCAGGGCGGCGAGGTGGCTCACCGGAGTTGGGCGTGGCGACGGCGGTGAAGGAGCGGACGTCGTCGGGGGCGTGTCGGCGGGGCTTGTCGGCGTGGCGACGGCGGTCGGCGCGGCCGAGGGCAACGGCGGCGGATGGCTGCAGACGCGGTGGTGTCAGGCGGCGTCGGGGCCTGCGAGGTGAAGGGGAGGGGGGTCAGCGGTGGGCGGAGGCTTCGGCGGCGTCGCGTGCGAGGTGAGGGAGGGCGAAGCGCGGCGGCGGCGGCGCACTTACCGGAGGGCGGCGGCGGACACGGAAATCGGCGGCGGCGGCGCGCGTGCGAGGGCGAGGCGAGCGAGATCGAGGGGAGGGGGTGTAGGGTCGGGGCCAGGGGGTTTTAGAGGCGGCGCAGGCGGTGTTGGTTGCGGAGTTCGAGGCGGCGGCGGACGCTATCCGCGTCGGACACGGCGGCGCCGACAGGTGGGCCCCACCTGTCGGTGGCTGGGTGGCTGGCGAGCGGCGCATAGCGCCTGGCGCGCGCGCGCGTGGTTGCTGGCTGCTGCGCGGCTAGGCCTGGGCCGCGGCAGGCCGGCTGGCTGCCGCGCTGCTGCGCCCGTTTTTTTTGTTCTTTTTCTTTTAATCTTTTCTGTTTAGTATTTCTATTGTAACTTTTTCAAACGAACTCCAAATTGAGTGATTTTCGTCTCTAAATTTTTATAAAAACTAGAGGGCCAACATAAGACCAAGTTTGTAATACCTTTCACTAGTTGAGGTTATTGGATTTATATAATCCTAGTATATCCTCTTGTAGGTGCATTTTAGCAATTCAAAATAGGGCTTTGAAAATATTGTTTTGCCAGAATCTTTTCAAACTGAAATTTTGCATGGATGATCATGATGCAATGACATGAATGATATGCAGTACAAAATATAAAATTTGGGATGTGACAAGACTAACCCCCTTAAGATGAATCTCGTCCCCGAGATTCGGCGTGGCTAGCAAATAGGTGTGGGTGGTCTTCTCGGATGTCATCCTCACGCTCCCAAGTGGCTTCCTCTTCGGTGTGGTGGCTCCATTGCACCTTGCAAAACCTGATCGTCTTGGTATGGGTAATCCTCTCCGCTGTTTCCAGTATCTTGACCGGCTTCTCCTCATAGGTCAAGTCATTCTCAAGCTGAACCTCCTCTAGTGGTACTGTGTCTCTCAGTGGTGTATCTACCATCTCCGGATGGCACTTCTTCAGCAGGGACACGTGGAACACATTGTGGACAGCGGACAGAGCTTCTGGCAACTCCAACTGATAAGCAACTTCTCCTTTGCGTGCTAAGACCCGATACGGTCCAATAAACCGAGGTGCCAGCTTACCCTTGATTCCAAATCTCTTGATTCGACGAAGTGGCGACACTCTGAGGTATGCTATATCACCTATCTCATACACCACTTCCTTGCGCTTGGCGTCAGCATAGCTCTTCTGCCCTTATTGTGCTACCTTCATCCTGTCCCTAATCAAGGCGACCTTCTCCTCAGCGTCCTTGATCAAATCAGGTCCAAACAGCTGACGTTCTCCTACTCCATACCATAACAATGGTGTCCGACATCGTTTCCCGTACAGCACATCGAACGGTGATGTCTTGATGCTGGTCTGATAGCTGTTGTTGTAGGAAAACTCGGCATACGGCAACTTCTCATCCCAACTAGAACCATGAGCGAAAGCGCAAGCTCTTAGCAAATCTTCCAAAATCTGGTTCACCCACTCGGTCTGTCCATCAGTCTGGGGGTGAAACGCTGTGCTAAACTCCAATCTAGTCCCCAATGACTCGTGCAGCTGGTGCCAAAAGTGTGAGGTAAATTGGGTGCCTCTATCAGATACAATACTCTTAGGAACTCCATGTAGGCACACAATCCTGTCCATATAAACCTTGGCCAACTTTGCACTCGTATAGGTTGTCTTCACCGGTATAAAGTGGGCTACCTTGGTCAAATGGTCGAGCACTACCCAAATGGAGTCATATCCTGGTCTGGTCCTGGGCAATCCTGTGATAAAATCCATTCCCACTCTATCCCACTTCCAATCTGGCACGGGCAATGGATGTAGCAGTCATGCTGACTTCTGGTGTTCCGCCTTCACTCGGCTGCATACATCACATAAGGCAATTGTAGGGTTCGCAGCATAGAAAACAAAAATTTTCCTACGATGTGAACTATATACCAAGATCTATCTACTAGATACAAACAACGGGCGGATGTATATCCGTAGAGAACATACCCTTGAAGACCTACAAAGCTTAACGAGTTCAACTTGTGGTTGATGTAGACGATCTCTTGCCGATCTCAAGATCGAGAGGAAGTCCTAGCGCCGCAAATCAGCAGCGCATCCGTGCTCGCACACACGTTCGAGGCACCGAGCAACCTCCGCCTCCTCGCTCCAGCGATGCAGCGGAAGCACAACTCTTTCTTGCCGAATAGCCACCGGGAACATGTATCTCGCTAGTCCGAGACCATGGGGGATAAATTCTAGAGGGGGAGAGAGATCCTTCACGAGGAGGTGTGAGAGACAAGTGAGGAGGGGGGCTCCTTTTATAGGAGGAGGGGGGAACCCCAAGGGGGTGGCCGGCGCATGGGGGCTGCCCCCTTGCCCTCCCCTCTTCATGTGGGTGGACACTCCACTCACAAATCTCCTTTAAATTCCCTCCACTCAAAAGTCCACTCAAATTCCCATTAAATTTCCACCAAATTTAATGCAAACTATCATTAAATAAAACTCTTTTATTTTATTCAGAATTTTGTCAATTACTTTAATGAAAAACATTCACAAATAACCCCTTGCTAGAATTCTATTTCACATGCATAACCACTTTATGCAATTTCACCCGAAAACCTGTTTCGGTATCTAGTGAAATAAATTCCTGCGCTTATTCATTCTTTCGGCATGAAACATTTGCTCCAATTGGATGTCGGTGTCTCTTAAGTGTGTCACCCTACGGTTCGTGAATAATGTGGACATGATCGAGACCCCTCTCGGATCAATAATCAGAAGCGGGATCTGGAGACCCATACTGACTCCCACACATTCAACGATGACTTTCTTGTGATCGTCGGAACCTTTTACGCTAGTATCTTAATCCCTTTGTTTCACGATATATTACATGTCCGAGATTCGATCATCGGTATCTCCATACCTAGTTTGATCTCGTTACCGACATGCACTCTTTTCTCGTTCCTGTGATATAACATTCTAGTGATCAAATCACTTGCTTGCAAGCTAATCAATGTGATATCACCGAGAGGGCCCAGAGTATATCTATCCGTCATCAGGATGAACAAATTCCACTCTCGATCCATGAGCCTCAACATAACACTTTATTAGTTCTGAATCCATATTTATAATCACCCTGTTACGGTGTGACGTTTGATGTTATCAACAAACTCTTCCCGTGTTAGTGATTGACATGATCTCATGGTCTAAGGATTAGGATCACTTCGTAAGTTGTTATAGCAATATAAGCTCAATGACTTTGATCGTAATGCTATACTTCGGATGAATGTTCATCACACCATTACACTAATGTTGTGATCCCGTAATTAACAACATCCAATGTCCATGATTGGAAGTAGCCCGATCACAGATCAATTTTGCTAAACACCTTTGCTCCTTCCACTTCATTAAACAAATCATTTATGTTCGGCAGGGGGTATTTGTTCTTGATGGTCACTTCATTCAACGAGCGATAGTCCACCACTAACATCTTGCTGCTGTCCTTCTTCTCCACAAACAGAACAGGTGCACCCCATGACGACGAACTAGGCTGAATGAACCCCTTGTCCAACTGCTCCTTTAGTTGTTTCTTTAGTTCCTTCAGTTCATCCACATCCATCTTGTATGGTCTCTTTGCTATAGGTCCTGTTCCCGGCATCAGATCGATGAGAAACTCCACATCCCTGTCAGGTGGCATCCCCGGCAGCTCTTCCGGAAACACGTCGGGATACTCCTTAATCACAGGCACAGTATCCATGCTAACCCCCTTAAGAGAATTCAGCTTACACCTTCCCGGTCACACAGCTGACTTGAACCTAATTCTCTTACAATCCAGGGTTTTGAGCGAAACAGCACACTGTGCACAATCTATGTGTCCCCCATGCATAGACATCCAATCCATACCCAGAATTACATCTAAACCTTGTGATTCCAATACTACCAGATGTGCAATAAAATTGTGCGCTCCAATCCTCACAGTTAAGTCACGGCATCCCGCGCTAGCTATCATATCCCCTCCAGGTGAACTCACTCTAATAGACTCTTTCATAGATTCCGTAGGTAACTTATACTTATCCACAAATGCCCTTGATATGAATGAATGCGATGCACCAGTATCGAAAAGTATAAGTGCAGGGTGAGTGTTGATTGGAAACTTACCAATCACAAGATCAGGCTCATCTGGGATCTCCTCCACATTCATGTGGTTCACTGTGGCCTTCTGGTTGTTGGTTGGCTTCAGTACCTTCTTCTCCGGACAGTTGTCTGCATAATGTCCCTTCTGACCACACTTGAAGCATGTCACCTCACTCAGATCCTTCTTCACGAAGCTGTGATCATGGTTGCGGTCATGTCCACTTTGTCCTCTAGAATGGCGAGAGTGTCCTCCCTTGTGGCTGTGGTGGTTGCTCTTGTGGTTATCATGACGATGCCCATCGCCTCCATGGTGGTGGCGGTCATGGCTCCCATGGTGCCCATGGTCACTCCCTCTGTGCTTGGAGTATCCATCATAAGAAGTGCGAGACTTGTGGTGAGAACCAGAGTGGTGATTGTTGCTCTTCCTCTTGCGGCTTTCCACTTGCTTGTGCTTCCCTTCTAAGATCCTGCCCTTGTCCATAAGCTCCTGAAAAGTGGGACAATAAACCACCAGCAGCTACACTGAAAGCTCATCACTGAGGCCATCCAGGAACCTCTCCCTCCTTTTGGCATCAATGTCAACATCCTCGGGTGCATAACGAGACAGGTTTTTGAACTCCTCAATATATTCAGCCACGGTGCGGTTGGTTTGGCGCAAGTTGCGAAACTCCTTCCTCTTCAGGCTCAGAACTCCTGAAGACACGTGGTTGGTCCTGAAACCTTCCTCAAACATTGCCCAAGTCACCGTGTCCAGCGGGTGGGTGATCTGAAAAGTGTCCCACCAAGAAGCGGCTAGTCCCTCGAGTAGGTGAGCGGCAAACCTCACCTTCTCAGCATCTGTGCACCCAACAGTTACCAGATCCTTGTTGACTGAACGCAACCAGTGAGAGCAACCATCGGCTCCGTTGCAGTAGAGAACTTAGCTAGCCTTAGCCTCAGAAACCTAGTGAGAGCATCTCCCTGAGGCTGGTTGTTCCCATTGTTGTTGTTGTTGTTGTTCTTGTTCTGAGCTTCCATGAACTGGGTCATAACTTGGGTCAGCTGTACCTGAGCTGCCATGAGCTGCTCCAACTCAGTGGGTTGACGGCGGGGAGGCATCTGCGGTTCAGCACAGGTAAGTTTAGAAAGATGCGATTACGAAACAGGATTCTACCCATGCATTATGACCAAACAACAACAAAACAATCACAGACAATCTCAATCAAGCAACAAATCAGAAAACAATGATCCAGCAACATCCCAGGGGTTATCCTAGCAGTATATACCTACTGAAATAGTTTTTAGAAGAGTTGGCAATAGTTATCTACACAATAGATCAACAAAGCATTAAAAACAGGAATCTGCCAGAACAGTCCAACAGTGTTCATGAATTTTTCTACCTGTCTTAAACTCGTCAGGAATTTTGCTGATTTTTGTGCATACAGTAAAGAGAGTTTCGAACCAACCCTATTTTTTTCCGATTTTTCCCAGATACCAGTAAAATATGAAAATCCGTACAGTACTGTTGTGTCAGCAGAAAACTGCAACAGGAATAACTCAGATATTAACCAAACTTGCCATAACTTTTCCATAAAATTTCGCACAAATAATCCTGGGATATTGGAGTACACAAATAAGCAACTAAACACTCTTAAACTAATAGTAATTAAGTCTTACATCGATCGAGACTAATCCTAACGATTTTTACCTAACGAAGACTAATCAGTGGACTTCTATCTACTTCTTGAAGAGGTTGCGGTAGGTCCTTGCACTCATGCGTTGGCGCTTCTGTCCACGATCCAACCATGGCGGCAGAGTATACACCTCTCCTGTGCCATCACTTGAAATCTCAAACTCCACCTCTTCTGGATCCTCCTCTTCTTCTTCATTCTCTGCTGCAGCTGCAACAGCTTCATCTCCTCCACCATCATCGTCTCCATCATCATCATCCTCGTCCTCATCATCATCATCGTTCCCACTGTCATCATCATCATTGTTGCCATCATCTCCATTGTCATCATCAGAGGGTGGATTCAGCTGTGCTTGGAGAGCGGCAATCTGGGTTGCCATATCTTCAATAGTTTGATCCCTTTCCTGGACGGTCCCTTGCAACTGTTGTATGGTCTGGTTGTTTTCCTGCACAGTTCCGTTAAGCTGAGCTATGGTTGCATCCCTGCCTACCAGGGCATTTTTCAGAACATCCACAGCTTCATGCAAGGTGTCTATCTCCTGTCCCTGGACCACCATACCATTGCTGGCAAAATCTGCAATCTCCTTTACCATCATCACTTTCTCAGCTAGAGCTCCATTCTCCCTTTCCTTGTCCTCTATGTGCCTCCGACGGGGCGGCATGTTGTTCCTGTCGCCCGGGGTAACCACAATGTTCCCATCTTCATCACGCCTCTTGTAGTCACGGTAGGGTGAATCTGCTGGCAGTAGGTGTCGGACAAGATGGCACTGGCGAGACATGGCTTCATGCAAGGCCAAGTTTATTCCAAGTCCCTATTTGCATTATGTCTTGGTGTAGATCAGATGCACAGGGTTTGGCAAGGCGGCATCCCTGAAGATGAAAGTGGTGATCTCCCATGCATCCTCGCCATATCCATAGGTGTACAGCCTTCTTCCCTTGAACATGGGTAGTGGCAATCCCAATGTCTGTGAGAGCTGTGCTAACTGTCTTGCAAAAGGCCTTGGTGACTCCATGGTTGCATACTCAGTCCTGACTTCTCCCATCTATCAATTAAAAGAGGAAAGTGTGAGAATAGCATATGGTAAGAATTTACGAGAGTGAAAGGCATAAGATGAAAGACAGAGTTAATATAGGCTTTAATAATTCTATGGCTTCCTATTCCAATCCTAGGTCACGATCCTACAGTCGACACACGGGCTCTGATACCATCTTGTAACACCACGGTTCTGAAAAGACCGTAGCTTCTATGTGACATGCCAATCCCTGGATCGGTTCATTGGCCCACAATAGAATAAGATGAATAACATAGCAAAATATCCGTGTATCATAACGAAGATCCAGAGTATCATTATTACAATGAAAGCTTAGCTCAAGGCTAGCTCAACGTTATTCAAGTAGAAACATAAATATAGTAAATCCTCCATTCTTCAAATTGCCCACAAGTGAACAAGTGCCGAGTGGAGTACCGTGGCCTAAATCGATTACTCAGAATCGGAATATCCTGCAACATGAAACGTAGCAGCCCCGAAGGGTCAATACATGGAATGTATGGCAAGTAGAGCTATTAAAGGAGACAATAGTGCTATCATCTACATGCATATTTGGCAAGTGGAGCTGTGGCTAGCTTGCATTTGCAAATACCTTTATCCTACTTTCATAAACAGTTTTTGATTTTCTTTGAAAAGATCCCAATTAAGTTAACCCAACAACATTAAAGCAATTATGAAATTGGAATGAGCGAGAAACATGTCATGGAATCAATATCAAGCAACTCAGATGTCCATAACCGGGGACACGGCTAAGCGATTAGATTATACACCATGCAGGGGTTAGTACACTTTACCCATGTGACTTGGCCAGCCCAGCTCGTACCATCACTCTCGTTTTGGGTGATGATAGGGAGAAGTCCAAGAAGAGACCGTTCGGGAAGTAGCTCCCCAATCCCGACGCGCACCGGTCCAACCTACCAAAATTCTACATCTCTAGATACTCGGGTTCGAGTTACCACAACCTACTGAGTCCAACCAACCGCCCATTTCATTATTGGCACATGGTTATACACGTAAGCTACAAAATAAAGAAGCCAATCATTTTCTCTTGATACCTGGGTGCCTTTCCGCAATGATACCACCAAAAATTATCAATCCCATCACACCCAGGAGATTCATTGATTAAGTTGTTTTAGTTTTCACAAACCAACACATTTAGAAACAACTTTCAGTGATGTAACCCAGCCCTCGTTCATCATAGCATGGCTAAGCACATCTACCAACGGTGGTCATCTACAAGGAAAGCCCTACCACATAATAGGACATAGCATAGAGATAGTATTATCCTACACATGCATCTACAAAATACACGACAATGCATAGAAAATATTAGGACAATATCATGAACAAGGTAGCATCTACTTGCCTTGGTTGTAGCGATCGGAAGAACAATCCACACACGAGCAAGCGTTGCACTCGTCACAATCTACACGATACAATTGCAATCATAAACAATCCATCCACAATCATATGCAAACAAGGATGATGCAAGATGCATGCATGACAAGTGGATTGATGCTACAGCAGCATCACGTAATCCTATTCAGTATAGCTACTGTATGCATGTATGGAAATTATTTTTAGTGCAAGAAAACAAGTATGCAATTTATAATGCTCAATAATAGAGCTAGAAACTAAATAATTCACCACTGCTAACCTACTGTTTGTAAAATCTTGGAAAAATTCTACTGTGTAGGCAACACTAAATAGGAAAAGTACCAATTAGAATTTCTCAAAAAGGATATGTATAACTTCCTGAGTAATTAAAATACTGCAGTAAGCCTTTAAATAGATTCTGCAAAAATTATTACTGTAAGCCTAACTTTTTAGTTCAATTTGAGATTCCCCTTGTTCTACTGATTCCAGGGACATATCATTTGCAATTTTTGGAGTTACAAAACTTATTCTATGATTTAATTACTCTAATTATTCTGGACAAAACCTTGCTGCAAAGTGTAAACCAATGGTACAGCAAGATGCTAAACGATACACTGAACCTACACATATTTTATTTGTAATTTTTGGCCCAGTAGATGCTAAAGACATGAATTTTTCAAGTTTTAGTCAATTTCTGCCATTTAAAACAATTTAAAAATTCGCAGTCAAACTTTGACTGCTGACCGGTCCATGTGGCGGCTGACGTGGCGCTGATTGGCAGTTGACCAGTCAGCTGCCCGCGCTGACTAATCAACGGTCTGTCTGGACCGTTGGATCGCGATCCAGCGGCCGGGGAGGCAGGGCGGCAAGGTGGCTCACCGGAGTTGGGCGTGGCAACGGCGGCGATGGTCGGGGCGGCGGCGTCGGCGATCCCTGGCGGCGGTGAAGTAGCGGACGTCGTCGGGGCCGTGTCGGTGGGGCTTGTCGGCGTGGCGGCGGCGATCGGCGCGGCCGAGGGCAACGGCGGCGGACGGCTGCGGACGCGGTGGCGTCGGGCGGCGTTGGGGCCTGCGAGGTGAAGGGGAGGGGGTCAGCGGTGGCCGGCGGCTTCGGTGGCGTGGCGTGCGAGGCGAGGGAGGGCGAAGCGCGGAGGCGGCACGCTTACCGGAGGGCGGCGGCGGCGGACGCGGAAATCGGCGGCGGCGGCGCGCGTGCGCGGGCAAGGCGAGCGATATCGAGGGGAGGGGGTGTAGGGTCGGGGACCGGGGGTTTTAGAGGCGGCGCAGGCAGAGTTGGTTGCGGAGTTTGAGGCGGCGGCGGACGCTGTCCGCGTCGGACACGGCGTCGGCGGCGGCGCCGAAAGGTAGGCCCCACCTGTTGGTGGCTGGGCGGCTGGCGAGCGGCGCATAGCGTCTGGCGCGCGCGCGTGGGTGCTGGCTGCGGCGCGGCTGGGTCTGGGCCGCGGCAGGCCGGCTGGCTGCCGCGCCCCTTTTTTTTGTTCTTTTTCTTTTAATCTTTTCTGTTTAGTATTTCTATTGTAACTTTTTCATACGAACTCCAAATTAAGTGATTTGCATCTCAAAATTTTTATAAAAACCAGAGGATCAACATAAGATCAAGTTTGTAATCCCTTTAACTAGTTGAGGTTAGTGGATTTATATAATCCTAGTATATCCTCTTGTAGGTGCATTTTAGCAATTCAAAATAGGGCTTTGAAAATATTGTTTCGCCAGAATCTTTGCAAACTGAATTTTTTCATGGATGATCATGATGCAATGACATGAATGATATGCAGTACCAAATCTAAAATTTGGGATGTGACAAATAAGTTAACGTAATGATGGTTTATTATTTTCAAACAATACATGGTTCATTTTCAAACAAGACATTTACATATTTACATAAGTTAAAGGAGCGCCCAAGTTATGTTAGTTAAATGGATGCCCTTGGACTTCATTTATATATTTACTTTCTCAAAAAAAAAAGATTGCGACCTGAGCACGAGTATCTGCCGATCCACACGTCCTTATTTAGATTGTAACGTGAGTACCTTTTTTTTGCCCAATCAACATATAGTTACTATTGGGCCTGGATACGTCCATTTTGGCCTGGCTAAGTTCTATTTGGGCCTGACCTTTTTCAATCCTCGTCAATTGTTTTTTTACTTTTTAACCCCTCCCCCTCCCCTGCACACGGGCGCCCCCTGCACACTGATAAAAGGAACACTGACGAAACTGAAGGAACACTGATTTTGAAAACAGAGCAGCTCAAAATTAGCCCGAATTTGTGTTGCATTTTATTTAAGCCAAAGACATAGACCATTACATCCATTACAAAGCATCACTCGAACACTGACTGCGCTGTCTAATGACTAACGATCAGGAGATAAACTAATCCGAGAGAAATTACACAAAAATAAAAAACGGCCATCAGATTGTCCTGCTTCTTCAATTCGATGATTTGCCTTAGCTGCTTGTTCATCTTCTTCAGCTCGGCCTTCACTTCCGCATCCACCATAGTACCAGCGGAAATGGGGTTGCCACATCCCAATTGCTCCACCACGGACGGGTTTTCGAGCTCCCGGGATGCTACCTCCACCCTAATTCGCTCGATGTACTCATCAAGCCACTCAAAATGCCCACATTTTGGCAGTTCCTGAAATCCCAAATTCGATGAAATGCATGAAATTTCGAAAGAAAAGCGAGAAATTGGCGCTCGGAACACTCAGATCTCACCTTTCCCGGCTCGGGCTTGCTCTCACACTTCACAAATTCCCGCCCAATGTTGTCGTTCTTGTCGGTGGATGTGACAAGTCGCTTCAGGGGCGCGGTACGGGGGCAATCGGGGCACCTCCTCATCGGCACCGCACCATACCGAGGCCATGAGCAGTGGGAGGAAGCAAAGCTCGACATCCCTCGCCGGCGTTGCCGCACTTGCTCGCCGGAGAAGAAAACAGAAGGGGATGAGATGCTGGAACGGTGGCGGGAGTGCTCGGGTGCGGGGACGGATCGGGGCCAACGGCTCTCTTCAACCACAGGGTGGGTCCCACGATATGAGGTGGACATCAGGTGAGTTTTGCCGTGACATGGAGAGGCTGTGGGTCTTACTGTGCTCAGCTGATTCGAATTCGTTGACGGTCTCGTGGGGTTAAGTAGAAGTGTCGCACGGGAGCTATTTGCCGCTTCAGAAGTGTCGCATGCGAGCTATTCTTTGCAACGATGTCGCTTTCCTTCCAATTCCATGTAAAGACGTCGCATAGGAGCTATAAGCCCATTACTTTCTGGGTTTTTGTTACCGGTTTGACATACATAGGCCTCCGGTGCCATCTTATTTTAGTTTCTTGAATCGTATTATCATGATTGCGCATTCTTATCAAGGGTAACTAATTTCTAATATATGGTGTGGTTTTCTAAGAACATTAGTATTTATGTGATAAAAGATGATTGTGCAATGCACATTTTATTCAAAAATTCCTATATTGCTAATAATTACCGCAACAACGTGCGGGGTATCATCTAGTTGATCAAATAGTCTTGCGGATTAGTTCGTTGGTGTCCTCACAGGTCAACTTGACATATAAAATATTACACAGAAAAAATCAATATTATTAGGTTCTCCTAAGACATGTTTCATTTTTTCATAATTTCTTTCGTTTGCCGTGATTTTTCTTAAACAATTGTGAACTCATGTTGTAATATTGAAATCAATATGGTTTTAGACACTGTATTTGAATGAATGAGTATTTGGCATGATAGGACTATATATGTTTTTTGCATTTAATTAATCATTTTTCAGAAAAGAACAGTGCAGGGCTCCGGACTTATTCTACTACAAATTGAAAACAATCGTACGGTTATGCATCCCGGAATCATCTAATTTACGAGCTGAAGACATATTACTTCCTAGAATTATTTGTTTGATGTGGGCAAACCTTTCACGCAAATAAGATCTTTTAGTGTTATTTTTCCCAGCCTGTATGGTCACATCAACATTAGTTTTCAATTTATAACATCAAAAGCATGTCCGAAGACATTTGACTTTATATGATTGATTACTACATGACTAGATGTCAAATTACGTTGTCATTTCTATTAACTTTTAACTTCAGCATGTTGCATCTCACAATTCTCACTTGAATTTTTTTAACTAGTATATACTTTGTAGTAAAGCAACAGATTTCTTTGATTACATTGACAGTATAGAATACCCTTAATTTGGTAGGGAGTAATGAATTTACTACTCTTCATTCTAATTTACATCTTATGTTTACTAATATGAATTTGTATAACAATTATTATCATCGTACTAATTCATATCTCTTTAATTATTTCATCCAAATCTTATGGTTAAGTTTATATGGCTGGGCTAAAAGGAAGAAATAGGAAAGAAGTAGGATTACAATGTCATTAAATATTAGGTCTTACATGAAGTGTAGTGAAACGGCGTGTATTTTGCAGTGAAATGAGTAATTAGAAGGAACAATGCTCTATTTAATAACAAATATTTCTATGCACATCATGTTCATAAATTATTTTGTTGTCTTCATCGATGTGAAGCAATTTTTCATTTCCTTCAATTCAAGAGTTTATCAAAATATTCAATATAGTAACCTATGAATTTATATCTTAGTTACTTTCGGCATAACAAAATTGATTTTCCTCGCATTTGTGAGGGTCACTATGCTAGTTCTGTAAAAACCGGATGTCGTTCTGTCTACCAGATCCAGGCCAATCTTCTATACAAAAAAGTTACATGCCATCTAATGCAAGCACGCATGGCCGCAATCACAGTCAAAGAACCGCACGCCTCTTTCTCCTCGGCTTGACAGGTTCTCTTCTCTTTCCACAATCGGCAAACATGCCATGGTCGACGCGCGCCCCGCCCGCTGCGTCTGATTGCGATTTCTGGCTGTTGGGATGGATTAATGAAGAGATACAACGATTTTTCTGGATTCTCTCCTCAATTACAACGGTTAGTGAAATCCCCTCTTTTTATACTTAGTCAGATTTGTTTGTGAACATCAACCTCTCAGGCTCTCACTTCTCGCGTTTTACAATTACAGTTCTCAGATCCTTATTTCCTGAGATCTTCTTTGTCTTGGTTAATTGCCGATTGGCCTTTGGCGATTGAGAAAAAAGGGAGAGGTTTGAGGAGAAGGTTAGAACTGAAAGAGATTGTGCACTCCAGTTACTCCAATTGTGTTCGTGATTCGCGAAGGCAGTCGCAGACAGCACTCATTCAGGTGTTTTTGTTCCATGCCGATGCTTTTCTTACCTTTACATTCATCTTAATTTGCATGTGAGGAATATCCCTATACCAATCCCTCTTATTTTGTCATGGATGTATTGGTTCCTGTCAATTACGGAGGCACTGAGTTAGAATTTCCGATAGGGCCGTTTCTGTTTTGTTGTGGTACTTAGATCTGAGTTGTGATTGTATGATTTGTGTTATGGATGATAAACACAATGGAACTTCTTTCTAGCTTGATCAAGGTAGCTCTTAGAATGTTGGAAGTACATTTTTTTTTCTGCCAGCTACACCTGTTTTGCTTCATTATATAGTGTGGCAGAAAAATAGTTTGAAATGGTCGTGTATCCAATTTGTGATAATATGGTGATACAAGCATGCAGAAATTCAGAGAGCTATTTCTTCAGAGAACATAAAGTCACAGCTGTTGACTTCTGGTTAACCTAACCAAAGGAGACTGGAATCAGTAGCCCTATTAATCATCATTTTTATCTCTCAAAAAACTACAAGATGATAGGTGCTGATCTAGATTTGCGCCTCGCACCCAGCCTGTAGACCGCTGATTTCAAACGCCTGGGCCTCGGCCCGTCAGCTATCGAACGGCGCGTCAACTCTGGTTGCTGCCATCAAGAAAACTCGTCTTGCCCTTAAAACTTGGTGCAAATCTCTACTCCCTCTAAATTCCCAAGAATCTGACTGTAAAATTGTCATCAATATTCTCGACCGTGTTGAGGAGATCAGAAATCTCTCCTGAAATTAAACTTAGGAAAGTTATCATCTGCATCCTACAAAGAACTATTAGAGCCAAAGTCGATTCTTGGAAGCAACGTGGTAAAATCCGGGCTGCGATTGAAGCGGATGAAAATACTAGATATTTCCACGCATGTGCTTCTAACCGCATGCGCCGTAATAAAATTTCTGTTCTTACCTCTAATGGAACCGACTATTTTTCCCACGACCACAAAATGACCATCTTCACCGATTTCTACACTTGCCTCCTAGGTACTACACCCCTTACTTCTTGGAATTTCTCCCTTCACACACTCTACCCCAACCCTACACCCCAGCTCAGGCACCTAGACGCCCCCTTTTCCGACCAAGAAATCTTCGATGCCTTCCATGACATGAACCTCTCCGCTAGCCCCGGGCCCAACGGCTTTGGTCCTGGATTCTATAGGAAAATGTGGAACACAGTTAAAGCATCCATATGCTCCCTCTTTGACGATTTCTTTGAACATCAAACCGACACTGGCTCCATCAATCGCACTTACATTATCCTCCTACCCAAAAACGAATCCGCCCGCACGGCTGACGCCTTTCGCCCCATATCCCTCCAAAACTGCCCCATCAAAGGCATCACTAAAGTTCTCACTAACAGACTCAAACCCCTTATGCCTCTCCTCGTAGGTCCAGATCAATCAGGCTTCATTTCAGGGCGTTGCATCTCCGATAACTTTGTTTACGCTGCTGACCTTTTGAACTGCTGCCATAAATCCAAATCCCCCACGATAGTCATCAAACTAGACTTTAAAAAAGCCTTCGATTCTGTCAAATGGGACTCCCTCCTTACCATCCTCGTGCACCGGGGCTTCCCACCCAAATTCTGCCGGTGGATTTCAGACATCTTAACTACTGGAAAAACCGCCGTCCTCCTAAACGGCATCCCTGGACCTTGGATCAATTGCAAGAATGTCCTGCGCCAGGGAGATCCCCTATCCCCCTTCCTTTTTAACACTGTTGGAGATGTCCTCCCAAAACTCATCTCGCATGCTTGCTCCCTCCGGATCCTTGCCCACCCCATCGTTCACACACTCCCCTGCCCCGTCCTCCAATACGCCGACGACACTTTGATCCTCGCTCGCGGAACCACAGCCGCGGCCAAGCATCTTCGTACTATTCTGGATGATTTCGCTGCTGCCACTGGCTTGGGCATAAACTTCCATAAGACGACTTTTATCCCCATGAACGTTTCCGACTCCGACGCGGAATCCATGGCCTCTGCCTTAGGTACCTCTATCTCCCACTTCCCTCAGGTCTACCTTGGGCTCCCCCTATCCCACCAGACACTTCCCTCCTTCGCCTTCACCCTTGCCCTAAGTAGAAGCAATACCCACCTCGCCGGATGGAGCGCGTCCCTCCTAAACAAAGGAGGACGGCTTGCTCTTCTCTCGGCTGTCCTCGACAGTCTACCCACTTATCTTATGTCGTCTTTTCCTCTCTCGAAAGAAAACATTGAGAAACTAAATAGAAAAAATAGAGCGTTTTTTTTTGGGCCCAAGAGGAAACTTGCACAGGTGCGCAATGTCTTGTCGCGTGGGATAAGGTTTGTACTCCAAAAAATGCTGGTGGTCTAGGTGTTAAGAATTTGGAAATCCAGAATACTTTCCTTCTGCTGAAATTCGCTTACAAATTCATGCATGCATCAAACCTACCTTGGCGTGACCGGCTTCTCTACCATTCGCCCTACCCCATACACCACTCCTCAAACACGACGTGCCTTGCCAAAATAGTCAAGCAAAACATTGATACACCACGACTCATTTCTGAATGCACAGTAGGAAATGGACATTGTACTTTCTTTTGGCTTGACCGATGGATTCTCCGTGAGCCCTTAGCTACTGCATTCCCCGCCATCTTCTCACACCATATTAAATCTCATATTTTAGTTTCTACGGTTCTGCAGGGCGAGATTGAATCTGACCTTCGTAACAGGCTGACCTCGGCCGCTACTAGCGAGCTCTTGTCTCTTCGTGTCTTGTTGCAGGGTGTCCAGCTTTCAGATGCGGACGATCGCCGGACACTGCTCGACGGCTCCAGCTTCTCCACCAAGGGTTCTTATGCCTCCCCCTCGACACAACTTCAGCACCCCCACCTGGCCAAGGTGTGGGAGTCCTTCGTCCCCCAAAACGTGAAGATCTTCGGCTGGCTCCTCTCCCTGAACAGACTTAATACACGGGAGAATTTGTACAAGAAGACTATCATTGCCTCCGCAACTTGTCCTAGATGCGACCACTCCTTGTAAAGTCAGAACCACCTCTTCTTCGTTTGCCCTCGCGCAATGGAGGTATGGAATACTCTCCACATCCAGCCGACCTTCCACGACTTCTCCGATTTATGGACCACTCCAACGCCTGCTTGCCTTGACTCCTCTATTTGGCCGTCTATCGCTCTCATCATCCTTTGGAAAATATGGGATGCCAGAAATATCATGATCTTCAGACATATTGATCAACCCTCTTATGTAACTATTTCTAAAACTATGGACGACATCACTGTGTGGTCTCATCGTTGTAGGGATGAGGTTCAAAAAAGTCACGCCGGCTTGTGGCGTGACTACCTCTTGTCACGATGCTCGTGAAACCTGTTGCTGGTCTTTGAAGTAATATATTCAGGTGGGGATCCTCTCCCCCCGGTGATTGTTTCAAAAAAAACATTTCAATTTTTTTTCTCATTGACCTGAACTGACAATATGCGTACGGCCCTTTCTTCCAACAACAAGATGATAGCACCGTACAAAACAACAATGCAAAGGCTTGATATAATCATGTCGTGTAGTTAGTTGATGATAATGGCAGAAGCCTAATCCAAATGAACCAAAACTTTAGTGTGACCAGATGGAACCCAGACCATTAATCACGGTATCTTCAAACCAACACACATAGTACTTGCAGGGCCGGTCCTAAGATTTCGGGGGCCCGGGGCGAAACTAAAATTTTGGGTCCTTTATTATAAAATTTATGTATATATGAGATGATAATAAATAAATATTTTAAGTATACTCCAAACTATAACATTCATATAAAAATAATAATGTTTTCATGATATCTTAAAATTTCCTTTAAAAATTCCTAGAAGCAAAGTCCGTGACGATAGAATCGATATCAATCTCGTCTACTAACTTCTTCTCTATGCATAGAATTGCCAAACCATTTAACCTCTTCTGAGATATTACAGATCTCAAATAGTTTTTTTGAACAATTTACCGTACGGAAAACCCCTTCGGTGTAGATTTTTTATATTAAATTAGAAGAAGAAACTTTACAAATAGTTCTTCAATAATCTCAACTTTGAAAAACTTCTTTCAACTTATGCAACAGTCACTGGCATTGTAAATAAGATCCGATAAGCGATAAAAATATTAGGATAACAATATTAGCAGATTCATCATCATGATTACTCACATTGTCCTCTGTACCGGCAGTATATTTTGAATCAACATTAGTGTGTTCCCCCACAAGAACTAGCTCCAACTCATCTGGATTTCTCGTAGTGCTCGTGTTGCTCTTTAAAAAATTATGAAAAGATTCTCTCTTTGATTCTATTAATTTCTTATCTTGTTCTTTCCTTTTTTTATTTTCTAAGCACCGGATTTAGGCGCCATAATCAGTTAACCTCGCTCGCTACAAACAAGAAATCAAGAACAACAATTACTAACTAGAATTAAGAATTAAGAATTAAGAAATAAGAATTAAGACTGGGCGGGGGCAGACCAGCAGGCAGATTTGAAGATCATCGATGGCGGTCGATCGTAAAGGGCGTGAGGCAGGCCACTTGAGAGGCGATCAGGCGACTGGAGGCGATACAATCCAAGGGAGGCGATTAGGCGGCGGGACTCGGGAAGCAGGGCATGTCCGGTCGTGGGAAGCCGAAGCGAATAAGAGAGTCTAGAACAATTCCTAGAGTCGTCGAGTACTCAAGTCAAGCACATTCCTTGGTCGTGGTAAAGCGATGCGCCGATATTTGGGAGTTGTAGAATCTAGCGGTCGCTTCCTTGGCCTGGGAGTCGATCGTCGAGGCAGGCGAGCGATCAAGCCTGCGAGCGATCGATTCTTGTTTTCTGGTAGCAAGGGAGTCGATGTATAGCCCACAAAAAATGTCTTTTTTTACAATGTATAGTAGGCCTATAAATTTTTGGGCCCCTACTTTTTTTGGGCCGGGGCGACTGCCCTGCTAGTCCCCCCTTAGGACCGGCCCTGGTTACTTGATCTGATTGATAATGTCACATAATAGTGAACATGGAGTCAAGGCATATCTTATTTCATACATTCTCACAAACTTAAATTTATGGCCTAACAAGAAAAATGTTTAAAGTAAACTGATTTGATGTGCCATAAGGCTGATCTACTCTTCAGAGCTCGATATCTTGGAAACATGTTCTTCTGGACTTTTTCTTTTTCAGCGGGAAGTTCGTCGGGCACGAACCACATCTGGTTTTTCTGACATCATCTGTTTTACTTCGAGCTTGGGTGAAGAGCATGTCGCATGGTAGCTGTTTTCTATCAATGTCTATATCTTTCTGCATATGAATGGTGGTTATTTAAAATGAATCCGAGTAGGAAATTGAAGTGCTCGTAGTAATATTTTGGACAGTTTTTTCCTGTCCACCACTCTATGAACCTAAGAGCGGACATGCCACAAGAACTCCTGCCAAAAAGTAGCTAAACATGATTAGAATTGCATTAGTTGAGTTTATGAAATAAGATTACACTATGTTGATGAATGCGTACTGATCTTTCTGCTTTGGTAGTTTATCAATAATAGTTCTGTTCCACATGTGCACATCATAGTCCATGTGCACATAATAGTCTGGTCACTTGTGTGTTTTAGAAACTTCTTTGAGAGTTTCTTTTGCCATGTGTAAATATGCAACTATAACTTCAAGCTAAAACTGTTAGTTCAAGTCAGTAATGAATATAATATGAAAGCTTGAGTAGTCTTTCAGATAGGAAAGAATGAATATTTTGACAGTGTTTTGCAGTCCAGCGCTGGGACCCATGGAGGGAATTGAATTGAGAATCTGAATATCTCTGTCTTCTGGGTTTATGACTGCTATGTACCAGTGTGATGATCCACGGTTCAATGGTAAGAAAATCTGCAAAAGATATAGACGTATGAATTTGCACTAAATAATTGGTATTCAAATTTGAGTACATTGGTAATTTTGGTGAGTACCATGTCATGTATAAGGTTGTTAACTACTTTAGTCACCCAACACATCTTCTCCATTCGTTCCAGCCCCCTCCGTATGTACCCCGTGTGTCCATTACTCTTTAGAGTGGTAAACATGGATGGCCGCATCTAGTATCTAGCATTGCATGTAACAAAGTATATGGCTTACAATATATACTTAATCGAGATGTATAAAGCTAAGAGTTAAGCACTACCAAGCAATCCAGATATATGTCCAGACCATCCGGTAGATCAGCTGTTAGGAATTCTAAATCCTTTTACTTTAGAGTGATATCCTCTATCTGGATCAAGTTGCTTTAAACTCTTTTGATGTTTACCCATGCAATACTTTTGTCCCCATTTACATTTCATATGTGCATAAACAAGTATAAGATATACAAAGTGCAGTTTTGTAAAAGAAGATATTTCAACATTCGCTAGAAATTACCATCTGTGTCCTTCTCCTTTTGACATTGCTGCTTGTTGTGTTCATAGTACACATATGATGCTCCCTTCTTTATCATAGCGCCCCATTTCGGTCCTTCTTTATCATAGGCCGATTTCGGTTTCCTGCTAGACGGTCCTTGCAGTCGCTTTGCAATTATGTCATTTCCATCATCAGTAGAATCCATTTCATCCATCATCAGTAGAGTCCATTCCATCCATCATATGTAGCTGGGTGCATGTTAACATTGTCATGTGTTGCATTAGGGCCGTCGTGCCATGTGCACTTGTCTCCCGTACAATAGGATTTCTGCAACACCAAAAAATCAGATTGTAATTTGTATGTAACCTAGGAGTAGGCTAAATTTAATTAGAACACAGTAAATTAACTTAACTTCTTCATCTGGCATCTCTCCCAAAATGAACCCCTTATCTTCTAAAGTTTGCAAATACGTAGTTATTTTTTTAATATACTTGTTTCGTTTGCTCTTTTATGTCGGTCTAACCATCTTTTGAAGGCTTGAAATGCTTGTTTTCATCAGTATATGCCTTTTTGGTTAAACTGTTATCTATAATTTCTAATTGTAGTAGAATCCGATTGTTTATGCATTTATCCTACATAGAATGATGGTCAAGATAGTCGGAACACTTATCTTATTCAGCAAAGTTTTAAAAAGGTTGCCATAGCTTGTTCTTCGGGATGTGAGTCTAGCATGGTACGGCAGTTTGTGCATTACATATTCTACTTCGCTCATCAGGTGGGTTATTATAATCTGGTTAGAGAGACAAAATTAATTGTTAGTTCGTGTTAGTAAAGGAAGTGAATTGCGTAATACGTAAATGACATTGCATAAAGATGTCTGTCTCCAAATTTGACCTTCTCTCTCTTCCACCTTCTCATCCCAAAACTGAATGAAAGACTTTTCATGGCGAGAATAATCTATGTGTACACCGATCTTAGCTTCGGTCATGTAGAACTTCTCCCAGTAACACACCCTGTGAGAAGCAGCATACCAAAATAATAGGGTAACTGTATACAGATTAGCCTACAGATGGAAGGTGCTGGGGAGACGCTCACTGCTACAGTGGACCTTGACGGTGCGGAGGAGGAAAGGTACGTTGAGCCTGCCGTGGCCGATGAATCGGGGGAACCTGCCATGGACGGTCACTCGGCCCCCGGATGGTGGACCGCGGACTCAACCTCCATCCAAGCCATCTGCATAGCCGCTCCGGCGTAGTCCAGCCTTCTCCTCCTCCCATGCCGCCGGCTCCATCGCCATACGCACTAGCCGCGCCAGCCTTGTCCCGCTTTTGGACATCTGCGTCACGCCTTCCCATGCATGCCTCGGAGTTCAACACGTCAGGACGAACTCCTCGGGAGGAGCCGACTATGGAGCCGGCAAAATCAGCCACGGCGTGGCCAAAAGACGAAGGCATGGCACCAGCGCCGGAACTCTCAAGGCCCAAGCCTCAGCGCTAGCGCAGCAATGCGGCGTCCCGCCTGGGCTGCCCCGCCGAGTAGATGAGGTCAACCTCACGGAGTTGACCGCCATCGCCATTGCAGACCATGTCAAATATGGAGATTTGGGGCACCAGAACCTATGGTTGGGAATCAAATGGTGTTGAGGGCACGACGGAGCATTGAGAGGTGATGAGCTAGGATGGAAGGGGTGGAGTAGTGGTGAGTACAATTGGAACGCGGGGCTAAAATACCAAGTGGCATAGAAGTTCTAGAAAGGAACAGAAGGAACATCTGGTCTACGTGTGACCTCCAAAATAGGAGCATGTCATGCGTGTCGAGCCCAACCAAAACATTGCCATGCAGCTGACACGTTGAAGGACAGCAACCCACTAATCATGCATATGGACAAAAACCAATACTCAAGAGTACAATTCGTGGCAAAACAACAACCAACAAACAAAACCATCTGAACCATCAACCACAGACCCCCACCATGTGCCACCACTATCCCAGGCTTCTCCCATCCCAACTACGACCACACCATGCACCACAGCCAAACAAGTCGCAACAAAAAGTCATGATACATAAAAACAAAATCAAATCCAAATCCATGTGTAGGCTCAGTAGAGTGCATGCACGCACTGCCCACCACCTGACAATTTGTAAGGGAGAATGATTGCCTATCGAAGAACTTAAGAGCACCTGAAGATGTACACAGGAAGCAACGAAGAAGACCAGCGTACACACAAACCCATGGTACCATTGCTCAGCCAAGGCACATAAAAAAAGCTACATGAACCAAAACAAGAGACCCCCAAACCAATTCAGAGCAGCAAAACAACACGTGTCAAAACCTCCTAAATCATTTGGGCTCCCCAAAATTCTGAGAAAAAAGAGATGCTTCCTGATTTAAGATATGTATATATTATCAAACACCTAACATGCAATGCTCACATTCGATCCAAACTGCGCTGCAAGTCTTTTATTTCCATGGATATAATGTTCATGTACCAATAAACGTGTTACCAAGTGGGTACGATCGATCTATCGTGGTGTCAAGATCAGGAGAACTTGACGGGTATGGTTGTGTAGCCATTCGGCACACATAGAGCGGCCACCTCGAAGATTGGGAGGGCTTGCGGATAAACTTTCTTGAGCATTCTTTCAACGCTGCTGATGTGGCTATATGGGTCACGTAGGTCCCGCAGTACTATCTAGTTTATTTAACAAACACCTAAAATGAATACTCACATTTGATTTAAACTGGGCTCAAACTTGTTTCTTTCTATTAATCTAATGTTCATGTGCCAATAGACGTGTGCTAGCGAGTGGGTATAGTCAATCGTATCATGGTACCGAGATTAGCAGAACATGATCAGCATGGCTTCGTAACCATTCGGCGTGGTCAGAGAGGCCGCGTTGGGGCTTAGGAGGCCTCAGGGATAGACTTTATTAATCATTATTTCCCCGCTGCTGATGGGGCTAAGTGATAGATCCTGCGCGTCAAAGGAATACAAACTCAATTGTGGGTTGTGTACTGGGTCCTACATGTTAGAAGGCAATATATCTATTTGTTTTTATCACCGCTGACGGAGCAAAGGGAGGTCTCACATGAAAGAAAACGAGTTAAACAGACAAGTAAGCCCAACGTAACGGCAGTCAAGGTTGAGTCTATCCAAGGCACATCTGCGTAGGCTTGTGACATTTTTCCAATTGGTCGATTCGTAGTGGCCCAATCCCAATTTTCGAGGGAACTTGGGATATAGTCGTAATAAACCCATAAGAAAATGGGGAGTATCTATGTTTGATTAATTTTTTTCAAAAATTGCTAATTAGGATGTGCAGATGCCCGATCTGTACTGATCCAAAAACACGATGACGATCGGTGGCGTTTTGAGACCAGATCGCTGCTATGAACCTTGTGTTCACCAAGGGACAACACCCTAGAGTTCTATTATTTCTTCTTTGGATGCGAACGAGTAAATAACATAAAACCACTACATTTGTACTGAAATTTTGAAAAACCACCACTATACTTTTTTTAGAAAAACTAGCAATGGTGGCCCTCGCAATTGCGAGGGAAGCTCTTTATACTATTATTGTAGTGAGTAAGATATTTTTCTATAGTTTTACTTATTTTGTAGGATTCTTTAGGAATCCAAATGTTATTGTGAATAAAATATTCTATTATGGAACAAATTACTTTTGTGATAGATTTAGTAGTATAAATTATTACTAACCATATTTGTTATTTTTTGCATGATGTTAAATCATCTCACATATTTAAAATTCCATATAATTAAAATTTCGACTACAAGGATAGCTGATATTTCTATTGCTTTCTTGAATAGTTATATGATGTTGTCAGTCATTCGCATTATAATTCAAGGTCTGCCTGGGCAATAGCACGATAATATTTAGAATAGCAAAATATTTTTTCTCAATATAGTAACATTCCCTCTCGTTAGCCCCTCCTAGACCAACTAAACATTAAAATTTAATTTATTTTCTGTAGATCATTTTATTCCCACTTGGTTAATTCGTGATCCTAAAATATATGGTATTTTTCTTGTCTTGTTAAAGTAGACTGTCTAAACACGTTAAATTTCCAAGGTGCAATTTTGACCATTATTTTGGTTATGAATATGTTGTGGAGAACTAAAAAATTACGGAATAATGTCAACAATATACTCTCCCTTTTTATTTTTTTAGAAGTATTAGTTCTTAGGTAAATTCCATTATTTTGGTTTATAACATTTTTATCCTGGTAGATGCTGATTCTATCACTACAAAATTACAACGGTCATCAAATTTCCTTGGCAATTACCCCTCTAATCAACATGTAACCTAGGAATTCTAACTCTAAATTTCTCCATAATAGTTTGTTGGTAAACATTTATAATAAAATATACTCAATAAGTTGAACAAAAGAAACATTTACATATCGATTGTCAAGGTTAGAGAAATTGGATTGGAAGTTCTCTACAACCCTTTTTTTATTTCCAAATTGGTCATTATAGTTTTTCCCTCTATACGTGCTATATTCTAGACTTAAATTCACGTTTTCTCGCTCTCACTTACATTCAATTTCTGTGTCTTGTAAAATGAATGTGTTTCCATGGATGACACAGTATTGGCTGATGAGTAATTTATCTTAATAAATATATTCAAATTTAAAAATAAAAAATACCATGGAAAGTGACACAGTTGGGTGTTTGATAACATCCTAGAGAGGAATAGTAACACGATTGCATGCACATTTCAAGTCTTGGGTCGAGGTAATTACCAATGTCTAACCATTGCCGAGAAAACAGAAGAACTCACATCGGGGAGGGAATACTCGATGTCAGAGAGAAAGCTGTCGCTGCTTGACTGGTCGTCCTCGTCGTTCCAGGGCGGCATGGTGAATGCGGCCGCGGCGACACGTCGGCGACGGTGAGGAGAGAGAGAGAGGAAGATAGTGAGTGGAGAGAGAAGGAGTGGGGAAAGTGAAGTGCGTCAACTTTGCAGCATTGACTAAATTGGCATGCTATAATGGTTTAATTTATACAATGTTCCGTGGCTAGATTACTATCTCATATCTAATAGTTTTTCTCTTCCTTCGATCTAATTTGTAATATTAATCATGTACTTCCTTCTTCCCAAATTTTTTTGACTTATAGCAACATACGTAATCTTATGTACAGAATAATATAGGATTATGGTTTAGGGTCTAATGAATTGTTTATTGTACTAACCCCTTAACCCTTATTTCTAAATCCTAGACCCGTGCGTCCAATAGATCACTGTCTCCTACTTTTAAGTTTTTTTATTGATCCCACAGAGCATTATATTACATCATAATCATGTCCACTACAAGGTACTTATATATCACCTTGTTCAGTGATGGTTTCAATGAATGATATGTCCCAAAATCCCAACAGCTCACAACACATTATATTACAATCTCTCAACAATCATAATCTCAAAAACAAATTTATCACATCATCTCAGCAAACACAATCATGTCAACTACAATGTACTTGTGTCTTATTACAACAACGATGCTTTCATCAAGTGATATGTCCGAAAATCTCAACATCTCACAGAACACTGGATTGCAATCTCTGAACAAACACGACCACATCAACACAGTTTTAAAGCAACAACAATCTTTGTTACAAATACAGGCAGGGGAGCCCTGCGGTCTATCTGACAAGCCCTGGGTAGAAGCTCTCATCAGATCTGATCAACGTCTACCGCCTCGTTCTGTTCAGCCACAGCAGGAGCCTCTGCATCCACTACAACCTGTCTAACAACATCAGAAATGGCAGCCAGAAAGAACACCCTCCTGGTTTGCTTCTTTCGTCGTATAATCTACATCAAATCATCGGTATCCAAAACCTCTATGAACTCCTGCTTCTTATGATGCCACCACCGGAGTCGTGCCATCTGCTTAGGGCCAATAATGATTTCCTTACCAATCATCTCTCTCAGTTCAACAAGAGTTATGTTTTTGGAATCGGCGGCTATCCCCAGAGTACATGACGAAATTTGCTTACTAACTCCGCCATCAAGTTTTGATGTGTATGAATCCACCTCCAGGTATATATTGAACTTAGCTTGATCAGCATCGGGTGGTCCGTAAACTCGAGCAGCAGAAGCTCTGGCAGCAAGATCTCCAGTATCTGCATACATATCATCAATCATCGCTTCAACTTTTACGTGACGATCAGCTGCACAATACTCCCAAAGCATCTGAAGCTCATGGGAGTGCTCAATTTGCACATAGGTATCACTCATGTTACACCACACCAATTTTTCCCTCTGTCTGGATCCCCAAGAAATTCTAGAATGAAGCATATCTATCAGCTGGGAAACAGATACAACCTCTTTGTAGTTGACAAGCAGACGCACATCCTGCCCGAACACAACCCTCTCGCAACCAAAATCTAGTTTTGTAGTGTACTGGCGGACATGAACCGTTAACTCATATAGGTCCGCTGCATCGAAGCTGTTCCTAATTTGATTAAAAATGGGACCTTTCAGTTCATTCGACAGTACTTTGCAGTAACTAATCTATTTGCAAGAAAAGGAATGGATAAGAAAAATTCACCTCTCGCTCTTCTCCCGGGTGGTTTTCTTTGAGATCTGGGTTGCACGATCCCGCACTGCAGCCGAACACTCTGCCACCGGCCTAGCTTTTCTATTCAACCCGCTGCTCATAGGTATCCTGTTAGCAGACCCCGCCGCTGCTTCGCTTGTCTGGCGTTGTGCCTGAAACGCTGGCTCCGATGAAACTGAATCAGTCGCCAACGTAGCTACCACCTTGGCCTCGCTTGACATGTCGCCTCCAGATTCAGTGTGTGTGTGTGTGTGGGTGGGAGGGGGAGGGGGCGGGGAAAGTACAGTAAAACGACCGTCGCCACCGCGGAACCAGATTCAGTGTAGGGGGAGGGAGAAAAAGGACCGCCGCCGCCGGATTCAGTGTCGGGGCTTAGGAATGTACATAAATAGATTTGCCCATGCGGCACGTGGATGGTGACTTAGAAGGGGCACAACTAGGGCACGGCAGGTACTAATGTAACGAAATATCCCTGACATAACGGCTAAGATTTGAAAATATTTGGTTTGGCCACTATTTACTTGAAATGCCCCTCTCGGTAATTACCCCTCGAACTTTTCGAATCGCGGTGATTACACGCAACTCGGGCCCCGTGTTGCCTTCGCCTGCGAATATTTGGGCCGCAAAGTATTATCCCCATATTTTTGCTATACCGCTACATACGTATGTTTTTTCTGCTCCAACTGTAGTGTGGTTTTGCTATAATATTGTAAATATTTTGCTACAAGATGACCGGCGATAGTCTCTAGAGAAGTCGTTTTGCTAGGTAGCAACTTTTTGCCACAAAGTCTTCGGTGATGTACACGATTTTTTGCTACATTAGCACATTTTGCTTGCTACCACAATTTTTTGTTTTCACTATAATAGCGTAAAAAATTTGCTACAAGGTCTTCGGCGAGGTCTACCGACGAAAGTCCCGGCGAGTCTCTGACGAGATCGAATATGCTACATTAGCATAAAATTTTGCTACAGAGGTTTCTGGCGAGGTCTCCGACGAAGTGTCCAGTGAGGCGGTCTTTTTTATTCTATTTGTTGGAGTGAACTGTTTTTTGCTACACGTAGCAAAAGCGGAACAGTTTGTAGCAAACCGGGTCAATTGTAGCAAAAGCAGGATTTTACAGTTGTTTGGAGGACATGTGCCACGCTGGGACCCGGGGGTTTCAGGGCAATTATCCTCCGGGGGGACGCGTAGCAGTGTCTAAAATAATTTAGGTGATGTGGATCAACGTGGTACCTCGAAGCACACCATTATATTGGTTTTAGTATATGATAGATATATTTTAATCTATTGTTAAATTATAGCCATATATTTTAGATCTAACTATTAAAAATAATTTAGCTGATGTGGATCAACGTGGTGCCTCAAAACACACCATTATATTGCTTTTAGTACTCCCTCCGATCCATATTAGTTGACTCTAATTTAGATGTATCTATCATGTTAACTAATATGGGTAGGAGGGTGTATATAATAGATAGATGTGACCACTATTCTGTAGATTTTTTACAGTTCGCACTAAAACAATTTTGATGACCAATTGATTTACGACAAGTGGGACCTCGTTTCCATCCCATTCTGTTGAGGTGGATTGGAACCCATTTGTCATCTCAATTAATAAAATCCTGTGCCCAACCGCCCACGATCCCATATTTGATTAAAATATATCATAAAAAATAAAAAATATGATTAAAATATTGTATAGGCTCCTGTGCCCAACCGCCCACGATCCCCATATTTGACGTCGGTGGCCAAGGCCCCCGCCACCGTCCACCCCACCTACATCTTGCCGCCAGCACTACTACACGACAGTAGGTCTGGACTGCGAGCATGGCGGCCGCGAGCAGCTGAGGGTGGGGGCACGGGACGAGGCGGCGGTGGCGTTGTAGGAAGCATCCACGAGTAGCTGAGTACGGCGGCGCAACACAGGGCGGGGCACAACGGGGCAGTGACAGGGGACGACTGCGAGCAGCTGAGCGCAATGGTGCAGGATGGGGCGGCGGCGGCGACGCAGTAGGGAGCGTCAGTGTGTAGCTGAGCATGGCGGCGTAGCACGGAGCAGCGGTGGCGCAGCACGGGGCGGTGGCGGCGCATGACGGGGCAACGGTGGTGTGGCAGGGGACGGCCGTAAGCAGCTGAACACGATGGTGCAGGATGGGGCGGCGACGCCGCGACGGCGCAGCTGGGAGCATCCGCGAGTAGCTGAGCACGGTAGCGCAGCACGGAGCATGAGGGGAGTCCTCATTGTTAGAGTACGTGTACGTACACAACTAGAGATGGACTAGGACTTTAGAGATTATCTTGTAATCCAAGTCATAGGTTTCTTGTCCTTTAAGTTTGTACGTATATATATACTTTCATGAGTGTCAAATCAATACACCGAAATATTAGGGATTCAATATTTTCACATGGTATCAGAGCGGTTAGCCTCACGGCGCCGATCCTAGGTTCTTCCACCACTTCCGCATCGCGCCGCCCCCGGAGAGATCAATTTCCTCGGGGGCGTGGCACCCGGTCTCGATCAAAAATCGGATCGGTTCTTTAGACTAGATTAGATCAAATTTCAATTCTTAGTTCATAGATTAGATCAATTTTCGAATTTCCAATCTCTTAGATTAGATCCAATTTAGCTACACAATAAATCCCTAGACATAGGATTCTCATCCGGAGGAGATCAGTACAAAATCTTCCGTCAGATCAATCGTACTCAATGGCACTCAATGGCGGTGCACGACACATCGGCCGCCCGGCGCTCAGCACAAGGTGTCCACGCACGGTACTTTCAGAGGCGCACGACACTCCGGCCACCTGGTGCCTCACGTAGCCTATGTGATCCACGCAACCTGTGTGAGAGATCGGCTTCCCGGAGGCGCTCGGCTCACATCCAGGAGGCAGGGGTCCGGGACATGCAAACAACATAGATCGGCAAAGCCAGCCAGCCATGTGTAGGGTTTCGTAGCATGGAAAACAAAAAATTTCTACCGCATATAAACAAACAAGCTAAGATCTATCTACTATATTGTAGTAACGAGTCGATGGAATAACTCACCCTCGAAGATTCCAAAGTGTTTAACGAGAGCGGATTCTCGTGGATGATGTAGTCGTACTCTTGCCGATCTCAAGATCGCGTAGACGATCCTTCCGACGCTGCGTTCCGGCAGCGCTTCCGCAGTCGGTCACACGTTCGGTACTCGACGAAGACCTTCCTCTCCCTTGTTCCAGCAGGCAGCGGAGGTTGTAGCACTCTCCTCGCGATTCCGGCAGCACAACGGCGTGGTACCGGAAGTAGAGGGGAAATCTCGCAGGGCTTCGCCTTAAGCTGGAGCGAGTATGGTGGACTATGAGAGAGATCCTCGGCGATCTAGGGTTTAGACGCACCAAGGAGGGGGCAAGGCCGGCGGCTAGGGTTTTACCTAGGCCGCGGAGAGTTGCCCTAGGCGGCGGCTATATGGTGGGCGGCGGCGGCTAGGGTTAGGGTTTAGAGGGCGTGGTGTTGTGTACTTGGAGGGGCAGCCCTGCCCCTCCTTATATAGGTGGAGGGGGCGCGCCAAGGGGAGGGGAGTCCCTCCCCAACTCGGTCTCCAAGTGGGCCGGCGGTGGAGGGAGGGAACTCCTCCCCAAGTAGGTTTCCTACTCTCCCTCCACCTCACAAAATAGCCGTTTGACTTTTCAAATTGGCGTTTGACTTTTCAAACTAGGATTTGATTTAACCCTTTATTTTGTTCAGCGATGACACCTAGTACATGATGCAATCATTCCAACTTGTTATGACACATTCATGTACCCTTCCCCTCCGGAGTGCCGGACATTCCGGAACCTTCTAGAACATTCCCGATGAAAACACCGGAACCATTCTCCAACCCCGAAACAGGACTTTCCTTATATGAATCTTATTCTCCGGACCATTCCGGATCTCCTCGTGATATCCCGGATCCCATCCGAGACTCCGAACACATTCGGTCTCTTACTCATCATTCCATAACTACTCAAACAACGTCGAATCCTTAAGTGTGTCTCCCTACGGTTCGTGAATTATGCGGACATGATCGAGACACTTCTCCGATCAATAACCAATAGAGGAATCTGAAATTCATATGGCTCCCACATATTTCTACGATTACTTTGCGATCGAATGAACCATTTACATACGATACCAATTTCCCTTTGTCTCACGATAGTTTACTTATCCGAGGTTATGATCGTCGGTATCTCTGCATACCTAGTTCAACCTCGTTACTGATAAGTACTCATTTTTGTTCCCGTGATATGTGATCTTTGTGAGCCAGTCACATGCTTGCAAGCTAATTGGATGACATTCCACCGAGAGGGCCCAGAGTATATCTATCCGTCATATGGATGGACAAATCCCACTCTTGATACATGTGTCTCAACCAATACTTTTCGAACACTCAATGCCACCTTTATAGCCACCCAGTTACGGTGTGGTGTTTGATGTCATCAAAGCATCCTTCCGGTGAAGGTGATATGCATGATCTCATGGTCGAAGGAATTAGGTTACTATGTATCAGAAAGCATATAGCAATTGAACTATTAAAATGACTTGATCTTTATGCTAAGCTTATCTATAGGAGTATGTCCACCATATCATTCTCCTAACGATATGATCTTGTTGTTAATAACATCTCAATGTTAATGATAGGGAAACAACAATCATTTATTAACCAACAAGCTAGTATTATAAAGAGGATTTACTAGGGACTCTATTTTAGTTTACAAATCACACAAGTATTAATGTTTCCTTGTTAATACTATTATAGCATGAATGTAAACATTTATCATAAACACAAAGATATAATAATAACTATATTTATTATTGCCTCTAGGGCATATCTCCAACAGTCTCCCACTTGCACTAGAGTCATCTAATCTAGATTACATGGTAATATACCGAACACCAATGGCAGTTTGGTGCTGGTCATGTTTTGCCCTCGGGAGAGGTTTAGTCAACGGATCCACCACATTCAGATCTGTGTGTACTTTGCAAATCTTTATGTCCCCATCTTGGACATGTTCTCGAATAGCGTGAAAACGTAGCTTGATGTGCTTCAGCTTCTTGTGTGACCTTGGTTCTTGCGCATTGGCTATGGCACCCATGTTATCACAGTAGATTTACATTGGGTCCAGCGCACTAGGAACCACACCGAGCTCTGTAATGAACTCTTTCATCCATATTGCTTCTTGTGAAGCCTCCGAAGCAGCCATGTATTTCGGTTCAGTTGAAGATCTCGCCACAACGCTTTGCTTTGCACTCCTCTAGCTAACTGCTGCACCATTCAAAGTAAATACGTATCCAGATTGTGATTTAGAATCATCCGGATCGGTGTTCCAACTAGCATCGGTGTAACCATTTACAACGAGCTGTTCATCACCTCCATAAGAAAGAACCATATCCTTAGTTCTACTCAAGTACTTAAGGATGTTTTTGACCGCTGTCCAATGATCCACTCCTGGATCACTTTGATATCTGCTAGTTAAACTAACAGCATATGCAATGTCGGGTCTAGTACATAGCATGGCATACATTAGAGATCCTATGGCTGAGGCATAGGGAGTTTTACTCATCCTTTCTCTATCTTCTGCCGTTGTCGGACTTTGAGTTTTACTCAAGGTCGTATTGGGCAACATGGGCAAGAACCCTTTCTTGCTATCTTCCATTCCAAACCTCTTTAGAACTTTGTCCAAATATGTACTTTGTGACAATGATATTAGGTATCTCGATCTATCTCTATAAATCTTTATGCCTAATATGTAAGCTGCTTCGCCAAGATCTTTCATTGAAAAACTATTATTCAAATATTCCTTGACACTATTAAGAAGGTCTACATCATTCCCAATCAACAATATGTCATCTACATATAGTATTAAGAATGCTACAGAACTCCCACTCACTTTCTTGTAAATACAAGCTTCTCCATAAGTTTGTATAAATCCAAAACTTTTGATTACCTTATCAAAACGTTGATTCCAACTTCGGGATGCTTGCTTCAATCCATAAATGGACCTTTGAAGTTTGCACACCTTGTTAGCATCTTTAGGATCGACAAAACCTTTGGGTTGCATCATATACAACTCTTCATCAATGTATCCATTGAGGAACGCTGTTTTGACATCCATCTGCCATATCTCATAATCATAATATGCAGCGATTGCTAACATAATCCTCACAGACTTTAGCTTCGCTACTGGTGAGAAAGTCTCATCGTAGTCAACTCCTTGAATTTGTCGAAACCCTTTTGCGACAAGTCGAGCTTTATAGACAGTAACATTACCATCAGCATCTGTTTTCTTCTTGAAAATCCATTTGTTCTCGACAGCCTTCCGGCCATCCGGTAAGTCCACCAAAGTCCATACTTGGTTTTCGTACATGGATCCAATCTCGGATTTCATGGCTTCTCGCCATTTATTGGAATCTGGGCGCATCATCGCTTCCTCATACGTCGCACAGGGTCATCGGTGTTGTCCACCAACATGACACTCATAACGGGATTATACCAATCAGGAGTGGTACGAGTTCTCGTTGACCTGCGAGGCTCCGTAGCAACTACAACCGAAGTTTCATGATCATCATCATTAGCTTCCTCTCTTATTGGTGCAGGCACCACAGGAACTTCTTCCGGTGCTGTGCTACTCGCAATTTCGAGAGAAGGTTCGACAACCTCGTCGAGTTCTACTTTCCTTCCAGTCACTTCTTTCGAGAGAAATTCCTTCTCTAGAAAGGATCCATTCTTGGCAACAAAGATTTTGCCTTCGGATCTATGATAGAAGGTATACCCAATAGTTTCCTTCGGGTATCCTATGAAGACGCATATTTCCTCTTTGGGTTCAAGCTTGTCCGGCTGTAACTTCTTTACATAGGCTTCGCAACCCCAAACTTTAAGGAAAGACAATTTAGGTTTCTTCCCAAACCATAATTCATACGGTGTCGTTTCAACGGATTTAGATGGTGCCCTATTTAAAGTGAATGCGGTTGTTTCTAATGCATAACCCCAAAATGATAGCTGTAAATCTGTAAGTGACATCATAGAACGAACCATATCTAAGAGAGTTCGATTACGACGTTCGGACACACCATTACGCTATGGTGTTCCCGGCGGTGTCAATTGTGAAAGTATTCCGCATTTCTTCAAATGCTCGCCAAACTCGTAACTTACATATTCACCTCCACGATCAGAACGTAGAAATTTAATCTTCTTGTTACGTTGATTCTCTACCTCACTTTGAAATTCCTTAGACTTCTCAAAAGTTTCGGACTTATGTTTCATGGAATAGATATACCCATATCTACTCAAGTCATCCGTGAAGGTAAGAACATAACGATAACCACCGCGCGATGCTACACTCATTGGACCACACACATCGGTATGTAATAAGTCTGTAGCTCGCTCCATCATACCAGAAAATGGAGTCTTAGTCATTTTACCCATCAGACATGCTTCGCATCTTTCAAGTGATTCGAAATCAAGTGATTCAAGAAGTCCATCGGAATGGAGTTTCTTCATACGCTTCACTCCAATGTGACCAAGACGACAATGCCACATATAGGTCGAGTTATCTCTTGATTTCAAACGTTTAGCCTTAATGTTATTAATATGTGTATTTCCACTATCGAGATTCAATAAGAATAGACCATTTATCAAAGGTGCATGTGCATAAAACATATTACTCATATAAATCGAACAACCATTATTCTCGGACTTAAACAAGTAAGCGTCTCGCAATAAACAAGATCCCGATATAATGTTCATGCTTAACGCAAGCACCAAATAACAATTATTTAAGTATAAAACTAATCCCGATGGTAGATGAAAAGGTAGCGTGCCGACCGCGATCACATCAACCTTTGATCCATTTCCCACGCGCATCGTCACCTCGTTCTTCGCTAGCTTCCATTTATTCTGCAGCACCTGTTTCGAGTTACAAATATGAGCAACCGAACCAGTATCAAATACCCAGGCACTACTACGAGTACTAGTGAGATACACATCAATAACATGTATATCGGATATACCTTTCTTCTTGATGTTGCCGTTCTTAAAATCCGCCAAGTACTTTGGGCAATTCCGCTTCCAGTGA
This sequence comes from Avena sativa, assembly GCA_916181665.1. Classification (NCBI taxonomy): domain Eukaryota; kingdom Viridiplantae; phylum Streptophyta; class Magnoliopsida; order Poales; family Poaceae; genus Avena; species Avena sativa. The sequence continues at coordinate 50,993,489 of OV702285.1, read as the reverse complement.
CCTTCTCCCTTTGCAGTAAAAGCACTCAGTATCAGGCTTAGGTCCAGCCTTGGTCTTCTTCGTCGGCGCGGTAACTTTCTTACCACCCTTCTTGAAGTGTCCCTTTTGCTTAGACTTGCCTTTCTTGAATTTGGTGGTCTTATTAACCATCAAAACTTGGTGCTCTTTCTTGATCTCCACTTCTACAGATTTTAACATGGCAAAGAGTTCTGGCAACTGTTTGTTCATGTTTTGCATATTGTAGTTCATCACAAAGTTCTTGTAACTTGGTGGTAGTGATTGGAGGACACGATAAATCCCCAAAGCATTAGGAATCACTATACCCAAGCTTTTAAGTTTGTTTGCGTGCCCAGACATCTTAAGCACATGCTCACTGACGGAGCTTCCCTCTTCCATCTTGCAGTTAAAGAACTTTTCAGAAGCCTCATAGCTCTCAATTGCCGCATGAGTCTCAAAGATCAATTTGAGATCACGGGCAATATCATGTGGGTCTGAATTCTCAAACCTTTTCTGAAGCTCCGATTCTAAACCATACAAGATAGCACACTGAACTGTGGAGTACTGAGTCTTCCGAGCGAGGTAAACATTCTTTACTTCATCGGTAGCAGTAGCTGCAGGTGGGTCACCCAGCGGTGCATCCAGCACATAGGTCAAATTACCAGCAGTGAGGACAATCCTCAAATTGCGGAACCAATCCGCGAAGTTGCTTCCATTGTTTTTCAACTTTTCTTTCTCTAGGAACGCATTAAAATTGATGGTAGGGGCCGCCATTGATCTACAACATATTTGCACTAGTTTAGACTAAGTTTATGACAAATTGAGTTCTAATTAATAGTTAAATTAATCTAGGTGAACTCCCACTCAAAACAATATCCCTCACATTGTTTTAGTGATCAGACGAACCAAATCCACCACATCAACACCGATCATCACGAGAGTTGATGTAGCTTCAATGGCGAACAATCGACATGTTCATCATATCTACTATATGATTCATGCTTTACCTTTCGGTGATCCGTGTTCCGAGACCATGTCTGTACATGCTAGGCTCGTCAAGATCAAACCTTAGCTTCCGCATGAGCAAATCTGGCTTGCCCATGTTGTATACACTTGCGGAATCTAACACACCCGATCATCACGTGGTGCTTCGAAACAACAAGCTTTAGCAACGGTGCTTACTAAGGATGAACACTTAAGAACTTGAAATTCATGTGCATGAGGCATCATCTTATAATGCTACCGTCGTTAACTAAGCAATACAAGATGCATAAAGGATTAACATCACATGCAATTCATAATATGTGATATGATATGGCCTTTCTTCTTTGTGCTTCCGATCTCCATCTTCAAGCACGAACATGATCTCCATCATCACCGGCATTGCATCAAGGTCAATGATGCCGCTCCATGGTTGTCGTCCACCAGCTTCAACTATTACAACTACTTTGAATAGACACGCGGGTCTTAACAGAAATTAAAGACAACCATATGGCTCCTGCCGGTTGCCAACTTACAATAAGGAACATTGCATACATCAAATATAATCACAATCATGGCCATATCACATCACAGCACACCCCTGCAAAACAAAGTTAGACGCCTCTACTTTTTTTGCATGTTTTACGTGGTTTGGGGCTTTCAATAAGTGTCGTTCTAACTTACGAACAAGAACCACAACATTGATACTAGTATTGTCAATCAGCCGTTGTAAATTGAATCTTAACTATGTTGGGAGAAACAGGCACCCGCAAAGCCACTTACGCAATACAAGTTGCATGTCAAGCGTGGAGCAAGTCACATGAACGATGTCATGTAAGGTTAGCCCCGGCCGCTTCATCCCACCATCCCGCAAGATGCAAAGTACACAAGAAGCAATCGACAACAAAAGCATCAACGCCCACAATGACCATTGTGTTCTACTCATGCAACAGATCTACATATAGACACGGCTCTGATACCACTGTAGGGTTTCGTATCATGGAAAACAAAAAATTTCTACCGCATACAAACAAACAAGCCTATCTACTAGATTGTAGCAACGAGTCGATGGAATAACTCACCCTCAAAGATTCCAAAGTGTTTAACGAGAGCGGATTCTCGTGGGTGATGTAGTCGTACTCTTGCCAATCTCAAGATCGCGTAGATGATCCTTCCGGCGCTGCGTTCCGGCAGCACTTCCGCAGTCGATCACACGTTCAGTACTCGACGAAGACCTTCCTCTCCCTTGTTCCAGCAGGCAGCGGAGGTTGTAGCACTCTCCTCGCGATTCCGGCAGCACAACGGCGTAGTACCGGAAGTAGAGGGGAGATCTCGCAGGGCTTCGCCTTAAGCCGGAGCGAGTATGGTGGACTATGAGAGAGATCCTCGGCGATCTAGGGTTTAGACGCACCAAGGAGGGGGCAAGGCCGGCGGCTAGGGTTTTCCCTAGGCGGCGGCGAGTTGCCCTAGGCGGCGGCGGCTATGGTGGGCGGCGGCGGCTAGGGTTAGGGTTTAGAGGGCGTGGTGTTGTGTACTTGGGGGGGGGGGGGCAGCCCTGCCCCTCCTTATATAGGTGGAGGGGGCGCGCCAAGGGGAGGGGAGTCCCTCCCCAACTCGTTCTCCAAGTGGGCTGGCGGTGGAGGGAGGGAACTCCTCCCCAAGTAGGTTTCCTACTCTCCCTCCACCTCACAAAATAGCCGTTTGACTTTTCAAATTGGCATTTGACTTTTCAAACTAGGATTTGATTTAACCCTTTATTTTGTTCAGCGATGACACCTAGTACATGATGCAATCATTCCAACTTGTTATGACACATTCATGTACCCTTCCCCTCCGGAGTGCCGGACATTCCGGAACCTTCTAGAACATTCCCGATGAAAACACCGGAACCATTCTCCAACCCCGAAACAGGACTTTCCTTATATGAATCTTATTCTCCGGACCATTCCGGATCTCCTCGTGATATCCCGGATCCCATCCGAGACTCCGAACAACATTCGTTCTTTTACTCATCATTCCATAACTACTCAAACAACGTCGAATCCTTAAGTGTGTCTCCCTACGGTTCGTGAATTATGCGGACATGATCGAGACACTTCTCCGATCAATAACCAATAGAGGAATCTGGAAATTCATATGGCTCCCACATATTTCTACGATTACTTTGCGATCGAATGAACCATTTACATACGATACCAATTTCCTTTTGTCTCACGATAGTTTACTTATCCGAGGTTATGATCGTCGGTATCTCTGCATACCTAGTTCAACCTCGTTACTAATAAGTACTCTTTTCTCGTTCTCGTGATATGTGATCCCTTGTGAGCCAGTCACATGCTTGCAAGCTAATTGGATGACATTCCACCGAGAGGGCCCAGAGTATATCTATCCGTCATATGGATGGACAAATCCCACTCTTGATCCATGTGTCCCAACCAATACTTTCTGAACACTCAATGCCACCTTTATAGCCACCTAGTTACGGTGTGGTGTTTGATGTCATCAAAGCATCCTTCCGGTGAAGGTGATATGCATGATCTCATGGTCGAAGGAATTAGGTTACTATGTATCAGAAAGCATATAGCAATTGAACTATTAAAATGACTTGATCTTTATGCTACGCTTATCTATAGGAGTATGTCCACCATATCATTCTCCTAACGATATGATCTTGTTGTTAATAACATCTCAATGTTCATGATAGGGAAACCACAATCATTTATTAACCAACAAGCTAGTATTATGAAGAGGCTTTACTAGGGACTTCAATTTAAGTTTACAAATCACACAAGTATTAATGTTTCCTTGTTAATACTATTATAGCATGAATGTAAACATTTATCATAAACACAAAGATATAATAATAACTATATTTATTATTGCCTCTAGGGCATATCTCCAACACCATGATCATGTACGAGGCGGATCAGCTTGACATGCGCTGGCCGAGGCTACTACAACTATACCGACCATCGATGTTGTTCTATCAAGCGCGACATCATCGACACCAAGATCTGCACTATTTCGCCACACGACTATATCGACATCAAGATCTGCACTGCATCAAGCCGGACTACATCGACCCAAACATCTATGTCAAGTTGTACGACTACACCAAGATCTTCATCGAGCACATCCACGGAGAAGCGACATCGACATCATCCACACGCCAGGCCGGTGTGGAACACTACTGCGTCGACTTCTCCGACATCAAGGCTTCGACATCATCGTCGCCACAAGGGACGCCTTCAAGCGACGATCATCGCCGACACGCCTACTCCTACATCGCCGACAACATCATCGCCAAGGTCTATATCAATGTGGTCTTCATCAACATCTTCGTCGACACATCGTCACCGCCGCTATATCCGTCCACACGATGGACATACAACTACGACGCCCTCTGACAGTACAACTGCAAGGCACGATGACAGCATCGCCGCGTCCACGACCCCGACGACTGTAACAACAAACCGACATCACAATTGTGACGCCCTACGACCGCGCATATGGTTCTGGCAAAACCTTGTGTGCTTGGTGGGTTCCTCCGGTCCTGGCAAAACTGGTGGTCTCACTTATGACCGCGTCCAAGAGACACCCCGACGGTACCTCTACAAGGTGCAAAATGTCCACAACTGCAGCTTCGTCAACAACAACAAAAAACCGTGCAATTTTTTGCGCCTCTGGCAATGGCGGCCACACCACTACAACGACTACGACATCGACCACACCTACATCGACCACGGCTATATCACGATCGGCTACCTCGACATCGACATCAAGAACAACGTCTACAACAACTCAAGAACTTCAGTCAACAGCGTCTGCATCGTCACTTGCGTCCACGCCACTCCCGCTGTGACTACGGGAGGGAAGAGAGGCACTAGAAGGGGACGCAGTCACCGCCCCTAGGTGCCAGCCATGATCATATCCACACAGGTCATGATGACAAGGAGGTGAAGACGACGGAAGCGCGAGACTTCAAATCCAGTCGCAAGCGTCCGCTTCACTCCCGCTCCGACTAAGGGGGATGTTAGAGTACGTGTACGTACACAACTAGAGATGGACTAGGACTTTAGAGATCATCTTGTAATCCAAGTCATAGGCTTCTTGCTCTTCAAGTTTGTACGTATATATATACTCCCATGAGTGTCAAATCAATACACCGAAATATTAGGGATTCAATCTTTTTCACACTCATCTCCGTCTTCATCTCCATCTCCTCCGAGATCCTCCATCGGTTCATGAGTTTACATTCTCATGAGAGGAAGCCTATGATTTCTTGTCCTCCGACGAGCTTAACCTCCTGAACTTGTCCTTGGTCGCGCCGACTGCGGAGGCCAGGCCGCCCTTCGGTTCGCCCTCCGTGTGGCTAAGTCCATCTCTTGTATACCACATCATAAAAAATAGGGCAGTACTACGCGTCCCTCAAAGATATTTCCCTAAAATCCTCCGGGTCCTCCTGCTAACACGGGATCTAAAAAATCCCAAGAATCCCGCTTTTGCTACAAATATACCCGTTTTTGCTACAAATAGTCCCGTTTTAGTTACATTGTTCGGCTCAGAAAATATAAAAATAGACTGGATCTCGTCGGAGACCTCGCCGGCGACCATGCAGCAAGAAAGTTGTGCTAATGTAGTAAAACCGACTTCGCGGGAGACTCGTCGGAGACTCTCGCCGGAAAAATATTGCCCGATATCTCGTAGCAAACAATTTACGCTATTGTAGCAAAAACACAAAACGAGTGTAGCAAAATATTTTTTCTAATGTAGCAAAAGGGATATCGCCGGAGACATCCCCGGAGACTCTCGTTGGAGAACTCGTAGCAAAACCGTAGAGATTGGTTATAGCAAAAAGGTTATACGAAAGTAGCAAAAAATATATTAATATATAGCAAAAATAATATGCTAAGATAGCAAAACGTTCGTAAACAAAGACAAAAGTAGCGACACCGGTCAACTCAAGTAGCAAGCAATCTAAACTGTGGTAGCAATGTCGGACGCCGTACGTAGCAAAGTCGTCTGTCATCAATAGCATCTCCAGCATCTCCAAAGCACAACCACCGGCGCGGCAGCACAACCCCACGGACTGCCCGGAGCTCCACATGGCAACACAGCCGGACGAAGCTTTGCAGAGAGGCACGCTCGGGGTGGAGGCGGAGCAGCGGGATCCCTCGGGCGTCGTCCATGGCGGGTGGACTCCATCAATGGGGGCGGGCGGGGCTGCTGCGGGTTGGAGGCGGAACAGCGGGACGACCTAGGCGGAAGCCATGGCCGATGGCCGCCATCTCCGGCGAGAGGAGCGCGGCGGCACGGTAGTGTTTTCCTCGACGGAGCGGCGTCCTTGGCGGGTGGCCTCCATTAACAGGGGCAGGCAGTGCTGCTGCGGTTTAGAGGCGCGGCAGCAAGGTGCCCTAGGCGGTGGCCATGGCCGCCATCTCCAGCGAGAGGAGCACAGCGGCGTGGTGGCAAAAGCTGCATCGGCAGCGAGATGCCGTACAGGACTAGACAGAGGATAAGGTAGCTGAAAAACGAACGGGAGGTTGAAGGCTAGTCCAACTCACGCACGCTATCAAGGGAGAGCGACCCGGGGATCGTTTGATCCCCTGGGGGACTAGTATCATTTTCCTAAAAAATATGTGTCGTGTCATGCATTGCGTTAGAGCATCTCTAACTGAGCCGAACTGTAAATCGTGTTTATAGAGCACGGCGAACATCATTTACAGTTTGAAAACAACAGCGGCGCAGATACTATAAACCTGAACCGTATCATGCGGGACCCACCGTTTTCTTCATTGTTTTTCTTGATCCTCTTACCCGCCGCATGGGGCTCCCCACGCCGGCCCTCCCCATCTAGGGATGGCAATGGGGCCCCGATACCCGCTAACCCGACGGGTAACCTCCTTAAATGGGGCGGGTCTGGTAAAAAATTAGACCCGCCAAATTATACGGGCGGGTATGGAGAAGCCAGACCCATACCCGCAGACCCGCCATCAGTCAAACAAATTTTCTAGATTCATACAAATAGCCTCAACGACTGGCCCACCATCAGCCTACCCATGCGTCACAAGCTCCCAGCCCACCATCCTTTCGTAGGGCTTATCCTGTTGTGACCCTGCAGTCGCCACCTCCTCCCTAATCCTGCACGTGCCGCCTGCCTCGCCCCTCTTCTGTCTGCGCTGCCACCCGCCTCTCGCCTCTGCACTGCCGCCACGCATCTCTGCGCTGCTGCGCCGCCGCCTCTCGCACCTCTGGGTGACTGTGATGCCTCGCCGTCGACCGCCACGCGTCTCTGCGCCTTTACGCGACTACGTCGCCTCGTGCCTTTGCGCGACTACGCCGCCTCGCTGTCGCCGCCTCGTGCCTCTGCGCCATCGTCGCCGCCGCCTCGCGGGACCTGGACGCGGGTACCCGTCGGGTTCCGGGTACCCGGCGGGTGGCGGTTCAGGGGAAATTTTTGACCCGACAACGTAAGTGGGGCGGGTTGAAGGGAATATGCCACGGGAGGCAATAATAAAGTGTTTATTATGTATATTCCAAGTATATGATAGATGTTTATTTTACATGCTATAATTTTATTAATACAGAAACATTAATACATGTGTGTTTAATAAACAAACAGAAAGTTCCTAGTTATGCCTCTCTCATAAACTAGCTCATTGATTAACAAGATGATCAAGGTTTCCTGATCATGGACATTGGATATTGTTAATAACAAGGTCATTAGTGTAATGGTGTGATGAAAATTCATCCGTAGTATAGCATTACGATGAAAGTCATTGAGTTTATATTGATATAACATCATACGAAGTGATCCTAATCCTTAGACCATGATATCATGTCAATCACTAACACTAGAAGAGTATCTTGATAACATCAAACATCACACCGTAACAGGGTGATTATAAAGATGGGTTCAGTACTACTAAAGTGTTATGTTGAGGCTCATGGATCGAGAGTGGAATTTGTTCATCCCGATGACGGATAGATATGCTCTGGACCCTCTCGGTGAACATTGATTAGCTTGCAAGCAAGTGATTTGATCACTAGAATGTTATATCACGGGAACGAGAAAAGAGTACATGTCAGTAACGAGATCAAACTAGGTATGGAGATACCTATGATCGAATCTCGGACATGTAATATATCGCGAAATAAAGGTATTAAGATACTAGCGTAAAAGGTTCTCGCGATCACTAGAAAGTCATCGCTGAATGTGTGGGAGTTAGTATGGACCTCCAGGTCCCGCTTCTGATTATTGATCGGAGAGGGGTCTCGATCATGTCCGTATTATTCGCGAAACGTAGGGTGACACACTTAAGAGACATTGACATCCATCTTGAGAAAAAGTTTCATGCTGAAAAGAATAACAAGCGCAGGAATTTATTTCACTAGATACCGAAACGGGTTTTTGGGTGAAATTGCAGAAAGTGTTTTTGCATGTGAAATGAAATACTAGCAAGGGGTTATATGTGAATGTTTGTCATTAAAGTAATTGACAAATTTTTTGAATAAATAAAAGGAGTTTTGTTTAATGAGAGTTTGCATTAAATTTGGTGGAAATTTAATGGGAATTTGAGTGGGTTTTTGAGTGGAGGGAATTAAAAGGCATTTGAGTGAATGGAGTGTCCACCCACATGAATGAAGGAGGGGAGGGGGCAGCCCCCATGGCCGGCGGCCATCCCCTTGGGTGCCCCCTCCTCCTATAAAAGGAGCCCCCTCTCCTCTCTCTCACTCACACCTCCTCGTGAAGGATCTCTCTCTCCCCTCTAGTATTTATCCCCCATGGTCTCGGACTAGCGAGATACATGTTCCCGGTGCCTATTCGGCAATAAAGAGTTTTCCTTCCGCTGCATCACTCGAGCGAGGAGACGGAGGTTGCTAGGTGCCTCGAACGTGTGTGCGAGAACGTATGCGCCGCTGATTTGCGGTGCGAGAACGTTAAGCTTTGTCGGTCTTCAAGGGTATGTTCTTTACGGATATACATCCGCCCGTTGATTGTATCTAGTAGATAGATCTTGGTACATAATTGTTCCCATCGTAGGAAATTTTTTGTTTTCTATTCTGCGAACCCTACAGTAGTATCAGAGCCGGATCTATGCGTATATGCTTTGCACGGGTAGTACACATATGAGTATGTGGGCAATGATGATCATGTTATTGCTAATTAGTTGTACTTTGGATATTGGTGGTATAGTGGGATGAAGCGGCCCGGAGAAACTTTACATGTTCTCGCACATGAGACATGTTCCACGCTTGACATGCAACTAGTTTTGTATAAGTGGCTAGCGGGTGTCTGTCTCTCCTACTATAGTAAATATCTAATTTGCAACGAGTTGTCAACAATTTGGTTATCCTCGTTGTGGTTCATGTTCGTAGGTATGAACGGTTCTATTTTTGAAAGCCCTAAGCCACGTAAAACTTGCAATGGATAAAGTAGAGGCGTCTAGTTTAGATTGTTGCTGAGCTAGTATCATGATATGGTGATGTTGTAAGTAGAAGTATAAGTCAATACTGTTACAACACACATAACGTGTAAGTTCCATAGACCTTGGCCTTACACATAGAGTTATGATAGTGATCATATCACGATGCACATGATGGACATCAAGTGCGGGAACCATATCATTTCACTTACAAACATGTGATGTTTGATTGCATCCTATATTGCTTGTTTGGCGTTTTATTGGCATAATAAGATGATCCCTCGTTTAGATATCAAGATAAAAATGTGTTCTTCCTTAAGTATGCACCGATTATGTTTTCGTCGCTCCAAGACATCACGTGATGATCGGGTGTTCTTGGATCCACGACCATATTTCGGGTGTAAGACAGTTACACACGCGAATACTAAGGTTCTAACTTGGCATGCCTAGCATGTACAGACATGGCCTCGGAACACGGACCGAAAGGTTAAGCATGATTCATATAGTAGATATGATTCCCATTTGATGCTCGCCTTTGAAGCTACACCGACTCACGTGATGATCGGACTTGGTGTAGTGGATTTGGTTCATGTAATCACCAAAAAGGTACGAGGGATGTCGTTTTTGAGTGGGAGTTCATTCGTAATTTTGATTAGTTGAACTCAATCTATCATAAACTTAGTCTAAACTTTACAAATTCTGTTGTAATGGCACCACCTGCTTTTAATTTCAATGTGTTCATGGAGAAAGAGAAACTTGCAAAGAACGGTATCAACTTTACCGAATGGGCCATGAATTTGAGGATTCTCCTCTCTGCTGCACAGAAGAAATATGTGCTAGAAGTTCCGCTAGGCCCCCCACCGTTCGATGATGCCCCTGACGAGGAGAAGAATGTCTATCAGACTCGTCAGGAGGACCATAACTTAGTTCATTGCGACTTATTGTATGGGCTAGAGCCAGAACTTCGAAAGCGTTTCGAAAACGGCAATGCATTTGATACAATGGGTGAGTTGAAAATGATTTTCGATACACATGCTGCTGTAGAGAGCTACAATGCTTCAAAAAAGTTCTTTAGCTGCATGATGGAAGTGAACAGCTCCGTAAGTGAGCATGTACTCAAGATGTCGGGTTACGCCGATAAGCTTGTGTCCTTGGGAATAACGATTCCCATTGACTTAGGCATCCATCGTGTTCTGCAGTCTCTGCCACCTAGCTATAAGAGCTTCTTGATGAACTATAATATGCAAGGAATGAAGAAGTCTCTCCCCGAGCTTCTGTCAATGCTTAAAACTGCAGAAGTGGAGATCAAGAAAGAACATCAAGTGTTGATGATCAATAAGACCACTGGTTTCAAGAAATACAAGAAGAGAACAGAAGGGAAGTAAGGGCGGCAAGCCAGTTGCCGTGCCTGAAAAGAAACCCCGAGTTGGCCCTAAGTCTGATACCGAGTTCTATTATTGTAAGGGGACTGGCCACTGAAAGCGAAACTGCCCTAAGTATTTGGAAGACAAGAAGGCCGGCAAGGCAAATAAAGGTATATATGATATACATGTTATTGATGTGTACTTGACTAGTACTCGCAGTAGCACCTGGGTATTTGATACCGGTTCAATTGCTAATATTTGTAACTTGAATCAGGGGATGCGGAACAAGCGACCGCTAGTAAGGGGTGAGGTCAAAATGCGTGTCGGAAATGGATCAAGTGTTGATGTGATCGCCTTCGAAATGCTACCTCTCCAATTACCGTCGGGATTAGTAATAAACTTGAATAATTTTTATCTGGTGCCAGCACTGAGCATGAACATTGTATCTGGATCGTGTTTGATGCAATGTGGTTATTCATTTAAATACGAGAACAATGGTTGTTCTATTTATATGAATGAAATCTTTTATGGTCATGCACCGATGATGAGTGGTTTATTTCTGTTAGATCTCGATAATAGTGTTACACATATTCATAATGTTGATGCTAAAAGGATTAAACTTAATGATGATATATCCGCATATTTGTGGCACTGCCGTTTAGGTCATATTGGTGTTAAACGCATGAAGAAGCTGCATTCGGATGGACTTTTGGAATCACTTGATTTTGAATTATTTGATACATGTGAGCCATGCCTTATGCTCAAGATGACTAGAACGCCGTTTTCCGGTTCAATGGAACGGGCGACAGATTTATTGGAAATCATACATTCTGATGTATGTGGTCCAATGAGTGTGTCGGCGTGAGGTGGATATCGTTATTTTGTTACTTTCACGGATGATTTGAGTAGATACGGTTATATCTACTTGATGAAACACAAGTCTGAAACCTTTGAAAAGTTCAAGGAATTTCAGAAATCATCGTAATAGAAAGATCAAATTTCTATGGTCCGACCATGGAGGTGAGTATCTAAGTTACGAGTTTAGCACTCATATGAAATAGTGTGGAATTGTTTCACAACTCACACCTGCCGGAACACCATAGTGAAATGGTGTGTTGGAACGTCGTAATCGTACTTTATTGGATATGATTCGATCTATGATGTCTCTGACGGACTTGCCACTGTCATTTTGGGGTTATGCACTAGAAACTGCCGCATTCACTTTAAATCGGTCACCATCTAAATCCGTTGAAAAGACAACATATGAATTGTGGTTTGGAAACTAACCTAAGCTGTCATTTCTTAAAGTTTGGGGATGCGATGTTTATAACTTCAACCGGATAAACTCGAACCCAAAGCGGAAAAATATGTATTCATAGGATACCCTAAGGAAACTATTGGGTATTCCTTCTATCACAGATCCGAGGGTGATGACCCACAAGTATAGGGGGTGTATCGCAGTACTTTCAATAAATAGGAGTGTCGATCCCAACGAGGAGCAGAAGGTGTTGAACAGTGGTATGGAGCAGGAAATCCCTGTGAATACTTAGCAAACGGATTTTTAGTGGTTTCTTGACAAGGAAACAAAACAAAGAGCAAGTAACAAAAGTAACGAATAATTAGAGCAAGTGTCCCAATCCTTTCTTAGCAAAGAACAAGCCGGTGGAAATACTTATAAGGACCTGGAATTCTGTCAAGTGCTTTCGCTTCAAATAGTTGAGTACTCTTCTTTGGTGTTTGTAAGTGTTGTGTGGGTGAACCTGTGCTAACATACCGCCCTTCCTAGTACTAATACATACTCCCTCCGTTTCAAAATATAAGATGTTTTAGGTTTAAGAAGAAAATGTATCTAGACTTTTTTGTGTGTAGATTCATTTGAAACCTAAGTGAACCTACATACTAAAAGTAGTCTAGATACATTTGCTTTACAAAGCTAAAACATCTTATATTTTAAAAAAGAGGGAGTACTTGTGATTAAACCCCCTGCAAACATCCGTAACTACAGGAAAGTAATTAAGATATAAATCTAACCACAGCCTTAAACTCTAAGATCCTACACTCCGTTGTGCAAAGGTGTCCTAACGGGGGTTCAGGTTTCTATCACTCCGGGAACCCCACGATTAGTAGCCAAATACACAATGCATTCCCCTAGGCCCATAAATGGTGAAGTATCATGTAGTCGACGTTCACATGACACCACTAGAAGAATAGCACCACAAATTAAATACTAAACCATTGAATAATAACTCATCATAGATTCACTACTAACAACATGACTTCTCCCATGTCCTCAAGAACTAAATGAACTACTCACAAGACATCATATGGATAAAGATCAAAGATGATATGATAATGGATAACAATGTGAACATAAACAATAATCCAATGGTTCCACTCACAAGCATCAACTACAATAGTAATCAACATCGGGAAAGTTTCCCCTAAGAACTAAAGCAATATCCAACACAATTGTTACAGCGGGACGGAGTGATGGTGCTGGTGGAGATGATGGTGTGGATGATGATGATGATGATGATGATCCTGATGAAGCCTAGCTTGATGATGGTGTTGATGGCGACGGTATCCCCTCTCCGGGAAGGAATTCCCCCGGCAGAAATCTGTCTGCCGGAGAGATCTATCTCTCTCGGTGTTTTCCGCCTCCCAGAGGCGGCGGAAATCTATATGTGGTCGCCCCCTGGTGTTAGGGTTCCGTAGGGAAGATATAGGCGAAGGGGCGGAGTCGGAGGCCGAACAGGTGGGCCAAACCCACCCTAGGCGCGGGGTCAGGTGAGCTCGCGCCTAGGGGGTCTGGGCCCCCTAAGGCCCCCCTTCGCTCCTCCTTCTCGCTTCCTTCGTCTTCCGGTAAAATAATATTTTTCCATATTTTTCTGGTATTTTTCTGATCTTCACGACATTGCACTGAAACGCCATCTTTTCCATCAGAATCCAGACTCCGGCAGTCCATCCTCCAGGAATCATCCAACATGCATAAACAGATGAAAAGCCATAAGTAATACCTCATAATAAGACCAATATCAATGAATAGAGGTAAATTATGATATAGAATGGTGATGCAAATTGGGCGTATCAGAGGGCAAGGTTTTTGTTGCCAAGAATGGATCCTTTCTAGAGAAAGAGTTTCTCGCGAAAGGTGTGAGTAGTCCGAAGGTAGAACTCGAAGAGGTTGTTGAACCTTCTCTTCATAGTATGGCGAGTAGCGCAGCGTCGAAAGACGTTCCGGAGTTGGATTCACCAATTGAAGCGGGAACTAATGATAATGATCATGAAACTCTGAAATAGAATACTACCAAACCTCACACGTCTAGTAGGACGCGTGCAGAGCCCGAGCTATACGGAAACCCTGTTATGAATTTCATGGTTGATGAAATTGATGACCGTGCGACGTATTAAGAAGTGATGATGAGCCCGAATTCCAACAAATGGTTAGAAGCCATGAAATCCGAGATCGAATCCACGTACGAAGACCAAGTTTGGAACTTGGTGGACTTACCTCACGACCGAAAGGCCGTGGAGAATAAATGGATTTTTAAAAGGAAAACTGATGATGATGGTAATGTGACAGTCTATAAAGCTCGACTTTTCACAAAGAGGTTTCAAAAAATTCAAGGAGTTGACTATGATGAGACATTCTCTCCCGTAGCGATGCTAAAGTCAGTTAGGATTATGTTAGCAATTGCTGCATATTTTGATTATGAGATAAAATGGATGTCAAAACCGCGTTCCTCAATGGTAATATTGAAGAAGAGTTGTATATGATACAACCAAAGGGTTTTGTCGATCCTAAGGATGCTAACAAGGTGTGCAAGCTTCAGTGATCCATCTATGCACTGAAGTAAGCATCATGGAGTTGAATCTCCGCTTTGATGAGGTGATCAAAGAGTTTGTATTTGTCCAAACTTATGAAGAGGCTTGTATCTACAAAAAAGTGAGTGGGAGCAATGTGGCATTTCTGATATTATATGTGGATGACGTATTATTGATCGAAAATGATATAGATCTTTTAAACAGTGTTAAAAGTTATCTAAACATCAAATTTTCAATGAAGGACCTAGGTGAAGCGTAATACATATTAGGCGTAAAGATCTATAGAGATAGATTTAGACGCCTAATAGGGTTATCACAAAGTACATGCCTTGATAAGATTTTAAAGAAGTTTAAAATGGACGGAAGTAAGAAGGGGTTCTTACCTATGTTGCAAGGAAAGACATTGAGTAAGACTCAAAGTCCGGCTACGGTGGAAGAAAGAGAGATAATGGACAAAGTCCCCTATGCTTTAGCCATAGGCTCTATAATGTACGCCATGCTATGTACAATACCGGATATGGCACATGCTATTAGTTTGACTAGTAGGTACCTATCGGATCCAGGTTCAAAACACTGGATAACGGTCAAGAATATCCTTAAGTACTTGCGAAGAACTAAGGATATGTTTCTTGTGTAAGGAGGTGAAGAAGAGCTCGTCGCTAAGTGTTATGTCGATGCAAGCTTTGACACCGATCTGGTTGACTCTAAGTCTCAATCCGGATACGTATTTCTCATGAATGGCGGAGCGGTTAGTTGGAGGAGTTCCAAACAACCCGTGATGGCGGGATCAACAACGGAGGCCGAATATGTTGCTGCTTCGGAAGTAGCTCATGAAGCGGTTTGGATGAAGGAGTTCATATCCGAACTAGGTGTGGTTGCAAGCGTGTTGGACCCAATGGTGATCTATTGTGACAACAATGGTGCCATTTCCAATGCAAAAGAACCAAGGTCTCACAAGAATTCCAAGCATATTAAGCACCGGTTTCACTCCATCCGCGAACATGTCAAGGATGGAGATCTAAAGATTTATAAAGTACACACGGATCTCAATGTAGCAGATCCGTTGACTAAAACTCTCCCTAGAGCAAAACGTGATCAACACCAGAACTCCATGGGTGTTAGATTTATCACTATGTAACTAGATTATTGTCTCTAGTGCAAGTGGGAGACTAAAGGGAATATGCCATGAGAGGCAATAATAAAGTGTTTATTATGTATATTCCAAGTATTTGATAGATGTTTATTTTACATGCTATAATTGTATTAATACTAAAACATTAATACATGTGTGTTTAATAAACAAATAGAAAGTTCCTAGTTATGCCTCTCTCATAAACTAGCTCGCTGATTAACAAGATGATTAAGGTTTACTGATCATGGACATTGGATGTTGTTAATAACAAGGTCACAACATTAGTGTAATGGTGTGATGAACATTCATATGAAGTATAGAATTACGATCAAAGTCATTGAGTTTATATTGCTATAACATCATACGAAGTGATCCTAATCCTTAGACCATGAGATCATGTCAATCACTAACACCGGAAGAGTATTTGATAATATCAAACATCACACTGTAATAAGGTGATTATAAAGATGGGTTCATTACTACTAAAGTGTTATGTTGAGGCCCATGGATCGAGAGTGGAATTTGTTCATCCCGATGACAGATAGATATGCTCTGGGCCCTCTCGGTGAACATTGATTAGCTTGCAAGCAAGTGATTTGATCACTAGAATGTTATATCACGGGAACAAGAAAAGAGTACATGTCAGTAACGAGATCAAACTAGGTATGGAGATACCGATGATCGAATATCGGACATGTAATATATCGTGAAACAAAGGGATTAAGATACTAGCGTAAAAGGTTCTCGCAATCACAAGAAAGTCATCGCTGAATGTGTGGGAGTCGGTATGGACCTCTAGGTCATGCTTCTAATTATTGATCGGAGAGGGGTCTCGATCATGTCCGCATTATTCGCGAACCGTAGGGTGACACACATAAGAGACACCGACATCCATCTGGAGCAAAGGTTACATGCCGAAAAGAATAACAAGCGCAGGAATTTATTTCACTAGATACCAAAACCGGTTTTCGGGTGAAATTGCAGAAAGTGTTTTTGCATGTGAAATGAAATACTAGAAAGGGGTTATATGTGAATGTTTGTCATTAAAGTAATTGACAAAAATTCTGAATAAATAAAAGGAGATTTATTTAATGGCAGTTTGCATTAAATTTGGTGGAAATTTAATGGGAATTTGAGTGGGTTTTTGAGTGGAGGGAATTAAAAGGCATTTGAGTGAGTGGAGTGTCCACCCACATGAATGAAGGGGGGGAGGGGGCAGCTCCCATGGCCGGCGGCCACCCCCTTGGGTGCCCCCCTGTAACATCCCAGGATTAGCACCTATAAATAGAGAGGACACAGGTTTGTGCATTGCATTCACGCATAAGAAAATCCGGGGAATTTTCGTGCAAATCTAAAAGAGCTATGAAGGGATCGGGATCTCTCTTGTACTGAAGGAAACTTTGGAGCAAGTGCGATAGATTTCGACATGACCTTGGTAGAATTCTTTGTTTCAGGGAAAATTTGTTCAAACATGTATTTGAATTTCAAATGTGAAATTCAAATGAATTTATAAAATTCACAAATAAGAACTGGAAATATTTAATAACTTGAAATAAAATGATTACATAAATAATATAACAAGGATTCTTTATTAATATAAATATATAAGCATATAGTATTATTTTACAATAGATAAATAAAAGAATCCTTTATATAAGACATTGTCTTTACAATTAGAAAAAAATAAGTAGGAAAAGGAATTACAATTGAAATAAATAACAACATTCTTTATTACAACAATTTATATGACATTGTCCTTACAAAAGGATTGTAAAATAAATAAAAAATGAAATAAGTAAACTTTATTGAATTGAATACAATAATACAATGTTTTTACAATATATAAAACAAAAAAATAAATTACAATATTTGATACTAATAAATTCCTAAGCTACTGTTCTCTTATCCCTTCATCATCTGGCATTTTCTTTCTTCTCTTCATTTCCTGAAAGCACAACAAAATAAAAAAATGATTAGTTGGTTAGTTTTGCTCTCAGAAGTGAACAGTGAAATGCACTGTTAAACATTCATCATGGAGCTAATCTGTAAGGGGCAAATTTCACCAAATAGTAGCATTTGTTCATAGTAGTAATTTTTGCCTCAGTACAACATCATAGGCTTGGAGAGGGGCAAGTTTCACCATGGCAGTTAAAGTAATCAGATAAAGATTCCACAAATATCAAGTTTTCACTTGATCTCATCCACACCAGCAGGTCCCACTTGCAAGCAGCTTGCACATCAACATGCAAGTAGCTGCTGTCAACACCATAGCAAACCAGGAAACCAGATAAGAAGGAAAAAGCCGTAGCCAACAAGTACCTTCCCATACTCCACAGCACATCCACACCACATTACCATCACAGAGTTATACCTCACCCTCAACCAACTCTGGTTGCTCCTTGGAGCCATCCAGGAGCTAGGAGTAGAGGAATTCACAGCAAAGGCAACATGGTTGCAAAGTAGGAGGAGGCAAGAAGCACTAGTAGTCCAAATAAGAACCAGCCAGCATATCAAGTATCAGGATAGGATTAAAAGTAGATCCAGCAAGGAATAAGGAGGAGAAGGATTTCCAGGACAGGATGCATGGAAGCTTACATTAGTAGCAGAACAAGATCAACAATCATATCTTTGTAGCAAGTAGAACTTTACAATATTTTAAGCATCTGTATTCTCTTTTGCATCAGCATCTTGGGAAAATAAAGGGACTAATACACATCAAATCCACTCCTATACCCTTCAACTATATGATCATCTAGGAGGATTGGAGGAGGGTGTTCTCTCAGATCTACATAGAGATGCTATGTATATTCCACATAGAGAATTAGAAAGCTACATCATAATCTCTGTTCTTATTTTGATCAATGCCTCAGCCTTTGCATCACAGGCCAGGTGTATGATCTTATCAAATAAAATCATCTAGCTCACAGCAGTTCAAGTAAACACCACTTATCACTATGTATACTCCAAAATGGAGGCACCATAGAGACAGTCTGATGCACAACAACTATTAGAGTGTATCCTCACACTAAATGGTCACTCGGATATTTTGGCTAAAACATATTTATCATTTTCCTAGTAGAAGTCTCTAGGAATCAATTGTATACTTTGTTTACTACCAACAAGGATAGTAAGTCAAATATGTTATTAAATTTTGATAGGAGCAAATAGTAGTGCAAAGAATAGCCCTCAAATCTACATACACCTAGATGTAAAGATGATCACAAAGCATATAGAAGGCCAACCATAGCATTTGTTTCTCTATCATATGCTAGCCTTAGTTTCCACATCATTGACAAAGAAATAATCCACCATACTTTTTCATCATTGCATCATTGACAGGGGCAGATATAGTAGATCATGTAACAATGGATTTCTACTATGCACACTCAACTGAGGCACCACAGTAGCAAATTCCAAGTCACAAAGATCACTAAAAATTGACACTAGCAACATCAGCAAGTACACATGCTTGTATATCATCTATCATCAAACAAACTAAATCTTTGCATCATCTTTCTAACAGAATGGTTAGAAATCATGAGATCAATTACTGTCATGTTGACAACATACATACATGATCACCAAATCTCACTTGCAAATAATTCAAATCATTTTCCTAGCTAATAAGCCAGGAATCATTTAGTGTACTGCTATTATCCCTGGCAGAGGAGTGCATATCATAACACACTAAGAGCTAATTGCCATATGTCATTCACCATCCAGCAATAATTTCAAGCCAATATGATTTCTAGATCATTTTCCTAACCAACTCAACTAGGAATCAGTGTCAATAGTTCTTAATTGTCAACATGAACTAGCAAATGTTCAGACCAGCAAGTATCCCAAACAGATAAAATCCAAACCAATGGTTTGAATTTTCATGTCTACTATAATCATCCAGAAGGGTTTCTCAAATCATCTACCCAGATTAAGAGTAGCATAAACCTAATCTTACCATAGTACCTCATCATTTAATCATAGGGTAAAGAATTAAAACAGGGCCTTGAGACCATCACAAGTAAACCAAGCATGTCAACTGAGCACCAAACCAGAGCTAAGATATCTCAACAAGACACAGATATTCACCAGATGTGAACCAACAAAACAATTACCACAAACCTATCCACAGATCAAACAGTGTACCAATTGGAAATTTATTCGTCCAAATAAAGGAACCTTAACTAGCAATGGATCAACAGCACACAACCATAGCATAGTTGTCAACCAAAAATCATCAGCACAAAGGCTGGTCACAGAGAAGAGAGGGGGTAGCAGGAACACATACCTGGGGCGAGTCCTAGCTCGCCAAAGAGGAAGTAGAGGCCACGGGTGCAGCAACACGGTGGCACGGTGGGCACCGAAGCACCTGCACCGCGCCAAGCCGTTCTGGCAACGTCTGCAGCGCAACGAGTGTCATAGCCGAGCAACAGCACCGCCAGAATCAACAGCCACCATACCATGGCAGAGCTAGGGTTTCCGACGAGTACACATCAGGGGGCGCGCAAGCCAAATCGATTGGAGGGAAGAAGAAGGAAGAGGTGGCGAGCAGCACCAGCTTGCATCGGTGCCGGAGGCGGCTGCCGGGGCGACAAGCGGCGCCACTGGCGGCGCATCGCGCACGGAAGGGGAATGCGAGAGAGATAAGGGTCGTGTCTGTGTGCGTGCGTGGTGGTAAGGAGAGGGGTGGGTCGGTGTGTAGTGCCAGGCCCGGTCTAGCTGGGCCAGGCCAGCCCTTATACCCCAAACAAACGACCCAAATTAATCAGAATAAGAAATGAAATAAAAGTAAAACAAATAAATTACCAAATTAACTTTTAAAACATTTTCAGCTATAAAAAATTATAGAAAAATCATAAAAATACATTTAATATGTCAAAATGTTCATAAAAATAAGATCTATCTAATAAAATATAACTTTATTTATTTAAAATAAATACACAACACAGAAATTTTAAAATCATTAAATCCTGAGTAAAATTTAATAAAATAAGAAAAACTCCTAAAAATAAATAAAAATTCATTTTTGTGTATAAAAATAACTCTACTATTTTATAAAAATACTAATTAGAGTTTTACACATAAAATATAAATCAAATATTTAAATACACTTAATTATTTAAAGAATTTTATAAAAATAAAGGTAATACTTAAAAATAAATAAAATTCAATTTTAAGATCTTCAATAAGTATATTTCACTAGAAAAATACTATATATATTATTTTTAAGTTAAATAAAATTCATTACTTATTTTACTCAAATAAAATAACCACTTTGTTAATTCTTAAAATTATTTCTTAAGTAAGAAATAATCACAATTCCTTATAAAACACCAAAACCATTAAAGTTTGATTACTAAGTGTAAATCCATAATTAAAATAAAACTTATATATAACTATTAGCCTTTAAATGTTTTTAAATCTTAAATTCAAAATTAAACTCCTTTTAAATAAATATTATATATCACTGATGTATAAGGGGGTGAATAATATCCATCCCTCAACCACTCTTAAAATGACTCTAAACTCAAATAAATCTGTAAGATCATCTAATTATGCTCCCATTAATAAATTGCATATTATTAAATTTATCTTTCACTTAAATTCAAAGGGATCATCCTTAATCATATTTGCTAAAACCCTAAAACTAGATGCTATTCTAAAAACTCATCATATCTTACAATTCACTTCTATTTTTATAGTTAACTTTAGTTTAAACAATCATAAACATCTCGTTTCAAGTTTATTCATGTTTTTAAAGTTAACTTTAGTCACTTGTATCAACAATTGAAATATGAGAACTCAACATCATTTGTAACCCTCACAAACCCTAATGTATAACCTAATAACCCTTAAGACTAATTAACCTTAACTAAATGCTAGTTTCTTCAAATGTTATTCTTTTTGCCACTTCACACAAACAAATCTATAATAGTTTCTTTAGTTCTTAAGAACTCAACCCAAGGACCTTTTATCCCAATCACCAGATAATAATTAATCATAATCACATTATTCTGTTAGTACTTGTATATTTTAGATTGTTAACACTTAAGTTCCTTATCAATGCCATCGCTTATGAAATAAACTTAAAGCTAAACCCAATCTTAAAGAAGATACTAAGATCAACTTATTCAAAATACTAAGGGTTTCACTTTGGGAAGTATAAAATTGCATAACATTATTTATGCATAATGGCATCTTGCTTCTTTAAACATTAGTCCTTATCGGACCAATGATGATGATTTCAGATATTGGATCTTCTATTATCTCGAAGATCGTGAGTGCATAATCTTGCAATCACAAAAGGCAAGTTCACACTTGCTCATGTCCTTTGATTATTTTCTGTAAAGTATTTTGCAAATCCAGTGTTGTCATCACCTGCATTTGAAAAAGATCAGAAAACACTATTTTCATAATAATATGATTATAGGTTATTTACCATGAGGTAATAATCTACTATGAAAGTTCCGGTGGTAAAGGAACATATTATCTAGGACTTAACAACCAATGTCGCCAGTGATTCTTGCGCCGTATATTACGCGTTAACCATGAGATTTGGAATGGGACGAAGAAGTCAGCTCGATCGGCTCCCTTTCGCATGCATTGGACACTGTTCTGGGCATTTGTAAGTTGCAGATCATGGGTATAGCCGTTTTATACGGGGGAAGTCTATCGTGGATCTGGGCTTACAAAAGACAGATATCTAGTGTTAATGGTTGTTGTGTGTATCAAACTAAGGTATAGCCATTTTATATGGGGAAAAGTCTACCTTGAGTTTGGACATCCAACAGTTGTGGTGTATGCGGGGTCGCGGAGAAGGACAGTGATTGGCTTGGATCTTAGTTTGGGCCTCATACCAAGGAAGTGTGAACAAGCCTATAACTCGGATGTGCAACAAAGCTAAGATCTCTCATGGGTAAAGTAACGCACCTCTGCAGAGTGTAAGAACTGTAACTTGTTACTCCCTGTTCCGGGAAAGAGCTGCGAACGCTGCGGGAAAGGAACTCCATGAAAGTTCTGGTAAACCCGTGAAGGCTGATGGACATAGCTTTTCAGAATAAAAGCAACCTTTGAAGAAATGTTTATGAAAACTTGCACTGCCTATGACCTATGGTCTATGGCCGTAGATAGTGCATCAAACACTTCTCTTTAGTGAATTTGCTGAGTACGCTCGTACTCAACGTATCTTCTTAACCCTTGCTAGATCTCGGAAAAACCAATGATGTTTCCAGGAGATAAGTCACTTGAAGAGTTGAAGATATCTAAGGGAGATCAATGGAGTCGAAAACCTTACCGGAATCTATCGAAGACAAGCTGAAGCGCAGAATAGAAATAAAACTCCTAGAATCTAGAACCTACTTCTGTAGAATAATACTGTAGTATTACTTTCAAGCCTTATACATATATTAATAGTGGTACTTCTAAAGTAACTCCGAGTGAATCTTTCTGGTTCTTTCTGTATAATATTCCTCACTGTCCGAGGAAGCTCTCTGGATCTTTTGTAATATGCTATATGTAATATAAAGTGTTGTCTTGGACCCGCGATGTCTCTGTTGTACCACTCTGAGGGATATAATGCGGATGGAACGGTGTTCTATTGGTATTATATCAATGACTATAGTGTACTACACCATGCAGTGGTATGCTGGGTCACCGCACCCCCTCCTCCTATAAAAGGAGCCCCCTCTCCTCTCTCTCACTCATACCTCCTCGTGAAGGATCTCTCTCCTCCTCTAGTATTTATCCCACATGGTCTCGGACTAGCGAGATACATGTTCCCGGTGGCTATTCGGCAAGAAAGAGTTGTGCTTCCGTTGCATCGCTGGAGCGAGGAGGCAGAGGTTGCTCGGTGCCTCGAACGTGTGTGCGAGCATGGATGCGCCGCTGATTTGCGGTGCTAGGACTTCCTCTCGATCTTGAGATCGGCAAGAGATCGTCTACATCAACCACGAGTTTAACTCGTTAAGCTTTGTCGGTCTTCAAGGATATGTTCTCTACAGATATACATTCGCCCGTTGATTGTATCTGGTACATAGTTGTTCCCATCGTAGGAAAATTTTTGTTTTCTATGTTACAAACACTACACGGGTATGGTGGGGCCGGACCCGGCCCCGAACCCGGCGGGTGCCATCCCTATACCCGCCCTCCGCTCGGTTTGTTTTCATCGGCCAAGTCTAGTCACGGAAGTTGGCGCGTCTAGTGTCATGTGTGTCCCACAAACGATTCATCGATATTCTTCTAACCCGGCCGGCAGGTCCTAGGCCAAGCAACGTCTGGCTAGCGCACCTGTTGGCGTGCGGCTTCATCATCAGACACTAAACAACACTTTTGAGATAGCCACGGCTGGAAATTTCATTATCGCTAATATACACGTAACTTGATGATGGTACACGACAAGAAAATTGGGAAGGACCACCTGGTCGAAAGTAACCTCGATATAAGTCAGATCTAGGTCATCCTCGGTGTAACCAGACCCAACTGGTTTATGTTTGGCGTACCAGCCTCGATCACTTGGACGACAGTCGCACACAGTCTTGAGGAGGATGGATACAATAGCATACCCGCAGCTAGGGATGTAGACGGACGCCCGCGAAGCAACCCAAACCTGTCCGCCTCGTCAATTTCTTGTCTAATCAAGTCACTGGTCCTTAACAATTTTGCTCTAGACGTTAATTACACGTCTGTCCGGGACAACATCCCTGCCCGCCGCTGAGATGTGTCGTTTTCCATGATTGCTACTCGTGCACTTTCTGTGTATCTCGAGCTTCGAACCCTCCTAGCACCTTGTGATGATCTGCGTATGGTCCCTTCAGATCCTGCATGCGCTCAAGCCGCAGCTCGGAGGGACTTCGTGTATTGCCCATGCATGCTTCCACGGGACGCGCCGGCTGGTCACTCGCCACCCTAGTCTGACGTTTTTCTTGTTCCCGACCCCTCCTATTCCCTAATGCCTTTTCACATTGTCTTATGCTCTTTCCTGTATCTACAGAATACTACTAATTCTATTTACTAGATGAAGAAGCGCGCTTCGCCGCGCCGACTACATTGCGTCCTGGTACTATGTGTTAGGCTGCGTCTTTTTGAGAGCAGCCACGTGTTTTATTAATAATAGACATGGTGGACTGTAACACATTTTTTATTTTTAGTAATAAAACCTATAAACTAAATAGGCAGATAGACACGCTTTGCCACAGAGTTGACAACCCAATATGAATTCCTTCGGATAATAAGACAATAGCAACTCGACAAGAATTTAGTTTAATCAGCCTTTGAAGCAGACACATGTTAAACTTCAAATCAGCAGATCCTACATGATTTCTTGTTCAATTATATAAAAGGAAAATAAGAGGAAAAACATTACTGAAGCACTACAGTGGCAACCGATCTATACTCTGCAGGACTGCAAAATAAAGTATATACCTTAATGTAACCTATCAGCATTGGTCCTAGCCTAATACTGGATGGAAAGTATCACACCTAAAATCAATGGACTATCAATGAGTAATTTGAAGGATATACAACATATTTTTAATATGTAGTAAATGATAGTACATCATAAAGGTAAACTGATAGAAAAAATAATCAATATGTACACATGATGTAGTTATAGTTTCCAACAGGCACGACATGCACGGCCACACAACTGGAGCTAGCACAAGTGAGGCACATCAATATGCTGAGTGTCTTGTAAGAGAATCACCATGAAGAAACAACAACAGCAGATCATCCCTTTATTTTATGCTGTCAACACTCAACTGGACATAATAAGAATATCAGGCGTATATGGCAACTATCTGCCGTGCTTGAATGTCAAAATACTCAAAAATCCTAGATCCGTCCAAAGATGCTATATCACAGCCTTGACCTGATTTTGCGGCGACATTCTTAAGGGTCTCCTGGTAAAAAAAAGATAGTATAAAACATGAGTTCATGTGATCGAACAAAGTATATACAATATTAAATGCAAGTAAGATATGCCAGGCCGGTGATTCGATGACAACAATTACCTGTATGGACAGTTGGTCTTCTGTTAGCAACACTCTATCTCTGATAGACAACAGAAAAAAGGTAAATCAAATGAATTATAATTGTAGAGTTGTGGCGACCTACACCCAAACTTTTCTTATCCAGATAATCAAACACCATTGTTAAATAAGAGTAGAACACCACACTGAGAATATTTAAAGTTTTAGGCAATGGAAAAACTGACCTCTATCTCATAGCGGAAAAGGTGAAGCTGTTAGAGCCGAAACAATAGCAATGATTGTGATTTTTTTGGAAGGAGTGTTAAATTCATATGTAAGGATCTTTTCATTGGGAGCAATATGCAAAATTATTTTTTAACATTAATTTGCACACCATCCTAGCGTAGCACTATACCAGAACAGAACCTAGCCTACACATCACTTCAACTGTACTCTGAAACATATGAATTGTGATTTTTGTTCCATTCGAAAAGGGCAATCCCACTTGTACAAAAGGCAGAACCAAGATTTGAATACCAAGTAGCATGGCATATTGATTCTTTTCAACTATAAATTGCACACCACCACATCGCTATATCCAAACAAAACCTAGCCTACACATCACTTCAGCTAGACTCAGCTGAAACATATGCATTGTGATTTTTGTTTCCTTTGAAAAGGGTAATCCCAGTTGTATAGAAAAAAAGGCAGAACGAAGATATCAACACCAAGTATCATGGCATATTCAAGCCATTGCACGCACTATTGCACTGTCTTTAGTGTCCAGTCCCCAATATGCATTCTAACTGCAAAACTAAAACTTCACATGTTCAACGATGAAGAACATCAGCTACAAAGCAACAAAGTCATGATCAATTTTCTTGTCAAAAAACTTAGATTTCAAAACAACAAATACAAAAGGACATATACTGTGGCATCAGCATTTGATGTAATATTGTCATATATATCAGCTAACAAATAATTTCACAAACAATTTGAGAACCACAGACTATGAAATGACAGAACACAGTTTTTTTGGCTAAAAAAAATATAACATAACAACCTCCAAGTGTTGTTGGAACTTCATTGTTCAGTGGTTTGGTATCATTTTAGCATTAGACCACATGGCCATACAACGTCAGATTATCATCCAACAGACCAGAAAACCTAAACTGGTAGGAAGATAGAATTGGCCTCTTAATGTAATGATACCATAACGAATAACAAAGATGAGAATAATTAGGTATGAAAATGCTATGTTGATGCAGTCTCAGCGATATGGTAAACAACAAATACAAAAGGACATATACTATAACATCAACATTTGATGTAATATTGTCATATATATCAGCTGGCAAATAATTCCACTAACAATTTGAGAACCATAGACTATGAAAAATGACAGAACACAGTTTTTTTGGCTCAAAAAATATAACATAACAACCTCCAAGTGTTGTTGGAACTTCATTGTTGAGTGGTTAGGTATCATTTTAGCATTAGACCACATGCCCATACAACGTTAGATGATCATCCAACAAACCAGAAAACCTAAACTGGTGGGAAGAGAGAATTGGCCTCTTAATGTAACTATAACAAAGATGAGACT
Organism: Avena sativa; assembly: GCA_916181665.1. NCBI lineage: Eukaryota > Viridiplantae > Streptophyta > Magnoliopsida > Poales > Poaceae > Avena > Avena sativa. Next base: position 50,966,196 of record OV702285.1, on the reverse strand, counting down.
AATTATGTATGCAAATGCTATGTTGATGCAGTCTCAGCGATATGGTATATAGAGGTATGTGCCTAGCTTATGGACAAAAATATACATGTTCTGTGAAGAACAAAGCTACATTGTACCTCTGCTTTAATGTGCAAGCCAGATATACTGTGAACTCAAATGGAGGCGCTGCTGAGGTAGACGGCATCTGTGGTACAGTCGGCATCAGAGAAAAAGTCACCCGTACAAAACACTTTACAACGCGTCTATAACACATGAAAACTCTTGGCAAACCAATTAGCATTTTCTTAATCTTAACACACCATCCAAAATCTCATGATCTGGAGCTAATAAAATGAAGAGATTTCCTTATGAGACATATAGAAGAACCGAGCTCAATTTTCTTGAAGACGTGCAAAAATAGTTGTATATCAAATATTTATTTGTGTCCGCAACAGAATTGAGTGTCATTTATATCATGTTTTAAGGTAAATTAGCAACTGCTGAATTTCATTTTAAGTCCACTTCAAAATTTACTCTATAACATCATGAGTTGTGCGCAAGTTGCGCTAAAGGTATAATGTTGCAAGCTGCAGATTATATCAGCAAAAGGAACTCCTTCTTTCCAGCCCTATTTCACCTCTTTTCCAAAGCTATTTCGTGTTGATGGAACTATGATGGAAGGATCAGACCAACACACAAATGCAGAAATAATGAACTACAAAACACTTCTGAATACACTACAAACAACTTCTGGATATATGGGTCGACTGAATGAGGAGCAAATGGGTACGGATAAAATTACCGCGTACCTACCATCTGACTCACATGTTATGACATTTTCCAGTTGAGAATTCAAATATATTTTAAATAGGTTGAGATACCATACATTCATATCAGGGAACAACTGGATTTTCTCAATAATACCAGATGACTACACAACATAAATCATCAACTTATTCAGAAGACTATTTCAATAAAGATATTAATGGCATTAGTGATATGAGCCAGCAACCCAGCTTGTACCAATCAACAGTACCCATGTTAGTGAACAAATGTGTGCATCAATGGGGGATGAGAGAGTTGAAGGGAGGATGTCCATCTTGCCTCACATTTGGCGTTGTTGTTTTCCTGTTGGATGGTCTTCTTGTTGAGGCAAAGCAATCGGGACAACTTCTGTTGATGAAGACCACATAGACACCAAGATGTAGTTGATCTGCCTCCCATCTTGCCTACGCATAGCTAAGAGGAAGATCGCATACGGTCCCCATTAGACCAGAAGGTCCGGCAGGTATTCACCGCCGCTCGACCAGGAGATCGAGCTGGGTGAATGAGCCATGGTCCTGTCGAGAATACTGATATCTTCTTCCTTCCCATCCTCCATCTCTCCCACACCAGGACGTCCGCCAGAAGAATAGGAAATAGGAGGCCCATCCTCCTCTCCATGACCTAACGCTCACCATAGGTATTCCCGTCGTCGTGGCCACCTGGAACGGCAGTGCCGCAGCCTGGACCAGCAGAGCTAAAGCTCCCAGGATGGCACTTGCCCCAGGCCGAGTCCAACTAACCCAGACCATCAACATGATAGACATGGCCTCGATCTAGCCATCCCCGCCAACCACTCCCAAGGTTCCGGCCAGCCCCATGGGAGCAAGGAAGAAGATGAGTGGAACAGGGAAAGAACTCCGGATCAAGCACCACAAATTCAGAGCCGAGAACCACACCAAAAATCCAGCGACCAGGACTCCTCCCAAAGCCTCCACCTCGACCTCCATGGAGAAGAACAGATGAGGAAGAAGACCTAAGCAACACAGATCAGGATTATTTCGGAAAATAAACCTAAAAACCAGAGCCGTGCCGTCGCTAAGAAACCCGCCAATACCGCCAACGAAACCGCCGCACAGAGCCAGCACAAGAGATCCAACCCGCTCGACATTGTGCGACTGACATAATTTATATGAAAATAACAGAAGAAAAACAAAACATATTTTATATGAATTTCAAAATGTTGAAAAAATCCGAAACAAAATCCTGGGTGTACATCTGGACATGATATGTTCTCACACAAAGTTTTTGCGGCTAAAAGACATTTTTTAGGGTCTGTGTAAAAAAGACAAAAATATGTCTTGCGACAAGCTATTTTAAAACACAAAAAATTGTCTTTTTTATAGAAGCCACATAAAATGTCTTTTTTTCATGAAATTTCGTGTACGAACCTAGAATATCGGCATGTACACCTGGGTATTTTTTCTAAATTTTTAAACATTTTGAAGTTCATCATTTCCGTTGTGGGTGCATCTACACCTAGGAGCCAAAGTGAATTTCCGATGGTATTTAGGCTTATTTATTAGACATTGAGTAGAACTTTTTCAACCAAAGACAGGTTTTACCGTATGAGATTCCTACATGTAAACACGAAGCTTGTAACGGATTTATCATCTAACATATGTACCAATAGATGCAGAATGCCAATACAAATCATGGAAATCCTGTGACAATGCAACAATTATGTATATAAGTTAAGCTCACGAGAGAGTACTCTTTGTTCACAATAATGGCAAACAAAAATTTGCTATTTAAAAGTTGTACCTCTACTCATGTAGAACTATAGATGTGATTTAGATGAGCAGCCTGCCTGCCATAGAGGAGCTTTTGAGTGCAAGCACAAACCTTTTTTTTACAAATGACCAGCACGGCAGTACCAATCTTAAGGAATAGCATACTGAGCTTCAAAAAAGTTAACAAAACAAATCACGGACTCCATATAACTACTGGAAGCGAATTATAATAAGCATGGAAAACTTTTGAAAGCAGTTTGCCTTCTAGCACCAACGAAAATTGATGAACTGATGGATGTCATAGATTGTCATCTGAATTGTTAACTGATAAATGATTCTTTCATAAAAGAAAATTAATTTACACTCTTAACTCGTATTAAAATAATAATCTATATGATTTTTCTGTGAGTTAACTTGCATAACCGAGGAAAGTATACCTGAAGATATACTAAAGGCCTAAAAGGTTCTAGTAACTCATGATATGACTAATCTACACGGACTAAAATCCAAACCCTTTGAATAATGAAACATCTGCAGGCAAGATCAGCAATCACAATCTAATTTCTCTACTGGCTCAGATCTCACAGAAGAATTAGATGAATGTAAAAGATGCAATCTCATAAATGATAACAAATATCAGTTATACCGACAAGACACTTTTTCTTTTTATGTTGTCATATTGGTGTAATAACTAATTAGTACATAAAAATATACTTACAAGTCAATGCTCTGGCAACAAATAAGGCTTGCTAATTTTGTGCATGTTAAGTAAACATCAACGCTTGGAGAGGATTAGAGATAAACTATGAGTAGAAATGTATGATACGGTTTAGTTTTATAAAGAGAAGATGCCCCAGCAACAGAAGACGAATAACAGGGTCGACGAAGTGAATAGCCAGGCCACCAGTACAGCATAGTTGAGTCTCCCTCCTACGCTGCATCAACCAACATACATCTTGTGAATCACGATCTCGGTATGGTCCGAAATTGGAAGATTGGAAGATTGAAAAGGTTGTGGAGATAGGGCATTAGGGAGACTGGATACCTTTGATTCCAGCGTGGATGTATACTGAACTTCAGAACGGCAGGAGAGGTGACGCTGGAAGAGGGAAGATGAGGATCAGAGATGCCATGGCAGTGAGGTCATTTGACGAAGGGGAGGCCGGAGGCGGAGGAAGCGACGGAGGCGTACGCGGGGAAGCCGTGCAGGAGGCGAGTCGGGGAAGCGGCGCCATGAGGACGCGGGGGTACTGGAGGAGATGTAGATCGACGGGGAACCAAACCGGGGATCCGCACCGCCGATGCTGACGGCTAGTCGAAGCCACGCCGGCGACCACGACTATGGCTAGGGTTTGCTGCCAGAGTATGTACTGGGGAACAGCGCCGGTAGAGCTTGATGATGATACAATGAGAATGACTACAGACAGATTGAGTGGTATATATAGACATATAATAAGACCATTCAATAGGATTATTGGAGGTTGTTGGGTCATTACTCATTGCTAGTTTTCATTGATTCCGTGTCATGACTTTGTGTAAAGATCAAGATGACAACCACTCTATCCATGTTTCCTTTTAATTAAGCAAGGAAAAACAATACTAGGGCGATATATGAGATTAAGCGCCGGTACGGTCTTTCCAAAATGCTATACACGCTATAGCATGTTATAGCTTGCACTGTTGAAAATAGGGTTTGCAAAAATTAATGTTAGATATAGTCTAATCCTAAAGGATTTCGGTATTTAAAATTTGTCTAGGAACAATTATATGCATAACTAAACACAGTACAAAATAGCTATCCAAGCCTGTTGCCGTGTTGGTTGCAAATCATATCGGATCGTGCATCGTTTCCCTTTATCTCGCATCTATTATTACCACATCATTTCTTTTTATCTTGCGCTCGTGTTGGCTCGGATCGTGCATCGAACGTGGGGGTCAAGGACTTTTTCTAAGCAATGCACGAACGACAAGAAGCAAAACAAGAGAAAGATAAATCTTCCTCCTCTTATTAGTAGGTATAGATATAGATTGTTACATTATTGGGCTTATAGCTCCTATACGACGTCTTTACATGGAATTGGAAGGAAAGCGACATCGTTGAAAAGAATAGCTCGCATGCGACGGTTGTGAGGCAGCTAATATCCCAGGGCCACACGGGCCTTAAAACGGTCGTAAGGACACATTTAACTTTGTTCCAAGATTAGGGTTAAGCCAAACCGGTTGGTTGGGACAGCCAGTCAAGCCAGTCAAACCAACCGCTTCCAACCGAGAGCGCGCGTCACACTGACTGTAGCTTCCCAGACGGCGGCGGCGGACCTCACCCATCGTTCTCGGCGCCGGCGGCGGCGGCACGGCAATTAATATAGGCGGCGGCGCTTTCGTTCGACGGCGAAGGTGGTGAGTGCCATTTGAAAGCTAATTCCTCTCACATTCCTCTCAATTCGAGATCTGAGCGTTCCCGTTGATGCTAGATTGTGGAGGCGAGGGTGTGCTGAACGGGGCGAGGGGGAACGATATGGAGCATGGAGAGGGGACTTATAATCGGTATATCCCATATCTCTGCACTTAATTTCTCTAAGGTTGAGCTCTTTGTTCGCTTCCGCTAGCTCACAGTGCCCGCCAAAAACAGGGGAGACGATGTTGCGCGCCAAACCTTCGAATTTCACATCAATTTCTTTCCCTCTAGGGTTGTTTTAGTTGATGGCAGCACGCAGATCATTGAGAGAGACACGGTTGTTAAATGGGAGGTGGAATTAGAACATGTTGATCCCCAAGAGCTAATAAACATGGGAGAGGAGGCGGTGAGGAAAATAGTGGAAAAAAATTGGGGATAGTGTGGTTTGGGGGCCAGAGCAAGAAGTTTCTTTGTTACGATTTGATGATTGCAAATGTGACTATGTTAGGGTTGAGACAGGGGAACATATAGTTGATGAAATCGATGAGCGAAACGGTTGGACAAGCAAAACTATTCTGTTTTTAGCAGAGCTCATTGATCTGAAACCTGATTCGAGGGTTGGATATGTGGCCTTGAAGCTGGCTGCTCAGATGGTCGAGGATGATTGGGCTGCACAAAGGCAAGTAATGCCTATACTTACTGAGTTGGAAGTGTTAACAGTGAAGGATGATGATGCTAATGCACAAGGGGAGGCTGCAGATGGTAATGCACAAAGGATTGTAACTGTTGATTGGAATTCAGTTGAGATACATGACCGGACTGATTTGGTCATTGCACCAATAGATGACATTGAAATGGCAAAGCTTTTTGGCATTTCTATAGATGATAGAGACAAGGAGAAGAAGAGGAATGAAGCTGCAAATGATGGTGACAACCATTTAAGAGATGAAGAGGCACATATAGATCTAGAGTTTTTGGAAAATGTTGCAGTTCATATAGATGATGCACATGATGATGAGCTAGTAACAGTTTATGACAAAGAGGACCCAGTTATTGAAGTTGGGAGATTGTTTCCAAGCATGGATGAATTCAGGATGTGTTTCAGGACATATGCAGTCAAACGTGAGTTTGCTACCAAGACTATGTGGACTGATAAAAAGAATTTCTATGCAAAATGCATAGGTTATGATGGTGGTGCCAAGCCTTGCAAGTGGTATATATCTTCTAGACGCCAACCTGATGGAAGGACAATAAGAGTGAATCAAATTCCAAAACCTCATACTTGCATTACAAGTTCTCAAATAGTTAAAAAGATGACATCACAATTATGGGTTGCAGAAAAGATCAAGCCCATTTTAGCCACAACACCAAACAACACTGCAAAGAGACTGAAAATAGACTTGGAAAAGCAGTACCCCATTAAGATGAATTATACTACAGTGTGGAAGGCAAAGCAAAGGGCAATGAAAGAGCTATATGGTGATTGGGCAAATACCTTTCGAATGCTTTATAACTTCAAAGCAGAAGTAGAGAAGAGGTCACCTGGCAGTGTTGTGGAGATAGATACTGAGGTAACAGCTGATGGGAAAGTCTTCTTCTCTAAATTCTTCATGGCTTTAAAGCCTTGCATCGATGGCTTCAAAGCAGGGTGCCGTCCATATTTGAGTATAGACTCATCTTTCTTGACTGGAAAGTGGAATGGTCAACTAACAGCATGCAATGCTTTAGATGGACACAATTGGATGTTCCCTGTAGCTATTGGCATGTTTCAGTCTGAGACAGAGGCATCATGGACATGGTTCATGATGCAGTTGAAAAGATGCATAGGGCCAGTCTCTCCATTGCCAGTGCACATAGATGCATGTAAAGGTTTAGAAAATGCAGTGAAGATTGTTTTCCCTCATGCTGAGCAGAGGGAGTGCTTTGGCCATATGTGGATGAATTTGATCAAAAAATTCAGAGGAGATGATTTTGGACGCATGTGGCCAGCAGCAAGATCTTACACCAGGCAGACACATTCATATCACCTTGAGAAGATTAAGGCGGCATGCTCTGAGGAGGATAGGGTCAAGTTTTGTACATGGTTGGAAACCTACCATTCTCTTTTATGGTACAGGTCTGGTTTTAACACTGCCATCAAATGTGATCATATCAACAATAATTTGGCAGAAAGTTTCAACAACAAAGTGAAGGAGTTAAAAGACTTGCCTGTCCATGACATGGTTGACCAGATCAGGATCATGATCATGAGGTTATGGGAATTGAGAAGAAGGCTTGGTGATGTTCTTCAAGGAGATAAGCTTCCTGATGTTGTGCAGCAGGTGGTGAACAGGAGCAGAAATCTTGCACATTTGCGTGTTGAGAAATCCTCATTATGGGGTGCTGAAGTCAGAGATACAAAGACTGGCAGGAGGCATGTTGTTGACACTCAATTGCATGAATGCACATGCCTTGAGTGGCAACACACTAGGAAGCCTTGTGAGCATGTCATACTTTTCTTGGCCTCCAAACACAAGCTAAATATGCACCCATATTTGCATGAGTATTATTCTGTAGCAAAATTCAAGGCTGCATATGGAACACCAATTCCAGCACTTACAGATCAGTCTAAGTGGCCTGAAGTGGACATTCAGTTCTCCTTGTGTCCTCCTTTGATGAAAAGAAAGGCTGGCAGGCCCAAGCAGAGTAGATTCAAGGCTTGGTTTGAGAAAGGTGGGAGCAGCAAGAAGGGAAAGAAAGATGAAAAGAAAGATGCCAAGCCAAAAAGGGCCCAAAAAGGTAACAAGAATAGATGCAAACTCTGTGAAGAACTTGGACACCGAGCTGGCTCTACCAAGTGCAGATACACTACTGAAAAGCCAAAGTATGTTCATCCAAAATCTATCCCATTTATTGTTGATGATTTTTCTCCCCCAGCTAACTTGCTTGTTTTCAGGAGGAAGCGTGGAGAAAAAGGCCCACCTCTTGTTGTTGACGAATGCTGGCCAGTGAAAAGGGCAAGAATCAGTGGCCAAAGAAAGAAGAGAACTAACCAGATCATGTTTGGTGCTGCTGAGGTGCAATCTGAACTTTTTTTGGAGGATGATGTGCAAACTGTTGAGGCTTTAGGGCACACCGTTTCTGATTTGGAAGCTCTGGTGCAAAATGAGGGGAAAAATGAGCCTGTTGTTGAGGCTCTAGTGCAAAATGAGCCTGTTGTTGAGGCTCTGGTGCAAAATGAGCCTGTTGTTGAGGCTCTGGTGCAAAATGAGCCTATTGTTGAGGCTCTGGTGCAAACTGACCATGTTGTTGAGGCTCTGGTGCAAAGTGACCATGTTGATGAGGCTCTGGATCATGATCATGAGGTTGTTGAGGAGGTGCAGGAGGTGAAGGAGACTCTTGGACGTGTTGTGGGGAGGCCAGATGGTAATGGTAAGAAAAAGAAGAGCATAAACCTATTGTGTGGTGTGAAACTTGTGAAGGAGAAGAAAACGAGGGGTAAGAAGAGCCAAAAGAAATAGACATTTGTTATTGTAAACATTTGTTATTGTTGTAAACATTTGACACTTGTTGTTGTAATAATTTGGCACTTGTTGTTGTAAACATTTGTTATTATAATAATTTGTCACTTGTTGATAATTTGGACAAAATTCAAATATGATGGTAAATTTGAATTTCAACAAATGTAGCTATGTCACTTTTCTATGTTTGTATGAGCTTCCAACGTTTTTCTCATATGTACAATAAAACTCATCCTCACCCTGATCCCTTTTGTGAAGTACAACTCACCCTCACCCAAAATGGGGTAGAAATGGGCTCCAAAGCTAGGGTAAACCACCCCATTTCTAAGCAAGTTTTTTTCGACCATTTCTAAAACCAAGTTTGATATTTTTCCTCAGAACTATGTCACATAACATGACACCATGCGAAGGTTTTGTATTTTTTTGATTTTTTTTGAATTAGTTATGCACATTTGAATGTCTGGTCAAACTTGAAGGGTTTTCATAAATATTCTTAGCTAGGGGCTGAGGCTCACAAAACTAGCATTGGATCTCTGACAAAATAGCATGTTGTGAACCTAAAAATGATTTTTACAAAAATCATCAGCATGAAATCATGTACCTGTAGTTCATATCTTACCCACTTCCAGCCGATTCGGCAGGATTTGTCTTTTTCACCAGGGATGGAATAAAAGGTTTGAGATACTCAAGTTGGGAAATTGTACATTCTAGGTGGTCTAGTATTTTTGAAAAATAGGATGTTACCATTTTGAAACTTCAATTTGGTGGTTGCTTCACAAATCCCCCCCTCTTTCGACACTCAGAAAATAGAAAATGATTTTCTGTGCGTCGAAAAGTAAAACTTTGTGCTACAACATTGTTAGTCATCCCATTATAGACATGCATGCCAAATATGGGCACATTATCACAAACTATGCCTTGATTCTAGCCATATCATTGGTCATTTGACCCGAAAGCCAGAAAACCTCGGAGGAGATAGGTCATTTTGTGAAGGGTTTTTTGAAATATGATCAATAGACCAAGTTTGATATTTTTCCTCACAACTATGTCACATAACATGACACCATGCGAAGGTTTTGTATTTTTTTGATTTTTTTTGAATTAGTTATGCACATTTGAATGTTTGGTCAAACTTGTGAAACCCCGTTGACTGCATCCTAAACCCCCGCTAACCCTAAGGCCGAATGAGGAACGTAGATCTAACCCTAGTGCGACACTGTGGCCGTCCGATCGCGTTTTCTAGAAGGATTCCGCGGGTGGCTCTGGGCGATCCGTGGAAGGGCTTGTTCTGCAACCTGATTGGTTGGCGTCTCTTAGAAGGATTTCGTGGCTAGCTCTTGGCGATCCGTGGGATGGATGATTCTGGAATCTGATTGGCTTCATCGTTTTTACGTGCAACAGCGTGGCATGCGAGCGTGGCACACTCCATTGACGGCTGGACCAAGCGTGGCATGCGAGGGCGCTGGACGGGGCGGGCTGCACCATGCATGCAGCTGCCCCTAGCGTCGCAGTCTAGCTATTTTACGTGCAACAGCGCTGCAGCATATTTACTCCCTCCGTCGCATTAAATAAGTGTACGTGTAACAACTTTCTTCAGTCAAACTTACTCCCCTCAGGTTCATTGTAATAAATGAGACTTTGCATGATACCACATCTATGTTATTTTGCACTATGGAGTAGTAACTTAGACCAGTAACATATGCATGATACCACATCACCTATGTATAAGGTGAACCTTTGCTATAAGATGGGACCCACACAGCTTATGGAAATGGCTATAAGGTCAAGTTCACCATAAGCTGGGACCCACATGTCTGTTAAAAGTACACACAAGCAAGAGAGAGAGGAGAGAGTAAAATAATTGTTTATTGCTTGTGGGCAACCCATAAGCTTGTAGGTCACCCTTAAGGAAAACCTTCTAAAGTAAACCTCCACTATGTATATGGATAGCCTTGTGGACTACTTTTTTGTTTGTGGATAGCCTTATGGACTACATAGTGGATACCCAAGTGCATTGGAAAGGTAGAAGTACACTTTTTATGGACAAATTTTGAAGCCAAACATACACTTATTTGTGGACAGACGAGTATGCATGTCACTATGACCAGCCTAAAAAAAATATCAAAATCTAAAATATGTAATAAATATAACGTACAGCGTTGGCACACTCCATTAACCGTTGGACCGAGCGTGGCATGCGAGGGCGCTGGGCGGGGCGGGCTGCACCATGCATGCAGCAGCAGCCTCTAGCGTCGCAGTCTAGCTATTTTGCATGCAACAGCGCTGCCCCATTAAATAAGTGTACGTCGAACAACTTTCTTCAGTCAAACTTACTCCCATCTGGTTCATGCGCCATACAAAAAGTCAATATTACTCCCACCGATTTTTCTTGCGTGTGTAAAAACGAACGAGTTTGTTGTATGCGGTGTGTAAAAACGAACGAGTACCTTGGTACTAGATTCCTGCATTTATTACCGAAGTAAATCAAGGCCAAATTATATTTTCCCTTTTATTTTTCACTGCCAATGAACAACTACCTTGGACGTTTTTTTCTCTCTTTCGCATTAATGCATGCATGCATGCAGGGGCGGGGGCGGCGGTGCAGGGGTTACAGTACGTCGCATCCTAGCTATTTTTTTCTCTCTTTCGCATTGATCACGCCCGCTTCCCACACGCAACGCAGCGCACGCGTCTCGTCTCGGCGTCTGCGCCAACACGCCGCTGGATTCCCACGCCGCCCTTCACGCCCCGCCCTCAATAAATAGGCAAAACGCCTTTGCCTCCTCATCTCATCTTGCCCCTCATCTTCAACCTCGAGCCCGTCCCTTTGCCTCCTCCTAGTCCCCAAACACCCCGACCATGGCGACCTCCCCTTCCGCTTCCCTTCCGACACCGAAGTAAGCGACGAGGATAACCACCGGGACCACAAGCAGTGGTGGGAGCAGGAGGCGCCCACGCGCCCCAAGCGTGGCAAGAAGAAGAAGTCCCCGCCCTGCCCCGGGGGGGAGCAGGGCCCCATCGTCACCAACCCAGTCCCCAACCTCCCCGGCGGCGGCGACCTCCCCTCCGAAGCCTACTGGGCTAAGGCGGCGAAGGACGAGGAAAAGCAGGAGGCTGCTATCGCCAGGTGGAAGGAGAAGCTGGCCCAGCGCGCCTTGAAGAAAAGGCGCAGACGGAAGGAGTAGGAGAAACGGGAGGCCAATGGCCGGGCCTTCCGGGAGGAGCAGTGGAAGCGGGACCAGCGGGAGAGGCTGGCGGCGTGGAATGCCGCGAAGGCGGCTGCACCGGCACCGCCTCCACCGCCGATGGAGTAGGGTAGATAGGGTTAGGGTTTAGGGGCTAGCCCAGGGTTTAGGCGGGGCGCCTATTCCCTTCTATATTATTGTACTTTTTTCTTTTTATTGTAATGTTATCTATCCCCTTGTTTTATTGTAATCCGTGTTTAATTGTATTGTCATTTGTCAAAACACCCAAAACAACAAGTGTACAAAACAAAAGACACAAAAACAAGTTCATATAATACTCGTGCAATATTTATATATTTATAAGTGTATAAAACAAAAGACACAAAAACAAGTTCATACAACACATGGTTCATTTTCAAATAAGTCATTTACATATTTACATAAGTTAAAAGAGCGCCCAAGTTATGTTAGTTAAATGGATGTCCTTGGACTTCATTTATATATTTACTTTTGCAAAAAAAAGATTGCAACCTGAGCACGAGTATCTGCAGATCCACACGTCCCTATTTAGATTGTAACGTGAGTACCATTTTTTTGCCCAATCAACAAATAGTTACTATTGGGCCTGGATACGTCCATTTTGGCATGGCTAAGTTATATTTGGGCCTGGCCTTTTTCAATCCTCGTCATTTTTTTTTACTTTTCAACCCCTCCCCCTCCCCTGCACACGGTCGCCCCCTGCACACTGATAAAAGGAACACTGACGAAACTAACGAAACTGAAGGAACACTGATTTTGAAAACAGAGCAACTCAAAATTAGCCCGAATTTCTGTTGCATTTTATTCAAGCCAAAGACAAAGACCATTACAAAGCATCACTCGAACACTGACTGCGCTGTCTAATGACTAACGATGAGGAGATAAACTAATCCGAGAGAAATTACACAAAAATAAAAAAAAACGGCCATCAGATTGTCCTGCTTCTTCAATTCGATGATTTGCCTTAGCTGCTTGTTCATCTTCTTCAGCTCGGCCATCACTTCCGCATCCACCGTAGTACCAGCGGAAATGGGGTTGCCACATCCCAATTGCTCCACCACGGACGGGTTTTCGAGCTCCCGGGATGCTACCTCCACCCCAATTCGCTCGATGTACTCATCAAGTCACTCAAAATGCCCACATTTTGGAAGTTCCTGAAATCGCAGAGATGAACCCTAAATCCCAAATTCGATGAAATGCATGAAATTTCGAAAGAAAAGCGAGAAATTGGCGCTTGGAACACTCAGATCTCACCTTTCCCGGCTCGGGCTTGCTCTCACACTTCACAAATTCCCGGCCAATGTTGCCGTTCTTGTTGGTGTATGTGACAAGCCGCTTCAGGGGCGCGGTACGGGGGCAATCGGGGCACCTCCTCATCGGCACCGCACCATACCGAGGCCATGAGCGGTGGGAGGAAGCAGAGCTTGACATCCCTCGCCGGCGTTGCCGCACTTGCTCGCCGGAGAAGAAAACGGAAGGGGATGAGATGCTGGAACGGTGGCGGGAGTGCTCGGGTGCAGGGACAGATCGGGGCCAACGGCTCTCTTCGACCACAGGATGGGTCCCACGATATGAGGTGGATATCAGGTGAGTTCCGCCGTGACGTGGAGAGGCTGTGGGTCCTACTGTGCTCAGCTGATTTGAATTCGTTGACGGTCTCGTGGGGTTAAGTAGAAGTGTCGCACGGGAGCTATTTGCCGCCTCACAACCATCGCATGCCAGCTATTGTTTGCAACGATGTCTCTTTCCTTCCAATTCCACGTAAAGACGTCGCATGGGAGCTATAAGCCCTACATTATTATAGCAATATGATTTACAAATCGGTTATAGATTAGCTCAGTTTATAGATTAGATCATTTTCCATTGTTTTTCAGAACTTATGGATGTAAATTCTTTTGGCAGATTCCACACACAATGCTACATGTTACCATCATGTAGCATGTCTTGACGATCCATGGTAAAGTCAGATGTGGAGAATTTCATAAGGACAGGAACATAAGGGCTAGCTATGGTAGATTAACTCTTTGGGGTGTTGAGGATCTGGCTTGGTGACCTGTGACTCGCAGCAGTGTCTATTAGAGGGGGTGACAACATAGGAGGTGTCCATAGTATTTTCTTGCAGGATGAAAACCCAAGGTCTGGCCTTCATTGGTTGTGTCTGGCAATGGCCTTGCAGAAGTCATTGTTTTGGAAGCGAAGACTTCCTTCAGGGTGAAAACCTAGGATCTTTGACCGGGCGATGACGGCACTTGAGCACTGTTTCCTTCTTGGAGGTGTCGTTTTTGGAGGGGTTGGACTCTGGTGTTGTTTTGGTGGTGTTAGTGTCGCTGCTGCTAAGAATATGATCGCTTTAGCGGGACTTTTCTTTCTTTTTTGTAATTCTTTTTTTTGGTTGTGTGCATCCGTAATACCAATAGGATAATGCGTTGTTGCAAAGGCCAGGTGTAATTGATATCTTGCTATATTAATATATGCTCCTTTAAAAAAAACACAATGCAGAGTGCAGAAAGAACGGTTAGGATCATCGGCAAGAATTGAACTGAGCTTGTCATGCACAAGATCTGACCTTGTCATACAATGCTCATACTATAAAGAATACACGTGGAAATAAAATAAGGTTTTTTTATCAGTTCACAAAAAGCCAACACGATGGCTACATGCCCAACTATACAGATGTTCAAAGGAAAATGATTGGGATCCCACGAACGACGATCGTCCGGAGTAGTCACTGGTAGAAAACGCCCTATAGGTCCCGGTTGGTAAGGGGCATTAGTCCCGGTTGCCCAACCGGGACGGGGCAATCGGGACTAAAGCTCTAACCTTTAGTCTCGGTTGCCCCACCAACCGGGACAAATGGGGGCACACGTGGCGGCATCAGAGCGCGAGGGGGGAGCATTAGTCCCGGTTCGTAACACGAACCGGGACTAATAACATGCTGCCGCGGCAGAGATTTGGCCCATTTCTCTGCCGCGGCAGAAAATTCATTTTGGCACATTTTGTTGCCGCGGCAGCATTTTTGCCACTTTTTATGCCACGGCAGAGAATTCATTTAGGGTTGTTTTATTGTTTATTTAGTGATTTGCACTTATCAATGAAGGAACCTTATATTACATCATGATGACAACATTATATTCAATACACGGATCGAGTTCATGCACTACATACAAAAGTTGTTATTCGATGCTACCGGCCAATTTCTTGAAAGTTGCTATTTTTACAATTCCTATTGTCTATACACAGCCGAGTAGTATTCCCCTTGTGTGTTTAGGACTTCTGCATCCAAGAATCCCGCCAATTCCTCCTGAATTGCTCGTACGCGATCCTTTGGCAGAAGACCGTCCCGTAGACGTTCGATCTGATTTAAAAAAGGAGTCAGCCTATATGAATGAAACTAAACACAATTTGATTGTAATTAAAAACTATAGAAATTGTTTACGTACGTGGAGTTGCTCTAAATTTCTGCCCTTCTCATCGCACGTCTGCCGGATGAACTCGCATACATAGTATCCACATAGATTGTTACCTGGTCCCTGCGTCAGGCACTTTACGAGAACAGAGTTCAATCAAAATAATAATCAAGCATGATAATAACTGTATCAAAACTAGAATCAAAGAGATGCGCGGATATAGCTAGTGGTGCTTACATCTAGTGGTTGAAATGTAAGCTCATCTTTCCAAACACCCCTAGCCTTGTTGGTGAACCGTTTCCAAGCGCTGCCCGGCGTAGAAAACGAATAAAATAAGTTATTAAGTACTTGATATCATAAAATTCACGAACGTTGCCAATATAGTGTCGTAATGATTAGAATTACCGCTGGAGAAGTATCTACATGTCCTTCCACGTCTCAAGGGGTTTATGTTTCGAGTCCATGACTAGTACACGCCCTTTGTCAAGTTGAATGATTAACAGAATATAGTGGAAGCTGCAAATGCATAACTAATCAATTATATACTGAACATCGAGTAAGCGAAATAGAAAGTGTATACAAGACAATAACACTCACTCGAAGTTGTAAGGAAATAGTATTTCCCTTTTGGTTTCTTAAAACCTTAACGCGTGTACTATATTATCCTCCGTATCCTGGGGGCTTATTTTGAGATTAGCTTCATGAACCCAATATGGGTCAATGAAGCCAATGTCATAGAATTGTCCTCTGCTGCATTCGAGAATCTTCATTCTGCATATTACAGTATGATTATATACATGCAATAAACAAAATAATATAGCTGGAGACTAAATTAATTACAGAACTAGTACTTACAGACAATAGGCACTGATGATCGATTTGTCCAAGGCGTCTTGATTGAATAATTGAAATAGTTCATCAAATTCAGTGGATATCATGTCATCCTTATCTTTCCCATGATGCTTTTTTGTAACCCTCAGCATTATCCAGTTAGCCCCGGCCCTTGTGGCATCCGTGTACCAGTTATGCAATCTTCGCATTTTTGTTGGAAGATTGTTTACCTCCTCAGGTTTGACGAGAGGTTTTCCGTACTGTTATTTGTATGCTACTTCACTCACGGGGAAGAACTCTAACTGGGATAAGTACTGGGCAATACACATACCTTGAGCAGCGGCAGCTTCTCCGTATTGTGCAACTACCTCTGGATCATACTGCTCTTCGGCCCCATATTTTCTCGACCCCACATTGGTTTGAGAAATCACCTTGAGAGGGGCGCAAGTCTGTTTTGCTTGTTCTCCGAGCTGGGCAACAGATTTCCCGCTTGCATCAGTACTGCTCTTCGAGGCTTTTTGTGCCGCATGTGACTTGAGAATAGAACGCTCATAGTCTGATGACAGCTTTGGCTCGTGCTGATGAAGATTCTTTAGCATTTTCAACACTTTGGCTTTTTCTTCTTTGGTGCTGGGGAACTCTGGCTCTTTCGGCCGCCTCAGCTTAGCGAAAAACGCTGTCGTTTTCGCATCAACGATCGCCGCAGTCTCCGCTTCAGTACAGTCATAAGCTCTCTTGGGAGGAACCTTTGGTACTTTTGGAAGAGGCTCTTGTTTACGTTTCGGCGATCGCTTACGACGCACAGTAGCGGTACGCTTACGCTTTTTATCCTGAGGCGCCGGCGATGGATCCCGCGGCGATGGCTGCACCGGAGATTGGTGAGGCGACGGAGCCGGGTGAGGCGACGAAGACGGCTGCCGCGGCGGCGACAACCTCGCTGGAGACAGGTGAGGCGGCGGCGAAGATGGCCTTGGCGTGTGATTTCGAAGCACGATACATTCCTTCGGCCATAGAATGGTGACGTTTTTTGCGTCACCCAGCACAGTCACATCCCCTTCACCAGCAGGGTAGTGAAGATCCAAAACCTCAAAGGTGGGCATGATTTCATCCACGCCGACAACAGCGTAGCCCTCTGGAACCGGACGACAGTGGTAAGTTGGTGTGGGTCCAATTGGTAAGGCATAGCCGACCGCCACCTTCATTGATATGTTCACAACTTTGACATGTAGCTCGCAGTGTGTCATCTCTGTGATATCATCCACTGGGTAGCCAACAGGAGCCATCGTCGGTGCATCATCGTCATCGCCATTGTCATCACCCGGGACCTCGGTGGAAGCCACACTGCTTTTTCGATTATTCGATAGGCCGGTAGCATCGAATGCAGTGTGCTGCTGAGATCGTCATCGCCATTTCATCTTGTTGTTGTTTTAATCTTTCTTCAATTAAACACATTCGCTCTTTCTGACTATCTGCTTCAACTGCCGCCCTGTCCTTACTCCTCTGACGGCTTCTATCAGGATATTTCTTCCTCTCTTCGGGAAACCCAGTCCTCCATGATTAGGAGCCTCTTGTGCATCGTGTTCGTCCATCATGTTCCTTATTTCCAAGGGCGAGTGTGAGCTCATCATTCTCTCTATCGGGAATGAAGTCCCCATCTTTAACAGCCTTTACTGCTTTTCTGATCCTCTCGATTGGCAAGGGGTCTTCTTTATGTCGTATGTTATATATACACCTCCCTTCCGAGTCCAACGTGCCCCCATGCCCGTAAAACCAATTCCTTGCACGTTCTACCCAATCGTCTGTCTCTAGGGTGATCTTTTTATCACGCAGTTCCTGCTCAAGTTTCTCCCACTTAGGAATGCCAGCCCTGTAGCCACCTTGCCCCATAGTATGGTGATACTTCTTGTTAGCAGCATTCAGCTTATTCGTTTCAGATATTTTCTTATCTTTTTCTGATGTCTTGTATTCCACAAACTCAGCCCAGAATGGTTTTATATTCTCAAACTGAATATTCTTGAAATCGGGAGTCTTCTTTTTCACGACATAGTCAAGGTGCAATCTTTTCTTCCAGTTGGTGAAACACTAGGCCATCTTCTTCAAAGCCCACTCCCTGACCTTAGCCTCCATGGCTCTCCCATGTTGTGAGGCGTCCTCAACTGGATCCTCCGCATTTGGATCCAGCTCTATCTTCGGTAGTTTGAAATTAACCATGAGCCTCTTCCACAGTAAATCTTTGGCATGGTTAGGGACAAATAAACATGTTCCCTCTTCATCCGCATTAGCAGGCCTATTCCAATTTCTAATGGTGATCGGGATTAACTCCCTAACGATTACTCCACATTGTGCCACAAATTTGGTTGCGACAACTTCAGGAGCCATCGGTTTGCCGTCTTCAGCGACATCTTCGATCCTGAACCTCTCATGGTCTTGCAACTTTTTGGTTGGGCCTCGTCCGCTCTTTTCAGTAGATTCCTTCGATCCGGAGGGCTAAAAGAAGAAAGATCGTCTTTACTATTTCTATATAGATAGCAGATGATTAATTACTGAATTGATTTATATTACATGCACCTCGCCGGAGCGGTCGTCTTCTCGATTACACAAGGCATCGCCTTCTCCCTCGCGGAAGGCAACACCTTCAACCTCAAACAAGTTGTCTACTCCGGTAAAAAGAGGATCACCCTCACCGGAGTTGTTCAGAAACGTTGATACGTCTAAATTATCTTCCCCACGGATCACACCTTGGATCAACTCTTCCTTTTCTTCGTCTCTGACGTGTGGGTCCATATTTTCTGCATAGGTGGAAAAACGAATAAGTCAAAGCGGCTAAAGGAGAAAGTTAAGTACGGTGTTGAGAGATATAAACCCTAATTCAGAGAAACCCTAATATATACATACACAATAATAAAAATGAAGAGAAAGGGAAACCGTGTAGTAGATAGGCACATCGTCGAACCCACATGCACCTAAGTTGCTTGACAATGTGAATCGGGTCTGGGGCTACCCACAGTGACTGACCAGTGGGGCCAAAGACCAATAATACCAAAGTAATTAATAAACCTAATAATACCTAACTAATAATAAACCTAATAATCGAAACACCGAAAAGAAAGGGAAACAATCAACACATGGCATCGATGCAATGCTCAAGCAAGTATGATGATATGACAAGTTAATTTGCATTGAATGTATCCCTAAGACATGCTCGACGATTTAATCGGGGTTCCGAGGGGTGAAAACCCTAACTCGGGGAAACTCCGGAACATATGAGACGGGTGCATTTGTTCTTCTAATTATACTTGTCATTTAAGTTGTTGAACAATGCATGATTATAGTTTAGATAGATAGGTTTCATTTTTCTGAACAATTTGATATATTATTTGTATTTTTCTGACTTATAAACAATAAGTTATTGATTTTACAATATTAAATCATTTTCTGGAATTAAAAAAAAGGCAAATAGTTTTTACACCGGGGCGCCCCCCAGCCAGTGAGACTGACAGAAGGGCCCCAGTGCCAACTCAGCCTCCACGCGTACAGATCATTTTCCTACCACAGAGAAGCCTACCCACTGAGGCTGACTGATGGGCCCTAGGCCACATCAGCTGCCACGCGAGCACGAGTGACGTCAGCACGACGTCACGCTGGCGGTGAGCTCCCAGGCAGCAGCAGCGGCGGCGATAGCCGGCACCCCTGGACGCGCGGATGGGCGCGTTAGAGAGAGCGCGATGCAGGGAGAAAGGGAGTGGCGGCGCCGCTCCTTGTTGGTCACCGGAGCGTCGCCTCCGTCAAGCTCGAGCGGGGGCGTCGTCGGGCACACGCTGGGAGAGTAGTACAGGAGGAGAGGGAGAGAAAGAAGAACACCGTGAGGATCAGCAACTCACCAGGAACACGACGGAGGTGGTGGCGAGGCCGGGCGAGCTCGGGAGACGCCGGAATCGACGGAGGCGACGCGCGGACGGAGCTTCCAATCCAGGCGATTGAGGTCACGCGCGAGGGGGAAAAGTAGCAGGGGCGCGCGTGGACGGAGGCAGCGGCGGTGGCGGACGGAACGCGCGGGTGGCGGCGAGCTCGGGCAGGCTGCCGGCGTCGGGGGTGCGCGCGTCGGTGAGAAGAAGAGAAGTGAGATGGGGAAGAAGAAGAGGAGGCGCGTCAGTTATAAACGAAGGGTCTTTAGTCCCGGTTGGTGGCTCCAACCGGGACTAAAGGGGCATACGTCCCGGTTGGAGCCACCAACCGGGACGTATAGTCCAATATTTTCAGCAGACAAAGGGTTGGCGCGCAGGGGGTCTTTAGTCCCGGTTGGTGGCTCCGACCGGGACATATTCCCCTGATTTCAAATGTTTTTAGGTATTTTCTCTCTGTTCCCGCCTTATTTTTTATTTTGGGGTTTATTTTTTTAAATGATAATTAATTTGGAATTTAGAAAAACTTTAAACATAAAAAGTGTTTGGATTTGAATAAATAATTCAAAACCATTTTATGTTTTAAAAAATAATTAATGTAACCATTTAAAATATGAACCATTTACAATTAAAAATGAATTAACTTATATTTTTTAATATAAATTTGGAATTTAGAAAAACTTTAAACATAAGAAGTGTATGGATTTGAATAAATAATCCAAAACCATTTTCTATTTTTAAAAAATAATTAATGTAACCTTTTAAAATGAATTAACTTATATTTTTGAATATTAATTTGGAATTTAGAAAAACTTTAAACATAAAAAGTGTTTGGATTTGAATAAATAATTCAAAACCATTTTTTGTTTTAAAAAACAATTAATGTAACCATTTAAAATATGAACCATTTACAATTAAAAATGAATTAACTTATATGTTTTTAATATCAATTTGGAATTTAGAAAAACTTTAAACATAAGAAGTGTATGGATTTGAATAAATAATCCAAAACCATTTTCTATTTCTAAAAAATAATTAATGTAACCTTTTAAAATGAATTAACTTATATTTTTGAATATTAATTTGGAATTTAGAAAAACTTTAAACATAAGAAGTGTATGGATTTGAATAAATAATCCAAAACCATTTTCTATTTTTAAAAAATAATTAATGTAACCTTTTAAAATGAAGATAGGGGACGAGCATCGTTAGAACTTGCATTGGATCTCTGAAGAAACCACATATTGCGAGTCTAAAAATGATTTTTTCAAAAAATCACGGGCGATAGATCATGTACCTGTAGTACAAACCGGACCCACTTCCTACCGATTCGGCAGACATTTGTCCTTTTTACCCGGGATGGACGAAAAGGTTTGAGATGTACCGGTTGGGAGATAGTCCATGTAAGGTGGTCTAGTATTTTAGGAAAATGGGACGGTAGCATTCTGAAACGGCATTTTGGTGGTTACTTCACAAAACGACCCGTTTTTTGCGCTCAGAAAATGGAAAAGGGCTTTTCCATGCGACAAAAAGGAAAACTTCCTCCTGCAACATTGTTCTCCATACCAATGTCCACACACATGCATAATATGGGCACAACATCACAAACTATGTCGTGATTCAGCACATAACATCGGTCATTTGGACCGAAAGCCATGAAACCTCGAACATGATAGGACATTTTGTGAAGGTTTTTTCGAAACATGATCAATATACCAAGTCTGGTATTTTTCCTTTCAACTATGTAACAAAATATGACACCACGCGAAGGATTTTCATTGTTCGGATTTTTTTTGAATTTATTATGCCCGTTTTGAATTATCTGAATTTCTAACTATGGTCGAACCGGTGTGCATGAAGATAGGGGACGAGCATCGTTAGAACTTGCATTGGATCTCTGAAGAAACCACATATTGCGAGTCTAAAAATGATTTTTTCAAAAAATCATGGGCGATAGATCATGTACCTGTAGTACAAACCGGACCCACTTCCTACCGATTCGGCAGACATTTGTCCTTTTTACCCGGGATGGACGAAAAGGTTTGAGATGTACCAGTTGGGAGATAGTCCATGTAAGGTGGTCTAGTATTTTAGGAAAATGGGACGGTAGCATTCTGAAACGGCATTTTGGTGGTTACTTCACAAAACGACCCGTTTTTTGCGCTCGGAAAATGGAAAAGGGTTTTTCCGTGCGACAAAAAGGAAAACTTCCTCCTACAACATTGTTCTCCATACCAATGTCCACACACATGCATAATATGGGCACAACATCACAAACTATGCCGTGATTTAGCACATAACATCGGTCATTTGGACCGAAAGCCATGAAACCTCGAACATGATAGGTCATTTTGTGAAGGTTTTTTCGAAACATGATCAATATACCAAGTCTGGTATTTTTCCTTTCAACTATGTAACAAAATATGACACCACGCGAAGGATTTTCATTGTTCGGATTTGTTTTGAATTTATTATGCCCGTTTTGAATTTATCTGATTTTCTAACTATGGTCGAACCGGTGTGCATGAAGATAGGGGACGAGCATCGTTAGAACTTGCATTGGATCTCTGAAGAAACCACATATTGCGAGTCTAAAAATGATTTTTTCAAAAAATCACGGGCGATAGATCATGTACCTGTAGTACAAACCGGACCCACTTCCTGCCGATTCGGCTGACATTTGTCCTTTTTACCCGGGATGAACGAAAAGGTTTGAGATGTACCGGTTGGGATATAGTCCATGTAAGGTGGTCTAGTATTTTAGGAAAATGGGACGGTAGCATTCTGAAACGGCATTTTGGTGGTTACTTCACAAAACGACCCGTTTTTTGCGCTCGGAAAATGGAAAAGGGCTTTTACGTGCGACAAAAAGGAAAACTTCCTCCTGCAACATTGTTCTCCATACCAATGTCCGCACACATGCATAATATGGGCACAACATCACAAACTATGCCGTGATTCAGCACATAACATCGGTCATTTGGACCGAAAGCCATGAAACCTCGAACATTATAGGTCATTTTGTGAAGGTTTTTTCGAAACATGATCAATATACCAAGTCTGGTATTTTTCCTTTCAACTATGTAACAAAATATGACACCACGCGAAGGATTTTCATTGTTCGGATTTTTTTTGAATTTATTATGCCCGTTTTGAATTATCTGAATTTCTAACTATGGTCGAACCGGTGTGCATGAAGATAGGGGACGAGCATCGTTAGAACTTGCATTGGATCTCTGAAGAAACCACATATTGCGAGTCTAAAAATGATTTTTTCAAAAAATCACGGGCGATAGATCATGTACCTGTAGTACAAACCGGACCCACTTCCTACCGATTCGGCAGACATTTGTCCTTTTTACCCGGGATGGACGAAAAGGTTTGAGATGTACCAGTTGGGAGATAGTCCATGTAAGGTGGTCTAGTATTTTAGGAAAATGGGACGGTAGCATTCTGAAACGGCATTTTGGTGGTTACTTCACAAAACGACCCGTTTTTTGCGCTCGGAAAATGGAAAAGGGCTTTTCCGTGCGACAAAAAGGAAAACTTCCTCCTACAACATTGTTCTCCATACCAATGTCCACACACATGCATAATATGGGCACAACATCACAAACTATGCCGTGATTTAGCACATAACATCGGTCATTTGGACCGAAAGCCATGAAACCTCGAACATGATAGGTCATTTTGTGAAGGTTTTTTCGAAACATGATCAATATACCAAGTCTGGTATTTTTCCTTTCAACTATGTAACAAAATATGACACCACGCGAAGGATTTTCATTGTTCGGATTTGTTTTGAATTTATTATGCCCGTTTTGAATTTATCTGATTTTCTAACTATGGTTGAACCGGTGTGCATGAAGATAGGGGACGAGCATCGTTAGAACTTGCATTGGATCTCTGAAGAAACCACATATTGCGAGTCTAAAAATGATTTTTTCAAAAAATCACGGGCGATAGATCATGTACCTGTAGTACAAACCGGACCCACTTCCTGCCGATTCGGCTGACATTTGTCCTTTTTACCCGGGATGAACGAAAAGGTGTGAGATGTACCGGTTGGGATATAGTCCATGTAAGGTGGTCTAGTATTTTAGGAAAATGGGACGGTAGCATTCTGAAACGGCATTTTGGTGGTTACTTCACAAAACGACCCGTTTTTTGCGCTCGGAAAATGGAAAAGGGCTTTTACGTGCGACAAAAAGGAAAACTTCCTCCTGCAACATTGTTCTCCATACCAATGTCCGCACACATGCATAATATGGGCACAACATCACAAACTATGCCGTGATTCAGCACATAACATCGGTCATTTGGACCGAAAGCCATGAAACCTCGAACATTATAGGTCATTTTGTGAAGGTTTTTTCGAAACATGATCAATATACCAAGTCTGGTATTTTTCCTTTCAACTATGTAACAAAATATGACACCACGCGAAGGATTTTCATTGTTCGGATTTTTTTTGAATTTATTATGCCCGTTTTGAATTATCTGATTTTCTAACTATGGTCGAACCGGTGTGCATGAAGATAGGGGACAAGCATCGTTAAAACTTGCATTGGAACTCTGAAGAAACCACATATTGCGAGTCTAAAAATGATTTTTTCAAAAAATCACGGGCGATAGATCATGTACCTGTAGTACAAACCGGACCCACTTCCTGCCGATTCGGCTGACATTTGTCCTTTTTACCCGGGATGGACGAAAAGGTTTGAGATATACCGGTTGGGAGATAGTCCATGTAAGGTGGTCTAGTATTTTAGGAAAATGGGACGGTAGCATCCTGAAACGGCATTTTGGTGGTTACTTCACAAAACGACCCGTTTTTTGCGCTCGGAAAATGGAAAAGGGCTTTTCCGTGCGACAAAAAGGAAAACTTCCTCCTGCAACATTGTTCTCCATACCAATGTCCACACACATGCATAATATGGGCACAACATCACAAACTATGCCGTTATTCAGCACATAACATCGATCATTTGGACCGAAAAAGCCATGAAACCTCGAACATGATAGGTCATTTTGTGAAGGTTTTTTCGAAACATTTAGTCCCGGATGTAGTCACAAACCGGGACTAAAAATATTTTCCGCCATTTCCCACCTCTTCCCGCCAAGTTTTCCCGCCCTTTCCTTTCTACTAGAGCTTTTAGTCCCGGATGTAGTCACTAACCGGGACTAAAGATATTTCCCGCCATTTCCCAAAGCTTCACGCCAAGTTTTCCCGCCCTTTCCCTCTATATTTAGGGTGATCGTGTCATGGCTATCCACACATCCACACCTTCCTCTCTTAGAACAATGGACAACGCCTACTGGGCCATTCTGACCCTCGAGGAGACCGAGGCGCTGTGCGCCTCCAACTACCCTTGTCCGCCGGGCTACCGGACGCCCGCCGGCTGGATGCTGAGCGCTGGAGGGGTTCTTGTCCCTCCTGTCCCTCAAGGTTCTGCACGCCAGGCGGCCATCACAAAGCACTTCTACCACGAGCTCACGCCGGAGCAGCGGATGGATCCCCAGTGGGATCCCGACAACTACGACACCTGGAATGCCTTCTTCGCTAATAGGCGGGAAAGGGAGCTCGCCAGGTACGAGGGTGATGGCCCGCCACCGGTGAACCACAACGAAGCCGGCCGTCGTCTGTGGTGGGCGAACCGTACTATCATCGGAGTGATGCGCTACATCGCCGGGGGAGACCATCCTCGCCTACGGTGCCCATGAGTCCACCCGCCACAGGCCCCACACTGTCCCGGCGGTAGCGGCATCGTCTTCCAGGAGACCCCTCTCCCACCCGCCGTGAATCCGAGGCTGGAATGGCCCCTGGTATATGCCATGGATGGGCTGAGGATCCCCGTAGTGGCAGGTGACGATGACGATGATGATGACGACGACGATGAAGACCCTGAAGCTGCGTACTATAGGACTAGGCATGATTATGACTAAAGGGGGCGGCTTTAGTCCTGGGTGTTAGCTAGTCCCGGTTTGTCCCGGTTTTTAATATTAATAAATGTCTTGAGTGTTACCTAATAAATAGAGGGAAATGCCTATATAAAGAGAGGGTTCATATTTAGTCCCGGTTGGAGAAACCAACCGCGACTGAAGGGATTGCGGCAGAGTGGGCCAGGCAACACTAATAATAGGGGTGAATGTCGAAATTATGTCGTGCGGCTTGTACCTTGTCCCGGATGGTGTCACCAACCGGGACTAAAGATGAACCTTTAGTCCCGGTTGGAGACACCAACCGGGACTAAAGATGAGTCAGCACTAATAATAGGGGTGAGTGTCGACATTATGTCGTGAGTGTCGACATTATGCCGAGCTGCTTGTACTATAAATATGCATCCTTGTGAGTCCAGTTCTCCAGCCAGTTTGAGGCATCTCCAAGATGGTTTTAGAGAGCAGGGACACCACTACGGCCAGTTTCAGGGAGATGCTGACGGAGCCTAGTCCTCCGGCATCTCCGAGAAAATGGTCATAGAGGCACTCCCTAATATGTGAAATTAGTTAGCTCCGAGGCGTATTGATCTTGTTAGTGAAGTTACAAGCTGCAAGATGGTTTTCGAGAGCAGGGACACCACTGCGGCCAGTTTCAGGGAGATGCCGACGGAGCCCAGTCCTCCGGCATCTCCGAGAAACTGGTCATAGAGGCACTCCCTAATATGTGAAATTAGTTAGCTCCGAGGCGTATTGTTCTACTTAGTGAAGTTACAAGCTGCAAGATGGTTTTCGAAAGCAGGGACACCACTGCGGCCAGTTTCAGGGAGATGCCGACGGAGCCCAGTCCTCCGGCATCTCCGAGAAACTGGTCATAGAGGCACTCCCTAATATGTGAAATTAGTTAGCTCCGAGGCGTATTGATCTACTTAGTGAAGTTACAAGCTGCAAGATGGTTTTCGAGAGAAGGGACACCACTGCGGCCAGTTTCAGGGAGATGTCGACGGAGCCCAGTCCTCCGGCATCTCCGAGAAACTGGTCATAGAGGCACTCCCTAATATGTGAAATTAGTTAGCTTCGAGGCGTATTGATCTAGTTAGTGAAGTTACAAGCTGCAAGATGGTTTTCGAGAGCAGGGACACCACTACGACCAGTTTTAGGGAGATGCCGACGGAGCCCAGTCCTCCGGCATCTCCAAGAAACTGGTCATAGAGGCACTCCCGGTCCAGCCACAAAACAGGACTAACACTCAAGATATTTATTAATATTAAAAACTGAGACTACAAAACCGGGACTAAAGGCCACAAACCGCGAAAGATATCCTTCGGTCAAGCCACAAACCGCGAAAGACATGAACTAGAGTTACATAATATGAGCATGAACTTCTTGGCATATGTCATTCCTTATGACCGCTTCAGACGTAACCATGGAGCATCTTCTTTACTTAACGGAATGCTTGGGTCAGTTTTCACTGTGAAGGGCGGAATTTCATCAAACTTATTATAATCTTCTGACATGTCTGTCTTGTCCTCGATTCCCACGATGTTTCTTTTCCCTGAAAGAACTATGTGACGCTTTGGCTCATCATATGATGTATTCGTTTGCATATTTTTTTCTTTTTTCGGTCTAGAGGACATGTCCTTCACATAGAAAACCTAAGACACATCATCGGCTAGGACGAATGGTTCATCTCTATAACCAAGATTGTTGAGATCCACTGTTGTCATTCCGTACAACTGGTCTATCTTTACCCCTTCTCCATTCAGGTTGACCCATTTGCAGCGAAACAAAGGGACCTTAAAAGAGACTCCATAGTCTAGTTCCCATATCTCCTCTATGTAACCATAATATGTGTCCTTTTGTCCATTCTCGTCTATTGCATCAAAGTGGACACCACTATTTTGGTTGGTGCTCTTTTTATCTGGGGCGATCGTGTAGAATGTATTCCCATTTATTTCGTACCCTTGGAAATTCAATACAGTAGAAGATGGTGACGCGGCCAACAAGTATAGCTGATCTCCAACAGTGGTGTCATTCAAGAGATGTGTCCGCATCCAACCACCGAAAGACTTCATGTGTTCATATGTAATCCATGATTCAGGCTTCCCCGGGTTTTTGGAGCGTACAATATTCTTGTGTTCCTCGATATACGGAGCTGCCAAGGTGGAATTATGTAGAACTGTGTAGTGTGCTTTAGTGAAAGAATCCCCATCCCTACATATCATTGCTTTCTTTCCCAGCGTGCCTTTTCCACTTAGTCTTCCCTCATGCCGCGAGTCAGAAACACCAATCAGCTTAAGGTCAGGAATAAAGTCAACACAAAACTCAATGACCTCCTCTGTTCCATATCCCTTGGAGATGCTTCCTTCTGGTCTAGCACGGTTATGAAAATATTTCTTTAAGACTCCCATGAACCTCTCAAAGGGGAACATATTGTGCAGAAATACCGGACCGAGAATGGCAATCTCTTCCACTAGATGAACCAGGAGATGCGTCATAATATTGAAGAAGGATGGTGGGAACACCAATTCAAAACTAACAAGACATTGTACCACATCCTTCTGTAACCTTGGCAGAATATCTGGATTGATTACCTTCTGAGATATTGCATTGAGGAATGCACACAGCTTCACAATGGGTACTCGAACATTTTCCGGTAGAAGCCCCCTCAATGCAATCGGAAGCAACTACGTCATAATCACGTGACAGTCATGAGACTTCAGGTTTTGGAACTTTTTCTCTGCCATATTTATTATCCCCTTTATATTAGATGAGAAGCCCGACGGCACCTTGATACTGTAAAGGACTTCAAAAAAGATTTCCTTCTCTGCTTTGGTAAGAGCATAGATGGCACGACTTAAGTGACGCCCTTTATCCGTCTTGTTATGTGTATGCATGTTCTTTGGGTCTTTCATAATTTGTTGGTCCTCCCGTGCTTCAGGTGTATCTCTTGTCTTCACATACACGCCTAGGAATCCTAGCAGGTTCACGCAGAGATTCTTCGTCACGTGCATCACGTCGATTGAAGAGTGGACACGCAGGACTTTCCAATATGGCAGCTCCCAAAATATAGGTTTCTTCTTCCACATGGGTGCGTGTCCTGTAGCGACGTCGTTCGGAACTGATTGACCGTCGGGACCCTTTCCAAAGATTATTCTATGTCCTTGACCATACCAAATACATCATCACCAGCAGGGAGTTCAGGCTTCTTCCGGTGATCTGCCTCACCTTTGAAATGCTTGCCTTTCTTTCTTACGGGATGATTGGTCGGAAGAAATCGTCGATTCGCCAGGTACACAACCTTCTTGCATTTATGCAAATATGTACCTTCGGTCTTATCTAAATAGTGGGTGCATGCCTTATATCCCTTGTTTGTCTGTCCTGAAAGGTTACTAAGAGCAGGCCAATCATTGATGGTTACGAATAACAACCCTCGTAGATTAAATGGCTCCTGTTTGTTCTCATCCCACGCACGTACACCTGGTTTGCCCCACAACTGTAAGAGTTCTTCAACTAATAGCCTAAGGTACACATCAATGTTGTTGCCCGGTTGCTTCGGGCCTTGGATGAGCACTGGCATCATAATGAACTTACGCTTCATGCACAACCAAGGAGGCAGGTTGTAGATACATAGAGTCATGGGCCAGGTGCTGTGACTGCATCTCTGCTCCCCAAAAGGATTCATGTCATCCGTACTTAGACCAAACCATAAGTTCCTTGCGTCACCTGCAAAGTCTGGGAAGTCTCTCTTGATTTTTCTCCACTGTGACCCATCAGCAGGGTGTCTCAACTTCCCGTCTTTCTTACGGTCTTCTTTGTGCCATCGCAATAACCTGGCATGCTCTTTGTTTCTGAACATGCGTTTCAACCTTGGTATTATAGGAGCATACCACATAACCTTAGCAGGAACCCTCTTCCGGAGGGGCTCTCCCTCAACATCACCAGGGTCATCTCGTCTGATCTTATACCGCAACGCGTTGCATACCGGGCATTTATCTAAATTTCATACTCCTTACCGCGGTAGAGGATGCAGTCATTAATGCATGCATGTATCTTTTGCACATCTAATCCCAGAGGACAGAGAGTCTTGTTTGCTTCGTAGGTACTCTCGGGATGTTCATTATGTTTTGGAAACTTCGGCTTCATTATTTTCAGCATCTTTTCAAATGAGGAGTCAGTTAGACCACACTCTGCCTTCCATCGCAAAAATTCCAGTGTGGTACCGAGCTTTGTGCTGCCATCTTCACAATTTGGGTACAACAATTTCTTGTGATCTTCTAACATGCCCTCTAACTTCAACTTCTCATTTTCTGTTTCACAGTCTCGCTTTGCATCAGAAATGACCCTACCAAGTTCATCAGCCGGCTCATCTGATGCCCGTTCTTCACCTCTTTCCTCTCCATTGTCTTCCATTGCAGTATCACTATATCCAGGAAACATATGATGATAGTTGTTATCATCATCTTCTTCTTCACCATCTTCCATCATAACCCCTCTTTCCCCGTGCTTGGTCCAGCAATTATAGTTGGGCATGAAACCTTTCATAATCAGGTGGCCGCGAATGATTTTAGAGGAAGAGTACTCCTTGTTGTTCCGACATTGAACACATGGACAACGTATAAATCCATTCTCTTTGTTTGCCGTAGCCACATCGATAAATTTATCCACGCCTTTGATATACCCGGCTACGCGCCGGTCACCGTACATCCATTCCCGACCGTTCATCTGCATCATATAAGTAAGTTTATCAAAAAACAGGACATCATAAATAGGAAATAACCAATTCACACCGACACATGAATTGTATCAATGACCTAGAAAAGATAAGATTGCTAACCTCGATCGAGGGAAATAACGAGGAGAAAGCTCAAGTGCGTCTCGGACACCTTCTATATTTTTGTTCTATGAGAAATTCAACGGGATTATTCACTCAAACATTTCAACAAACACCTTCAATGCATGCATGAGAAAAAACTAGCACACCCCCTCACACCTTCCACCATTCGAAAAAACAGAGTGGAGGCAGAGGGGGCTGGGGCGTTGCATTTATAGAGGGCAGGGGGTCTTTAGTCCCGGTTGGAGCCAGCAACCGGGACTAAAGATGCGTGCCACGCCACGTGGCTGTGGACGCAATCTTTAGTCCCGGTTGCTGGCTCCAACCGGGACGTATTGCCCTTACCAACCGGGACGCATGCCCCCTGGCCCCGTGCCCGCTCCAACCGGGACGCGTGCCAGCATTAGTCCCGGTTGGTGGCGCAACCGGGACAAATGCTCTGAGGGATCGCGAACGGATAGCCCTTTTTCCACTAGTGAGTCCACGCGCACAGCGGTTGCTCTCATGGTGGACCCCACAACTTATCTCCTCACCTCTTCTATCTCCGCGTGCATTTCTCATGGCCACAAAAACTGAATCGATCCAGCCAAGCCATGCGCCACCAGCGGCTGCCCTCCGTCTCTACTTCCGTCAGCCACAGCTTCCCAGTGCCGCTGCCCGCTGCTGCTCTTTCGTGCCGCGCACGCCTGGTGGCACGGTTCCCGGCTGCTCGCGCTCCTCATCGCGGCCGCAGCATCCCGGCGCCGCTGCCTGCTGGGCACGTCTGGGGACGCGGTTCCCGGCTACTCGCGCGTCATGGCTGCCATAGCGATGGAGCTCGTGGTAGTGATGCTGGTAGGCAAGGGGAACTTGAGGCAGATGCCTCCGGGCTCGATGCACCTAGTCATGGTGAGACTGCTAAAGGATTTAGCTCCTAGACGACCCCGTCCCTCTGCTGCAGGCCGTCCTTCTTCTCTCTGGCACACCACCTCTCTGTGTCGGCGTTGCTACCACAGTTTAAAGCGTTTGCTACTTCAGGTGGCCGATGTTGCTTCTTTGTGTCTGTCCTTGCTGGCCTCCGATTTTGCTACATTGATATATATTTGCTATCTTTTTTTATTTATTTGCTACAATATCGTAAATCTTCTGCTACAAGATCTCCGGCAAGGTCTTTTCGACTAAAGTCTACAGCCATGTATCCAGCGAAGTAAATTTTTTGCTACATTAGAAAAACTTTGTTGCTACAACCGTCTTGTGATTTTGCTACAACAGTGTCATCGTTTTGCTACAAGGTCTCCGGTGAGAGTCACCAGCGAGTTTTTTCCGACGATGTCTCCGGCGAAGTCGGTTTTGCTGCATTAGTATAATTTTTTTGCTGCGAGGTCTCCGGCGAGGTTTCAGGCGGGACGTTCTATTTCTGGAACGAACCTTTTTTTGCTTCGGAAACAAAAACGGAAACATATATTAGCGCGAGGAGAAGCAGGAGGATGAGAAAATCCCATCGGCCGGGGACGCAGAGCATTGTCCATGTTCAAAGTAACCAGAACAAACACACACAGAAACAAAAGATAGATCAGAGCCTCGTATATACGGCCCAAACGGCAGAGTGCATGTTTGTTTGTCATCTTCATCCATCACTTGCTGTCAACGACAATCAACGATAACAACGCTGAACTGAACTGATCTCAACCCGTCGCACAACACAAACTATGACCTCGTCAACAAAATGGAGATCCACGTGCCATGAAGGTCAGATCAAATATCCAATTTACTGCCTCACGATGGCCACATGAAACAAGAGAATCATATCAAAACTGCACCACATTTTTCGGCGTTGAAACATGACGACTGGAGCTCTGAAGGGCTTTACTACAACTTGTGAATTTTGGTACTCCCTCCGACCCATATTAGTTGACTCCAATTTGGATTTATCTATCATAAAAATATGTCTAGATACATCCAAATTGAAGTCAACTAATATGGGTCGGAGGGAGTACTTGATGTTGTCCAGACAATATGTACTTCCTCTGTTCCCTTTTATAAGTTGCTTTGGAAAATTTTATTATAGCTAGCAAAAACGTCTTATAGAAGAAAACTGAGGTTGTACATTTTACTTTATTGCTAAGGAACTGTAGCAGGAGTCATTTAAGCCGCCATGAATATGATTCACAAATCAAGAAATGGATTTGTATTTATGGATATGAACTTCCCTTTTTTTCGAAAGTAAATTATAAATATATGTATTAGCTGCCATTCACTGTAAATATATCCCTTGTTTTACCTTGTTCGTATGGATTTTAAAGAAAACCGTTCAAAGACGACAGAGTTATCAAACCTGGCACGTGAAAAAAATATCAAAGCTTCTTTTCGGCAGTTCTAAAAGACTGAGCGCAGTGGCCACATGCAACACGGAAATCAAGAGAAATGTGTGAGATTCTCTTCAAGAACGCAATGCAAGAATATTAAGCTTTCTAGAGCTCCGTGAAACTTCTGAAGATTTCGTACTTTTGATGTAAAAAATGGTCCTAAGTGAACCTCATCTCATGGCAACGACATCAAACTGGCTTTCTTGTTCCCAACGCATTTCACATTCGGCTATCATCTATCCAGACCATCATTGTCCTATTTTCTCTCACATATCCTAACTATTTGATTGTCGTTTCGAGTAGAGATATATGCACACATGACAAAAGACCGGTACTATTCATTGTTGGCCTTTGATCCAGTACAACCCCTCCCTCCCAAACTCTATAAAACTCAGGCAAACGCAGCACAAGGACGGCTCAGATCGTCCGATACCCTTCGCTATTATACTAAATGTAAATACATAGCCATGTACAAAATATAGCCCAATTATATTACATGTCTTTCTATTATACGAGTTCACCGGCTCATCGCCGGCTACGGTTATGGCCGGTGGTGGTGTGGTGGGGCACTATGCACGATCCGGCCGGCACACGCCTTTGTATAGCCTTGTAGGTCTGTGTCGGCAGGGCTGGTGGCGGCCGCATCGCATAGGATTGGCTGCGGCTGGTGGCGGCGCGACGCTTAGGCTTGTCAGCAACAACGTGCAGGATTGACCGTGGCCGCGAGGGTATACCTGGGCGTATAACTCGGGCTTTTGGGATGGAGTGGGATTTTCGTTGAACGTTGGGCCGTGTGCGCGACCGTGGGCCAGGAAACATCCAAACGCAACACGAGTGTGTGGAGCTGGGCCCGGGACGCTGACAATTGGTATCAGAGCCAGCACCGCCATGCCCGCCTGGGGGGCTTCCTAGGGGGATGGGGTGTTAGGTACCAAGCGTTGCCGGTGACTTTAGTCCCACCTCGCTAGCGGGAGGAGGCCACGACCAGCTTATAAGGGAGAGTTTCCCTCCTCCTTTCAGTCCGGGCTTTTGGGATGGAGTGGGCTCTCCGCTGTATGTTGGGCCGTGTGCGCGGCCGTGGGCCAGGAAACGTCCAAACGCAACACGAGTGTGTGGAGCTGGGCCCGGGACACCGACGGCAGCGAGCTTGGGCTGGCTCGGGCTCGGCCCGGTTTGGCTCCGCATTTTTTTTCGAATTGATTTTAGGGCCTATCTGTGTGAGGGAATGCAAGCTGGGCTGAAAAAATAGGACTATTATCGCTATGTCGTGTTCAGCAGCATGTCCAGATCGTTATCGTGATGTCTGGGTCGTCTTCTTTCAGAGTCCCAAGTCCTGCCGCCGCTGCCCACACGATCTCGCCGGCCGGCCGCACCGCCACGCTGCCATGTTCCTCTCTGCCACCCCCTCTTCGGCGCCACCCAGCCTGCCTGCGTACGCGCCACCCGCACCACCGCTACCTGCGGGCTCTGCCGCGCCGCTCCACCACTGCCGTTGAAGAGGCCCACCTGTAGGTGACACGCCTCTGCCAGGCTCGTGAGCTGGACCGAGCTCGTCAGAAGCTCGGGCCGAGCTTAGTTGTACGACTCGCCGGCAGCGACGAACGGGCTCGGGCTCGGCAAATCCAACCCGAGCTTTTCGCGGCTCGGCGACGAGCTGGACCAAGCCAGCTCGTGTCCAGGTATACACGGGCGTGTTGACGCCCCGGACCATCCGGCAGCCTGTTCGGCGGACTGTCTGGCCGGTTGTTGACGCCTCGGCCTGTCCGGCTTATTGTCCGCCGATTTATTCAGAAAGCTAACTTTTTAGCAGGAGCATTTGGGAGTGTGGCGGACTTAGGGATGGCCAAATATGAAACCTTGTCCGGTGGCAAAAACTTGCGAAACGTGGTGCGCGTTGACGCCCCCAGACAGTCCGGCCGGTAGTTGTTCAGCCTGTCCGGCGGCTTGTCCGATGATTCGTTCGAAACGTCAATTTTTAACAGGAGCATCGGGGAGCATACCAGACTCGTTGCCGGACTTAGCTCTGTACAGTTTGATAGAGCTGGACATGTCCTTGGTCAAGTGGCCGGACAGTTTGGTGGCGCAAGATTCATGGCAATTGTGCAGATCGGAGAACATGAGTGACGAGCAACGAACAAGAGACCCAGAGGACGATCTACCGGCGGTGAAGAAGCACGACGGCAGCGGCAGTGCAGAAGATGGTCGGCGTCAGCGGTGGAGAGGATGGCCAGAGACGGCCTGGGAGATAGACCATTAAATCCATTACAAAGCATCACTCTAACACTGATTGCGCTGTCTAATGACTAATGATCAGGAGATAAAATAATCTGAGAGAAATTACACAAATATAAAAAAACAGCCATCAGATTGTCCTGCTTCTTCAATTTGATGATTTGCCTTAGATGCTTGTTCATCTTCTTCAGCTCGGCCTTCACTTCCGCATCCACCATAGTACCAGCGGAAATGGGGTTGCCACATCCCAATTGCTCCACCACGGACGGGTTTTCGAGCTCCCGGGATGGTACCTCCACCCCAATTCGCTCGATGTACTCATCAAGCCACTCAAAATGCCCACATTTTGGCAGTTCCTAAAATCGCAGAGATGAACCCTAAATCCCAAATTCGATGAAATGCATGAAATTTCGAAAGAAAAGCGAGAAATTGGCGCTTGGAACACTCAGATCTCACCTTTCCCGGCTCGGGCTTGCTCTCACACTTCACAAATTCCCGGCCAATGTTGCCGTTCTTGTTGGTGTATGTGACAAGCCGCTTCAGGGGCGCGGTACGGGGGCAATCGGGGCACCTCCTCATCGGCACCGCACCATACCGAGGCCATGAGCGGTGGGATGAAGCAGAGCTTGACATCCCTCGCCGGCGTTGCCGCACTTCCTCGCCGGAGAAGAAAACGGAAGGGGATGAGATGCTGGAACGGTGGCGGGAGTGCTCGGGTGCAGGGACGGATCGGGGCCAACGGCTCTCTTCGACCACAGGGTGGGTCCCACGATATGAGGTGGATATCAGGTGAGTTCCGCCGTGACGTGGAGAGGCTGTGGGTCCTACTGTGCTCAGCTGATTTGAATTCGTTGACGGTCTCGTGGGGTTAAGTAGAAGTGTCGCACGGGAGCTATTTGCCGCCTCACAACCATCGCATGCCAGCTATTGTTTGCAACGATGTCTCTTTCCTTCCAATTCCACGTAAAGACGTCGCATGGGAGCTATAAGCCCTACATTATTATAGCAATATGATTTACAAATCGGTTATAGATTAGCTCAGTTTATATATTAGATCATTTTCCATTGTTTTTCAGAACTTATGGATGTAAATTCTTTTGCCAGATTCCACACACAATGCTACATGTTACCATCATGTAGCATGTCTTGACGATCCATGGTAAAGTCAGATGTGGAGAATTTCATAAGGACAGGAACATAAGGGCTAGCTATGGTAGATTGACTCTTTGGGGTGTTGAGGATCTGGCTTGGTGACATGTGACTCGCAGCAGTGTCTATTAGAGGGGGTGACAACATAGGAGGTGTCCATAGTATTTTCTTGCAGGATGAAAACCCAAGGTCTGGCCTTCATTGGTTGTGTCTGGCAATGGCCTTGCAGAAGTCATTGTTTTGGAAGCGAAGACTTCCTTCAGGGTGAAAACCTAGGATCTTTGACCGGGCGATGACGGCACTTGAGCACTGTTTCCTTCTTGGAGGCGTCGTTTTTGGAGGGGTTGGACTCTGGTGTTGTTTTGGTGGTGTTAGTGTCGCTGCTGCTAAGAATATGATCGCTTTAGCGGGACTTTTCTTTCTTTTTTGTAATTCTTTTTTTTGGTTGTGTGCATCCGTAATACCAATAGGATAATGCGTTGTTGCAAAGGCCAGGTGTAATTGATATCTTGCTATATTAATATATGCTCCTTTTAAAAAAAACACAATGCAGAGTGCAGAAAGAACGGTTAGGATCATCGGCAAGAATTGAACTGAGCTTGTCATGCACAAGATCTGACCTTGTCATACAATGCTCATACTATAAAGAATACACGTGGAAATAAAATAAGGTTTTTTTATCAGTTCACAAAAAGCCAACACGATGGCTACATGCCCAACTATACAGATGTTCAAAGGAAAATGATTGGGATCCCACGAACGACGATCGTCCGGAGTAGTCACTGGTAGAAAACGCCCTATAGGTCCCGGTTGGTAAGGGGCATTAGTCCCGGTTGCCTAACCGAGACGGGGCAATCGGGACTAAAGCTCTAACCTTTAGTACCGGTTGCCCCACCAACCGGGACAAATGGGGGCACACGTGGCGGCATCAGAGCGCGAGGGGGGAGCATTAGTCCCGGTTCGTAACACGAACCGGGACTAATAACCTGCTGCCGCGGAAGAGATTTGGCCCATTTCTCTGCCGCGGCAGAAAATTCATTTTGGCACATTTTGTTGCCGCGGCAGCATTTTCGCCACTTTTTATGCCGCGGCAGAGAATTCATTTAGGGTTGTTTTATTGTTTATTTAGTGATTTGCACTTATCAATGAAGGAACCTTATATTACATCATGATGACAACATTATATTCAATACACGGATCGAGTTCATGCACTACATACAAAAGTTGCTATTCGATGCTACCGGCCAATTTCTTGAAAGTTGCTATTTTTACAATTCCTATTGTCTATACACAGCCGAGTAGTATTCCCCTTGTGTGTTTAGGACTTCTGCATCCAAGAATCCCGCCAATTCCTCCTGAATTGCTCGTACGCGATCCTTTGGCAGAAGACCGTCCCGTAGATGTTCGATCTGATTTAAAAAAGGAGTCAGCCTATATGAATGAAACTAAACACAATTTGATTGTAATTAAAAACTATAGAAATTGTTTACGTACGTGGAGTTGCTCTAAATTTCTGCCCTTCTCATCGCACGTCTGCCGGATGAACTCGCATACATAGTATCCACATAGATTGTTACCTGGTCCCTGCGTCAGGCACTTTACGAGAACAGAGTTCAATCAAAATAATAATCAAGCATGATAATAACTGTATCAAAACTATAATCAAAGAGATGCGCGGATATAGCTAGTGGTGCTTACATCTAGTGGTTGAAATGTAAGCTCCTCTTTCCAAACACCCCTAGCCTTGTTGGTGAACAGTTTCCAAGCGCTGCCCGGCGTAGAAAACGAATAAAATAAGTTATTAAGTACTTGATATCATAAAATTCACGAACGTTGCCAATATAGTGTCGTAATGATTAGAATTACCGCTGGAGAAGTATCTACATGTCCTTTCACGTCTCAAGGGGTTTATGTTTTGACTCCATGACTAGTACACGCCCTTTGTCAAGTTGAATGATTAACAGAATATAGTGGAAGCTGCAAATGCATAACTAATCAATTATATACTGAACATCGAGTAAGCGAAATAGAAAGTGTATACAAGACAATAACACTCACTCGAAGTTGTAAGGAAATAGTATTTCCCTTTTGGTTTCTTAAAACCTTAACGCGTGTACTATATTATCCTCCGTATCCTGGGGGCTTATTTTGAGATTAGCTTCATGAACCCAATATGGGTCAATGAAGCCAATGTCATAGATTTGTCCTCTGCTGCATTCGAGAATCTTCATTCTGCATATTACAGTATGATTATGTACATGCAATAAACAAAATAATATAGCTGGAGACTAAATTAATTACAGAACTAGTACTTACAGACAATAGGCACTGATGATCGATTTGTCCAAGGCGTCTTGATTGAATAATTGAAATAGTTCATCAAATTCAGTGGATATCATGTCATCCTTATCTTTCCCATGATGCTTTTTTGTAACCCTCAGCATTATTCAGTTAGCCCCGGCCCTTGTGGCATGCATGTACCAGTTATGCAATCTTCGCATTTTTGTTGGAAGATTGTTTACCTCCTCAGGTTTGACGAGAGGTTTTCCGTACTGGTATTTGTATGCTACTTCACTCACGGGGAAGAACTCTAACTGGGATAAGTACTGGGCAATACTCATACCTTGAGCAGCGGCAGCTTCTCCGTATTGTGCAACTACCTCTGGATCATACTGCTCTTCGGCCCCATATTTGCTCGACCCCACATTGGTTTGAGAAATCACCTTGAGAGGGGCGCAAGTCTGTTTTGCTTGTTCTCCGAGCTGGGCAACAGATTTCCCGCTTGCATCAGTACTGCTCTTCGAGGCTTTTTGTGACGCATGTGACTTGAGAATAGAACGCTCATAGTCTGATGACAGCTTTGGCTCGGGCTGATGAAGATTCTTTAGCATTTTCAACACTTTGGCTTTTTCTTCTTTGGTGCTGGGGAACTCTGGCTCTTTCGGCCGCCTCAGCTTAGCGAAAAACGCTGTCGTTTTCGCATCAACGATCGACGCAGTCTCCTCTTCAGTACAGTCATAAGCTCTCTTGGGAGGAACCTTTGGTACTTTTGGAAGAGGCTCTTGTTTACGTTTCGGCGATCGCTTACGACGCACAGTAGCGGTACGCTTACGCTTTTTATCCTGAGGCGCCGGCGATGGATCCCGCGGCGATGGCTGCACCGGAGATTGGTGAGGCGACGGAGCCGGGTGAGGCGACGAAGACGGCTGCCGCGGCGGCGACAACCTCGCTGGAGACGGGTGAGGCGGCGGCGAAGATGGCCTTGGCGTGTGATTTCGAAGCACGATACATTCCTTCGGCCATAGAATGGTGACGTTTTTTGCGTCACCCAGCACAGTCACATCCCCTTCACCAGCAGGGTAGTGAAGATCCAAAACCTCAAAGGTGGGCATGATTTCATCCACGCCGACAACAGCGTAGCCCTCTGGAACCGGACGACAGTGGTAAGTTGGTGTGGGTCCAATTGGTAAGGCATAGCCGACCGCCACCTTCATTGATATGTTCACAACTTTGAGATGTAGCTCGCAGTGTGTCATCTCTGTGATATCATCCACTGGGTAGCCAACAGGAGCCATCGTCGGTGCATCATCGTCATCGCCATTGTCATCACCCGGGACCTCGGTGGAAGCCACACTGCTTTTTCGATTATTCGATAGGCCGGTAGCATCGAATGCAGTGTGCTGCTGAGATGGGCCGGTAGTATTTTGCTCTTTAAGTGCGTTAATTTCATCTTGTTGTTGCTTTAATCTTTCTTCAATTAAACACATTCGCTCTTTCTGACTATCTGCTTCAACTGCCGCCCTGTCCTTACTCCTCTGACGGCTTCTATCAGGATATTTCTTCCTCTCTTCGGGAAACCCAGTCCTCCATGATTGGGAGCCTCTTGTGCATCGTGTTCGTCCATCATGTTCCTTATTTCCAAGGGCGAGTGTGAGCTCATCATTCTCTCTATCGGGAATGAAGTCCCCATCTTTAACAGCCTTTACTGCTTTTCTGATCCTCTCGATTGGCAAGGGGTCTTCTTTATGTCGTATGTTATATATACACCTCCCTTCCGAGTCCAACGTGCCCCCATGCCCGTAAAACCAATTCCTTGCACGTTCTACCCAATCGTCTGTCTCTAGGGTGATCTTTTTATCACGCAGTTCCTGCTCAAGTTTCTCCCACTTAGGAATGCCAGCCCTGTAGCCACCTTGCCCCACAGTATGGTGATACTTCTTATTAGCAGCATTCAGCTTATTCGTTTCAGATATTTTCTTATCTTTTTCTGATGTCTTGTATTCCACAAACTCAGCCCAGAATGGTTTTATATTCTCAAACTGAATATTCTTGAAATCGGGAGTCTTCTTTTTCACGACATAGTCAAGGTGCAATCTTTTCTTCCAGTTGGTGAAACACTGGGCCATCTTCTTCAAAGCCCACTCCCTGACCTTAGCCTCCATGGCTCTCCCATGTTGTGAGGCGTCCTCAACTGGATCCTCCGCATTTGGATCCAGCTCTATCTTCGGTAGTTTGAAATTAACCATGAGCCTCTTCCACAGTAAATCTTTGGCATGGTTAGGGACAAATAAACATGTTTCCTCTTCATCCGCATTAGCAGGCCTATTCCAATTTCTAATGGTGATCGGGATTAACTCCCTAACGATTACTCCACATTGTGCCACAAATTTGGTTGCGACAACTTCAGGAGCCATCGGTTTGCCGTCTTCAGCGACATCTTCGATCCTGAACCTCTCATGGTCTTGCAACTTTTTGGTTGGGCCTCGTCCGCTCTTTTCAGTAGATTCCTTCGATCCGGAGGGCTAAAAGAAGAAAGATCATCGTTACTATTTCTATATAGATAGCAGATGATTAATTAATGAATTGATTTATATTACATGCACCTCGCCGGAGCGGTCATCTTCTCGATTACACAAGGCATCGCCTTCTCCCTCGCGGAAGGCAACACCTTCAACCTCAAACAAGTTGTCTACTCCGGTAAAAAGAGGATCACCCTCACCGGAGTTGTTCAGAAACGTTGATACGTCTAAATTATCTTCCCCACGGATCACACCTTGGATCAACTCTTCCTTTTCTTCGTCTCTGACGTGTGGGTCCATATTTTCTGCATAGGTGGAAAAACGAATAAGTCAAAGCGGCTAAAGGAGAAAGTTAAGTACGATGTTGAGAGATATAAACCCTAATTCAGAGAAACCCTAATATATACATACACAATAATAAAAATGAAGAGAAAGGGAAACCGTGTAGTAGATAGGCACATCGTCGAACCCACATGCACCTAAGTTGCTTGACAATGTGAATCGGGTCTGGGGCTACCCACAGTGACTGACCAGTGGGGCCAAAGACCAATAATACCAAAGTAATTAATAAACCTAATAATACCTAACTAATAATAAACCTAATAATCGAAACACCGAAAAGAAAGGGAAACAATCAACACATGGCATCGATGCAATGCTCAAGAAAGTATCATGATATGACAAGTTAATTTGCATTGAATGTATCCCTAAGACATGCTCGACGATTTAATCGGGGTTCCGAGGGGTGAAAACCCTAACTCAGGGAAACTCCGGAACATATGAGACGGGTGCATTTGTTCTTCTACTTATACTTGTCATTTAAGTTGTTGAACAATGCATGATTATAGTTTAGATAGATAGGTTTCATTTTTCTGAACAATTTGATATATTATTTGTATTTTTCTGACTTATAAACAATAAGTTATTGATTTTACAATATTAAATCATTTTCTGAAATTAAAAAAAAGGCAAATAGTTTTTACACCGGGGCGCCCCCTAGCCAGTGAGACTGACAGAAGGGCCCCAGTGCCAACTCAGCCTCCACGCGTACAGATCATTTTCCTACCACAGAGAAGCCTACCCACTGAGGCTGACTGATGGGCCCTAGGCCACATCAGCTGCCACGCGAGCACGAGTGACGTCAGCACGACGTCACGCTGGCGGTGAGCTCCCAGGCAGCAGCAGCGGCGGCGATAGCGGGCACCCCTGGACGCGCGGATGGGCGCGTTAGACAGAGGGCGATGCAGGGAGAAAGGGAGTGGCGGCGCCGCTCCTTGTTGGTCACCGGAGCGTCGCCTCCGTCGAGCTCGAGCGGGGGCGTCGTCGGGCTCACGCGGGGAGAGTAGTACAGGAGGAGAGGGAGAGAAAGAAGAACACCGTGAGGATCAGCAACTCACCAGGAACACGACGGAGGTGGTGGCGAGGCCGGGCGAGCTCGGGAGACGCCGGAATCGACGGAGGCGACGCGCGGACGGAGCTTCCAATCCAGGCGATTGAGGTCACGCGCGAGGGGGAAAAGTAGCAGGGGCGCGCGTGGACGGAGGCAGCGGCGATGGCGGACGGAACGCGCGGGTGGCGGCGAGCTCGGGCAGGCTGCCGGCGTCGGGGGTGCGCGCGTCGGTGAGAAGCAGAGAAGTGAGATGGGGAAGAAGAAGAGGAGGCGCGTCAGTTATAAACGAAGGGCCTTTAGTCCCGGTTGGTGGCTCCAACCGGGATACGTCCCGGTTGGAGCCACCAACCGGGACGTATAGTCCAATATTTTCAGCAGACAAAGGGTTGGCGCGCAGGGGGTCTTTAGTCCCGGTTGGTGGCTCCGACCGGGACATATTCCCCTGATTTCAAATTTTTTTAGGTATTTTCTCTCTGTTCCCGCCTTATTTTTTATTTTGGGGTTTATTTTTTTAAATGATAATTAATTTGGAATTTAGAAAAACTTTAAACATAAAAAGTGTTTGGATTTGAATAAATAATTCAAAACCATTTTATGTTTTAAAAAATAATTAATGTAATAACCATTTAAAATATGAACCATTTACAATTAAAAATGAATTAACTTATATTTTTTAATATAAATTTGGAATTTAGAAAAACTTTAAACATAAGAAGTGTATGGATTTGAATAAATAATCCAAAACCATTTTCTATTTTTAAAAAATAATTAATGTAACCTTTTAAAATGAATTAACTTATATTTTTGAATATTAATTTGGAATTTAGAAAAACTTTAAACATAAAAAGTGTTTGGATTTGAATAAATAATTCAAAACCATTTTTTGTTTTAAAAAACAATTAATATAACCATTTAAAATATGAACCATTTACAATTAAAAATGAATTAACTTATATTTTTTTAATATCAATTTGGAATTTAGAAAAACTTTAAACATAAGAAGAGTATGGATTTGAATAAATAATCCAAAACCATTTTCTATTTCTAAAAAGTAATTAATGTAACCTTTTAAAATGAATTAACTTATATTTTTGAATATTAATTTGGAATTTAGAAAAACTTTAAACATAAGAAGTGTATGGATTTGAATAAATAATCCAAAACCATTTTCTATTTTTAAAAAATAATTAATGTAACCTTTTAAAATGAAGATAGGGGACGAGCATCGTTAGAACTTGCATTGGATCTCTGAAGAAACCACATATTGCGAGTCTAAAAATGATTTTTTCAAAAAATCACGGGCGATAGATCATGTACCTGTAGTACAAACCGGACCCACTTCCTACCGATTCGGCAGACATTTGTCCTTTTTACCCGGGATGAACGAAAAGGTTTGAGATGTACCGGTTGGGAGATAGTCCATGTCAGGTGGTCTAGTATTTTAGGAAAATGGGACGGTAGCATTCTGAAACGGCATTTTGGTGGTTACTTCACAAAACGACCCGTTTTTTGCGCTCGGAAAATGGAAAAGGGCTTTTACGTGCGACAAAAAGGAAAACTTCCTCCTGCAACATTGTTCTCCATACCAATGTCCACACACATTCATAATATGGGCACAACATCACAAACTATATCGTGATTCAGCACATAACATCGGTCATTTGGACCGAAAGCCATGAAACCTCGAACATGATAGGTCATTTTGTGAAGGTTTTTTCGAAACATGATCAATATACCAAGTCTGGTATTTTTCCTTTCAACTATGTAACAAAATATGACACCACGCGAAGGATTTTCATTGTTCGGATTTTTTTTGAATTTATTATGCCCGTTTTGAATTATCTGAATTTCTAACTATGGTCGAACCAGTGTGCATGAAGATAGGGGACGAGCATCGTTAGAACTTGCATTGGATCTCTGAAGAAACCACATATTGCGAGTCTAAAAATGATTTTTTCAAAAAATCACGGGCGATAGATCATGTACCTGTAGTACAAACCGGACCCACTTCCTACCGATTCGGCAGACATTTGTCCTTTTTACCCGGGATGGACGAAAAGGTTTGAGATGTACCGGTTGGGAGATAGTCCATGTAAGGTGGTCTAGTATTTTAGGAAAATGGGACGGTAGCATTCTGAAACGGCATTTTGGTGGTTACTTCACAAAACGACCCGTTTTTTGCGCTCGGAAAATGGAAAAGGGCTTTTCCGTGCGACAAAAAGGAAAACTTCCTCCTACAACATTGTTCTCCATACCAATTTCTACACACATGCATAATATGGGCACAACATCACAAACTATGCCGTGATTCAGCACATAACATCGGTCATTTGGACCGAAAGCCATGAAACCTCGAACATGATAGGTCAT
Organism: Avena sativa; assembly: GCA_916181665.1. NCBI lineage: Eukaryota > Viridiplantae > Streptophyta > Magnoliopsida > Poales > Poaceae > Avena > Avena sativa. The sequence goes on along the minus strand of OV702285.1, from coordinate 50,921,347 downwards.
TTTGTGAAGGTTTTTTGGAAACATGATCAATATACCAAGTCTGGTATTTTTCCTTTCAACTATGTAACAAAATATGACACCACGCGAAGGATTTTCATTGTTCGGATTTGTTTTGAATTTATTATGCCCGTTTTGAATTATCTGATTTTCTAACTATGGTCGAACCGGTGTGCATGAAGATAGGGGACGAGCATCGTTAGAACTTGCATTGGATCTCTGAAGAAACCACATATTGCGAATCTAAAAATGATTTTTTCAAAAAATCACGGGCAATAGATCATGTACCTGTAGTACAAACCGGACCCACTTCCTACCGATTCGGCAGACATTTGTCCTTTTTACCCGGGATGAACGAAAAGGTTTGAGATGTACCGGTTGGGAGATAGTCCATGTAAGGTGGTCTAGTATTTTAGGAAAATGGGACGGTAGCATTCTGAAACGGCATTTTGGTGGTTACTTCACAAAACGACCCGTTTTTTGCGCTCGGAAAATGGAAAAGGGCTTTTACGTGCGACAAAAAGGAAAACTTCCTCCTACAACATTGTTCTCCATACCAATGTCCACACACATGCATAATATGGGCACAACATCACAAACTATGCCGTGATTCAGCACATAACATCGGTCATTTGGACCGAAAGCCATGAAACCTCGAACATGATAGGTCATTTTGTGAAGGTTTTTTCGAAACATGATCAATATACCAAGTCTGGTATTTTTCCTTTCAACTATGTAACAAAATATGACACCACGCGAAGGATTTTCATTGTTCGGATTTTTTTTGAATTTATTATGCCCGTTTTGAATTATCTGATTTTCTAACTATGGTCGAACCGGTGTGCATGAAGATAGGGACGAGCATCGTTAAAACTTGCATTGGATCTCTGAAGAAACCACATATTGCGAGTCTAAAAATGATTTTTTTCAAAAAATCACGGGCGATAGATCATGTACCTGTAGTACAAACCGGACCCACTTCCTGCCGATTTGGCAGACATTTGTCCTTTTTACCCGGGATGGACGAAAAGGTTTGAGATATACCGGTTGGGAGATAGTCCATGTAAGGTGGTCTAGTATTTTAGGAAAATGGGACGGTAGCATCCTGAAACGGCATTTTGGTGGTTACTTCACAAAACAACCCGTTTTTTGCGCTCGGAAAATGGAAAAGGGCTTTTCCGTGCGACAAAAAGGAAAACTTCCTCCTGCAACATTGTTCTCCATACCAATGTCCACACACATGCATAATATGGGCACAACATCACAAACTATGCCGTTATTCAGCACATAACATCGATCATTTGGACCAAAAAAGCCATGAAACCTCGAACATGATAGGTCATTTTGTGAAGGTTTTTTCGAAACATTTAGTCCCGGATGTAGTCACAAACCGGGACTAAAAATATTTTCCGCCATTTCCCACCTCTTCCCGCCAAGTTTTCCCGCCCTTTCCTTTCTACTAGAGCTTTTAGTCCCGGATGTAGTCACTAACCGGGACTAAAGATATTTCCCGCCATTTCCCAAAGCTTCACGCCAAGTTTTCCCGCCCTTTCCCTCTATATTTAGGGTGATCGTGTCATGGCTATCCACACATCCACACCTTCCTCTCTTAGAAAAATGGACAACGCCTACTGGGCCATTCTGACCCTCGAGGAGACCGAGGCGCTGTGCGCCTCCAACTACCCTTGTCCGCCGGGCTACCGGCCGCCCGCCGGCTGGATGCTGAGCGCTGGAGGGGTTCCTGTCCCTCCTGTCCCTCAAGGTTCTGCACGCCAGGCGGCCATCACAAAGCACTTCTACCACGAGCTCACGCCGGAGCAGCGGATGGATCCCTAGTGGGATCCCGACAACTACGACACCTGGAATGCCTTCTTCGCTAATAGGCGGGAAAGGGAGCTCGCCAGGTACGAGGGTGATGGCCCGCCACCGGTGAACCACAACGAAGCCGGCCGTCGTCTGTGGTGGGCGAACCGTACTATCATCGGAGTGATGCGCTACATCGCCGGGGGAGACCATCCTCGCCTACGGTGCCCACGAGTCCACCCGCCACAGGCCCCACACTGTCCCGGCGGTAGCGGCATCGTCTTCCAGGAGACCCCTCTCCCACCCGCCGTGAATCCGAGGCTGGAATGGCCCCTGGTATATGCCATGGATGGGCTGAGGATCCCCGGAGTGGCAGGTGACGATGACGATGATGATGACGACGACGATGAAGACCCTGAAGCTGCGTACTATAGGACTAGGCATGATTATGACTAAAGGGGGCGGCTTTAGTCCTGGGTGTTAGCTAGTCCCGGTTTGTCCCGGTTTTTAATATTAATAAATGTCTTGAGTGTTACCTAATAAATAGAGGGAAATGCCTATATAAAGAGAGGGTTCATATTTAGTCCCGGTTGGAGAAACCAACCGCGACTGAAGGGATTGCGGCAGAGTGGGCCAGGCAACACTAATAATAGGGGTGAATGTCGAAATTATGTCATGCGGCTTGTACCTTGTCCCGGATGGTGTCACCAACCGGGACTAAAGATGAACCTTTAGTCCCGGTTGGAGACACCAACCGGGACTAAATATGAGTCAGCACTAATAATAGGGGTGAGTGTCGACATTATGTCGTGAGTGTCGACATTATGCCGAGCTGCTTGTACTATAAATATGCATCCTTGTGAGTCCAGTTCTCCAGCCAGTTTGAGGCATCTCCAAGATGGTTTTAGAGAGCAGGGACACCACTACGGCCAGTTTCAGGGAGATGCCGACGGAGCCTAGTCCTCTGGCATCTCCGAGAAAATGGTCATAGAGGCACTCCCTAATATGTGAAATTAGTTAGCTCCGAGGCGTATTGATCTTGTTAGTGAAGTTACAAGCTGCAAGATGGTTTTCGAGAGCAGGGACACCACTGCGGCCAGTTTCAGGGAGATGCCGACGGAGCCCAGTCCTCCGGCATCTCCGAGAAACTGGTCATAGAGGCACTCCCTAATATGTGAAATTAGTTAGCTCCGAGGCGTATTGTTCTACTTAGTGAAGTTACAAGCTGCAAGATGGTTTTCGAAAGCAGGGACACCACTGCGGCCAGTTTCAGGGAGATGCCGACGGAGCCCAGTCCTCCGGCATCTCCGAGAAACTGGTCATAGAGGCACTCCCTAATATGTGAAATTAGTTAGCTCCGAGGCGTATTGATCTACTTAGTGAAGTTACAAGCTGCAAGATGGTTTTCGAGAGAAGGGACACCACTGCGGCCAGTTTCAGGGAGATGTCGACGGAGCCCAGTCCTCCGGCATCTCCGAGAAACTGGTCATAGAGGCACTCCCTAATATGTGAAATTAGTTAGCTCCGAGGCGTATTGATCTAGTTAGTGAAGTTACAAACTGCAACATGGTTTTCGAGAGCAGGGACACCACTACGACCAGTTTTAGGGAGATGCCGACGGAGCCCAGTCCTCCGGCATCTCCAAGAAACTGGTCATAGAGGCACTCCCGGTCCAGCCACAAAACGGGACTAACACTCAAGATATTTATTAATATTAAAAACTGAGACTACAAAACCGGGACTAAAGGCCACAAACCGCGAAAGATATCCTTCGGTCAAGCCACAAACCGCGAAAGACATGAACTAGAGTTACATAATATGAGCATGAACTTCTTGGCATATGTCATTCCTTATGACCGCTTCAGACGTAACCATGGAGCATCTTCTTTACTTAACGGAATGCTTGGGTCAGTTTTCACTGTGAAGGGCAGAATTTCATCAAACTTATTATAATCTTCTGACATGTATGTCTTGTCCTCGATTCCCATGATGTTTCTTTTTCCTGAAAGAACTATGTGACGCTTTGGCTCATCATATGATGTATTCGTTTGCATATTTTTTTCTTTTTTTCGGTCTGGAGGACATGTCCTTCACATAGAAAACCTAAGACACATCATCGGCTAGGACGAATGGTTCATCTCTATAACCAAGATTGTTGAGATCCACTGTTGTCATTCCGTACAACTGGTCTATCTTTACCCCTTCCCCATTCAGGTTGACCCATTTGCAGCGAAACAAAGGGACCTTAAAAGAGACTTCATAGTCTAGTTCCCATATCTCCTCTATGTAACCATAATATGTGTCCTTTTGTCCATTCTCGTCTATTGCATCAAAGCGGACACCACTATTTTGGTTGGTGCTCTTTTTATCTGGGGCGATCGTGTAGAATGTATTCCCATTTATTTCGTACCTTTGGAAATTCAATACAGTAGAAGATGGTGACGCGGCCAACAAGTATAGCTGATCTCCAACAGTGGTGTCATTCAAGAGATGTGTCCGCATCCAACCACCGAAAGACTTCATGTGTTCATATGTAATCCATGATTCAGGCTTCCCCGGGTTTTTGGAGCGTACAATATTCTTGTGTTCCTCGATATACGGAGCTGCCAAGGTGGAATTATGTAGAACTGTGTAGTGTGCTTTAATGAAAGAATCCCCGTCCCTACATATCATTGCTTTCTTTCCCAGCGTGCCTTTTCCACTTAGTCTTCCCTCATGCCGCGAGTCAGAAACACCAATCGGCTTAAGGTCAGGAATAAAGTCAACACAAAACTCAATGACCTCCTCTGTTCCATATCCCTTGGAGATGCTTCCTTCTGGTCTAGCACGGTTATGAAAATATTTCTTTAAGACTCCCATGAACCTCTCAAAGGGGAACATATTGTGCAGAAATACCGGACCGAGAATGGCAATCTCTTCCACTAGATGAACCAGGAGATGCGTCATAATATTGAAGAAGGATGGTGGGAACACCAATTCAAAACTAACAAGACATTGTACCACATCCTTCTGTAACCTTGGCAGAATATCTGGATTGATTACCTTCTGAGATATTGCATTGAGGAATGCACACAGCTTCACAATGGGTACTCGAACATTTTCCGGTAGAAGCCCCCTCAATGCAATCGGAAGCAACTACGTCATAATCACGTGACAGTCATGAGACTTCAGGTTTTGGAACTTTTTCTCTGCCATATTTATTATCCCCTTTATATTAGATGAGAAGCCCGACGGCACCTTGATACTGTAAAGGACTTCAAAAAAGATTTCCTTCTCTGCTTTGGTAAGAGCATAGCTGGCACGACTTAAGTGACGCCCTTTATCCGTCTTGTTATGTGTATGCATGTTCTTTGGGTCTTTCATAATTTGTTGGTCCTCCCGTGCTTCAGGTGTATCTTTTGTCTTCACATACACGCCTAGGAATCCTAGCAGGTTCACGCAGAGATTCTTCGTCACGTGCATCACATCGATTGAAGAGCGGACACGCAGGACTTTCCAATATGGCAGCTCCCAAAATATAGATTTCTTCTTCCACATGGGTGCGTGTCCTGTAGCGACGTCGTTCGGAACTGATTGACCGCCGGGACCCTTTCCAAAGATTATTCTATGTCCTTGACCATACCAAATACATCATCACCAGCAGGGAGTTCAGGCTTCTTCCGGTGATCTGCCTCACCTTTGAAATGCTTGCCTTTCTTTCTTACGGGATGATTGGTCGGAAGAAATCGTCGATTCGCCAGGTACACAACCTTCTTGCATTTATGCAAATATGTACCTTCGGTCTTATCTAAATAGTGGGTGCATGCCTTATATCCCTTGTTTGTCTGTCCTGAAAGGTTACTAAGAGCAGGCCAATCATTGATGGTTACGAATAACAACCCTCGTAGATTAAATGGCTCCTGTTTGTTCTCATCCCACGCACGTACACCTGGTTTGCCCCACAACTGTAAGAGTTCTTCAACTAATGGCCTAAGGTACACATCAATGTCGTTGCCCGGTTGCTTCGGGCCTTGGATGAGCACTGGCACCATAATGAACTTACGCTTCATGCACAACCAAGGAGGCAGGTTGTAGATACATAGAGTCATGGGCCAGGTGCTGTGACTGCAGCTCTGCTCCCCAAAAGGATTCATGCCATCCGTACTTAGACCAAACCATAAGTTCCTTGCGTCACCTGCAAAGTCTGGGAAGTCTCTCTCGATTTTTCTCCACTGTGACCCATCAGCAGGGTGTCTCAACTTCCCGTCTTTCTTACGGTCTTCTTTGTGCCATCGCAACAACCTGGCATGCTCTTTGTTTCTGAACATGCGTTTCAACCTTGGTATTATAGGAGCATACCACATAACCTTAGCAGGAACCCTCTTCCGGAGGGGCTCTCCCTCAACATCACCAGGGTCATCTCGTCTGATCTTATACCGCAACGCGTTGCATACCGGGCATTTATCTAAATTCTCATACTCCTTACCGCGGTAGAGGATGCAGTCATTAATGCATGCATGTATCTTTTGCACATCTAATCCCAGAGGACAGAGAGTCGTGTTTGCTTCGTAGGTACTCTCGGGAAGTTCGTTATGTTTTGGAAACTTCGGCTTCATTATTTTCAGCATCTTTTCAAATGAGGAGTCAGTTAGACCACACTCTGCCTTCCATCGCAAAAATTCCAGTGTGGTACCGAGCTTTGTGCTGCCATCTTCACAATTTGGGTACAACAATTTCTTGTGATCTTCTAACATGCCCTCTAACTTCAACTTCTCATTTTCTGTTTCACAGTCTCGCTTTGCATCAGAAATGACCCTACCAAGTTCATCAGCCGGCTCATCTGATGCCCGTTCTTCACCTCTTTCCTCTCCATTGTCTTCCATTGCAGTATCACTATATCCAGGAAACATATGATGATAGTTGTTATCATCATCTTCTTCTTCACCATCTTCCATCATAACCCCTCTTTCCCCGTGCTTGGTCCAGCAATTATAGTTGGGCATGAAACCTTTCATAATCAGGTGGCCGCGAATGATTTTAGAGGAAGAGTACTCCTTGTTGTTCCGACATTGAATACATGGACAACGTATAAATCCATTCTCTTTGTTTGCCGTAGCCACATCGATAAATTTATCCACGCCTTTGATATACCCGGCTACGCGCCGGTCACCGTACATCCATTCCCGACCGTTCATCTGCATCATATAAGTAAGTTTATCAAAAAACAGGACATCATAAATAGTGAAATAACCAATTCACACCAACACATGAATTGTATCAATGACCTAGAAAAGATAAGATTGCTAACCTCGATCGAGGGAAATAACGAGGAGAAAGCTCAAGTGCGTCTCGGACACCTTCTATATTTTTGTTCTATGAGAAATTCAACGGGATTATTCACTCAAACATTTCAACAAACACCTTCAATGCATGCATGAGAAAAAACTAGCACACCCCCTCACACCTTCCACCATTCGAAAAAACAGAGTGGAGGCAGAGGGGGCTGGGGCGTTGCATTTATAGAGGGCAGGGGGTCTTTAGTCCCGGTTGGAGCCAGCAACCGGGACTAAAGGTGCGTGCCACGCCACGTGGCTGTGGACGCAATCTTTAGTCCCGGTTGCTGGCTCCAACCGGGACGTATTGCCCTTACCAACCGGGACGCATGCCCCCTGTCCCCGTGCCCGCTCCAACCGGGACGCGTGCCAGCATTAGTCCCGGTTGGTGGCGCAACCGGGACAAATGCTCTGAGGGATCGCGAACGGATAGCCCTTTTTCCACTAGTGAGTCCACGCGCTCAGCGGTTGCTCTCATGGTGGACCCCACACCTTATCTCCTCACCTCTTCTATCTCCGCGTGCATTTCTCATGGCCACAAAAACTGAATCGATCCAGCCAAGCCATGCGCCACCAGCGGCTGCCCTCCGTCTCTACTTCCGTCAGCCACAGCTTCCCAGTGCCGCTGCCCGCTGCTGCTCTTTCGTGCCGCGCACGCCTGGTGGCACGGTTCCCGGCTGCTCGCGCTCCTCATCGCGGCCGCAGCATCCCGGCGCCGCTGCCTGCTGGGCACGTCTGGGGACGCGGTTCCCGGCTACTCGCGCGTCATGGCTGCCATAGCGATGGAGCTCGTGGTAGTGATGCTGGTAGGCAAGGGGAACTTGAGGCAGATGCCTCCGGGCTCGATGCACCTAGTCATGGTGAGACTGCTAAAGGATTTAGCTCCTAGACGACCCCGTCCCTCTGCTGCAGGCCGTCCTTCTTCTCTCTGGCACACCACCTCTCTGTGTCGGCGTTGCTACCACAGTTTAAAGCGTTTGCTACTTCAGGTGGCCGATGTTGCTTCTTTGTGTCTGTCCTTGCTGGCCTCCGATTTTGCTACATTGATATATATTTGCTATCTTTTTTTATTTATTTGCTACAATATCGTAAATCTTCTGCTACAAGATCTCCGGCAAGGTCTTTTCGACTAAAGTCTACAGCCATGTATCCAGCGAAGTAAATTTTTTGCTACATTAGAAAAACTTTGTTGCTACAACCGTCTTGTGATTTTGCTACAACAGTGTCATCGTTTTGCTACAAGGTCTCCGGTGAGAGTCACCAGCGAGTTTTTTCCGACGATGTCTCCAGCGAAGTCGGTTTTGCTGCATTAGTATAATTTTTTTGCTGCATGGTCTCCGGCGAGGTCTCCGGCGAGGTTTCAGGCGGGACGTTCTATTTCTGGAACGAACCTTTTTTTGCTTCGGAAACAAAAACGGAAACATATATTAGCGCGAGGAGAAGCAGGAGGATGAGAAAATCCCATCGGCCGGGGACGCAGAGCATTGTCCATGTTCAAAGTAACCAGAACAAACACACACAGAAACAAAAGATAGATCAGAGCCTCGTATATACGGCCCAAACGGCAGAGTGCATGTTTGTTTGTCATCTTCATCCATCACTTGCTGTCAACGACAATCAACGATAACAACGCTGAACTGAACTGATCTCAACCCGTCGCACAACACAAACTATGACCTCGTCAACAAAATGGAGATCCACGTGCCATGAAGGTCAGATCAAATATCCAATTTACTGCCTCACGATGGCCACATGAAACAAGAGAATCATATCAAAACTGCACCACATTTTTCGGCGTTGAAACATGACGACTGGAGCTCTGAAGGGCTTTACTACAACTTGTGAATTTTGGTACTCCCTCCGATCCATATTAGTTGACTCCAATTTGGATTTATCTATCACAAAAATATGTCTAGATACATCCAAATTGAAGTCAACTAATATGGGTCGGAGGGAGTACTTGATGTTGTCCAGACAATATGTACTTCCTCCGTTCCCTTTTATAAGTTGCTTTGGAAAATTTTATTATAGCTAGCAAAAACGTCTTATAGAAGAAAACTGAGGTTGTACATTTTACTTTATTGCTAAGGAACTGTAGCAGGAGTCATTTAAGCCGCCATGAATATGATTCACAAATCAAGAAATGGATTTGTATTTATGGATATGAACTTCCCTTTTTTTCGAAAGTAAATTATAAATATATGTATTAGCTGCCATTCACTGTAAATATATCCCTTGTTTTACCTTGTTCGTATGGATTTTAAAGAAAACCGTTCAAAGACGACAGAGTTATCAAACCTGGCACGTGAAAAAAATATCAAAGCTTCTTTTCGGCAGTTCTAAAAGACTGAGCGCAGTGGCCACATGCAACACGGAAATCAAGAGAAATGTGTGAGATTCTCTTCAAGAACGCAATGCAAGAATATTAAGCTTTCTAGAGCTCCGTGAAACTTCTGAAGATTTCGTACTTTTGATGTAAAAAATGGTCCTAAGTGAACCTCATCTCATGGCAACGACATCAAACTGGCTTTCTTGTTCCCAACGCATTTCACATTCGGCTATCATCTATCCAGACCATCATTGTCCTATTTTCTCTCACATATCCTAACTATTTGATTGTCGTTTCGAGTAGAGATATATGCACACATGACAAAAGACCGGTACTATTCATTGTTGGCCTTTGATCCAGTACAACCCCTCCCTCCCAAACTCTATAAAACTCAGGCAAACGCAGCACAAGGACGGCTCAGATCGTCCGATACCCTTCGCTATTATACTAAATGTAAATACATAGCCATGTACAAAATATAGCCCAATTATATTACATGTCTTTCTATTATACGAGTTCACCGGCTCATCGCCGGCTACGGTTATGGCCGGTGGTGGTGTGGTGGGGCACTATGCACGATCCGGCCGGCACACGCCTTTGTATAGCCTTGTAGGTCTGTGTCGGCAGGGCTGGTGGCGGCCGCATCGCATAGGATTGGCTGCGGCTGGTGGCGGCGCGACGCTTAGGCTTGTCGGCAACAACGTGCAGGATTGACCGTGGCCGCGAGGGTATACCTGGGTGTATAACTCGGGCTTTTGGGATGGAGTGGGCTTTTCGTTGAACGTTGGGCCGTGTGCGCGACCGTGGGCCAGGAAACATCCAAACGCAACACGAGTGTGTGGAGCTGGGCCCGGGACGCTGACAATTGGTATCAGAGCCAGCACCGCCATGCCCGCCTGGGGGGCTTCCTAGGGGGATGGGGTGTTAGGTACCAAGCGTTGCCGGTGACTTTAGTCCCACCTCGCTAGCGGGAGGAGGCCACGACCAGCTTATAAGGGAGAGTTTCCCTCCTCCTTTCAGTCCGGGCTTTTGGGATGGAGTGGGCTCTCCGCTGTATGTTGGGCCGTGTGCGCGGCCGTGGGCCAGGAAACGTCCAAACGCAACACGAGTGTGTGGAGCTGGGCCCGGGACACCGACGGCAGCGAGCTTGGGCTGGCTCGGGCTCGGCCCGGTTTGGCTCCGCATTTTTTTTCGAATTGATTTTAGGGCCTATCTGTGTGAGGGAATGCAAGCTGGGCTGAAAAAATAGGACTATTATCGCTATGTCGTGTTCAGCAGCATGTCCAGATCGTTATCGTGATGTCTGGGTCGTCTTCTTTCAGAGTCCCAAGTCCTGCCGCCGCTGCCCACACGATCTCGCCGGCCGGCCACGCTGCCATGCTCCTCTCTGCCACCCCCTCTTCGGCGCCACCCAGCCTGCCTGCGTACGCGCCACCCGCACCACCGCTACCTGCGGGCTCTGCCGCGCCGCTCCACCGCTGCCGTTGAAGAGGCCCACCTGTAGGTGACACGCCTCTGCCAGGCTCGTGAGCTGGACCGAGCTCGTCAGAAGCTCGGGCCGAGCTTAGTTGTACGACTCGCCGGCAGCGACGAACGGGCTCGGGCTCGGCAAATCCAACCCGAGCTTTTCGCGGCTCGGCGACGAGCTGGACCAAGCCAGCTCGTGTCCAGGTATACACGGGCGTGTTGACGCCCCGGACCATCCGGCAGCCTGTTCGGCGGACTGTCTGGCCGGTTGTTGACGCCTCGGCCTGTCCGGCTTATTGTCCGCCGATTTATTCAGAAAGCTAACTTTTTAGCAGGAGCATTTGGGAGTGTGGCGGACTTAGGGATGGCCAAATATGAAACCTTGTCCGGTGGCAAAAACTTGCGAAACGTGGTGCGCGTTGACGCCCCCAGACAGTCCGGCCGGTAGTTGTTCAGCCTGTCCGGCGGCTTGTCCGATGATTCGTTCGAAACGTCAATTTTTAACAGGAGCATCGGGGAGCATACCAGACTCGTTGCCGGACTTAGCTCTGTACAGTTTGATAGAGCTGGACATGTCCTTGGTCAAGTGGCCGGACAGTTTGGTGGCGCAAGATTCATGGCAATTGTGCAGATCGGAGAACATGAGTGACGAGCAACGAACAAGAGACCCAGAGGACGATCTACCGGCGGTGAAGAAGCACGACGGCAGCGGCAGTGCAGAAGATGGTCGGCGTCAGCGGTGGAGAGGATGGCCAGAGACGGCCCGGGCGCATGAGGACTGGGTGATCGGTGGCAGCTATATGTGAGTATACGTAGGTATATGTCTTTTGGTTTGGATATGGACGTGGACGGGCTTCTACGAGTTTTTGAGGGAGGGGATTGTGCCGGAGCAAGCCTCTGTATTGTTTGAGTTGTTGGACCATTACCCAAATGGCAGACATCATATAAAGATCGTGTACTTTGCTCTTTAGGCCAAAATGACTAAGCCTGCTAGTCTGCTTGTTTGTTACAATCAGAGCATCTTCATCCATCAGGCCTTGTTCGGTTTAGCAGGGATTTAAGAAAATTGAAAGGGATTGGGGTGGATTAAATCCCAAGCAAGTCAAAATTCCCCCAAATCCATCACATTCCACTCCAATCCACTTGAGGAGAGGATTAACCAAACATAGCCCCAATGGGTGTTAATGACCAAAGCCTGAAATGAACTAAAATAGTTACAAGCTCAGACCTCGTCATGAGATGCCGATGCAGCACATGCTCAGTGAAATCTACAAGCTATGAAGATCAAATCTCTTTTATCTTCTCGTACAGATCAAGCATGATAGCTACAGGACAAAAAGATCGGAAGAAAAGAAGAGGTTATTCTTGAAGTTTTTCACATCTCGACAAAATGTAAGACAAGAATAGAACTCTTGAAAACCTCCGACGGAGTACATGTTCTAAACTTCAGTACTTGATGTTCTCCAGGTCTATAGACTAAACCACAAGGTCCACAACACAACTCATGAACATAAACAAATAATAAATGAACTAGTAGGAGTATGATACACCGTTTCCTACAAAAAAAATATCCTAATTTACCATCAGGAACTGAAAACTAGGGAAACATGAAGGCCGTCCGATATTCCTTGCCCGCTCCAGACTCCATTTCATTGTAATCGACTCATTTTGGTCTCTATTTTGCTCTATTTGCAGGTTGCACTGCAAAGCTGTGTCGCTCCTAATCTCTGGCCTTTGCTTGACACGCAAATCAGCTGTGTCGGTCAGATAGTCTCGCCATCCTGGTCGATCATATATAGTTCATGACGTCTCCTATTCCCTAATGCCTTTTCATTGTGTTAAGCTCTTTCTTGTTTGTCTATCCAGATTTCAGACCGTTACTCCTACTTGGCTAAAGACAGCGCGGGTATATATGGTATACACACATAACCAAAAGAGTAGGGTTAGAGGTTGCTGGATCATTAATATTTCTTTCATTTATTTCAAGATCACACGCCTCTATCCACGACACAATTGCATTAAGCGAGGCTATGATAAGACATTGCGACCGATCAAAGAATCCAAACTAAATACGAACAATAAGCCAGTGTTTTGGGTCTCGGGCATCATGGGGCCTGTTTTTTTTAAGTCAAAAACAGTATATTAAAGGTTCAAACAATTCTGAAAAAAATACTATGTAGACAATATTGTATTCTACCGACTTGCAAAATCTTAAATCGAAATAGCATATACTTTGGACTCCGCAAACATGACAAAAGTGAGGATCTGATGTAGTGAACATGATTTTTGAACCTCCAAAATTGATCGGATTTTATTATTTCTGTGTAGAGTAGAATACAAAGTATTTAGAGTGTTGAGATTTAACATTGGTGGGAATATACATCGTTGTCTATATCTAGAATATTTTTCAGAAATTTTGTTAAGTTCACGATGTCGCTTTCAAAAATTTCAAAGAAACGGGCTATATGTATCCCGAGCTCTAAAGCAAAATCTTGGAGGAATCTATCTTTTTGTAAAAAATTATATTTAAAGGTTAGAGATCAAGAGAAAATAAACATTGCTCGGTTTATGGATTAGCTGATTTTTTTATAACTAGTTTTTTGTACATATGGATTTATGCTCTATTGGCAGATTCCAGCTAGCAGAGTGCGGAGAGACTGTTTGGATCGTGGGCAAGATTTGAACCGGACTGAACTGGTCATGCACAATCTCTGTAGGGACCTCGTCATACAATGCTCTTACAGAGATCCGTGCCGAAATAACATGATCAAAGAACGGAAAGCGCAACTGTACACATGATCAAAGAAACCAGAACAAATCACATAAACAGAAACAAATGTACACATGATCAAATCCTCGTAAGGCTTCGTATACAGCCCAAATGGCTTAATCCATCAGTCAGCTGTCAAGGACCGACCATCAGTGATAACGATGTATACTAGACACTGAACTGACCTGATCTGAACCCGTCAAAAACCACAAACTCTGACCACGTCACAAAGCACACAACAACCTGGTCATCACAGAGATCCAGGTGCCACGAAAATCAGAGCACAGCTGTAAACATGATCAAACACAAACAGAAGCAAGATCTAAATCAAAGCATCATCCATCAGTCGCTATCAAACAAGATAACGATGTATAAACAGCCCAAAACTGAACTGATCTGAACCCGCCACAAAGCACAAACTCTGACCTCGTCACAAAGAGCACACAGCAACCTGGTCAGAGAGAGATACAATTTACCAGTTCATGATGGCCACAGGAAACAAGAGAACCATAACAAAACTGCAGCACCGGAACGCGACATGGCAAAGGACTGGAGCTCTCAAGGACTGGGTAAAACTTGTGAATTTTTGTACTTGGAAGTTGACCAGGCCAAGCAGAACTACTACACCTCATCCCCGAGACATAAATCAAAAAAGAACAAATGAACTACTAGTATGATCCACCGTTTTTTCGACGACACAAAAAATTACCTAATTTAACCACATGGGAACAGTCAGAATTTACTTCCCATCAGCAAGCTGCTGCTGCTGGAACAAATGGTATGTAATGCATATGATATATAAGCTGAGGCTTGGAGGATCAGGGGAAGGTGAAGGATCCGCCGATCTGCGAGTTCTGGCTCGGCGGGCTGATGGCGACCCAGAGGAGGGAGATGGTGATGGCGACGAGTCCGGACCAGACGAAGACGATGGTGGGCGTCCGGCCGCGCCTCCCCATGAGGCCCTTGGCGAACGGGTACAGGTGGGCAAGCACCCAGAAGCTGAAGAAGACGCCGCCCAGGAGCTTGCTCCACTGCGGGATCTCGCTGTAGATGGTGCGGCTGAAGCCGACGGCGATGGCGAAGAGGTTGAGCATCATGATGACGATGGGCGGGATCATCAGCGAGGTCCACTTGACGATGTAGAGGTCCGCGTACTCGTCGTTCTCGTCGTCTCCGCCCGACTTGGAGGTGAGCGTGAAGGAGATCTCGATGCCGGCGATGACCTTGAGGAGGCCCTGGAGCACGGCGGCGAGGTGGGCGCTGGTCCCTCCGATGAGCCAGAACTGCTCGTTCCTCCACCATTCCTCCAGGTTGATCCCCGACCACTTGATCTCGAGCACCGCCAGCATGATCAGAGTGAGAGTGATCACCAGCAGGTAGACGAGGAAGGTGACGTCCAGCGTCTGCACGATGAACTGCCCAGAGACGAGGGACAGCGCCGGCAGGAAGCAGTAGACGATGAGGAAGATGGACGTGAATGGGTAGATGCCGACGTTCAGGTACGCGATCCTCTGAAGCAGCTTCATCCTCCGGCTCGCCAGCAGCGCATTGTTCCGGGAAAAGAAGATCTCCACTGAACCAGTCGCCCACCGGAGCACCTGGTGGAGACGGTCCGTGAGGTTGATGGGTGCGGTGCCACGGAACGCGTCACGCTTGGTGACACAGTAGACTGACTTCCATCCACGGTTGTGCATCCGGTAACCTGTGACAACATCCTCCGTGACCGAACCATAGATCCATCCAACACGCTGACCCCACTCTGTCTTGTCTTCGTACCAGCATGAGATGACGCTGATAGCCTCGGCCACTGTGGAAGCATCAAGAAGGTCACGGGGCACCGTGAGAGCACCAGGAGGACGGCCGTTCTTGACACCAGGGTGATCAGCGAGCGGACGCCCTTGGAACTCGGCAATTGGAATAGAGTTGATCAGGAAGTTTGAGTTACCAAACCTCTTGGGAAACGTTGACATGTTCATTTCCTCATCATCAAAATCTGCCATACGTAAAGCCTGTGTCTCTTCATTATTACTGCTCTTGATCTTGCGCTTCTGCGGGAAGCAACAGCTGCAGCAGCCACCATGTTCTGTGGAGCGTGGAGGGTCAAATCCATACAGAGCAACACGGCGGAACAGACAGCCAGTGCCGACGTACACTGGTCCCATGAGACCATCCAGTGCACGCATGTTGACATCAAAGAAGACAGTGTTGTGGTTGGCATAGCGATCTGATGGATCAATGCCCTCAAACCGTTGCGGGAACTGGACATAGGCAAGACGGTCACCACCCCGGTCCATCATGAAACACATGCCTTCACGGAAAGCTTGGGAGTTGTAGACATAATGATCACAATCCAGGTTGAGGATGAAAGGTCCATTTGACATGACAGCAGATGAACGGACTAGGGCATTCATTGCACCAGCCTTCTTGTTGTGGTCATAGCCTGGGCGCTTTTCTCGGGACACATAGACCAACATGGGCAGACGGATGTCGATGTCAGTGAAGTCAAGGGGTGTGCCTTCGTCACCATTGCTGCCATACAAAGGATCATCACTGGGAGGTTTGAGCATTACCTGAAGAACAAAATAATGAATGATCAACATACTGGTGCATATAATACACAGTTTTGCTAACTTTTAACAAAGGGCCGTGTGCATCGACTGATGCAGAGGCCAGGGTCGCATTCCCCTTTTCGAAATAAAACACAGTTTTGCTAACTTTTTCTTTACACTGTTAAGTTTCCTGGATTCTCAATACTGGATCAATCCAATGGTTAAAAAAATTTAGCATATACTTAAGATTTAAGACCTTGCTTAATAAACAGATATCCCAATATGCACACTAAAATGAATGTGCATGTTTTGTTCATTACTGGTCCAAATTTGTCCTAGTGAATATGTACAGCATTATTTGTTCACTTATCTAGCACCATGGGATATATGGTTCAGGTTTCAAGCATATACATTCTTTTTAGGTATAGAGGCACACTGCAACAAATATAGAATAGCAAATAGAAGAAAGGTTGCCTGAGAATGTGTACCTGAATGATTCCAGCATGGTCACCTTTCATATGCTCCGCGGAGGGTTGAATCCAGGTACCAGGCCAATGTGTGCCATCAGCCATCCAGGTAGCTTTAGCAATTTTAACAGCCTCCACTGCGTCATCAAGAGCAGCTTCACGCTGTCTCTTCATGGCCTTGATTTCTTCTCTAGCATGGTAAGCATCGGAGCGGCGACGAATTGAGTCAGGCAACCCATTGATCCTGACCTTGAACTCATCATACTCCCTCTTGATCCTCCTCCTGTCCTTGACAAAATCTGAGCGTACCTTGTTCTTGTATGGGTCCCTCTTGAGAGCGAAGTAGCTATCAGGATTGCGAGGCTCAATGACGTGTTTGCGGCAAAACGGAACCCACATGTTAGCAAAGCTAGCAGCTTCAGCCATTGCCTCAAATGTGAGAAGAGCGCCCCCATCATCAGATACATAGCAAGCAAGCTTCTCCACAGGATAGTCAGCAGCAAGGATGGAGAGAATAGTGTTTGCTGTGACTAATGGAGGTTCTTTCTCTGGATCAGCAGTGGACACAAATAAATCAAGCCCCGGCAGATCAGATCTTCCATTGGGGTTTGACGGTGTTGGGGTTTCAAACTTGTCTTTCAGGACAGCGAGGTCCGTTGCTCGGTTAATAGGGCACAACTTTGGAAGCTGGTCCAAGATCCAAGAGAAGCCAAACCAGATCTCACAAACAACAGACATGCCCCATAGCCACATTGCATCCGGATTCGTGTGTGTAACTCTCCAGTGAAGGAACAGAGCAAGAACAGCCAAGCGGATAAGAACAAGAAGTCTGCATGAAGCATCAAGGCAACAAAATTAATCAACGGTATATCATCGTTACAGAAATTGCAGAATCAAGTCATGTATCAGCAAACAATAGTTGAGATTTAAGTACCTCCAGTGCTAAGAGAATCCAAACAGCATGAAATTGAATACTACTAAATTATTTAAATGTACATATATAATAGAGAAGTGTTTGTGAGGTACTAATAGTTTTCAATGGTATCATGTTTGTTTCGAAGTTAGAAGATCAGATCAGAAGATGTAGCACAGATCTAACAACTCACCTAACCTCCTTGTTTATTATTTAATACAAGGACTGAAATCGCAACAGGGACTAATCTACAGATCCAGGTTGAACCAAAATCTGACTTTCGAAGCATTATCAAGATTAGTCAAATCAACTGTACCATGGAACAGTAAATTTGCCATATGATTAATGGACCAAAACAAGCCTAGTATGGACAACATGAACAGATAGGCAACATGTGCATACAATGACTGAAACCGCAACAGGGACTAATCTACAGATCCAGGATGAGCCAGAATCTGACTTTTGTAGTAGCATTTTAAAGATTATATAATCAGATCAAATGAATCATGGAGCAGTAAATTTGCCGTGTGATTGATGGACCAACAAAGAGAAATATGGCCCAAAACGAACAGATAGGCAAACGCAAATACAGGTTGAACCAGAATCTGACTTTTGTAGCATTTTTTTAGATTAATCAAATCATATGCATCATGAAACAGTAAAATTAAGTCTAATATGAAGAGATAGGCAGATGCAAATCCAATGGGTGCATACATACATACATACATACATACATACATACACACATACATACATACATACATACCTGTACGGGCTGAGGACTGCAGCAGGGATCTTGAGCTTCCTAGTGAGCGGCCTCCATGGCTTGCTGGTGAACTCTGCGGGCTGTCCATTGGTTCCACCACCACCCAGGCCGCCGCCGCCAGCGCCACTAGATCCGTTGTTGTTGCTGTCCCCTTGGCCGTCATTCTCCTTTGGCCATATGGCATTCCCGTAGCCATAGGTGCCCTTGGTCTCAAAGAGCCATCGGTTGTGATCCCAGTCTCCGGTCTGGCTCCTGGTCAATGCCTTCTGCGAGCGCACCATGGAGAGTCGCCTCTCCATCCTGGACGCGGGGGCGCCGCCAGCTCCAGGCGGCGGGGGCAGGGAGAGGGTGGGCTGGCCGGGGCCGACCAGGTCCTCCATCTCGGTGGACTTGTATGACTCCTTGCATCCGGGGCAGAGCGCGCCGGCGTTCTTGACGGCGTCCCCGAAGCAGTCGGCGCAGATCTTGAAGTCGCACTCGCAGGGCAGTATGTCCTGCCCCCGCTCGTCGCTCATGACCTTGGCGTCGCACCCGGGCACGGCGCAGGATGAGCCCTTGGCGCCGGCCATCTGCGGGTGGCTGGCCTCGGATTCGATGACCTTGTCCATGAGGTGCGCGCGCGTGACGCTGTTGAAGCCGCCGGTGAAGAGGGAGTTGGAGACGTACTGCTCCTCGACGCGCGCGGAGATGGCCGGGTCCATGGGCTGGTTGTCGGGCGTGACCGGGATGTGGACGTGGTAGCTGAGGAACTCTTCTCGGTCAGGCGAGAAGCCGCCGTTGCCGTTGCCGAGGTCGGCGTTGGCGAGCTCGCTGTCGAGGTCGTCGCGCGAGTAGCTGACGTAGCGGCCGGAGTGGGTGCGGCGCGCGAAGGTGACCATGGGTCGGTCGCCGACGGGCGCGGAGGCGCGGTCGTGGCGCGCGTCGTCGCCCGAGTAGGACATGCGCGAGAGGCGGCTGCTGTTGCTGTGGCGCAGCACGCCGCCGCCGCCGCCGCCGTTGGAAGCCATTGGAGCGGTGGTGCTGCTTTGGATCGCGGTCAGGTCCCGATCTGCGGCGGAAGCCATGGGAGAGAAACGAAATCAGGATCGAAGGTGGGGATGGGAATCCGTGGGTTATATAATGGTAGGGAAGATTTCAGCTCAAGCGGCACTTTCCATACTAGTAAAAGGAAAATCCCGAAACATCGGGCTGAAATCCCGGCCGGGCCCAAGCAGCCAACAGGAACACGGCACGCTGGATCGATTATTAGGCAAATCTAAGCAGCAGCAGCCGCCGCACAATCGAAATCAAGAAGACGGGAATTTGCACAAGAAAAACAGCTGAAAGTTTACCGGATCCTTACCATTCGAGTTCCCAAGAAAGGACGGGGTGAGGACGGTCAGTCCACGCCTCCACGGAAGCGGAGCTCGGACGGGGTAATGGCGGCCGCGCGTACTCGGCGTACGCGTGGAGGGAAGGGGGGAAGAGTGAGGCGGTGTGAGATTGCCGGGGGAGGCTCGTACTAGTAGTAGGGGGCTGGATTGGAGTTGGAGTTGGAGTTGGGGAAGACGAAGTCCGCAGGAAGGGGGCAGCAGCAGCTGGCAGGAAGGGAGGCGAGCGAGCGAGCGAGGAACTGGTACTGGTACGTACTAGGAGACGAGTAGAGTGTGAGAGGAAGGGACACGGCCGGACGGCACGGCAGCTCTTTCACATGGGATGGGCGAGCCAGCCCAACATATTCAAACCAAAAAAAGGCTTCCTTCTTTCTTTGGGTTGGGTTGCATCACTCATCAGCATGGTGTCTGGTGGACAAAAGCTGTACTAACCGCGTCAAGTGCAACGACGCGGCGTGACCGTGACGGTGAGTGCACCCACACATTTATTTATTTTTCTTCTCTTCCTATCCTACTACTCTACAAAAGATCTTCAATGAGAATTGTCAATGGCCTGTACTTGACCTATAGCTCATGCACCGTGGTGGGCTCCCTCTCTATCCGCCTCGTGGCTGGCGATTCCACGGCGGCGACGACTCCGGTCATGAGCTATGTACCGCAACGGAGTTTGGTGCGGTCTAAGGAGGTGGAGGAGCGAGTTTCGATTCTGGAGCTTGAGGCGCCAGTCAGGGAGACAACTTGGTTCGTACAGCGGGAGGATGCGCTTCGTATGCCAAGGCCGCATCTTGAGTGGCCGGTTGTCATGGCTCTGTCGGTGCCATAGGAGCGTGTTGTCCAGATTTTCGAGCAAACACAAGGCGTGGGGATAATGGTGAGATTCGATCCGGTTGGAGTAATTACACTGATGCACACTCAGGATATGGCAGCGGTGACAATGTTGACGACTCTCAACCAGGGTCACAAACCTAGGGAAGCGAGGGTGGAGCCAGTCAGGGATCTAGCAAATTATGTGAGGTACTGGAGACTCGAGATCCACTTCCCATTCGGTAGAGAGACATGGCCGTGGATAGAGAAGCGGTATCCCAGTGGTCGTGGGGCCAAAGGCCGTAACGCTGGGTGAGGATTCTGCAATGGCGAAGGATTTGCGGAAGCCTCCCTCACCTGTTTTGTTAAACAGAGATGAGTGGTGGAAACATGTGTTTTAGGAAGCTTCTCCAATGGAGAACGATGATGCTGTCAGGAATTCTGCTGAGTTGTCTGTCCTATTAAGGCAACGCCATTGCATTCAAAGGTTGGTTTGCCGGTTAGGGGATAAGAGGATTGGGGATTCGTCGGAGTTGGGCTTGATTGAACTGGGCCTGTTGAGCATCAGCCCATACAGACAGGAGGGTCTACTTAGCATATGTTTATGACCACTTGCACTGCATGGTCTAGAGAAGGTGGGTATGGATACCTACAGGATCTCTCCTAGACGAAACTGTAGGGTTTCATGCGACGTCGGTGGAGGTGCGAAGATTTGGGGGAAATCTAATAAAATCCATCGCTCCAAGAGCTCAAAGGTCGTCGACTCTACATCGTTCCTCCAAGTCGTGATCATGGAGCAGCGAGAGATGGGGGTGGAGGAGCAAAGTGGCCCATGAATGCGACAAACAGAGGTAATTTTAACAACTACAACTATGGTAGGCGAGGAGGGAACTTTAGGGGAGGAGGAGGCTATAACAACTAAAATTATGGTAGATTTGGCCAAGGTTATGACGGAGGAGCTACAATAATTTCAATAATTCAAGTGGTGATGGTGGGAGCAACAAGGGGAAAGGAGTGGTGCTAGAGTTGTTTTAAGAAGAACTCAGGGCTAGGTTGGAGAAGATACATATGCAGAAGGAGCTCAAATAGAAGGAAGAACAAAATCAGAAGGCAGTCAGGCAAAAAGAAAAGGTAAGCCGGTGGTAAATTCTAAGGTGCCTTCATCAGAAAATCGGGTTGGGGTGAAAGGAGATTATTTCTCCTATGGAAAATCTCAGCATGTGGAGATTTAGTTCCTTGCCAAATTAGAGCAGATACTCATGCACCTGTGTGGCTATGGGATTCATGGTCTGTTATTCCAAAGCATCCACGTGGATCTGGAAGAGGAAGAGAAGATGGAGGACCAAGTCTCTGGTGTCATCACCATCAACGAAGCCTCAGCTACTGAGGGGAAGATTTTTCAAGAAGTGTGTGCTCTCTATGAGGAGATTGAGACTTAGACAATGAAGCAACTGGATGAGAACTCCTTCCTGGTTCTCTTTCCCAAGAATCTAACTAGATTTAAGAAAGTCTTCTTGTAATATCCCAGGGTATAATAATAGGAAACGGTAGAATCCTGATTATTGCAATTTCATAGCATGCATGTAGAAAATTAAGGTCAACTTGAAAACTTTCAAGATTTCATTTTAATTTGGCACTAGTGGGGTTTTTACAACCAAATGGTCACTAGGATTCGAACCAAGTTCAATTAAAAGACTCAACGAATTTGAATGAGTTCAAAATTGGTTTGACTTAAGTCAATCTTGAATTCAAACTCAAAAATCACACCAAGAAGATAACTGTAACATCCCAGGATTAGCACCTATAAATAGAGAGAACACATGTTTGTGCATTGCATTCATGCATAAAAAATACGTGGAATTTTCGCGCAAACTAAAGGAGTTATAGAGGGATCGAGATCTCTCTTGTTCTGCTAAAAACGTCAGTGCAAGTGTTATGGATTTCAGCATGACCTCTATTGTATCTTTTGTGTTTGAGGGGAAGAAAACTCAAATTTGATTATTCAATTGATAAAAATTAATCCAATGGACTTACCTTTGGTTGAAAAACGAATACCCGCCATCCTGATGAACTGTGATCCTCAAAGTAAACAGTTCTAAAAATATTATGAAGTCATCAAGACATGTGAAGAGGATATTGAAATTTGCCAGGAAACTAAGAAACTTTGGAGTTATTGCGTTGGATTATACTAAGCATCTAAGAACCTGGTAGATCATTTCACCAAGGGTTTATCACATAATGTGATAGATAATGCATCGAGGGAGATTGTAACACCCTCAGAATCGGCCCTATGCAAGTTTTAGCGAAACCCGCCAAACCCGCATAGAAACGATTCGAAGGTGCCCACCAGGCACTTTCGTGCGGGTGGAAAACGAAGTAATAACATTACACAACAGTCCTCGATGGGACCCACAGAACAGATATATATATATACAACAGCGACTCAATGAGTCAAGAATACAGATATAATATACAAAGATCCAAATCACCTTGAAAATGATAGAGCGTCCGACTACGGACAAGATGCAAATGGGGCTAAGAGCCCTGAAGAATAACCAATAGCTTCCATAACCCTGCCCAGGCCAATCCGGAAGGGTAACCCTGCTAACGACGTCGATCTCAAAACCTGCTTAAACAAAAGGGGTGCCGACAAAGGGCAAAGGAAAAAGAGGAGCGTCAGTACTGAGGCCAGTACACGGCGAGACTAGAATTCGGCGGTCCTCGCCTACATAGGTATGGTGGACTGAAGCGGCAGCGCAGCAAGCACTAAAAAACCTATAGAGACTCGATAAAACTGGCGGCTATCAGAGAGGGGAAAGAAAGACCTATCCAGAACCAGCCTGATACTAACACCAAACAATCCCATCCTGGTGTCCCCCCTCGATACCAAACGAGGAAGTCAACCGAGGAACTCACACAGTGGGCAGTTTTATTTATTCAGTTATCGTTGCAGCAATTACTAGTCAGGTATAGATAATCATCCTGATAAAATAAGCAGTGGGACGTTTTAGTTAACCATTCCGTGATAGTTGCGACACTTACTAGTCAGATACAGTTAACATGAGATAACCCAAAACCCAGCAGTTGTTGGTACTTTTATTTAGCCATTCCGTTGCAGTGAAGTTGATTACTAGTCATATCGGATACAAGTCAATTTATAACAGTAAACTTTAGTTATAGTTGTCTATGATCAAGCACTGTGCTCCAAGTCGTCCATAACCGCGGACACGGCTTCTCGAAAAGATTAAACCCTGCAGGGGTGCACCAAAGTATCCACACGCACTTCGACCCTTTTTGCCAGATCAGTTAACATACACCCATCGGTATGTCGGCGGGGCCTAAGTCATGACGTTTCCCAGACCCAAAGCAAGCACGGGGGGCCACCCCACTAAGTACACCCGCAACAAAGTCGGCCGGTCTCCGAGACGGACTCAGGGTTTGCGACAGTGGCTGTAAACGACAGCAAATCCCCAAACGGGGACTGTCGATACCGCGAAAACACTCCGCTTCCAAAACAGTACAGCGTGCTCCTCACACAATCGTAAATAAAGCAGTAAAGCATGGCATAAGTACAGGATAGTAATAAAGCCCCAAACTACTTGTGGCCCCCAGTACAATACTTTGAAATCAGGTACTAAATCGATGGGGGGCCCATATCTCCCCACATGTGGTTAGCGCGCTCGATCTCGGAACAGGTGTCAAGAACTCGGGGTCCTACGGGACACAAGTGGGCGGTCGGAAACCAAATATTATCTATCACCCACCGGTGCCTCTGCTTACCTACTTCAGCTTTAGTTATTAAACAATAATTAAAGTGAACGATAAGTAAAACCATGATCATCTCCAACATCAACATGCGGCATTACTCCAACAACTGTGGCACTTGACGACACGCAACAGCACTTGAGCAAGCGACTACGACGCGCAAGTCCAACTATCTACCAAACAACAGGTAATAGGATGTGTCCAAGGCAATATAAGGCTGCAAGGGATATCACGGGTACGAAAACTAGAGCATCGCAACACAGATAGCAAGAGATCAACAGGAGGGAATAAATACTATAAAAGTAAGATAGGTAGAAAGGGGGAGATGCTCGCCTGAAAACATGGTCGAAGGTTCATCCGAAGATCGGGGCGAAGCTCACATCAACTCAACGGCCTTATCCGCGAAGAAGCAAAACACTAGAATAAACACCGGATGCAATATTTAATACTACGGCAAAAGATCGGGCATTCTTATGATATGATGCATGACATGGCAGAGATGCGATGCAATTAGGCCATATTAAGCGGAACCGGGGTCCCGACAATTAATTAAATGGTTCCAGTTGTTTAACTACCCCGCAATTTAAATGTTGTATTATCAAGACAAAAGATAGTGCCGGTTCGCTACACAAATTTAAATGAGGCCAATATGAGACTAGATTTGCCCGCATATGGGCCCCATATTTAATTATAAGGTGATTCGGCATAAGGCCCCCAAACCACACAAATATGCATGCGAGATGAATGATTATTAATATGCAACAATTTGATATTTTACATTTATAAAATAGGGCTCGAGAAAAGGGTCACACATTAGGGTTCGGCAGATCTTGGTTCCGGGGTTCGGGGTTCGGCCTCGGGGTTCAGGGTTCGACGGGATCAGCGGGATCGGATACTAGATGAAGAGCTTGGCGATCCGGGAAGAGGGACTTGGGGTGGCGTCGGGGGCGCATTGGATTCGCCCTGGTCGATGTCGTTCTTGTCGTTGCGAGGATCTTGTCGGGTCCGCGCCATCGCATCGGTCTTGGCGTTCGGGTCGCCGGTAGATCCTGGCGCATCCGTGGTCTTCGGGTCATGTCGACGGTCATGGCGTTCGGGATGAAGAACTTGGCGTTCTGCGTCGGCGATCTTGGCGTTCCTCAGGTTCGGGTCCTGGCGGTTCGGATCGGTCTTCAGGGGTCCGGGGGTCTCGGTGTCCGTGACGAAGATCATGGCATCCGTGTCGAAAGCATCGGGGTTCCGTGAAGGAGATCTTGGTGTCCCGGGAGGAAGTACTTGTCGCACTGGGGTCTCGATGTTCTCGGACCCGACTGTAGGTCTTGGCGTTCGGCGGAACCAGTTTTCGGGTTAACTTGCATTGGTTGTTCCTGATGTACTAGTTGTTGTTCTTGTCGATGTAGATGCATACATGTGGTAGCTTCACACTGCCATCCAATCTTCACCAACAAAACGCAAACCACCTTGATGACGAGGACGATGGGGCGACTCCCTGTCGAAGAGTACGGCAGACGGCGGCTCGGGGTGGCCCCAACAACGACGCGGGCCAGACGCGAGGTTGACGGAGCGGGGCGTGCTGCTGGCGGCGGGGCGGGCTTGGGCGACGCGGGCGCGGGGCGAGAGGAGGGCCGGGGGCGGCGGGTTCGGCCGAGGACGAGGGGAGCCGAGCCGGGCGAGCTCGGGGTCGGGCGACGGTGGAGGTTGAGGGGGCGCCGGGGCGCGGGCGGAGGACGAGGAGGCGCGGAGGAGCTTGAGAAGACGCCGGCGGGCCTGACGGTGGCGGTGACGGAGGGAGGCAGGGCCTCTAGCGGCGGCGCGGGCCGGTGGAGGCGAGCGAGGGGAGCGAGGCATGCTCGGAGGGGGCGACCGGCGTCGGGCGGGCGGATGAGAGGGGGGGTCACCAGGGAAGGGAGAAGGTGGGCGGCGGCGAGCCGAGGGGAGGCGACGGGGTGGTCCGGCGCCGGAGAGGGGAGAGGCGGGTGTGGGGACGCCGATGGAGCGGGGAGGTTGGGGAGAGGACGGTGCGGGAGGGAGAGGGCGCGTGAGGGAGGTGGGGAACGCGGATGGGACGCGGGCGGCAGGGTGGGGCCGCGGGCCAGGGGGTGGGGCCGGCCTGGGGTGGTCGGTTTGGGAGGGAGTGGGGCCGCAGCGCGCGGGTGGGGGGTTGAGTGGGGGGTGGACCAGGTCCAAGGGTTGAGTGGAGAGAGAGGAGCTGCTGAGGTGGCGGGCTGGGGTTGGGTAAGGGAGAGGGGTGGAGTGAGGTGGCACGAGGGGAGTGGTCAGGGTGAGGTGGAGGGGGCTGGGTAGACTAGGACAGGGTAAGAAAAGGGATTCTGGGCGAACCGTTTTATTCTGGGGGTGGTCGTCCGGGTCGAATCGGCCCGTTCGACTGCCCCCCTAAAATAATTTAATAATTTTATTTGTTTCAAACAGATTTGTGCAAACCGGTCGCAACAAAACAAAATAATCCGGAGGCCCGGGTTTTGGGTTTTGAATTAAAGACAGGGCGTTTAGAAAACAAAACCAGGCTTTTCAAAATAGTTTTATGCGAATAGATGCCAGATGATGACGATGCTCAAATGCAATGTGGCATGATGACATGAGCATGCGGTCATGTTGATGCAATGCACAAACACAACGCGATTTTCTAGTAGTGGTTTTGCGGGATGCCACAATTCGACACCACTAACAATGGATCTCGCCCTCGAGATCCGCCTCATGGTACCGAAAAGAAGGTCGGCGATCGGCGTCTTCTCGCTTCGTGTAGATCCTCGCGACACCACTAACAAGAGATCGTTGATCCTGTTCATCAAGAGAACACTCCGGAAAGCAACGGACGAAGTTAAAGGTAAGGCCACCGCTAACTTCCATGGAAGGAGTAGAATTGCATCGATCCACCATTCAATATACAGAGCAAATGATAAGAGTAGTGGTATGGTCGCGACTCCATCCCGCACTCAAAGCATTACTATGTACTCGAATAACAGACTATGCAACCAACTCTCAGGATTCAGACTGAAGATCTCGACAAGCGAGGTTCGGAAACCAAATGAGTGATGCAGACTCTGCATCGGATCTGGCGTAGATGATGTCGTCGCGTCGGAAAACACCGGAAGGCACGAGAAGGAACAAAGAGAAGACCACCAGACGAAGGATCACTCAGATAGCATGAAGACCGGATGTAGACACACCGTTACCAAAAGAGGAAGCGAAACCCGAAGGTACGACGGAACCCAACCACGAGAAATCCTGGACTCGAAGAGAGAGAAGAGAGCGGGTTCAAAACACGCAGGGGTGAGAGGAGAGCAGCAGAGGGTTAAGGAGTAAAATCAGACCTAATCAG
The DNA here is from genome assembly GCA_916181665.1 of Avena sativa. Taxonomy (NCBI): domain Eukaryota; kingdom Viridiplantae; phylum Streptophyta; class Magnoliopsida; order Poales; family Poaceae; genus Avena; species Avena sativa. Next base: position 50,893,692 of record OV702285.1, on the reverse strand, counting down.
AACTATCCAACCGATTTTCCAAAAATAGTTTTTGACACTCTACTTCGGCCGTTAGCTAGGTTATCCTACAGGCTGGACTTGTGGGGTATCGCAACTGCTGAGCTCTGATACCACTCTGTAACACCCTCAGAATCGGCCCTATGCAAGTTTTAGCGAAACCCGCCAAACCCGCATAGAAACGATTCGAAGGTGCCCACCGGGCACTTTCGTGCGGGTGGAAAACGAAGTAATAACATTACACAACAGTCCTCGATGGGACCCACAGAACAGATATATATATACAACAGCGACTCAATGAGTCAAGAATACAGATATAATATACAAAGATCCAAATCACCTTGAAAATGATAGAGCGTCCGACTACGGACAAGATGCAAATGGGGCTAAGTGCCCTGAAGAATAACCAATGGCGTCCATAACCCTGCCCAGGCCAAGCCGGAAGGGTAACCCTGCTAACGACGTCGATCTCAAAACCTGCTTAAACAAAAGGGGTGCCGACAAAGGGCAAAGGAAAAAGAGGAGCGTCAGTACTGAGGCCAGTACACGGCGAGACTAGAATTCGGCGGTCCTCGCCTACATAGGTATGGTGGACTGAAGCGGCAGCGCAGCAAGCACTAAACAACCTATAGAGACTCGATAAAACTGGCGGCTATCAGAGAGGGGAAAGAAAGACCTATCCAGAACCAGCCTGATACTAACACCAAACAATCCCATCCTGGTGTCCCCCCTCGATACCAAACGAGGAAGTCAACCGAGGAACTCACACAGTGGGCAGTTTTATTTATTCAGTTATCGTTGCAGCAATTACTAGTCAGGTATAGATAATCATCCTGATAAAATAAGCAGTGGGCCGTTTTAGTTAACCATTCCGTGATAGTTGCGACACTTACTAGTCAGATACAGTTAACATGAGATAACCCAAAACCCAGCAGTTGTTGGTACTTTTATTTAGCCATTCCGTTGCAGTGAAGCTGATTACTAGTCATATCGGATACAAGTCAATTTATAACAGTAAACTTTAGTTATAGTTGTCTATGATCAAGCATTGTGCTCCAAGTCGTCCATAACCGCGGACACGGCTTCTCGAAAAGATTAAACCCTGCAGGGGTGCACCAAAGTATCCACACACACTTCGACCCTTTTTGCCAGATCAGTTAACATACACCCATCGGTATGTCGGCGGGGCCTAAGTCATGACGTTTCCCAGACCCAAAGCAAGCACGGGGGGCCACCCCACTAAGTACACCCGCAACGAAGTCGGCCGGTCTCCGAGACGGACTCAGGGTTTGCGACAGTGGCTATAAACGACAGCAAATCCCCAAACGGGGACTGTCGATACCGCGAAAACACTCCGCTTCCAAAATAGTACAGCGTGCTCCTCACACAATCGTAAATAAAGCAGTAAAGCATGGCATAAGTACAGGATAGTAATAAAGCCCCAAACTACTTGTGGCCCCTAGTACAATACTTTGAAATCAGGTACTAAATCGATGGGGGGCCCATATCTCCCCACATGTGGTTAGCGCGCTCGATCTCGGAACAGGTGTCAAGAACTCGGGGTCCTACGGGACACAAGTGGGCGGTCGGAAACCAAATATTATCTATCACCCACCGGTGCCTCTGCTTACCTACTTCAGCTTTAGTTATTAAACAATAATTAAAGTGAACGATAAGTAAAACCATGATCATCTCCAACATCAACATGCGGCATTACTCCAACAACTGTGGCACTTGACGACACGCAACATCACTTGAGCAAGCGACTACGACGCGCAAGTCCAACTATCTACCAAACAACAGGTAATAGGATGTGTCCAAGGCAATATAAGGCTGCAAGGGATATCACGGGTACGAAAACTAGAGCATCGCAACACAGATAGCAAGAGATCAACAGGAGGGAATAAATACTATAAAAGTAAGATAGGTAGAAAGGGGGAGATGCTCGCCTGAAAACATGGTCGAAGGTTCATCCGAAGATCGGGGCGAAGCTCACATCAACTCAACGGCCTTATCCGCGAAGAAGCAAAACACTAGAATAAACACCGAATGCAATATTTAATACTACGGCAAAAGATCGGGCATGCTTATGATATGATGCATGACATGGCAGAGATGCGATGCAATTAGGCCATATTAAGAGGAACCGGGGTCCCTACAATTAATTAAATGGTTCCAGTTGTTTAACTACCCCGCAATTTAAATGTTGTATTATCAAGATAAAAGATAGTGCCGGTTCGCTACACAAATTTAAATGAGGCCAATATGAGACTAGATTTGCCCGCATATGGGCCCCATATTTAATTATAAGGTGATTCGGCATAAGGCCCCCAAACCACACAAATATGCATGCGAGATGAATGATTATTAATATGCAACAATTTGATATTTTACATTTATAAAATAGGGCTCGAGAAAAGGGTCACACATTAGGGTTCGGCAGATCTTGGTTCCGGGGTTCGGGGTTCGGCCTCGGGGTTCAGGGTTCGACGGGATCAGCGGGATCGGATACTAGATGAAGAGCTTGGCGATCTGGGAAGAGGGACTTGGGGTGGCGTCGGGGGCGCATTGGATTCGCCCTGGTCGATGTCGTTCTTGTCGTTGCGAGGATCTTGTCGGGTCCGCGCCATCGCATCGGTCTTGGCGTTCGGGTCGCCGGTAGATCCTGGCGCATCCGTGGTCTTCGGGTCATGTCGACGGTCATGGCGTTCGGGATGAAGAACTTGGCGTTCTGCGTCGGCGATCTTGGCGTTCCTCAGGTTCGGGTCCTGGCGGTTCGGATCGGTCTTCAGGGGTCCGGGGGTCTCGGTGTCCGTGACGAAGATCATGGCATCCGTGTCAAAAGCATCGGGGTTCCGTGAAGGAGATCTTGGTGTCCCGGGAGGAAGTACTTGTCGCACCGGGGTCTCGATGTTCTCGGACCCGACTGTAGGTCTTGGCATTCGGCGGAACCAGTTTTCGGGTTAACTTGCATTGGTTGTTCCTGATGTACTAGTTGTTGTTCTTGTCGATGTAGATGCATACATGTGGTAGCTTCACACTGCCATCCAATCTTCACCAACAAAACGCAAACCACCTTGATGACGAGGACGATGGGGCGACTCCCTGTCGAAGAGGACGGCAGACGGCGGCTCGGGGTGGCCCCAACGACGACGCGGGCCAGACGCGAGGTTGACGGAGCGGGGCGTGCTGCTGGCGGCGGGGTGGGCTTGGGCGACGCGGGCGCGGGGCGAGAGGAGGGCCGGGGGCGGCGGGTTCGGCCGAGGAGGAGGGGAGCCGAGCCGGGGCGAGCTCGGGGTCGGGCGACGGTGGAGGTTGAGGGGGCGCCGGGGCGCGGGCGGAGGACGAGGAGGCGCGGAGGAGCTTGAGAAGACGCCGGCGGGCCTGACGGTGGCGGTGACGGAGGGAGGCAGGGCCTCTAGCGGCGGCGCGGGCCGGTGGAGGCGAGCGAGGGGAGCGAGGCGGGCTCGGAGGGGGCGACCGGCGTCGGGCGGGCGGACGAGAGGGGGGGTCACCGAGGAAGGGAGAAGGTGGGCGGCGGCGAGCCGAGGGGAGGCGACGGGGTGGTCCGGCGCCGGAGAGGGGAGAGGCGGGTGTGGGGACGCCGGTGGAGCGGGGAGGTTGGGGAGAGGACGGTGCGGGAGGGAGAGGGCGCGTGAGGGAGGTGGGGAACGCGGATGGGACGCGGGCGGCAGGGTAGGGCCGCGGGCCAGGGGGTGGGGCCGGCCTGGGGTGGTCGGTTTGGGAGGGAGTGGGGCCGCAGCGCGCGGGTGGGGGGTTGAGTGGGGGGTGGACCAGGTCCAAGGGTTGAGTGGAGAGAGAGGAGCTGCTGAGGTGGCGGGCTGGGGTTGGGTAAGGGAGAGGGGTGGAGTGAGGTGGCACGAGGGGAGTGGTCAGGGTGAGGTGGAGGGGGCTGGGTAGACTAGGACAGGGTAAGAAAAGGGATTCTGGGCGAACCGTTTTATTCTGGGGGTGGTCGTCCGGGTCGAATCGGCCCGTTCGACTGCCCCCCTAAAATAATTTAATAATTTTATTTGTTTCAAACAGATTTGTGCAAACCGGTAGCAACAAAACAAAATAATCCGGAGGCCCGGGTTTTGGGTTTTGAATTAAAGACAGGGCGTTTAGAAAACAAAACCAGGCTTTTCAAAATAGTTTTATGCGAATAGATGCCAGATGATGACGATGCTCAAATGCAATGTGGCATGATGACATGAGCATACGGTCATGATGATGCAATGCACAAACACAACGCGATTTTCTAGTAGTGGTTTTGCGGGATGCCACAGAGATGGGTTTGAGAATCACACTATGAGTTGATGGCAATGGTAAGCCACTCTATGTGATCAGAGATCGTGTGAATTAGAGTTGAGAGACAAGCAGTTGGTCAGCCGAGAGAAGAGTATCCCCATATTATATTTATATCTTTATAAAGATGCAATACTCTCTTAATCTGATGGCAGGTTGATATTTATCTTAATGTGTTCCAAGTGGCTTCTATAAGCAGAGATGTTGTCTTGCAGAACATCTCTTGAGAAACACATATATATGAGTCTGACTATCAAACATCGCAGTCCATAAGAGTTGGGTGTTCTCTAATAAACCTATGAAAGGCCTTCCAGTATGACACATAAGCTCCAAACCGCGGGGAAGCCAACGCAGCCCAGTATCGGGTTAGGCTTTGTGTGAAACTATTGTGCAGAAAACTTGTAGTTTAAGGCATAGTCCACTATTCAAGTGCAAGCTAGTGTAGCATGAAATTTAAAGTAGAAGTTTAACTTAATAGTCTCCATTAAACACCGGTATATAAAACAATGTTCTGAAACAAAAGTGATGTGATGTCCCAATGAGACTTTGTGGAGGATTGTTGGAATTTGGTAAGTATTGGGCCGTTGGCCCATTAGAAAAATTCTGAAATTCTCTTTGGCCCACTTATGCATGACAGTATATGGCTGTGCTAGTGGTGCTAAAGTTTTGTCCCACATTGCTAGTTGAGTGAGAGTTACACCTCCTTATATACTAGATTGTTCTATCACTCACTAAGGTGTGAGAAGAAGTACAGCTCTCACACACTCCCCCTCCGATGCCGCCCGCCTCGTCTCGCCTTGCCACGACACATGTGCGCGTGCCGTGGGTTGCAGGAATATCACCGAGCTGAGCTTTATTTTGCTGTTTGGGAAAATTAATCGTGGATTAGTTACAAGTCATTAATGGATGTGTTAATTAGTCAGTTGTTTCTAGATTTCTGGATCGTGGTCTGTTACCTGCACTATATAAGCATCTGCGTTAAACCTAATCGGTAATCCTCATACATGCCTACTTCCAGAACGTTGTGTCGCTTGTCTTCCCCATCCCGGCTTGCGGCGTGCACCGCATTTCGGGACAGTAGGCCTCCGGAACCCCACTTCTCATGAACCTGTACGGGTGAGGGGCGATCAAGTTTTTGGGAGCGTTCAAGCGCGACTACTGGCAACCATGACGTCGTCCGGCGACGAGTTTCCGAACGACGATTTTTTTCTAGACGTCAGCGACCTCTTCTGCAATCTCAACATGGATGACGCTACCGCTACGGCTGCCGCTACCACCGATGCACCATATGAAGTGTTTATTTCAGATTTTGCTAGAGTACTGATACGTCGTAAACGTATCTATAATTTTTGATGTTCCATGCTTGTTTAGTATCCACTTTGCTATGCTTTGTCTTTACTTTGAGGTATTTTTACATGTTTTTTTAGACTAACCTATTAACAAGATGCCACAGTGTCAGTTGCCTGTTTTCTTCTGTTTTTGGTTCCACAAAGGCAGAAAATCAATATTCTCGGAATTGAACGAGACAAAAGCCAAAGTCATTATTTTTATCAGACCAATACGGAACCACGAAGCAGAGACAGAGTAGGGCACCAGGGTGGCCGCACCCCCAGGCGCGGGCAAGCCCTGGTGGCGCCTAAGGGGGTGTGGGCCCCCTGGCTCCCCACTGACCTTGCCTCCTTCGCCTATAAGAAGCCCCCGGGGAGAAAATCTAAATAATCCGTCATACTTTCAGAAAAAGTTCCGCTGCGCCGTTGCCACCGAAGGGGAGATTCGGGGGACAGAAAGTCTCTGTTCCGGCATCCTGCCGGGACGGGGAAGTGTCCCCGAAGCCATCTCCATCGATCTCCACCACCATCTCCATCACCGTTGCTGATTCCCATGATGAGGAGGGAGTAGTTCTCCTTCGAGGCTAAGGGCTCTACCGGTAGCTATGTGTTCATCTTTCTCTCTATGCATGATCTTGTGGTCATGAGCTTTGTAATCAAGTATATCTACCTTGCTACTCAAGTGCTTCATTAGATCTCTGTTCTCCCCATGTGTGTGAAAGTGACAGCGTGCACGCCGTTGTGGCACTTAGGCTTGAGTCTACATAAATACTCGTTGTGCTTTAATAGATCTATGTTTTTTCCCACGTATGTGAAATTGACAGCGGGCATACCGTGTGTGGCACTTTGGCTAGATTGAACATTTGTTATGAGTTATATTTGGAGTTGGATGTCTCTATGGAATTTTGGTGTTTGTTGAAACCTCCTAGCGCTCAAGGTGACAGTGTGAGGTTATCAAGATTGGGGAAGACGCACTTTGAGGTGTGTTGTTATAGCCCTATCATGGATTAGAGTGTCCAACCTGAGAGTAGTTAAGCGTAGTATCATGAAGAGAGGATATTTATATGAGAGAGTGTTCACTAGTGAAAGTATGACCCCTAGGCCTTGTTTCTAAACATTTAAACACCGTTTTCTACTTGATCTGTTGCATGTTTGCTTGCTTCCTTCTTGTTGCCTTTAGTCTTTACCTCACCGTCAAGCTATTTTATGGCATCTTTACCACTTGTATTTCACTATCTCTTCGCCGAACTAGTACACCTATACACTTGAAAAGTGTATTAGGTGTGTTGGGGACACAAGAGACTTCTTGTATCTTGATTGCAGGGTTGCTTGAGAGGGATACCTTTGACCACTTCCTCCCTGAGTTTGATAAACCTTGGGTGATCCACTTAAGGGAAACCTGCTGCTGTTCTATAAACCTCCGCACTTGGAGTCCCAACAACTGTCTACAAGAATAGAAATGCGTAAACATCAAGCTCTTTTCTGGCGTCGTTGCCAGAGAGGTAAGGTAAAAGGTACTCACATCCTGGTGTGTGAGTGCTCGAAGTTATTTCCTTTAGATTCTGTAATTTTGTCTTCTTGTTTCTTGTTTTTACTAGTTTGGCTTAATGGAAAACAACAACAAAATTAGAGAGCTTTATAGTGTTTATCTTGAGCTAGGACATGAAGTGTTTGAAGAGAAAATTAAAAAACCTATGGAACTTTATTTGCATACTAATAGCAATGGTATTAGAATGAATTCTTTGAACACCATTATTGCTAATGCTATGGAAACGTCTAAGCTTGGGGAAGCTATTTTTTATTAAAATGATCTTTTTAGTTCCCCAGCTTTGGAAGATAGCTATTCTATTGCTTATGATGATACCAAACCACCAATTTATGATGATTACAATGCTAAATATGATATTTTCAGTCCACCTACTATTGAGGAGAAAATTAATTATGATTATAATATGCCTCCTATATTTGATGATTATGGTGATGAGAATAATAATGATAGCTATTTTGTTGAATTTTGCTCCCACTACTTATGTGGAGAGTAATAATCATTTTATGCATGTGGCTCATGATAAGAATGTTTTATGTGATAGTTATATTATTGAGTTTATTCATAATGCTAGTGAAGGTTATTATGAGAGAGGGAAACATGGTCTTATGTATCTCAACAATATTAAGTTTCCCCTCTTTATGTTGAAAATTTTAAGTTGCACTTGTTTTGCTTTCCTATGCTTGTTGCTTTGTGCTTTAATAACTTGTTTATTTACAAGATTCCTATGAATATGAAGTGGGTTAGACTTAAGTGTGCTTTGAATTTGCTTCTTGATGCTCTCTTTGACTTCAATTCATAATTCTCATGAGAGCATCTTCTCAAACTTTCAATGCCTAACTTAAAGACGTTAAAGAAAAGTACTTGTTGGGAGATAACCCAAGAGTTTTCTTGAGTCTTGGAAGTTGTTACTTCTATAATGACCTCTTCTTATCCTTTTTGTTTGCTTTTTGTGCCAAGAATGACCTCTAATGAGAGGGAAGTAAGATTTGGGGAGTTGCTGTCCCGAAACAGATTTCTGTCCTCCACCATAAAAATTTGTGAGGAGCCTCTGTAACTCGGATTGAGCTGAAAATTTACGAATAAATCCCCCAGTATGTTATAAAACTTTAGTTAGTTCAAAACTTTTTGATTTGAGCAACATAAGGTCTTCGAAAAAATCGTTTTATACCTACTGGTCTGTTTTGACAGATTTCTAACATTATTTGCATTTTCTTCTTATTGATTCCTTTTTGAGTTCTCTTTTGGCTAATTGAGATTTTTGAAGGAATTGCTACAGTAGCTTGTGTTTTTATTGAAAAGTTTTGCTGTTCCAAAGCTTTCCTTAAGGGTCTAAAATCTTTTGAATACACTAATGTTGCTAATGAAGATTGTGTGAAGTTTTGTATGAAGGAAAATTTTCAGGTGTAAAGAGAGAATGATGTAATAAGATGAAGAATGGACAAAAGCTCAAGATTGGGGATGCCACCATGGTGTCACCCCAAGAAGTATCCAAGGGGTACAAGCGTCAAAGCTTGGGGATTCCCAAGGCATCCCCTTCTTCATCAATAAAAATCTCAGATCTGTCTAGACACTTCGTTTTTATTGTTTTATGCATAGTTATGTTGTTCTTGGAGCGTCTTAGTTTTCGTTTTTGGTTTTTGTTTGCTTAGTTTTCTTGATTAAGTTGGTTGGTTACACCACACTTATTTTGGAGAGAGACACACTCTGTTTCCATTGCCTAGAATACTCTAGTTTTCACTCTTATTGTTTTGTGAGTGTTCACTTTTGCTAGCACTTCGTTCAGCCTTAGTTTTCTTGTGCTTTCAGCTTAGAACTTTTTAATTCTTCTTTGTGGATTTGTGAGACAAGCTCATTGATCTTTATTGATTATTATCTTTGTGAGTTGTTTCAAATAAGTTGTTTGGTGTTGGAAAAGAGTAGCAATCTTCATGCTTAAGTGGTACAAAAGGGAGCTTGTTCTGACTGTGGCTTAGACTTTATCATGTCATGCTAGATCTTGTTTTGACCTTATGCTTAGTGATTATTGTTGTAGCATGATTTGTTCCAAACAATTAGGATTGCTTAATGTGCCTTAAAGGAATCATGCGTTGTTTTTGCATACAAAAGCATAGTATTGTGGTATTCTCCTTTGATGCTTTGTTTGGGTTGACTTGGCACATGCTCACACCATGTTATGACTATGAACAAGTTACCATAGCCTCTATGATCATTTAGTCCTCGACTTATGGTACCACTTTATGCTTTGATTAGTAATGTTTTGTCGCTCTGCATGATTATGGCCACTATTGCTCTCTTAGTTGGTTGCTCCTAGTCTTTTGCTAGCCTCCACTTGTATGAGTAAGCTCTACTCATGCTTCCAACTTCCAAGAAACCAAGTTATTCCGAAGTGTCCACTATAAACTCCTATGCATGGTGTGTTACACCATTCCAAGTATATTCTTGTTTTCATCTATCTTCCAATTAAAACTATTTTGTTATGTAAAAACTTAGTGATTAAAGCCCTCACAAACTTGATGGCACACTTTATATTCTTTGCCCCTAATAAACTTGAACCATTGTGTCATCTCTGTTGTATATGCTTATACTTATACGTTGAAATTAGCAGAACCATGCTGTCATGGAGAACGTTTTTAACATTGCACTTGTACTTTGTACATAGTTGATATCATGCTCTTTTGTCTATGAATGTCACCAGTGTGAAAAAAAAGAGGAAGCTTGTAAGTCCATGGAGTTATGTATTTTGTGTTAGAGAAACGCTAGCCTAAGCCATGCCTAATCATGGTGGAAACTTGCAGCATCACCATAATGAGTTATCTATGAAGCATCCTCAATAAAAAGCTATGCATATAGTAAATAAAAAGATCGCTGAGATGCTCATTGTCTGCTTGCCTTGTCATTTTGGTTATGGGATAGCTCCTGTACCATGTGCAAGGGGTACCCCATTGGCGGTTCTCTATGATACGTACGTACTTACAATGACAAGAACTTACAGGTGACTGAAGTTGAGTAGCATGAGGTGTGGCCCTCGTATTTAATGGACTTGAGATTGCCAACTTATACTTTGTCAAGCATATACTCCATAGTTTGTTCACTTTAACCTAACCACTTCAAGATACTTATGATAGGGGCAATGAGGGCTGAAAGCTAACAAGTACCATAATTTTTGGAAGCTATTTTTGAAACTTGAAATCACTGCTTCCCTTTATGAAGGGTCTTTCTTCCACTACTATTGAGTCTCCACCTTCTACCTTTAGGCACCTTTAAGAGAGCATAATTGTCATTATATGTGCAGTGTCCTAAAACTTATTGATTAATGCATATTATGATATTACTTGTTCTTGTGCTACTTGTTTCTAGTCACACTTGTGAACTTTGAAGGTGTCCTATGCATCTATTTGCCACTCTATGAGGGATAAGCTGAATGCCACTATGCTATGTTTTCTATATGTGAAACAAACAAATGTTTTTCAATGCATGTTATTCATGATCTTTGTTTGTAACCTTTCATGTTGCATGCATAGTTACTTTGTCTTACTGTTCGAACTCCATCTTTCATGCTCATATTTAGAGTTTTTTGATCCTAGCTTCCAATGCTTGCAAATGGTTTGATATTGATTTTGATGGTGCATGTCACCTCAAAAATTATTCTTTTTATCACTTACCTACTTGAGGACGAGCAAGAGTTAAGCTTGGGGATGCTTGATATGTCGTAAACGTATCTATAATTTTTGATGTTTCATGCTTTTTTAGTATCCACTTTGCTATGCTTTGTATTTACTTTGAGGTATTTTTATATGTTTTTCTGGACTAACCTATTAACAAGATGCCACAGTACTAGTTGCCTGTTTTCTTCTGTTTTTGGTTTTAGAAAGGCAGAAAATCAATATTCTCGAAATTGGATGGGACAAAAGCCAAAGTCATTATTTTCCCAGACCAACACGGAACCACGAAGCAGAGATGGAGTAGGGCACCAGGGTGGTCACACCCTCCTAGGCGCGGGCAAGCCCTGGTGGCGCCTACAGGGGGTGTGGCCCCCTGGCTCCCCACCGACCTTGCCTCCTTCACCTATAAGAAGCCCCCGGGGAGAAAACCCTAAATAATCCATCATACTTTTAAAAAAAGTTCCGCTGCGCCGCCGCCATCGAAGGGGAGATTCGGGGGACAGAAATTCTCTGTTCCGGCACCCTACCGGGACGGGGAAGTGCCCCCGGAGGCATCTCCATCGATCTCCACCACCATCTCTATCACCGTTGCTGATTCCCATGATGAGGAGGGAGTAGTTATCCTTCGAGGCTAAGGGCTCTACCGGTAGCTATGTGTTCATCTCTCTCTATGCATGATCTTGTGGTCATAAGATTTGTAATCAAGTAGATCTACCTTGCTACTCAAGTGCTTCATTAGATCTCTATTCTCCCCATGTGTGTAAAAGTGACAGCGTGCATACCATGTGGCACTTAGGCTTGAGTCTACATAAATACTCTTTGTGCTTTAATAGATCTATCATTTTCCATACGTGTGTGAAAGTGACATCGGGCATACCGTGTGTGACACTTTGGCTAGATTGAATATTCGTTATGAGTTATATTTAGAGTTGGATGTCTCTATGAAATTGTGGTGTTTTTTGTAACCTTCTAGCGCTCAAGGTGACAGTGTGGGGTTATCTAGATTGGAGAAGGCGAACTTTGAGGTGTGCTGTTCTAGCTCTGCCATGGATTAGAGTGTCCAACCGGAGAGTATTTAAGAGTAGTATCATGAAGAGAGACTATTTATATGAGAGAGTGTTCACTAGTGAAAGTATAATCCCTAGGCCTTGTTTCTAAGCATTGAAACACCGTTTGCTACTAGATTTGTTGCATGTTTGTTTGCTTTCTTCTTGTTGCCTTTAGTATGTACCTCACCGTCAAGCTATTTTTTAGCACCATTAACACTTGTATTTTACTATCTCTTCGCCGAACTAGTGCACCTATACACCTGACAAGTGTATTAGGTGTGTTAGGGACACAAGCGACTTCTTGTATCTTGATTGCAAGGTTGTTTGAGAGGGATACCTTTGACCACTTCCTCTCTGAGTTCGATAAAACTTGGGTGATCCACTTCAGGGAAACTTGCTGTTGTTCTACAAACCTCTGCACTTGGAGGCCCAAACTGTCTACAAAAAAAGAAGTGCGTAGACATCAAGTACATTGTTCTAGCTTATGGAGTAGACATGATCAGTTTATCATGTTTAGGTGCAATCTGTTTATCTACTCTTTTATTTAGCGTGATATGTTTAATTGCTATTTGTATGATCATGATTTATCAAATATTTATTCGGATTAATTCATATGGATATTTTCTTATATTTTCAACAATTTCCAATATAATTCGATATGAATCGGATATTCACATCTTATGAGGTTGGTTAATGTTATATACTTATCTTATACGTTCACAAGGACATGAAGTCAATGCAAAACAAGTACAAATGGTCCAACATCTTCTAACAATGACCACCATGCTGGTTGTTGTGTGTGTATATATGTCACTTCATCTTCTCACAAGTAGTAGCGTCCGGTTCTAGTATTTGGAACATTTTCATTCACATTTGAATATCTGGCGAATAAAGAAAAAATGAGCTAGCTAATCCTGAACATAAGTGTTAAGATAAGAATCAAGGAATACGAGGCACCGGGAACAAGAGGATGGTGGCTATATGGACCATGTAGCATGTTTCTTTATTGTTGACTACAATTCGGCAGATATGTCTGTCCATTAGCTCTCATGTATGCACATGAGTAATTAACAGTGCACAGAGTGAGGAATATCAGGTCCGCGAAATCTCGTTCATTTATATTCGCAACAAAAGAGAGTTTCTTTGGGTAGAACGATGGATAATTTCATGGAGTTTGAGCTCCGAACACGTAACCGTAACCCTAGTTCATGGAGTTTGAGCGTCTTGTGTTGTGATGGTCCTGCGATGGGAGGGTTTTATTGATTGGCCAGTACTACAAGAGATGTTTCTTATGGAAGGTGACATGAAAACATGGTGGTATGAAATAGATTTATCTAGACCGCACATTTCCAGTCCACTTTCAGGTTTTATGTTTCCATTGAAACTGAGTTTCCATTGGATACTCTCTCGTCTCATTGCACCGCGTCCTGAATTCTCTCAACACACAGCGGTGTGTAGATATTTGTGCTAGATCTTGTAAATAACTTTTTCTTTGAGTGTTGTGAACATTATTATTTCAATCTTGTTTTTCTAACTCCAGGCTGAATTAAAATACTTTGTAGTAGTAATGTTCTAAAATGTATTTTTTTTATTCTCCGGCGGTAATGGCAATTCCTATCTCGATCTTCTATGCTTCTATTTATATGATGGCCAATTACTTTTGTTTTCAGAAAAACATGTTATTACTTTATTAGCTAGTTAATTAGAAGCAAGGTTTTAAACTTTTTTTTGACATGGGACACTAGCATTCCATTAAGACACGGTTAATCGCCGGTCACCAGACGGGTTACAGTGTCAGGGTAGTTCATCATCCACATGCAATGTTCATCATGAGCAGGCTTATTACAAAGTCAAGGGACATATGCCACCCTCGCCTCGATAAAACTCATCCGAAGTCTGAATTTCAAATCACTAACACGCAGACAAATGACACCAGCTCCAGCATGCACCATTGATAGTTGGACGCTGGGTGTTTCTGGTGGTAAATCAGGAAGAAATTGGTTCTCGTTATTAATTACCTGTACGACAAATATCCTGGTCGATCGGAACACTGCACACATACTGGATTATTACTCTCTCCATTGCATAATTCCTGGTGCAATTTTAATTTTAATTTAAACTAAAACCAGAACAAAAATTATGTAACGAAAGGAGTACCTTTGTAGGTAGATGTGATCGAGTCTAATCTTGCCATTTGTCAGCGGAGACCATGTGTGCACCATGTTATCGGGCAATGATGCAGTGCACCACAGCGTGTGATCGGCCATCATATAATTAGACACGGCCTCCATTATTTTTATTGTTCAGTTCCCGTGGTGACGATGCATCTCACCGAGGGATGGTCACACGCTTAGTTGGCTTGATTTGGTCAAATTTTCCATGGTCGTTGACCGTATGTCCTCATATATAGCTGGGACAGATTTTCACACGCAGTGGTTGGGATGTTTTACTCGGCACCTAGCGTGTGTCAATTCTGTCACATGCAGCTAGGCACCATTCAGGTCTATTTAAGACAATGTGTTTGGAGAACTGCTCGACACCCTACGTGGGGTGTCGCTATCTCATATATATAGGAGTACCAAGAGGTATAATACAAGTCATATACAGACACACTACGTATATATATTCTAACACCCTCCCTCAATCTTAACTGTGGCCTGTACTACAAAACATGTTAAGATTGTGCCTACATACTACAAACTACAGCTGTGGAAGAGGCTTCATGAAGATGTCAGCAAGTTGATCTTTGGAGGAGATGAACTTGATACGGAGTAGCTTCTGTGCAACGCGTTCCCTGATAAAGTGATAGTCAACTTTAATGTGTTTCGTTCGGGCATGAAATACCGGATTCGATGTAAGGTATGTAGCACCGATGTTGTCACACCAAAGTACCGGATGCTAATCTTGAGAGACTCCCAACTCTCTCAATAAAGACTGTACCCGAGCTCAGCTGTGGCATTAGCAACCGCCTTGTATTCAGCTTCAGTACTACTGCGAGATACTGTAGCATGCTTGCGAGCATTCCAGGCGATCAAATTAGGACCAAGGAATACTGCATAGCCCCCCGTGGATCGCCTGTCATCAGAACTGCCAGCCCAATCTGCATCTGAGAAGGCCGAAAGCTCACAAGATGGTGCAGGTTGAAGAAGCAACCATACGAGGCAGTCGGACAGATATAGCGTAGAATACGCTTCATAGCCGACCAATGAGACATCCTGGGCGCATGAAGATACTGACACACATGGTTAACTGTATAAGAGACATCTGGTCTGGTGATAGTGAGGTATTCCATACCACCAATGAGGCTACGGTACTCAGTAGCATCATCAGGCGAAAGGGGTCTCCAAGTGCAGATAACCGATCAGTGACAGACATAGGAGTGGTAGTATGCTTGCACTTCAACATACCAGCACGGCGCAACAAGTCTAGAGAGTACTTATGCTGAGCGAGAGTCAACTCAGCAGAAGACCGTGAGACCTCCAGACCAATGAAGTAGTGCAGAGCACCCAAATCCTTGACATCAAAATCTCTACTTAGCGCAGAAACAAGGCGCCTGGCAGCAGCAGCTTCAGACGAGCTAATGAGGATGATATCATCAACACAAACCAGCATATACATTGTAACCTCAGGACGCTACAAAAGAAACAATGACGTGTCAGCAATGGAGGGAACAAACCCATGAGCCCGAAGAACCGAGCCAAGATGTGCATGCCACACACGAGGAGCCTGCTTCAGTCCATACAGAGCCTTCACCGGGCGATAGAGATGCTGAGGACGTGCATGATCAACAAAACCAGGGGGCTGACGCATATGGACCTCCTCCTCTAGAACTCCATGCAGGAAAGCATTCTGCACATCAATCTGATGGAGAGACCATCCTCAAGTAACAGCCAAGGAGAGCAGGAACGATGGTAGTAGGCTTGATAACTGAACTGAACGCGTCTTCATAATCAAGACCATACCTCTGTTTGAAACCCTTAGCAACCAACCGTGTCTTGTAGCGTTCAATGGAACCATCAACATGCTTCTTAACCTTGAAGACCAACTTGGAATCAATAATATTGATCCCAGAAACAGGAGGAACAAGTTGCCAAGTATCATTCTTCAGCAGTGCATGAAATTCCTCCTCCATAGCAGTGCACCAGTGAGGAATACCAATCGCAGCCTGAAAGTGTCGGGATTTAGCAGTGGGATCAACAGCAGCATGGGAAACACAAGCAGCAATCCATGCAACGGTCCCATCAGTGTGCTCCTTCGGACGAAAGATGCCAGCCTGACTGCGTGTGCGAGGACGAAGGACCTCAGCAGCAGGTGGCGCTGGCGGCGACGAGGCTGGGGACGACGGCGATGTCGAACCAGACGCAGGCGACGAGGCTGGTGACGAGGCAGCAGCTGGCGATGCTGGGCCAGGCGCTGAGACCACTGGCGATGGGGAGGCCGGCGGTGTTGGGCCTGGCGATCTGTGCCTCATTTCTCAAAGCTCTTTACAATTGTAATTTATTTTAGACCTCCACATGTACATATCAACTTTTGTTTCGCAAAAAAAGGGGCCTTTCCGACTTCTTTTACGTTAAAAACAGCTCTTTCCACCTTATGGTTACTTTTGAAATTTATTATTTGTTCAAAATTTTATGTTTTCTGGCACTCCGATCCGAGTTTTCAGAAAAGTTGGAATTTTTAGAGGTTGCAGTTGGATGAGTAAAGATTACCAAAGATGTGAAGTTTTATGAGACATTGCCTTACCAAAAGAGGAAGGTTCACCTGATTTGAAAGTACCTGCTAGGAAATTCTGGGTCTTAGGGCAAAAACTAATTGTGTATGACGACGTAAGATCCTGATGCATGTATTTTCATGGGCACCTTCGTAAGTGGCAACCTTCCCTCACGTAGGATAATCTCAAGAAAGATGTTGAATTTTTTCCCGTGATTCCGTGGCTTAGTGTTGTTTCTGTCCATAGTTGTCTATGGAACGAACAGTCGAGGTACTAGGTATGGTGTGTTCTACGGAGTAGAACAAGGCGATGCAAGACGAAGTTGATGTACGTACCGTATTGAGTGGGTAATATGAGGACCTAGAACTCTTGTTCATTTATAATCACAAGGGAAGAGAGTTTCTTTTGGGAGGAACTGTAGAGTATTTCTCGGCCAATCCACCCTTCGCCATCACCTGGAGAGGAGCTCCGCACGCCATCACCCTAACCCTAGGTCATGGAGCTTAACCAGCCGTCTAATGTATTGTTATGACTTGGTGACTGGTTAGTATTGTTATGAGAGAGAAGGGAAAATTTTGGAGATCTTTTTTTGTTTGAAAATGTGACTAGTTATATGGTGGCTGAAATAGATCTATCTGGACCCCGCATTTACATTCCGATGTTAGTTTTCGTTTTTCCATTTGACACTGAGTTTCCATTGGATACATTCAATCTCGTCTCCAACAACCATGTTCAAGATTCTCTAAATACGTATACACATACTCATGCAAGATATTGTGAACATGCCCCAGGGCGCGGCTGGGGGATCCCCTCCCGTCGCCTACTCCCCCTCTTCCTGATCCCCTCCTCTCCGCCGCTGCCGCTGGCCGGCAGCGGTGGCGGCGCCCCTGGTACCGAATGGTGCTAGGGGAGGTGGACGTGGCGAACATCCCCATAGGTGCGGCTAGGGCTGGGTCGTCGGGGATGGACGTGGGCGGTGGTCGGGACGGCGTTCCCTGGCCTGGCGGCGGCAATCTTCCTCGGCTTCGGCTTCATGGGAGGTGGTTCGTCCGGGGTCTAGGCGGCCCGCCTAGACCAGCCGTCTTCCTGGCAGCGCAAGCGGGTGGTGGGCAGCGTGGCCAGGGCGCTGGTCTAGCCGGCGCTCACGGGCGGAGCGACCTCGTGGAGACGGCGGTGAACCATCGGTTCGGACTTGGATCCGATCCATGGCGATCTGGGCTGCCGGTCAAGATGGGCTTTTGAGCCAAGATCTGAGCTGGAGTGGTCCATCCAGGGAGCTGTGAGTACTGTTGTTGGCTTGTCCATGCCGGCGAAACATCACTCTGGATTGCCATCTCTTAGATTTGCTATGCTCGAATAAAGGAGGTGGTCATTTGGTTTCTTTCGCATGAAGACGAAGATCTGCTTGATGTCTGCCCTCGTTGATCTGGTCTGGAGAGACGGGTTCCGGAAGGCTCCGCCGATGAACTGTCAACACCCGGATTATTAATCCCAGATGCCTGTTATGCCATACATCGCAATCCCAGGATTACTATTTTTGCGAGACATAACATATTTGGATACCACAGTACATCATCCATTACAAACCATACATAAGGTCTTACACAAAAAAGGATCTCATGATCCAGTTCTTAATACAACTCAAGCAGCGGAAATACGTAATAATAACGGTAGCGTAGGTGAAGCTCCATCTTCGGGGTCACAGGCAATGCTGACGATGGGAGATGATCCTAGTTATCGTAACCTTCCTGGGGTCCATCCTCCAGGTACTCCTCTTCATAGTCTGGCCACGGGAATAGCCAGGGACAAAGCCATGAGTACTCTTTAAGTACTCACAAACTAATACTAACAAGTGAAGGGGGTTTTTGTAGTAGGACACTAAGCTCTAGGGTTGTTTTGCAAAAAGCCAGATTTACATCTACTAAGTTTAGAAACAATGAATGCTAGTTGAAGTTTTATAACACCTAAGTGGGAACTTGTATTTCATATCACAACTCTGTTGTGGTCAAGTCAAAGTCTCAATTCATTTCATAAGTCATTTTGAAAACATCTGACGGAGGAACAGTATGGCCACTCCAACTGTCCATAACCGCGGACACGGCTATTCGAATAGTTTGACACTCTGCAGAGATTGTACACTTTCACCACAACATTCGATACATCCGTCAGGAACAAATCCTGAATTTACCATACTCAGTATACGGATAATCAATCCTAATCTTTCAATTACACGCCCTAGTATAAGCACCTCTCCTGTGAGTTTGGCCTTCCAACCATGACCAACTATCATCTTGGGTACTACACAGGTGGACAATCTTCACAAGGTAGCCTCAACTCAGACCTTGGCCGTGAGGGAACTAATACTAAAGTATATAAGTTTCCAGTCAAGCCCTACCCAATTCTCGGGTATTATGGTTGTACGGTAAAATTGGAATGGTATCGCATCCAGAGAACCATCATTTTTTAAAAGGGCTAAGGCTCATGCATCAACATTTTCATCACCATACATCATCTGGTGTTCGGAAACACATGTCCAAAACATCTCAATAGAATGATCCATCATTCCAAGGTTTTCATAACCATTTTTCCACCAAGTATTCCCATCTAATTTGATCAGGTTTTATGCTTAGCACTAGCATCTACAAGTGGGGGTAAGTATTAATGAGGGGTGGTAAACAAGTGGAGTTTCAACTAAATACAATCTCATGCCTTAGGATGACATAAATATTATCTATCTTAGGCCAAGTTTTATGCTCTTTATGCAACCTTCAATTATCTTTCTAGTATCTACAATTCACTTAAGTAAACTCTAAGTAATAGCTTTGATAAAGAAAATAAAGTATAAAGCTTGTAAGTAAAACTATGATTGGTTTGTCCAGTGGTTATGATCATATATGCTTAAGGCATATAGTTGGCATGGTAACAAGCAAGTATTTGCTTGCATAGGTATAGTATCTTGCAAGTGGTTGCTTGCACATTCAACTAATAGTATTTGGCTTGCCTTGTGCAGAGCAGTGGTTGAAGTTCTCCTCGGCTTCTTCTTCGTAGTATCCTCCTTCTTCCTCGTATCCTTGGTCGGTACTAGCGTCTATGAATAAATACGAGGTACACAATCACCAAACAATACTTAACTACTTTCAATCATCACACAAAAGGGTACTATAGATGATCTAGCATCATCACTAACATTACAAGATTAAAGCTTGGTTTAATTCCTTTTATTTTCAGAAAAGTAATTTCTACTCATTGAAAAACTACTTAGGATTTAATATTCTCCAAACCAAACATGGGATCATGTTGACACATGTCATCACCACATATTTTAGTCCATGGGAATGTGATTTAAAGTGGTGACACAATTTAATAAGGTTTAACCTTTTATTTTACTTAAATAAAGTGACTAGAAATGCCTATGTGGCATTCTTTTATTACTTAAACAATATTTCTGTAAGTAAACTCAAATGTTTTTATATATTCTGAAAGGTATGATCAAATGTGATTTTTGAGAGTTGGAATCAACTCAAAAGCTATTATAGTTTAAATTAAAAAAAAATTGAATGCAGAAAAGGTTCTGCCTTGTTATTTTTACCAAGGGTGACCTACAGATCCAAATGATTTAAATCCAACGGGCCTCGATTCAGCATTTCAAGACCTTTATAACAAAATTGGTTTCATTCAATTTGGTTTACTGAATCGAGCTGGGTTGATTTTTGAAAATGGGTACAAAACTAGGTTTGAACTTAAATGGAAAAAGTTGAATTCAAACGAGTGGGTTGCGCGGGAAACGATACTGGGCCGGCCTGCTAAACACAGCGTTTACGTGGGCTGGTTAAGTTGTTGTCCCCACGCGTCAGTGAGACAGGGGGTGTGAAGCGGTACGGGGCAACGTGGTGCGTTGGATTAGAAGTAAGATCAACGGCTGAGGGTCGTCGTCGATGATGAACTAGTCACCGGCGAGCTCAAACCCTAGTGGCGCAGTGGGGGTCGTGGGAGGCTCACCGAGGCTCAGGAGAGGGTCGGCGAGGCGGGCGAACGACGAAGTCGACGACGGCGAACCTCCTGGTACCGGCAGCTTCTCCTGGGGTGGACGAAATCGACGGGCCCTTCTTCTCTAGAGGCAGCCTGCTCCGGCGCAATTCCGGCGATGCGCTACTCGCCTTGCTCCGGAAACGGGGTGGAACGATCAGTGAGGAGAGGGGAGTGAGATGGTGTGCTCAATTTGGCTGGGGGTCGTCTCCTTTTATAGGCTCGACGGTGAGACCGAACGGGATGGGCAGGCGATGGTGGCGACATGGCTACGGGCAGCTAGAGGCATGGCCGGCGGTGGAGATCGATTGTTGGTCTCCTGGCGATGCTCTATGGCTTTAATGCGCGTGTAGGGGCGGTGGCAAACAGTCGGGAACACATGATGCTCTGCGAGGCAGAGGCGGCGAACTTGACGGCGAGCGGTGGCTGTGAGGCATGGGGCGGCGAACGGGGATGTCTGGCGGTCTCCTGGGACGATGGTGATCGTGTATGCACGCGGCGAGGACGGCGCGTGGTCTGTGGGCGTGTGTCGAGGGTGGCGCTCTGGCGCACGCTCGGCATGGTTGCTGGCGAGCTTGGCATGGTCTGTGCGTGTGGTCCAGGGGCTGTCAAGGTTCGAGCACTGGACAGGGGGTGGCGGTGGACGGTGGGCTGTGTCCTAGACATGCTGTTTAGGCTTGGTGCTTGCTCTGGCTAGCTAGTCATGGTCGGCTGGCAAGGGGGTGCTCGGGTTGGCATGGCATGGGGCAAAGGGTAGGGGCTAGGGTTTGTCCAAGCATTGGTTGGCACTGAGGGAGACAAGGGTGATCAATGGTGAACATTGCTTAGCCAGATTACTGCTCAAAACAGTGAAGTTAGGCCAGTTTGATTTGTTGCCTCCAAGTGTTTGATGAAATGGCCGCAAGAACTCAAATTTTGAATTTTGAAAAGATTTTTGGTGGGTGTGCTAGGTTGGTGCTGGCGAGTCTGCAGATGCTTGGGTTTTGAAAGTTGAGCTTATTTGAGTGGTTTTTGAAAAAGTGGGATCTTCCCAGATGATAAAGATTCAATTTTGAACTGTTCTTTAAACTATGCATTTGAATGTTTTTGAATGATCACAAGGTGGGCCTTGATACTTTGTTATGAGTACTATCAAGGGTTGCAAAGATCCAAACAAGTTTCTATTAAGTTCTGAAAGTTAGAGACAACCAAAGTAGGCATGGGAGTTAATTTGGCCAAAGTGATCATTCACTCATTTTGTTTGTTTTGATTTATTTGTCTTTGGGAAAAGTTTGGGAATTGTTTAGATGATGTTTATTTCACCTAAGAATCATTTTACAAGCAAAGAAACACATAAACAAGACAATTCAAAAGAATTCAAAATGGGATGCATACACACATGAATGCTTTCATATTTTTATTTAGAAAAGTTTTTGTTAACCCTAAATTTGATGATTAGAGTTTGATGATTCTAGTTTAATATTTTTGGGATATTACACGAACTCCCATGGGCGTATCATGCTTGGAGATTGCTGCATCAGAAGGTATTCGGTCATGCGCACCTTGTTTTTATAGCCATTTGGTTTCAGCGGGAGCGTTGCAAAACTCTGTTGTTTGTTCCCACTAAGTGTCATTCTTAGAGCCATGGTGAAGTCAGATACGGAGAATGTCAGGAAAGCAAAAATATTAGGGTAGCGATGATGATTTTTGTTCTTGTGGAGACGGAGAACTGGCTGCTTGATCCGGGACTCGTTGCAGCGACTGTTGCTGCAGGAAGACAACACAGGGAGAGTTTCCAGTCTTATCTTGCAGGGTGAAAATCCAAGGTCTGACCTTAACTGGTTGTGCCTAGCAATGACCTTGTTAAAGACATTGTTTTGTGAGCAAGGACTTTCTCCAGGGTGAAAACCTATGATCTTTGATCGGGCAACGACGGTGCTTGGGCACTGTTTTCTTCTTAAAAGCGTTGTTATTGGAGTGAAGGACTACTAGTGTTGTTCTGATGGTGTCAGTGTCTTTGCTCTGAGGATTACTTCTCTTTAGCGGGACTTTTCTTTTTTATAATTCTTCTTTCTTTTTTATGAGCTGTGTGCATCCATAGGGCCGCTAGAGCATGCGTTGTTGTAGAGTCTGGGTGTAATTTGTATCATTATGATATTAATATATACTCTTTTCCAAAAAAAAGATATTGTGAACATTTTTCTGTGTCTGTTGAACATTTTAGATAATGCTTGTTTGATGATGGTTGGACCTGTACGTATGGCACAAACATATATTATTAGCTATTTACGTAGAAGCATACTACTGTTAAAACTTTGAGTTATAGTTCACCGACACTCATTATTCAATAGTATCATATTTATGGCACGATTGATGGAAAATATTAATTTCCAATATAACAAAATCAATCAATTCGATATGAAGTAGATATTCACATCTTGTGAGGTTGTTTAATTCTAAATACTTATCTTACGAATTCACAAGGACATGAAGGCAATGCAAAACACGTACAATTGATCCAACATCTTCACACTATGACCACCATGCTGGTTGTTGTGTGTGTATATATGTCACATCCTCTCTCAAGTACTATGCTCCGGTTCTAGTATTTGGAATATTTACATTCACTTTGAATATCTGGCAAATGAGAAAAAAGGAGCTAGCTAGCTAGTCATGCAGATACGTGTTAAAGATAAGCATAGGGGAATAAGAGACACCAGGAACGAGAGGATCGTGGCTATATGGACCATGTAGCAAGTTTCTTTATTGTTGACTACATTGTTCTGGATCTATTCATCCAGTAGCTCTCATGTATGCACATGAGTAATTGAACAGTGCACTATGTGAGGGATATGCGGCCCTAGAAATCTCGTTCATTTATACTCTCAACAAAAGCGAGATTCTTGGGAAGAACAATGGAGAATTTCTCGGCCAAATCTCACCCCCACGACATCGTTTGTAGAGGAGCTCTGAACTCGTAAAAACCCTAGTTCATGAAGTTTGAGTGCCTGTTGTGACGGTAGCGAGACGGGAGAGTTTTTGTGATTTGTTAGTACTACAAGGTAGAAGGGGTCTTGATGTTTCTTACAGAACGTGACATGGAAAATGGTGGTATGAGATAGATTAATCTAGACCGCACATTTCCGATCCACGGTCAGCTTTTATGTTTCCATTGAAACTGATTTTCCATTGAATACTCTCTCGTCTCCTTCCACCATGTTCTAAATTCTCTCAACATGGCGATATATAGATATTTGTGCTAGATCTTGTATATAAGTTTTTTATTTGAGTGTTGTGAACATTATCTTTAATGCTTGTTTTTCTGACTTTGGCCTGGATTGAAATACATTGTAGTGGTATTGTTCTGTGATGTAATAAATCTTTATTCTCCAAGGCAATTCCTATCACAATCTTGTATGCTTTTATTTATCTGATGGACAAGTACTTACTCTGATGGACAAGTAATTACCTTTACGGCAACATATCCTGGTTGATCAGAAGACTGCACACATACTATATTATATTACTCCCTCCATTGCACAATTCTTTTTGTGGTCTAAATTACTCTAAATTTAAACTGAAACCACAAAAATAATTATGTAAAGGAGGGAGTAGCTGTGTAGGTAGATTCGAGCGAGTGTAATAATCTCGCCATTTGTCAGCGGAGACCATGTGTGCACCATGTTATCTAGCATGATGCAGTGCACCACAGCGTGTGATGATACATCTCACCGAGCGGCGCCAGCGGCGGTCACACTCACACGCTTATTAGTTAGTTAGCTTGATTTGGTCAAATTTGCCATGGTCGTCGACCGTACGTCCTGTGATAGCTGGGAACAGCTTTTCACACGCAGTACCCTGGGGATGTTTTACTCAGCACACCTAGCGTGTGCTAATTAAGAATTTATTAAATGGGAGTAGTTGTCAATTCGGTCACATGCAGCCAGCAGGCACCAATCGGGTCATCGGTGCCCCAATTCTGAAAGTTCTTAGAAAATAGCTAGGTTACTTCTGAAATTTATTTATTTTTCCAAAATTTTATGTTTTCTGGAACTTTGAGTTTTCAGCAAAGCTGGAATTTCTAGAGGTTGGTGCTGGATTAGTAAAGGTTACCAAATTGCGCATGAGGACGTAAGATCTGTTGCATTTTTTTTTCATGTGCACCTTGATCGGGTGACCTTCCGTCACCATGATTGGGGATTTTTTTTTCCGTGATTCTGAGGCCTAATGTTGTTCCAGTCCATAGTTGTCTCCCAAACGAACGGTCGAGGTACCTGGTATATGTGTGTCCTAGAACTAGGAGATGGAAGACAACGTTTCTGTGTCTCGGTTCTCCAGCTCCGTGGTTTCATCATAACTGTCTTCTTAAAATATCCCCCTCCTTCAGAGAGCATTATTCATATGGATTTTGTTCCATATCTTTCTTGATGTTTGTTGTTATTAAAATGTGTCATGTTGAACTTAAGAAAACGCGGACAAAACGCTATGGCACTAATCTACTACTCTCTCCGTCTAGAAATAAGTGACTTAGATTTGTTATTACTTCGGATGTATCTATACACTAAAACATGTTTAAATACATGTAAATTTAGAACAATACAAGTCACTTATTTCTGGACGGAAGGAGTACACAAATAATATTGACCTAGAAACTATGAATACCATGTTGGATGTGCATATACACTGCTCCGGTAGGAAGGGAGCGAGTAGCGGTAGTAGTGCGAGTAAGGAGGACTAGGGAAGGGAATAGTGTGAGAGAGAAAGATACACGTACAAACAAATGGTATGACGCATTTCTTCCAAATGGGACAGGAGAGGGTGAAAAAGTTAGTCCAACAAACGGAAGGGCAACTTCTTTGAGTTTTGGCTTGCATGGATTGGTGGAGTGAAAATTGTACAAGGAACCACATCCTTGGAGTTCTGATCACCTCGCTTTTAACTGTACACGGTATTTTTTTTTTGTGCGTATCTATATGTGTATCATTATTTGTTAGGTAATCTCATTAGTCATGTTTATATAACATGGAAATACAGATATGTAAGGTGATTTCTTGGAATTAAATTTGCATAATTTGGATAGTATTGGCATAAAAAATGTGATTTCTTATGTATGGTAGAAGACACATTAATTGTGTGTGTGTGTATGATATTTGTTATGTCGGAATCTACTCATTAATTTAGTGTGTTTTCCTATCTTTTTTACAAAGTCCCCAACAGTTTTGAATCATAGTTATTATTCAAATGCACTATGCCATACTAATTAGGTCGATAGTCTGGTATATATATTTGAATAGGAAATATCACAGTTGCACATTCATGATTGCTGAATTCCTAAACTCAATTATGAAGCATGTGAAATCAATCTTATACGTTCTGGTGAGGGTAGCCCGTCGATACTGTTCAACACTTCATTCTCAATAGATGATATATTATATGATACTAATCGGCTCGAAAGTCTGGTTCGTAAAGTTGGCATGGAAAATCTCACATTCACAACATAGATTTAATGGATTTCAATAGTGATGCATATGGAAATACACCTTTTCTATAAATAGAAGACTTGCTCATTTCTCTGGTGTTGTTACAAATAAATATTATGTCATGTCTTCTTAAAAAAGAGAGACATCTTCTACCCTTCCCGATTGCTTCATGTTTTCATACTTTTCTAATTGCTTGTTTCGTTTTTTACATAGAATCTGATACTTTCTTTTCTAATTTTCTTATAATCTAGGATGGAAATCTCACATTCTACGAACATGTTTACTAAATGTCCATTTACGAAAATTATATAGCGCATTGTGCATGTGGGTTTTAACCTAGAACCCCAAAATATATTAAGAATTTATTTGGAAATTGACTAGATAGAGTAAAATAATTTAGAATCATTTCACATACGAGTGGGTGATTGCGCTTTACTCTTGGATATATGGTTTTTAATAGGGCATCAAATTCGTGCTTTATGCAACCGTTTGGAAACATTTGCTTGTGATCCATATGTCGGAGGAGTGTAGGGCGGCTGTGGATGCCGTGTGTTCCTTCAACTAGAGGAGCGTACGATCATGACTATTGGGAGCAATCGTTTCCAAATGGTTGCAGATGATTTATTCGGCTAGTGTGGAGGCGTTTTGATAATAGGATATGGCCCGAAGGTTTTTCCACTTGTTTTCTTTAGATGGATCATAGATATATCAACCTTATGTGATCCATGAGCTAGGTGGGTTGTATGAACTCCTTATCATAAATTGAATAATACTATATGCATCGGTCAATGCAGAGGCGGCCGAGTCTCTTTCCCCCCCCCCCCCCCTTTTTTTTTTAAATAGTTCTTTGTATGGGGAGATGGGATGCGTTTTTATGCGGAAAGGTGTAATACGTAGAAAACATGTGGGGACTACAACCAGCAAATCTCAGATAATAGTAAGATACATATATATGGTTCTGTAACATTTTCCTGTTTTGGTGCTTCCTATTAGTTTGAGACATTATGGCTAGGCAGTGTAGTCGTTCTGTGCCGATCTCACCGTTTTCTGATGTCCGGTTACCATGCCCTAATCATTTCATGCCATTTGATCTACTGTAGTTCTTTTGGGGGCTTAAAAAATAAGATGTCCCCTCCCCCTATCATAAGCCGCTCATCTTATTAGTCAGGGATTCCAAACTAATTATCCCATAACTGATTGAGAAGCTTCGACTAATGAGCCATGTGGCTTATGAGAGAAGCTGGGAAGGGGGCAGCTTATTATTTAAGCTGCCAAAAGAACTGGCCAATGTCCTCGAAGGAAGCTACTAAGAAGAATAAACCGATCTGCTATAGTTGATTGGGCTCAGAAGATCCCAACTTGGTCGGCTATGCAATAATGGATCATTTGTGCTCTGAGGGAGCGTCGTCTCCAGAGGCGGATCCATGGAGGGGAGAGGGGTGGCCAGACCCCCTTATGGTTTTGCCCTCCTCAAGGATATGCAGCGGGGGCTAGCACTAGTTTTGATGCTAAACTACTACTCTTAATACTTTGTCTATTAGCCTAGTCAAATGTGTGCAGCGTGCTGGCTGCTAAAGCTTAAACAGGACCAAAACCGTAGCCATCAAGGGATAATACATACTTACTGAAGCACCGACGGGACCTCAAATAGATCAACTGATCCATGGGACGCATCTCAATTTCTCCTCTACTCGATTTCCCTCGATGATCTAGTTAGCATTTTTCCTTCTCCGCCTCCGTCGTGTCAGTGCTTACCTAGGGTCAGGGTCTCATTGGTTGAGCTCCATCGACAGTATCAGGATTTTGTATTTAGGCGTCGTTGTCTCCGTGATTACCAGTTAGAGAAGGCACAAAACACAACTCCCGTGCGTCTGAGAACTATCAACAATGGCTTGCCTCCGCCACACGTCATGCCTAGCTCGTGAATTGGTCGTCCTAATGTATGATCCTAGAGGTATACTGCATGCAGGCTACTAGAATTGCTAGTTTAATACACCGCTTAATAGAAATTGCTTTGTCATATCAATTGCGGACTATATACGCCAACATTGTTTTATGAATTATTTAATGATTAACTAATTATTTGGTTATTTATAGGTCTAGGCATAAACCTACACTCAAAATAGTTGAATGTATCTTTTTTTATTGCAAAACATATAATGTTATAGTTTAATATCCATAGTATACACTAGAAGACTTGACATATTTTTGTGTTTATCTCTTTTATGGTGAATGTCTTCTTTGCCGACATACTCATATACTAGATCTACCCTTGATTTATTTAGTATTCTTCTATAGCCTTATATAGTTATTTCGTATTTAAAATGAAAATTTATGTAAACTTTACTGTTCATGAGATCATAGACCTTTTCCGATGGTTTGTAGTCGTAAAGCAAATAAAATAAAGCTTTTGATTATAGAACATATGTTTGGATAACAAAACTACATATATTTAAGGTTCAATAGTGTTTTTGTATATCTAATTTATTGTCACTATCATCTCGCCCCCCCCCCCACTACGGGAATAACTAAATAGGCCGTCGGCCTTTTTATATGCCGAAGGCAAAATGTCGAGGCCGTCGGCGTAGATTGACGGGCCGTCGGCCCAGTTTTGCCGTCGGCGTAGAATAAATAGGCCGACGGCCGCCGTCGGCGTAAACATGACCGTCGGCGTAGCCCATTGGGCTAACGGCAGAGCAACGGCTTCAAGTCTACACCGACGGCAAAGGTTTCAGACAAATACATTTTTCTTTTTTTGCCATATTAATCTTAGAAAAATCATAACTAAATCATTTAAATTCAGAAAAATACATATAATATATCAAAATTCAAACCTTTCCGTTCACCTCTCGTAAAAAAGACAAATTCCTACTGAATCGGCAGGAAATGAGTTAGATTTGAACTACAGGTATATGATATATTGCTCATGATTTTTTGTAAAAATCATTTTTAGGTTCACAATATGCTATTTCATCAGAGATCTAATGCAAGTTTAGTGAGACTCGTCCCCGAGCTAAGAATCATCATGCCCCTCGATTTAGGAAGTTTAATGATAGTTTGAAATATGCATAAAAAAATAAAAAAACGATCGAAACAATGCAAAACCTTCGCGTGGTGTCATATTATATGACATAGTTCCATGGAAAAATACCAGACTTGGTATATTCATTGAGTCTTAAAAAAACCTTCACAAAATGGCCTATCTCAATCGAGGTTTTCTGGATTTCAGGTCAAATGACCAATGTTATTGCTATAATCGTGGTATAGTTTGAGATAATGTGTCCATATTGTGCACACATGTGTATCATGGGATGGTGAACAATGTTGCAGGAGGAAGTTTGTTGGAGATATGCCCAAGAGGCAATAATAAAGTGGTTATTATCATATCTTCACACTTATGATAAATGTTTACATACCATGCTATAATTGTATTAACCGGAAACATTAATACTTGTGTGATTTGTAAACTAAAATAAGAGTCCCTAGTAAAGCCTCTTGTTAAACTAGCTTGTTGGTTAATATATGATCATGGTTTCCTGATCATGAACATAGAGATGTTATTAACAACAGGATCATATCATTAGGAGAATGATGTGATGGACATACTCCTATAGATAAGCGTAGCATAAAGATCAAGTCATTTAAATAGTTCAATTGCTATATGCTTTCTGATACATAGTAACCTAATTCCTTCGACCATGAGATCATGCATATCACCTTTACCGGATGGATGCTTTGATGACATCAAACACCACACCGTAACTGGGTGGCTATAAAGGTGGCATTGAGTGTTCGGAAAGTATTGGTTGAAACACATGGATCAAGAGTGGGATTTGTCCATCCATATGACGGATAGATATACTCTGGGCCCTCTCGGTGGAATGTCATCCAATTGGCTTGCAAGCATGTGACTGGCTCACAAGGGATCACATATCACGGGAACGAGAAAAGAGTACTTATCGGTAACGAGGTTGAACTAGGTATGCAGAGATACCGACGATCATAACCTCGGATAAGTAAACTATCGTGAGACAAAGGGAAATTGGTATCGTATGTAAGTGGTTCATTCGATCGCAAAGTAATCGTAGAAATATGTGGGAGCCATATGAATTTCCAGATTCCTCTATTGGTTATTGTTCGGAGAAGTGTCTCGATCATGTCCGCATAATTCACGAACCGTAGGGAGACACACTTAAGGATTCGACGTTGTTTTGAGTAGTTATGGTATTATGAGAAAGAGACCGAATGTTGTTCGGAGTCTCGGATGGGATCCGGGATATCACGAGGTGATCCGGAATGGTCCGGAGAATAAGATTCATATAAGGAAAGTCCCGTTTCGGAGTTCGGGAATGATTCCGGTGTTTTCATCGGGGATGTTCTAGAAGGTTCCGGATTGTCCGGCACTCCGGGGGGGGGGGGGGGGGGGGAAGGTAGATGAATGTGTCATTGAATGATTGCATCATGTACTAAGTGTTCTTGCTGTTCCAAAACTTGAAAGTCAAACTGCCAGTTTGAAAGTCAAACGGCTAAAACAGGAAACTGTGGAAAACAGGAAACTGTGGGAAACAGGAAACTGTGGGAAACAAGCAAGAGGAGGTTGAAACCAACTTGGAGGAGGAGTTCCTCTCCTCCAAGCCGGCGGCCAGCCCTAGGCCGAGTTGGGGAGGGACTCCCCTCCCTCCCTGGCGCGCCTAGCCCCTCCACCTATAAAAGGAGGGGCAGGGCCTCCTCCTTGAGACACACAAGTTTCTACCTCTAATCTCCGGTTTAGAGCCGTTTTGGTTTAGAGCTTCTAATTGCTTTAGCCTGCGGTTTAGAGCCTTCTAATTGGTGTGTCTAATCTCTATACCACTAATAGCCCTCTCTCATAATCCACCATACTCGCTCCGGCTTAAGGCGAAGCCCTGCGGGATTTCTCCTCTACTTCCGGTACCACGCCGTTGTGCTGCCGGAATCACGAGGAGAGTGCTACAACCTCCGCTGCCTGCTGGAACAAGGGAGAGGAAGGTCTTCGTCGAGTACCGAACGTGTGACCGACTGCGGAAGCGCTGCCGGAACGCAGCGCCGGAAGGATCGTCTACGCGATCTTGAGATCGGAAAGAGTACGACTACATCACCCACGAGAATCTGCTCTCGTTAACCGCTTTGGAATCTTCGAGGGTGAGTTATTCCATCGACTCGTTGCTGCAATCTAGTAGATAGATCTTGGCTTGTTTGTTTGTATGCGATAGAAAATTTTGTTTTCCATGCTACGAACCCCTACAGTGGTATCAGAGCCGTGTCTATATGTAGATCTGTTGCACGAGTAGAACACAATGGTCATTGTGGGCGTTGATGCTTTTATTGTCGATTGCTTCTTGTGTACTTTGCATCTTGTGGTATGTTGGGATGAAGCGGCCTGGGCTAACCTTACATGACATCGTTCATGAGACCTGCTCCACGCTTGACATGCAACTTGTATTGCATAAGTGGCTTTGCGGGTGCCTGTTTCTCCTAGCATAGTTAAGATCCAATTTACAACGGGTGATTAACAATACTAGTATCAATGTTGTGGTTCTTGTTCGTAAGTTAGAACGACACTTATTGAAAGCCCCAAACCACGTAAAATATGCAAAGAAAGTAGAGGCGTCTAACTTTGTTTTGCAGGGGTGTGCTGTGATGTGATATGGCCATGATTGTGATTGTATATGATGTATGCAATGTTCCTTATTGTAAGTTGGCAACCGGCAGGAGCCATATGGTTGTCTTTAATTTATGTTAATACCCGCGTGTCTATTCAAAGTAGTTGTAATAGTTGAAGCCGGTGGACGACAACCATGGAGAAGCGTCATTGACCTTGATGCAATGCCGGTGATGATGGAGATCATGTTCGTGCTAGAAGATGGAGATCGGAAGCACAAAGAAGAAAGGCCATATCATATCACATATTATTGAATTGCATGTGATGTTAATCCTTTATGCATCTTGTATTGCTTAGTAGACGACGGTAGCATTATAAGATGATCCCTCATGCACATGAATTTCACGTCATAAAGTGTTCACCCTTAGTTAGCACCGTTGCTAAAGCTTGTTGTTTCGAAGCACCACGTGATGATCGGGTGTGTTAGATTCTGCAAGTGTATACAACGTGAGCAAGCCAGATTTGCTCATGCAGAAACTAAGGTTTGATCTTGACGAGCCTAGCATGTACAGACATGGCCTCAGGAACACGGATTACCGAAAGGTAGAGCATGAGTCATATAGTAGATATGATGAACATGTTGATTGTTCGCCATTGAAGCTATATCAACTCTCGTGATGATCGGTTTTGATGTGGTGGATTTGGTTTGTGTGATCACTAAAACAATGTGAGGGATATTGTTTTGAGTGGGAGTTCACCTAGATTAATTTAATTATTAATTAGAACTCAATTTATCATAAACTAAATCAAAGTGAAATTGCATAGTTGTTGTAGTCATTGGCATCCGTTTACCACCTTGCGCTTAGTTATAATTGAGATGATAGAACTATAGAATTCTGGTTAGTTACTTTACGAACTGGTATCGTATTGTTTTGAAGTGTTAATCTAAAGTTTAAAAG
This sequence comes from Avena sativa, assembly GCA_916181665.1. Taxonomy (NCBI): domain Eukaryota; kingdom Viridiplantae; phylum Streptophyta; class Magnoliopsida; order Poales; family Poaceae; genus Avena; species Avena sativa. Next base: position 50,861,024 of record OV702285.1, on the reverse strand, counting down.
TCCTATTGCAAACTTTCAGTAAGTTCCGGTTACTCCATGAAGTTTAATAATTAGTATTAAATAAAGAGTAACAATTCCAAGTGTTAGTATCATGTTTGTTTCCATGATTCTTGATATTCAAAGGATTGTCTTAATATCAAGGTTATCTAGGATCTGAAAGAGTTGTTTCAGAAACCATGATGTGTGGAAGATATTGTGATATCTGAAACGAAGTTTTGGTTGCAACATGATAGAGTATAATATGGCTAAAGTCATGTTCTCATATTTGATGAGAATTTGCAAAAGGTTGGAGACACATGTTGTCCTAATCCTCCAAAAGGTTTTGGATAGCAACATTATACTCATAAATTCATCGTTACAAGCTAACAGTAGCTTGATCATGGACAATTCCATGATAAGGGTGAATATTTGATGTAGGTAAAATGTTTACTACACCAAGAGATTACTAAAGAAAGGAATTTGAAAGAACACCAAATATTTGATGATGGTGATCTACTTCAAAGTGCAAGTCCAAAGACATTGGTATTTAATTATACACGCTTGGACTATATGTCATATGTATGACTCCACTATTGATATTGATAGATTCTTTCAAACAGAAAAGGAAATATTGAAAGAGAATCTCATAAATATATGGCAGAAAAGAAAAGACTAGAATTGTTCAGTTTAAGTATATAGATGATACACATGTTATGGCTATATTCTTTGCTTATTAAACAATGTGGTTCTCAAGTATTTGATACTGAATTTGTTGGTGTGAATCGTCATACAAAACAACACAATTCATGAACTACAATGGCCTAAGTAACTAGCAAAAGAATATGTGATGATGTTCATCGAGAACAAATAAAGGGTTATTGTGTTGCTCGTTAAACATCAAAGCTTGCCTTCAAGATTTGTTTTATCAGGTATTATGAGAACAAAAGGGTTGTTCAAATAATTGCTGTAATCCATAAAAGATGGATGATTCACAAATCTCGTTGGAGAAATCACATCCATAAAACTAGTGCTAAAAATGTCGAAAGACAAATTGATTGAAAGATCACTTAGGAAGTGACATCGCTGTTTAAATTATAATGGAAAGAAAACATGAAGAAACTCCATGTGGATGGAATTTTGGAGTCTTCTGATTTTTGATCAAATGACGCTTGTGAAACTTTCCTAGAGATAATTGAAACTTCGTTCATAGGCCAAAAGGGAACGAAAGACTAGCTTATTGGAATTTGTACATATTGTTGTACGAAGTCCATTATGTGTAGTCAAGAGCGGTGGATTTCAACTTCATATGCCTTCTCCGAAAATTTGAGTGAATATATGAATATTTACTTAATAAGGATGAAGTGTGAAATATTTGGAAAAGTTCAAAGACTTTCGAGATGAAGTGCAAAATCATTGTAACAAGAATATAAATAGTTTATGATAAGATCATAAAGGAAGATATTTGAGTTACAGAGTTTAGCATAATACCTAAGATTTAAGGAATCGTTCCGTGGATTTGCATTTCCCGAAACACCATAAGAGTATGGAGGATTCGAGATATGTAATTAAACCTTGTTTGACATGGTAAGATCAAAGGTATAATTCATAAAACTGCCATTATATTTTAAAGATTAAAAGCTTTAGAGATTACCGTTTTTCCACTAAAAAGAGCTCCATCATAATCCGTTGAAATGACACCATATGTTATGGTTTGGGATAAAACCCAAGTTGTCCTTTCTTAAACATTGGTATGCTATGCATAAGAAAGATGTTTGCAACCAAAGTCGGATGAACCTGTCTTTGTTAAGTATTCCTCCATAACACCGGAGACAAAAGTGTTTGTCACTTAGAACGTCAAGTTTCTTTTAGAAGGAATTTTTCGTGAAAAGTAAAGTGGGAGGACAATAGAACTTTGATAAGGTTAAAAGAACCTTAGCTATATGTGCAAAGTTGCGCAGCACCGAAAAGTGTTCCAGAGGCAGCAACAATGCTCATGGCTCACGTGCCTCAAAGGTTGTGGTCACGGAGATCTAAGTTCCTATTGAAACAAGTAGATCGGGTAAACAATCAAATACCAAGATTTGAGGGTTGAATCATTATTTGAGAATAATGAACCGACTACATACAAAGAAGCGATGATGGGCCCTGACTCCGTCAAATGGCTTGAAGCCATAAAATCCGTGATAGTTCCATACACGAGAAATCAAGTTTTGAACTTGAAGGACCCTCGAGAAAGGTGTAAGACCTTACAGTTGTGTCTGGATCTATAAAGAAATAGACATGGATGTTTTACATCTATGAAATAGTCGACATGTTGGGAAAGAGTTCACAAAATGTTCAAAGGTTGACTATGACAAGATTTGATCTTTCATAGTGATATTTAGTCTAGACGGATTAATGTAGCAACCACTACATATAATTTGTTATATGGTAGTTGAATAAACAAAACAAGTTCTTCTAATAGAATCGTTACCTAGGACATGTGCATAACACGGTCCATAGGGTTTTGTTAATTCAAAAGGATGCTAAAAGTATATGCAAACTTCAATGGTTAAAGTGAGCATCGCGGAGTTGGAATCTTCACTGTGATGAAACTGTTAAAGGAGTTTAAAAGTTCATCAGAGACGATGGAGATGCTTGCATTTGCAAGAAATTAAGTGGGAGCGCTAAGACATGTTTCTAATACGTTATGTGGAAGACATATTGTTGATTGGAAATAATGTATCTTTTATTAACACATATTAAGAATTTCATCCCGATGAAAGAATTAGGCAAAACCTAAATATTTGGCATCAATAGACGCTAATATGGTTGTGCCAGAAGTACATAGACGAGATATTGAATGAGTTCAATATAGAAACTACAAGAAAGGTTCTTGTCGCACAGAAAGGATTGAAAGAGTTCAATGTTGATGATATATTCAAGTGTATTGACATTTGGTAAAGTGAAACAAATAATCAAGTATAGATTGATACTTGATGTATGAAATCATAAAGAGTATTTATATCAATCATACTGTGATATGTACAAATCCAGATATGTCCTATGCTCTAAATGTTGTGAGCATATACCAGAATGATTCGTAAGATGATCATTGGACAATAGTAAGGATATTCTTATGATCTTTTGGAAGAACTAAGAGTATAATATTTGTAGAAGTGACAAATAGATGGTTAGTTCATTGTAAAAGTACTACATTGATACTAGCTTTGTCACAAAGTACAAATTAAGTTTATCTCAATCTAAACTAAGGGTGGCACAATATAATGGAAAGTGAGTTCCATAATGGATTTGGATGAGTTCCAAAGTTAAGACATTGTGACAGATACTACAACAAAAGGCTAAGTATATGACTGCTATTTTAGCATCAAAAGAGGGCATTTGTGTCAAGTAGTTTGTTATCAAACTAGGTGTAGTTCACAGTGGGATAATACTATGAAGATATATTGTGCGACAATATTATCAACATGTTTTAACCCCAAAGAGCTAAAGGTCACACCGAAAGACCAAATTTATACAAAGCCATCTCATTAGAGAATGAGTGATGCGTAGAGACGCAAAGACATGCAATTACACACGGACCTAGAAGTGTCAGATCCGGAGATCAGTTGACCACTAGCAATCGTGTACATACAACACCGGAAAGCCATAGGTGTTGAATACACAAAGGTTTGAAACTAGATTATTGACTCTAGTGCAAGTGGGAGACTGTTGGAGATATGCCCAAGAGGCAATAATAAAGTGGTTATTATCATATCTTCACACTTATGATAAATGTTTACATACCATGCTATAATTGTATTAACCGGAAACATTAATACTTGTGTGATTTGTAAACTAAAATAAGAGTCCCTAGTAAAGCCTCTTGTTAAACTAGCTTGTTGGTTAATATATGATCATGGTTTCCTTATCATGAACATAGAGATGTTATTAACAACAGGATCATATCATTAGGAGAATGATGTGATGGACATACTCCTATAGATAAGCGTAGCATAAAGATCAAGTCATTTAAATAGTTCAATTGCTATATGCTTTCTGATACATAGTAACCTAATTCCTTCGACCATGAGATCATGCATATCACCTTTACCGGATGGATGCTTTGATGACATCAAACACCACACCGTAACTGGGTGGCTATAAAGGTGGCATTGAGTGTTCGGAAAGTATTGGTTGAAACACATGGATCAAGAGTGGGATTTGTCCATCCATATGACGGATAGATATACTCTGGGCCCTCTCGGTGGAATGTCATCCAATTGGCTTGCAAGCATGTGACTGGCTCACAAGGGATCACATATCACGGGAACGAGAAAAGAGTACTTATCGGTAACGAGGTTGAACTAGGTATGCAGAGATACCGACGATCATAACCTCGGATAAGTAAACTATCGTGAGACAAAGGGAAATTGGTATCGTATGTAAGTGGTTCATTCGATCGCAAAGTAATCGTAGAAATATGTGGGAGCCATATGAATTTCCAGATTCCTCTATTGGTTATTGTTCGGAGAAGTGTCTCGATCATGTCCGCATAATTCACGAACCGTAGGGAGACACACTTAAGGATTCAACGTTGTTTTGAGTAGTTATGGTATTATGAGAAAGAGACCGAATGTTGTTCGGAGTCTCGGATGGGATCCGGGATATCACGAGGTGATCCGGAATGGTCCGGAGAATAAGATTCATATAAGGAAAGTCCCGTTTCGGAGTTCGGGAATGATTCCGGTGTTTTCATCGGGAATGTTCTAGAAGGTTCCGGATTGTCCGGCACTCCGGGGGGGGGGGGGGGGGGGGAAGGTACATGAATGTGTCATTGAATGATTGCATCATGTACTAAGTGTTCTTGATGTTCCAAAACTTGAAAGTCAAACTGCCAGTTTGAAAGTCAAACGGCTAAAACAGGAAACTGTGGAAAACAGGAAACTGTGGGAAACAGGAAACTGTGGGAAACAAGCAAGAGGAGGTTGAAACCAACTTGGAGGAGGAGTTCCTCTCCTCCAAGCCGGCGGCCAGCCCTAGGCCGAGTTGGGGAGGGACTCCCCTCCCTCCCTGGCGCGCCTAGCCCCTCCACCTATAAAAGGAGGGGCAGGGCCTCCTCCTTGAGACACACAAGTTTCTACCTCTAATCTCCGGTTTAGAGCCGTTTTGGTTTAGAGCTTCTAATTGCTTTAGCCTGCGGTTTAGAGCCTTCTAATTGGTGTGTCTAATCTCTAGACCACTAATAGCCCTCTCTCATAATCCACCATACTCGCTCCGGCTTAAGGCGAAGCCCTGCGGGATTTCTCCTCTACTTCGGGTACCACGCCGTTGTGCTGCCGGAATCACGAGGAGAGTGCTACAACCTCCGCTGCCTGCTGGAACAAGGGAGAGGAAGGTCTTCGTCGAGTACCGAACGTGTGACCGACTGCGGAAGCGCTGCCGGAACGCAGCGCCAGAAGGATCGTCTACGCGATCTTGAGATCGGAAAGAGTACGACTACATCACCCACGAGAATCTGCTCTCGTTAACCGCTTTGGAATCTTCGAGGGTGAGTTATTCCATCGACTCGTTGCTGCAATCTAGTAGATAGATCTTGGCTTGTTTGTTTGTATGCGATAGAAAATTTTGTTTTCCATGCTACGAACCCCTACAAAGTTTTCCTTTTTGTCGCACCGAAAAGCCATTTTTCATTTTCCGAGTGCATAAAACGTGGTATTTTTGTGAAGCAACCACCAAATGAAAGTTTCAAAATGATAATACCACATTTTTCAAAAATACCAGACCATATTGAATGGACAATTTCCCAACCTAGGAATCTCAAACCTTTCCGTTCACCCCTCGTGAAAAAGACAAATTCCTGCTGAATCGGTAGGAAATGAGTTAGATTTGAACTACAGGTACATGATATATTGCTCATGATTTTTTGTAAAAATCATTTTTAGGTTCACAATATGCTATTTCATCAGATATCTAATGCAAGTTTAGTGAGACTCGTCCCCGAGCTAAGAATCATCATGCCCCTCGATTTAGGAAGTTTAATGATAGTTTGAAATGTGCATAAAAAATTAAAAAATGATCGAAACAATGCAAAACCTTCGCGTGGTGTTATATTATATGACATAGTTCCATGGAAAAATACCAGACTTGGTATATTCATTGAGTCTTAAAAACACCTTCACAAAATGGCCTATCTCAATCGAGGTTTTCTGGATTTCAGGTCAAATGACCAATGTTATTGCTATAATCGTGGTATAGTTTGAGATAATGTGTCCATATTGTGCACACATGTGTATCATGGGATGGTGAACAATGTTGCAGGAGGAAATTTTCCTTTTTGTCGCATCGAAAAGCCATTTTTCATTTTCCGAGTGCATAAAACGGGGTGTTTTTGTGAAGCAACCACCAAATGAAAGTTTCAAAATGATAATACCACATTCTTCAAAAATACCAGACCATATTGAATGGACAATTTCCCAACCTAGGAATCTCAAACCTTTCCGTTCACCCCTCGTGAAAAAGACAATTTCCCAACGACAGAGCAACAGCGTCAAGTCTACGCCGACGGCAGCGTAGGTTTCAGACCTATGCCGACGGCTTTGCCGTCGGCGTAGCTATTTTTCTTTTTTTGCCATATTAATCTTAGAAAAATCATAACTAAATCATTTAAATTCAGAAAAATACATATAATATATCAAAATTTGCAGAAAAATAAGATATATCTATATAAACTCAAATATTATATATTTTTATTCAAAAAAATACATAAAAAATACAAATACTTTCGTATAACATATTTTTCATTTTTCAAGTGCAAAAAATGGGGTGTTTTGTGAAGCAACCACCAAAAGAAAGTTTCAAAATGATAATACCATATTTTTCAAAAATACTAGACCATATTGAATGGACAATTTCCCAACCTAGGAATCTCAAACCTTTCCGTTCACCTCTCGTGAAAAAGACAAATTCCTGCTGAATCGGTTGGAAATGAGTTAGATTTGAACTACAGGTGCATGATATATATCATTTTTAGGTTCACAATATGCTATTTCATCAGAGATCTAATGCAAGTTTAGTGAGACTCGTCCCCGAGCTAAGAATCATCATGCCCCTCGATTTAGGAAGTTTAATGATAGTTTGAAATGTGCATAAAAAATTAAAAAACGATCGAAACAATGAAAAACCTTCGCGTGGTGTCATATTATATGACATAGTTGCATGGAAAAATATAAAACTTGATATATTGATCGTGTCTCAAAAAACCCTTCACAAAATGACCTATCTCAATCGAGGTTTTCTGGATTTCAGGTCAAATGACCAATGTTATTGCTAGAATCGCGATATAGTATGCGCTAATGTGCCCATATTATGCACTCATGTATATCATGGGATGGCGAACAATGTTGCAGGAGAAAGTTTTCCTTTTCGTCGCACCAAAAAGCCATTTTTTATTTTTCGAGTGCCAAAAGCGGGGTGTTTCATGAATCTTGACATAGTTTCAGTTGGTCTAATATTTAAAATTTATGATATATAATTAAATAGATGATAGGGATGTCATATTTGGATTCCTCTCATTTTTCTGATCGATTTGGATATATTATTTGTCGAATTGTGATTTACGGATTTGTAGATATGAATTATTCAAATTTAAATAAAAAAAGCAAAATAAATAAAATTTATTTTATTTTTATTTGAATTCAAGATTATTATTACTTATTTATCGTTGTTTACTCAAAAAATTGTATGAAATGTAAAAAAACAAATATGTCTAACATTATAGTGTAATGGTTAATAGGTTTGATATGATAATATTCACAACAAGTTCTAGTTTGTTTGTCGGAAGCTCATGTGGAAGGAACGAAAAAGTTAAGCGTGCTGGGGCTGAAGTAGTATTAGGATGGGTGACCGGTTGGGAAGTTTGACTAATTGTGCAATTTGACTTAAGACTAAGTATACTAAGAATTAAAAATGTCCATGTGAGATTAACAAGTTAAACAATACAAAAATATTAAAAAAAGTTGAAAAAAAATTTGAAAAAAAAATTGGAATTTTTTTTTGAAAAAATCTAGGCCGACGGTAAAGCCGTCGGCGTAGCCAAAGGCCGTTAGTCATCTAGGTGGGCCCCATATGGTCTACGCCAACGGCAGCTATATACGCCGACGGGAGAAGAGGCTACGCCTACGGGGCAGTACGCCCGACGGCCATACGTCGACGGCAGCCGTCGGGCCAGCCTACGCCGACGGCATTTAGGGCCTACGCCGACGGGACCTGACCGTCGGCGTATTCAGCTTCTCCCGTAGTGCCCCCCCTATGGTCAAATCCTTGATCCGCCCCTGGTCGTTTCTGCCATTGCCTATCCGGGCACCCCACGCCCCTCCTAGTCCTTCACCTAACGCAAGGCCTATGTAAGATGACAAACTCCAAATATAGTTTGGCACTTACTATTTTATATCATATTTGTGGTGCAATTCATTAAAGGCACTGATTTCCAATATAATAAATCGATCAGTTTGATCAATGTGAGGTTGGTTATAATTATATGCTTATCTTAATCGTACACCAGGACATCAAGTCAATGCAAAACGTAGTGATCCAACAGCTTCCAACCATGAACACCGAGCTGGTTGTTGAGTGTGTGTATATATGACACTTCATCTTTTCTCGAGCAGTCCCAGAGAGGTCATCAACTTAGAATATTTCTCCATCACTTTCGATATGTGGCAAATATATAATTAAAGAAAAAAATAAGTTGTAAGTCCTAAACATAGGAAGATGTAAACTACTCCTTCTGTTTTAAAATATAAGATATTTTAGCTTTGTGAAGCAAATGTATCTAGACTTGTTTTAATATGTAGGTTCACTCAAGTTTGGTGTGAATCTACACACTAAAACAAGTCTAGATACATTTTCTTTACAAACCTAAAACATCTTATATTTTGAAACGGATGGAGTAAGTATGAGGGAATAAAGGACATCGGGAAGCAGAGATCCGTTGCTAGGTGGACCATGTATCGAGTTGTGTCGTTAACTACTACAATGTCCAAACCCTCCATCAGCTCTGGTGCATCCACACCAGTAACCAACTTGTCTTTGCTTCGTTCGTGTTTGTTTCGCCGTTGTCAAGGAATTCAACTAAGCTCTTCCTCAGCAATGGATGGTCAGTCCGGTAGAGCTCAGCATGAAGAATCTCGCGGTGAACTTCTCGGTTGTCTCCTTCAACAACCATGTCCGTCAGTCGAGTACAATATAGCGCCATCTTGTATGCGTCAATAATCATGAATTCTTAATTCCAGGCCTGCTTAGATCTATTAATAGTTTGATCCTTTCTAGTACCACTATAATAAATAGTACTCCTTTTGTCATCATGTATGCATGGATCATCTCAAATTCTTTAATTTCTAGGCCAGCCTTAATTTGTCAGTTGTTTGTTCAATTTTCCGCTGAAATGGCGATTTCCGCCTTGATCTTCTTCTGATGAACATACACATATAGTATAGTTATCCTTGAGACGGTACGGCAATGTCACTGTCTATCGGAACACGCAGATACAACATAGATTAGTTAGCTGTGTATGGATCGCCATTTGGCACAAGAGACAATGTGTGCGCCATGTAATCTATCTGCCTTGACGCAGTGCACCATCTCACACAATTTGACACGGCATCACTTTGATTGATTAATGCCAAGGTTGATGACGATCAATCCCACTGCGCGCCGCTAGCGGGGGCCACACGGTTATAGTTACTTTAGTTTGGTTAACCTTGCCATGGTCGTCGACCATGCGTCCTCATAGCTGGGGACAGCTTTTCACACCTAGTGGTACCGTACCTGGGATGTTTGACTCAGCAGCTAGCGTGTGCTAATTAAATAATTAATCATATGTAAGCTGGAGTAGATCGATGTCACAGTTCTGAAAACACTTGTCAATTGTGTCACTTGCAAGCAGAAACCACACATGTCAACGATGATACATTTCTGGTGGTTCGAAAGTTCCAAAATTTTAAAACCGGATGTTGAATTTTCAGGAAATTTTGAAAAACTAAGTGTTAAATTCTGGAAGTTCGGAAATTATTCGAAAGTCAAAATTTGTTTGTTGTTATAGTTTAGCAAATATTATTAATTAAGAAAAGAAAAGCTTCATGAGACATTAAGATACCAAAAGAGGAAAGCTCACATAGTCTGAAAGTAACTGCTAGGAATATTTTTGACGGGTTCACAACGGGCTCACATTAAGAGGAAGTGACTGTTTATTGTTCCATTTCTATGCGTCTCGAGGAAACAAGGGATCATTATGACGATGTACAAAACTGACTACATGCATCTATTTTGGTAACGTTCCCTCATGTAAGGAGTAGAATTGTCCATCGTGGTCTATCCAACAATAGGACAGATGATCTTGACATGTCTTATTCTCAAGCTCCATGGTTTTGCTCTCATGATCTTCTGAATAAAGCTTGATTTTCAGAAATAATTCACATGCCTTTTTGTTCCATCTCCTCTTTCATGTCTCTGTTGGAGCTTATCTATGTTGTGCTACCTTTATTTAGTATAGTTTTTCAGTTATTAAAATGTTTCATGTTGAACTAAGAAAACGAGGACAATAGTCTCTATCTCAACATTTAAGGAAACCAATGATGAAATAATATTGATCTACCAACCATGAATACCATGTTGTTGTATGTGCATATATATACTTCTCCATTCTCACCCTAGTAGCAGCATCGAGCTCTACTACTTGGAAATATTTTTCCGCCATAATAAATTAGGTGGCAGATGGAGAAAAAAAAAGGTACTAGTGGTTTCAAGAAGCATGCAGATAACTGAAAGAAAAAAGAAAATACATTAGGAAATAAGAGGTTTTACGAAAAAGATGGCCACTGCTCTTTGAACCTATAGTAGCATGTGTCATGTCAAGGAACATAGATATGCTTTTCAGTGTTACGCTATGGGTAGACTTGGTCAGGTGGTTAGAGATCGCTAATGGTGCTTTTGTTTCTGAAAGGTATGTAGTAGCGAAAGCTCCTACAGAGATTTTGGTTTTTGAAATAACTAGCACGGTGGCCCTCGCAAATGCGAGGGAAACATCTTTAGAGTGCCATATTTTTTATAGTTTACATACTATGACCTCAAATAATACAATAACCATCCTAAGTGCTATATTAATAAATGTGATTGGAACATTTTAATCATCTCACGGTAGGGTTCTCCCTGATGGTACTATATATAATGTATATTTTGATTGTATTTTTAGAGATTGTATGAAAATTATGTTATCCGAGAAGACACAATAGTATTGCCCATCTGTGTCTTTAATTTAAATTACCAGGTGGCCGGTAGTTCTTATGTGACCCTATATGTGTCTGTACTCTCAACATCCAATTTGCCTATATGTCATGGTCCAACCAATAATCACGGCCACATAATTGGTCAGATGGAATCTTCCAAATATGCATAATGGAGTAGAAAAAGAATCAGAATTGTTGGCACCTATAAATATTCGATCTTCTCGTTAACTTAATCTTTGAGTACGGAATATTATAAACCAAGAATTGTTGGTATTGCAATGTCTAAATATTTCTCACCATTCTATTATGGAAGAATATAATTCATCCATCCATCATCTTTTCATACTCCTAGTTATGCTTACTATAGGTTTTGATATTGTTTTTCTAGTTATAGTAATCCAATAGTTGTGGTCTCATTTTAGGTTAGGATGATATACTTTTCCTGGTCTCGTAACATAATTATGGATCATTACATTACAAGACCCATGAACAACCTTTTTCACGAGATCTTTGTATGTCTTGCCTTTGATTATATTGAGATTTTTACAATTGGTTGATGTATGGATTTCTAGGTTATGTAGATTAATATTTTAATACTTAGATTTCTATATTAATGATCCAGATGCCGAGTATGTGACTTGATTGACCAAACACTTTTGTAATGAAATATGGACACAATGTTGATGGATTTATTTTTTATTGTAAATATTTTGTCATTGTCAGATTATTATGGAATTTTTAAAACATTTAACTAAGAAAAATAAGATGTCTAGTGTATCAGTAGTCCAATTGTTTGGTCTTCATCGATAGCATTCACTATCTCTAAGATGTGAGGAGGCTATGGAACACAAGCTTTGATGTGTGGTTTAGGTATTTTGTACGTTTGGTCCATGTGTTTTTTGCGGTAGCATCCTAACTGCATATGTAGTGTATGAAATAAGCACTTCTTGGCTATGTCTACTTATGGAAGTGTAATTCTCAGCCTACTCTATGGGGCCAATGATTCATGTGAATCAACTTTTTGTACTTTTATTTGTCCCGTCGATAGTTTAGACATGAATAACAATTTAAGAAGCATGTCTGAGCGAGAGATGAGTCCCTCGATAAAGTCCGCTTAAAGATCTTAGGGTTCACATTTAAGGTGGGCGTCTCTTATGGCTTTCAAAAAAACTAAGGTCAGTTTATTTTGTTTAGATTTTATTATATGCATACTTGTCATGGTGTACATTTTTGAAATAATGATGTGACATTTTTTTTACATCGGTGAATCTTGATGGAGATTTCATATTATCATGAATCTTTTTTGTTTGCCTTAATTTTTTATAGACCAAATATATATGCTTTTGTGAATGGATCAAATATTTATTTCCGTCTTTTCATCCTTGTATTTTCCACTTAGTTCATCAATGGACAACATTTTGGAGCATGTCTAGTGAGAGATGTCTCGCTAGACTAAGTGAGCTTGAAGAAATTAGGTTCCACTTTTAAATTTCCTTAGCCAAGATGGGTCCATCAACAAAGTGTGATTAAACATTCGAGGGTCCATATTTAATGTAGGTGCCTCTTATGGTTTTTCAGAACTTCTGATTCTGGTCCATTTTTGCATAAATTATTTTTATGTATATTCATCACAAGGGACATGGAAAAACTTATAATGTAATGGAATATGTGTTGACTCGAGAGATCTTGATAGAGCTTTGGTTTTTATTGAGAATATTTTTGTTTTCCTTTGTTATTATTTTACCCATCAATTTTTTATAATGATCAATAAATATTGGTTATGGTTTAAAAAATAAGATATATGAAATATTAGAAAACACCGCTTTAGAAAATGATTCTTAGAAGCACTCTATATATTTAACTATTTGTCGTCTAGTTAGTGATATAGTTCACTCTTTATTATATATTGTATACTTATTCTCATATGCATATGTAGGCTAGCATGTCATTGCCCTTCTAGGCCGGTCTCTAGTCCGAAATAAGTGACTCGGGTTTGTCTATGAATCTAGACAAATTCGACTCACTTATTTATGAAAGGATAAGTACTATCGATCAATTGTTTTGCTATTTGAAGATACTTTCTCGTATCAATAGCTGTCATGCATCAAAACTTTGTGGGGACACTTTTCAAATATGCATCTAGCACGATGAATAGAAAAATTATCTGTCAAAATATGAAGCCGTACCAATATCTAGATACGTTTCTTTGCGATACTATACAGTCACCTTTTCTAATATGTATCCCAGTAGTGGATTGTGCTCTTCTGCTAAATCAACGCAATTTTAAGATCTGACAATCCAAGTATTTTTTTTTGACGTGCACTACTAACGTGGCAGGTTGGAAGCGCTTTTAAGTTTTTTATTTTACTAGCAAATGTGCCCGTGCGTTGCACCGGAGAAACAAAACGCTCAAACAAAAATTCAAACCTTCCATAGTCACTACTGTTGTGACACTTCTAGGGTATGTTTTCAATCTTTGAAAAAAATATTAAATGTTTTGTTAAAAAACTGTTTTGTTTTCTAATTATACCCTTCTTTATTTTAAATTAAAACTCTAGTCTTTTTCAGATATTTTGTTTGCCTAATAATTATTTGCAAAAGGCTTTTAAAACAAAACAAACAAAACAAATAAATAAAATAGTTTTATAAAAAAATTAGGGGGCAGCCCACCGGCCAGGCCCAAAGGCCTAGGCCAGCAAGCCACCTACCATCCGATACCCTGATCCCCACACACACAACACACCGCCAACACATGCACCGCCCCACGATTTCTTCCCGCACGCAACGGCCCCCGCGCCCAGAACCATCCTGGCGTGACCACGCCTCGAAACCACCCCCGTCATCCCTCGATCCCCACCACTCTCCTCTTCCTCCGCTCGCGTCCCCAACTCATCCCGCAAGGCCGCCCGCCTCCCTCTCTCGCCGCCGAACCCCGCCACCCTTCTTCGACCCCGCCCCCGCTGTCCTTCCTCTCTCTTCCCCGCGACGCGGCCCATGTCGCCAGGAGCTTCGCCACCCCGGCCATGGCGTGCCGCGCCCTTCTCTCGAACCATGCACCATCGCTGCAAGTTGCTCCTGCCAGCGCATGACCGAGCACGCCGCCTGCCCTAGCCGGGGTCGGCACCGATCTTGTCCTCCTCGAGTTTGGCCCCTTCGTCCGCTTCGTCAGAGAATTCTTGGCCGTCACTACCATGGCATGGTCCCATGGCCTGATCCATCCAAGCATGTATCCCAACCTTCCAACCAAACTGCGCCTCATGCTCCTATGCATTGGAGTCTCGATGCTGGTGCTTTGTTAATTTTCAAGTAACCTTGCTGATACTTCAAACAACCCGGGAACTATATAAATTGGTGGGAGTCGGTGAAAAGAAACGAGGTGGGACTAAACGTTTACATACATCCGGATTTTTTTATGCAGGATCAAGTGATTTGACTTGGTTTGGTGATTGGGCCTGTAGCGAATAGGCTGGGCTGTGGAACCATTGTCTACCACGGTTGGGTCAGGAGAAAGAAAAATTGAGTCGGTTTATTTTTTTCATCACTTAACGGTGGTATTGGTGGGTAATTTGGTGTCTGATAGAAGGGTACACTGGTCCAAAAAAGTGTTGGACCGGGAGAAACACTTCGTGCTTTATTATAATATAATAATAATAATATATATATATATATATATATATATATATATATATATATATATATATATATATATATATATATAGATAGATACGTGAAGTTGTAATTACAAAGGTAAACTACAAAACAGATCTGAGTTTTTGTTTGAGTTTGTCCCGTGCACGTCCAATAGAGGATATTAGAACTTCTTTAGTGAAGATAGATTTAATGTGCGGTCAAAGTTTTTCTTTTCTTTAACTCCCACGTGACGTGCGCTATGGATCTTTTTTACGCTGTAAAAAATTCCTTTTTATATTTTAGATCCAACTGTCTAAAATAATTTTAATGATGTGGATCAACCTGATGCCTCGAAAAATACCCTTATATTGCTTTTAGTATATAATAGATAAGAACCCAAAGTTGCTTTTTCCGTTGGTTAAAACCAGGAGTATGCCTTTTAGACAATATCTTCGTGCACATCAGGCGACATGCATGTGTCAGAAAAGATCTTGGTTAACAGAAAACCATTGTTACCTATATTGTTGATTGTTGTTGCATGTCTTTTGGACGGAGAACTTGTATGCCGAATCTATGGGGACAATTAACTACTCCATCCGTTTAGAAATATAAGATGTTTTAGGTTTGTAAAGAAGATGTATTTAGACAAATGAATTTAGACACTAAAAGGTATCCAGATACATCTCATTCACAAAACTAAAACATTTTATATTTCTAAACGGAGGGAGTATTTGCCATAGCTATTTCTCTATGTTGTTAATTAGAGTGTCGATACTGATCGAATGATGCCTTTCAAAATTATGTCTAATATTGATCATCCGATATGTTAGCCAATACATATTGGCTTGATAGATGGGTATATATAGTTGATACATTCCTTTATTTTATGAATGTAATGCGGATTCCAGTGGTGATGCATATGAAATGTGTTAGATGTATATTTGTATGTCCCCACTTGTTAGGGGGTTTTCCTGCATATTTCTATCTTTACATGTACTATATATTGTGGCCTTTGGCCCCAGAGGATACAAGTTGTCTATTCCTAACATGGTATCAGACCTAGGTTAGCCTTTTTTCGCAACTTCGTCGCTGTAGACTCCACCGTCCCTGCCGCCGATGGCTTGCCGTCGGCGTCGCCGCCGGTCGCCGCCGCCGCTTCTCCTCCGTCGTGGGCTGCTGCCGCCCGCCTGGTCCGCCCGCCGTCCCGCACCGCCTTGGATCTGCCGCCGGCCGCGCCTCGGATCTACCGCTAGCCGCGCTCCGCCGATCTTCCCCCGCCGCCGGTCTTCCTCAGCCGGCCTCCCGTCGCCGTGCCTCCCGCCGGCCCCGTGTTTATCGATCGGGATCGAGTGATCCATCCGGCTGCAGTTCCGATCGGATATGAGATCGAGAGTTGAAAAAAAAGTGAGAGAGAGATGTCTTCTACATCGGGCTATGTTGCGATTCCCCGCTGCCCGGTGATCTTCGATGGCGCAAATTATCCTGACTTCGCTGCCTTTATGCGCGTTCACATGCGCGGTCTCCGTCTTTGGGGTGTGCTCTCCGGCGAGGTCTCCTGTCCGTCGTGCCCCCTGCTCCTGTGGCTCCTCTTCCGCCGACGCCGATTGTTCTCGGTGCTGATGCTTCTCAGGAGGCCAAGGATGCTGCTCAGAGTGCCGATGATAGTGTTGTTGCTGCTTATGAGCTGAAGTTCAAACATTACTCTACCGATCTCGGGGACTATCGCCACGATCTGACCGCCTACACTCAGTGGGTCGATGAGGATGCTCGTGCTGCTGCTGTTCTCACCTCCAATATTCTGCCCCACTTTGTTGCTGAGTTCATGAGTCTCCCTGCTGTTGCCGCTCAGTGGGCACATCTTTGTCAGTGATATCAGCCGTCCGGGATGCTCTTTACCTGTCCGTGGTTCGCCAGGAGCATGCTCTTCAGCAGGGTGATTCCACTATTGATGAGTTCTATACTCAGAGTGCTGCTATCTGGCGTCAGCTTGATTCTCTCCATACTGCTGTTTGTGGCACATGCCCGTGCTGCCAGATTGTGCGCTCGGATTTAGAGTTCCACCGTATCTATGAGTTTCTGTCTCGGCTCCGCCAGGAGTTCGAGCCCCGCCGTGCTCAGTTGAATGCTCGTGATCGTGTTCCGCTCTCTGAGGTGTTGTCTGAGCTTCGGGCTGAGGAGACTCGTCTCCGTGGTGCTGGTCTTCTTGCGGTTCCATCTGTGCTTGCTACTCGTGGTCCTCCTCTGTCGTCTGCTCCCTCGACTCGGCCGTGGTCCTCTGTGCCACCGCTGATACTACCCACTCCTCCAGGTCAGAGTCAGCACCAGCAGTCTCAGGATCAGAGTCAGCACCAGCAGGCTCGTGGTCAGGGTCGCCGTGGTTCTCTTTGTCACTGCACTTACTGTAGCAGGGATGGCCACACTTGGGCCACCTGTTATACACGGGACCCCAGTTTACGTCAGCAGCACCAGGCTCATGGGCAGTTGGCTCCTTCCAGATTTTCAGCAGTTGCTCTCTCTGATCAGGACATTATCAGGAGTCTTCGCGGTCTGCTTGCTGCTACAGGCTCTTTTTCGACGAGCACTGCTGGTTCTGTGACTGATTCTACAGGCACTGCGTGACCACCACCCTCTACACAGTCAGGTACGTCCCCGTGGTATCTGGATTTTGGAGCTTCTTTTTATATGACCTCTGAGTCTTCTCTTCTGTCCGCTATTCGTTCTCTCTCTTCTCCTATCCGTGTTATCACGGCCGATGGTACCTCTCTTCCTGTTTCTAGTCGGGGCACCCTTTCTACTTCTTCTTTTTCTGTTCCTGATATTTCTCATGTTCCTCGTTTTAAGATGAATCTGTTCTCTGCTAGCCAGCTTACTGACTCTGGTTGTCACGTCATTCTTGATGCTGATTCTTGTGTGGTCCAGGATCGTCGCACACAGGCCCTGGTTGGAGCTGGCCCTCACAGCCGTGACTCTTCAGGACTTTGGGAGTTAGACTGGCTTCGTGTTCCTTCCGCTGCCACTTCATTTGCCAGTTCTTCTTCGGTCGTCGCCTCTGCTACCAGCTCTTTTCAGCAGTGGCATCATCGTCTTGGTCACCTTTGTGACTCTCGCATGTCGTCATTAGTTCATCGTGGTCTTCTGGAGTCTGTCTCAGGAGATGGGTCTTTACATTGTCAGGGCTGTAGGTTGGGCAAACAGATTCAGCTTCCCTATCCTACTAACGCGTATCTCAGCAACCTTTTGATTTAGTTCATTCCGATGTTTGGGGTCCGGCTCCTTTCGCTTCGAAAGGGGGACATCGCTACTATATTTTATTCATAGACGATTTTTCTCGGTATACTTGGTTGTATTTTATGCGCTCTCGCAGTGAAGTTCTCTCCATATATCAGCGCTTTGCGGCCATGGTCCGTACTCAATATTCAACACCCATTTGTGTGTTTCGTGATGATTCTGCTGGTGAGTATATCTCTCAGATGTTGCGAGGTGTCCTTGTTGAGCAGGGTACCCTTGCTCAGTTCTCTTGTCCTGGCGCATATGCCCAGAATGGCGTTGCTGAGCGTAAGCATCACCATCTTCTTGAGACCACTCGTGCCATGATGATTGCTTCTTCTCTTCTGCCGTATTTTTGGGCTGAGGCTGTCGCTACGTCGGCTTACCTCATCAATATTCAGCCTTCTGCCGCTCTGCAGGGTGGTATCCCTCTTGAGCGCCTATCTGGTCATTCTCCCGACTACTCTATGCTTCGCTTGTTTGGTTGTGTTTGCTATGTTCCCCTTACCCCCGCGAACGCACCAAACTAACCGCTCAGTCTGTTGAGTGTGTCTTCCTTGGATACAATGATGAGCATAAGGGCTATCGCTGTTGGGACTCTGTTGTTCGTCGGATGCGTATCTCTCGCGACATTACTTTTGATGAGACACGCCCTTTCTATCCTCGTCCCACCACTGGTACCTACCTGGTGGAAGATATCTCTTTTCTTCTTTTTCCTGACACACCTCCTTCTACTCCTATTGTGTCTTCTTTAGGACCCCCCCTGATGTCTCTTCTTCGACACCATCCTCCTCTGCTCCGTCTAGTTCCCCTAGTTCTCCTTGCTCTCCAGAGCCTTTCTCTGCTATCCCTTCTTCTTCATCGTCGTCTCATGAGTCGTTTTCCTATGATGAGCTTCCCTCTACTCGTCCTGTTCGTCAGCGTCGTGCCCCCAAGCGTTACTCTCCTAGTCAGTATGGTCTTTCTGTTGTCTCTGAGCCGACTTCTTATCGGGATGCTGAGCATCATCCTGAATGGCAGCTGGCCATGGCTGAGGAGCTTGCTGCGCTTGAGCGCACTGGCACTTGGGATCTTGTTTCTCCCTCTCCCGGTGTTCGTCCTATCACGTGTAAGTGGGTCTATAAAATTAAGACCCGCTCTGATGGATCTCTTGAGCTCTATAAAGCGCGTCTTATGGCTCGTGGTTTTTAGCATGAGCACGTTCGTGACTATGATGAGACCTTTGCTCCTGTGGCTCATATGACCACTATGCATACTCTTCTTGCTGTTGCTTCTGTTCGTCACTGGTCTGTGTCCCAGCTTGATGTTCAGAACGCCTTTCTCAATGGCGAGTTAAGTGAGGAGGTTTATATGCAGCCTCCTCCTGGGTATTTTGTTCCTGCGGGGATGGTTTGTCGTCTCCAACGTTCTCTTTATGGACTCAAACAGGCCCCTCGTGCCTGGTTTGAGTGTTTTGCCTCTGTAGTGATCGCTGCTGGTTTCTCCCCTAGTTCTCATGATCCAGCGTTGTTTGTTCACACTTCTCCTCGTGGACGCACTCTTCTTCTTCTTCTCTATGTTGATGATATGATCATTACTGGTGATGATCCTGAGTATATAGCCTTTGTTAAGGCTCGTCTTTGTGATCAGTTTCTTATGACTAATCTTGGTCCTCTTCGATACTTTCTTGGGATTGATATTTCCTCCACTTTTGATGGTTTTTTCATCTACCAGGAAAAGTATATTCAGGACCTTCTTGTTCGTGCTGCTCTTGGGGATGAGCGCACTGTTGAGACCCCTATGGAGCTTAATGTCAAGCTTCGTCCTACTGATGGTGATCCTCTTCCTGATCCGACGCGTTATCGCCATCTTGTTGGGAGTCTTGTTTATCTTGCTGTCACTCTTCCTGACATATCTTATCCTGTTCATATTCTGAGTCAGTTTGTTTCCGCTCCTACCACTGTTCACTATAGTCATCTTCTTTGTGTTCTTTGTTATCTTCGTGGCACGATCACTCGTCGCCTTTTCTTTCCTCGTTCCAGCCCCCTCCAGCTCCAGTGCTATTCGGATGCTACGTGGGCGAGTGATCCTACGGATAGCTGTTCACTTTCTGCTTACTGTGTGTTTCTTGGTGGTTCGCTTATTGCTTGGAAGACGAAGAAATAGACAGCGGTTTCTCATTCGAGTGTTGAGGCTGAGTTACGTGTTATGGCCTTGTTGACTGCTAAGGTGACCTGGTTACGCTGGTTTCTTGCGTATTTTGGGGTCTCTATTACCACACCCACTCTGGTTTTGTCTGACAGTACATGTGTTATTAGTATTGCACGTGATCCGGTCAAGCATGAGCTTACCAATCATATTGGTGTTGATGCTTTTTATACACGTGCTCAGGTGCAGGCTCAGGTTGTTGCGCTTTAGTATGTGCCTTCAGAGTTACAGTTGGCGGATTTCTTTACAAAGACACAGACCATTGCGCAACATGCTTTATTTATCTCCAAACTCAGTGTTGTCGAGCCACCATGAGTTTGAGCGGGGGTGTTAGATGTATATTTGTATATTGTATGTCCCCACTTGTTAGGGGGTTTTCCTGCATATTTCTACCTGGACATGTACTATATATTGTGGCCTTGGCCCTAGAGGAATACAAGTTGTCTATTCCTAACAAAATGAACCTTCGTGTGTACAATAGAGCATATATTGTTGTAGGCACGATATTAAATATGAGGTGTGTGCTTATTAATTAAGCATAGAGCTGTTAAAACTACAAATTATAGTTCACCGAAACTCATTATGTTTTGTGGTACCATATTTGTGGAACTATTCTTGGAAAACAATATTTTTGATATAGAAAATCAACCTATTCGATATGAACTAGATATTTACAATTTGTGAGCTTGGATATTGGCAAGTTCATATCTTAGCAAGGACACAAAGCCAATGCAATAGTTATTGTATCCAACAACTTCCAACCATGAACACCTTGCTGGTTGCTGTGTCTATATATGGCACTTCATCTTCTCTCATGCAGTAGCGTCCAGTTACATTGGCATATCTAGTGAATAAAGAAAAAAAGTAGCTATAGCTAGTCTTGAACATAAGAGTTAAACTAAGCATGATGAATAAGAGACACCGGGAACAAGAGGACCGTTACTATGTGGACCATGTATAAGGTTTCTTTGTTGTTGACTACAATTCTCTGTTCCTCCATCAGTTCTCATGTATGCACAAGCGTAATCCAGTAGAATATTGGACGGGGAATATGAGGACCTAGAACTCATGTTGATTTATACTCGCAAGGGAAGAAAGTTTCTTGGGAGGAACCATGGAAAATTTCTGGGCCAAACTTCACCCTTCACCATCACCTAGAGAGGAACTCCGCACGCCGTCACCCAAAACCTAGATCATGGAGCTCCAGCAGTTGTCTGATGTGACAGTCACGAGTCAGGAGAGACTTGGTGATTGATTAGTATCATTACGAGAGAGAGAAGTGAAAAATTTGGAGATTTTTACAAAACGTGACTAATTATAATGGTGGGATAAAATAGATAAATCTGGAGCTAACGTCAGTCTACATGTATCCACTAAACTGAGTTTCTATTGGATATATATACTTTCTTGTATCCTTCAACTATGTTTAGAATTCTCTAAATACTGTGAAACGTACTATTGCAAGAACTTGTGAACATTTTTGTTAGTATAGTAAATTTTTTAGATAATGATTGTAGTTTGATGATGGTAGGACCTGTTTGTATGGCACATACATAGAATATATCAGCTTTTTACGTAGATGCATATTAGTGCTAAAACTTGAGTTATAGTTCGCCAACTCTCATTATTCAATAATACCATATGTGTGGCACCATTCATGGAACACAATTATTTCCAATAGAACTTGATAAATTATTTCGATT
Organism: Avena sativa; assembly: GCA_916181665.1. Classification (NCBI taxonomy): domain Eukaryota; kingdom Viridiplantae; phylum Streptophyta; class Magnoliopsida; order Poales; family Poaceae; genus Avena; species Avena sativa. The sequence goes on along the minus strand of OV702285.1, from coordinate 50,838,994 downwards.
TTTTTTAGAAATGAGCGTATATTAATATCATGAGATACCAATTACACTCAGCCTCTATAACAATGCATTACCCTAATGACATTACGGATGCACACATGCAAAAAGGAAAGAAGAATTATAGGAAAAGGGAAGTCTCGCTTCAGCGATCTATGCCCTACAACAACGACCAAACACCACCAAGTCAGCACTAGAAATCCATCCTCTTCAAAAGTGACGCCTCCAAGAAGGAAACAGTGCACTAGCGCTGTCATCGCCCTCATCATCGATCATAGGTTTTCACCCTAGAGAAAGTCTGTGCTGACAAAACAATATCTTTAACAAGGTCATTGTTAGACACAACCAATTAAGGCCAGACTTTCACCCTGCAGCTTAAATCTGGAATTCTGCTATACTGTCGCCCCTACTTTTCAATGTCGCTGTCCAAGACCTAGAACACCAAGCCAAAACCTCATCTCGAACATGATTCACACGACCATTATCATACTTCAGACCTCGGTTTCATGTCATTCTCCACGACTGACTTCACTATAGGACTAATAGCATGTCCTTGATGGCAATAGTCTGCAAAGCTTCATAGCACTCCCTCTGAAAACAAACGGTCAAATAAAAACATGGTTGCGTGCGACCGAGATCCATCCAACCTGGCGAACTCCGACATGTCGTACATTGGAGTTCACCAGCGGAATCTTCATCCTGACGCGAGAGGCATCCTAGGACCAACCCCATTTATTCAAAGACAGACCGGAAGCCCCCACATCGTCGGTCCTTACCGGCCACCAGACCCAACAGAACTAGGCCGCCTACAGATCTACGGTGACCCAGGCCTCCATGATCGCAAGCTCGACGAAGAGGCAACACTAGCCGCAGGTGGAGACTAAATGAGCGAGCACATACCCGCAACCCACCATCCCAGATCGGGCCCAGATGGGCTGCTAGTCCGCCGCACCGCCATGCATAGCCACGCCGCCAACCGTGTCTGAGCACGTCTCCGCATCGCAGCTCCACCCAACCGCCGCCCCTCCACCTTTCCATGAGCAGCCACCGCACCATTACCCCACGCGACCTGCCGCAACCGCCTCCATGTGCGTAGAGGAGGGAAAGGGGGTGCGCCGCTCCCGCCCCACCACGTTCAACGACTGGGCGCCGCCACCACCGCCGACGGCGGTGGCTGCGGCATGGGGATCCCGGCGATGGAGGGATGCTGGCGACGTAGATTGGATCGCCCCCAGAGTCGCCCACGCATGCGACCCGGGAGGTAGTTTTCCACCATGTGCAGTCTCCCTATGGGCTTAATTGGCTGTCTCAAATCAATTTGAAATGAATCAAATAGTCACATCTTATGAGGTAAGTTATTGTTTTTTCATAAGGAGCATATATTAATATCGCAAAGATACCAATTACACGCGACCTTTGCAGAAATGCAGCTCCCTAATGGCCTTACAGATGAACACAACCAAAAAAAGAAAAAGAATTACAGAAAAGAAAAGTCCCGCTACAGTGACCCACGCTTTGCAAACAGTGTACTAACACCACCATGACAACACCATAAGTCCAATTTCTCCAATAGCGATGCCTCCTAGAAGGAAACAGTACACTAGCACAATTGTCGCATGATCATAGATCATAGTTTTTTACCCTAGAGAAAAACCACGCTCACAAAATAATGCCTTCAACAAGGTCATTGTTAGTCACAACCAATTAAGACCAGACCTTGGATTTTTACCCCGCAAGATAGGACTTTGAACTTCTCCTGTGTTGTCACCCCCACATACCGATGCCGCTGCTACAAGTCTCGAAACTCCAAGCCAGTTCCTCATCACCACAAAGACTCATACCACCATTTTTAGTCCTCAGATCTCGGTCTTCATGACATTCTCTGTCTCTGACTTCACCATGTACCGAAAGATGTGTCTCATGATGGTAACAGACAACAGGAATTCAAAATGCTTCCCCTAAAACCAAACGGTCAGAAAAACTTGGGCACGCCTGGCCGAATCCCATCCGATCTAGCAATCTTTAGGCATGAGGCAACCATGAGAGTTCGCCGGTGGAGCCTTCCGAAAATCAACACTCCAGCCTGATTACCAAGGGCAGGCATCAAGAAGATCTTCATCTTGGCGCGGGAGGAACCCTAGGATACCCTTATTGTTAAATCGAAAGTGCTGCAAACACGACGGTTTCTTGTGCGACCAATGGACGATGCAGGATCCGGTGGTGTGCTACATCTTGGTGCCTCCCACGAAGAGTTGGATGCTTTGTGTCGGCTGAAATCCGTCATGTGTATAGCACAATTGTTGTTAAATACTTATCTTAAAAGTTCACACGAACAAGAAGTTAATACAAAACAAGCACAATTAATCCAACTTTTTCCAACTACGACCATCACACTGGTTGGTGTGTGTGTATATATGTCACCTCAACTTCTCTCAAGTAGTAGCATGCAATTCTACTATTTGTAACATTTTTAGTCACATTTGAATATCTGGCAAATAAAGAAAAAAAGAGCTTCCTAGTCCTAAGTACCAAGGAATAAGAGACGCCGGGACTAAGAGGATCATGTCTATATGGACCATGTAGCAAGTTTCTTTAATGTTGACTACAATTCTCCGGATCTGTTCATCCATTAGCTCTCATGCATGCATATGAGTAATTCAGCTGTGCTCTGAGTGAGGAATAGGAGGACCTAGAGATCTCATTCTCACTTATACTTGCAACAGAAGATAGTTTCTTGGGAGGAATGGTGGAGAGTCTCTCAACCAAATCTCACCCATGGCTTCTCCTAGAGAGGAGCTTAAGCCTTCAGATGCCATCATCGTAACCCTTTTTCATGGAGTTTGAATGCCTTCTGTTGTGACGGTCGTGAGATGACGATACATTTTTTGTGATTGGCTAGTATTATGAGAGAGGGGAACAATTTGACATTTTTACAAAAGGTGACAGGAAATATGGTGGTATGAAGTAGATATAGACCGTACATTTTCGATCCACCACCACTTTTATGTTTCCACTGAAACCGAGTTTCCATTGGATACTTCCCTTGTCTCCTTCCACCTTGTTCCGAATTCTCACCACACCGTGAATATGCACATATTTGTGCTAGATCTTGTGAACAACCTCTTTATTTGAGCCTTGTGAACATTATAATTAATGCTTGTTTTCTTACTTTGGCTTGGATTGAAATACTTTGTGGTGGTAATGTTTTGTGATTTAGTTACTTTTCTTTATTCTCCAGCTGTAATGACAATTCCTGTCTCGATCATCTGTGCTTCGATTTATCTGATGGCCAAAAGGGTAATCATATCAAAAGATGTGAGTACTTATTCTTCTTTGGAGAAAGACATTTTAGTACTAATTGATTAGCCAGTTAATTAGAAGCAAGGTGACATGCGGCAACCCTTTGTCACGCCGACAAATGGCACCAGCTCAGCTCCTGTTATTAATTAGCCACCACATGGCAAATATCCTGGTTGATCGGAACACTGTGTAGTACGAGATGGTAGTAGCTGTGTAGGTAGATCGGTGCGATCGAGTCTAATCTTGCCATTTGTCAGCGGAGAGACCATGTGTGCACCATGTTATCTGGCAATGATGCAGTGCACCGCGGCGTGTGACCGGCCATCATATAGTTAGACATGGCCTCCATTATTTTTATTTTTCACTAGCATTGTGGCCCTCGCAAATGCGAGGGCAACCTTTAAAAGTGTCTAATAGTTTTATGGTTCTATAGAAACTTACAATATGCGATAAGAATAAAGAAGGTTCTTAAACATCATTCATTTGTGAGTAACTATTTTTCCAATTAAAAAAGTACTCATCAATGACCATATGTACTTTACCTACATGGTGATATTAAATAAGTACATATAATAATTTATAGGGCAACCTAAGATATAGTTATATTTTATGTTAGTTTGATGTGAGGTTAAACTCATATTATACCCAGCGAATTTATATCGATTTATAATTAACAAAACCTATATTTTGATGTCTCAGTAATATTCTATCTCCAGTGAATTTTAGCTATATTTAATAAGACCAATTAGTCATCGTATGTTATAATCATGACACGGTGGGTTGGTTGGATGATGTTACATTTAATTATGAAGATATGTGAGTTCATCTCTATTAATAATAATGTTCAGTACATAATTAAGTCTATATAAAATATCGGTGGTGGTAAGATTACTGAATATTTTGTTTACCATGAGAATTTTTGGACCAATCTTCAATTCATATATTCAATCATTTGTGATTTAATATGATAATTTTGGTTGTAACAAATAGATATGTAGATAACATTTAAAATGGAAAAATAACTATTAAAACAAATAACACTATGGGCTCCTTTGATTTGGAGGAAACATGGAGGAAATGAATAGGAATAGGAAATTTTGCATAGATACCACTGTTCAATCCTTTGATTCATAGGACTGACACAAGGAAAACTTAGAGGAAATTTTCCTCCAGAGCTCACTTTCAAGGCAAAACGCAAAGGAAATGAAAAATTCACTCACAACTCATTCTGTGAATCCTATGCACAAGGAGCAATGAAAGTTTTGCATCTGTCATCCTTTCCTATTCCTATCTCTTTCCTATTCCTTTGATTTTTCTTTCCTATGAAATCAAAGAAGCCCTATGTGATAATATGATCGGTTCCGGTATAACCATTTGGACATTTTGAAAAATATTATGCAATAAAAAATTATTTTGTTGCCAAAATGGAAAAAATATCACTTTGAATGGTATAGTAACTACATATCATGGGTTGATTTTTATTGTCCTAATCAATAGGTTACCTCGCATACACCTACTATTATAGACCACTTGACATATTTTCACGTTATAAAATAGGTCTATCTTAGGTCTCAACACCACATATGAGACATAGCTTTGAACTATTTTATAAATTTATTCCAGATAAAGATAAAAACTACAATTTTGTTTAATACATGCAATATTCTAGAACTTGGTATATTTTTATCTGTTTTCACAACACAATATCTTTCACCCTTCGTTCCATTCATTCAATATCTTCAGTCACATGTATTGTGTTGATTCTCTTGTAAATACCAACACCATATTTTAGTCTAAGAATTCATAATCCAATAGATTCTCCAAATTTTCCACATTGATTATGAACCCTGTCTAGTTAACAACACTTGAAGCACTTAATTAATTTAGAATGGATAAACCCTCTTTGAAACAAATATATAGCTTTGCACCATCTAGAAAGGTATAATATTTGTAGTATTTCAAAAATCATGTTCACCTCTGTTTTACTACGGATTTGTGATCCCTCTAATTAACATTTTATCTCATCATAATCAATGGATTTCTTTGTTTAATACCTATATTATAGATTTTTTTTAACATTCATTATGTTCTACATGATGTCATATCTCAAGTGCAGACACAATACCCAAGATATAGATTTAAACTATTTTAAATATATTGCAAAAATAATGAAGATAAAGAGAAGTTCTTTGTCTTTCAATTTAAAGGTACTATTTTCTAATCTCGGTGATTTTCTAGAATCGTATATTTTTATCTGTTTTCACCACGTGATATCTTTCATGCTTCATTCCATTATTTTACATTCTCATTCACACGCACTGTTTTACAATAAGACGTCAATTCTCTGGTAAATACCAACACCTTTTTAAAAAAAAAATCATTATCCAGCTGATTCTCCAAACTTGCCATTTTAAAAGTATAATATTTGTAGTATTTCTAAAATATTCAACTTACTTCTATCTAAGATTTTTTGATCTACTCCCTCCATCCAGAAAAAAGTGACTTCACTTTGTCTATATTTGTGTGTATCTAGACATATTTTAGTATATAAATATATTTGAATCTAGAAAAAGCCAAGTCAGTTATTTCTGGACGGAGGGAGTGGATGATTCTCTAATCTTAATAGTTAACTACATCATTGGAGAGGAGCCATCTGAATCTTCATCAAGGTAGGGGTAATCGTGAGAATTCCGAAAATTCTAGACAGGATTCGAACACCTATCGCTGGATGCGTTAGTGCTAAATTGTGGTGATAAAACTGTTTAGACGAATCAAAGCAAGAAAATGACGTTTGCTTAATTGATTTGGGACCTTTTGTTTTCTCAGTCCCTAAGGTCTTCAGGAGTGAGTGGTGTTTTGATTTTCTTGTTTATTACCGGCCTGTACATCTCGTCAATTGTATGCTAAACAAAAATCAATTAGAAGGACCGTGTTCTTGCCCAATACGTGTTGTAATTGGCCTTCTCTACACGTTTTTTTAGGGAGCCTTCTCTACACGTTTCAGATTGCGCGTAACCGATAGATCCTCTCTTTTTCCTTTTACTTGTACCGTGCGGACGTGCTCATGTAAATAGACTCGTACCGTGCCCACGTAGGTTGGTTATATGTCTAGATTTGTACGTGACAGTATTTACGTGAAACTTATAGGCTTTAAATCTTAACCATTAAAATTAAGATCAATGAAGCATATATTTTAAGATGATGTGGATCAACCACGTGGCTCGAAAAACATCCTTATATTACTTTTAGTATATAATAGAATAGAATAGATTGGTCATTGTTCAGCGTGGTGATGATATACATCTCACCGAGCGGCGCCAGCGGCGGTCACACGCACATGCTTATTAGTTAGCTACTCCCTCCGATCCATATTAAATGACTTTGATTTGTTAAAATTTGAATAAACCTATATACGAAATAGTGTCTAGATTTATTTAAATCTAGATAAATTTGAGTCAATTAATATGAGCCGGAAGAAGTAGCTTGATTTGGTCAAATTTGCGACCGTACGGAAATTTGTTGACACCGAGCGGCGCCTGCCGGGGGGGGAGGCACACATAGTGGTACCTGGGGATGTTCTACCCAGCACCTAGCGTGTGCTAATTAAGAATTAATTAAATGAGAGTAGTTGTTGAAAGAATAGAGAGGAATTTGGTTTCAGATCCTAGCGTCTAGGGCGCACCGTGATCAAGGTGAGCTGCATGTGTGCATGGGTATATCCTTGACACGATATATAGAGTGACATGAAAAACACGGACCTCCCGAACCTGAACTTTATCCCAGACCAAGTCAATATTAATTTCGATATGTTTGGTGCGCCGATACTGAATATGGGAGTCACCAAGAAAGGTAGAATAAGCTTTCCCACATGTATTGTTGTTGATGACTCGTGACTTCAGATGAAAGTGTCCTATTGAATGCACGGAAGCAAGATTGTTTACTGGTGGCATCTGTTGATGTATTCAGTCTACTGTTGAGACTGCAAGTGGTCGTTTCAACCGAATCGAAATTGCACTTCGATTCTGAAACAAATCTGGTTGTTGCATTTTCTCATTGTTGACTCGCCACACCTCAGATTTCTTCCTGCCCCACTGGACGCAGTTCCTGCCATTAGGTTACGAATTCAACAACTCCGCTTCCCATACTCAGCAACTAGAGGGTGCTAATTAATACTTAATTAATTAAATGAGAGAAGTTGTCAATTCCGTCACATGCAGCCAGGCACCACTCAGGTCTATTGGTGCCCCATTTCTGAAAGCTCTTAGAAAATAGGTTACTTCTGAGATTTATTTATTTTTCCAAAATTTTAAGTTTCTGGACCTTTAAGTTTTTCAGAAAAATTGTAATATTTAGGGGGTTGGTGATGTCTGTGATATTTCTCCAAACCATAGGGCAACACATTTAAAGGATCTATAATCGCTTGAAGATTGTTTTGGAATCACAGGGATCACTAGCTGAGAGGAAGAGAAAACCGGAATGGATCCAGGAGAATCCGAAGAAAGTTCGGAATGATCGAAAGAAGTTTTTGATCATGAGGAAATATTAAATTTGATTTTATACTAATTATTATAAGTAATCATTCAAAATATGATTTAAAAATGTTTTTTTGGGGCAAATCCTCCTTAATAGGACACTTCCCAAAAGGAAGGGCCCATATGGAGCAGCTGCCCATGGGCCGCGCACGGGGTGGGGGTGGGGCCCACCCAGCGGCTACCTTACTCCCCATGGCGCACCCCCACCTCCTTTTGTCCCACCTTGCCAGCTGGCAGATGGGAGTCCCTCCCCTTCTCTTATATAAAGAGGATCCAAGGGAGAGGGATACGACACCACTCCGGCACGCCATCGCGCAGCTAGATTCCGATTCTAGAAGGTCTACTTCCGTAGTCCCGGCTATATTATGGAGAACGGAGTCGTTGTTGAGAATCGGACATGTGCGAAACCACCGGGGTGCTGCCAGTTGTGGCACCTAGACGTCGTGCGAGGAGCAACGCGATCTTGAGGTCGTCTACGAGTATGACTAGATCATCCATGTTTCTCGTGAAACGTTAAACACTTTTGATCTACAAGTATATATCACCAAAGCCTCTCCTATTACTATATTAACTTATAGATAGATCTTAGCATTGGTGTTACGCTAGTTAGGATTTTTTTTTTGTTTTCTGCTGTGAACCAATTCACAAACATGGGTCCTCAATGTAAGAAAACCAGTCCAAATAAGCATGCCATCAATTTTTTTTAAAAAAATTATAAGCACGGGTAACTACCGTATCTTTGCTATAACTTTATTATGTTGAACTTAAAGAAGACGCGGGGTGAAGGAACATTTCCCTAGAACTTTACACAAGATCAGTATGGACATTAAAACAATTGAAGATAATTACGATCCAATGTATTCCAACCCTAACCACGATGCCATTTCTTGTGTGTGCATTAATATACTGCACCATATTTACTAAATATATTTCTATCTGGTACTAATTATCCTGATAGTTTGGTATATATATTTGACTAGGAATTCTCACTTTCGCGAATTCATGATTGGTGGATTGAATTCCTAAAATCAATTATGATTCATGTGAAATCAATCTTAGACTAATCATAGTAGAGAGTAACTAAAAATAGTAATATGCATATTTACTAATCTAAGTTACCACCTTCATAGTGGATAGTGTGATAATTGTATTAACATAGAAAGCCTCATTTATTATTTTATAGACTCATTTTGTATTGGAAAGTGTGATGTGATGATAACATATTATAAGTCTCAGTGATGGTAACCCATCGATACGGAGCAACATGTCCTTATCAATATATGGTATATTAGATGGTACTAATCGACTTGAAAGTCTGGTATGTAAAGTTGGCAGGGAAAATCTCACATTCACATCACATTTTCATGGATGGAATGCCTCATTTCAATAGTGATGCATATGCAAATAACGTTTTCTATAATAGAAGACTTTCTCATTTCTCTGTGTTGTTACAAATAAATATTATGTCATTGTCTTCTTCACAAAATAAAGAGATTGCTTTTACCCTTCCCGACTGCTTCAAGTTTTCATATTTCCCTAATTCTTCTTTCCTTCCTTAACAGAAATATGATGCTTTTTTTCTATTTTTCTTACAATCTAAGAGGAAAATCTCACATTCCAAGAACATGTTTAGTGAATGCACGTTTGCGAAAACTATATGCCGCAATGTTCATGTGTCTTTTAATCTAGAACCCCCAAAAAAGATTGCGAATTTATTTGGGAATTGGCTACATCGAGTAAAATAAGTTAGAAATGTTTCACATACGAGTGGGTGATTGTGCTCTACTCTGGGCTATATAGCATCCAAGAAATGATTTTTTTAACAGGGCATCAAATTGTTCCTTTATGCAACCATTTGGAAAATGTTGCACATGTCCACATATTCCTTCAATCGAAGGACCGTATGGTGGCTGTGGCTCAATATTCTCTTGACCACGCACTGAATCCATATGTTCCTTCAGACGAAGGATAGCTCTAATTGCCGCATTAGGCCAAATCTTCCCACTGGAAGCTACTATGAAGTACAACTAGGTCTTCTATACTTGATTGGGCCTAGAAGATCCCAACAAGCTCGATGACATAATTTTTTTTGCAAAAGCTCGGTGACATAATGATAGATCATTTGTGCTCCGAGAGAGCATCGTCTCAGCCACCACCTTTCAATGTGCCCCCACCCCTCCTAGTCCTTCACCTCACGCGAGACCTATGTAATCTGTCAAACTCCAAATATAGTTGGGTACTTACTATTTTAGATCATATTTATGGCGTAAAGGCACCGATTTCCGATATAATAAATCAATCAGCTTGATCAATGTGAAATTAATTAGGTTGGAGTATTCACATCTTATGAGGTTGGTTATTATTATATACTTACCATAATCGTACACAAGGACATGAAGTCAATGCTAAACGCAGTGATCTAACAACTTCCAACCATGAACACCACACTGGTTGTTGAGTGTGTATATATATGGTACTTCAACTTTTCTCGGGCAGTCGTAGAGATGTCATCAAGTTAGAACATTTTTCCATCATATTAAAATATGTGGCGAATATATAAAGAAGAAAGAAGTACCTATGTCCTTAACATAGGAAGATGTAAACTAAGTATGAGGGAATAGAAGACATTGGGAAGCAGAGATCCGTTGATATGTGGACCATATATCGAGTTATGTCGTTAACTACTATAGTGCCCAAACCCTTCATCAGGTCTTATGTATCCACACTAGTAATCAAGTTGTATTTGCTTCAGTCACGTTTTCTTCTGACTACATGCCGTCGACAAGGAATTCAACTATGCTCTTCCTCAACGATGACAATGAAACTCGCGGTGAACTTCTCGGTTGTCTCCTTCATCCATGTTCGACAGTCAATATTGCGCCATGTGTATGCATAGAACATCGTGAATTTTTAATTCCAGGCCTTCTTAGATCTATTAATTAATTGATCCTTTTCAATACCACTACAATAATAGCACTCCTTATGTCACCATGTACTATGCGTGGATCATCTCAAATTCTTTAATTTCTAGGCCAGCCTTAATCTGTTGGTTGTTTGTTCAGTTCTCTGCTGAAATGGCGATTCCACCTTGATCTTCTTCTGATGAACTTAAAAGGCGGCCCAATTTCATTATGTCAAGAGGCATGTTTTGAGGCATGTTAGTACTTTATTAGCCAGTTAATTAGAAACCTAGGTGTGACCAGCGCACAATTTGTCACGCAGACAAATGACACTCCCACATCCATGCACACTGATGATGGTCGCACACATAGTATATTTATCCTTGAGACGATACGGCAATGTCACTGCCTATCGGAAAATGCAGAGACAACCTAGATTAGTTAGCTGTGTATGTAGTTCCAATTGAACATAAATATATTTCATTTCATATTCATTCATGTGTGGTTTCATTCTGGACTATTCTTTATTTGTTTGGTTCTTTGAACTATTATTGTACTATTTGTGTGATGTTTGAGACATGAATAATTTGGATTAAATTTATGCTATATGAGGTTTAATTTCATTATTATGTGAGATATATGTTGAATTGCTAGTGTTAAATTTATGGTTCCGCTCAGGCTCGTGCCGGACAGATCCCACAAATGGGAACCTACAGTGCTCCGTATACTCGTTTTTACGGTTCCCGTTTAACAGGATATATTAGAGTTGCTCTTATGAGGTTGGTTATTATTAAATACTTATCTTAAACGTACATAAGGACATGAAGTCAATGCAAAACTTCCAACCACGAACACCACGCTGGTTGCTGAGTGTGTATATATGACACTTCATCTTTTCTCAAGCAGTCCCAGAGAGAGGTCATCAAGTTAGAACATTTTCCATCATATTCAAATATGTGGCGAATAAAGAAAAAAAGGAGTACCTAAGTCCTGAACATAGGAATACATAAATTAAGTATGAGGGAGTAAAAGACATCGGGAAGCAAAGATCCGTTGCTATGTGCACCATGCATCGAGTTCTGTCGTTAACTACTACAATGTCCAAACCCTCCATCGGCTCTGGTGCATCCACACCAGTAACCAAGTTGTCTTTGCTTCGGTCGTGTTTGCTTTCGACTACGCGCTGTCTTCAAGGGATTCAACTCTTGCTTGCCTTCCTCACAAATGGGGCCAGTCAGTCCGGTGGTGAATTCTTAATTCCAGGCCTGCTTAAATCTATTAAGTATATTTGGTCCTTTCTAGTACCACTACAATAATAGTAGTACTCCTTTTGTCATCATGTATGCATGGATCATCTCAAATTCTTTAATTTCTAGGCCAGCCTTAATCTGTCGTCGGTTGTTTGTTCAATTCTCCGCTGAAATGACGATTTCCACCTTGATATTCTTCTGATGAACTTAAAAGGCGGACCAATTTCATTACTATGTCAAGAGGCATCTTTTGAGACATGTTAGTACTTTATTAGCCAGTTCATTAGAAACCTAGGTGTGACCAGCGCACAAATTTGTCAAGCAGACAAATGACACTCCCACATCCATGCACACTGATGATGTTCGCACACATATATATTTCTTTCAACCCATATTAGTTGATTTAGATTTGTCTAGATTTGAGTGAATTTAGAAACTATTTAGATATAGGTTCATCCAAATCTAGACAAATTCGTAGCTTTTTTTTTTTGGAGGAAAGACAAATTCGTGGCTGGATTCCAAGTCTAGGCGAGCTCCGTGGCTGGATTTCAACGCAGCAAAAAAAAAAGGGCTGCCTCAGGGGGTTCACGGAACGATCAAGTCGTGACAGCCGACAGGGATATACAAGGAAACTTTAAGGTTCACGGAACGAAGGACCGATGAGAGTTGTGAAAACTATTCAAAGGGAATAAAATGGAGAAAATTACACAAATACGATCGTTTAGACTCGAATAAAAATGTTTGAACTCAAATACAACCATGAGTTATCTCTTCTTTCACTAGTGGAGAAGGCCACTCTAGTTCTGGTCCGTAAGGGCCTCTAGTCCCGGTTTTAAAACCGGGACTGGCCATGCGGGACTAGAGATCCAAGCAATAGTCCCGTCCCATTTATTACCCGAGACAAATGGTCCTTCACGTGGCCACAGCGGCGCGCGAGGTGCACTCCCATTTATTATGGTTGGTGTTACATGCCGTGACAAATGAATTCTTTGTCGCGGCAGTATTTTTTACCACGGCACAGAATTTATTTTATATTCGACTTATTTATTTCTTTTTATTGGTTCTATGCCGCGGAAGCATTTGGGTGTTTTCTCTGCCGTGGCCGATAATTTATTTTATATTTTTTTCATTTTCAAGATAGTTTCCTAATATTTCTATGCTACCACACCGTACACGTTTATGCATATATAAGATAACTTGTCTTACGACATTGAGCATACAAATATATATAATTTTGATAGTTATATGAAAATCACAATTACTGGGACTAGAGCCCATCTATTCGATTACATGGAGAAAATAACACAAATGCGATCGTTTAGACTCGAATAAAAATGTTTGAACTCAAATACAACCGTGAGTTATCACTTCTTTCACTAGCGAAGAAGGTCACTCTAGTCCCGGCCCATAAGGGCCTCTAGTCCCGGTTTTAAAACAAACCTGGACTGGTCATACAGGACTAGAGGCCCGAGCAATCCGGTGTATTTACCAGCTGGGACTAATGGTCCTTCACATGGCCACAGCAGTGCGCGCGGGGTGCACTCTCATTTGTTCCGGTTGATGTTACGGCCACGACAAATGAATTCTCTGTCGCAACAGCATTTTCAGCGCTTCCTCTACCGCGGCAGAGAATTCATTTTGTATTCGTATTTATTTCTTTTTTTTGGTTCTCTGCCGCGGAAGCATTTTGGGCGCTTTCTCTGCTGCTGGCAGAGAATTTATTTTGTATTCTTTTTATTTCATTTTAAAGATAGTTTCCTAATATTTCTATGCTACCATGCCGTACACGTTTCGTACATATATAACTTGTCTTACGACATTGAGCATACAAATATATACAATTTTGATAGTTATATGGAGATCACAATTATCGGGACTAGAGTCCGTCAGATTACATGGACAAAATAACACAAATGCGATCATTTAGACTCAAATTAAAATCTTTGAACTCAAATACAACCATGAGTTATCTATTCTTTGGTCCGACATGTCAGTATTTCCCGTTCTTCTTTGCCGGCATCAACTAGTTGACCTCTGTTTGTACCAGGTCTTCTTCTCTCTTACTCTATTCTTCATCAAAATTCCAGCTAATCTTTGGATCCTCTCCAAATCAGAGCTCGCCTAGACTCTGCTTGCTTCTCCTCCATGGCAGTTAGCCTCACACGCCCATAGTCGGGCCTCGCCATTGCCTCCGCCGTCCCAATCACCAGACCAAAGCTCGGCGTCTCTTATCCCCTAGATGGTTCCTCTATAATAGAAGATAGGGGCCTGTCAGGAGATCCGCACCAGCGATCGGCCTCGGTAGGTTGCATTCTGTCTCGCACCTCTGGCATGGTTGCCCTCACAGCGGAGTTCAATGACCACACTCTAATGGCCACCATGCTGGGGACACGTCCCGAAGTGTTGCCGACGTACTTGGTAGCGTCGTTAAGGTCTCGTTTTGGGATTAGGCGCAATATTGTGAAGGTTGAGTTATGCGCCACGCCCTTTGATTTCTTCATTAGGCTCGAGCACGGATCAAACTATGAGCGCGTTTTGCATTCTTCTTGTTCATTTGAGTGCTATGGATATAAATGAGCTTCGTGTGCCGGTATCATGCCTATTGGTGGGACGATCTCTTGGGCCTTCTACGTTTTTTTCTCAAAACTCAGCTTCGATAGCCTCACTCTGGATGCTTGAGAACCGGAGGCTCTCAAGCAAGTCGTCAACAACCTTGGCGGCGGGATGGTGGAGATTCTTCCACCGAACGGTTGATGGATCATCGATGTAGAGGTGTGGCTGAAAGATCTAGGTTCTGTCCCGAAGATGTACGAGGTGGAGATTACCAGCATGGCAAGACGATACCTTAACTAGAAGCACCCGATCATCATCCACCTGGAGTAGTTGCTGGATGCCATCCATGACATTCAGGACCTCAACGAGCCAAGCAAAAAATGTACTCATCGGCTAGAGTGTTGGCCTAGAAGGGTCGATGGCGCGGGACCACCACCATTTCATGAAGGTGCACACAGTTTCAGAGGTCAAACTGTGCCAGGTCAAGCATGTGGCTCTGATTTCTCTCGAGTTAAGATTGAGGTTTGGCGCAACTGAAGAATGTTGGGAGAAAGTAGCTAGATTGAATTGTGCATCTGAATCATTTGGATTGCACAAGCTTGTGATTGTACACTACAAGGAATGCGTTATTCTATGACCTTCTCATAGTGACCGTGGACAAAATCGTCATAGATTTATGACGATTTCGCACCAGATGGTCGTAAGCCGTTCGGGAGGTTCAAAACCTTAAAAAATTATGACGATTTTGCTTAGGAACGTCATATTTTCATTAGCTCAAATTGTAGGGGTTCGTAGCATGGAAAACAAAAAATTTCTACCGCATGCAAACAAACAAGCCAAGATCTATCTACTAGATTGTAGCAACAAGTCGATAGAGGAACTCACCCTCGAAGATTCCAAAGCGGTTAACGAGAGCAGATTCTCGTGGGTGATGTAGTCGTACTCTTGCCGATCTCAAGATCGCGTAGACGATCCTTCCGGCGCTGCGTTCCTGCAGTCGGTCACACGTTCGGTACTCAATGAAGACCTTCCTCTCCCTTGTTCCAGCAGGCAATGGAGGTTGTAGCACTCTCCTCGCAATTCCGGTAGCACGACGGCGTGGTACCGGAAGTAGAGGGGAGATCTCGCAGGGTTTCGCCTTAAGACGGAGCGAGTATGGTGGACTATGAGAGATGCCTTGGTGATCTAGGGTTTAGAGGGCACCAAGGGGAGAGTGTAGCCGGCGGCTAGGGTTTGGGGATAACCCCAACTCGCCGAGTTGGAGGTGCCCTAGGCGGCGGCACAAGGAGGTGGTGGCGCCGGCGACTTGGAGGAGAGGGCTAGGGTTTTGGGTGTGTTGGGTGTAGGAAAGAGGGGCAACCCTGCCCCTCCTTATATAGGTGGGAGGGCGCGGCTTGGGAGGAGGGAGTCCTCCCCCAAGTCGGCCTCCTTGGCCGGTGGGTGGAGGAAGAGGAACTCCTCCCCAAGTAGGTTTCCTACTCTCCCTCCACCAAGCAAACTTGCCGTTTGACTTTTTCAAATTGGCGTTTGACCTTCAAACTAGGATTTGATTTCTTCCTTTATTTTGCCCAGCCAAGTGACCTAGTACATGATGCAACCATTCCATATTGTCATGAAACATTCATGTACCCTTCCCCTCTGGAGTGCCGGACCTTCCGGACCCTTCTAGAACATTCGCGGTGAAAACACCGGAATCATTCCCCAACTCAGAAACATGACTTTCCTTATATAAATCTTATTCTCTGGACCATTCTGGATCTCCTCTTGATATCCCGGATCCCATCCGAGACTCCGAACAACATTCGGTCTCTTACTCATCATTCCATAACTACTCAACAACATCGAATCCTTAAGTGTGTCTCCCTACGGTTCGTGAATTATGCGGACATGATCGAGACACTTCTCCGATCAATAACCAATAGAGGAATCTGGAAATTCATATGGCTCCCACATATTTCTACGATTACTTTGTGATCGAATGAACCACTTACATACGATACCAATTTCCCTTTGTCTCACGATAGTTTACTTATCCGAGGTTTTGATCGTCGGTATCTCTGCATACCTAGTTCAACCTCGTTACTGATAAGTACTCTTTTCTCGTTCCCGTGGTATGTGATCCCTTGTGAGCCAGTCACATGCTTGCAAGCCAATTGGATGACATTCCACCGAGAGGGCCCAGGATATATCTATCTGTCATATGGATGGACAAATCCCACTCTTGATCCATGTTCCTCAACCCATACTTTCCGAACACTCAATGCCACCTTTACATCCACCTAATTACGGTGTGGTGTTTGATGTCATCAAAGCATCCTTCCGGTGATGGTGATTAGCATGATCTCATGGTCGAAGGAATTAGGTTACTATGTATCAGAAAGCTTATAGCAATTGAACTATTAAAATGACTTGATCTTTTATGCTACGCTTATCTATAGGAGTATGTCCATCATACCATTCTCCTAATGATATGACCTTATTATTAACAACATCTCAAATGTTCATGATCAAGAAACTATGATCATCTATTAATCAACAAGCTAGTATTATAAAGAGGCTTTACTAGGGACTCTAATTTAGTTTACAAATCACACAAGTATTAATGTTTCTGGTTAATACTGTTATAGCATGAATGTAAACATTTATCATAAACACAAAGATATAATAATAACTACATTTATTATTGCCTCTAGGGCATATCTCCAACAGTCTCCCACTTGCACTAGAGTCAAATAATCTAGATTACATGGTAATATACCAAACAGCCATGGCGGTTTGGTGCTGGTCATGTTTTGCCCTCGGGAGAGGTTTAGTCAACGGATCCGCCACATTCAGATATGTGTGTACTTTGCAAATCTTTATGTCACCATCTTGGACATGTTCTCGAATAGCGTGAAAACATAGCTTGATGTGCTTCAGCTTCTTGTGTGACCTTGGTTCTTGCGCATTGGCTATGGCGCCCATGTTATCACAGTAGATATACATTGGGTCCAGCGCACTTGGAACCACACCGAGCTCTGTAATGAACTCCTTCATCCATATCGCTTCTTGTGAAGCCTCCGAAGTAGCTATGTATTCCGATCCAGTTGAAGATCTCGCCACAACGCTTTGCTTTGGACTCCTCCAGCTAACTGCTGCACCATTCAAAGTAAATATGTATCCAGATTGAGATTTTGAATCATCCGGATCGGTGTTCCAACTAGCATCGGTGTAACCATTAACAACGAGCTATTCATCACATATATAAGAAATAAACATATCCTTAGTTCTTCTTAAGTACTTAAGGATGTTTTTGACCGCTATCCAATGATCCACTCCTGGATCACTTTGATATCTGCTAGTCAAACTAACAGCATATGCAATGTCGGGTCTCGTACATAGCATGGCATACATTAGAGATCCTATGGCTGAGGCATAGGGAGTCTTACTCATCCTTTCTCTATCTTCTGCCGTTGCTGGACTTTGAGTTTTACTCAAGATCATATTGGGCAACATGGGAAAGAACCCTTTCTTGCTTTCTTCCATTCCAAACCTCTTTAGAACTTTGTCCAAATATGTACTTTGCAACAATGATATTAGGCATCTCGATCTATCTCTATAAATCTTTATGACTAATATGTAAGCTACTTCGCCAAGATCTTTCATTGAAAAACTATTATTCAAATATTCGTTGACACTATTAAGAAGGTCTACATCATTCCCAATCAACAATATGTCATCTACATATAGTATTAAGAATGCTACAGAGCTCCCACTCACTTTCTTGTAAATACAAGCTTCTCCATAAGTTTGTATAAAACCAAAACTTTTGATTACCTTATCAAAATGTTGATTCCAACTTCGGGATGCTTGCTTCAATCCATATATGGACCGTTGAAGTTTGCATACCTTGTTAGCATCTTTAGGATCGACAAAACCTTTGGGTTGCATCATATGCAACTCTTCATCAATGTCTCGATTGAGGAACACCGTTTTGACATCCATCTGCCATATCTCATAATCATAATATGCAGCGATTGCTAACATAATCCTCATAGACTTTAGCTTCGCTACCGGTGAGAAAGTCTCATCGTAGTCAACTCCTTGAATTTGTCGAAACCCTTTTGCGACAAGTCGAGCTTTATAGACAGTAACATTACCATCAACATCTGTTTTCTTCTTGAAAATCCATTTCTTCTCGACAGCCTTCCGGCCATCCGGTAAGTCCACCAAAGTCCATACTTGGTTTTCGTACATGGATCCAATCTAGGCTCATCATCGCTTCCTCATATGTCGCAGGGTCATCGGTGTTATCCACCAACATGACATTCATAACGGGATCATGCCAATCAGGAGTGGTACGTGTTCTCGTTGACCTACGAGGTTCTGTAGCAACTTCAACCGAAGTTTCATGATCATCATCATTAGCTTCCTCTCTTATTGGTGTAGGCGCCACAGGAACTACTTCCGGTGTTGCGCTACTCGCAAGTTCGAGAGAAGGTTCAACAACCTCGTCGAGTTCTACTTTCCTTCCAGTCACTTCTTTCGAGAGAAATTCCTTCTCTAGAAAGGATCCATTCTTAGCAACGAAGATTTTGCCTTCGGATCTATGATAGAAGGTATACCCAATAGTTTCCTTCGGGTATCCTATGAAAAAGACGCATTTTTCCGCTTTGGGTTCAAGCTTGTCCGGCTGTAACTTCTTTACATAGGCTTCGCAACCCCAAACTTTAAGGAACGACAATTTAGGTTTCTTCCCAAACCATAATTCATACGGTGTCGTTTCAACAGATTTAGATGGTGCTCTATTTAAAGTGAATGCGGCTGTTTCTAATGCATAACCCCAAAATGATAGCGGTAAATCTGTAAGTGACATCATAGAACGAACCATATCTAAGACAGTTCGATTACGATGTTCGGACACACCATTATGTTGTGGTGTTCCCGGCGGTGTCAATTGTGAAAGAATTCCGCATTTCTTTAAATGCTCGCCAAACTCGTAACTTAGATATTCACCTCCACGATCAGAACGTAGAAATTTAATCTTGTTGTTACGTTGATTCTCTACCTCACTTTGAAATTTCTTAAACTTCTCGAAAGTTTCGGACTTATGTTTCATGAAATAGATATACCCATATCTACTCAAGTCATCCATGAAGGTAAGAACATAACGATAACCACCGCGTGATGCTACACTCATTGGGCCACACACATCGGTATGTATGATTTCCAATAAGTCCGTAGCTTGCTCCATCATCCCAGAAAATGGAGTCTTAGTCATTTTACCCATCAGACATGCTTCGCATCTTTCAAGTGATTCAAAATCAAGTGATTCAAGAAGTCCATCGGAATGGAGTTTCTTCATATGCTTCACTCCAATATGACCAAGACGACAGTGCCACATATAGGTCGAGTTATTGCTCAATTTCAAACGTTTAGCTTCAATGTTATTAATATGTGTATTTCCGCTATCGAGATTCAATAAGAATAGACCATCTATCAAAGGTGCATGTGCATAAAACATATTACTCATATAAATCGAACAACCATTATTCTCGGACTTAAACAAGTAACTGTCTCGCAACAAACATGATCCAGAAATAATGTTCATGCTCAACGCAGGCACCAAATAACAATTATTTAAGTATAAAACTAATCCCGATGATAGATGAAGAGGTAGCGTGCCGATCGCGATCACATCAACCTTTGATCCATTTTCAACGCGCATCATCACCTTGTTCTTTGCTAGCTTCCGTTTATTCTGCAGTACCTGTTTCGAGTTACAAATATGAGCAACCGAACCAGTATCAAATACCCAGGCACTACTACGAGTACTAGTGAGATACACATCAATAACATGTATATCGGATATACCTATCTTCTTGATGCTGCCGTTCTTCAAATCCGCCAAGTACTTTGGGAAACTCCGCTTCCAGTGACCTTCTCCCTTGCAGTAAAAGCACTCAGTATCAGGCTTTGGCCCAACCTTGGTCTTCTTCATCGGTGCGGTAACTTTCTTACCACCCTTCTTGAAGTTTCCCTTTTGCTTAGACTTGCCTTTCTTGAATTTGGTGGTCTTATTGACCAACAACACTTGATGCTCTTTCTTGATCTCCACTTCTGCATATTTCAACATGGAGAAGAGTTCTGGCAACGTCTTGTTCATGTTTTGCATATTGTAGTTCATCACAAAGTTCTTGTAACTTGGTGGTAGTGATTGGAGGACACGGTAAATCCCCAAAGCATTAGGAATCACTATACCCAAACTTTGGAGTTTGTTTGCGTGCCCGGACATCTTAAGCACATGCTTACTAACGGAGCTACCCTCTTTCATCTTGCAGTGAAAGATATTTTCAGAAGCCTCATAACTCTCAACTGCCGCGTGAGTCTCAAAAATAATTTTGAGTTCACGGACAATATCATATGGGTCTTGGTTCTCAAACCTTTTCTGAAGCTCCGATTCCAAACCATATAAGATAGCACACTGAACTGTAGAGTACTGATTCTTCCGAGTGAGGTAAAGATTCTTTACTTCATCGGTAGCAGTAGCTGCAGGTGGTTCACCCAGCGGTGCATCCAGCACATAGGTAAAATTACCAGCATTGAGGACAATCCTCAAATTGCGGAACCAATCCGCGAAGTTGCTTCCATTGTTTTTCAACTTTTTTTTTCTCTAGGAATGCATTAAAATTGATGGTAGGGGCCGCCATTGATTTACAACATATTTGCAATAGTTTAGACTAAGTTTATGACAAATTGAGTTCTAATTAATAGTTAAATTAATCTAGGTGAACTCCCACTCAAAACAATATCCCTCACATTGTTTTAGTGATCACACGAACCAAATCCACCACATCAAAAAGGATCATCACGAGAGTTAATGTAGCTTCAATGGCGAACAATCAACATGTTCATCATATCTACTATATGACTCATGCTTTACCTTTCGGTGATCCGTGTTCCGAGACCATGTATGTACATGCTAGGCTCGTCAAGATCAAACCTTAGCTTCCGCATGAGCAAATATGGCTTGCTCACGTTGTATACACCCGCAGAATCTAACACACCCGATCATCACGTAGTGCTTTAAAACAATGAGCTTTAGCAACGGTGCTTACTAAGGATGAACACTTTGGAACTTGAAATTTGTGTGCATGAGGGATCATCTTATAATGCCACCGTCATTAACTAAGCAATACAAGATGCATAAAGGATTAACATCACATGCAATTCATAATATGTGATATGATATGTCCTTTCTTCTTGTGCTTCCGATCTCCATCTTCAAGCACGAACATGATCTCCATCATCACCGATATAGCGTCAAGGTCAATGGCGCCGTTTCATGGTTGTCGTCCACCAGCTTCAACTATCACAACTACTTTGAATAGACACGCGGGTCTTAACGGAATTTAAAGACAACCATATGGCTCCTGCCGGTTGCCAACTTACAATAAGGAACATTGCATACATCAAATATAATCATAATCATGGTCATATCACATCACGTCACACCCCTGCAAAACAAAGTTAGACGCCTCTAATTTTCTTTGCATATTTTATGTGGTTTGGGGCTTTCAATAAATGTCGATCTAACTTTCGAACAAGAACCACAACGTTGATGTTTGAACTATCAAGTGCCTGTTGTAAATTGGATCTATACTATAATGGGAGAGACAGACACCCGCAAAGCCACTTATGCAATACAAGTTGCATGTTGAGCGTGGAGCAAGTCTCATGAACGATTTCATGTAAGGTTAGCCCGGGCCGCTTCATCCCATCATACCGCAAGTGCAAAGTACACAAAAATCAATTGATAATAAAAGCACCACCGCCCACAATGACCATTGTGTTCTACTCGTGCAACAGATCTACATATAGACACGGCTCTGATACCACTGTAGGGGTTCGTAGCATGCAAAACAAAAAATTTCTACCGCATGCAAACAAACAAGCCAAGATCTATCTACTAGATTGTAGCAACGAGTCGATAGAGGAACTCACCCTCGAAGATTCCAAAGTGGTTAACGAGAGCAGATTCTCGTGGGTGATGTAGTCGTACTCTTGCCGATCTCAAGATCGCGTAGATGATCCTTCCAGTGCTGCGTTCCGGCAACGCTTCCGCAGTCGGTCACACGTTCGGTACTCGATGAATACCTTCCTCTCCCTTGTTCCAGCAGGCAGCAGAGGTTGTAGCACTCTCCTCGCGATTCCGGTAGCATGACGGCGTGGTACCGGAAGTAGAGGGGAGATCTCGCAGGGCTTTGCCTTAAGCCGGAGCGAGTATGGTGGACTATGAGAGAGGCCTTGGTGATCTAGGGTTTAGAGGGCACCAAGGGGAGAGTGTAGCGGGCGGCTAGGGTTTGGGGATCATCCCAACTCGCCAAGTTGGAGGTTCCCTAGGCGGCAGCGGCACAAGGAGGTGGTGGCGCCGACGACTTGGAGGAGAGGGCTAGGGTTTTGGGTGTCTTGGGTGTGTTGGGTGTAGGGAAGAGGGGCAGACCTGCCCCTCCTTATATAGGTGGGAGGGCGCGGCTTGGGAGGAGGGAGTCCTACCCCAAGTAGGCCTCCTTGGCCGGCGGGTGGAGGAAGAGGAACTCCTCCCCAAGTAGGTTTCCTACTCTCCCTCCACCAAGCAAACTTGCCGTTTGACTTTTTCAAATTGGCGTTTGACTTTCAAACTAGGATTTGATTTCTTCCTTTATTTTGCCCACCCAAGTGACCTAGTACATGATGCAACCATTCCATATTGTCATGACACATTCATGTACCCTTACCCTCCGGAGTGCCGGACCTTCCAGACCCTTCTAGAACATTCCCGGTGAAAACACCGGAATCATTCCCCAACTCCGAAACAGGACTTCCCTTATATGAATCTTATTCTCCGGACCATTCCGGATCTCCTCGTGATATCCCGGATCCCATCTGAGACTCCGAACAACATTCGGTCTCTTACTCATCATTCCATAACTACTCAACAACATCAAATCCTTAAGTGTGTCTCCCTACGGTTCATAAATTATGCGGACATGATCGAGACACTTATCCGATCAATAACCAATAGAGGAATCTGGAAATTCATATGGCTCCCACATATTTCTATGATTACTTTGCGATGGAATGAACCACTTACATACGATACCAATTTCCCTTTGTCTCAAGATAGTTTACTTATCCGAGGTTTTGATCATCGGTATCTCTGCATACCTAGTTCAACCTCGTTACTGATAAGTACTCTTTTCTCGTTCCCGTGGTATGTGATCCCTTGTGAGCCAGTCACATGCTTGTAAGCCAATTGGATGACATTCCACCGAGAGGGCCTAGAGTATATCTATCCGTCATATGGATGGACAAATCCCACTCTTGATTCATGTTCCTCAACCCATACTTTCCGAACACTCAATGCCACCTTTATAGCCACCCAGTTATGGTGTGGTGTTTGATGTCATCAAAGAATCCTTCCGGTGACGGTGATTAGCATGATCTCATGGTCGAAGGAATTAGGTTACTATGTATCAGAAAGCTTATAGCAATTGAACTATTAAAATGACTTGATCTTTTATGCTACGCTTATCTATAGGAGTATGTACATCGTACCATTCTCCTAATGATATGACCTTATTATTAATAACATCTCAAATGTTCATGATCAAGAAACTATGATCATCTATTAATCAACAAGCTAGTATTATAAAGAGGCTTTACTAGGGACTCTAATTTAGTTTACAAATCACATAAGTATTAATGTTTCTGATTAATACTGTTATAGCATGAATGTAAACATTTATCATAAACACAAAGATATAATAATAACTACATTTATTATTGCCTCTAGGGCATATCTCCAACACAAATCGTGATAATCTGACGGACGTAGCCTACGACATTATTTTTACCTCAGTACGACGATTTAAAATCGTCATGATGTCCAAATTAAGATAAGTTGAAACTTGTAGTCGACCATGTCAGCAATTACGCCTATGTGTCATGTATATGTGTCAATTTTTTACTACGTGTCATATCCTTGTGTTAATATCTACCTGTCTATGTGTCAGTTTTTTACTGTGTGGCGCTATTTAAATCTAATAGACTCATAGTTACTCAAACTGACAAGTGGGACCAAATTATAACAACCAGAACCCGCCAAAACCGCCGTAGATTATTTGCAAAAAAGAAGCTATCTAGAGATTCGAATCCCAAACCTCCCAACCAAACCTACAACAGCTTACGACTACACCAACCAATCTTTCCTGTCATACTACCACAACGACACCATATATATATTTGATTGATGCGCCTAGGCTGATTTCACTTCCATGATGGGCCTCGGTGGGAAGGGCGTGGTTGGTGATGGGTTCAGTGGGAAGGGAGTTGGCCGCGATGGGCCTTGGTGGGAAGCGGAAGATTAGGGCCCAGCTAGCTCGCATGTTCAGTTTTTTTGTTTTCTTTGATTCTTTTGTAACTTTTTCATAATAAGTCAAAAATAATTGTTTTTTGTTTCTAAATTTTTATAAAATTCAGTAGAACATCTTAGGGTATTAATTATAAATACTTTGATAAATTAAAAATAATAGATTTACTAATTCCACATTAGTCCATAGTAGGGACAATACCATAATTCAAAATATGAGTTTGAAACTAGGGAGTGACCGTTCTCGTCTAGGGATTGAATCTTATTAAAAAGTTTTGATGGATCTCTGAAGAAACATGATATTGTGAGTCTAAAACTCATTTTTTCAAAAAATAATGGGCATCAGATCATGTACCTATAGTTCAAATCGGACCCACTTCCTACCGATTTGGCAGGAATTTGTCTTTTTCGCCATGGGTGGACGGAAAGGTTTGAGATACCCCGGTTGGTACATTTGTCTATGTAAGGTGGCATATTTTTTAATGGGATGGTAGCATTTTGAAACTTTCATTTGGTGGTTGCTTCACAAAACTGCCCGTTTTTGCGCTCGGAAAATGGAAAATGGGTTTTTTTTGCGACGAAAAGGAAAACTTCCTCCTGCAATATTGTTCTCCATCCTATGATACATATGGGTGCACAATATGATACATATTGGTCGTTTGGCCCGAAAGCCATGAAACCTCGAACATGATAGGTCATTTCTAAGAAGTTTTTTTTGCGAAACTTACATTGTTTGGACCGTTTTGAAGGGATTATTCATTTTCCGAGTGCAAAAATGAGGTGTTTTGTGAACCGACTAATCAGAAGACAACAAACCGCCTCCCACGGATCGTCCTCAGGGGCATGATTTAGACCGTCCAGTTTCAATCCAACGCTTGTCAGCTCACCCGAAGAAGCACACCTACTCCCCAGTGTCCACCGCACCAACTTGGGAGTTGGGATCCGGAGATGGACGCGCCCCACCCGTCCTTTTCCCTGCACTGCCAAACTAACCCTAACTCAGATCTCCTCATCCCCCGCCGCCCGCCGCCACCCACCCTCCTCTCTCCGATCCAATCCTCCACCGCATCCCCAACATGGCCGCTGCCTTGTCTGATTTGGAGAGAAAGGATGTGCTAGCCTTCTTCGAGGAGGGTGCCCATCCAGAGCTCGGCAAAGGAGCGGCCCTACCCTCTGTCTGTATGGCGAGGTGCTCGATGATGGAGGCGTCCCGCTTCTGCCCCACTCGTAGTGTTGCACGGCACCACGTAGCCGAAGGCGCCCTCGACGATGTGGCGCTTCCCCAGGCTCACCGCCAGATCAAATTGACCTGCTCATCGCACCCTCCCCGCCTCTTCGTCGACCTGCTCATCTCCTCTTCATCATTAACCTGCTCATCGCCTCTTCGTCGTCGACCTGCTCCCCGCCTCTTCGTCGACCTTCTCATCGCACGCTCCGCTCTAGATCTTCCAGAGAGGTATGGTCTCCTCTAACCAACAAACTACCCAGATCGAATCCACCTTCACTTGCTGATGTTGTACTGGCTCGGCGGATCAAGTTCGAGATGTTTCAGCACAAAATATTCGTGCTTCGTTCTGATTTGGATTTGGTTTGTGGATGGCAGTTCGCACACGCCAAGACCGATCCCGACGTCCTATGCCACCTCCACTGCTGCATCACCTCACGCGCGACAACACCAGATCGACCTGCTCATCACCCCTGCTACCCCACTTCTTCATGATATCTATGGTGCAGGTAAGTCCCCGACTCCCCCTTTCTTTTTGACTGCCTGCATATCCTACTAGTTTGTTAATTCTACATTGTTGTACTCTTGATCTTGACTTGGATACACGCAACATTTGTAATCCCGATGTTGACTTGGTTTCCAATAAAACTAGAGTGTGGGGATCATGTCCTTAGCCTTTCTTTGTTTGATGGCAACATTTAGGTGATGCTTTTACTTTCAACAACTAAACTATGGCCTGCTGCTGGTATTCACAATTTGGCACAAATACTGCATACTTGTGTTGTATACGCCATACTTGTAGATAACCTAACGTTAACTACTAAGTGATAGTGTTGGACAAGGGAACCATGTAATGCCATTATACTCAAGTTATCTGTGCAGTGTGGTATTATTTTCTGTTGTTTCTGCTTGATAATGTGGTACTAAAACATCATGGTAATGTCTCCTATTTTTCTATGTACTACCTTTAGCTTTCTTATAAAATCATCTGACAGTGACTGCTAGTGTGATTGTAGTCAAATGACAGTACAATGTTGCTTCATTTATTTTGCATATTCTGTTTCACTCTCCCTGAACATTATATGATAGTATCTCCAGTAGTGTTGATGTAAATATCTAAGAGATAACATCGTAGTGCTATTTTAGAGAATTAGGAGTATGAAGGTTTAGTATGAAATGTTATTCCTTTGCATAGTGCTAGTTAACACATCATTGAATGGAGTTTTCTACATGAAAGTATCCTTCTTACTTTTGCTACAAAGATATCATGTTATTTTCTAATCTTAATGTGTATGTTCTTATGTGAACATGCAACAAGAAATAGACAAAACTTCTTCCTATTTGAGCATACAGGCTTGACAAGGCAATGATGTCTCTAGTGTGCGATTCCTGATTTTTACTTTATAGTCTTTTTCTTATAAGATGTGTATTGGTTGTGGCAACCAATTGGACAATGTATTTTGCTTCTTTATGGTTGTATGTAGAGCTAGCTGCCCTCCCGATACCCCTTGCGATACCCCTCCCTCCCGCGGCGCGCCCCAGGGCGCCGCCGGGGGGCCCCTTTCGCCGCCGCCAAAGCTCTCCTCCCCATCTCCTGTCTCCCTTCCACCGCTGCCGCCGGTGTGGCCGCGGTGGCGGTGGCCCCTGGTGCCGAAGGCGCTAAGGGAGGAGGGTGGCGAGGACTTCGTCGGGCTACTGGGGCGGCACCATCGGATGTGCTCGGGCGCGGTGGTCGGATGGCGATCTGGACCAGGCGGCGGCCATTGCCGTCCTTGGATCATCCTCTCGGGCGGAGGAGGCTGGTCGTGGATCTCGATTCCCTTCTAGATCCGGTGCTTCTGGCCTCGGTCAGTAGCGGCACGGTTGGGAACCGATCGGCGGTGTGGGGATCGCTGTGTCGGATCTAATAAAGGTGGTTGTCCTTTGATTTCCTTCACACGAAGACGAAGATCTGCTTGATGTCTGCCCTCTTTGATCTGGTCTAGAGAGGCGGGTTCTGGAAGGCTCTGCCGGCGAACTCCCATGGGCGTCTCATGCCTGGAGATTGCTGGATCGGAAGGTATTCGGTCGCGCGCACCTTGTTTTTCTGGCCGTTTGGTTTCAGCGGGAGCGTTGCGAAGCTCTGTTGTTTGTTCCCACCTAGTGCCATATAGAGCCATGGTGATGTCAGATGCGGAGAAGGTCAGAAAAGCGGAAATTTGAGGGTAGCAATGGAGATTTTTGTTCTTGTGGCGACAGGAGATCTGGCTGCGTGATCTGGGACTCGTTGAAGCGACTGTTGGTGCGGGAAGACAACACAGGGGAGTTCCTAGTCTTATCTTACAGGATGAAAATCCAAGGTCTGGCCTTAGCTGGTTTTGCCTGGCAATGACCTTGTTGAAGGCATTGTTTTGTGAGTAAGGACTTTCTTCAGGGTGAAAACCTATGACCATTGGTCGGGCAACGACGGCGCTTGGGCACTGTTTCCTTCTTGAAGGTGTTGTTATTGGAGTGGAGGATTACTGGTGTTGTTCTGATGGTGTTACTGTCGTTTCTTTAAGGATTAGTTCTCTGTAGCGGGACTTTTCTTTTTTGTAATTTCTCTTTCTTTTTTCTGAGCTGTGTGCATCCGTAGAGCCACTAGGGCATGCGTTGTTGCAGAGGCTGGGTGTAATTGGTGTCCTTGTGATATTAATATATACTCTTTTCCAAAAAAATGTAGAGCTAGTTGATGTAGGCTACACTGTTTTGCTCCTATTATAAATTATTATACATTGACATGACCTTGTGTTAACTTTTGTGTAGTGACCGGACGAGTCCCGCAGTTGATGGCTTCTGTACCCTGGGCGGCTGTCCTGCTGCTCACCCTCGTGGCTTCTGGTTGGTGGCGGCGCACCACAAGTAGCCTATGATGGTTTAGCATCGGCTGTGATAACCCTCTAGTGAGTTACGATTTCCATCTCCTCTATGTGCTCTATCTGTTGCGTCTCCCAAGCATCATGTGTGTTTGTAACATGTAAAATATATAGAAAAGCTAGCCAAATTGCTTCAGAAATTATGCTAGAGGCTGTTGAGCTCATGTTAAAGTCAATGCAATTTATGTTTGAGAACCATTGGTCAATTTGTTTCATGCTTCTGCTGGAGGTTCATAGCATTAGTTTGATATGCACATTGTTCCTTGGCTGGTATGTTTTCTTCTCGTCGAACATACTTGGATCTCTGTAGCTATGTTGTCTTCTGCCACAATCGATGAATTATGTCCATTAGGTCGTTAAAGGCTTCTGTTTTGAGTTGATAGAATAAAGCATGGACTGGATGCTCGAATTTGATATCTTTGGTCCCTCTTTTGTGCATTATCAATGTTAATTACTATTGCCTAATATTTGTTTGTTTATTTCTAGGACAAATGTAACACCAACATTGCAAGAAAGAATGTCCTTCGGAGGAAGTTACATGCTGTCAGCTTGCTGGAGATACTTTTACTCGATGTAGAGACATGGGAGATACATTTATGTAATAATATTGTTTTGTGTGAACCTGTGAACCTGTCTCTGTCATGGTTCATTGTATCAACCTATGAACCTGTTTCATTATACCTGTGAACCTGTCTTGTAATTCAAATGTAGTCATATATATTCTGTTATTTAGATTCTATCAATCTGTGAAACTATTTCATTGCATATTTATTGGAAAAACTACCTTATTTAATATAGTGTTTGATCTATATAATTGGGCAACTGAACCTAAAGAGGCCATGGCCCAAATAGTATTGCACTATTAAAAAGACACATCTCTATTTTATACTGGACCAAATAATACTTTTGTAATAAGGCCACGGCCCACAAAATTCTGGATAAAGAAGGTTGAAAATAGAAAAACCATGGACGTACAAAATACAAAGGCCTTCAATAATCGATACTAAAAAGGCCATGGTCTAGAAGAATAAAGACTGAATTAATGGGCTTGGCCCATGTAAACAACCAGAATGGATCGGGCTAAATTCACACTACGCCGATTTTATTTCGTCATAATTTTGCCACGTAGGATTAGCCATGTAGGATCTGAGCTGGCCTGGCTAGATGGCCTATGATGTTATGACGATCCAATATCATCATAGAATATTATGACGATTTTACCAAAATCATCGTTATAGTTCATTTGCGATGCCCAGCTTTCGACGATCTCAAAATCGTCATAAACAAACTACTATGACGATTCCGTGACGAAAATGAAGGATCATATATAACCAGATTCCTTGTAGTGGTAATGCTTGGAATTATTATGCATTGGTTGACTATAATGTAATGCAGTATGTGTGTGCACTGAATTTGTAATGAACATCCTCTGAGTTGTGCTTAAAAGGCTGTATGAATTTCTTTTGAATTTTCCAGGAATAATGCAATGAATTTTCATTTGATTAGTACTAGAAGGTTGTAACTAATGTGCGGATAATGCGCTTTATTTGCACTGTCAGTGCACTGAGTATGCAATCAGCTGTGTTTGTAATGGTGTATAAATTTGTACAAAATATGCAACATTATACATCTCAAAATCATGTACATGTTGGCTGAATTTCGACCGGTTTTTTCAGTATGCACTAACTTTTACAGTTGACTAAATTTAGTTGCGAGTACTCATTTGAATAAACAAGAGACTTGATAATATTTGGTTGCTTCATTATTGACCCTACCAAAGTATATGATGGTCGCATAAAATTAAGCTAAACATCTTAGAAATTTTTGAGCTACGCTTTCTCCTTGCCTCTACAAAAAGTATTCTTTAGAGTTAGCCTAAACTAACTAGACTGTTTTAAATGCAGAAACTATAGCAGACATCCAGATGAAAGTTGGTGATCTAATTCCCTGAAAGGTACAAAAGTTCATTGATCAATCAACAACAATTAAATGATTATGTTGCCGCCAAACTTCAACAGATTTGTATTCTTCATGCACGTCATAGGCGGTTTCGACAGAGGCGCCCGCGCAAAAGCTGCCGGTTCATCATGGATAGCCGCGTCGCTGCAACATTTTCTTTGAACGTGAACTCCGACATCCTCCATCCAAATCACAGGTACCAGTTCGAAACATGAAGATCGGATCCAAGTTGTTCGTTTCCTACGCGTTATGCAAATTAAGTACTTTTACCCTGTGATAGTTCGATAGGGTGTTGGGATGGCTATAAAAACAGACGCGTCTAATCATCCATCCTTATATATTGCGACGTGTTATGGAGTTGTTCTTTGTTCGTGTGTTGCCCACGCTGCAACTTTGCCTCATATATAGACTGATAACATGTACAATCTCTCTATCCATCAATTTATCGATAAGTGGTACGCCTAACAATAACGGCTGATGGACTTTGATCATGTAAAAAGAGGATCTGCGTAACCACGATAACATACAGCATTTCGCCTCACAGCCGTGCGCCGAAGACGCGGAGAGAAGTCTAGTTGTACATAGTACATAGCCAAAAAAAATCTGCATTCTTCGAGATGTTGTCCTCGGACCCAAAAATCATCGCGGAGTTGTAGTCACACCAACCATGTAAATTACTTCTACTAACAATTTACAAGATCTCGGGACATAATAAAGTCACGGACCCAATTAACCACCTTACACTAGTTGTATATATATTTTCCCACCTCCACCGAAGTAGTAGCAGACTAGACGACCTACAAGTCCAGATCGTCATACACACGTTTTTGTTGCAGACAAGAGAATTATTGCTAACCTTGAGACAGCCGGGAATCATGGTTGAAAAAGAGATAAATATAGAGCTATGGATTGCATTAGGGAATATGAGATTTTGGGAAAGAGATGATTGTTGCCACCCGGAGTTTGGACCGACAAATTTGGGATTCTAGATCTGCTGTAGTACCTCCGTTGATGGAAAAACGTGGCAAGCCATGCCCGCTGTAACACAGACGAATCTTGACGTGTCTCAAAGCCCTGCACACTAGATGTTCTGGTGTGCATCGCCCAAGGGTGGTGACACGCATAGCTTTGGTTAACAACTCTGGTCGGGCCCTGAAATCTAGTTTGGTTCAAGTTAAAGAATTGTGATAGGTGGCGACGAGTCACTTTAGGTTTGGGTTTGTCATTCATATCTTCGTTTTCTTCGATGGCCCGTCTACGGAGCAGCGATATAGCAACACATTTTGAACACCTCTTTATGCCGAAGAGAGATGGATAATATTAGATGTATATTTGTATATTGTATGTCCACCACTTGTTAGGGGATTTTTCTGTATATTTTCACCTGTACATGTACTATATATTGTGGCCTTTGGCCCTAGAGGAATACAAGTTGTCTATTCCTAACATGGTATCAGAGCTATGTTAGCCTTTTTTCGCAACTTCGTCGCTATAGCCGCCACCGTCCCTGCCGCCGACGGCTTGTCGTCATCGCCGCCGCTTCTCCTCCGCCGTGGGCTGTGCCGCCCGCCTGGTCTGCCCGCCGCCCCGGCCGGTCGCCGCCGCCGCTCCTCCTCCGTCGAGGGCTGCTGCCGCCCGCCTGGCCCGCCCGCCGCCCCGCCCCGCACCGCCTCTGATCTGCTGCCGGCCACGCCCCGCCTCGGATCTGCCGCCAGCCGCGCCCCGCCGGTCTTCCTCCGCCGCCGGTCTTCCTCAGCCGGCCTCCCGTCGCCGTGCCTCCCGCCGGCCCCCTGTTTCTCGATCGGGATCAAGTGATCCATCCGGCTGCAGTTCCGATCGGATCTGAGAACGAGAGTTAAACAAAAAGTGTGAGAGAGATGTCTTCTGCATCGGGCTATGTTGCGATTCCTCGCTGCCTGGTGATCTTCGATGTTGTGAATTATCCTGATTTCGCTGCCTTTATGTGCGTTCACATGCGCGGTCTACGTCTTTGGGGTGTGCTCTCCGGCGAGGTCTCCTGTCCGCCGTGCCCCTGCTCCTGTGGCTCCTCTTCCGCCGACGCCGATTGTTCTCGGTGCTGATGCTTCTCAGGAAGCCAAGGATGCTGCTCAGAGTGCCGATGATAGTGCTATTGCTGCTTATGAGCTGAAGTTCAAACAGTACTCTGCTGATGTCGAGACCTATCGCCACGATCTGACCGCCTACACTCAGTGGGTCGATGAGGATGCTCGTGCTGTTGCTGTTCTCACCTTCTGTGTTCTTCCCCAGTTTGTTGCTGAGTTCATGAGTCTCCCTACTGTTGCCTCTCACTGGGCACATCTTCGTCAGCGCTATCAGCCATCTGGGGATGCTCTTTACCTATCCGTAGTTCGTCAGGAGCATGCTCTTCAGCAGGGTGATTCCACTATTGATGATTTCTATATTTGGAGTGCTGTTATCTGGCATCAGCTTGATTCTCTCCGTACCGCTGTTTGTGGCACATGCCCGTGCTGCTAGATTGTGTGCTCGGATTTGGAGTTCCACCGCATATATGAGTTTCTGTCTCGGCTCCGCCGTGTTCAGTTGAATGCTCGTGGTCGTGTTCCGCTCTCTGAGGTGTTGTCTAAACTTCGGGCTGAGGAGACTCGTCTCCGTGGTGCTGGTCTTCTTGCGGTTCCGTCTGTGCTTGCTACTCGTAGTCCTCCTCTGCCGTCTGCTCCCTCGACTCAGCTGCGGTCCTCTGTGCCACCGCTGATATTATCCACTCCTCTAGGTCAGGGTTAGAGTCAGCACTAGCAGTCTCAGGGTCAGATTCACCAGCAGGCTCGTGGTCAGGGTCGCTGTGGTTCTCTTCGTCATTGCACTTACTATAGCAGGGATGGCCACACTTGGGACAACTGTTATACACGGGACCCCAGTTTACGTCAGCAGGACCAGGCTCGTGGGCAGTCGGCTCCTTCCGGATCTTCAGCAGTTGCTCTCTCTGATCAGGACATTATCATGAGTCTTCGCGGTCTGCTTGCTGCTACAGGCTCTTCTTCGACGGGCACTGCTGGTTCTGTGACCGATTCTTCAGGCACCGCGCGACCACCACCCTCTACACAGTCAGGTACGTCCCCGTGGTATCTGGATTCTGGAGCTTCTTTTCATACTCTGAGTCTTCTCTTCTGCCCGCTATTCGTTCTCTCCCTTCTCCTGTCCGTGTTCTCACGGCCGATGGTACCTCTCTTCCTGTTTCTAGTCGGGGCACCCTTTCCACTTCTTATTTTTCTGTTCCTGATATTTCTCATGTTCCTCGTCTTAAGATGAATCTGTTCTCTGCTAGCCAGCTTACTGACTCTGGTTGTCGCGTCATTCTTGATGCTGATTCTTGTGTTGTCTAGGATCGTCGCACATAGGCCCTGGTTGGAGCTAGCCCTCGCAGCCGTGACTCTTCAGGACTTTGGGAGTTAGACCGGCTTCGTGTTCCTTCCGCTGTCACTTCATCTGCCAGGTCTTCTCCGGTCGTCGCCTCTTCTACCAGCTCTTTTCAGCAGTGGCATCATCGTCTTGGTCACCTTTGTGACTCTCGCATGTCGTCATTAGTTCATCGTGGTCTTCTAGGGTCTGTCTCAGGAGATGGGTCCTTACATTGTTAGGGCTGTAGGTTGGGAAAACAGATTCAACTTCTCTATCCTACTAGCGCGTATGTATCTCAGCTACCTTTTGATTTAGTTCATTCTGATGTTTGGGGTCCGTCTCCTTTCGCTTCTAAATGGGGCCATCGCTACTATATTTTATTCATAGATGATTTTTCTCGGTACACTTGGTTGTATTTTATGCGCTCTCGCAGTGAAGTGCTCTCCATATATCAGCGCTTTGCGGCCATGTTCCGTACTCAATATTCTACACCCATTCGTCTATTTCGTGTGTCGTGGTATTGCCGACGAGTACGCCATGGAGGGGTCCTCACAGTGTGTGTTTAGAGACGTGGGGGAAGGCGGATGGTTGACGGGTATGAGGTAACACAGCTTACCCAGGTTCAGATCCCACGACGGTGGCGGAATCCTACTCCTGCTATAAATCACTATAAGGGCAATACGCCGAGTTATAGAGATAGGTTCGCTGTGCGAGGTGAATAGAAAGTCTAAGTTATCGTGCCCTAAAGGCTCCCATAGGCCCGACTTATATAGTCGCCAGGTCCTAGGGTTACAGGGAAAAGTCCTAGCCGGACAGGTTACAGAGTCCTACACCGTCTATTACTAGTATTGTGTATCTTGCACTCCAAGGCTCCGGGTACGTCGGTGACTCCAACCGTAGCCTTCCTTTATCCGGCATGGGCCTCCCTTCTGGATCCATCTAACTGGGCCGCCCAGTAGGCCATAGGTCATGCTACCAACTGTGGGCCACCCAGGTTATCCGGATAGGAGACATGCTATGAGGATACCCATATAACATATCCCCAACAGTAGACCCCGGAGAACTCCGAGATCTTGCGCCGTCTTGCCTCTTCGTGTGGAATGTTCCATCTAGATGAATGTCGGCAAATCGTCAAGCAACATCTTGTAGTCCTCCCAAAGAACTCTGCAAGGTTTTCTCCGTCTTCAACACGTAAGTCGGAGAAATGCTGAATCTTCCATCGTACTCTTCTGTAGCCGGACTGGATCCGTCCATGCCGGAATCTTCTGATGTGACGCCTCGTAACTCACACATGCAGAGAACACAATCATGTCCGATTTTCCCATGCGAGCGATACAAACCGTTGGCGGAGACGGTTGGAGACATGGCAAAATTTCCGCGCACGTTCGCAAACACGTCGTCTACGCGGCAACCGTCTGATCAAGCTGCACGAATCTTGATGCTAGAGATGATAAATAGTAACCGCGGTGGAATTTCTACCTTTTACCTCATTCTCTCCTCACATCATCTTCTTCCTCCAGCGCTGGCCTCCTCGAGCTCTCCGCGCAAAACTCGCGAAAAACCCTAGCCTCAATCCGCACCAGTCACCTCCATACTCACTCCATGGCTAGCAGCAGCACTTCCCCTTCCATGGCGGCGCCGAGCGAAGTCGCGGTGAAGCTGGCGAGCTCTGTCGTCGTGCCCCCAGAGGGCTTGGTCATCCCCGCCTCCGTGGTAATTGAGTGCATCGGCGGCGACCATAATCTTGCGGCGCTGGAGCCGTTGGAGGAGGAACTGGATTCACACAAGGGCGACTGGCACGGCTCAGACATCACCAACCGTGATATCCAGGAGCTGATCGCCGAGGGATACCTCCCTGCGACGGAGGGGCTCGCCTGGCGGGCGGTGCCGACCGGCAAGGTGACACCTTCTCCCCAAGCCGGACAAAAGGTGTACCTCAAAGCCCAACTGGTACGCGGCGTCTCCCTGCCCATCTCCAATTTCTTCCTCTCCGTCTTAAACCACTACAGAGTCCAGCCCCAAAACCTTTCTCCCAACAGTATCTTAGCGCTTAGCAACTACGCGGCGCTCTGCGAGGGTTACTTAGGGATAAATCCTAGGCTAGACCTTTTCGTGTACTTCTTCACCGTCAAGCGTGAAGCCGGAGCTAGTAAGGAAGAACTTAGGAATTGCGGCACCATAAGCTTCAAGATCCGTCCTGGCCGGCGGTTCCCCGACATCGTCGGTCATGAGTCCTGCAAAAACTGGTAGCGTACTTACTTCTACGGCCCAGATATCCTTCTGGCCGGCCGACAAGTAACGTACCCGGACTTCGTTGACGGAGCTGCCGCTGAAGCCTCGTCATGGAGATCCCAGGCCTCCCTTCCCTCCGACCTCGATGCTTCCCGCGCCATAAGGCGGATAGAATGGTTCGTAGAGACGGGTTTGACCGGCTTGGATCTATCCATGTGCTGGTTCATCAGGCGAATCCAACCTCCGCAGCACCGCGTGAAGCTCATGCACGAGTATACCAGCGATAGAAGGGATAGCCTCCACATCTCCGTGGACAACTTCTCGAGTGACTCCGTCAAGCTCCTCCTTAAGGACATCGTCAAGGTGAAGGACAAGAAGCGTGGCTTCAGCATCACCTACGACATGTTCGTAGACGGCAAGTGCCCAAAGGTAGTTTTTTAATTTCCGTGTACGACATGTACTCCAGTTCTTCCGTCTTGCAAATGTCATCTCATCTAACACGGTGGTTCTTCACCTTACAGCTTAGCAACATATATGAGGACAGCATGGCTCCTCAAATCTATGATCCAAGGATGAAGGAAGTCACCATCGTGTCCGACGACGATGCTCCGTTGGCACGAAAGTGGAAGAGCTCCACCTCAGAATCTGCCGACGGAGGCAAGAAGAAGAAGACGGAGGGTGGAGCCTCCAAGAAGACTACCGCCGCCCTGGAGGCGGAAAAGAGAAAAGTTACCGGGATCCCCTTTGCCAAAGCACCCCCACTTGTGTAAGCTTCTTTATTTCCGACATTGTCTTATTATCTATCTTGCTCCTGTACTTATGCATTTTGCACGTTTCAGGAAGAAAGCCACGACCAGCCTGAAGAAGACCTCCAAATTGGGGGCTTTTAGAACCATTAAGGACATGCTGCATCGCGACGCATCTCCAGCCATCGCCCCTGCCACTCCCTCCGTCAAGACCTCGTCTCCCCGACAAGTGTAGGGGTTCGTAGCATGGAAAACAAAAATTTTCTATCGCATACAAACAAACAAGCCAAGATCTATCTACTAGATAGTAGCAACGAGTCGATGGTATAACTTACCCTCGAAGATTCCAAAGCGTTTAACGAGAGCGGATTCTCGTGGGTGATGTAGTCGTACTCTTTCCGATCTCAAGATCGTGTAGACGATCCTTCCGGCGCCACGTACCGGCAGCGCTCCCGTAGTCGGTCACACGTTCGGTACTCGACGAAGACCTTCCTCTCCCTTGTTCCAGCAGGCAGCGGAGGTTGTAGCACTCTCCTCGCGATTCCGGCAGCACAACGGCGTGGTACCAGAAGTAGAGGGGAAATCCCGCAGGGCTTCGCCTTAAGCCGGTGCGAGTATGGTGGAGCTTATGAGAGAGGCTATTAGTGGTCTAGTAATTAGACACACCAATTAGAAGGCTCTAAACCAATTAGAAGGCTCTAAACCGCTGGCTAAAGCAATTAGAAGCTCTAAACCAAAACGGCTCTAAACCGGAGGTAGAAGATAGGAACTTGTGTGTTCTAGGAGGGGAGCCCTGCCCCTCCTTTTATGGGTGGGGAGGCGCGGCCAGGGGAGGGGAGTCCCTCCCCAAGTCGGCCTTGGGCTGGGCGCCGGCTTGGAGGAGTGGGACTCCTCCTCCAAGTTGGTTCCAACTCCTCTTGCTTGTTTCCCACAGTTTCCTGTTTCCCACAGTTTCCTGTTTTAGCCGTTTGACTTTCAAACTGGCAATTTGACTTTCATGTTTTTGGAACAGAAAGAACACTTAGTACATGATGCAATCATTCAATGACACACTCATGTACCCTCCCCCCCCGGAGTGCCGGACAATCCGGAACCTTCTAGAACATTCCCGATGAAAACACCGGAATCATTCCCGAACTCCGAAACGGGACTTTCCTTATATGAATCTTATTCTCCGGACCATTCCGGATCACCTCGTGATATCCCGGATCCCATCCGAGACTCCGAACAACATTCGGTTTCTTTCTCATAATACCATAACTACTCAAAACAACGTCGAATCCTTAAGTGTGTCTCCCTACGGTTCGTGAATTATGCGGACATGATCGAGACACTTCTCCGAACAATAACCAATAGAGGAATCTGGAAATTCATATGGCTCCCACATATTTCTACGATTACTTTGCGATCGAATGAACCACTTACATACGATACCAATTTCCCTTTGTCTCACGATAGTTTACTTATCCGAGGTTATGATCGTCGGTATCTCTGCATACCTAGTTCAACCTCGTTACCGATAAGTACTCTTTTCTCGTTCCCGTGATATGTGATCCCTTGTGACCAAGTCACATGCTTGCAAGCCAATTGGATGACATTCCACCGAGAGGGCCCAGAGTATATCTATCCGTCATGTGGATGGACAAATCCCACTCTTGATCCATGTGTTTCAACCAATACTTTCCGAACACTTAATGCCACATTTAGAGCCACCCAGTTACGGTGTGGTGTTTGATGTCATCAAAGCATCCATCCGGTAAAGGTGATATGCATGATCTCATGGTCGAAGGAATTAGGTTACTATGTATCAGAAAGCATATAGCAATTGAACTATTGAAATGACTTGATCTTTATGCTACGCTTATCAATAGGAGTATGTCCACCATATCATTCTCCTAACGATATGATCTTGTTGTTGATAACATCTCAATGTTCATGATATGGAAACCACAATCATTTAATCAACCAACAAGCTAGTGAAGTATAGAGGCTATACTAGGGACTTCAATTTAAGTTTACAATTCACACAAGTATTAATGTTTCCTTGTTAATACTATTATAGCATGAATATAAACATTTATCATAAACACAAAGATATAATAATAACTATATTTATTATTGCCTCTAGGGCATATCTCCAACAGTCTCCCACTTGCACTAGAGTCATCTAATCTAGATTACATGGTAATATACCGAACACCCATGGCAGTTTGGTGTTGGTCATGTTTTGCCCTCGGGAGAGGTTTAGTCAACGGATCCGCCACATTCAGATCTGTGTGTACTTTGCAAATCTTTATATCCCCATCCTGGATATGTTCTCGAATAGCGTGAAAACGCAGCTTGATATGCTTCAGCTTCTTATGTGACCTTGGTTCTTGCGCATTGGCTATGGCGCCCATGTTATCACAGTAGATAGACATTGGGTCTAGCGCACTTGGAACCACAACCAGCTCTGTAATGAACTCTTTCATCCATATCGCTTCTTGTGAAGCCTCTGAAGCAGCCATGTATTCCGATTCAGTTGAAGATCTCGCCACAACGCTTTGCTTTGCACTCCTCCAGCTAACTGCTGCACCATTCAAAATAAATACGTACCCAGATTGTGATTTAGAATCATCTGGATCGGTGTTCCAACTAGCATCGGTGTAACCATTAACAACGAGTTGTTCATCACCTCCATAAGAAAGAACCATATCCTTAGTTCTTCTCAAGTACTTAAGGATGTTTTTAACCGCTGTCCAATGATCCACTCCTGGATCACTTTGATATCTGCTAGTTAAACTAACAGCATATGCAATGTCGGGTCTAGTACATAGCATGGCATACATTAGAGATCCTATGGCTGAGGCATAGGGAGTCTTACTCATCCTTTCTCTATCTTCTGCCGATGTTGGACTTTGAGTTTTACTCAAGGTCGTATTGGGCAACATGGGCAAGAACCCTTTCTTGCTTTCTTCCATTCCAAACTTCTTTAGAACTTTGTCCAAATATGTACTCTGTGACAATGATATTTGGCGTTTCGATCTATCTCTATAAATCTTTATGCCTAATATGTAAGCTGCTTCGCCAAGATCCTTCATTGAAAAACTATTATTCAAATATTCCTTGACACTATTAAGAAGGTCTACATCATTCCCAATCAACAATATGTCATCCACATACAGTATTAAGAATGCTACAGAGCTCCCACTCACTTTCTTGTAAATACAAGCTTCTCCATAAGTTTGTATAAAACCAAAACTTTTGATTACCTTATCAAAACGTTGATTCCAACTTCGGGATGCCTGCTTCAATTCATAGATGGACCGTTGAAGTTTGCATACCTTGTTAGCATCTTTAGGATCGACAAAACCTTTGGGTTGCATCATATACAACTCTTCATCAATGTCTCCATTGAGGAATGCTGTTTTGACATCCATCTGCCATATCTCATAATCATAATATACAGCGATTGCTAACATAATCCTCACAGACTTTAGCTTCGCTACCGGTGAGAAAGTCTCATCGTAGTCAACTCCTTGAATTTGTCGAAACCCTTTTGCGACAAGTCGAGCTTTATAGACAGTAACATTACCATCAGCATCTGTTTTCTTCTTGAAAATCCATTTGTTCTCGACAGCCTTCCGGCCATCCGGTAAGTCCACCAAAGTCCATACTTGGTTTTCGTACATGGATCCAATCTCGGATTTCATGGCTTCTTGCCATTTATTGGAATCTGGGCTCATCATCGCTTCCTCATATGTCTCGGGGTCATCGGTGTTGTCCACCACCATGACATTCATAACGGAATCATACCAATCTGGAGTGGTACGAGTTCTCGTTGACCTCCGAGGCTCTGTAGTAACTTCAACCGAAGTTTCATGATCACCATCATTAGCTTCCTCTCTTATTGGTGCAGGCACCACAGGAACTTCTTCCGGTGCTGCGCTACTCGCAATTTCGAGAGAAGGTTCGACAACCTCGTCAAGTTCTACTTTCCTTCCAGTCACTTCTTTCGAGAGAAATTCCTTCTCTAGAAAGGATCCATTCTTGGCAACGAATGTTTTGCCTTCGGATCTATGATAGAAGGTATACCCAATAGTTTCCTTCGGGTATCCTATGAAGACGCATTTTTCCGCTTTGGGTTCAAGCTTGTCCGGCTGTAACTTCTTTACATAGGCTTCGCATCCCCAAACTTTAAGGAACGACAATTTAGGTTTCTTCCCAAACGATAATTCATACGGTGTCGTTTCAACGGATTTAGACGGTGCCCTATTTAAAGTGAATGCGGCTGTTTCTAATGCATAACCCCAAAATGATAGCGGTAAATCTGTAAGTGACATCATAGAACGAACCATATCTAAGAGAGTTCGATTACGACGTTCGGACACAC
The DNA here is from genome assembly GCA_916181665.1 of Avena sativa. NCBI lineage: Eukaryota > Viridiplantae > Streptophyta > Magnoliopsida > Poales > Poaceae > Avena > Avena sativa. The sequence continues at coordinate 50,797,269 of OV702285.1, read as the reverse complement.
CATTACGCTGTGGTGTTCCCGGCGGTGTCAATTGTGAAAGTATTCCGCATTTCTTCAAATGCTCGCCAAACTCGTAACTTAGATATTCACCTCCACTATCAGAACGTAGAAATTTAATCTTCTTGTTACGTTGATTCTCTACCTCACTTTGAAACTCCTTAAACTTCTCGAAAGTTTCGGACTTATGTTTCATGAAATAGATATACCCATATCTACTCAAGTCATCCGTGAAGGTAAGAACATAACGATAACCACCACGCGATGCTACACTCATTGGACCACACACATCGGTATGTATGATTTCCAATAAGTCCGTAGCTCGCTCCATCATACCAGAAAATGGAGTCTTAGTCATTTTTACCCATCAGACATGCTTCGCATCTTTCAAGTGATTCAAAATCAAGTGATTCAAGAAGTCCATCGGAATGGAGTTTCTTCATACGTTTCACTCCGATGTGACCAAGACGACAGTGCCACATATAGGTCGAATTATCGCTTGATTTCAAACGTTTAGCCTCAATGTTGTTGATATGTGTATTTCCACTATCGAGATTCAATAAGAATAGACCATCTATCAAAGGTGCATGTGCATAAAACATATTACTCATATAAATAGAACAACCATTATTCTCAGATTTAAACAAGTAACCGTCTCGCAATAAACAAGATCCCGATATAATGTTCATGCTCAACGCAGGCACCAAATAACAATTATTTAAGTATAAAACTAATCCCGATGGTAGATGAAGAGGTAGCGTGCCGACCGCGATCACATCAACCTTTGATCCGTTTCCCACGCGCATCGTCACCTCGTTCTTCGCTAGCTTCCGTTTATTCTTGCAGCACCTGTTTCGAGTTACAAATATGAGCAACCGAACCAGTATCAAATACCCAGTCACTACTACGAATACTAGTGAGATACACATCAATAACATGTATATCAGATATACCTTTCTTCTTGATGTTGCCGTTCTTCAAATCCGCCAAGTACTTTGGGCAATTCCGCTTCCAGTGACCTACTCCCTTGCAGTAAAAGCACTCAGTTTCAGGCTTTGGTCCAGCCTTGGTTTTCTTCGTCGGCGTGGTAACTTTCTTACCACCCTTCTTGAAGTGTCCCTTTTGCTTAGACTTGCCCTTCTTGAATTTGGTGGTCTTATTGACCATCAACACTTGGTGCTCTTTCTTGATCTCCACTTCTGCAGATTTTAACATAGCAAATAGTTCTGGCAACTCTTTGTTCATGTTCTGCATGTTGTAGTTCATCACAAAGTTCCTGTAACTTGGTGGCAATGACTGGAGGACGCGGTAAACCCCCAAAGCATTAGGAATCACTATACCCAAGCTTTGAAGTTTGTTTGCGTGCCCAGACATCTTAAGCACATGCTCACTGACGGAGCTGCCCTCTTCCATCTTGCAGTTAAAGAACTTTTCAGAAGCTTCATAACTTTCAATTGCCGCATGAGTCTCAAAAATCAATTTGAGATCCTCGACAATATCATATGGGTCTGACTCTTCAAACCTTTTCTGAAGCTTCGATTCTAAACCATACAAGATAGCACACTGAACTATGGAGTACTGATTCTTCCGAGCGAGGTAAACATTCTTTACTTCATCGGGAGCATCAGCTGCAGGTGGGTCACCCAGCGGTGCATCCAGCACATAGGTCAAATTACCAGCTGTGAGGACAATCCTGAAATTGCGGAACCAATCCGCGAAGTTGCTTCCATTGTTTTTCAACTTTTCTTTCTCTAGGAACGCATTAAAATTGATGGTAGGGGCTGCCATTGATCTACAACATATTTGCAATAGTTTAGACTAAGTTTATGACAAACTGAGTTCAAATTAATTAATGAAATTAAACTAGGTGAACTCCCACTCAAAACAACATCCCTCACATTGTTTTAGTGATCACACGAACCAAATCCACTACATCAACACCGATCATCACGAGAGTTGATATAGTTTCAATGGCGAACAATCATCATGTTCATCATATCTACTATATGATTCATGCTTTACCTTTCGGTAATCCGTGTTCCTAAGACCATGTCTGTACATGCTAGGCTCGTCAAGATCAAACCTTAGCCACCGCATAAGCAAATCTGGCTTACTTACGTTGTATACACTTGCGGAATCTAACACACCCGATCATCACGTGGTGCTTCGAAACAACAAGCTTTAGCAACGGTGCTAACTAAGGGCGAACACTTTATGATTTGAAATTCATGTGCATGAGGGATCATCTTATAATGCTACCGTCGTCTACTAAGCAATACAAGATGCATAAAGGATTAACATCACATGCAATTCATAATTTGTGATATGATATGGCCTTTCTTCTTTGTGCTTCCGATCTCCATCTTCAAACACGAACATGATCTCCATCATCACCGGCATTGCATCAAGGTCAATGACGCTTCACCATGGTTGTCATCCACCGGCTTCAACTATTACAACTACTTTGAATAGACACGCGGGTCTTAACATAAATTAAAGACAACCATATGGCTCCTGCCGGTTGCCAACTTACAATAAGGAACATTGCATACATCAAATATAATCACAATCATGGCCATATCACATCATTGCACACCCCTGCAAAACAAAGTTAGACGCTTCTACTTTCTTTGCATATTTTACGTGGTTTGGGGCTTTCAATAAGTGTCGTTCTAACTTACGAACAAGAACCACAACATTGATACTAGCATTGTTGATTACCCGGTGTAAATTGGATCTTAACTATGCTAGGAGAAACAGGCATCCGCAAAGCCACTTATGCAATACAAGTTGCATGTCAAGCGTGGAGCAAGTCTCATGAACGATGTCATGTAAGGTTAGCCCGGGCCGCTTCATCCCAACATACCGCAAGATGCAAAGTACACAAAAAGCAATCTACAATAAAAGCATCAACGCCCACAATGACCATTGTGTTCTACTCGTGCAACATATCTACATATAGACACGGCTCTGATACCACTGTAGGGGTTCGTAGCATGGAAAACAAAAAATTTCTATCGCATACAAACAAACAAGCCAAGATCTATCTACTAGATTGTAGCAACGAGTCGATGGTATAACTTACCCTCGAAGATTCCAAAGCGTTGAACGAGAGCGGATTCTCGTGGGTGATGTAGTCGTACTCTTTCCGATCTCAAGATCGTGTAGACGATCCTTCCGGCGCCACGTACCGGCAGCGCTCCCGTAGTCGGTCACACGTTCGGTACTCGACGAAGACCTTCCTCTCCCTTGTTCCAGCAGGCAGCGGAGGTTGTAGCACTCTCCTCGCGATTCCGGCAGCACAACGGCGTGGTACCGGAAGTAGAGGGGAAATCCCGCAGGGCTTCGCCTTAAGCCGGTGCGAGTATGGTGGAGCTTATGAGAGAGGCTATTAGTGGTCTAGTAATTAGACACACCAATTAGAAGGCTCTAAACCAATTAGAAGGCTCTAAACCGCTGGCTAAAGCAATTAGAAGCTCTAAACCAAAACGGCTCTAAACCGGAGGTAGAAGATAGGAACTTGTGTGTTCTAGGAGGGGAGCCCTGCCCCTCCTTTTATGGGTGGGGAGGCGCGGCCAGGGGAGGGGAGTCCCTCCCCAAGTCGGCCTTGGGCTGGGCGCCGGCTTGGAGGAGTGGGACTCCTCCTCCAAGTTGGTTCCAACTCCTCTTGCTTGTTTCCCACAGTTTCCTGTTTCCCACAGTTTCCTGTTTTAGCCGTTTGACTTTCAAACTGGCAATTTGACTTTCATGTTTTTGGAACAGCAAGAACACTTAGTACATGATGCAATCATTCAATGACACACTCATGTACCCTCCCCCCCCCCCCGGAGTGCCGGACAATCCGGAACCTTCTAGAACATTCCCGATAAAAACACCGGAATCATTCCCGAACTCCGAAACGGGACTTTCCTTATATGAATCTTATTCTCCGGACCATTCCGGATCACCTCGTGATATCCCGGATCCCATCCGAGACTCCGAACAACATTCGGTTTCTTTCTCATAATACCATAACTACTCAAAACAACGTCGAATCCTTAAGTGTGTCTCCCTACGGTTCGTGAATTATGCGGACATGATCGAGACACTTCTCCGAACAATAACCAATAGAGGAATCTGGAAATTCATATGGCTCCCACATATTTCTACGATTACTTTGCGATCGAATGAACCACTTACATACGATACCAATTTCCCTTTGTCTCACGATAGTTTACTTATCCGAGGTTATGATCGTCGGTATCTCTGCATACCTAGTTCAACCTCGTTACCAATAAGTACTCTTTTCTCGTTCCCGTGATATGTGATCCCTTGTGACCAAGTCACATGCTTGCAAGCCAATTGGATGACATTCCACCGAGAGGGCCCAGAGTATATCTATCCGTCATGTGGATGGACAAATCCCACTCTTGATCCATGTGTTTCAACCAATACTTTCCGAACACTTAATGCCACCTTTATAGCCACCCAGTTACGGTGTGGTGTTTGATGTCATCAAAGCATCCATACGGTAAAGGTGATATGCATGATCTCATGGTCGAAGGAATTAGGTTACTATGTATCAGAAAGCATATAGCAATTGAACTATTGAAATGACTTGATCTTTATGCTACGCTTATCAATAGTAGTATGTCCACCATATCATTCTCCTAACGATATGATCTTGTTGTTGATAACATCTCAATGTTCATGATATGGAAACCACAATCATTTAATCAACCAACAAGCTAGTGAAGTATAGAGGCTATACTAGGGACTTCAATTTAAGTTTACAATTCACACAAGTATTAATGTTTCCTTGTTAATACTATTATAGCATGAATATAAACATTTATCATAAACACAAAGATATAATAATAACTATATTTATTATTGCCTCTAGGGCATATCTCCAACAACAAGCTCACAAGCTAAGGAGGCATCTGGCCCTTCCGCCATGGAAGTGGACTCAGGAGGCGATGCAGGAGAGTGCCGCCCACCAAATGGTTGAAGCTCCGGCTAAGGATGCCATCGGTAGTGGTAAGGAGGTGGTGGAAGCAGGTACTTCTGTCGTTGGTGGCGCCCCCGCCCCCAAGAAAACCATAGACTATCCAAAGATAGTCTATCCGGTACTTACACCGTGTAGCACTGCTCTGGTCCCTGGTGCGGCGCCGACATATCCGACGTGCGGCCTAGAGGAGCTCCGCTGACAAGCAGAAATCCTGCAAGGAAATAGTGAATCCTTTGGCAAGCTGCTGGCTGAGAGTGCTACAAACCTCAAGATCATTGCACTTATAAGTTTTATTTGCCTTTTGCATTTCATATGAGTATCCCACTGTAGCCCCCGAGGATGTCGACGGAAAACCATAGGTTTTGCATCTATATGCTCTAAGAGTGACTAAGTTAGAAAACCTCTCACTGTAGCCCCCAAGCATATAGGTGGAATGAATAATTCTGACTAGATGCTTTAAGAGTAGCATACGTAGTGTATATAAATTTCAATACTGTAGGCCCCAAGCCTCTAGTTATAACTGAATTAGTTCCGACTAGATGCTTAAAGAAAAGCTAAGCATATATATGAGTTTAAAAACTTTATACTGTAGCCCCCAAGCTTCTAATCGAGAACTGAATTAGTTTCGACTACATGCTTAAAGGAAAGCTAAGCATATTGCTAAGTCAAAAACTCTCGCTGTAGCCCCCGAGCGTCTAGGTGGAAAATTTCCGGCTAGATGCTCCAAGCAGACCAAACAACGTTTTATCTTTGATATTTTTTCCACAGAACGAGAGTGCTCGGAGGGGCATGGCCAATGACAAGTACCAAAAGATGCGTGCAGACTTAGAAGCTGAAAAGGGTAAAACTGCCTTCTTGAAGGAACATATCACCAAGAGCAAGCATCTGTTTTCTTTTTCGCATTCCGACTTGGTTTTGTGCCCATATTCTCCGAGTACTCACTGTGTACTTTGCTTTCTCCTACTTGCAGAAACCATTGCCAAGGCCAAGAATATTGTCGAGCAATCCAAGCATATTCAAGATCTGGATAGCGAGAACAAAATTCTTAAGAAGGAGAGGAAGGACATGCTGAAAATGCATGAGGAGTCAATGAAGGCCCTGCAGGACTCCGCCACCGAGGAAATTAATCGCTTGAAGGAGGAGATCTCTATCTTAAGAGATCAGAAGCAAGCTGCCGATGAGCAGAATCAACGCCCTAGTGAGGCGTATAAGCTCCTCTAACAAGATAAAGAATCCTTGGCGGACACCCTCTGGCAAGATGAGGCCAGCATCTTTAGTAAGTTTTCTCTGTCTTGGATTTCTGTAGTCTGGGTACTCTGAATTTTGAACTCATGCGCTCCTTGTCGGAATTTGCAGATCCTATGGGTTTAACCCGATCGCCACCTCCAGCCAAGGAATGCATGGTTCTTGCCGGCAACTTCATCAACATCGCCATCACGCAAGCTAAGGAGATCGCCAAGCCCCTCTAAATAAATATCAAGGCATCGGACTCCATGGCGAAGTACTCGGAGATTCTGCGTCGAGCCCCCGAGCGCATCGCAAGCTGGAAAGCTTCATGTGCACAGGCTGGCGCTGTCAATGGTGAAGGCACACTACGAAGATGCCGATATCGACACGGTGACCTCTGGCATTCCCGACGTTGACGATGATGGCAAAGAGATTAACCATGAATCCATCTTGTCGCCGCTCGCGGGTTATGACACCAGGGTTGCCGACTTGGTCGACATCGACGTCTTTGTGCCGATGAACACCATCGATGGCGGCAACCAAAGCCCCTCCGAGTCTCTTCACACTGCCGACTTCGAGGGTGACTCTCCTGGTGGTGATGACGCTGCTTCTAAGTCTCCTGCGACAAAGGAATGAAGAACAACTTTGTAATATTTGTTTCACCTTTGGTGCATATGCGGAAAAAACTTATTGATGTAACTTAAGGCGGAAAACAATGGTTGTTATTTCCTGCTACTCAAGGACTAGTTTCCAACATGTATATATTTTTTAAGCAAGTGCTGGCTTATCCATTACTTTGGTTCTTATGCTTGACTTTTCGTGAGTCGGAAGACTCGTTGTCGGAACCATGCGCTCAGGTGATGATGCCCAATGGCACCGTCAATAATCTAAGCACAAAATCGCCGACAATAAGTGCCAAAAGTCACTACTCCAGAATCCACATAAAAACGACAAAGAACGTGTAGACCAGAAAACTTAAGCTAACGCCCGTTGGCGGAATTTTCACAAGTGCAATCGCAAAACTTGTGCATAAAGGTTTTACATGATCCAAAAATGAATACTAAAGGAGGTAAAAGACTCAGAAATATGAGTGAACCAAAAATCTTTATTTCATTGATCATATAAGAGGTACACAATTAGATAAAAAATGCTAAGTGTAAAAAGGACGTAGCTATGCTATGTTCCATGGCCGATCAAGCTCCGGGTAGTCATCATCCAGGTCATGTCGCTTACGCTTATGATCCTCGTTGGGTCTATCCTTCAGTTCACGATTGTCAACGAGGTAGTAAGACCCATTGAGCAGCGCCTTGCTTATGATGAACGGTCCTTCCCATGGCGGGGATAATTTGTGTGACTTCTTCTGCTTAAGTCGGAGCACCAAATCCCCCTCTTTAAACAAGCGATGCCGAACGTGGCGACTATGGTAGCTGCATAGCTTCTACTTGTAGATGGCGGATCTTTGGCATGCCAAAACGCGCTCCTCCTCGAGAAGGTCCACATCTAGGCGTCTGGATTCTTCAGCGTCACCTTCGTCGTAGGCGGCAACCCTTGGTGCATCGTGAAGTATGTCGGAAGGCAGGATGGCTTCTGCTCCATATACCATGAAGTAAGGGGTGTAGCCGATGGATCTGTTGGGTGTAGTTCGTAAACTCCACAGCACAGATGGCAGTTCTTCCGCCCAGGCTCCAGCTGCTCTGTGTAGCGGTGCCTCAAGACGTGGCTTGATTCCCTTCAGAATTAATCCATTGGCTCGCTCAACCTGGCCATTGGACTGTGGGTGTGCCACAGAAACAAGGTCAAGTCGGATGCCCTTCTCCCAACAATAAGCCTCCACTTCTCCGAGTGACAAATTGCTGCCGTTGTCGGTGATAATGCTATGTGGGAGACCAAATCTCACCACTAGATCCCGGACAAACCTGAGGGCAGTTGCCCCATCAAGCTTTCTAATGGGTTTAGCTTCTATCCATTTAGTGAATTTATCAACTTCTACAAGCAGATGCGTAAACCCACAAGGTGCCATCTGTAACGGTCCCACCATGTCTAGCCCCCCAGACTGCAAATGGCCAAGTTATTGGTATTGTTCGCAATTCTTTAGCAGGAACATGTGGTTGTCCGGCATAATACTGGCATCCCATGCATGTCTCAACCAGCTTGTCAGCGTCCGCCTTCACGGTCAGGCAGTAGAATCCTTGACGGAAGGCCTTCGCGACCAACGATCGAGGAGAGGCGTGATGCCCGCAATCTCCGAGATGGATTTCGCGTAGGATTTCCATACCTTCTAGCTGGGAAACACACTTTAGGTATACACCAGTAGTGCTCCTTTTGGAGAGTTGTCCATTGATTATGGTATAACCCTTTGCTCGTCGTACTATTTGCCGTCTTTCGACCTCGTCGTCAGGCAAAGTTCCATGTTCGAGATACTCCATGAACGGTTTTTTCCAAGCCGGAGGGACCTTGGTCACCATGTTGACAAAAGAGTCAGCTCTATCCGGGTTGTCGATGTCGGCTCCCTTCACGGATGGTGTGTGCAGATGCTCTAGGAAAACTCCTGGTGGAATTTTCTTGCGCCCTGATCCAAGTTTAGACAGCAGGTCAGCCGCCTCGTTTTGCTCCCTAGGTACATACTTGACTTCGTAGCCCAAGAAGCTCTTAGCTATATCGTCCACTTAGTCTCGATATGCCGCCATCATTGGGTTCCGCGCATTCCAGGTGCCAGCCACCTGCTGGGAAACCAAGTCGGAATCTCCACAGCAAACTATGCGCTTGATGCCAATATCCTTGGCTACACGTAGTCCGTGAATGAGTGCTTCATACTCCGCCATGTTGTTTGTAGCCTCGAAGTGGATCTGCAGAACGTAGTGTAGCTTGTCTCGTGTTGGTGACTGTAGCAATACACCAGCCCCCGAGCCATTGAGTAGCTTTGATCCGTCAAAGTGCATCACCCAGTACTCTGGTTCTGGCAAAGGAGTAGCATCTGGCATCTCCGTCCAATTTGCAACAAAATCCTCCAAGGCTTGTGACTTGATATCGTCGCGTCTCTTGTAGGTGATCTCGAAGGCGGCAAGTTCAATGCCCCACTTCGTGACCCTTCCTGTAGCGTCGCTGTTGTTGATTATGTCGGACAGTGGAGTCTTGCTCACCACTATGATTGGGTGCTCCTGAAAGTAATGCCTTAGCTTCCGAGAAGCAAGGAATACTCCGTAAGCTATCTTCTGGTAGTGCGGGTAACGCTGCTTCGACTCCGTCAAGACCTCGCTCACATAGTAAACTGGTCGTTGAACTCCGTGCTCATAGCATGGTTCCTTCCGCTCTACCACGACGATGCTGATTACCTGGTTGGTTGCCGCCATGTAGATTAACAGGGGTTCTCCATGCTCGGGTGCTGCAAGGATAGGCGCTGAGGAAAGAATCTCCTTGAGATGCTTCAATGCTGCATCTGCTTCGTCTATCCATGTGAATTTGTCCGCCTTCTTCAGCAACTTGTACAGCGGCAGAGCCTTCTCTCCAAGTCGGCTGACGAACCGACTAACTGCTGCAACACAACCTGTTAGTCGTTGAATGTACTTTAGGCATGTCGGTCGGTTTATGTTCAATATGGCCTTAATTTCCTCCGGGTTGACCTCGATTCCGCGCTGGGAAACGATGAAACCCAACAATTTGCCGGCTGGAACCCCGAAGATGCACTTCTTAGGGTTAAGCATCATGTTGTATTTCCGGAGATTATCAAAGGTTTTTTTAAGTCGGAGATTAAGTCGTTTGACTTTTTAGACATCACCGCGATATCGTCCACGTAGGCGTGAACGTTTCGACCAATTTGGTCCTGAAGGCAATGTTGCATTGTCCGCTGGTACGTAGCACCTGCATTTTTCAGCCCAAAGGGCATTGTAACATAGCAAAACGTGCCGTATGGGATAGTAAACGAAGTGGCCAATTGGTCCGTATTCCTCATCTTGATCTGGTGGTATCCTGAGTATGCATCGAGAAAACACAAAAGTTCCGAGCCAGCCGTCGAGTCAATGACTTGGTCAATACGAGGCAAAGCAAACGGATCTTTGGGACATGCTTTGTTCAAGCCGGTGTAATCAACGCACATTCTCTCTGCTATTGGGACATGCTTGGTTTTCGCCCTCTCTATGAATGCAACACGCCAGATCGAAGATGGTAACCACGCTGACGAACTTGGATCTCTGTTGTCCAGACGCGCGGGCGAAGCCGGCGGATTTGCAGCAATCTTCCACCTTTATATCCTGCACAGGGGCGGTTTGGGTGGGCCTTGAATTTTTCCGATCTTTGCCGGCAAACTCCGAAGAGAGATCTGACATCGATCCTTCCGCGAACGTATCCTGCCCGTAGGCGGTCCGTGCGGGCCTTGATGCTCCTCCGACTCCCAGGGAACTAGTGCCCGAGTCGGTTTCACCTATAAAGAGGTGGATGTCTCCGATAGGAACGATCGAACACCGCATAGGGTTCGTCTTCGCCGGGATCCAGAACTCGTCAAGGGGTGATATGAAAGTTGCTGGAGAAGAGAACGCGACCGATGGCTATGGTTTCGCCGATTCCCGCGAAGATCTTGCTCCTATCCTGCTGAAGAGCCTTAAGCTCCTCTTGCCCCACGGTGGGCGCCAACTGTCGTGGTATTGCCGACAAGTACGCCATGGAGGGGTCCTCACAGTGCGTTTTTAGAGACGTGGGGGAAGGCGGACGGTTGACGGGTACGAGGTAACACAGCTTACCCAGGTTCAGATCCCACGACGGTGGCGGAATCCTACTCCTGCTATAAATCACTATAAGGGCAATACGCCGAGTTATAGAGATATGTTCGCTGTGCGAGGTGACTAGAAAGTCTAAGTTATGGTTCCCTAAAGGCTCCCATAGGCCCGACTTATATAGTTGCCAGGTCCTAGGGTTACAGGGAAAAGTCCTAGCTGGACACGTTACAGAGTCCTACACCGTCTATTACTAGTCTTGTGTATCTTGCACTCCAAGGCTCCGGGTACGTCGGTGACTCCAACCACAGCCTTCCTTTATCCGGCATGGGCCTCCCTTCTGGATCCATCTAACTGGGCCGCCCAGCAGGCCATAGGCCATGCTACCAACTATGGGCCACCCAGGTTATCCGGATAGGAGACATGCTATGAGGATACCCATATTGCATATCCCCAACATCGTGCGGATTCTGCTAGTTAGTATATCTCCCAGATGTTGCGAGCTGTCCTTGCTGAGCAGGGTACCCTTGCTCAGTTCTCCTTTCCTGGCGCACATGCCCAGAATGGCGTTGCTGAGCGTAAGCATCGCCATCTTCTTGAGACCACTCGTGCCATGATGATTGCTTCTTCTCTTCCGCCGCATTTCTGGGCTAAGGCTGTCGCTACGTCGACTTACATCCTCAATATTCAGCCTTCTGCCGCTCTGCAGGGTGGTATCCCTCTTGAGCGCCTATCTGGTCATTCTCCCGACTAATCTATGCTTCGCTTGTTTGGTTGTGTTTGCTATGTTCTCCTTGCCCCCCGCGAACGCACCAAACTGACCGCTCAGTCTGTTGAGTGTGTCTTCCTTGGATACAATGATGAGCATAAGGGCTATCGCTGTTGGAACCTGTTGGTCGTCGGATGCGTTTCTCTCATGACATTACTTTTGATGAGACGCGCTCTTTCTATCATCGTCCCACCGCTGGTACCTACTCGGTGGAAGATATCTCTTTTCTTATTTTTCCCGACACACCTCCTTCTACTCCTGTTGTGTCTTCTTCAGGACCCCCTCCCCCATATGTCTCTTCTTCGACGCCATACTCCTCTGCTCCGTCTAGTTCCCCTAGTTCTCCTCGTTCTCCAGAGCCTTCCTATTCTATTCCTTCTTCTTCATCGTCGCCTCATGAGTCGTCTTCCTTTGATGATCTTCCATCTACTCGTCCTGTTCGTCAGCGTCGTGCCCCCAACCGTTACTCTCCTAGTCAGTATGGTCTTTCTGTTGTCTCTGAGCCGACTTCTTATTGGGATGCTGAGCATCATACTGAATGGCAGCTGGCCATGGCTGAGGAGCTTGCTGTGCTTGAGCGCACTGGCACTTGGGATCTTGTTTCTCTCCCTCCCTGTGTTCGTCCTATCACGTGTAAGCGGGTCTATAATGAAGGGTTTCGCGGCATAGTAAATCAAAATTTTCTACGGATGCGAACAGAGGGAAAGCCAAGATCTAATCTAGAAGATGCAATCAACGAGAGAGATTGGATTAGATCTTCATACCCTTGAAGATTCGCACAGCGGAACGTTTGTCGGAACGTGGGTGATGTAGTCGTACTCGCTTCTCCTCCTCGCGATCCGATCCGATCTAGCACCACAAGTGGCGGTGCCTCCGTGAGATGCACACGTGCAACACCTCGACGTCTCCTCCTTCCTCGAACCAGCAAGTATGGTGGAGAGATAGATTGGATCTACAACACGACGGCGTGGTGTATATGGTGGAGAATTTCTGTTGCAGGGCTTCGCCTACAAACAGTCGGGAGGGAGAGAGGAAGGGTAGCAGGGCAACCAGGGTTTGGAGGCAAGGTGTGGGGAGGAGGGGGCGCACCAGCCCTCTATTTATAGAGGGGGGCGGCCAGCCCTTGCCCCTCCTCCAAGCCTTGGGCCGGCGGCCAAGGGAGGGAGAAGTGGGGGGCAAGGACTCTCCTTCTAGAAACCCTATCTCTAGTTTAAACGGATTTAAACTCTCTAGGATCGGCTGGGCCCTATGGGGCCTTGTGCCCCTGGCCCAAAGCGGCCAGGACACTCCCTCATAGGCCCATGCCCCCTCCCGGAAGGTGGGGCCACGTTGGTCCCCTTACGGAAGGTTCTAGAAGCTTTCGGTACAATACCGATTAACCCAGAACAATTCCGAACTCCAAAAACTGCACTGCCTTATATGAATCTTATTCTCCGGACCACTCCGGAACCTCTCCTGATGTCCCGGATCCCATCCGAGACTCCGAACAAAAATTCATAAACCAATTATCCAATCTATCCTAGCGTCGAGACACGTTAAGTGTGTGACCCTGCGGGTTCGAGAATATGCAGACATGATCTTCTATCAATAATCAACAGCGGGGTCTGGGCACCCATATTGACTCCCACACATTCATCGATGATCATATCGGATGAACCACGATGCCAGGATTCAAACAATCCCATATATATATTCCCTTCGTCTCGCGATATTTTACTTGCCCGAGATTCGATCGTCGGTACCGACATACCTAGTTCAATCTCGTTCACAGCAAGTACTTTACTCGTTCCGTAATCCGATATCACTTTGTGATTAACTCCTTAACCACATGCTTGCAAGCGGTGTTGATATCGATTACCGAGTGGGCCCGAAGTATATCTCTCCGACTTGGGAGGGACAAATCCCATCTCGATACATACAACCCAACAGATACTTTCCGATCACCTGAGAGACACCTTTATGATCACCCTCTCATAGGATGACGTTTGATGACCTCAAAGCTTTCTTCCGATACCAGGGAGTTGTATTATCTCATGGTCTAAGGAATACAATATTTGACACAGGAAAAGCTTCGCAAAGATGAACACGATGATACGATCTAATTGCTTCGCTTAGTTTGGGTCTGTCCATTATGTCATTCTCCAATGATATGATCTCATTATCAATTGACAACTCATGTCTATGGTTAGGAAACCTTAACCATCATTGATCAATGAGCTAGTCCATAGAGGCGTACTAGGGACACGGTGTTGTTCACAAACCACACAAGTATTAAAGTTTCCGCTTAATACAATTCTAGCATGGAATATAAACTTTATCATGAACAAGAATTATAATAATAACATCTTTATTATTGCCTCTAGGGCATAATTCCATCAGTCTCCCACTTGCACTAGAGTCAATAATCTAGTTTACATCTGGCAACAATCTCACACCCATGGAACTGAGGTGTTGATCATGTTTTACACGTGGAAGAGGTTTAGTCAATGGATCTGCGACATTCAGATCTGTATGTACTTTGCTAATCTTCAGATCTCCATCTGCAATATAATCTCGGATTATATGAAACTTGCGGTTGATATGCTTGGTCTTTGGATGATATCTTGGTTCCTTAGCAAGTGCTATGGCGCCAGTGTTGTCACACAATATCTCCAGTGGGTCCAATGCACTTGGAACCACGTCAAGCTCAGTGATGAAGTTTCTGATCCAAACTCCTTCACTTGACGCTTCTGCAGCAGCCATGTATTCCGCTTCCACTGTAGATCCCGCGATCACGCTTTGCTTGCAGCTTCTCCAGCTCACAGCTCCTCCATTCAAAATATAAACGTATCCTGTCTGAGATTTGGAATCATCCTTGTCGGTGTCAAAACTAGCGTCGACGTAACCTTTTACGACAAGCTGTTCATCACCCCCATAGACTAAGAACATTTATTTAGTCCTATTTAGGTACTTTAGGATGTTCTTCACGGCTGTCCAGTGTTCCACTCCTGGATCACTTTGATATCTGCTCGTCAAACTAAGAGCATTGGACACATCCGGTCTAGTACACAACATGGCATACATGATGGAACCTATGGCCGAGGCATAAGGCACTTTGCTCATGGCTTCCCTATCATTTACCGTAGCTGGACACTGAGCCTTGCTCAATATCTTACCTGACAACATAGGCAATGAACCTTTCTTTGCCTTATCCATTCTGAACCTTTTCAGAACTTTGTCTAGGTATGTACTCTGGCTTAAAGCTATCAGGCGTCTTTGTCTATCTCTATAGATCTTGATGCCCAATATATAAGAAGCTTCACCTAGGTCTTTCATTGAAAAACACTTGTTCAAATAACTCTTCACATCGTTAAGCATGTTGATGTCATTTCCAATAATCAATATGTCATCCACATATAGTACCAGAAACGTCACCGAGCTCCCACTCACTTTCTTGTAGATGCAAGCTTCATAGCAATTTGGAACAAATCCAAAACTCTTGATCACTTGATCAAAACGAAGGTTCCAACTCCGAGATGCTTGCTTCAGTCCATAAATGGAACGCTGAAGTTTGCATACTTTATCAGCATCCTTAGGATCGACAAAACCTTCGGGTTGCATCATATACAACTCTTCATCAATGTTGCCATTGAGGAAAGCAGTCTTGACATCCATATGCCATATTTCATAATCATGAAACGCAGCAATTGCTAATAAAATCCGAATGGACTTAAACATCGCTACGGGAGAGAAAGTCTCATCGTAGTCAACACCTTGAACTTGTCGAAAACCTTTCGCGACAAGCCGTGCTTTATAGACGGTAACATTACCATCCGCGTCCATTTTCTTCTTGAAGATCCATTTGCACTCAACGGCCTTTCGGTCGCTAGGAGGGTCCACCAAAGTCCATACTTGGTTTTCGCTCATGGATCCCAATTCGGATTTCATGGCTTCCAGCCATTTCTCAGAGTCTGGGCTCATCATCGCTTCCTCATAGTTCGTAGGTTCACTGTCTTCTACTAACAAGACAGTCAAGACAGGGTTGCCGTACCACTCAGGAGGGGCACGCGACCTTGTCGACCTGCGACGTTCAGTAGCAGCATCGTCCGAAGCTTCATGATCCTTGTCATTAGCTTCCTCCATTGTTGGTGCAGGCGGCACTGGAACAATTTCAGGTGCTGCGCTACTCTCCAATTCAAGAGAAGGTTCAATAACCTCGTCAAGCTCTACTTTCCTCCCACTCACTTCTTTCGAGAGAAACTCCTTCTCAAGAAAGGAACCGTTCTTTGCGACAAACACTTTGCCTTCGGTTCTGTGATAGAAGGTATACCCAATAGTTTCCTTAGGGTATCCTATGAAGACGCATTTCTCCGCTTTGGGTTCGAGCTTGTTCGGCATCAACTTCTTGACGTAAGCTTCGCATCCCCAAACTTTAAGAAACGACAACTTAGGTTTAGCACCAAACCACAGTTCATACGGTGTCGTCTCAACGGATTTAGATGGAGCCCTATTTAAAGTGAATGCAGCGGTTTCTAATGCATAACCCCAAAATAACGGCAAATCAGTAAGAGACATCATTGATCGGACCATATCTAATAGGGTTCGGTTCCGGCGTTCAGACACACCATTGCGCTGTGGTGTTCCCGGTGGCGTGAGTTGTGAAACGATTCCACTTGCTTTAAGATGCGTGAGAAAATCATAACTCAAATATTCACCTCCACGATCAGATCGTAGAAACTTAATTTTTCTGTTACGATGGTTCTCCACTTCATTCTGAAATTCCTTGAACTTTTCAAATGTTTCAGATTTATGTTTCATTAAATAGATATACCCATATCTACTTAAGTCATCGGTAAAAGTGAGAAAATAGCGATATCCACCGCGCGTCGAAACACTCATCGGTCCGCATACATCGGTATGTATGATTTCCAACAAGTCCGTTGCTCGCTCCATCATACCGGAGAACGGGGTTTTGATCATCTTGCCCATGAGGCATGGTTCGCATGTGTCAAATGATTCAAAATCAAGAGACTCCCAAAGTCCATCAGAATGGAGTTTCTTCATGCGCTTTACACCAATATGACCTAGACGACAGTGCCACAAATAAGTAGTATTATCACTATCTACTTTGCATCTCTTAGCCTCAATGTTATGGATGTATGTTTCATCCCTTTCGAGTTTTAGAAGAAATAAACCATTTACAAGAGGTGCATGACCATAAAAGATGTTACTCATATAAATAGAACAACCATTATTCTCCGATTTAAATGAATAACCGTCTTGCAATAAACACGATCCAGAAATAATGTTCATGCTCAACGCAGGCACATAATAACATTTATTAAGGTTTAAAACTAATCCCGAAGGTAAAACTAAGGAGAGCGTGCCGACGGCCATCACATCAACTCTTGATCCGTTGCCAACGCGCATCGTCACCTCATCCCTCTCAAGCCGCTGTCTATTCCTTAGCTCCTGTTTCGAGTTACAAATATTAGCAACTGAACAGGTATCAAATACCCATGCACTACAACGAGGGCTAGTAAGGAGAACATCAATAACATGTATATCAAATATACCTTTGAAGGTGCCAGCCTTCTTGTCCGCTAAGTACTTCGGACAGTTGCGCTTCCAGTGACCCCTGTCCTTGCAATAGAAGCACTCAGTGTCCGGCTTAGGACCAGACTTGAGCTTCTTCTCAGCAGGAGCATTGCGCTTGCCGCCACCCTTCTTGAAGGGCTTCTTTGCTCCCTTACCTTTCTTAAAGGAGGGTTTGTTGACCATCAACACATGATTATCCTTCTTGATGTCCACCTCCGCAGCCTTCAGCTTTGCGAAGAGCTCGGTGATCGTATCAGTGGAGCCAATCTGATTATGAGTCACTACAAAACTTTTGTAGCTGGGAGGGAGTGATTGCAGAACCCTGTCAATCTTGAGCTCCTCTGGAATCGTGCATTCCAGTTGCTCAAGGCGTTGAGTGTAGCCCGACATCTTTATGGCGTGCTCAGTAACGGAACTCCCTTCCTCCATCTTGCAGTTAAAGAACTTCTCAGAGATCTCATATCTCTCAGAACGGGCTTGAGTCTAAAACATGGTTTTCAGCTCCTCGAGAATCTCAAAGGGCCCGGGATAGGTTTCAAAGCGATTTTGAAGTTCCGGTTCCATAGCAAACAACATGGTGCTCTTAATCACACCATAATCATCTTTGCGCGACTGATAGACAACTTTCTCATCAGCCGGCGCAGTTGCAGCAGGGGGGTCACCTAACGCTTTCCCAAGGACATAATCCTTTTGTCCGCCAGACAGAATGATTCTTAGATTGCGGAACCAATTGGTGAAATTAGACCCATTGTTTCTAAGCTTTTCCTTCTCAGCAAAAACGTTGAAGTTGAAGTTGGACTTGGCCATGTGATCTACAGTATTTGCAAGTACAATTTAGTCTATGTTCATGATAAATAGTTCAACTTAATCAAATTACTAGATGAACTCCCACTAAATTCAACATCCCTCAAGTTGTTTAGTGAACACGATCCAAATTCACCACACCTAATCCGATCATCACGAGAAGAGATGTGGTTTCAATGGTGGACAACAAAGTGTCGATCATATCATTCATATGACTCATGCTTAACCTTTCGGTTCTTGTGTTCCGAGGCCATGTCTGTACATGCTAGGCTCGTCAAGCTAGACCCAAGTATTTCCTGTGTGCAAAACTGGCTTGCACCCGTTGTATGTGAGCGTAGAGTCTATAGCACCCGATCATCACGTGATGCTTGGACACGACGAACTTTCGCAACGGTGCATACTTGGGGAGAACACAGTTTTTATCTTGATCTTTAAGTGAGGAATCATCTTATAATGCTACCGTCGCGATCTAAGCATAATAAGATACATAAAAGGATAAACATCACATGCATATAACTTTATGTGACATGGTATAGCCAATCTTCGCGCAATGATCTCCATCTTGTGCGTTCCGGCATGATCTCCATCACTCCACCATGATTGCCTCCACCACGAATATCAACTACAACTATTGCTAACTACTTAGCGATAAAGTAAAGCTATTACATGGCGTATAAGAAGTTGACACACAGGTCATACACAATTATAAAGACAACCATATGGCTCCTGCCGGTTGTGTACTCATCGACATGCAAGTCGTGAAACATTACAAAACATGATCCTCGCATACAATATACACATCACATCTTGGGCCATACCATATCACAGAAAACACTCCCCGCAAAAACAAGTTAGACGCCTCTACTTTGTTGTTGCATGTTTTACGTGGCTTATGGGAGTAGATGCTAAGAACGATTCTTACCTACGGAAAGCCACAACGGTGATATTATGGTTGCCAAACTTCGGTGTTAATCCCATGACAACTATAGTGAGAGAAACTGACATCCACCAGCCGCATGTGTGGAACAAGCCACACGTCAAGTGCAGAGCCGGTCTCGCGAACGACGTCGCGTAAGGTTGGCCTGGACCGCTTCAATCTCACTATCCCGCGTCATAAGAAGAACACAAACAAGAGGCTTGCAACAGAAAACATCAACGCCCGCAACAACCATGTTGCGTTCTACTCGTGAAACACATCTACGCATAGATCTAGCTCTGATACCACTGAAGGGTTTCGCGGCATAGTAAATCAAAATTTTCTACGGATGCGAACAGAGGGAAAGCCAAGATCTAATCTAGGAGATGCAATCAATGAGAGAGATTGGATTAGATCTTCATACCCTTGAAGATTCGCACATCGGAACGTTCGTCGGAACGTGGGTGATGTAGTCGTACTCGCTTCTCCTCCTCGCGATCCGATCTGATCTAGCACCACAAGTGGAGGTGCCTCCGTGAGATGCACACATGCAGCACCTCGACGTCTCCTCCTTCCTCGGACCAGCAAGTATGGTGGAGAGGTAGATTGGATCTACAACACGACGGCGTGGTGTATATGGTGGAGAATTTCTGCTGCAGGGCTTCGCCTACAAACAGTCGGGAGGGAGAGAGGAAGGGTAGCAGTGCAACCAGGGTTTGGAGGCAAGGTGTGGGGAGGAGGGGGCGCACCAGCCCTCTATTTATAGAGGGGGGACGGCCAGCCCTTGCCCCTCCTCCAAGCCTTGGGCCAGCGGCCAAGGGAGGGAGAAGTGGGGGGCAAGGACTCTCCTCCTTCTAGAAACCCTATCTCTAGTTTAAACGGATTTAAACTCTCTAGGATCGGCTGGGCCCTATGGGGCCTTGTGCCCCTGGCCCAAAGCGGCCAGGACACTCCATCATAGGCCCATGCCCCCTCCCGGAAGGTGGGGCCACGTTGGTCCCCTTCCGGAAGGTTCTAGAAGCTTCCGGTACAATACCGATTAACCCAGAACAATTCCGAACTCCAAAAACTGCACTACCTTATATGAATCTTATTCTCCGGACCACTCCGGAACCTCTCGTGATGTCCCGGATCCCATCCAAGACTCCGAACAAAAATTCATAAACTAATTATCCAATCTATCCTAGCGTCGAGACACGTTAAGTGTGTGACCCTGCGGGTTCGAGAATATGCAGACATGATCTTCTATCAATAATCAACAACGGGGTCTGGGCACCCATATTGACTCCCACACATTCATCGATGATCATATCGGATGAACCACGATGCCAGGATTCAAACAATCCCATATATATATTCCCTTCGTCTCGCGATATTTTACTTGCCCGAGATTCGATCGTCGGTACCGACATACCTAGTTCAATCTCGTTCACAGCAAGTACTTTACTCGTTCCGTAATCGGATATCACTTTGTGATTAACTCCTTAACCACATGCTTGCAAGCGGTGTTGATATCGATTACCGAGTGGGCCCGAAGTATATCTCTCCGACTTGGGAGGGACAAATCCGATCTCGATACATACAACCCAACAGATACTTTCCGATCACCTGAGAGACACCTTTATGATCACCCTCTCATAGGATGACGTTTGATGACCTCAAAGCTTTCTTCCGATACCAGGGAGTTGTATTATCTCATGTTCTAAGGAATACAATATTTGACACAGGAAAAGCTTCGCAAAGATGAACACGATGATACGATCTAATTGCTTCGCTTAGTTTGGGTTTGTCCATCATGTCATTCTCCAATGATATGATCTCATTATCAATTGACAACTCATGTCTATGGTTAGGAAACCTTAACCATCATTGATAAATGAGCTAGTCCATAGAGGCGTACTAGGGACACGGTGTTGTTCACAAACCACACAAGTATTAAAGTTTCCGCTTAATACAATTCTAGCATGGAATATAAACTTTATCATGAACAAGAATTATAATAATAACATCTTTATTATTGCCTCTAGGGCATAATTCCATCATATAAAATTAAGACCCGCTCTGATGGATCTCTTGAGCGCTATAAAGCGCGTCTTGTGGCTCGTGGTTTTCAGCAGGAGCACGGTCGTGACTATGATGAGACCTTTTCTCCTGTGGCTCATATAACCACTGTGCGTACTCTTCTTGCTGTTGCATCTATTCGTCACTGGTCTGTGTCCCAGCTTGATGTTCAGAATGCCTTTCTCAATGGCGAGTTGAGTGAGGAGGTTTATATGCAGCCTCCTCCTGGGTATTTTGTTCCCACGGGGATGGTTTGTCGTCTCCGACGTTCTCTTTATGGCCTTAAATAGGCCCCTCGTGCCTGGTTTGAGCGTTTTGCTTCTGTAGTGATTGCTGCTGGTTTCTCCCCTAGTGCTCATGATCCAGCGCTATTTGTTCACACTTCTCCTCGTGGACGCACTCTTCTTCTTCTCTATGTTGATGATATGATCATTACTGGTGATGATCCTGAGTATATAGCCTTTGTTAAGGCTCGTCTTCGTGATCAGTTTCTTATGACTGATCTTGGTCCTCTTCGATACTTTCTTGGGATTCAGGTTTCCTCCACTTCTGATGGGTTTTTCATCACCTAGGAAAAGTATATTCAGGACCTTCTTGTTCGTGCTGCTCTTGGGGATGAGCGCACTATTGAGACCCCTATGGAGCATAATGTCAAGCTTCTTCCTACTGATGGTGATCCTCTTCCTGACCCGACACGTTATCGCCATCTTGTTGGGAGTCTTGTTTATCTTACTGTCACTCGTCCTGACATATCTTATCCTGTTCATATTCTGATTCAGTTTGTTTCCGCTCCTACCACTGTTCACTATAGTCATCTTCTTCGTGTTCTTTGTTATCTTCGTGGCACGATCACTCGTCGCATTTTCTTTCCTCATTCCAGCTCCCTCCAGCTCCAGTGCTATTCGGATGCTACGTGGGCGAGTGATCCTACGGATCGCCGTTCACTTTCTGCTTACTGTGTGTTTCTTGGTGGTTCGCTTATTGCTTGGAAGACAAAGAAACAGATAGCGGTTTCTCGTTCGAGTGTTGAGGCTGAGTTGCGTGCTCTGGCCTTGTTGACTGCTGAGGTGACCTGGTTAGATGTATATTTATATATTGTATGTCCCCACTTGTTAGGGGATTTTTCTGCATATTTCCACCTGTACATGTACTATATATTGTGGCCTTTGGCCCCAGAGGAATACAAGTTGTCTATTCCTAACAGATAACATACACATTTTGTATTGTATTGCATAGAGAACATGCCAACAACTTTCTTTGCACTATTACCTATGATCTTAGCACCATACTATGATTAGTACAATCAATCATGCTCTAGACCTTCAACATGTTTATCTTTGAAGTTTAACTCACATGCAAGACATGCCAAAAACTATAATATTTTCTAAGGAGGTTTTATGTCGAAATGGTGATGTGAACCTTTTTCTTTCAAAAGGTTCACCGATCTATTGATAATCATCCGTCGCGGGTTGGAAGCTAGGTGGTCGTCCAGTGAGATCTAGGCTCTAACACGACGTCATCGGGCGTCATTACCTCATTGAACATGTTGTAGCTAGGAATATCATTCCTCTTTCCCAAGGGTTCCGGAGGAAACCTTAGATCTGGGTCTCCCCGATTGGACAACAACGACACTTTAGGTGTCGTTTTCCCTCTCGAGAATTCTTTTGGAGCACGAGGTGCCTACTGGGTTTTGCTCATGGATCGATGTTTCATCTATCGCGTCGACAATGGCATGTCTTGATAACATGGCGCAACAAGATCTCGAAAGAAAGTGCATGATGATATACGTACGCAGGGAAGTGGTGCGGTTTGCCGCCATGGTGGTGTCGACGACTGGCTTGGCGAGGTACATGCCTTGATTCCTGTCTCTAAAATGGGTCGTCCAAAGATGGCGGCACAATTTCTGCAGTGCTGCTCGAGTTCTACCTTCGGCTAGAACTAATCTAGTTGGGACTGCGGAAGTGATGCCGACTCTTTATCAACACGTTCCCGTTTCAACCGTGTGCTTGATCACACCTCGACCTTTTGTCGTTCATCTCGTTTGTGTGGATACCGTGGAGGTGTTGCGCTTGCGGTATAATACATCTCCTCGCGAGTTGACAAGTCTCATTGCTAGGATTGACACATGTTTACATCAACCTCGTCATCGAAAACTTCCACTAGATCGAACTATGAGGGTATGATCCATTCCCTCACCTCCTCACATACTTGGTCTTAGTTATGCGTTAGAATTATTTTGTTTTGAGTAGTGCGTGTCCCAATGGTCACATCATTCGTTGTTCATATTGGTTTTAGTACTATATTTGATTGGCCATTTTTTCTTTTCATATGCTCACTTTGTGGGTATGGAATTGTGTCATGGTGAACTTAGGAAGAAACAACTAGGATAGAGGAAGCTCATAGTCATCTTGATCTTTACAAATAAAAAGTCGTATCTTTCATGTTAAAAAGTTGTATCATGGAATAAATGAAACATATAATGATCAAACAACCTCAAACCATATTTAGTCATCTGTCTTGTGTGTATATCATATATATATATATACCGTTCCTTCTTTAGCCAAGTAGCAGCACTGTGTTTAGCCAAGTAGAAGCATCAAATGTTGTTTGTTAAATAGTTTTCCGCACACAGTCAATATTTGAGACATCAGAGGCAAAAACAGGATGCATAACACAATGATAAAAAGCATTAGGGAATAGGAGACCCCGGGAAACTAACTGTTAGGCTAGGGGAGCGAGTGATCTCACAACCTTCCTGAGCACCGGTGGTACATAGCAAGAGAGATTCCGGGAAGTACATGTAAAAAGCCGCCATGTAAGATAGGGGTACGGACATTTAATTTGTGTGGTCAGGAGCGACATGTCTATCAAGTGCAGCCAGACAATACCCACACGGCGAGAACTGCTGCAAACCCTACAAAGTGCTGATTGCCACACACACATACTTCTTCAACCCGTCCTTCTTGATCCTTGCTTGCCACCACCGGCACATAGCGGTCTCACTCAAACATGAGCATAAATATTCTTTGGCCTTCGAAGCACCTTTACGTACCTACTTCCTCCATGACCATTGTAATCGATGCTAATTGCCGTAAACGATCGTATTCTACTGTGCCTGCAAAACTGGATTTTGGTGTCAAAACAATTTTCTGCCATGCAATAAAAAAGTTGGCAGCTGAGACGCATAACAGAGGAGTTTTTCCCAAGAGGTGTGATTTGGTTTCCCCCTTTCCACCTTAAGTTTGCATGGGCCAGTTTTATTTTAAACCGTGGAAACCCATATCCAGGCCATGTATACCTCTCCGTATAGGTGTATTAGGTCGAGCTGGTATAGTCCAGGTTTCCACTGGCTGATCCCATATCTCGTTATCATGATCTACATCTTTGCATGCCATGTTTTAAATTTTGTTGCTGGTGTTATATATATATCCCGATTTCCGTCTCCCGCAGGCACGTGAGTATATGTGTACGATGAGTATACGTCTAAGAGGACCATACGATCTTCAGTTAGGTTCATACTGTGTTAGAAACGAATCAATGTCGAGTTTTTGTTTGTCAAAGTTTGAAGAGGAGGGGGACAGCGAAGCAAAAGTGCTTAACATATTCTGCATGCTGATCAATGAATTCCTATTGGAGGATCCCCTCAAACACTTGACAGAGAAATTTACCTAGAAAATTATGCCTGGAGCACAGTACAACGGACCAAAGTAACAAATCGATGCTGCAACCACGAGTGAACCAAGCCAAACTCCACCACTGCCACGTCCTCGAATGCTTTTCCAGTTGTGACTAACCAATCCAACAAAGAATTAAGCGAAACTAAATCTGGGATGTGACGCCTCCAAAGAGGAGAAATACACCCTTAAACAGTCCACCTACCTTGTCAACGACCGTCCCTCACACCAGACATCTGCCATCTATCAAGTATTGATGATATTGCGTGCACACTCAGATGAGGATATATAATGCTCCATCACCAAAAAATGAAAAATCAGATAGAATGGAGCTTTACTAGTTGAAAGTCAAAAACCAAAAAAAGTATTGATGATATTGCGTGTACACTGAGAGCGACGAGACAATAATAGAGAAGAATGTTGGAGATCATTTGGGAATAGTGGGAACCGGGAATGGAAGCAACATTGCTCAGCAGTCCGAGTAGCCTTCCGTATTGGTCATGGGCGCTCAGTTGGTTGATCGTACCTCGGGTTTTCCAACATCTTGTAACCACATTGTTGCTTCGACCACTCCCAGGCCCAGATATGCGTCTAGACCACAGCATCATACAACGTGTTACCAATGTTTTGGCACTAGATGGACGGCCACGTGCCTGGCTAGGTAGGGCTGCTTGGTTTGCAACAAACTTGCATTTTCAGATCGCCCAATGTCCTACCCATTTTTGAGTACCAGAATGGGTGCTGGGTGGAGTTGTGGCTAGAAAAATAATAGAGATTTTTTCAAAAAGATCTATTTTACACCTACTATGACTATTACACATGGACGTACCACTTCCTTTATTTTGGATAAAATGGTGGGCGTACATCTCGCATCCATATGTACTCCACCGGCTCATCCATTGATTTTTCAAAAATTATTTGAATTTTCACAGACAAGAACGATCATTCCATCTTACATTACAAAAATATTCATTGGTTCGAATATACACCATTGCAGTTGGAGTACATCAAGAAAGGTAATTTGGCTAACTTAAAAGATCTCACAAATGAAATCATCATTGCGAGATACGTGTTTAAATGCCAGTGGAATTTAATAATGGAGACAACGGCTTCTCTCTAGAGTGGTTGGCAAGTGTAATTTCTTATGCATACCAAGTCACATAAATGAAAAAACAAGCTATATAATATGCTACCTCAATCAGTACACAGTTTCTTGTATGCTCCTAAATTCATATGCATAAAGCATTTATGTCTTTTTGGACAAATTTGAGTACATGAATTTACACTAGAATTTATTTGCCATAAAATGAAACAACCTCTCCGGATCAAGTCATAAACACAACTACACGTTGAACTCAGTTGCACACGATATACACATTTTGTCAAAAGGCATTATGTAATCTAGCTCGGTTATGAAATGCAGTACAAAATTTTAAGAAATCTAAAATTATGTTAGGCAAGTATTCCTACTCTAATATTTTCTCCTCTTCTTGAGAAGTACATCACAAGAGCCTAACCAAAATTACTAAGCTGGAGTTTAGCTCCGTGTTGGACTTCATTTTTGAACTCTGTGAAACCTTGTCTTGAATGTGCAGCAAGTCTCTTCACTGTTATATCCAGTCCACCAAGAAGCTTTCCCTATGAAAAATATATATACAGAAGTTATGCTCTTCAAAATTTTAACTCATGTCCACCCCTCCTTATTATTAACTATCAGCTACGTTCGTCACAAGAATGTGGTCTTGTTAATTTCTTCCGTTGATAGTAACTCTAATCATGCAATCATGTTAGCTCACTAAAATAGTTCCCAATTTTTTAAAAAATCACATGCAAATACTAGTGTACCTTGTTGACAGCGCCAAAGCCTCCTTTCCCAAGTTTGTTTTCTACTAAGAAAATATATGTAGCCTCTAGTAACTTTTTAAAGTCAAACATGGAGAACTCTGAATTTTTGCCTTAAAAATATAGTTGCTCCTCATTCTGAATCCGGATGCCTAGATCCTTTTAAGATCGGAACTTACCTGATTATATGGTCGAGGGTCTCTGTCTTGAACGTTTACAGTTTCTTATTAGCAACACAATTTATGGAGCGTAGTTTCATTTCTGAAACTAATCAGTATACCTTTTCTTTGCTTTGTGAGCTGGTGAGCGTATAAAGCAACTATAACTATGGGAATTACCAAAAGCCTGCTCATACACCCTGGCCTGATATATATGCTTATGATAACATGCCATGTAAGCGTGTGAAAAAACAAAGAGAACTCAATATGTTACTCCCTCCGACCTATATTAGTTGACTTGGATTTTTTAAAATTTGGATGAACCTATATTCATCTAAATCTAGACAAATCCAAGTCAACTAATATGGGTCGGAGGGAGTACTATTTGTTCGTGCAGACTTACTCTTATGGTCAGACGGAATTGGGGCTGTGGCAATGTCGGCCCAAGACTTAGCATGGGTTTTGCCCCCTTACATCTGACATGCATGGTATATCTGAAATAACACCATTTGTCCTCTCCAATGCGCAGGGCCATGGTGGTTTTTATCATGACAAGGAGATGGTTCAGGCATGCTAGACAATCGCTGGTAGAGAGGTACGGCTTGCACTGCGCCAAGGAGTAGACCCTGGAAGATAGTGCTGATGTCCACGAGTCCCTGTCGTAACCTCCTTGGAATAAACATGGCCACCTTCTCCTTGGTCTGCACCTTAATTACATTGGCACGCCACTAGTATTTTTTTTTCTAGTGTACAATGACCTAGCATGTTGGATGTTTTATATTGTACAGTGACCTAGCTAGTATAATCTAGATGATACAAAGGAGTAAAATATCTAGCACTTGTCATAGACAAGATCAGATCATTAATATGTCACAGTAGAAGTAGCAGTACCAGATGTATCTTCGTTGCCTACCCTTAAATTGAAATATGGTGGGTGCTTGGGCTCCCGCTGGATCATGGTCTCGCTGCTAAGCATTGTAATCACATCCAACATAGTCGGTCGATCTGATGCATTCTCTTGTACACATAGAAGCGCAATGTTAATGCACCTCATCATTCCCGCCGAGTCACACTTGGGAAGCAAGGACGCGTCAATGAGTTCGATCCATCTCCCCTCTTCCCATAACTGCCAAGCCTATTTAAAAATTTCAACACACACTTAGGTACATCCCCTTTTCGAAAAAAAGAAGAAGAAAAATGATATGTAACAGAAGAATCATGTTATATGGATTTCTATGCACTCACATATCCAATGAAATTGATGAACGCTCCACATTGGTTGCTCCCAGAATTCCTTTTCCCACTAACGATCTCGAGTATTAATACGCCAAAGCTAAATACATCAGATTTGATAGAGAAGAGGCCCTCCGATGCATACTCGGGAGCCATGTAGCCACTAAAAATGAGGTGATGTCAAATGTTCAATTAAGATATGGTAAAATTTCAGTAAGTTCATATGTAAACCAAATAATATGACACTTACTATGTACCAACAACTCTTCTTGTAGTATTTTCTTCAATGTTATTTGATGTGAAAATTTTTGCCAGTCCAAAATCTGAAATTTTAGGATTCATTTCATTGTCCAAGAGTACGTTGCTTGGTTTAAGATCTCGATGTATTACACGTAACCGAGAGTGCTTGTGTAGGTAAAGAAGCCCTTCTGCTATTCCTTCAATTATTGCAAGACGTTTGTTCCAGTCTATTAAAACTTTTTGATTTTGGTCTGCACATGATCTAATAGTTAATTAGTATAACAAAGGAATGTAGAAATAATTATAATTAACTGATAAGTACAAAGATATGTGTAAGACCGGTGAAAACAAAATTCTAAGATATTTTCAACTGAATCTAAAAGTGCAAATATATACCAAAGATGAAGAAGTCAAGGCTTTTGTTTGGCAAGTATTCATAGACCAATATTTTCTCTTCTCCTTGAGAGCAACATCCCAAGAGCCTAACTAGATTCCGGTGCTGAAGCCTTGCTATGAGCTCAACTTCATTTTTGAACTCTATGAAACCTTGTCCTGAATTTGAAGCAAGTCTCTTGACTGCTATCTCCGTTCTATCCGGAAAGTATCCCTAAGGGAAAAATTTTAAAAAGTTTGTTAAAGCTATTGTGGCGCAATCCATTTTCATAATGCAAGTTGATTCATTGGCACTAATTTTTAATGACTTTACTCACATTGGATCACTAGTTTTCCACATAATTTGTGTACAACCTCTGACTAAATCATAGGTTCATTGAATCTACACATATCCTAGACAATATTTTACCTAAATTTGCAATAACTAATTTGGATAGGAGGGAGTACTATATTATGACGAGGCTATGTTGGGATGCTGTTTTCCTCTAATGAAATTCTTGGCAAAAAATTATTTTGGGAAGAATCGACCGACCTATTAATAAAAATTAACAATAGTACAAATAAAACTTAATTTGACAGACTTAACATTTAGATTCATATTTGTTGTAGAACTAGGATTATAGAGTAGAGTATATGTACCTTATAGACTGGGCCAAATCCACCTTGGCCAAGTTTGTTTTCCTCGGAAAAATTACTGGTGGCCTCCAATATCTCGTTAAAGTCGTAGACGGAAAACTCTGCTCCCATTTCCCAAACAAGC
The DNA here is from genome assembly GCA_916181665.1 of Avena sativa. Classification (NCBI taxonomy): domain Eukaryota; kingdom Viridiplantae; phylum Streptophyta; class Magnoliopsida; order Poales; family Poaceae; genus Avena; species Avena sativa. The sequence continues at coordinate 50,767,922 of OV702285.1, read as the reverse complement.
TCATGATCTCCACCTCGCAAATTGTGAGAACTCTTTTCTCCTAATCTTACTGTCCCTGAAAATTAAATAAATTCATGGAATTGATCAATCTCTTTAATTATGACTCTTTATTTAAGTGGAATTCATATATTGCGATGACGAATTTCAGCAAGTAATTTACCCACCATTTTTGTGTCTTCTTCCCAGGCGACGACGGTAAAGGATGAAGCAAATAGCAACTACTAGTGCTATAGGAGATGCTACACATATGGCAATTACCCATGCCTTAATTCCACTTCCTTTAAAATTAAACATCCATGTAAGAATTATCATAAGGACCTTGATAAAAGTAAGAAGAATAGTCATGTTTTTGCAACGTAAGCATGGATAAAAGTAGTAATAATTACACATACTTTTGCTTGCCGGCGCCGGAGTGATGGAGGATGGACTAATCCGCCGCGTGGGTTGGTCGAAGAACATAAACTGCTCGAACCTGATGTTGCAGCGCAGCACGAAGATCCGTCCACCCATGCGCATGGACATGGTGTCGTTGACCATGCCGATGAGCCGCTGGAGGCAGTTGAGGCAGTCGCCGGCGGACAGGTCGGGCGTGCACTGCGCAAGGGAGTAGAGCGTGGGGACGGAGTCCATGACCGTGGTGGCGTACCGCCTCGCCGTGTCGTTGGCGGCGTCCTGGGCCGTCACGGTCAGTAGGTTGTGGACGTCGGCCGGAACAACGTCGCCGGAGATGTTGTTCTGGTTCCACGCATCGAAGAGGGTGGCGTTGTCGGCGATACCGTTGGCCGGGGTGAGGAAGCTGCCGTCGCCGGAGAAGCCGACGACGCACCCTGGCTGCTGGTCGTTGTCGACCTCGTAGTAGACGGTGGCGGCCTTGCGGTTCGGGCACGCCTGCTGCGCGTCCTGGAACGAGGCCTCGACGCAGACTCTGCATGCCGTGTCGTTGGCGAAGTCGCCGCGGCAGAGCGCGAGCGCGTGCACCTCGTCGGGGGACTGGCCGGTGCTGCCGGCGGCGAAGAGCTGTTGGGAGGAGGAAGCGTTTGCTGCGAGTGTGGTAGCCATGGCGGCAAGGTTGGACTGGTAGGTGCTGTTGGCCGTGTAGTTGCCGCCGCTGCCGCAGAGCTCTGCCGTTGCCGCTGCTGACAGCGGCATCACAAGGAGGAGGAGAAGGACACGCACCATGATTGCTGACCAGGGAAGGGATGCTTGGCCGGCCACGCATGCTTTCTGCTTGCTCGTTGTTGCTTTCGATTGGAAAAACGAAAAGAATGTTTAGTATTTTCAGGTTGCTTTCATGAGTCAGTCGGACAGTCCAAAACTATGAAACCGTCAATCACGGAGTCTCCTATGCTTATATAATTGAATGATCGTTCAACGGCTGGCCGGATCGAATGGGACGTCGATAAAAAAAAATCTGTTGGAATAATTCATCAGAATATTACAAAGTCAAGTCGATTTTGTGTAGTTTTCATCAAAGAACTGAAGAAAAAGTACAACCAAATCAACTAAGGTAGGTAGCACGGTATATACTTGGTCGACATCGTTTGAAAAAAAAATAGATATGGTTGTTCAATATTACATCTGTTTAATATAATTTATTTTGGTAGCAAACACAGAGAAGATTAACCTTGAATCTTTCGGCCATATTATTATAATTGGCGACCACTAGGCATCGGACTACCGATTTGTGCTTTCGATCGGACCAATCTGTTGCTGTACGATTAGATGCACGAGCACCGTCTGATATATATGGAACAGAGGAAAGAGTCCTACCTGTTCATAACCCAGCTCACGTTAACTACGTTTGTTGACAGCTAGTCCGAGTAAACTGCTCCCTGTATGCGACGACCGAAAGCCCGCAAAGATCTCTCTCTCTCTCTCTCTCTCTCTCTCTCTCTCTCTCTCTCTCTCTCTCTCTCTCTCTCTCTCTCTCTCTCTCTCTCTCTCTCTCCGCTTTCATTCTCGTCGGAGTAGACTCCTCCATTCTGTACCTTGTGCTTCGCTCTCAGAAAAAATGGCGCACCTGAGACATGATATAGAGTTTCCTCCACGACAAGATCCATTCCGTCGGCGTGCTTCCCGTATTCTTCATCCTTCACCGCTAGGTTGTAGAGGCGGAGTCGGGGGTGTTGCATCTTCGCCAAGTAATCAGCAGTTCAATAATCCACCCGCTTGGAAGCATTGGAGATGAACAGGTGAATCCCCCGTCTATTTCCATTTATTCCGGTAGTAGTATTCTTGTTTATGGTCATGTGAGATGCGGTTCAGTGTGGTTTTGTGTGTGATTGTTGTAAGGATTTTTCTCGTATCGGAAGCATGCAGTTGTTTTTAAATTGTTGATACTCAAAACTACAACACGTACAGAGGTATAGAAGGATGTGGTATGTATGTTTTAGAAGCAATTATCTTGTATGTTGGATGCACGTAAAACTAGTATTTCGAAGCAATGGCGTATGCGGGTAGAAGCATGATTGGTTTGCATTATGAGGTTGAGTAGGTAATTGGATTTTTGGGCTAGTGATAGAACGACTCATAGCATTTTTTAGGTAGCACGAAAATATAAAAATGGGGACATAGGAATGAAAGAAAAAGCATGTTTTTTTTGTTTATTTTGGAGAATGTACTGTCTGAAGCATGTGCCACATGAAGCATCGTGTGCAAACGATGGTAGCAGCATAAAGTTTCCTCGGATGCATTGATCAAACCTGATGTTGATTTATAAACCTAACATACTCATTTATATGCAGGATGTAGAAATGGAGGACCTTGAAGCAGACTTGTCTATTCCTACAGCAGATGAAGGGACATCTTCTGTACCATTAGCACCCTATGTTGGTATGGTGTTCAACACGGTTGATGATGCACATGAGTTTTACAACGAGTTCGCGAGAAAGAAGGGCTTTGGAACTAGAATAGGATGCTCGAAGAAGTCCCAAAAGAAAGGTTGTGACCATCTGATCAGGAGAGAGTTCGAGTGTGCTCATGCTAGAAAGGAGAAGGGTGATGTTGATGAGAACCAAGGCACTGTTGATCCTGAACTGGTTGATGCAATGGATGGTGGAGTCGAAGCATGTAATAAGGAACCAGATTTCACTGGAAAAAAACTTGCTGCAAAAAGGAATAGAAACAAGGTGAACCGGCATGAATGCAAAGCTCGAATGGCAGTAGGACTAAGGAGTGGTAAATGGGAAGTTATTGTATTCCATGAGGAGCACACACATGCAATGATTAGTACAGAAGGGAGGACTCGACGAGTGCCATATGAGGACTACATGTTTTTGAAGACATTGCATAATCGCAACATATCGACTTCTCACATTATGGCAACTCTTGGAGACTTGCATGGTCGTGTTGGAAACCTGACATACACGGACAAAGATGTCGCCAACATTCGAAGTATGTTGAGGAAGGGGGTATCTGAGAAGGATATGTCAAAAACCATTGAGTATTTTGAGAAGCTTCAAGCTGAGAGCCCACAGTTCTTCTATAGGTTGCAACGAGATGAGAATCAGGCTGTGAGGGCAATATTTTGGGTTGATGGCAGGACGAGGGAGTTGTATAAGAAGTTCAAGGATTGTGTATTTTTTGACACCACTTTCTGTACCAACCGGTACGATAATGCCATTTGCCCCAATTGTGGGGATCAACAACCATATGCAAACCATCATGCTCGGATGTGCTTTGCTTCCAGATGAAAGAATGGAGACATTTAAGTGGGTGTTTGAAAACTGGATGGAAGCTATGAACCATGAATATCCTACATGTATAATGATAGATCAGGACGCAGCAATGGCCAGTGCAATAGATGAGGTATTTCCTGATGTAGTGCATCGGTGTTGCCTGTGGCACGTGCTTCGGATTGCTAGGGAGAAGCTTGGTAGGTTGTTCATAACACGTAAAGGTCTTGAGGAGGAATTCTTATATTGCATACATGGTGTTGGAGATATGCCCTAGAGGCAATAATAAATATAGTTATTATTGTATCTTTGTGTTTATGATAAATGTTTATATTCATGCTATAATAGTATTAACAAGGAAACATTAATACTTGTGTGAATTGTAAACTTAAATTGAAGTCCCTAGTATAGCCTCTATACTTCACTAGCTTGTTGGTTGATTAAATGATTGTGGTTTCCATATCATGAACATTGAGATGTTATCAAACAACAAGATCATATCGTTAGGAGAATGATATGGTGGACATACTCCTATTGATAAGCGTAGCATAAAGATCAAGTCATTTCAATAGTTCAATTGCTATATGCTTTCTGATACATAGTAACTAATTCCTTCGACCATGAGATCATGCATATCACCTTTACAGGATGGATGCTTTGATGACATCAAACACCACACCGTAACTGGGTGGCTATAAAGGTGACATTAAGTGTTCGGAAAGTATTGGTTGAAACACATGGATCAAGAGTGGGATTTGTCCATCCACATGACGGATAGATATAGTCTGGGCCCTCTCGGTGAAATGTCATCCAATTAGCTTGCAAGCATGTGACTGGCTCACAAGGGATCACATATCACGGGAACGAGAAAAGAGTACTTATCAGTAACGAGGTTGAACTAGGTATGCAGAGATACCGACGATCATAACCTCGGATAAGTAACATATCGTGAGACAAAGGGAAATTGGTATCGTATGTAAGTGGTTCATTCGATCGCAAAGTAATCGTAGAAATATGTGGGAGCCATATGAATTTCTAGATTCCTCTATTGGTTATTGTTCAGAGAAGTGTCTCGATCATGTCCGCATAATTCACGAACCGTAGGGAGACACAATTAAGGATTCGACGTTGTTTTGAGTAGTTATGGTATTATGAGAAAGAGACCGAATATTGTTCGGAGTCTCGGATGGGATCCGGGATATCACGAGGTGATCCGGAATGGTCCGGAGAATAAGATTCATATAAGGAAAGTCCCGTTTCGGAGTTCGGGAATGATTCTGGTGTTTTCATCGGGAATGTTCTAGAAGGTTCCGGATTGTCCGGCACTCTGGGGGGGGAGGGTACATGAGTGTGTCATTGAATGATTGCATCATGTACTAAGTGTTCTTGCTGTTCCAAAAAGATGAAAGTCAAATTGCCAGTTTGAAAGTCAAACGGCTAAAACAGGAAACTGTGGGAAACAGGAAACTGTGGGAAACAAGCAAGAGGAGTTGGAACCAACTTGGAGGAGGAGTCCAGCTCCTCCAGGCCGGCGCCCAGCCCTAGGCCAAGTTGGGGAGGGACTCCCTCCCTCCCCTGGCGCGCCAAGGACCCTCCACCCATAAAAGGAGGGGCATGGCTCCTCCTTGAGACACACAAGTTTCCACCTCTAATCTGAGGTTTAGAGCCGTTTGGTTTAGAGCTTCTAATTGCTTTAGCATGCGGTTTAGAGCCTTCTAATTGGTGAGTCTAATCTCTAGACCACTAATAGTCCTCTCTCATAATCCACCATACTCGCTCCGGCTTAAGGCGAAGCCCTGCGGGATCTCCCCTCTACTTCCGGTACCACGCCGTTGTGCTGCCGGAATCGCGAGGAGAGTGCTACAACCTCCGCTGCTTGCTGGAACAAGGGAGAGGAAGGTCTTCGTCGAGTACCGAACGTGTGACCGACTGCGGGAGCGCTGCCGGAACGCAGCGCCGGAAGGATCGTCTACACGATCTTGAGATCGGAAGAGTACGACTACATCACCCACGAGAATCCGCTCTCGTTAAACGCTTTGGAATCTTCGAGGGTAAGTTATTCCATCGAATCGTTGCTACAATCTAGTAGATAGATCTTGGCTTGTTTGTTTGTATGCGATAGAAAATTTTTGTTTTCCATGCTACGAACCCCTTTAGTGGTATCAGAGCCGTGTCTATATGTAGATCTGTTGCACGAGTAGAACACAATGGTCATTGTGGGCGTTGATGCTTTTATTGTAGATTGCCTTTTGTGTACTTTGCATCTTGCGGTATGTTGGGATGAAGCGGCCCGGGCTAACCTTACATGACATCGTTCATGAGACTTGCTCCACGCTTGACATGCAACTTGTATTGCATAAGTGGCTTTGCGGGTGCCTATTTCTCCTAGCATAGTTAAGATCCAATTTACAACGGGTAATCAACAATGCTAGTATCAATGTTGTGGTTCTTGTTAGTAAGTTAGAACGACACTTATTGAAAGCCCCAAACCACGTAAAATATGCAAAGAAAGTAGAGGCGTCTAACTTTGTTTTGCAGGGGTGTGCAGTGATGTGATATGGCCATGATTGTGATTATATTTGATGTATGCAATGTTCCTTATTGTAAGTTGGCAACCGGCAGGAGCCATATGGTTGTCTTTAATTTATGTTAAGACCCGCGTGTCTATTCAAAGTAGTTGTAATAGTTGAAGCCGGTGGACGACAACCATGGTGAAGCGTCATTGACCTTGATGCAATGCCGGAGATGATGGAGATCATGTTCGTGTTTGAAGATGGAGATCGGAAGCACAAAGAAGAAAGGCCATATCATATCACATATTATGAATTGCATGTGATGTTAATCCTTTATGCATCTTGTATTGCTTAGTAGACGACGGTAGCATTATAAGATGATCCCTCATGCACATGAATTTCAAATCATAAAGTGTTCGCCCTTAGTTAGCACCGTTGCTAAAGCTTGTTGTTTCGAAGCACCACGTGATGATCGGGTGTGTTAGATTCCGCAAGTGTATACAATGTAAGCAAGCCAGATTTGCTTATGCGGTGGCTAAGGTTTGATCTTGACGAGCCTAGCATGTACAGACATGGTCTCAGGAACACGGATTACCGAACGGTAAAGCATGAATCATATAGTAGATATGATGAACATGATGATTGTTCGCCATTGAAACTATATCAACTCTCGTGATGATCGGTGTTGATCTAGTGGATTTGGTTCGTGTGATCACTAAAACAATGTGAGGGATGTTGTTTTGAGTGGGAGTTCACCTAGTTTAATTTCATTAATTAATTTGAACTCAATTTGTCATAAACTTAGTCTAAACTATTGCAAATATGTTGTAGATCAATGGCAGCCCCTACCATCAATTTTAATGCGTTCCTAGAGAAAGAAAAGTTGAAAAACAATGGAAGCAACTTCGCGGATTGGTTCCAAATTTGAGGATTGTCCTCACAGCTGGTAATTTGACCTATGTGCTGGATGCACCGCTGGGTGACCCACCTGCAGCTGATGATCCCGATGAAGTAAAGAATGTTTACCTCGCTCGGAAGAATCAGTACTCCATAGTTCAGTGTGCTATCTTGTATGGTTTAGAATCGGAGCTTCAGAAAAGGTTTGAAGAGTCAGACCCATATGATATTGTCGAGGATCTCAAATTGATTTTTGAGACTCATGCGGCAATTGAAAGCTATGAGGCTTCTGAAAAGTTCTTTAACTGCAAGATGGAAGAGGGCAGCTCCGTCAGTGAGCATGTGCTTAAGATGTCTGGGCACGCAAACAAACTTCAAAGCTTGGGTATAGTGATTCCTAATGCTTTGGGGGTTTATCGCGTCCTCCAGTCATTGCCACCAAGTTACAGGAACTTTGTGATGAACTACAACATGCAGAACATGAACAAAGAGTTGCCAGAACTATTTGCTATGTTAAAATCTGCAGAAGTGGAGATCAAGAAAGAGCACCAAGTGTTGATGGTCAATAAGACCACCAAATTCAAGAAAGGCAAGTCTAAGCAAAAGGGACACTTCAAGAAGGGTGGTAAGAAAGTTGCCACGCCAACGAAGAAAACCAAGGCTGGACCAAAGGCTCTAAACGAAGATGGAATGTTCTAGAAGGTTCCGGATTGTCCGGCACTCCGGGGGGGGGGGGGGGGGGGGGGAGGGTACATGAGTGTGTCATTGAATGATTGCATCATGTACTAAGTGTTCTTGCTGTTCCAAAAAGATGAAAGTCAAATTGCCAGTTTGAAAGTCAAACGGCTAAAACAGGAAACTGTGGGAAACAAGCAAGAGGAGTTGGAACCAACTTGGAGGAGGAGTCCAGCTCCTCCAGGCCGGCGCCCAGCCCTAGGCCGAGTTGGGGAGGGACTCCCTCCCTCCCCTGGCGCGCCAAGGACCCTCCACCCATAAAAGGAGGGGCAGGGCTCCTCCTTGAGACACACAAGTTTCCACCTCTAATCTCAGGTTTAGAGCCGTTTGGTTTAGAGCTTCTAATTGCTTTAGCCTGCGGTTTAGAGCCTTCTAATTGGTGAGTCTAATCTCTAGACCACTAATAGTCCTCTCTCATAATCCACCATACTCGCTCCGGCTTAAGGAGAAGCCCTGCGGGATCTCCCCTCTACTTCCGGTACCACGCCGTTGTGCTGCCGGAATCGCGAGGAGAGTGCTACAACCTCCGCTGCCTGCTGGAACAAGGGAGAGGAAGGTCTTCGTCGAGTACCGAACGTGTGATCGACTGCGGGAGCGCTGCCGGAACGCAGCGCCGGAAGGATCGTCTACACGATCTTGAGATCGGAAGAGTACGACTACATCACCCACGAGAATCCGCTCTCGTTAAACGCTTTGGAATCTTCGAGGGTAAGTTATTCCATCGACTCGTTGCTACAATCTAGTAGATAGATCTTGGCTTGTTTGTTTGTATGCGATAGAAATTTTTTGTTTTCCATGCTACGAACCCCTACACATGGATCTTACACAATTGAAGAATTTCAGATGTTATGGCAAACGATGTTACTGAAGCATGAGTTGAGAGAAAATGAGCACCTTATTAAAATGTGGCGATGTAGGAATACATGGGCACCCGCATTCTTCAAGAATAATTTCTTCCCATTCACTAGAACGATAGGTAGATCTGAAGGTCTCAACTCATTTTTCAAGAAGCTTCTGCACCCTCAAGACTCAGTGTGGCAGTTTGTGAAGCAATATGAGTACATCCAAGAAACTAGGCTGGATAGGGAGGATAATGCCGGTTTCATTGATGAGGGTACAAGAACAATAGTATGGTCTAGGTATGGTGTTCAATTTGTCAATAATATGTCTCCAACATTTCTTGGTTTCTGAGTTTTGTTTGTTTTGTGTTCTAAAAATATTTAGTGATTGTTATGTTTCTTAAATTACAGATTGTTGCTTCGAGTACTTCGTACTTGTGCTTCCTCAATGTGTTTGTTTTGCTCAGGGTAACCGAATAATTCAATGGCTGCAATATTTTGGTAGGTACACAATTGAGGAGCAAGCATCTAAATTTTACACAAGGGCAGTGCTTGGAAGATTTAGGGAAATGATGGAGTTGACTTCAGCTTTGATCTTAAATCCTTGTGAAGGAAATGGAAATCAGTTTCTACTTCGTCGTAATGATCCGAGAGATAAGAAAGTTCGTTTAGTAATAGTGGATCCACAAGAGCAGTCCTACCAGTGCACATGCAACCGATTCCACATGAATGGAGTTTTGTGTCATCACATCCTGAAGGTCATGATACACAACAATGTGCAAGAAATACCAGCAACATACTTGATTCATCGTTGGTCAGAGGAAGCAACAGTTCGTTTGGGAGGAAGCAATAGTGGGGCTTCTGATGGTATGACTATCCCTGATACAAACACATTGCGGTACAATGCCCTTTGTCGCAAAATGGGGGGTCTTGCATCTCGGGCATGCTTCAAGCCTGAGACGTACACGCTTGTAGATAATTGGCTAGACCAAGTGGACAAGATGGTTGAAAAGCTTAGGTTGTCTGGTGGAGTGCCTGAGCCAGAAGCCCCGGAAGCGGTTGCAGAGAGGACTGACAATTTGATGAATCCACCAAAGTCAGCCAAGAAGGGGAGGCCTAAGGATAAAGAGAAGAGGAAGAAACCTTTAATAGAGCATCTGCAAGATAAAGCCAAGAACAAAGCAGCCAAGCAACAATCACAGAAAAAGAACAAGTACGCATGCTTTTATTGTCGTGAGGCTACACACATCAGGAGGAAAGGGTGAGGCGTGAGATGGAGCTGACTCTGTAATGTACTTCCAATTTTTCCCATTTTCATGCATCATAAATTTGGGGATATATAAGACACATCGCGTGTGTAAGCAGCACTGATTTATTTTTGATTGATAACCCATTTTTTGTGGTCACGTACTTATCATATTATGCTCAAGGAAGCAACTCGTACATAGCCTTAGTGTTGACTACATGAAGGGTTAAGTACCGTAAAAATTCAGCAAGAGAGCAAACATGTATTTGATTTGTATTTTGTGAGCTTTACTTCAGATATCAAATTGTGGTTGAAGCATGATATTTTAGTGAACGAAGCAGATGATCGTGAGGCTAGGCGCATAGTTGGAAATCAAATGGAACATTGAGGTTTGGGAAAAAAAGATGGTTCTCACTGTCAAAATGTACGATCAAGGAAGAAAAATCTATTCAATCTGGTTGGTTGGGTTTTCACAGTTAGGAGAGCTATATAATTTCAGGGAAGGTGCATATAGGAATAGTCAAGCAAACAGGTTGTCGAACACATGTGTGAATGCAGGTTGAACTAGATAGTATAACCAAAAAACTACATGTTTCACATAAAGTGGTGGAAACAAATGGTGTACTTCACAAGTTTTACACAAGACGACAAATAACATGTCCTTTTCAAAGTGTCTCATAATACATGGTTGATGAAAACTAGTGCTAGACAGAGAACTAGTCCTTTATTCAGAAACAATCTGTCTTCATTTCTTCTTGAGAACCCAGCTAGGATCTGCCTTGTTCAAAGGAGACTGTAGGAGCATGTATGAGATAGCCATACGGTTTTCAATCATTTTCTGCATGAAACAAAGTGGATAAGCTTGTGGTTTATGTAGTGTCAAACAAAAGCGTATTTTATTTGAAGCATTGAATGATGCAATGGATAGTGTGTTGAAGCATGGAATATTTCATTAGAGGTATCACCATATGCATAGCTGACAACATCATTTTCTCATACCGTGCAAAAGGGCTTCTGTATCTTGCCTTCCCAGTGTTTCATGTGTAGCATTGTGTGGACTCCGTAGTCGAATCTGTTAGAACAATCAGTGTAATGTAAAAAAGGAAAACCTTATTTGTGGCGTATATCCGATGTGAAGAATGAGTCTTACAGTGCGTTCTCCTGGCGACAGTCTTGAGGATTCAAACATACAGACTGCATGAAATCAGTATTTTGGAATGCTTTTGCCAAGGATGCAACCTTGCTAAAATTAGAAACCTGTCATAATGATGAAAGGTTAGGAATTGGTGTGTTGGTGCCTAGGGATCAATGTAAAGAAGGGACTTGCCAGAGCGTCTGCTTTTTCATAAACTTCTGTCTTATGCACTCTTTTCATGGAGTCTAGTATGTTAATCTGTTTGTGAATAATATTGATGCAGCATAGGATCCAATGTTCCGTATCAACAATCACAAAAAATAGCTGAAAAAATTGGTAGCAAGGAAGCACAAGTGTGAAGTATTAAACTTTGCATATTTATGTTGAGGAAGCAAAAATGTAAGTCTTCTAACCAGATCCTTCGATTTGAGTTTATTGTCTTTGTAAATTTGGTTGAATTCATGTAGACAGCTCCTAGGGTCGAATTTTTCCTCGTCAACAAGCAGTTTTTCCTACAAGATAGCAAAGTAAATAAGTTATTGGTGGGATGCATGCAAAAGGTTTGCTGCAATCTAGACTAGTCATTAAAATTTGGCAGTAAGGATTCGTACAGTGAAGGATTGTGAGAAGGCAAACTTGGTGCACGTGTGTAAGATGGATGTCGTATCATCAATGGTTTCATTGAAATTTTTTATGAACAGATCCATGAACTCGTTGTTGATGTGACCACGTGAACGAAGTGCTTCACGAAAGTGTTCGTAGGATATTTGGTGGTCGCCAAAATCCACAAAATGTGGCCTGTACTGACACAGACATGTGAGTGGGACGAAGCATGTGAATTTTTGAATGCAACGGAAATACATAAAAAACAGTAACAAGAAAGAAGGTACATTGAGACGGGTGGGAGGATATGTTGACCTTTTTTCGCCTTGCTTTGGAGGTTTGGTGCATTGCTTTATAATGTACTTGTAGTATAACTCCTTTGCATCATTGGTAGTCTTGAGTTTCTTCGGGGCATTTGCTTCATTAAGCCCAAGAAAAGCTCTCTTCTTCCTATTCTTCTTTTCTTGAGTTTGTGTCCCAATGGTGTACGCAATGTTAGTTTCAGAATGCTCAGTGTGTGCAGGTTCTACGAGGGAAAACAAATATAGGTTGTAAGTATAGAAGAAAGTATTGAACGATGGTGAGAAGTCCTGAGAATACTACAAACGTGAAGCACACCTAGAGTTGTGTTTTGCACAGTAGCGGGTTTAGCAGACGGGTCTTGTATTTGATAAGCTACCCGCTCATGTTCAACTGATGCTCTTTGTACTTGTGCAACTGAGGTTGGTTGCTGTTGTTCAGGTGCAACCACTTTATCTTGCTTATGTGAGGGTAAGGGTTCAGTGGGTCCTGATAGGTCAGCACCGAAAAAAATAGCTTAGGAAGAAGCATGGTTCGTGAAGCACGACCAACATATAGAAAATTTAATGTGGTTAGTAAGAAGTTGAATTGGACATGGTTGAGAAGCATGATTAAGAATGTTTAAGAAGCATAATCGGATGGAATATATTGTTGGATGCATAAAATTTCATAACAATTGTATGTCGTCTAAACAAGAAATTATATTTTAGATGGAAGCATAAACTTGTAGGTGCTTTAATAAAGTCAACTGATGCTAATGGTTAAACAGAATATATACCTGAAATTTTTGTTCCCGTAGTTGTGATTTGGCCATTTGAGGGTGCAGCAGATGAGTACCGTAGATTAGAGGCTATTGGCTGACGATGAACTGTGGAAGTTTTGTCTCCCCCAATTGGGCCCACTTGGTCTTGGTCAGCTCCTGATGTTTCTTGGTATTTTGCATGTGAGGGTGGTTGTGCAACGGTTTCTGATTGGAAAAAAATGAATAGTCAGCCTGGAAGCTTACATAAATTAAAAGGCAAGCTTGATCCGACATGATATATACCTGTACTGGTGGTTCCCATAGCAGTGGTGACAACATTTGCTTGTTGTACGTGATCATCTAACGATGTTGTCGGTTCCTGCGGTGGTTGAGACCAGTCCCCACCAAGACTGAAAGAAGGTGGTTCAATGTCATAAATTGTAGGGAAGCTAGTATTTTGATCTTGGTTGGTTGTAGCTGTAGTAGGTGCTTGGGGCGTATCGGTTATCTTTTTTGGACGGCTTGATTTCTCTATGCTTTGTTCCACCTCCTGTGCAAACTGGACAGCATCATTCCAGAACCGCGTTTCAGGAGTTGCCTTTGAAGCAATGTCTTCAGCTTGTTGAAGGTTTGAAACGTCCGCAGACCTTGGTGGCGAAGAAAATGATGGTGTAGGTGTGGTATGAAACTTCATAGCAACGATGACATCCCGGGCAAACTCAGACATGCGGGTTCCATGCTTTGCCGACAAAATTGCCTTTGTATCGTCAATATCCTTAGCCCACAATTTTGTATGCCTTTCGAGAATGGGGATCATGAAATCTGGAAGCTCCTGAGAAATTAATAGCATGGGAAATGAGGTTTGATGAAGCATTGTAAGTTGTGTACAATGCTTAAGCAGTATGAAATAGTTATGCAGGCTTCACACCAGTAATGAATTGTATGATAACTATACTTGGCACATGTGATAAATGTATTGTATTAGTACCAAAGAATATTGCATAATTATGTGATAAAGCAGACACATTATGATATATGTGTGTGTCCAATGGAACTACGGAAAATAAATTGTTAGAAAACCTCTATAGTCTTGTTTGGAATTGTTTGATCCTGCCCAACCGTGACCTGTTTGGAAGCATGCAAAAGTACCTCACTAGGTTGGTTGGGAATGGTTTGTCACTGATGGGTGGTGACCTGTTTGAAGCATGCGAGGTTAAATTAGGGAACTATAAGTATCGATGAAAATTAGCTACGGTTAACAAATAGTGAGTAATTATTTATAAAAAATGTTAACAATGGCTGAGGAAATCTACATACATCGGGCACTTGCATGTTACTATTTTCCTCCTGCCGAGTGGTGGCCTGTTTAGGAAGCATGCAAGATGAAGGGGTGGCCTGTTTAGGAAGCATGCAAGATGAAGGTTAGAAACAGAAATGGCGAGTAGAAGAAGATAACAGTGAGCATAAGCGAGTAGTGAACGAGAAAATTGACTTACATCGGGCAGATGAATGTTGCTTGGTGGATTAGACTGTGGTACTGATATGAATTGTGGATGATCTGGTTGGTGCCCGAATGGAGCATGCTGGTTAGCGTATGGAGTCATGTGGAAAGGACGGAACTACAAAAAGGAAGTGTTGTCATGAAAATTATATAGGAGGTTTTTGGTGTGTACAAAGCGATGAAACATCACTTACAGGGCGTGCACCATATGCATTGGGATTGATAGTCAATCTATTTTTGTCGTGCTTCATAACAAATCTGAAGTCAACATCAGAAACATGTGATGCTCTGGGGAGTGAGTAATCAATGTGATGCGCAGACAAGCACAACTCTGGAAAGTCAAGATGATCCATGAATATAATCTGCAAAAGATATAAGTTCAAAACGACAGTTAGTGCACATACAAAATGAAATTAGAATAATGAATCCTCGATAATTCTAAAAAGATAGGGGCATACCGCGAGCACGGGTAAGCAGCCACCAACCCATATCTTACTTGCTTTTTTTAGTAATGCATTTTTTTGTTCTTCTTTGGAATGCGTCAACCTCGGACATTACATTTTCCAGGATGTGTGCACCCCAATCATAGTCTTTCACCTGCTTAGAATCATCGAGGCTGCCAAGATATTCCAAAGGCAACATGTTACCAGTTCCAGGGCACATATAAGTTCCCAACGCTACTTCGAAAAAGGTCCTAAAATATGTTTCTTCGTCCAGAGTTCCCTTCTCAAGCATATCAATTGCATGGTGTATTGGTGCCCTTCTTCCATGATCATAGTCTATTTTGTAGAATTCACGATGTCCTGATTCTTGGTACTTGTCGGTGAGCACAACTGGCCTATTGCCAGAAGGAAGGCCAAGAACTTTTATGAACATATCTTTCGTGAACAATATAGAAGTATTGTTACGGGGGTTCCTGAATTCACCAAGCTCAGGGTTGATCCTGTCTATAATCCATTCAAGCAGTCCCTCAGGTGCTGAGAAAGAACCAACCTCCAGAAGATTACCCCACCCTCGCTGGCGAATGTGATCTTTTCGTTCTTTCGGCATACCTAAAACTAGATCATTCAGCCGTCCTACAGAAAATCGGGTCTTCAACAAACACTCATCCGCTGGCTTCATGGTAGCTGGATACAAAAAATAAGAGCATGCGTAGTGAAGCATGGAAAACACATATTATTAGCAAAAAAGTCTTTTAAAAGAAATGTATATATCCTATCTAAAAGAAACAGTACTATGATTTCTAGGAAATGTTTTGCACATGACAGAGAAGCAATGGCATGATAGTTGTGAAGCATGAACTTGTTGGAAGCTTAGAGTTAACACAATCTCAGCAGTCCTAGGAAGAAACGGTAGAGATGCATATGCGTTCTTTCTAGGAATCTCTGTTGTTTCTAGGAAGCAATAAACACCTGACGAAGAAGCACGGGCATGAAAGTTGGGAAGCTTAGAGTTAACACAATATGAGCATTATTTATTTGTGTTTGAAGCATATAGTTTTGGAAACAATATATCAAAACATGTATTGTTAGAAAAAAGAATGTAAAACAAAAAAATTATCTGTACTGTTTCTAAAAATAAACAGTGCTATTGTTTCTAGGAAGCAATAAACACATGGCGAAGAAGCACCGGCATGATAGTTGGGAAGCAACAAGGAGTGGGAAGCTTAGAGTTAACACAATCTCAACAATATTTATTCGTGTTAGAAGCATAAAATTTTGAACATGATTAACCCCAATTTTTTGGCCGCCAAAAATGGTTGACAGAGAATTTTTTTGATCTGCTGCAACTAATTTCATCTGTCTGTAAAAAATTCTGAATTTCAAGGCATACGCAATCACAAAGAAATTCACACGATCAATCTCAAAAACAGACCATTCAATCACCACAACAAAGAACTAAACTGGATGCACCATGTTACACAATTGAGTTGGATATATACCTTGCTCTGGAACAGAACGATCTGACGGGCGTGCTGCACTACAATGCTATAGCCTGTAGTCACTACTGCTCCGCCCAGACCCTTGTTGGTTTGGTGACTATCTGTTGACCCCCGCACCTCTGCCGCCTAGTGAGGGTGAGGCACCCTGGTGAGATGGAACGGTGCTTTAGATCTGCCGTCGACTGGGTCCTCCGGTGGCCCGGTGGTCGTCCGGTTCCACCAGGACGGCGGTTGGTGATGGGAATATCCTCCTAGTGGGGAAGTGGCGCTCCCGCCTGGTCGAACGACAAGCTCATGGATACGTATGGGATGTGAATTACGCGGCCGGCGGAGGAGATATATGAGAGCGACGCCGGTGACTGACGCGAGCGGTAGTTCAGGAGCAGAGTTTTTTTAGATGCGGGAGCAGAGTTTCGGGAGCAGAGTTTGAGGTGGATGCTTCGTTGGAGACAAGACGAAGGGTAACAGCGTGATAAACGGTAACGGACGAGATAATTGGGGGAGGTGGATGTGTAATTAGTCGGCCGTTACAAGTTTTTTAAGAGGCCTACAGCCGTGGGATGCAAGCGGGATCGAAGACGGACAAGCGGTCCGACGCTTCGACTAGATCGGACTACCGATTAGAAGGGTTTTCCTTATTTATTATAAAGAAGAAAAAAACTGCACACTACAATCATGTACTTTGATAAGTTCTTTATTTACATACACAACACTTATGGACTGAGTTAGTGTCTATGCTTTACTTTGGGCCATATAAAACATATGAAATGACGATATCTTTAACAGAGCTATAAATACTTCTTTTGTGCATGTTATCCTACAGGCTACTCATTGGATCCCTTCATTCAGCCTAAGGAGAAGAGCGAGACTTTGGATACTGGGAGCAGCCGGCTGGAGTCAGTTGCACCTGATTTATGTTAGCCTGTTATTAATCCTGTCAGAATAAACACCATTTGTTCTTTGTTTTTTGTTGTCAGAATAAGCAGAAAAACGTGTGTGTGTGTGTGTATAAACACCGTTTGCTGTCGCTAAGATAGGATAGTTTACCTAGTCTATACTTGCCGTTGCTGAACTTGTGGGATGGCACAAGAATAGGTCAGTCATGGCGAGTTTGTAGGAGGTGAATGGGAGTGGGATGGCGCTCCCCGGTTTGTTCGTGTCCATGATCCTTGTTTTCAGCTGGAGTTAGTTTTGTAACAACCAGTGTTGAATAAAAGAGAGAAATAGACAGAAAAGTGGAACGACAGTACTCCACGCAAAACACCACCTGTGTTACTCTCGTCTTTCAGTTTCTGTCTTCAGTTTCGTCAGGTTAGGCAACATCAAGTGTTATCAGAGCCACACCGGCGATGGTAGGCACTCCACCGCCGGCGAAGCCACGGGCCTCTGCCTCCAAGCCTCCCCCCGCCACCAATTCACCAGCCGCGTCGAGATCGACGTTAGGCAGAGCCACGCGCGAGCGCTCCCCGAGCCGCGGACGGAGCCGGGTGAGAAAGGGGGAGATCTTGGTGAGGGAGGTCGTGCGCGAGGGCGGCGGCAGCGCCGTCACCTATCCGCCACTGACGAAGACGAACTACACAGAATGGGCCATCCTCATGCGCGTGCAGCTCCAGGGCGCGGGCTTGTGGGAGGCTGTCGAGTTCTACACCGCGCCGGAGCGGCAGGAGCGACAGGCGTTCGGCGCCATCCTCAGGTCGGTGCCGCAGGAGATGGTGCCGTCTCTCGCGGCGAAGGACAATGCCAAGCTCGCCTGGGACGCCATCAAGACGATGCGCGTCGGCGTCGATCGGGTGCGGAAGGCGCGCTGGCAGAAACTCCGCAAGCTGTATGACGAAATGTCGAGCCAAAGCGGAGAATCGATCGAGGATCTGTCGCTGCGCATCTCCAACCTTGTCGCCGAGCTGCAGTCACTGGGAGATACAACGACAGAACTCGACGCCGTCCAGAAGCTCCTCCGCATCGCTCCGCCCAGGTATTCCCAAATGGCATGTTCAATTGAGACTCTGCTTGATCTCAGTACATTGTCGCTCAAGGAAGTTTCTGGGCGTCTCGCTGCGTCTGAAGGACGCGGAGAACCAGAGCCAGATGCTGGAGGGAAGCTACTCCTCACCGAGGAGGAGTGGCGCTCGCGTTTCAGTACGCGGGATCCCGGCGGCGGACAGTCGAGCGGCAGCGGCAAGAACGTCGAGAAGGGAAATAGGCGACAACAACGGCGGAAAAGGCGACGTGGGTGGGAAAGCACCACGGCGCAATGGAAAGTGCAACTATTGCGGCATCGAGGGCCATTGGGCCCGCGAGTGTCGCAGGGCCAAGCGCGAGCGCGGCGATCGTGGCAAGCGCGAGGAGCAGGCTCACCTGGTGCAAGGCCAGGATGATGCGCCGGCGATGCTGCTAGCAGAGGTGGGCACCATCACCGTGCTTGATCCTCTAAAGGAGACGCGGGTGGCCTCGACAACGACAATGGCCACCGAAGAACGAGTGTTCCTGAACGAGGAACGCGTCGTGCCCATCCCGTCGAACGATGAGCGTTGGTACCTGGATACAGGGTCCAGCAACCACATGACAGGGAGTCGCTCCGTCTTCTCCAAGCTCGATTGCCAGGTAAAGGGCTCCGTTAGGTTCGGTGATGGCTCTGTGGTTGAGATCGAGGGGAGGGGATCAGTGTTGTTCATGTGCAAGAATGGTGAGCACAGGCTACTCACTGATGTGCACTATATCCCAAGGCTCCGCAGCAGTATAATCAGCATTGGGCAACTGGACGAAATTGGCGTCAAGACAGTTGTTGCAGATGGTGTGATGACATTGTATGATCGGGAACGCGGCGTGATAGCCCGTGTCAAAAGGCTCTCAAATCGCCTATATCCCATATACTTGACACTGACAGAACCAGTGAGTTTACCTGCACAGGCAGGAGAAGAGGCGTGGCGCTGGCATGCGCGCTATGGCCATCTGCATTTTCGAGGTTTGCATGATCTCTTTGGGAAGGACATTGTGCGTGGGATGCCCAGGATCGAGCGCCTTGAGCAGTTCTGCACCGGCTGTGCATTAGGAAAGCAGCACCGAGCGTCGTTCCTTGGGCCACGGCGTACAGAGCAGAGGAGAAGCTGGAGCTCACCCATGGCGACTTGTGTGGCCCGATCTCCTTGCAACACCAGGAGGCAGTAGATACTTTCTGCTGGTTGTTGACGACATGAGCAGATATATGTGGGTTGAGATGTTGAGAACCAAGGATGAAGCCCTGGGGTTTTTCAAGAAATTCAAGAAACTCGCAGAAACAAAAACTGGACTGAAGATGAAGGTTTATAGGTCAGACCGAGGTGGTGAGTTCATCTCTAAGGAATTCACAGATTTCTGCACTGATCAAGGGCTGCGTCGCCACACGACCGCATCCTACTCACCACAACAGAATGGTGTGGTGGAGAGAAGAAATCAAATAGTGGTTGAAATGGCAAGGTGTATGATGAAGAGCATGCCAGTGCCTCCATGTTCTGGGCTGAGGCTGTCAAGGTGGCTGTACACATACTGAACAGATCACCAACACGAGCCTTACAGGGGATCACCCCTTATGAAGCCTGGTTCAAGAGAAAACCTAATGTGTCATAATTGCGCACATTTGGGTGCACAGCCTATGTCAAAACCACTGGACCATCAGTGAAGAAACTCGATGACAGGTCCACCGTTATGGTGTTTGTCGGCTACGAGGAGGGAGCCAAGGCTTATAGATGCTACAACCCTGTAAGCAAACGTCTCTGCATAACTAGAGATGTAGTGTTCCAGGAGGATCGTCCTTGGGATTGGAACCAGCACAGCACAGAACCTGAGCGCCTGGAGGAGTTCACTGTGATCTATGGTGACGAGCAGTTTAGTGAAACAACAAAAAAACATAGATCACCTACTGCTGAGATTTAGGGGGTGCATCGATCCCCTTCTCAGGGTGTGCAGATGTCCGAGCCTCTCACTTCTGAGCAGAGAGGAGCAGATGACAGTGCAGCTTTCGAGGAGCCAGTGCAGCCAACACAGGTCCAAGCAGCTGTTGCACCACTGGCGGGTGGCCATCCTATGCAGACTCGTGCAAAGGCAGGGAAATTCTATCCAAACCCAATCTTCCGGGATGAAGACTATGATTGCAGTGGCCTGTGTATGTTGTCTGCAGAGGAGCCAAGCAGTATTGAGGCTGCATTGGGTGATCCAGCCTGGAAGAAGGCAATGGAGGAGGAGATGGAATGCATCCTTGAGAATCACACCTGGGAGCTGGCATCTCTTCCATCTGGGCAGCGTGCCATTGGTCTGAAATGGGTGTATAAGATCAAAAAGGATCCAGAAGGGAACATTGTGAAGCACAAAGCCAGATTGGTGGCCAAAGGGTATGCACAAAGGCAAGGCATAGACTTTGAGGAAGTTTTTGCACCTGTAGCTCGCATAGAGACAGTGAGACTATTGTTGGCTCTAGCTGCACATGGCAAGTGGGAGGTGCATCATATGGATGTGAAAAGTGCCTTCTTAAATGGAGATCTCAATGAGGAAGTATATGTGCAGCAACCACCAGGTTTTACAGATACTGAAAGTGTTCATAAGATTCTCAAGCTAAAGAAAGCCCTCTATGGGCTTCGACAGGCACCCAGGGCCTGGAATGCCAAGCTGGATGCGTCCCTGGGCTCATTGGGTTTTGAAAGGTGCCCCTTGGAGCATGCCTTGTACAGAAGAGGAAATTCTGACAGGTTCCTTCTCATTGGAGTATATGTGGATGATCTAGTGATCACTGGGACTCACACTGAAGATATCAGCACATTCAAGAAACAGATGCATTAATTGTTTCGAATGAGTGATCTTGGCTTGATGTCTTATTATCTGGGAATAGAGGTTCACCAAGAGGCTGGAAGAATTACTCTGTGTCAACGGAGCTACGCAGGGAAGATTCTTGAAGCTGCAGGCATGAGCAACTACAACTCAAGCCAGATTCCAGCAGAGACGACGTGCAAAGTTGGGAAAAGAAACGGAGGTGATCCGGTAGATGCAACCCTGTACCGCAGCATCATTGGAAGCCCGCGTTACTTGGTAAACTCAAGGCCTGACATAGCTTTTGCAGTAGGCTTTGCCAGCCGGTTCATGGAAGCCCCAAGTACACAACATTGGGCACTGGTGAAACAAATCCTGCGCTATGTGCGTGGGACACTGGGTTATGGATGTGTCTACAGAGCTGGAGCATCGGAACTAGAACTGATCGGTTTTAGTGACAGTGATCACGTTGGTTCAGTGGATGACCGCAAGAGCACAACAGGAATATTGTTCTTTCTTGGCTCAAGCGCGGTTACCTGGTCCTCGCAGAAACAGAAGACGGTGGCAACATCTTCATGCGAGGCAGAATACATTGCCGCATCTGCTGCAGCTTGCCAAGGTCTCTGGCTCACACAGCTGCACGCTATGATGAAGGGTACTGAACCTATGAAGTTTGTTTTACAGGTGGATAACAGTTCAGCGATTTCTCTGTGCATGAACCCTGTACACCATGAACGAAGCAAGCATATAGATGTGAAGTATCATCACATCCGCGAGCACATTGAAGATGGTGAGCTGTATGTTGAGCACGTCAGGACTGAATCACAGTTGGCGGATATTCTCACAAAGGGACTTGGCAGAGTCAAGTTCATCGAGCTTAGGCAGAAGCTGGGTGTGGAGCAGGTCAAGGCAACAAGATGAAGGGGGTGAATTGTTGGCCTGTTATTAATCCTGTCAGAATAAACACAATTTGTTTTTTGTTTTTTGTTGTCAGAATAAGCAGAAAAACATGTGTGTGTGTGTATAAACACCGTTTGCTGTCGCTAATATAGGATAGTTTACCTAGTCTATACTTGCCGTTGCTGAACTTGTGGGATGGTACAAGAATAGGTCAGTCATGGCGAGTTTGTAGGAGGTGATTAGCACGAACGGGAGTGGGATGGCGCTCCCCGGTTTGTTCGTGTCCATGATCCTTGTTTTCAGCTGGAGTTAGTTTTGTAACAGCCAGTGTTGAATAAAAGAGAGAAATAGACAGAAAAGTGGAACGGCAGTACTCCACGCAAAACACCACCTGTGTTACTCTCGTCTTTCAGCTTCTGTCTCCAGTTTCGTCAGGTTAGGCAACATCAATTTATACACCAAGTGCAACTATAACATGCTAATGCAGTGTCATTCCATATTCTCTCTAGTCTTTAGATAGTTGATACATGTCTTAACCCCATGCGACCCACAATGTAATGTTTTGTAAACTATTTACTCTAATAATTTAATAAAAAGACCGCATGCATCTACCAATACAGAGGCCGGGGCTAAGCCTCCATTTGGAAAAAAATATGAACCGAATGATTGTACTTCTGATCTTTTGGAGGATTTTTCTACTAGGTGGTTATGTCTCCATGATTGAGTATGCTTCTATGAATATTTGAAAAATGAAAATTCATGAAAAAATAGGTCAAACTTTCAGGAGGACTCGAGAAGGCATGAAAGCGTGACCCTGCCCGGGGTGTGGACCAAGGAGATCCATGAACCTGAAGAGTTCCCTAAAAGAAACATCTACAATCTCCGGAGTCTCACCCAGGCGTTTTCCACTACCAAATTCCCAATAACAATGTCATCTTGTTACTCTGATGATAAATAGTGAGTAGTCACGCTTTTGTACTTGTGGCCATATAGTCATCTCCATGTTCTTCATCATGTGAGATGTTATACATGATTATGACATTTACACTAATTTATGATGGCGCATATCTTTTTATTATGTGTTGAATTACCTACGATTTAAGGCTATGTTGTATTTATTAGACAATTTTATCTTTGTTCTTTAATAAAATATGACCGGTTCTTTATAGAGTGGACAATAGTAGGAAAGGAGTAAATTATATGGAGTGAACTACTCCCTCTGGAATAGTTTAACAGGTGCGCGCTAGTTTAAGATAATTTGATCACCAATTTCATCAACAAAATATGAGATATATTTATTACTTCAGTATTTGTATTCTCAACATCATGTCACCAAGCTTCATTGAAACACTCAATAATACTTCTGATATTTCTTGTGATGGTTATTAGGCATCTAGTAGGAGTATTAGCCAAATAATAACATGATTATTTTGTTATATGAATTCGTATAATATCACTATCGTGGTATTGCCAACGAGTACTCCATGGAGGGATCCTCACAGAGCGTTTTTAGAGAAGTGGGGGCGGGGGGGGGGGGGGGGGGAGAAGGCGAGTTGGCTGGTACAAGATAACACAACTTACCCAGGTTCAGATACCACAACGGTGGTGAAATCCTACTCCTATAAATTATTATAATGGCAATACTCAGATCACGGTAGAGCTTCGTTGGGAGACCCCAAGAGGAAGGTATGATGAGCACAGCAGTAAGTCTTCCCCCAGAAAGAAACCAAGGTTATCGAACCAGTAGGAGGAAGGAAACGACTCAAAGGTGTTGCTAGCAACTTGGAAACCTGCACAACACAAACTCAAGACTTTGCCCCAACGAACAGTGAGGTTGTCAATCTCACCGGTTTCCCGTAAACAAATGATTAACTGTATGGTGTCAAAGGTAATAGTGGTTTGCAGAAAGTAAACAAGAATAGTGCAAGATGTATCAATGGTAAAGATTGGACCGGGGTCCGTAGTTCACTAGAGTTGTTCTCCTTAAGATAAACAAACATGGCATGCTGGGTAAACAAATTACAGCAGGGCAATTGACAGGACTAAGCAAGGCATAATAATGCAATACTAGACATTCATGATCCTATGGGATTTGATTGGGCAATACAACAAGATACATAGACCGCCATCCAATTGCATCTATGACTAGCAATCCACCTTTAGGTTATCATCCGAACCCCCTATAGTATTAAGTTGCAAGCAACGGATAACTTCTTTAAGCAAAGTGTATAAGGTAAACAATCCACTTGTTTCATGAACAAGAGACCATTGTTTTCTCCCTAGTAGCAACAACACATCTACAACCTTAGAGATTTCTGTCACTTCCCCAGATTAAATAGAGGCATGAACCCACTATCGAGCATAAATACTCCCTCTTGGAGTCACTAGCATCTACTCAGCCAAGATATCTACTAGAAACAGAGAGCATGCAAGATCACAAACAACACAGACATGATAGAATCAATAAGACAAAACCATTAATCAATCTGACATAGTAATCTCAATATCCATCGGATCCCTGTAAACACAACATGCATGATTACAAATAGATGATCTTTATCATGAACGGAGCTCACAAGATCAAAACATGGAAGCACAAAGGAGGAGATACAACCATCTAGCTACTACATGGACCCGTAGTCCAAGGTGCAAACTACTCACGCATCATACCGGAGGTTGGCATGGTGATGATGAAGGCCTCCGGGATGATCTCTCCCCCCGGCAGGGTGCCGGGAAGAGCTTCAGATCCCCCTGATCTAGGGACGATGGTGGCAGCGGCTACAGACTGTTTCGTAGAAGATTGATCGGGTACTTATAGGCGAAGGGGCGAGGCAGGGGGGCACCCAGGGTGGCCGCACCCCCCAGGCGCGGGTCAGGCCTGGCCGCGCGGCCAGGGAGTGTGGCCCCCTGGTGGCTCTCCTCCGTCTCGTATTCTGGCTCCGTGTTCCCCATGATAAAATATTGACTTTGGATTTTGTCCCGTCCAATTCCAAGAATATTGATTTTCTGCCTTTTCTGGAACCAAAAATATAAGAACACATGCAACTGGCACTGTGGCATCTTGTTAATAGGTTAGTCCCAGAAAACATATAAAAATACCTCAAAGTGTAGACAAAGCAAAGCAAACTAGATACTAAACAAGCATGGAACATCAAAAATTATAGATACATTTTCGACGTATCACCGAGTTACAGGGATCGGTTCACTTTGCGAGGTGATATGATCTGTTGCCCTAAAGGCTCCCAGAAGTCCGGCTTATAAAGACGCCAGAACCTAATGTTATAGGGAAAAGTCCTAGCTAGATGGGTTACAGAGTTCTGCACTAACACAATCTAGTCTTACGTGTCTTGCACTCTAAGGCTCCGGGTTAGGATTATGTCTGCACCATAGCCTTCCTTTATCCGGCATGGGCCTTCCTTCTGGATCCGTCTAACTGGGCCGCCCAGCAGGCCATGGGCGTCTCTACCAACTCTGGACCACCTTGGCTTGCCGATATGAGACTATGCCAGAGGTATACCTATTTGGTATATCCACAACAATCACCTTACTAAATGCAATACACTATATACTATTACCCAATTTGTAGCTCAATGCCATGGTAATTGGTCACATTAAAATGGGGTGTTATTCATTAAGGAGATATGCCCTAGAGGTAAATAATAAATGGGTTTATTATTGTATCTCAATTACTCTATAATAGTTTTTATACTATGTTATAACTATGTTGTGTCAGGCAAAAACATTGACACACATGTGGTATGTAAACAAACCAATTCCCTATTAACCTCTATTTATAATAGTTCATTGGGCAACTGATGATTAAGATTTTCTTATCATGGAGCATTTATGCCAGTTGACAATGAGATCATGGCATTGATAAATGTCATGATGGACATTACCCAATATGATTATTGCAACGCGATCAAGTCACAAGGTTCATCGTTACAATAGTTGAAATGAAGGATCTTATTTCTTTCATGGTGAGATCATGTTTAATCATTGTCACCCGCTGCTGCTTAGAATGCATCATAACAAGGTGACCATAACGGTGTATGTTGGGTATTTTAGAGGGACATGTTGAGGCATGTTTATCAAGAACTGAGCCCACTCGGTGAAATTACATCTATAAATATTGCGTAACATGTGACTGGATCTCTCATACGTCGTAAACGTATCTAAATTTTTTATGCTCCATGTTTGTTTTGTATCAACTTTGTCTTATGTTTTGTCTAAACTTTGAGGTATTCTATTACATTTTCTGGGACTAACCTATTGACAAGATGCCATAGTGTCAGTTGCCTGTTTTTCGCTCTTTTTGGCTTCAGAAAAGCTAGTAAGGAAATAATCTCAGAATTGGACGAAACAAAAGTCGAAGTGCCTATTTTTTTAGACGCAACACGGAGACCGAAGGAGAGATGAAGGGGAGACACGAGGCGGCCACACCATAGGGTGGTGCGGGCCCACCCTTGTCCACGCCAGCCCATGGTGTGGGACCCTCGAGGCTCCACCAACCTTGCATTTTCGCCTATATATACGTCTCCCCAACGTAAACCCTAACGTGATCAGAATTCCACGAAAAGGTCCACAGCGCCGCCACCACCGAAGAGGAGATTCGGGGGACAAAAGTCTCTGTTCCGGCACCCTGCCGGGACGGGGAATTTCCCCCAGATCCATCTCCATCGATCTCCACCACCATCTCCATCGCTGTTGTTGATTCCCATGACGAGGAGGGAGTAGTTCTTCCTAGAGACTAAGGGATCTATCGGTAGCTATGTGTTCACCTCTCTCTCTACGCGTGATCTTATTGTGATCATGAGCTTTGTAATCAAGTAGATCTACTCTGCTACTCAAGTGCTTAAATCAATCTCTGCTTATCCCCACGTGTGTGAAGTTGACAATGTGCACACCGTGTGGCACTTAGGCTAAAGATTACAGAAATACTTATCATGAGTTATATTTTGAGTTGGATGTCTCTGTGAAATTATGGTGTTTATTGGAACCATCTAGCACTCAAGGTGATAATGTGGGGTTATCTAGATGGGGAATGCGAACTTTAAGGAGAGCTTTTGTATCCCTACCATGGATTAGAGTTATTCAACCGAAGAGTAGTTCAGAGTAGGTTATTGAAGAGAAGATATTTATATGAGAGTGCCCACTAGTGAAAGTATGATCTCTTGGCTTTGTTTCTAAGCATTGAAACACCGTTTACAACAAGTCCTGTTACATGTTTGCTTGCTGCCATATTTATTTCAGATCGCACTTACCACTTATAATGATTCATATTACTTGAATTTCACTATCTCTTCGACGAACTAGTGCACCTATACACCTGACAAGTGTATTAGATGTATTGGGGACACAAGAGACTTCTTGTATCTTGATTGCAGGATTGCTTGAGAGGGATAACTTTGACCAATTCCTACCCGAGTTCTATAAACCTTGGTTGATCCACTTAAGGAAAACTTGCTGCTGTTCTAAAAACCTCTACACTTGCAGGCCCAACACTGTCTACAAGAATAGAAGCGTGTGTAGACATCGGTCCCGAGGATGAAATATCATAGAGCGAGTATAAGTTCACTTATCGGTAAGAAGATTGAACAATGTATGGTGATTCCAATGATCAGATCTTGAACGAGTCTAATATCAAATGAACAAAGGGAATTAGCTGCTATACTTAACTGAAGTTAAGTCAAGACCCTAATTTAGAGTCTGTGTGTGCTATAATATTTAAACTTGTGGTAGTCATAGCGTACATGTTCACCTAGATAATACATATACAACAATGCCTCAAAGAGTAGTTCACTTTCTTGGTTGCATCATCGAATAGTTAGATTTGTATTTAATTCCTTGTTGGATGATCGTCAATTGGAACTATGATCTTACGGTTGTTGATATGGGGTCTGTGTATTTTCTCAAGGCTAAGCGAGGAGGTGGGTTATGGTTGTTAGAGTTCACAGTGGTTTGGCCCAGCTCTCCACTACATGAGCGAGTGCCATACCATCCCAGGTTCACTCGCTTAACTCAACCCAAAATACTAGCCTAATAGGTGGGTGGGGTTTTCCCCACCTTATAAGTTGGGTTCCCTCACATCCAATTTCCTATGTGGGACTAAACCTAACAATATAATCTCCCCCGTCACACATCGGTCCAAACGGGCTCCCCCACAATGGAGATGTTACCGTTTTTTTCGACCATGGGCCCTAATGCCCAGTACTTTCCAGCGACAGGAATTCCTCTCATTACTAGGAGATTAGTTTTGAGGCTTTGATACAACTTGTTAGGAGGGGAACATGTGTCCAACTAGTATCGAGGACGCCAAGAAAATCGTCTGTCCTCTCGATCTACCGCACGTTAGATATCACGTATGCATCAACGATTGCATCATTTATCGGAGCGAGGACACGGAGAAAACCACATGTCCGGTGTGTGGCGTGAGTCGATACAAGAAAGGGAAGAAAGCACCTCGAAAAGTGGTATGGTACTTTCCTATCACTCCTCGTCTGCAGCGCTATTTCGCGGACCCTAAGGAAGCGAAGCTCATGCGATGGCATGCGGAAAGGAAGAAGCCAGGAGATGACGATGACCCCGAAAAGGATGAGCTGCTGACGCACCCTTCAGATGCTAGCCAGTGGAAAGCATTGGACCACGAATTTCCAGAATTCGGTGGAGATTCAAGGAACATCAGGCTTGGTGCGAGCACCGATGGACTCAATCCATTTGGTAGCTAGAGCAGCACGCACAACACTTGGCCCGTGTTTGTATGGATGTACAATCTCCCTCCATGGTTGTGCATGAAGAAGAAATACATACAAATGAGTATGCTAATTCAAGGGCCGAAACAACCTGGTACCAACATCAATCTGTATCTCGGGCTGTTGAAAGAGGACCTATCCATGTTATGGGAATCTGGAGCCAATACTTATGACATCGTCGCACAAGATTATTTCACTATGAGAGCCGCGTTGGTGACTATGGTGCAAGACTATCCAGGTTGCGGGTATATCTCGGGGCAGGTTATCCAAGGATTATGCGCATGCGTTAGGTGTATGGATAACACAAGCTATCTCGAACTAGATAAAGATACAGGGTCTTTGAAAACCGTGTTCATGGCGCACCAGAGGTGGCTCGACAAGAATGATCCATGGAGAAAACGTGGAGACCTATTCGATGGCAAATCCGAGACCCGAGGAATCCCAGAGCGTAGGAGCAGCGAAGAAGTGGAAGAGTTACTGAAAAAATGGAAAGGTTGTCCTAATCCTGAAAAGAAGCAAAAGAGGCAGCAAGACAAGCCGCTGATGAAGGTATGGAAAACAAGGTCTGTTTTCTGAGAGTTGCCATACTGGAAGTTTCTCCGCATGCCTCATAGCCTCGACATCATGCATATCACGAAAAACGTGTGCGAGAGTCTGGTCGCCACCATAATCAACATGCTAGATAGGACGAAAGATGGTCCGAAAGCAAGGCACGACCTGATATTCATGAATATCCGGAAGGATCTTCACGGAGGACGCACTACTCCTGATGATCAGGAAGATGACGATGATCATGAGTCGGAGACGACACAAGGTCGTCGGAAGGGTAAAAAGTTCAAGAAGAACGAATATTACTGCCCTCCTTCTTGCTTCACTCTAAGCCAGGATGAAATCAAACAGTTTTTCAAATGCCTTCTAGGAGTCAAATTTCCTTACGGCTACGCGGGCAACATAAGCAGATACCTAGACGAGGCGAAGCAGAGGTTCAGTGGCATGAATTCTCATGACTGTGCTGTGCTAATGATGCATGTACTTCCGGTTGCACTAAGAGGGATAATGGACGAGCACGTCCGTCCAACGTTATTTGGCCTCTGCAAGTTTTTCGACGTCATCTCTAGGAAGTCGATTGGCGTGAATCAGCTCAGGAGGCTACAGGAGGACATCGTGGTGATACTATGCGAGCTTGAGGTCTACGTCCCGCCCGCATTCTTCGACATTATGGTGCATCTGCTGGTCCATGTCGTGGAGGAAATCGCCCAACTCGGGCCGATGTTCCTCCGCAGCATGATGGAGTTCGAAAGGATCAACGGACACATCAAAGGATACGCGTTCGCAACAGGTCCCGTCCAGATGGAAGCATAGCCAAGGGCTTTTTGGCTGAAGAGTGCATCTCTTTCTGCATGAATTATATAGACATCGAGAACCCTGTCGGTCTTCCCGTCAACAGGCACCTTGGCAAGCTCGACGGATCTGGTCACCGAGAGGGTCGTCGCATACTGCATGCAGACTTCGATTTCGACGCGCAGACTTTGATCGAGCAAACCTCGTCGCGCTACAGCATTTAGAACTGGTCGATACTTGGGTACAGAAGCACAAAAGGTTAACCGAGAAGAAGTACAGTGACCGGGGCATACAGAGGACGCAGGGAGAAATAATCAAAGAGCACAACTCAGATTTCACGCGTTGGTTTAGGCAGACGCTCCTTGATAGTCCCCCGCGATCGCATTCTTCTGACACGGAAAAGATCATATTCACCTTGTCGCAGGGACCGATGCAAAACCTGGTGACCTATCAGGCGTATGATATCAACGGCTACACATTCTACACGGAGGAAAAGGACAACAAGTGTGATTATCAGAACTCAGGCGTAACGTCGGAATTCTACACCTATGACAACGTGAATGAAAGATTCTATGGAAGAATCGAGGAGATCTGGGAGCTCGACTACTGTGGAGAAAAGGTGCCGATGTTCCGTGTCAGATGGGCAAAGAGCATCGAAAGAGAAGACCGGTATTTCACAACCATGGTTATACTCGAAGCAGCCAAATCCAAGGCCGCCGGTGTGAACGTGGCCACGAAAAATGAACCGTGGGTACTGGCTACCAAAGTGGACCAATGTTTTTTCATTACCTACCCGACAAAGCCTAGTCATGTTGAGGAGAGGAAAAAGAAACATCATCGGAATGGATGGAGTCGCCAACGAGCAAGACTTCGACCAGTACGGCGATCCAAAGATTGAAGATGACAACGACTACGATGCAGTAACATACATCACAAGAAGAAAAAGGACAACCCTACCCAAAAAAGGTAGCCCGTTCGAAAGAAGAAACATTGAAGTGCCGGGTCTAAATTATTCAACCGCGACAAAGAAGGGAAAAAAGATTGTAAAACGCTAGCTCAAAAAATATTGTAAAACGCGTGGTCGAAAAAGATTGTAATATTCATGGACAAATTAGTATGAAATTTAGTTATACTTTGAATCATATTTGTACCACTTTTATGACATATATTATCACTTTTCGGCATTTTTGGAATATTTAAAAGTATTTTAAAAACAAAACAAAACTTCTATGGCATATATCACCACTTTTGGGCATTTTTTGGAACATTTAAAAGTATTTTTGAAATAAAATTAAAAAAGATGGGCACCAGGATTCAAACCTAGGTGCTCATAGATTGAGAATAGAGCTAAGGGCAGAACCAGTGGGATAGGCTAGTGTAGTTGTTAGACAGTGGAGCTACAACCATCTTATACAGTCGATAAAAGCCGATAGGTGTTGCGCACTATGCCCAAGTGCGCTACAGATATCCGTAGCGCACTATGCCCAAGTGCGCTACACCTATCTGGGCACGGCTGGTCAACCGCGCCATGTCCGCCTCTCATGCCATCTCAGACACCATCTCAATCAAGCTCAAGCCCGAGCCCTGTGCCGCCGCGCTCTCGATCCGTCGTCGCGCTCTTGATCCGCCGCCTCGCCAGCCGCCGCCGCTCGAGGAGGAGGCCGTGGAGCAGGAGGAGGCCCGCGCCGCTTAGCTCGATCTAAGGAGGAGGAGGCCCGTGTGCATCCGAGGAGGAGGAGTCCGTGGAGGAGCCCTCATCCGCCCGCCAGCCATCGTCGTCCGCCTGCCCGCCCGCCATCGTTGTCCACCCGCCATTGTCGTCCTCATCTCAGAGGTGAGCGTCGCCCCTCCCCTCTCTCCCTCTCTCTCCCTCTTTCCCCTCTCTCTGCAGGCCATGGTTAGGGTTCAAATTAGAGGTTAGGGTTCAGATTAGAGTTGGGCAGTGAGAATGGGTTCAAATTAGGGTTGGGCAGTGAGGTTAGGGTTCAGATTAGCATTTGCTCCTGTTGAATGGGTTGTAGCACCCTAAACGTCCTTGCTAAGTACTTCTATGTACTGTATGTTGCTACTGTTGAATGCTGGGTTCTAACACCCTAAGTACTAGTGATGGTGATGCATGGAATTTGGGTATATGAATATACGTGTGTTCTGTTGAAATGGATCTGTGGATGGATGTCACATTTCTGTGCCTCTTATTGCTATTTTCTGTTGTCACTTGTTCATTTGAGTTGATGATGATCATCCCACCAATATATAGATGCAAGTTAGTAGAAGTTGCTGCTTCCTGATGGAAACATGGCTTCTGTTGGAATAGATAGCTTCCAGATTTTTATGTGCCTTTGATTACTATTTGCTGGTGCCACTTTGTTTGTTTCTCTTGATGATCATCATCCCAGCAATCTCCTGAGTAGTTCCTCCTGCCAGATATGCAGGGATATGGGTTTTACAATTCTTTGTCAATGTTTGTATTATGTTCTGTGAGCTTGGTTCTTGTCTTGGTCTTTTATGTTTTGATTTCGGCTGAGTTGCTCAGGGCAACAACATTGGTTCTTGACGTAGAACCGCTGCTCAGAGTGGTTTCAGGGTCCTGATGTTCAGTCGGGTTACTTCCCTGGACATCCTCTTGGTTGGATCTAGCCAGCCGGGGGTGTTCTGTTTGTACTTATAACTTTATATCTCAGTTCTCTGAGAGGCATACGCCGATTATGTAATGTGCATGATCAGCCATTGTCACATACTACTAATATGTGATCACAATCACACCTGATATGGCCAGCACTAGCTCAATGCTACATGTTGAATGACATTTCTGTCACACGGACACTCCATATGCAGGGAGTAATAAAAACAGTACTTACAGAGTGGTTTTGGTGATAAATCTACATGCAAATGATGAAGTGCTGTCATCATTTGCATGTTGTCATTTGATATCATTAAGCATTAGTTAAGTTCTGAGATAGTTGTTTGGAAGCTAGCACTTGGTTATGATCAGAAGCACTTGGTTATGGTGTATTCTCATTTTTGTTATTGTTGTAGCACTTGAAATTGTGCTTGTGCTTGTACGAAGAAGTTTATTATGTCGTGTATGCAGGTTCTTGTATGAAATGAGTCCCGATTTTTGCTGGAATATTGATTAACTTCCGTTTCGGCAGAAATCGGGCACTCCTAGTTTAAGAAAATTAGCAAAGGTCATACCGGATTTTTCCGTGCATTTAACCAATTATTTGTTTTTTATTAGTGCAAAAATGTGTGACAACAACGAGGCTGGATGTTCTAAGCGCATCAGCGCTGAAGGAGAACTCAGACCTCTGAATAAACAATTGACATTCTGGGAGGCGGCCCAGCGGCTAGAAGACGATGAAGAATACCATCCTTCGGAGAGTGAGTATGATGAGATGGAAGACGTGGAGGAAGAAGCCGAAGGAACGACAGGTGATGAAACCACTGATGGCGGCGAGGGCACATGGAGTGGTAGCAATCCTCCTAAGAAGAAGAAGAAGAAGCCGAAGGAACGGCGCCCTAACACGGTCGGCACCGTCAGGGAGGAAATTACCAAAGTGAGCCCAACAGGGGTTCCTTTGGAGCCCGACCTTGTCGTCAAAGGATATGGTGGGCAAGTGGCGGCAATCACCCGGACAACCATCTCGATCAACACCGAGAATCTCCGACATAAAGATAATGGCCACTTGCGCACACTCCTCTTCAAGAAGCTGCACGCAAGATAATGGTTCCCCGCTGAGTATCAGAACACAAATTATCATGGGAACGAAGTAAACAAATCCGCCCTCACAAAGATGAGCATCGCCCTGGCCAGCTGGAGAACCCAGATAAAGAAGAAGATTTATAAAGAAGGCAAAAGTCTCGAGGAGATCCGGAAGATTGACCCGCAGATCACCGAAGATCAGTTCCGGGAGTTCAAGGAGAGGTGTGAATCCGAAAGAGCCCTGGCCAATAGTAATCGGGGAAAGGTGCTGCAGGCGATGAATATAGGTCATCACCATATCGGATCTGGTAGATAAAGAACCGTGGAGGCCAAATGGAATAAGGAGGACGAAGAGTATAGATCTAAGGGGATAGAAAACCCCTTTGCGAAATTCGAACCCGGGCAGATTCGAAACTTCATCAGGGCCCGTTACCATGTGGAACTAAAAACCAAACAACTCACCGTGGATCCTGCGGTGAAGGAATTCGAGGAAATTGTGGTAAGTAATCTAATTACCGCGGATCAACTCGATTGCATTCTAATCGATGAAGTCTAGTTTCTAAACGATTCACTGTTACTTCTTCTGCAGGAGGAGGAAATTGTTGCTAGTCATGGATCCCAGGGGTCGACGGCGGTCACCTGGTGGGATAACCCTTTTAATAGGGCGATGGAACGGGCCAAGAAAATAGAGCCGGTTACGAAGAAGCCGTCGTCGGCTGGCCGTCTGGACGACCTCGGGGGTAAGAATTGGGTGGATCATTTTGGTCCACCACCGAGGACGCGTGTGGCGCCGTCGGGAAGGAGCGAGGAGGAAAACCGCGAGGTTCAAGAACTTAGGGAACAAGTGGCATGGATCCCGCAGATCGTCCAAGACAACCTGGCAATCACCCTCACGTCCATCCTGCCTACCTTGGTGGAGTCAATAGCGAACTAGAGTGCGGGTGGTCGAGTAGGGTCGTGCCCGATTCCAAGCATGGTCAGCAGCCACTCAAACAACGCGGCGCCGACGAATCAGGTGAACTACGTGTTCATAACTCCGCCCGCTAGCACCGTGGCGCCGCAAGTGTTGGTGACTCCCCCTGCCATCACCGCGGCGCCGGACATGTTGGTGGCCCCCCTGCCATCGTCGCGGCGGCACCAGAGCTCCAAGCACCCAGTAGGGAGAATACACCGGCGGCCAGCACCGCGCCATCAAGCAGCCCCTCCGTCTCTTGCACGCCCGTCGCCGAATGCGGTGCCTCGACATTAGCCGATCTCGACGCCATCACAGTAAACAAATTTCTTTACCGCCTTTCACGCCATCTATTACTCTTATGGCATCTCTGACAACGCCGTACATGTTTTCCGCAGACGGATGTTCCTTGCACTCTCTGACAACGCTGTGGGATGTTGCCAAGGGTACCATCATTCAACCCTTGCAGCACACGTTCCACTCAAGGCCGATGCCAGATAGCGTGCACAGGGATAAAATTAGTCGGGTGCTAAGGGGCTGCGACGACCTGGAACCTCCCATTCAACCCCCAGGAGCGGATGAAGAAGAGCCGGCTATCCTCAGAAGTTGCTTTGGCTTATTCTTGCAATGGCCAAAGAGCATGATCCGTTTGGGGACGGCGGGGTCCAACACGCCACAGACAATAGCACCGCCTGTCGTGCCAGCGACAAGCGGTGGCAAGGCCCCCTTACTGCCCTCGCCGTCACCTCCACGCGGTGGGTCGGATGATCATGTTGATGATATGCACATGGCGCGGGATCCGGCCGAGGACGACGAAGACTGGAATGATCACTTCTTCAACACTCAGTTTAGCAACAAAGACCTAGCTGGTGGCCCCATAGAGAAAGCCACTATCACCAAGCGTCTGTTTTGTTCTTAGGAGATGCCTCCAGCTTGCGCCTTTACAGAGCCAGCTGATACAACCAACCGACCCTTTATTCTAAGCCCTGACACACTACATAGGGCAGCCGGTGCTCAGATTGCGGTGCCTGCCCGCTCTCCAAAAGGAAAAAAGGGCAGGAAAAGAAAATCTAGCAGCTCGAGCCAGCCGGTGGCGTCAACTGCGAATCCGATCAGGTTTCGGGACAGGCCACCAAGACCCGAGGGTATTATGTGGAGGATTCATGTGGCGGGTGAGCCCATGCTACCTAAGAATTTGCGGAGGCTCGCCAGTTCGGAACTGCAGAGCGTGCATGACGGCGTGCTGACGATAGAGAGACGCCTTCTGGCGGAGAAAGATCCCTTGCACCCGGTATTCGTGGTTAAGGTGCCACCAGGCTTGGGCTTCGTCGACAATGCCCCTGCGGATCTGTTCTTCCTGCGGTTCGACGACATCTTCAATATGTTCCACCTATACCCGCTGCACTATACCATGGTCCGCCTCTTTTCTCTCAGCCTGGCCATGCAGATCATTAGAGAGAACACACTGCGCATCGCTATAGTGGACCCCTACTACATGTGTGACGGCTGCTTGGATTCCCCCGCTGAATGACGTATCGTGGCCTCGTACCTAAAAAGAATCTTTGTGGCGAACAAGACAAAGGAATACATTCTCGTGCCTTACTTTCCCGAGTAAGTCATTATTCACTCGCCACCGTCGATTGGCTTTATTAGATTATCATCATTCTTTTTCCAACACATTCCATTTGAATTTTTTGCGCAGAGATGAACACTGCACGCTCATCTCCTTATCGCCGAAGCATTCCCACGCCACGTATTTCGACTCGGGGAGTCTAGAAAAGAAGAAAAACTACGACAAGATCAAGGAAGTTCTGGATGATGCTCTCACTGGCTATGCCTCGACTGAAGGCACCACCTTCGTGCGTACGAAGGTCAAGTTCGGCAGGCACGTATTCAACCACGTAACGGAGTTCTCCTGCGTGAAGCAGCCGGAAAACAGTAAGAAGGAAGCCTACTATGCACTCCATCACATGAGGGCGTTCCTACTAGACCAGCAGAATTCTACGCTGCCAGATCATCTCAAACAGTGGGCCGAAGCAAAGGCCAAGATCACTTATTCAAATATTAGACAAGAGATGTATCGCATCCAGCAGCAGTTTGGGGCAATCATCTTTCGTGATGTCATGACTTCGGGGGGGATCTTCTACAGAGGAAATATCCCGAATAATCGTGACATAGAAGATCGCCGAGAGATGCAGGGTGACTATAGGAAGTTCATGACGAGACAAGGCATCCTCCCGTTCCCTAAGCCTAGCCAGAAGGCTTGATGTTGGCCTAGTTGTAGTTCCAAACTATAGATGACCTTTGTGTGTGTGTGGACAAGTGTACATGCTACTACTTATCTTATTAGGTTTATGAATCATTGCTTACTTCTTTTTTCCTTACTTTATTAGACTTTTTTCAAGAATAATGCCGATGATTGAAATGTCGTGGCACACTATATATGTGAATGTGCTACGACGGGATTGTGAGCCTTGTGATATGTATAAGTCCATGTCTTGTGCATCCTACTTGGCTTACAGTTCTATCGTAGCATATTCCTGTGTCCAACGACCTATGTATATATATGAGGCATTCTTTTTGATTTACTTTGGTCTTTTTCGAAAAATAATGCCAATGATTGAAATGTCGTGGCACGATATATATGTGAATGTGCTACGACGGGATTGTGAGCTTTGTGATATGCACAAGTCCATGTCTTGTGCATCCTACTTGGCTCATAGTTCCATCGTAGCATATTCCTATGTCCAACGACCTATATATATATATATATATATATATATATATATATATATATATATATATATATATATGAGGCATTCTTTTCGAGTTACTTTGGTCTTTTTCGAGAATAATGCCGATGATTGAAATGTCGTGGCACACTATATATGTGAATGTGCTGCGATGAGATTGTACGCCTTGTGCTATGCACAAGTCCAGGTGTTGTGCATCCTACTTGGCGTACAGTTCCATCGTAGCATATTCCTGTGTCCAACAACCTAGATATATATGAGGCATGATTTTTGAGTTACTTTGGTCTTTTTCGAGAATGCCGATGATTGAAATGTCGTGGCACACTATATATGTGAATGTGCCGCGATGGGATTTTCCGCCTTGTGCTATGGACATGTCCAGGTGTTGTGCATCCTACTTGGCGGATAGTTCCATCGTAGCATATTCCTGTGTCGAACAACCTAGTTATATATGAGGCATGTTTTTTGAGTTTGGTCTTTTCTATTTAGGAGTACTTTCTATAAGTGTATCTTCATATGCGACTTTAATTATACATGTTTTTTTCAATCACCGGTTAAGTATTATTGTCAACTTGTAGATGACGTGGTACGTCGTGTACAAGGGACGGGTTCCCGGAATCTACGATGATTGGGAAGACTTCCGGAGACAGGTGAACCCTTTCAGCGGCAATAGCTACAAAGGGTACAACACTATGGCGGAGGCGGAAACTAGATACACGCGCTATCTAGCGAGAGTTAGGACGAGGAACCGGATAAAGACGTACACCTTCGTCGCGGTGATCATGCTTATCGTCTTTGGTTGTTTATCCCACGTTTGTGTCTAGCTAGTTTAGATGTCTAGGCGAGCTTCCGAGCTCTAACTTGTTCGAGACACATGTATTCGCATGTCACCAACTACTTTGTAACTTGATCGAAACAATGTAACTTATACTATGTATTCATGTATGAGACTTATCTATATGTATTTATTTCAATCTTGTTTTGCAAATTGTGTATTTATATATATAATTGTATATCTTGTATCTGTGTGTGTATATCTGCCTGTAATATTGTACATAATCTGAATTGTATATCATCTGGCTCTGAAATTAAAAAAACACACCCGTGGCGCACATGACCTAGCTTTTGTGGCGCACTACATCTAAAGCACACCTGCGCAGCTTAGTGGCGCACTGCAATGTGCGCCACAGAAGATCCAAAGCGTAGCGCACCTTCCCACATAGTCGTGGCGCACTAGCAGGTGCCCTACACCTATCTCGATACAACCGTGGCACACCAGACAGTGCGCCACGGCTAGGAGATAGCCGTAGCGGGCGCCTAGTGCGCCACAGATGCTGTTTACAGGTGCGCCACAAACGACCTATTTCCTAGTAGTGACATGTGGAAGAGCTAGTTTCACACCCAACTTACTGTTATTCTCTAGGACAAGTTTTCTTGTTTGCTCTCTCTTTTGTGAGATGTTTTTGTGATTCCTATGGTCGAATACGAATACAACAGGATAAATATAAACAAAAAACTAACAAATAATTCATGATAGGTAAAAATATGAACTAGAAGTAAAAGTAGGTCTGAAATGCGAGGGAAGGTAAAAACAACAGAAATTTATATCATTGGGGTCGAACGATTGAAATTTTTGCCTAAATCTATATTAGGATATCCGAAACAATATAACATGAGTAAAATTCTATCTCCCAACCATGACAGATATAGTCATATCATTAATACTACATGAGTCTGTAGCCGTGGTTGGCTCTTCATTTCCAACCCTCACATTGAAATAAGCCGGTTGCATAGGCTCAACAAGGATCATACTGTCACTATTGAGCATTGATATAACTTCAGCCATGGTTGGTCGATCAGATGCATTCTCTTGTACACACAATAATGCGATGTTGATGTGCCTCATCATCTTCACCAAGTTACTTTTGGTAAGCAATGTCGCATCAACGACGTCAAACCACCTTCCTTCTTCCCATAATTGCCATGCCTGTTCACAAATTTGATGTGGTATTATATCTTATGTAAAAATTTAGATTGTATCACAAATATAAATGAATTTGGAAAATGATTATGTTTGCGTGCGTAAATCTTACATGTCCAAGTATATTGATGAAATCTCCACATTGTTTGCTTCCAGAATTCCGTATTCCACTAAGGATCTCAAAGACAATAACACCAAAGCTAAAGACGTCGGATTTAACAGAGAAGATGCCCTCAGAAGCATACTCGGGTGCCATGTAGCCACTAAAATAGTATACGATACAAGTCAAAAATATTTTATATGGTCAAATTTGAGTAAAAGTACTCTTGAGTGGAAATTACTGAAACTTACTATGTGCCAACGACTCTTCGTGTGGTGTTTCCTTCATTGTTATTTGAGGTGGATATTTTTGCTAGCCCAAAATCTGAAATCTTTGGATTCATTTCGTTGTCCAAGAGAATGTTACTTGGTTTAAGATCTCGATGTATGACACGCAGCCG
Organism: Avena sativa; assembly: GCA_916181665.1. Taxonomy (NCBI): domain Eukaryota; kingdom Viridiplantae; phylum Streptophyta; class Magnoliopsida; order Poales; family Poaceae; genus Avena; species Avena sativa. Next base: position 50,728,137 of record OV702285.1, on the reverse strand, counting down.
GGAGTGCTTATGTAGGTAAAGAAGTCCATGCGCTATTCCTTCAACTATAGCTATAATATTGGACCAATCTAGTAAGGCTCTTCTTTTTTCATCTGCGCATCAATTATATATTAGTGTAACTGGAGAGAAAGGGGAGCAAAATTTATGAAGTAGTACCACTCAGTTCCCTAGGGAGTGGACTATACTAATAGGTCTAACAGAAACAAAATGTAGAAAAGAGTTATGTAAACTGAGTTAAGGAATGTAAAGGCATACCGAAGATAAAGAAATCCAAGCTTTTGTTTGGCAGGTATTCATAAACCAATATTTTCTCCTCTTCCTGAGAACAACATCCCAAGAGCCTAACCAAATTACTGTGCTGGAGTTTGGCTATGAGCTGGACTTCATTTTTAAACTCTGTGAAACCTTGTCCTGAATGTGCAGCAAGTCTCTTCACTGCTATGTCCAGTCCATCAAGAAGCTTTCCCTGTGAAAATATGCACTCAAAAGTTAGGCTTCTCCCTCTCCTCCCTGCACTACTATCAGCTTCTTGTTAATTATTTCCATGGATAGCAACTCTAATCTGTTGTTAGTATCCTAAAATAGTTCGTAGTAAATGTATTTGCTTCGGTATCCCCCCCCCCCCACCCCCCTCTTGAGGGAAATGTTGATCGGAAAACCAGTTGTTGAGTGGGTTTTGGTTTTGATCTGTATCCGGTCTGGTCATTTTGATCCATACACAAGAGGTCGTACGCATACGTGATGAGTATAACACGGAGATGACATGTATGGTAGATCCGCTCATCATGTCAAACGGAACTGATCACGACGTGAAACAAGGAGATTCACGAACGTGGGACCGGCATCTATTTTTTCCTGGGATTTCCCTATACATACCTCCTCCAAATCATATACAGATACAACATTTTTTTTTTCGAAAACCCGGTTACAGATACAACATAAGGGATAGTTTGGGCCCAAACCTTAACCGGTACTCACCCAGAACTTATTATAAAACCGGTAGACAGCGCCAAAGCAAGCCTCCGCAGTAAAATAAGAGAATCATATGCACATACTAATGTACCTTGTAGACAGCGCCAAAGCCTCCTTGCCCAAGCTTGTTTTCTTCTGAGAAATTATTTGTAGCCTCTAGGAGCTGTTCAAAGTCAAACAAGGAGAACTCGGAATTTTTCCCTTGCCAAACTAGTTGCTCCTCTCCTTCTGAATCCTGATGCCTACCTGATCCTTGTAATCTCGGCACTTTACCTGAATATAAGATTTAGGGCATGTGTAATATCTCTTGGACCATGTTTACTGTATCTTAATAGCACTACAATTTATTGAGCTAGATCCATTTCTGAAACTAATTAGTACTACCTTTTCTTTGCTTTTTGAGCCGACGAGCGTATAAGAAGATGCACATAAAAGCTGCTGCCACTATTGGAACTAGAACAATGGGAATGACCCATATCTTGCTCATACGCCCAGCTGAAATGTGAAACTTAATAAGAGCTAACGAAGCGTGCAAATTATCATTAATTATAACTCACTGCTTGTAAAACGGCAAACTTACTCTTGCGTTCAGTCGGACTTGGAGCTGGGGGTGATGGTAGCCCAAGACTTAGCATGGGTTGGCCTTGGTAGAACTGAGTTGCATCATATCTGAAATAACACCGGATGACACCCAACTGACCTCCCATGCGTAGGGCCATGGTGGAGTTGATCATTCCGAGGAGCCGATTCAGGCAGGCCCGACAGTCGCCGGCGGAGAGGTCCGGCGTGCACTGTGCCAGAGAGTACACCTTGGGGAAGGTGGTGTTGCTGTCCACAACGCCCGTGGCGAACCTCCTGGGTGTCGAGCTTGCCGCCTTCTCCACGGTCTGCACCAGTAACTCGTGGATGAGGCCTGCGATAAGGGACACGTCGCCGGTGACGTTCTTGATGTTCCACCTCTCGAAAGGGGGCACGCCGTCGTCGTATTCACCCACCGTATTCAGCGGCGCCGCCAGGATGTCGTTGGCGCTGTAGACGAGGATGCACTCAGCGTAGAAGGAGGCGCCCGTGAAGCACTGCTGCCCAGGTTGCGTAGCGTTCTGAAATCGGCCGAACGTGTTGGCGATGTAGCTGGCACAAGTGGAGTCATCTGTGATGTCGCCGCGGCAGAGGGCGAGCGCGTAGACAACGTCAGGGGCTTGGCCGAAGGTGGCGGTGGCGAAGTGTACCGGCGAGGAGGAGGTTTTGTTGGGAAGGGTGGCGGCGATGGCCTTGACGTTGTCGCAGAATGCGGCGGACTGGGCGGCCGCCTGGAAGTTCATGAGTCTGATTAGTAGGAGCAGGAGGAAGATCGCCATATGGCTAGAAGTGCTTCTTCTTCTTCTTCTCGCGGTCAGGATGCTCAACCTGGCCACTGCCTTTATTTATCAGCAGATCACCATTCCTCGGATGTGATTTTTTTTTTGTCGAGAACTGTTTTTTTCAGATAATTTCCGTCCTGGTCAACACCAATTTATTTGGAAAAAACAATCATGCTTAATTTCGTGAATCATTCGTTCACCTCTCTTGGTCTTCGGTAGGTCGCATGACACTAGATAGTCCCTCCGTTTAGATATATAGAACATTTTAGCTTTGTGAAATGAATATACCTAGATGTTTTCTAGTTTATAGGTTTACTCCGAACCTCTACCAATCTATATACTAAAAAAATTCTAGATGCATCGATTCACAAAGCTAAAACGTTTTATATTTATGAACGGAGGGAGTAGAATAGAAGAGTTCGGACCCGACCTGCTCCTAGGTCGCCCCCGCGCGCCGGCCAGGGGCGCTCCCCTCCTCCCCCGACCCTGTCACCCCAACCGCTCCTCTCCGCCACCGCGGGCGGCGGTGGAAGCCGACGGGCGAATCCTGCTGAGTGCCGGCGGCGGCGGATTCCCACTGGGACTCGCTCGGCAGGAGGTTGGCACGGGACGTCCTCGACCTGGCGGCGTCTGCAGCAACGGGCCGATGCTTCCCGGCGCGGTTGGCCTGCGTGCCACGGCTGTGGCGGCCCCTCGTGGTGGTGGCGGCGGAGCTTGGTGGCGGCGTGGTGGCGGTGCGTCTCCCCGGAGCCTCCGCGGCGGCGCATGATGGTAGGCGGGCTCGGCCCTGTGGCGTGGGGGTAGTGCGGTGCTACCGGAAGTGGCCGGCAGGGTGACGCCTAGCTGGTCTTCTTCCTCGTTCAGCTTCGGCTGGCCCAGATCTAGGTCCACTTTCTGGGTTTGTGGCGGGCCTAGGGTGGTGGTGCCACTTTCTGGAGGTGGGGTGGTGGTGTGGGGCGTGTAGGAGAGCGGCTGCGGCTGCACTGCATCAGCATGACGGTGGGGTCTTTACAGGCCTCCTGGGGGCTCGGTCGGGCTAGACGTCCTGGTATTCCCCTGCTGCCGCGTTTGGACGGCAATCGCCGTCGGCGGTGGAGATCGGTCTCCTCCGTGCGGTTGTGCTGCTGCCGCCATTCTGTGTCAACCAGACCTACCCCTTCCGCCTCGCAGGTCACGCATTGAACCCGGTTCAAGGTGTGCCAGTCTGTGGATGCCGGCACGGTGGCCCCGGAAGGTGGTCTACAAGGGTGTTCCTTCGGCGGAGGCGACTTGCGTCGGTGATCCTCAGACCGGCGGAGGTCCGGCATGCTCGAGTGAGTTCGAGGGCGAGGGAGCTGTTGCTGGACGGCTAGGATTTGTCGAGGTTTCGGATCCGTATGTGGATGATGGAGTTGGACCTGTTGTTGGGGTTGGTTTGTACGGGGGCACCCTGGTTGAAGTGCGGCGGCGAGACTTTACGAGCCTATCCGGGCTCGGCCGGGCCAGAAGGCCTAGTTTGTCTTGCTGCTACATCCGGTCGGCTCTCGCCTTCTGGCGGTGGAGGTAGTTCCCTCCCGTGTGCTGATGTCATGCCGATTCGCGCAGAAGGTTTCGCTCTCTTGGTCCTACCGTCCTTGCTCCATGGCTCACGGTGGCGACTTCAAGATTGTGGTGGCACAAGCATGTGGGTGACGAGCTTGGTGGAGCATTACAAAGTGTCCGGGAGTGTGACTAGGTAGAGTCAGGAGAAATCCTTGTCACTAAGACACCGACGCAGTGACGCCTGTGGGTATCACCGTCCTTTCTGAAGGGCGCCGGGGTATCTCTCTTCCACCTCCCACGGCATACCAGAGGAAACCCTAAGTCCTGTCCGGGCAGCAGTGTCGCCGTCGTCACCCCCTTCTTAGAGGTGCTTCTTGGTACGCGACACATTATAATGCTATATGTGTGGTGGTACTTCTCCGTAGGTCGCAACGGTGGTGAGTTACCTTCGTTCTTGTCGCATCGCCAATGTCGGCTTTATTTTCTTTTCTTTCTTCTTGTTTTTGTTTGGGCTCATCTCTGTTGTCTGCCCCAGCAGTGGTCTCGTGATTGTTCCGGTTTGTCCCTTGGGCGTTGTGCTGTCTGATCCAGCAGCGGTTTCATCTATGTTGTTTATTTATAAAGCTGGACGAAAGACTTTTTCGAGAATAGAAGAGTTCGGTGGTTTTTTCTTTATTTTTTCTATCGAGTCAAAGACAAATCACGCCTCAGTTTTGTCTTGATCCTAGAATTTTCTCCCTCAGAATTGTTGCTATGTTTTTCCATATGACTCTTTGTAAGTATATTCCAATGATGTCATCGTCACGCCTCACTTGTCACATTTCTGTGAACAACACGGCAACAAGTAATTTCCACGCAACGTCTTGACCGGGGCACCCGTGAACTGAAATTAAGAAAGCTTAATGAAGAAACAATCTTAATCTTGACCAGGGCCAGGAGCCGCTCGTTGCCAGAATCTTATCGAGTCATTGGTGTGATATCCAGATCGTCGCAACTCGCAAGGTACGCATTGTCCAGCCATGTGTCTAGAAATTTTAGTACTTCTTCTGTTACTTTTTATAGTATGTATTGTAAACGAATAGAGGGAGTACTGAATTTTAGTTACTCTCTTTAATCCATATTACTTCTCACAAAAATTATGTGTCTCTAGACACGTGACAGTGCTAGATATATCTAATCCAGTGACTACAATTAATATGGATAGGATGGAGTATTTGTTCGGGAGACCAAATTAGAATTTCATGCTAGGCGATACTCCAAGAGATATTTTATCTAGTATTGTAGTTAATGTCTGGCGCTGTAACAAGAATGAATTTCAGTGTAAAATCTTTCCAAATTTCAGTACTATACAAAATTAGGATCCAATGCTGTCATCGACAGGTGTCACTTAACAAACCCATGTACCAGCAAAAAGTATTTTCCTCCCTACGTCTTGACTCGTTGTAAATAAATCATCTGGAATGGTGTGGCCACCAGCTAATGATGTGTTTTCAGGCCTCCCACACGTTGTTGCCATCAGGTTTGCAAATTTTTCCACATATATGTCTCTTTGTAAGTATATTCCTGGTTTCATCTTGCCGAATGGACAAAAGCTGTCATCTTCAGGTGTCAGTTTCCTGCAAACAACTCATGTACCAGCCAATAATTTCCACACCACGTCTAGGGCACCCGTCTCTAGCCCTGGAGCGACGGCGTTCGTCTCTAGCACTGGAGCTGGTCGTCCCGATATAACTATCTTATTAATCAATCACCATCGTGTCGTAATCCTCTCCGTCGCGCTCGCCTTTCCTAACGGTCGCCAACATGTCCTTCTCTTGTAGTTTAATTTTAAACTAGCACGGTGGCCCTTGCAAATAGAATTATTGTTCATAGATATTGAAGGCATCTAAGAAATAGAATTATTGTTCATAGATATCATATTATAAGATAAGAAATAATATGGATCTAGGACCATAAAATCTTATTCTAAGAAGATTATGATATATGCAAATAAGATATCTAAACAACTTAATTTTGTGGGCTGAAAATTGTTGCATCTTCTATCAAAACATACATGTGTGTTGGTTCTATGTAATACTCCCTCTAGTCTATATTAATGGATTTAAACTTTATCTAGATTTATATGTATCTAGTTAATTATTTATACTATACATGCGAATATAGGCGAAATTGAGTTCATTAATTTGGATCGAAGGAGGTACAAGTTTTACAATGACCGATAAAAATAGGAACCGTCCACATAGACCAATCCAATGGTTAAAAAATAGGAAATACCAGGAGGAAGTATTGGAAAGTACTTAAATGTACAAAAAATATGTTTTTAGTTCGTTAAAGGTAATATTGGTACTGCTAATGCTGTAATGCACTGGGACGATGCCCATCGGAAATTTAGGCATGTATAATGCTAGAGAAGGTATGTCTTTTCTTAGTTCTCCACATTATTTAGAGAAGACATAATATATAACTTGTACAATGCATTATCTCGTATTGCTATCTCTAGCAGTTAATAAGAATTAACTATTTTTAGTAAGAAATTGGTTGGCTAAGGAAAGACATATGGTACAATGGAGAAAATAGTCTTCTCTTAGTTAAGGGAAGACAACATTCTCTTTCTTGTTTCTTTCTTCTCGAAGTAAGAAAAATCCAATGTGGCAAGCACAAGAGAAGGCCGATGTCACTGCATTATGCATTATACGTTCCCTTAGAGCACACAGCAAAGACGCGGACCGTGGAATTTGGTCGTTGCAAAGTGCGCATTGTCCATACATGTCTAGAATTGTAGTACTTCCTCTGTTCCCTTTTATAGCACGTTTTGGTAAAAAAAAAACGTCTTATGTAAGGTAATTGGGGATTCTCTTAACTCCCAATTAACATCACCAACCAACTAACATCACCAATATGTTCACAATGTGGATGAATGGTGATAAGAAAACTAAAGCTAAAATTCGAATTGGGGTTTCATCTCTATGTTGGGTAATTTGGAGATGCAGCAATAATATTATCTTTAATAAACAAATTGGTACCAACTTTTTGCAGGTTGTTCGTATGGTTACACGATACAACTATGGGTTTACCTCCTTCCGGAGGACCAACGGGAATCCATGGCCTCTGGATGCAACCCTCTGCTGACAGTCGCTCATGAATTCTATTTCTTGTCTACAGGCTGGCAGCATACTATTAGATTGCAGAATGACTAGTTTTATGTTTCTTTTAGTTTTCCGATGGTTGATACTTGTCTGAAAACTTGATGATCCATGATTGTAATAAACTGAACCGACTGAATTGGCAATAAAGGATGTGTGCGTCGATTGATGCATAGGCCGGTGCTCAGATCCCTATTTCTAAAATAAATTGGGGATTCTTTGTATTGGTCAAGGATCTGGCTCCCTTAGTCACGAGGGTTTGGGCTAAGGCGGAACCCTGGCGAGCTAGACTCACGTTCAAGGGGAGCAAGACGATCCTAATCAAATCATATTTCTCCAGCCTCACCATTCATGTATCAGATGAGGATCGGCCTTTTACCTCAGGGGACCCACGCGGACCTTAGCAAAGAGTTTTCCAGGTTCTTTTAGGTGGCGAGGGATGGTCACCAAAAATTCCATATGGTGAAGTGGACCGACATTTGCGTCCCTAAGATTCTTGGGGTCATAGGGATCCTCGACTCGCTTCACTTCAATGTAGTATTGATGCTTAAATGGGTATGGCGTATTCTCTAGGACGATGGTGGACTATGGCTTCAACTTTTGAAAGCCAAATATATCTTGGGTCACCCCCTCTTGGCATGTTAGCGTCGAGAGGGTTCCCAGTTTTAGTGAGCCATCCAGGACATAAAAACATGTCATCCGGTGGGGGACACTTCTCTCCGTGGGCAATGGACGAGAAGTCCATTTTTGGTTGGACCGCTATCTAGAGGCCACCCCCTATGCCATGAATTTCCGACCCTTTTACGCTATTTGCCACAATTCCATTGATGTTAGTGTCCGAGGAACGACAGGGAGGTAACTGGAACATCCTATTTCGCAGGACCTCCTGTGATGCCGAGGCCACTGATTTATTGAGATTGCGGAGCGCCTGAACGTTCACGTCCCTCTCGAATGAGAGGGATAGGATAACTTGGCGCCAGTCTCCTTGGGAAGCCTTTTTGGTTAGTTCGGCCTATAGGACCCTATTCCAGGGTCTAGATCTCGCGTGGACGACTCATCTTTGGAAAGCTCCCATACCCCTTAGCTTAAGGATCTTTATGTGGCAGCTGTTGCAGGACCGTCTTCCTTTAGGAGTACAGGTGTCAAAATGTAACGGACTTGGTAATGGGTTGTGACCATTATGTGGGACACCGGAGACATGCGTCCATATTATGTTCACGTGCCTGGTCGCTTAGTTTCTTTGGATCTTTATCCGAGAAGCCCTCGGTCCTGCTTGACAGGCCCAAGATCCGAGTGAGTTTCTTGAGATAGAGGCAAACCATATTGGAAGGAGGCGCCACCTCTTCTGGTTAGTGTTTGCGGGCCTTACATAGACGCTTTGGAACATTCATAATAAGATGGTGATAGAGCGGATCCTTCGGAGATGTGCTTCTGACTCTGTTTTTGATTTTCTTGCTTACCTTTGTTAATTGTATTTAGCCTGTTTTGTATTCTGGCCCATGTATTATTCACATAAACCATCATGTACTCCTGGCGTTGTGCCAACTATATTAACACGAAACCGTGACGAGATCCAAGTCACGTTACGTGCCTAAAACAAACATGTTATCAAAGCGCGGCTCTTCCGCGATCTAGCTGCCCACATCGCCGCCGCCGCCGCTCTTCGAGCCGCCGCCAAACCACACCACAAAAACCGCCGCCGCTGCCGCAGCTATCTCTGCCGTGGTCGCCGCAAACAATTCCCACAAGACAAACAAAACCCTACAAACATCAGCCACTGCCAACGCTGGTTTCTCAGCCGCCGCTACCTCCAACAAAAATCACCTCTATCGAGCTACACATCTGTCGTGCCGCTGCCCTTTTGAGTCGCCTCCGTCGTCCCTTATCGTCATCACCAAGATCCCCTGATTTTCTGAGTCTCTCCAAGTTTCTCAGATCTCCAGATCGCCATCGCCATGAGCACCTCTTCGGCCAACGCAGGTCTGTCCGCGGTGCTCGGAGCGCCCCCTGCCCAGCAGCTAACTCGAGGCAATTTTTTTCTTTGGAAGGCGCTGGTGCTTCCTGCTTTCCGTGGTGCCAACGTGATGGCGCTACTTGATGGCACAGATCGTGCTCCTGCCAAAACTGTGGATGGCGTCAATGATGCAGAGGAGAAGGCCCGAGTTGAAAATCCGGCGTATGTCGCCTGGATCGCACGGGACCAGCAAGTTCTTCGGTTCCTCCTCAACTCGGTGTCACCAGACATCCTGTCACATCTAGTCGGGGTGGAGACCACTGCCGGCGCATGGGCCTCCATCAACAGCATGTTCACCACCGCCTCCCGCACCAAGGCTCAACACCTGCGAGGCGAACTCAATGACACCAAGAAACTGTCAATGATGGCAGATCAGTACTACACCAAGATGAAAGGTTTTGCTTCAGAACTCTTTGCCCTTGGAAAACCTATTGAAGATGATGAACTACTTGGTTATTTGCTGCATGGCCTAGACAAACGGGAGTACAATTCCCTCATCACAACTGTTAATGGCAACCACAACACCACCCTTGATGATTTCTATGAGCAGCTTTGTTCCTATGACATGCACCATGGTGTTGAAGAAAACGGTACCTTTGTTTCCTCGGCAAACTTGGTTCGCCGTGGCTCTGACCGTGATCGCTATCGCCCTCGCACCCCTCCACCTCCACGTGATTGCAGTCCTGATCGTCGTGAACTCTACACCGATGACCGTGATCGTACCTGGCGTCGTGAAGATCGTCGTGGTGATCGACGTGACATTCGTCGTGATGGTGGTGGTGGACGTCGTTCTGATCGCACTCCCGCCCCCTATGTCAACACCGACTGTCAAATATGCAAGAAACATGGCCACTCCGCTCATGACTGCTGGTGGCGACGTTCTGATGATAAGGACAGGAGGGAAAGGAATGATAGTGAGAAGGGTGCACACCTTGCATCCTATGGAGTGGATACCAACTGGTATCCTGACACGGGCGCCACCGAACATCTCACCAGTGAGCTGAACAAGCTCCTCATAGCCAATAAGTATCATGGGCAAGACAAGGTTCACACTGCCGATGGCACAGGTATGGAGATTAGTCATATTGGTGATTCAATATTAAGTACCCCTCATGGTTCCTTTAAACTCAAAAATGTTCTCCATGTTCCACATGCTTCCAAAAATCTTTTATCTGTTCATAAATTCAATCCTTATAATCATGTCTTTATTGAGTTTCATCCTTTTTTCTTCTTAATTAAGGACCAAGCAACCCGAAGAGTTCTGTTTAGAGGTCCGTGCTATGGTGGTCTCTATCCAATGCTGCCCATGTTCCATGAGACCTCCAAGCATGCCTTCATCATAATAAAGCCGTCATCTTCCACATGGCACCACCGCTTAGGACATCCCTCTTAGTTTGTGGTTCAACAAGTTCTTAGAAGAAATAAAATAGCTTACACTCCAGAAAGTACTCCATATGTATGTGACTCTTGTCAACTTTCCAAGAGTCATCAATTGCCATACCCCATATCCACCAGTGTTTCTACTGTTCCTTTAGAGCAAGTGTTTTCTGATGTATGGGGTCCTGCCCCTCTTTTTGTGGGAAAACATGCATACTATGTAAGCTTTATCGATGATTTTAGCAAGTTCACTTGGATCTATTTGCTTAAAAAGCGTTCTGATGTTTATCAAGTATTTCTTAATTTTCAGCAATATGTTGAACGCAAGTTTGATAGGAAAATTGTTACTATGCAAACTGATTGGGGGGTGAATATGAGAAACTAAATGGCTTCTTCCAAAAAGTTTGCATTACCCATCATGTCTCTTGCCCTCATGCTCATAAAAAAAATGGCTCTGTCGAAATAAAACACCGTCATATAGTTGAAGTGGGTCTTGCCTTGCTAGCAAATTCATCCATGCCTCTGAAATTCTGGGATGAAGCCTTTCTCACTGCGACATTTCTCATAAACTTGCTCCCTACCAAAGTCTTAAATTTTGATAGTCATGTTGAACGTCTTCTTCATATGACGCCAAACTACGACTCTCTTCGCACTTTTGGTTGTGCGTGTTGGCCAAATTTACGCCCTTACAACAAGTGCAAATTTGCTTTCCGCTCCAAACAGTGTGTTTTTCTTGGGTATAGTCCTCTTCACAAGGGTGTAAAATGCTTAGATATTGCAACGGGACGCATTTATATATCTAGAGATGTGGTCTTCGATGAGAATGTCTTCCCGTTTGCCTCTCTACATCGAAACGCCAGTGCCCTCCTGAAACAGCAAATTTTACTTCTTCCATCATCCACATCTTCTTCTCTTGAGGGTGCACAAAATATTGATAACCATACATCTCCTATTGTGCCAATTACTAATGTGCAGCGGCTGGAAGGAACACTAGAAAATTCCAGTCAAAATGATGCTCAAATCAGCTCAGAAATTGAAGTTGAATATCAGCCACAAAATGACGAACCTGGCGCTGACACCGAGGCAGAACATTCCTCTGCCTCACCTGATCCCGAGGCAGACCCTGCAGCGCGTCCTCCCGAGGAGGATTCTCGCGCTCATCCTCCGCGTCGCGCCACCGCCAGGAGCCCGTCGCCCGAGGATGTGCATCAGCGCCCCACGCCTGCGTTGTCTCCGCGTCGCGCCAGGAGCTCGTCCCCCGAGCCAGCGTGTGCGCGCCCGTCTCCGCGTCACGGCGCCAGGAGCTTGTCTCCTGAGGCAGCGCGTGTGCGCCACACGCCTAACACCAACATCATGACGCCACCTGACGGAGAGGAGGGAGCAGCGTCCCCGCCTGGGTCGCTGTCTACTGCGTCGATGTCGACGTCATTAGCGCCTGGGCACACGCCTGTGCCTGGGTCGCTATCTGGTGCTGCTGAAGATTCCTCTGGAGGATCTTCTGTGGCCCGCCGTGCGACAAACACGCCAGCAACACCACCTCCAGTAGCTCGCACACGACTTCAAAAAGGTATACGCAATCCCAAAAAGTATACTGATGGTACTGTACGATATGGCATGTTGTCGTCTACAGGTGAACCAAGTGAACCACACAATTTGACTGAAGCTCTCAGTGATCCTAATTGGCGTAAGGCTATGGAGGAAGAATACAATGCATTGATTGAAAACAAAACATGGCATCTTGTACCTCCGAGCAGCAACAAAAATCTGATAGACTGTAAATGGGTTTATCAAATAAAGAAAAAGGCAGATGGCTCTATAGATATATACAAAGCAAGTTGCAAAAGGTTCCAAACAAAGGTATGGTATTGATTATGAGGATACTTTCAGTCCTGTTGTTAAAATTGCTACTCTCAGGATTGTTTTGTCTATCTCTGTTTCTCGTGGATGGAGTCTACGGCAGCTAGATGTCAAGAACACGTTTCTTCATGGTGTTCTAGAAGAGGAAGTTTATATCAGACAACCTCCTGGTTTTGAAAATCCTTCCGCTCCACATCATTTTTGCAAACTTGATAAGGATCTTTATGGACTCAAGCAAGCACCTCGAGCATGGTATTCCAGGTTGAGTTCCAAGCTTTGTGATCTTGGTTTCACACCCTCAAAAGCTGATACCTCACTATTTCTCTACAACTGCTTAGGTGTTATCATATACATGCTTATTTATGTTGATGATATCATAGTGACTAGTTCCTCTGATCATGCTATCACTGTTTTGCTTCAAGAACTTAACAAGAACTTTGCCATCAAAGACTTAGGTGACTTACATTTTTTCCTTGGTATTGAAGTTAAGAAAATACAAGATGGTTTGGTCTTGACACAGGAGAAATATGCTTCTGAACTACTTGCCAAGGTAGGCATGCATGCTTGTAAACCTGCTCCTACACCCCTGTCTTCCATAGAGCAGTTGTCATTGCAGATGGCACACCCTTAGGTAGTGATGATAGTACTCATTATTGGAGCATTGTTGGAGGCTTACAGTATCTTACTCTGACACGTCCAGATTTATCCTTTGCTGTAAATAAGGTCTGTCAGTTTCTTCATGCTCCAACTATAGAACATTGGACAACAGTTAAACGTATACTCAGATACATACAAGATACTCTGAAGACTGGAATCTCTTTCTCCAAGTCTTCCTCCATATTTCTTAGTGCCTTCTCTGATGCAGATTGGGCAGGCTCTCTTGATGACAGGCGCTCCACTGGTGGTTTTGCCATATTTATTGGAACAAATTTGGTTTCTTGGAGTGCTAGGAAACAGGACACGATGTCTCGATCTTCCACTGAGGCAGAATACAAGGCCTTGGGAAATGCTACAGCTGAACTAATATGGGTTGAAGCTCTTCTTACTAAACTTGGCATCAAACATAAAAAGAAACCATGTCTTTGGTGTGATAATTTGGGTGCTACTTTTTTGTCTGCAAATCCAGTGTTTCATGCCAGAACCAAGCACATTGAGATTGACTTTTACTTTGTTAGAGAAAGAGTTGCTAAGAATCTTTTAGACATCAAGTTTATTTCAAGCAAAGATCAAGTTGTAGATGGCTTCACCAAAGCACTCCCAGTTAAAAATCTAGATGAATTTAAGCATAATCTAAACCTCTCAACAGGTTCAGATTAAGGGGGGGTGTTAATTGTATTTAGCCTGTTTTTTATTCTGGCCCATGTATTATTCACATAAACCATCATGTACTCCTGGCGTTGTGCCAACTATATTAACACGAAACCGTGACGAGATCCAAGTCACGTTACCTGCCTAAAACAAACAACCTTCAGCAGTGGTAGCCGCTCTCTAAACAGCGGGACCGAAAGCGCTTGGACGACATCCTCCAGGCGCTGCTTTTCCTGCGCCGAGGAGCCAGCCTAGGTGTCTGAGTTCACCCTCCTTTTTTGTTTTGTCTTTGATAGTTATTGTGTTGTAGCCCCAAAAGACTTATTTTTATTTACTCTTTGGCGCCTTGGCATTGGTGGTTCTTGTGAATTATGTACTCGGATTTTTTGCTTTATTTATAAATTAGGACGGAAGCCGATTTTGAGGCGATAATTGGGGGGAGTACCAATTTTTGTTATTTCTTTGGGAGACGAAATAAGAATTTCATGCTCGGCGATACTCCAGAGCTAGTTAACATAGTATTGTAGATTGATGTGTGCTTCGATTAACCCCAATTACCCAAATTTATGAAATTGAAAACATTTTTTTTAAATGGTGTTTTATTATTTAATAGATTTAAGCCTTACATCCGGCCTCTGCATCTCTAAGACACGCACAGCTGATCCAAGTCGAGAGTCAAAGAAACAGAAAAAGAAGGAGAATTACATATCATCATGAAAAATTGTAAAAACACCTTAGACCACGGTGGCCCGATCGGCAGATTATGTTGCCAACCATGTCGTAAAAAATCCCCCTCGCCATATACTCCAGTGGTGTACACACCTCCATAAAAAGGTTATGAAACTTTGCACAATATAGGGAAGACCATGTATAAAGAGTACATGTACGCCGATAGATAACCTGCAAGAGAGAAATTGATTTATCATTAAATACTTTATTATTTTTATATATCCATAGCGACCAAATAATGGCAATCAATCCCATACAAAGAAGAATCTCGTACTTGTGATCAATACCATGTAGCCACTTACCCCAAAATATTAGCAACGGTACACAATACATAGAGGATACAAGCCGAAGCTACTTGACTGACTGACTGACCATTTAGAACGAACGAACTGGCATTGGAAAAATAAATGCTTAATTTTCTTATTGTGTTGACAAAATACACATTTCGTATGCTCACGCCAACTGCACTTAAGAAGATTATCTTTAGGATCACCTTCGACGAAGATATCAGGCTAATGTTTTATTTTTTAAAGGTATCTTCATCTTCATCTTCCAAATTTTCCTATTATTATCAACTGGTCAATTCATGAAGGGGAGAACTTCACCTTCCGGGCCTCTGCACAAACTATGGATGCACACAACCATTAAAAATGAGTACCATGATGTTTAATCTCGGTAAAATACCAAGCATGGTCCTCAGGATTTTGCTATGTACCGACCGGTCTAAAAGTTTTAAAACCTGGCGGGACATTTAGATAGAAATTGGTCCATCAATTGCATGCACACTATCTTTCTAAACACTAAACGATAACTTTTTTAATTAGCCAGCTCAATTCAAATACGAAAATTTAAAATGTTTTCTAGGTCAAACCGTTTATCCGAATTGAAATCCGTTTTCACCTTTAGGCTAGTCGTCACGAGATCTTCGAAACTAAATTCCATATTGGTATGTTCTGATAACTTTTTTTTGACCAAAAGTTATCCATCCATGACACAAGAGTTATCCGGGCTTCAGCATGTATGTTATCCACCCAATAACATATAAGTTATCCATCACTATAAAATTATCCACAGACCATTAGGGATTGGTAATATTTTCTATTACGCACCAGTTATCCATCATTAACACGAGAGTTATCCATGCTTTAGCATATAAGTTATTCATCCAATAACATGTAAGTTATCCACCAAATGATATGTAAGTTATCCATCACTATAAAAATTTATCCACGGATAGAATATAAAAAGTTATCCTAACGGCTCGGCCTCGTCGTCAGTCGTCGTTCTCGTAGCGTACGGACTACTTAACCTCGAAAGGCTACTGAGTCAAACATCAAACAATTTTTTTAAAGAACTAAATCTAAGCTTTTTTTCATACTATATAAATAAATGGGGTCTTATAACCCAACCACCCACCACAGTAACTCGTAGTGAACAACATGACACGCAATCAGCAGTATAGCGGCTTGACTTCGTCGTCCATCGTCGCTACCATGGTGTGTTGGTGACGAAGCCTCGAAAGGTTTTAGGGTACCGAGTCTTCATCGCTCGTCGACGTTAACGCATTGATGGCAATGAAGTCTCAGTACCCTAACAACTAGGTTACCGTATTCCAATTAAATATACTCAACACGTATACAAGAACGTCTCTACCCAACATATTATTTGATGGGTAACTTATGTATTATTGGGTGGATAACTTACATATTATGGCATGGATAACTCGCGTGTTTAGGGTGGATAACTTTAGAATCCGAATTTTTTTTCATCGAACATGGGATCTAGTTTTGAAGATCTCGTCGCAATTAGTCCAACGGTAAAAACGAATTTTAAATCGGTTAAACAGTTTGATCTACAAAATATTTTGAATTTTTTATATGATTCTAAACTGACTAAAAGTAGAATTCCCCAGTCATATTGCATAAGTACCAAGAGAGCATGCTCCTCAAGTATAAATGAAAACCTAATTTCACATCCGTGGAGATTTGAACTCAAGTGTTATATTTATACATTCAGTCCCCAACCACTTGAGCTAGGCTCCCCCAACTCAGATGTTGGTTTTTTTTTAAACTGAAAACATAAGGACGGCTAGGATTGGTTGATACTTTTTGTACATTCCAAAGCAAAGGGGTACCGATGAATCCTGACCGTCCTTTTGTCTTCAGTTTCTTATGTTTGGACGAGAGTAGGGGACACCGAAGCAAAAGTCGTAGTTTTCACGTGCGACAGTTATGGCATAATGTTTGGTCATGTAACAAGAATTAATTTCAGTATAAAAGTTTTTGATAAATCCTTTAAATATTTATTTTAGTACAAAATCAGGATCCAATGCTGTCATCCTCGGGTGTCAGTTAACCACCCATGTACCAGCAAAAAGTATTTTCCGACTAACGTCTTGACTCGTAAAAATCGCCTAGAATGATATGGCCAGGAGCTAGTGATGTGATTTTCTCCTTCGCCGTTATAGCCATCTGGTCTGTACCAGTTTTTCCATATGTCTCTGTGTATGTATATTCCTGGCTCCCACGAATTTTTTCCATGTTGTCATCATCAGGTGCAAGTTTTCTGTAAACAACACACGTACCAGCCACAAATAATTTCCACCCAACGTCTTGACTAGGGCACCTGGATGGATTGATGTGGCCACCAACAAATTATGTGTTTGTCTGTAGCCCCAGAGGCCAGGGCCGGCCGTCCTCAGAAAATGAATCTCTACTATATAGTTTTCCTTGAGGTGGTTTTCGTTCACAGCTTTTTCGTACGTCGTCGTCCCTCCGACCCTTTACTCCCGTCCAGCCCTCAAACCAAAACGAGTTCCAACCGAATTTAGTTTTTAAAGTGATGTACTTCTTATCCTCTCCGCACTCTATTCTCTCTCTCTCCCTCTCTCTCTCTCTCTCTCTCTCTCTCTCTCTCTCTCTCTCTCTCAGCAGTACATCTCCGACCTGCCGTCGCCGCATATTATTCCGGTGGTCGTTTGCCGCCTCGTGCAGGTCCGTGACCGCCGCTGGCTGGAGGGGCTTGCCATAGCGGCGGGAGGCATGAAGGACGATCTGGTTCTCGCCTGCCCCATCTGGAATATTGAATTGCAAAATCATATAAGAGATAAGAATTCTCCAATTTCTTTCCTGTTGTCGGCTTGTACCCAGCACGCACAAACCCCGCGGCTCAGCTCATCTGCGCTTGGCGCCCGCCGTCCCCCCACTGTGGGTCTCCGCCTCCCCATATTCCCCGTTGTCAATGGCGACCGCGGCCGGCAACGGCGCTCCAACGTATGTCTCTGGTGACGACCCCTGACGCAAAGACAAGGCACGCAACCGGCACATTGCCGCGACGAGAAGAGTAGGCTAAAGAGTAAAGGGGAGGGATGAGGCCAAGCGACCGCGTCCAGGTCTACGCTGGGTCGCCGTACGCTCAGGCGTACAGTGTGCACTGACCTTGCCTGCCACCGCACCATAGCTATCAAAATCGACGACATGCACGGCCTCGCCAATGGCCAATCCCAATTCCCATGTTCTCAACTCCAGCGCGAGTCCCAGGTTGAAGGCTCGCCTCCAAAGAGCATGGTGTGGCAAGAATCGGAGAAAAAGGATTTTTCTTGGTTGATTTTTAGAAGAAAGAGAAACTTGGAGAGATGAGTGTGGTGGTCATTTATTCGGGCTCGCCGCGATCCATCCATTGGTGAAAGCATTTTACCCGGTGGATTAGGAGAATGTACCAAATAAAAAAAAGTTACTATCTCTATAAGGCAAATAAGTATTTTGAAAAAATAATTTGATTGTTAATAAAATATAAACTATATTTAACAAAAATTATACCATTAGTTTCAGATTTGACATACGCTTCCAATGGTATAATTTTTGTGACATATGATTCATATATTGTGAAAAAATTAATAATCAAACTATTTTTTTAGAGTACGTATTAGTCTAATAAACAAGAGGTCGTAGAAAAGAAGGTTACATAAAATACAAATTCTATGTATGGATCTTTTAAACATTAACCGTACTTGGGTAAAGAAATTGGGTACAAATATGTATATGAAGAAAATTAATAATGTTGATACAAAATTTTGGCTAGACGAAAATAACATCTAAGAATTGCTATCATGCCAGGAATACCAATACTAAAAATTCAATTCAGATAATATTGTGTTCTTTTATAGCTCGTAGCAACGCACGAGCATTCCCCTAGTATTAGTAATATGTGCCCGTCGGCCATAACGTACTGACATAAATATTATTAGTACTAGATCCTAGGCAACAACGGGTTTCATTAGCTAGGTTGTCGCATGGTACTATCTATTTATGTCGAATTTTCAGTACTCCTGCCTCTGTTTAAAAATATAAGATATTTTAGGTTTGTGAAGTAAATGTATCTAGACACCTTTTAGTGTGTAGATTTATTTGAATCTATATATTAAAAAGTGTCTAAATACATCATCTTCACTAACCTAAAACATTCTATATTTCCAAACGGAGGAAGTATCTAACTTTGATCATTTATTTGGTTGACCATGTAGAAAATCCACACTCTGCGATACTTATAAGGTATCTGACATCAAGTTTAGTTTTATTCCTCAAGATTTATGACCTAATGTTTGGACCGTTTGCTTCTATAATCAAGGATAGTTACACGGGAGTGGAAATTTAGTAAGGTCGTAGGCTCATACGAAATTATTTCTCCTATGTGTCTCATATTCGTGTGCCAGTCGCCGAATTATATAGATGTTTGGAATGTGTACGAAAGGCCACATCGTAGATGATGCTATTTCGTCTACTAAGGATGCTTTTCTAATAACCGTACATGCAATATCATGGCTGCCTAGAAAATTGTAGATTACATTCCAGTGACAATGATGTTAGAACTACCAATATGTGCGAAGCAGCCGATGCTAAGTTTGTTCCAAAACAAGGCAACCATGGATGGTGGAACCAGCATCCATGGCTGGAGGTGAACAAGATGTAACTGCTATTGTATCTCTCCATATACCTCATACTCCTACATGTTCATTGGTATCATCGGTTGGCTCAGATAATCCTTCTCCATGCTAAGCTATATACGATATTAAAAAATACAATGTCAAAAGAACTAGTTAGGAGCTTGGGATAAACGATAATGTCTGAAAATGGATGAATGGGAAATAATGGAGTTGATTTTAGACATGCTCAAGTGAATATATATGGGTGTCATGTACAGGGGAAAAGGAAAGCACCATTATATACTGGCTGGTTCAGCAATTAATCTAGCAAATTATTAGTGAAATATAGGCAAACCCACCTAAAGGCCACCTCGTCACAGATGATGACATTCATTAATATATCATTTTTATGCATACAACAGAATGTGTCAGTTCGACCAACCATGGTATATGTTATAGCAATGCTCAATAGTGACACTGTAGTTATGGGTGAGCCCATGCTACCGGCTTATTTAAATGTTACTGTGGGAAATAAAGAGTCTTTCCCTATTATTGATTCATGTAGTATTAATGGTATGACAATATATGAGATAGTTTGTAAGTAGATAGTGTTTAGTCGTATTATGAGTTTTCTTATTTCACAATATACATGGTAGATATCATAATGGTTTTCTAATGTGAAAAATCAGTTTGTTCGTGCATTTTCAATTATATAATTTTTTATTGTTACCCTAGCTGACATTTTCTACTCAACTGTATTTACATCTTTTATCAACATATTCTACATGCTGAGCGATAAATTTCTAATGGACGAACCCGTGAAAAAACTTGACAGAGAAATTAACCTAGCAAATTATGCCTAGGGCACGGTACAACAGAGCAAACTAACAAGTCGAAGATGGAACCAAGCATCCCTACCCGCGTTTCCAGATCGCCCACTATTCTACCCATTTTTCGGTACCAGAATATGTGCGGGGGTTGGAGCTGTAGCATTGGATGTGGGCCTCTCTGATGGTAAAATAATAGAGCTTTTTGAAAATAATTTATTTTACACCTAATGTGACTATTACGCATGGGCAACTCGCTTTACTATGGATAAAATGGTGGGTGTAAAGAAATAAGCAAAACTAAATCTTTGGAGGGCCCTACGTAATGACTTGAACTCGACGCAAAAGTACATACGATTTTTTTTTTGGAAATGGGCGCTTTTATTACTTAACACTAAAATTTATACCCGGCTTCTGCATAGCTAGGATGCACACAGCGGATCAACCACAGAGTCACAGACGAAAGCAATAAAAACAGAATTATAAAAAAAATGTAAATCAAAACAGAGTTCTTCAAACTAGCTAAGGAAGATCTATCCGCAGCGTTTGCTGCCATCCATGCCGCAAAAAAATATCCCGCGCCGTATCCTTCAACCGCCTAAAGCCCTCCAAAGTTAATTATACTCATAAACAGTCATGTTCTAGATGTGCTGCTTGTGTCAAAGTATAGGACGTGTCCGTGGAGTACGTGCTGTCTCGCTTGTGTCATTTCACCGTACTACGTACCTAAACAATCCACCCACCTTGTCAATGACAGTCCCTCACCAAACATCTGCCATTGTAGCACGTATCGATGATATTGCATCTACTGACACACGAGGATATGTAATGCACCCCATGATCAATCATATAGAATCGTAATCGTTCCACAAAAAATGAAAAAATCATATAGAATCGAGCTTTACTAGTTCAAAGTCGATCAAGAAACACTTCTCTGACGTCGGCACTGAATGAGAAATACAATGAAGCAAGCTAGATATAGGCTTAGAGAGCAACGAGACAAGAAGAAAGACGTAAGTTGGAGATAATTTGGGAATAGCGGGAACCAGGAATGATAGAATAAACATTGCTCAGCAGACCGAGTAGTCTTCCGTATTGGTGACGGACACTCATTTCTCTGATGTATCTCGACATCTCGTGACCACTGTGAGGACCAAACATGTGTCTAGGTTACAACATACATCGTGTTACCGATGTTTTGGTACCGGATGGATGGCCGCATGCCTGTCCGGGATGCTTGGTTTGCAACAGACTTTGCGTTTCCAGATCGCCCACTATTTTGCACATTTTTCTAGTACGGGACTGGGCGCGGGCAATAATGCTATACCTACGGACAAACTGCTACGGATTTTTGTTACGGAAACATGTGGAAGACAATCATTGGAAGAGTGGAGTGCGGCAGTTCCAGGCAAACCTCCCGTAGCCGGTACCTGATTGGCACGTCATCCCGTAAGTTCATGCCCGTAACAGTTTGCCCGTAAATATAGCATTATTGGGCGCGGGGTGGAAGTATAGAATTGTAATTGGACCTCTACGCTGAAAAAAATAGAGCTTTTTCAGAGCAATCCATTTTACAACTACTATGACCAAGAGCATCTTCACACGTGTTTCTAGTGCATTTTTTTCGTCCGAACGGCGAAATTTTGCCCAGTCGCATTTCCAAGACGCTGAATAACACCGGATTTGGTCCAACTTTCGTCTGGCGTTCCCAGGACAAGCCCGGGACGCCGGACGCAACGAAAAAAGGGTGGGCCAACCCCGTTGGCAACTCAAGGCCATTCCCCACCCCCACTCGGCTCTCCCGCTGTAGAGAGCTTTCTCTAGCTGCCCCCGCCGCCATGTCGTCGCCAGCAAGGCCCAACACCGACAAGCCGAATCCAGGCCTATAGATAGGCCCGCTGCCGTCGCTGTATCCTTCCCCTTCGGTCTAGGCATCGTTTCACCATCCTTCCTTCACCGCAGCTCGGCTTCGCTCCAAGCTTCCACCACCTCGCCCGCCAAGTGTTCGGCGTTTTGTATGTTCGGCCATGGATTCTGAAGAACAAGAAGCTTGCAGAAAGGACATGGAGCGGGCATTTGGTGTGCTCCGACAGAGGTTTGCAGTTGTCCGGTTCCCTGCTATGATCGGGTCGAAAGATCTGTTATAATATGAGATGCACAATAACGAAGAACGATAAGTAAACACGACAAAGGGACACGAGATTTAACGTGGAAAACCCCTCCAACACGAAGAGGGAAAAACCATGGGCGCCAGCCAGCAAACTCTTCACTATTTTCAGTGGGTGTTTACAAACGCCATGTGTTATCAAAAAAGCGATAAACCCTAGCCGGCGGCTTACAGGATGTATATATAGACGGTGGCAACGATCCATACGGGCCTCGCTCCGCTCCGTCCGAAGTTAGCCTTTCTTCAGTGTAGCCTTTCTTCAGTGCACCAATACTTGAATTTGGATCACAATATAACAAACTCCACCTTGAGACAAATTCCTTGTAGCATGAACTTCAACAATCACCTGAATCAACAAAGAAACACTTGCTGGCGCCAAACAACCTCTTGGGCTAAACAGTTATACCAACTAAGCTTGAGCAAAGCTCAAACTTAGCAACAAGAACAGGCTTTGTCATCATATCAGCAGGATTATCATGAGTACTAATCTTGTATACCTGTAGTTTACCTCGTGCAACCACGTCGTGAATATAGTGGTACTTAATATCAATGTGCTTTGTCCTCTCATGGAACATCTGATCTTTAGTGAGATAAATTGCACTTTGACTGTCAAAAAATAACTTAATGCAAGAATCATCTCCACAAAGCTCAGCAAACAGACCTTTCATCCAAACAGCCTCTTTACATGCTTGATGGATAGCCATGTACTCAGCCTCAGTTGTAGATTGTGCTCGAATATCCTCAAAGTAGCCTTCCAGGTAACAGCACATCCACCAACAGTAAACACATAACCTGTGAGGGACCTTCTCTTATCCAAATCGGTAGCATAATCTGAATCCATATAGCCTACGAGTCCCTCACCAGTCCTGCCAAACTTCAAGCAAGCTTTAGATGTGCCACGAAGGTACCTGAAAATCCACTGAACAGCATTTCAATGTTCTTTACCAGGATTATCCATGTATTGACTGACCAAACTCATAGCATGTGATAGATCAGGCCAGGAACAAACCATGGCATACATCAAGGAACCAATAGCACTAGAATAAAGAACTCGTGACATGTACTCAATATCATCATCAGAAGTAGGACATTGCAAAGCTGACAACTTGAAGTGAGAAGCAATAGGTGTACTAATAGAATTTGCATCATGCATATTAAAACGATGAAGAACTTTCTCAATGTATTTTTCTTGACTAAGAAAAAGAAAACTAGACTTTCCATCTCTCTTAATTTCTATGCCTAGTATTTTCTTAGCAGGACCAAGATCCTTCATCTCAAACTCACTACTTAATTGAGCCTAAATCAGTGATATCTTTCATGCTCTTGGCAGCAATTAACATATCATCAACATATAGCAGCAAATAAATTGGTGATCCATTAACAAACTTCATGTACACACATCTATCATACTGAGACCTTTTAAAACCATGTGCTAGCATAAATGAATCAAACCTTTTATACCATTGCCATGGCGACTGTTTCAGTCCATAAAGGGATCTCTTCAACTTGCAAACAAGATCCTCCTTACCAGACACAATGAAGCCTTCAGGCTGGTCCATGTATATCTCCTCCTCCAACTCGCCATGCAGAAAAGCAGTCTTAATATCTAGCTGCTCAAGATCAAGATCATGCATAGCAACAATACCAAAGAAAGCACGAATAGAAGTATGTTTCACAACTGGGGAGAATACATCAGTATAATCAACACCTGGAATCTGACGGAAAACGTTTGCTACTAACCTTGCCTTAAATCTTGGAGGCTCATTAGGAGACAAACCTTCCTTTCTTTTAAATATCCACTTGCAGCGGATAGCCTTCTTTTGTTTAGGCAAGTGCACAATATCTCATGTGCCATTTTTCTCAAGCGTTTGCATCTCTTCTTGCATCGCACCTAGACACTTTTCCTTGTCAACCGAAGCAATGGCTTTAGTGTACGTAGCTGGTTCAACATCATGCTCCACCTGTTCAGCACAACTCAAAGAATAATGAACAATATCACACTCTTCAATTAAACGATTAGGAGGTGCAATATTTTTCCTAAGATGGCCAACTGCAATAGACTGTGATGGCTGCTGAACATTAGGCGGTGAGGGTGGAACATAAACATCATCATATCGGTTACAGGAACCACATTTTTGTTCTCCTTTGCGTGCTCCACCTGCACGCCAATTCTCTGTTGTTCATCATCAGAAACATTAGGAGAATCAATAGCATCAGAAATATCAGTAGACGGACTATCATAAAACATAACCGCCTCATTAAAGATGACATTTCTGCTCAACAAAACTTTCTTGGTTTCAGGATTCCATAATTTATAAGCTTTAACTCCTGAACCATAACCAAGGAAGATGCACTTAACTGTCCTTGGCTCTAACTTTCCATTATCAACATGAGCATAAGCAGTGCAACCAAAAATTCTCAACTCAGAATAATCAGCTGGTGAACCAGACCATACCTCAATGGGAGTTTTCTTATCAAGTGGAACGGAAGGTGACTTGTTGATGAGATAGCATGCGGTGGAGGCTGCTTCAGCCCAAAAACTCCTATGAATCTTTGCATTATACAACATGCAGCGAGCCCTCGAAATAATGGTCTTGTTCATGCGTTCAGCCACGCCATTCTGCTGAGGGGTGTATGGGATGGTGTGATGTCTTACCATGTCATCGATTGCTGCAAAACTCATTAAATTCATTTGAACAAAATTCCATACCATTATCAGTACGAAGTATCTTAACCTTACTTTCAGTTTGTGTTTCTACCATAACTTTCCACTTCTTAAAGCAGCAAAAACATCAGATTTATGTTTCAGAAAATATGGCTACACTTTCCTTGAGTAGTCATGAATAATAGTAAGCATGTAATTAGCACCACCATTGGAAGTTCTACGGGACGGACCCCAAACATCAGCATGCACATAATCTAAAATCCCTTTGGTGGTATGAACGGAAGCATTGAATTTAACTCTTTTATGCTTACCAAAAATGCAGTGCTCACAGAACTGAAACTTACTCAAGTCGCAACCATCAATCAGCTCTCTCTTCGCCAATTCTTCCATGCCAAGCTCGCTCATATGTCCAAGATGCTTATGCCAAAGGTTAGTCTTACTAGAATTAGAACTAACAGCAGCAGCAATACTAGGCAAAGTGCTACCTCTAAGGACATATAATTCTGTAGAATTTATATCACCAATCATAACAATGAGAGAACCTGATGATACCTTCAGACGTCTGTCCCCACCTTTGTACTTGTACCCGTCACAATCCAGGGAACTAAGAGAGATCAAATTCCTCGCCATGGAGGGTATGTGTTTCACTCCAGTCAACATGCGTGTCATCCCATCATGGGTCTTGAGCTGGACAGAACCAACACCAACAATGGTGCACTGGTTGTCATTTCCCACATGCACAAAATCTTCAGTCTGCACAGACTCATAAGAACTGAACCAATCCTTGTTATAGCAAATATGAAACGAACATGCAGTATCAAGAACCTATTCATCATCATGTGAAACACATGCAGCAAGAACAGCTAAGCATTCACCATCAGAACTATCAGAACCAACAACAACAGCAGCAGCCTCACCTTTACCCGAGGCAACCTTACCATTACCTTCATTATTTTTCGGTTGGTAAGTTTCGTTTCTTTTCTCCTTGTTCTGCAACTTCCAACAATCATCAATTATGTGGTTGGATTTCTTACAATACCTGCAGAACTTGTCACGTCCCTTCGACTTTGAGCGACCTCTGTCGGTCCTACTGTTATCTCTGTTGTTGTTGTGGTGGTAGTTATCTCGCTGCTCAGGCGTGCCTCGGACCTCTAACGCCTCCGCCTTGGAGGACAAACTTTCTGCCTGCACCATTAATTTCATCTTTTCCCTTTGCTAGAGAGCCTCATAGACTTCCGCAAGAGTTAGTTTGTCATGGCTCAATAATATGGTGTCATGAAAATTACTGAAAGAATTAGGCAGGAAGCATAAAAGAAGAAGACCTAAATCCTCATCCTCAACTTAACTTCTATAGACTGCAAATCAGAAACGATCTCTTTCCAGGAGGATAGGTGATTCAGTACCAAGCATCCGTCTTGCAGCTTGTGTGAGAACAACTTCATCTTCACGTGCAAACTGCCCGTGAGATCCTTGGACAAACAGATCTCCTCTAGTTTGTCCCATAACTCAGCGGTGGTTTTCTCCTGCAGCACTTCCTGCAAAATATTATTGGATAGATGGAGTTGAATCAACGATAAAGCCTTACGGTCTTTCCGCTTCTCCACGTCAGTCCAAGTTTCCTTCGGTTACTCGCCGAACGCGTCGATCGCTTCATTCAAATCTGAAGTTTGGGTGAGAATCTCCCTCATGTTCACTTGCCACAGAGAGAATCTCGTGGTGATGTCCAACTGCGGTAGATCGAACTTCAATGACGACATCTCGCAAACCCTAGATCAAAACACGGGCTCCGATACCACTTGTTATAATATGAGATGCACAATAACGAAGAACGATAAGTAAACACGACAAAGGGACATGAGATTTAACGTGAAAAACCCCTCCAACACGAAGGGGGAAAACCACGGGCGCCAGGCAGCAAACTCTTCACTATTTTTGGTGGGTGTTTACAAACACCGTGGGTTATCAAAGAAGCAATAAACCTTAGCCAACGGCTTACAAGATGTATATATAGACAGTGGCAACGGTCCATACGGGCCTGGCTCCGCTCCGTCCGAAGTTAGCCTTTCTTTAGTGCACCAATACTTGAATTTGGATCACAATATAACAAGATCAAATGTGGGAGGTGATGAACTGTTGTGTGACCTAGCACAACCTGATCATCGAGGATGAAAGGAAGGCCCTAGTGAATTTGGTCGAGAAGGACGAGCCATACTATAGACAGGGACCTCTTGTAGAACCTGATCACCATGTGCCACCAACTTGGGCTGCCTTCATCGCCATCCATCAGGAGATCCGAGACCCGGTAGTGCATCAACAGCTACATGATGATCTAGTTGAGCACATATGGATACACAGGGGCAACATATAGATGCCAAGCATGATTTGGCCGAACTATGTCATATATTTAGTCTATGCCGAACTATGTTTAATTGCATTCCGAAC
The DNA here is from genome assembly GCA_916181665.1 of Avena sativa. Lineage (NCBI taxonomy): Eukaryota > Viridiplantae > Streptophyta > Magnoliopsida > Poales > Poaceae > Avena > Avena sativa. The sequence goes on along the minus strand of OV702285.1, from coordinate 50,700,833 downwards.
TATGCCGAACATTGCTATGTATTCATATTTTTGCCGAACTACGGCGAACTCTATTTGAATTTGAGCTGAATTTGGATGAAAACTCGCTGTTTTTGCTTCTCCTGGAAACTCGGCCTAGGAACACAAGTGGAAAATTGGATGTTTGCAGGCCGAATTTAAATCCGTACGACGCTAAATAGTGCCAGATTTCGTCCTAAGAACACCTAACGAATGGAGGTGCTCTTATACACATGGAAAACTCACTTTATTTTGGATAAAATGGTCGGTGTACATCTGGCACCCATATCTAGTCCACTGGCAAATCCATTGATTTCTCAAAAGTTATATGAATTTTCACACATAAGAACGACCATTCCATCTTAAAACTACAAAATATTCAATGGTACGTATACACAAAAATGTGTTTGGAAGTAAATACGTCTATCTGAATATGTAGATGTAGTGCATCACAGTACTAAAAAAGGCTGGACAACCGGGACTAAAGGTCCCGACTTTTAGTCCGATTGTGCCACAAACCGAGACAAAAGACCGTCTGTGTGGCTACGGTCGTCTGCTGGTGCTGGAGGACCCTTTAGTCCCAGTTGGTATCCAGTTGAAATTTTTAAATTTTTTGAAAAAATCGGTTTTTTCTAGAAAAAAATTAATTTCAAAATTTCATTTTTTTGGATTTTGAATTGTTTGGTAGCTTAATCTCTAATCAATCGTATTCTCATATCAAAGTGCATACTCATGGTCAAACTTTTTGGTTGGTCACCCATCCTCACACTACTCCACCCCATTACACTTAACTTTTGAGTTCCTTACAACTTATCCCCTCCATCCCAAAATGTAAGGCGCCTAAGCTTTATTCTAAAGTCAACATCTTCTAAGTTTGACTAAGTTTATATATAAAAATACGAAAATACGTAATATCGAATGGACATATTGGAAAACTATACCTTATGGTGAATCTATTGATATTGATTTGATATTGTGGATGTTTACATTTTTATATATAAATTTGGTCAAACAAAGAATATGTTGACTTTTAACTTCCTTATAATAGTATGCTATCAATTCTATTAACCCTTGCTTTGATAACATATGATTTTATTTTTTAAATTCCAAATAATTTTAAAAATAAGCAACAATAATTAAGTAATAATATGCAACAATGAATTCCAAATAATCTTTATGCGTAATTCAATTATTAATTTAAAAACTCAAAATTTACAAAAATAAAATAAAAAAGTCTCAAAAAACTAAAAAGATTCAAAAATTGCAAAATAATATAAAAACTTCAAAATAATTGAAAATTAAAATAAACAATTAAAGAAATTCAAAAATTTCAAAAAATAACAATTTTTCTCATTTTTTCATTGCAAAACCTAAAATCTTCCTGCTTTCATATTTCCCTTTGAAATTCTGAAAATCTATCATTTGTGAAAACGACATTAGGCTGTTGAAATCGGATGTAACTTCCCGCGTAGATACTTTTTCATATATTACACAATTTTTTCCGAGTTCATACGCAATAGTTATAGCCGTTTTAATTCGGAACAACCTTTTTTGTAAAAAAATCAAAATTCAAATTTAAAATTTTCCCTAAAAGTTGGTTGCGTGACGTATAGGCATGTCAAATTAAAGGATTTTGAAATTTGAAGTTTTTATCATTTTTTATTTTTGAAAGCCTTTTCATCCAGATGATTTCCGTCCGAGTCAACAACACCTTATTATTTGAAAACCATGAATGCAAAAAAATCTTGCTAAATTCCGTGAATCATACGTTAACCAACGTGTTGGGTAGGTCGCATGACACCTAGCTAGAATAGAAGAGTTTGAGACATAATGTCCAACATATCATCCTAGACTATGAAACATGAGAAAGCAATCGAGTGAGTTTCGAACATAATGTCCAACAGATCATACTCAACCACTAAAACCTGCTTATTCTTATTCTGCCTAGCCTCTAAGTTAGCAGACCATCCCCTCAGCCATTTCTTCACATTCCTTACCCTAAACTGCAATCTGTCAATAGCCCTAGCCAAGAGTCAAGAAGCAGACCAGGATTTAGCTACTACCTGATCAAAACCCTCTACCTCCAACCACTACTTCTCAAAACGAAATTGTTTATCCTTGGGAATATATTTAAAGCCCCAGTATCTACTATCAAGGGAGTATGATCACTGCCCACCCTTGCTCTGGCTCTAACATTAATTTAGGGAATAGAGCATCCTAGCAAGTAGTGATAAACACCCTATCTAAGAGGGCCATATCAAATTATCTTGATTATTGGCCAAAGTAAACTTCCTCCCCACATTTTTAATCTCCATCAGGATAAACTTGTTGATCCATTCATTAAACAAGTCAGCCCAATGCTGATTAATATTACTTGCATTTTCTCATAACTCTCTCTAATAAGATTAAAGTCACCCCCACTAAGGTAGGGCTATACCAGCTAAGAAGAACATTATGTAACTCATTAATAAAGTACAGCTTATGTTCATCATAGGATTAGCCCTACAGAGGGACAAATCTCTATACAATAGTGTCTTTCTTGTTTTTAATCAAGATAGAAATTGTGTATTTTTTGTATGTCCCAAGAAATTACATTAAATAAATCCCCACTGATTCCTACAAGGATGCCACCAGCAGTATCCTTCGCAGGCAACCAGTTCCAGATATATTTATCATAAGGATCTAATTGTTATAACTTAAAAGGAGTGAAATCCATTTTATTGGATTAAGAAAAATCGATAATATTACGGCATGTCTCTCTAATGAGATCATGCACTCTATTCAGCTTGTCATGTCTCTCTGAAGAGATCATGCACTCTAATAATATCAGGGCATGTCTCTCTATTGAAAAGGAGTGAACTTTTCCTTTTCCACAGTGTGGGATACCCGTTTCTTTACTAGTTGGTTGTTGTGGGAATCTATACCATATTTCTCTATTTTATATTCGTATATTGCTATTAGTATCCCACCAACCATGTTGCATGTAGATAATGCTATCTCTTATATATGCGTGTTCACTCAGGGTAGTGAGTTACATCACCGTTTCCAAGGTCAGTGGGTTCCATCACCATCTCCTACACAATAACTTATAGCCATAATAATAGATGAAAGAAAAAGAAAAGAAGACTAGCTTAATTTGGGAATAGGAAACAACAGGAATGAAATACTTTCCCAGGAGATCCGTCAGTGCCATTATTTGCATTCGGTCAAAAAATTTGAGGTTTGTTCATGGAGAAGCCATGTACCCAAACTGATGGTACCTGGAAAACATACATTCGGATATTCTTGAACGCTTTGTTAGTTGGAGTGGCCTATGACTTGCTTTTGATTGAGTGCCTAATGAGTTTTGACTTGTGAGCTCCGGCTCGTCAAACCCGCCCGCAGGTCATCTCCGGCCACCACGTTGCCTGGAACGCACTCATGGCCGGGTACAGTTGGAACCGGGAGTGTTCGGACTCCATCTGTGGCAGTATTGAAGAGCTACAATGTCTTCGTGAGATTGATGCATATATGCAGATCAGGCAGTATCGAAAATCTTGTTGATCCAACGGTTTGACTTGACGAGTTACACAGTTTTGTGGTGAAAAGTCTCATGGATCATTCTTATAATGAATGAGGTCCGTTCTTCGGTGTCTCCCCCTCAACTTAAGTTTGCATGGTCAGGTTTTTTTATAATGAATGAGAACAAAGCTCGAACTGTGTAGACTAATACCAGCTGCGCAATCATCAACCGCCGCATGAGCCAACAACATTTATATCTCCCCTTGAACTTTAGTTTCTCGTCAAACCTTGATATCATCTCTTCAATTCCATCTTGACACTTGAGCCCTGTCAAATGTTGCATCTGCAACATCGAATATAAGGCTATCTAAAGCGGTTCGACAAGATTAGTAACCACTTGATGTTGAAAACCCTATAATTAGGGGTGAGCCAGAAAGAGAAAGCAATAACACATTCATCTCGACGTGCTATGAAGTAGGACGTCTGCAAATACTTTCCAGGTCTTCAAATTTTGGACGCCACTCGCTCAGATGCTTTTCGCCGTGTGGTGAGGAAAATCTGAACATTTTTTTTATTTTTTGCGATCAGAATCTGAACATTTTTTCTCGATATAATTTCAGAAAACAGGCAAAGAACAGGGAATTTGTAAATTATCTAGGCAAAGTTTACATTGCATGCACGATTTGTAAATATTCAATAGAGATTGTCAGAGAGGAAGAAACATAATGAGTTGGGTCGCTCGTCAATTTTGACACTAGAGAAGCAAGCTGAGTATAATGAAAACAACCTTTAATGCAAAATCATCTCACTCAATGTACTAGCTGAATGCCCGTGTATTGCACGGCACCACATTAAATCAAATAAATATCCGTTAACCAAGTGTGGCAGTCTGGTCCGTCGTACTTCAAGCCACTACCAACTTAGATTGGTATAGAGAGTTTGTCCAAAACCTTTGTTCAACAAACTACTGTAGAAGATTATTGTACGCCATTTCAACTTAATATAACATTGATATTTTTCAATTAGAAGAAAACCCACAATATAACTCTTAGGTTTCCTACCTCGTTGAGTGGGAGCATTCTTTCACCCTCCATGACACACAACACAAGTCATCATGCTCTTAAATTTCCACAAGTACCTCGTGCTCTACTGTTGCTGCATATTCATCATTGGCAAATATTAGGCATGGTTTCTAGCTAAATGCCCATTCTTTACTATGACATAAAATGCTTTAACATTTAACTTTGCTAGTTAGATGCTTGTAGGGCTTCGCTTGGTCCGACCCAGGTGGGGTTGGACCCTCGGGACGTCTCGCCTCCGTTGGTGAGGCAGGTGACCTCGGTGGTCGATGGGGATGACCGGACCCAGGAGGGGTCTGGGGTGCCCCGGTCTCCAGGGGACGCTTCGCCTGTGCAGGGGAGTGGTACTACATTCAGGCGGAGCATGCGTCATGGAGTCGATGCCTCTGGGGCGTCCGTGACTGATGAGGACTCCATGCTCAAGGCCATGCGGCGTAAGGCGGAGAGGAACTTGGATTCGCCAGGTATAAAGAGTAATTCGAAGTCTTTTTTGTCATTTTCTACTCCTGCTATTTCTTCTAAACTAGCCAACGTTGGCATTAGTTTGGGTAGCTCTGTACAGGATGTATCTTTTTCTTCTAATGTTTTGAGACATATGGAGGTTGACCGTCTAACGGTTACTCCTAAGGTCAGTGCTTTTCCTGATGCTTTACTAACTGAGGAGGAGGAGGAGTTGCATGCCACAGTAGATGGTCAACTCCTCTCTCACTTAGTCAGTGAAGTGTCGGAAGTGGACTTTGATGAGACTGAGCTTGCTTCTATGTATGAGCTGAAAGCTTCTGGTCGAAAATCGAAGAGCCAGCGGCTGCGTAAGAGATCCCGTGTATCCAAATCTCCTATAGTTTCTCAATGAATGGAATGTTTTCAAACAGCAGAGGTCTTCGGGACTTGGCTAAACATTTATTCTTTGCTGACTGCGTGAGGGATTATAATTTGGATTTTCTGGGTATTTCTGAGACTGGTAGACGGGATTTTTCGCAAACTCTACTCAATCGCCTTTCTGGTGGAGTGGACTTTACGTGGATATCACGTCTGCCGCGTGGTCGATCCGGGGGGATCCTGTTAGGCGTGCGAGATGAGACTATGGAAGTTTTAGCTAGTTCGGTGGGAGATTTTTTTATAAAAATCCATATCCGTAACAAGGCTGACAACTTCACATGGTCTTTAGTCGCCGTATACGGGACCGCTCAGGATGTTTATAAGGCTGACTTTTTACGTGAGCTTGTGAATTTGTCAAAGGAAAATCCTTATCCTATTCTTATAGGAGGGGATTTTAATTTGCTCAGATTTTCTCATGAGAAAAGTCGGGGCCGGTTCGATGAACATTAGCCTTTTCTGTTCAATGCTGTCATTGACAGTCTAGATTTGAGAGAGGTTACAATGTTAGGAAGGCAATTCACATGGGCTAATAGTCTTCCGGAGCCAACATACGAAAAACTAGATAGAGTGCTTATGGATACTGATTGGGAACAAAAATTCCCTATGGTAACTGTTCGGGCTCTAGAGCGTATTGAGACTTTATCGGATCATGCCCCTTTACTTCTTTCGTTTGGACTACCGCCACGGAAGTCTACGAATGAATTTAAATTTGAACTCGGTTGGATGATTCGTGATGGTTTTTATGAGATGGTTAAGGCTAATTGGGAGAAACCGGTACATGGCCAAACGCCCGATGGAATAACAAAATGCGTACTTTACGCAAGTTCCTTCGGGGTTGGGCCAGGCATACAGCGGGTATCCTAAAAAAAGAAAAGTTACGCCTAACACTTATAATAGATGACTTAGAGGCTTCCGCGGAGGTAAGGCCATTAACTGCACAAGAAATTGAGCTTAAAAGCCAATCGAATGCAGAGATAGCCCGACTTCTTCGCGAAGAGGAACTCAAATGGTACCAACGCTCTAAAGCTAAATTCATTCTGGAAGGAGATGCGAATACTAGATACTTCCATGCAGTTGCCAATGGCAGGCATAAGAAGAAACTTATTCACTCTCTGATTCAGGACGAAGGTATGATTGAGGGACAAGAACATCTCAAGTCATATATTACTACGTATTATAAATCCTTGTTTGGGGCCCCAGTGGAGAATTCTTTCTCTCTGGATGAGTCCCAAACGTCCGATATTCCCCAGGTTTCGGATGAAGAAAATATTTTTCTATCTGCCTCATATTCCGAGGAAGAGGTCAAGAAAGCGGTTTTCCAAATGGAACATAACAAAGCACCAGGTCCTGATGGATTCCTAGCGGAATTTTACCAAAAATTCTGGGACGTTATCAAGGAGGACCTGATGAATTTGTTTGGGTTTTTACAGGTTGGACAATTGGATCTCTTTAGACTCAACTTTGGTAACATAATTTTACTGCCTAAGGTTAATAATGCAGAACGAATACAACAGTACCGTCCAATCTGCTTGCTTAACGTTAGCTTTAAAATTTTCACTAAAGTTGCTACAATTAGACTAAATTCGGTTGCTGACAATGTTGTTAGCCCGTCTCAAACTGCGTTCATGCAAGGAAGAAATATCCTAGATGGGGTTGTGATTCTGCATGAAACAATTCATGAACTACACTCAAAAAAATTAAATGGTGTACTGTTCAAGATTGAATTTGAGAAGGCTTATGACAAAGTTAACTGGTCTTTCCTCCAGCAAACACTCCGTATGAAAGGTTTTTCTGAGGAGTGGCGTGCTTTGATTCAGTCTTTTGTGTCTGGGGGTAGTGTTGCCATTAAAGTAAATGATGATACTGGCAAATACTTTCAGACCAAGAAAGGACTGAGACAAGGGGATCCACTATCGCCTTTACTATTTAACATAGTGGCTGATATGTTGGCTATCCTTATTGAGAGAGCAAAGGCTGACGGCCAAATTGAAGGTGTAGTTCCACATCTCGTTGATGGTGGACTTTCTATTCTTCAATACGCTGACGATACAATTCTTTTTATGGAACATGATCTGGAGAAAGCTAAGAATCTGAAATTAATATTATCAGCATTCAAGCTCTTATCTGGGCTTAAAATAAATTTCCATAAAAGCGATTTGTATTGTTTTGGCGAGGCCCAAAACGTGGCCCACATATATGCGGAACTTTTCGGCTGTGGTCTGGGTCAGTTTCCAATCAATTATTTGGGAATACCGATTCATTATCGACGTCTCACAATTGCTGAATGGAAGCTTGTTGAGGAAAGGATACAAAAACGTCTTAATAGTTGGAAAGGAAAATTGTTATCTCTTGGGGGAAGACTAGTACTTTTAAATTCAATTCTTACTAATATGGTACTGTATATGATCTCGTTTTTCCAAATGCCAAAAGGGGTTTTGAACAAAGTGGATTATTTCCATTCAAGATTCTTTTGGCAAGGGGATAGTGAGAAAAAGAAATATCGTCTGGCCAGATGGAATGTGGTTTGCCGGCCGAAGGAGTTTGGTGGACTAGGCATACACGATTTGCAAGTCAAAAACACCGCGCTTCTGGGCAAATGGCTTTTTAAACTACTTACTGAGGAAGGCGTTTGGCAAACCATGTTATGGAGGAAATATGTGGGCTCCAAAGCTGTGTCTCAAGTGGTATGGAAACCCGGAGATTCACATTTTTGGGCAGGTCTTATGGCCACCAAGAAACATTTCTTTCATTTTGGTGCTTTTGAGATTAAGGATGGATCACAAATTAGGTTTTGGGAAGATAAATGGCTAGGCCAATCTACTCTTCGCGAACAGTACCCAGCTCTATATTCAATTGTTAGACATAAAGGGGATACAATCTCCACAGTGATGGAGGACTATCCTCCTAATGTGTCTTTCAGAAGAAGTCTCATCGGTCCTAGACTATTATCTTGGAACAATCTCCTATTACGGTTATCCAGGATACAATTGTCGGACGGTGTTGATGTGTTCAAATGGAAATTACTGGAAAGTGGTAAATTTTCTGTTGGCTCACTATATAAAGCTTTGGTCCAACCTGATTTCCTAGTCGATGATAATAGTAAAATTTGGAAAATGAAAATACCCCTTAAGACGAAGATATTTGCATGGTATCTACGGAAAGGGGTAATTCTAACAAAGGATAATCTTGTAAAGAGGAATTGGCATGGAAGTACACAATGTGTTTTTTGTCATCAATATGAGACAATTCGACACTTATTCTTTCACTGCAAATTTGCTCGTTCTATATGGTCATTCATCCAAATATCTTCTGGCTTATCTCCCCCACGTTCAGTAACCAATGTTTTTGGTAACTGGTTACATGGAATTGTTGATAAGTACAGAACCTTGTTTAGGGTGGGAGCGCTTGCCATTATATGGTCGCTATGGCTTTGTAGAAATGACAAGATTTTTAATAACATTGTGTCTTCCCCTCTGCAGGTTATTTATCGAGCCACGGCTATCCTTCGATCATGGAATATTCTCCAACGCATAGAGTTTCGGGACGTATTTCTGGACGGATGTACGCGATTGGAGGACACGGCGAGGAATATTTTCTCACGACATGGATGGCCGCGTGATCTGAGGATTGAGCTATCTTAGTTTCCAGACCTTAATTTAGTGCCTTTTTGTAATGCTTTTTTCATTTTTGTCTTAGTCTGTCATTCGTGTGGCTGTGTGCATCTTAGTTATGCAGAGGCCGGGTGTAAGAATCAAATATTTGGTTAATAAATGCGCCCATTTCCAAAAAAAAGGTATTGCCACGAGGTGCACAACGAGATTTCAGTTTATGAAAAAGGAAATACTCCTAAAAATTGGTAACAAGAAAACTATAGCTTTTGACCTGTCCATAAATATCATTTCTCGGTATTCTATCTAGATTCAGGAGTGCTCCCTTATAAGTAATAAGCATAATATCATAATTGTAAATATACAGAGGAACCGATTTAGGAGCCCTCTCCTCTACATCAGGTATACGGAGGCTAGCTAGGTCTGACGATTTACATGAGTATCTGCGAACAAGCTGACTTTTCTTGCTTGATGCATAGGCTAGCTAACTTTTCTTTCCCTTCTACTTTCTTCGTTCAGAAATATATATAAGAAATTTTAGTTTTGTATATCGAATGTATCTAGACGTCTACGAACCTATGATACATTTATTTCACAAAGCTAAAATGATTTATATTTCTGAACGGAGGGCCGAGTAGCTAGCTAGGTCAATTTAGTTGGCCTCTCGGTGACGATAGAGAGGAAGACAACACAAGGAGATCTCGGATGCCATCCCTCCTTGCTCTAGCCAGAACTCGTCTGCCGTCAGCACCTTCGATTTGATCATGTCAGAATTCTACATGCCCATTGACCGATGTAGCATAATTCAGTCAGTAATATTGCTGATGCCCTTGACTACACGTTGAGATATATACGTCCCTTGACTTGCAACAGCAGGTAGTTGAGGTAGTTGAGGTGGCTTTCTAGGGCTATCCTGGTTCCTGCAGTGTTTGGACTTGCTCGAGCTGATCTTTTCCTGATTGTTCCGCATCACTATTCACAGGAGCTCCGCCTATTGAACAAATGATTCAGGTAGGACGATAGAAATTAGTGTAGTTTTATCCTGCATGCACACTGCATACTGCCCACTATGTTGGTCCAGGAGAAGCACGTCAGCCCCACATTGTTGGACGAACTCACAGCGTTGGACATGCCTAGGAACAGGAGACCAGTTATGGTACAAATGGAAGACAGCAACACAATATACATACAAGAAATCAATTTTTCTGATATATTTATTTTTGTACATATATTACAAAGGATGTTGATGGAAATAGGGAAAATAAAATATTTGTGTGAAGTCTTTAGTTTTAATGAATGAGCAGCAGGCACATGTTGCCTAATACACTTAAAACAAATACACCAACAAATATCCATAAATTTTGTATCTAAATGTACAAGGAACTCAACAAATAATGTTTTTGCGTCAAAGCTAGGGAAAATGGATAAAAACATTATATAATTTGTTTTGGCACAAAAAAATTAGGGGAAAATGAAATATTTCTATGAAATCTAGTGCTTTTTATGAATATTCATGAAGCACAGTGTCTCCAGTGTCTTCTTTTGTCGCATAATACACTTAAAACATATAATTCATCAAATATCCATAATATTTGATCGAGCAATTTTTGAGTCAAAGCTAGGGAGAAATGGATAAAAATGCTATAAAAGATGTTTTAGGACGATTTTTTTTGGCTAGATGTATCTTTAGGCCTTGGATCATATGTTGGTACTCTTTAGGCCTTGGATCATATGAGGTAGTAAGAGGCATGGCTTGACTAGATACATGCGCTAATTAATCTGGATGGACTGTAACTGTGCAACTTCCATCAACTGAACTTATATTGCTTTTTGGAGGCGCAGCCTGCCAGGAACCTGCAGCGGTGGTGCTTCCCTATCGGAACTCGGAAGAGGATTCGAGAGGCGTGATTTTCTGCCAGTACAGTGCCTCCAATTAGTAAAATTTTACTGCTAGTTTAAATAGAGTAGAGAAAATGGTTTAGTTGTCTCACTCGTAAATTTTAACACTGCCAGCCCAATCTGGACATTTAAGACCACCTTCGATACAAAAACATCTCATTAAATTGATTCCTGGCAACCACAAGATGCATAGTTAAGAATTCATCCATATATATGATGGAGAACCAATGCGTGTGTATGTGTTCTCCACAGTGAAGAAGGTTCACCATTGTTTTTTATCTGCCAAATGTTATCAAAATATGATTGCATGGGAGGACCCGCCGGAAGCTAGCTTCAGATGGGATTAGGAGACGTTGGGAATTACACTCGTCGTTTGTCATGACATCCGTGTACCAGGCGACCATGTTTGCCAATTCAAGGTTGAAACAGAGTCGCTTGGTGTTGCACTGAGCCATGTACTTTAGATGCTTTATGAGGTGATTCTAGGAACATAACCTCCCACTGTTTTCTGAATTTTATGACAATTATCACCTAGATGTGAGCTTTGATATGCATTCTGCCTTTTTTGTTCGTGTAATTGATATGCATGTGATGGGTCATTTGTTAAATGCAATAATTCGAAAAACGTTCAACAGACATGAACACGGATGGACTTGCATTAGTAATAAAAGCAAATATAAGTGAGAGGAAAAATTAAATAAAGAATATGACGAGAGTCTTGGATCAGGAAATAATTCAATAATAGTTCTATAAGGACAAAATGCATATAAGGCTGCAAAGAATGTATAAATGGAAGTACAATTATCGTTTCTCCCTATTTTGGTATTTTAGTAAGCATGACGATTGATGTCAAAGATATTGCTATCTATTATTGTATTCTAGGCTTAGTAGTGATGAAATCAAGATTATTATCTACACGGATGGCAAACACTTAAATCAAGAACGACATGGTTGTTCAAAGTGATAGATATTAATCAAGATCATTTGTTTGTGAAAATGACTTGTTATCATAGTTTATTTAAAGGTTTCTTATTTAAAGAGGAAGTATATAACTATAGTGAGACACTTGGATAACAATCAATAATTGAATGTGTGTTAGTTGTATTAATATAAGTATACAAGTGGCTTCATGTTCACGGACAACAAGTCTAAAGGAACAAAGAAGGGATCTAGATGGGGAGGGGGCTGAATAGACGACATAAAGCTGTTACAGATTTGGCTTTATTCTAGTGTGGAATTGAATAAAGCGGATATTTTTGAAGCACAATTCCTATGGGTGGATTACCTATGTGCACCAACAACAAATAATCAACAAGATATAGCAACTACATGTACTACACCCTTTTCTATGACCCTCCGGGGCACAACTCTTGGGCAGAATGATTGATGGTACGGTTGCATTAGGCTAACAAAAGAAGGTATAGGAACTATTATTCTCATTGTGATACATAACCAAATATACGCCTGCAAGCATACTACTTGACTACATGGCTGATCGTTTCATGTACGATTGGATCTGTCTCGATGGAAATTCATTTGAAAACCCATTGGAGATGCACGTAAGTACTCATTTCGTGCCATGGGTTGATCCGCAACATAACATGAAGTGAACCTAGCATCAACTGATACACTAAAGTTATAAGATAAACTTGACATGAAGTGAAGCAAAGAGAAATTTATAAACTAAAGTTATGACATAGTATTTAATCTTACAGCTATTATTATACCATATATATAAAGTTGTTAGTACCATTGTGAATGTTGTCACCTAAAATCGTAGGCATCGTATTCATTTGTGTTAAAAAATATATATATCTAGCAAAAGGTATAAAAATCATGTATTCCTCATTTTTCCAATGAGCCATGGAGAGGCAAAATGAAATATTTTACTCCCTCCCCAACATTTTCTTATGATAGAAACAAAATTTCATATTTATTGCATCTCACATGTAGTATAGGTTTTTCGTGCAGTGATAGATGAAATGTGCATGGAAGAAACTTGGGAAGCATGCGTACCAAAAGAAGCATGACGTGCAGTAAATAATCTCCACGATGTTTAGTACTAAAATGCGCCCACTATTGCATAGTTGATGCATTTAGCGTCAAATAGGAGCTCCCATGATGTTTGAGAACAACTCCTCCCCTGCTACCACCGTGTTGTGGGCCAAGTGGGCGCCGCCGGCCGCCGCTCTCTACGCTAACCCGTCGCCTAAGAGTCAGCACCACAACACCTCCTCCCATCACGCCTACGGATACCACGCCGCCATCCAGGACCGCCATTGGCCGAGAAGCACTGCCGCTGTCCTTGGCCCCTGCCACCTTCGAGCAAGTACAATAAGTCCTAGTCAGCTGACTATAAGGATTAAAATAGTATTCTTTTGCTTAGTTGGATGAGTGTGAAGATGAGAGAGAAGGGAAGCAGGCTCTTAACTAATAGCCGGCTGCAGCACGTGCTCCTAGGCAACTTGTGAGTATGTGAAGTGGGTCACGTATTAATAAAGTAGTATTAACTTATATCTAGCTATTGTATGTGTTGGCTATTAGGCTGACTCTAAGTGACGTGGCAACCTCATATAGCCGGCAGCGGGCTTTACTATTGAACTTGCTCTTCTGTGCACTGGGGAATGGCCATCCCGCCAACGCCTTTGCCGCGTGGGCAGATCCTGGTGGTCGATACACGCAACGATATATAGTAGGAGAGAGGGAGAGTAGGAGGGCTGGGCAGGGAAGATGGGAGTTAGCGCATGATCATTGCAAAGTTGGAAAATGCAGTCGAAACAATGGACGCATGTATACATGGCGGTCTACTAGATCTGACCGCTTGATCATCTCCTTGTAATGTAAGCCTCGCCAAGGTCCTTTTTTGCGAAAATCCCCCAGTCTGTTAATAATCACCAATAGTAGTATAAAGATACCCAAAAGTAATAAAAAAATTACACATACGTCCTTGGACCAGGTAACGTCGAATACAGATACTAGCACGAGCCAAACGTACCCAGCTGTCCACGCACCTCCATTAGCGGAGCGGGGTAAAGCGTGTTGTTGTATAAATACGAGAAGTCTTCATGCTAAGACCCTAAAGGACCAATACACCAGAGCAGTAACCATCGCCGAAGATGACAATCGTAGGTCAAAAAAGACTGACTGAAAACTACACGAACGAATAAAAAACGACCGGTTCCCAAGAGATACGTTGGACTATTTCCTTGTCGTTCACATGATGTATTCCTGTATTACTATAGATGTTAGTAAACATGGTATCGGATCGTTTTTTCAAGATCGTTCAAACGGGATAATGGCGAGTTTTCTGATTATTGTGCAAATATCTGCTATATTTCTCTATTTGATGTTCGTATATTGCTTTTAACATCTCACCAACCATGTTGCATGTAGATAATTCTATCTCCTCTATATATGCGTGTTCACTCGTGGGGCAGTGAGCTGCATCACCGGTCTCCAGGGTCAGTGACTTCCATCACCGTCTCCTGCACAATAACCTAGCCACAATAATAGATGAAAGGAAAACAAAAGAACACTAGCTTGATTTGAGAATAGGAGACAGCGGGAATGAGATGCTTTGCATCGGATGTGGACTTCGTACTAAGCTCCCTCAGTTCCGTCCCCGCGCCTTTGTTTGTATTCGGTCAAAAAACTTTGAGGTTTCTCCATGGACAAGGGATGTACACAAACTGAGGTACCTGGAAAGAACATACAGAGGGATTTGTGGGAGCGCTTTGTGAGTTGGAGTGGCCCGTGACTTGTTTTTACATGGACTGACTTGTGAGTCTTGGCTTCTCAGCTCCGTCTCGTCACACCCGCCGGCAGGGTACCTTCAGCCACCACGTCACCTGGAACGCAAGTATGGTGTGACGGAGGCGGCATCCTCATGGTGGATGTGTGTCCTCAGGCTCCAGCGTTGTGGCAGCGTTTGCTCTAGCGTCGGCTTGGAGCCTGGGAGGTAGTCAAGGAGTAGATGCAGATTGTGGTCTATATCGACGGCATCTGGAAGTTAGTGGATCATGTACTGGGTTCGTGGTTCGTGGATGGAAGGTGTTCTTTACTCCTCCGATGTCTTAGCCGTGGGGGTGCTAGATCTAGAGTCTGATGATGTGTCCGGGGTTTTTTCCCGGTTTGATTCGTTTAACAGCAATGGTTTCACCTTGGAGGTCCACAAAGCTACATATCGATGATGGAGCCGCATCGAGCTCGGGTGAGGAGGTGATCCGTCATTTTTTTTCTTTGGTGGCTGCTGTTGTGGTGTCATAGGCAAGGACATGGACGTTGGATTCAAGCTCAGAGGTTTCTTCAGTCTGGATTGTAATCTTCTTTCTTGGCTGGTGGTCTTGCGTTCTGCTGTCTTTTCAGTTTTTTCAGGTCAGTTTTTACTTGACTTGTATTATGAATTTTATGATAAAAATGAGACATGTATTATTATGCAAAAAATAGATGCTAGTCGATGTATGACAGGGTAGTTCAGCAATAACACCTACATTTGGGGGATATGATTAATGGGCACTTATCCCCACATACACAAGATAGTAACATCAACAACAAGTCCACGGAGTTTTTTTTTTGACATAGTATATCTTAGCACGCCATGTTGCTCCAACTTCCCTGTGTGTCAGACCGTCCCTGAAAACAGATTTTATGTCTAACCTACAACTTGCGTCTGGTCTATTTTGCGTACTCCCAATATCTTTAATTCTATGCTAGATTTTTCCTAACCTACCGCGTATCCAAGTACAACTATAGCTTATACATATATTCGACAAAATTCCAACAACATCCACGTTGGTGAATATATATAAGGCCAACTTAAAACCATCATCCTCTCATAAACAACTGCTTATGTTGAACTTGGTTTTTCATATTGCTCACTAGCATGAGTCGACGTATGTATCCTTGTGGGTCTCGGCTGTCCAGGTTGATCCAGCCGCCTCATCTTGGTCCTCTTAAACTCCAATTAGAATGATGCTCACACGCACCTTCTACAAGTTGTTTATAGTTCGCATGCCCTTCATCACAATCTTTTTGACCTTCTGACTCTCATGATCAACTTATCCTTTTCCATTTTTTTAACAAAGAGTATATATTAATATCGCAAAAATATACCAATTACACCTAGCCTCAGAAACAACACAATGCCCTTGCGGCTTTACAGGTACACACATCCCAAAAAAAGAAGAGGAATTAAAAAAGGAAATTCTTGCTACAACGATCAATTCCTTGTAGCAACAACACTAACACCACAAAAACAACATCAGAAGTCCAAACTCTCCAATCAAAGATCATAAGTTTTCATTCTGGAGATAGTCCTCGCTCACAAAACAATACTTTAACAAGGACATTGCTAAACATATCCAATTAAGCTCAGATCTTAGATTTTCACCCTGCAAGGTAAGACTGTGAACTCCTCCCGTGCTATCGCCAACAAAAAACAATCGACTCTTCGAGTCACGGATCACCAAGCCAGTTTCTCATTGACCACATGTTCTTGCCTTCATGATATTCTCCGCATCTTACTTCACCGTGAATTGTCAAAGACATGGCATATGGTGGTAACAGATAGTAGAGTTTCGCAATGCTCCATCTAAAAGCAAATGGCCAGAAAAAACATGGGTGTACACAAGTGAATTCCTTCCGATCTAGTAAACTATAGACATGATGTGCCCATGGGAGTTCGCCGATGGGCCTTCCGAAACAGGCCGCGCCATGCCAGAACAACCAGGACAGGCAGCCAATATATCTTCGTCTTGACGAAGAAAGAACCCTAGGACCACCTCCTTTATTCATGACGATCTAGTAGTCCCCACACCGCCAACCCCCTCCTACGGAAGAGGAGGCAAGCCAACGAAATAACAACATGCACGAGCCATCCCGCTGGTCGTCGTCCCATGCAAGATGCCTAGAACGACGCCGCATCAATAGAGGGTCTAGGCGGGAGCCTAGACCTACAGTCGCGCCTAGACCTACAGTCGCCGCCTCCAACTCCCGTGCAGATGCCCAATGGTAGCCGTGTCGTACTATGAATATTGTTTTTTGGGGTTCAACCCACTTGTTATTTTGTTAGTCTAGGCATTGGTGGTTAAACCAATGAACCAATGAAGCAAATGAAAAACAACTCAACATGTACACTCAATTTTTTTTGTTGCCTATAGAATTTCCTCTTATATGTAATGTTACATATCTAATTTACCATGGCACCAAAATATGCCGTTATGTGGTTTTCCACGACAAATTATTTCCCGCACCCCTTAATAATCGTAGAGACTGCTCATCTGCTCAGTAAAGTCTTTTGCAGTTACTTTTCTCTTGTGACGTCTAAATAAAGTGTCACTCATATGGGGTTATTTTTTATATTGTCCCTAAAGATGCAATAAGGTCCTCCCCATCTAGTCCCTATCCCGGGAGTGCATCTAACATTGTCAGAGGGAGTGTTTGTATGTGTCTCCAGTGGATCTTGCTGGATTGGACCAGTGTTTGTCTTTGGTGAATCCGATAATATTGTGTATCTCATTATGCTCTATGGAAAATGAGTACACATCATTGTCATGGTGGAAGCTATACTTTGCTGGAGAGTCCGAGAAGTAATATACACAATATCTCTCACGTCTCTAATATTTGAGACTTCAGATATTTGAATCCCAACTGCATTTCAGTCCAAGTGATCTTTGTTGCCGCCATGTCCTCCAGCACATCATTGTCGTACACATAGAGGAACAAGTAATGAATATATAGCACGCCTAACCATTATATATGCTTCAGTAGAGATAAAAGTTCTCCAACCACCACATTGGAAAGTAGAAGCATAAAAGGGTAAACATATATATAGTATCGACCCAGTGGGTGTTCTGGCTCTCCTTGGTGATGAGTTTGACCACATTTCTTCTCTTACCGAAACAACTAACTAGTTAGCAGAAACAAGTCGAGAGAAACAACTGGGTTTGTAGGATAGATATGTATATAGATTTTAGGAGGGGTGTACAACACTTAGAATAGGAGACGTCGGGATAAAAAAACTTAGAAACAAAGGAATCGCTAGTAATGGATAACATACTGCCCCCGCGCGATGCCTATCACCAACAGCAACAATAGCTACCATGTGAGCTTTTGCAGCCTAGACAGCACGCAGTACGTTAAACACTTGGTATACTCACACTGGTCCTTCTCGGTGCAGCTGATGTGCTTGTTTATATTCTCTAGTAATTTCTTGGAGTTCAAATTCATCTAGAAAGGAACTTTGACTTTGAAACGTTTAGGGCGCTCCAATCATTTCCCCACTGCAAGAAAAAAGTTACTCCCTCTGTCCCAAAATAAATGTCTTAGGTTTTTCAAAATTTGGATGAATCTATATCCTAAATAGTGGCTAGATTCATCCAAATTTTTATAAATTTAAGACATCTATTTGAAGACAGAGGGAGTACATTTTTTTAGAAGGGAGCATATATTCATATCGTGAAGATACGAATTGCACTCAGCCTCTGCAACAACGCATTGTCCTAGCGGTACTACAGATGAATACAATCAAAAAAGAAAAAAAGAATTACAAAATAAGAAAAAGTTCCGCTACAGTGATCTATTCTTTTAAACATCGGTACTAACACCAACAGGACACTACTAGAAGTTCAGCTTCTCCAAAAGTGACACCTCCAAAAAGGTAACATTGCACAAGTGTGTCGCCGCCCGATCGTAGATCATAGGTTTTCACCCCAAAGAATATTCTCGCTTTCAAAACAATGCCTTCAACAAGGACATTGTCATGCACAACCAATTAAGGTTAGACTTAATTCTAGTGTAGCATGCGAGTTGCAACAATGTGTATGTACCCAGTATAAGTCTGCACTCAGTATATAGCACAAATGAAAAAAAAACACCACATGCACCACATGGACAGCCATTTATTTACAAGGACCACATAGACATCCATTTATTTAGTGTGTAGGTTCACCCATTTTTTTCTTTTAGCTCGTGTGCTTTATCCATCAAAACAGCCTCTCTAGACCGTGGACAGATGGTAAAAAAATCACTGCATCAGCGATTTTCCGTATCACACACGAAAAGGACATCCCTTATGTGACAAGGGGCTTAATAGGCTCGATATGTACTAGTGATAAATGAAGGAATAATCTGGCTTAATCTCTTGATTCGGGCATTGGATAAAATCATTATTAACCAGGACCTCCTGTGTAAAATATGTTTGAAATCTTCTAAAGATAAATATTCTCAGCTAGAATGTCGTGCATGGTTAAAGGCTATAAGTTGTATTTTTTGGGTATTTCTAAGACTGGTAGACGTGATTTCTCACAAAGTCAACTCAATCGCCTTTCTGGTGGAGTGGATTTTACATGGGTATCACGTCCGCCGCGGGGGAGATCCGAGGGAATCCTGTTAGGCGTGAGAGATGAGACTATAGAAATCTTAGCCAGTTCGGTTGGAGTTTTTTTATTAAACTCCATATCCGGAACAAGGCTGATGATTTTGTTTGGTCTCTAGTCGCTCTATAAGGGGCTACGGATGTTTACAAAGCTGACTTTTTACGTGAGGTGGTAAATCTAGCTAAGGACAATCCCTATCCTATCCTTATAGGTGGGGATTTTAATTTGCTAAGATTTCCTCATGAGAAAAGTCGGGGCCGGTTTGATGAACATTGGGCTTTCATGTTTAATACTGTCATTGACAGCTTGGACTTAAGAGAGGTTACAATGTTAGGAAGAAAGTTTACTGGCTAATAGTCTTTCGGAGCCTACATACGAAAAATTAGATAGGGTGCTTATGGATACCGAATGGGAAGATAAATTTCCTATGGTAACTGTTCGCACTCTAGAGCGTATTAAGGCTTTGTCGGATCATGCTCCATTACTGTTATCTGTCGAAACACCACCACAAAAATACAAAAACAGCTTCAAGTTTGAACTGGGATGGATTGATCGGGATGGTTTTTATGATCTGGTGAAGGCTATTTGGAAAAAACCAGTTAGTGGTCGCACACCTATACAACGTTGGTTTGCGCAAATTCCTCCATGGTTGGGCTAGACATACTGCTGTATTCTTAAAAAGGAAAAAATACGGCTTTCTGCTATTATTAATGACTTGGAGGCTTCAGTGGAGGTTAGGTTATTGACTACACAAGAGACTGAGCTTAAAAACAATCGAATGCAGAAATTGCTAGACTTCTGCCGTGTGGAAGAACTCAAGTGGTACCAACGTTCTAAAGCTAAATTCATCCTTAAAGGAGACGCGAATACAAGATACTTTCATGCTGTTGCAAGTGGCAAGCATAAGAAGGAAATTATTCACTCTCTAATTCAGGATGAAGGGACGATTGAAGGACAGCAGCATCTTAAATCTTATATTATCAATTACTATAAATCCTTGTTTGAGGCACCAACAGAAAATTCCTTTTTGTTGGATGAGTCCCGGATGGAGGATATTCCTCAAGTTTCTATTGAGGAAAATAATTTTCTGGCTGCTCCTTATACTGAGGAGGAGGTTAAGAAGGTTGTCTTCCAAATGGAGCATAACAAGGCACCAGGGCCTGATAGCTTTCCAGCAGAGTTTTATCAAAAGTTCTGGGAAGTTATCAAGGAGGACTTGATGCGCTTGTTTGAGTTTTTGCAAGTTGGTCAGCTGGACCTCTTCAGGTTAAATTTTGGCAACATAATTTTACTAACTAAGGTTAACCGTGCAGAACGTATATAACAGTATCGTCCAATCCGCCTCCTTAACGTTAGTTTTAATTTTTTTACAAAGGTTGCTATGATTAGACTGAATTCAGTGGATGATCACATTGTTCGCCCTTCTCAAACTCCTTTCATGCAAGGGAGAAACATCTTAGATGGCATTGTAATCCTGCATGAAACGATACATGAACTACTCTCAAAAAAACTAAATGGTGTATTGTTCAAGATTGATTTTGAGAAGGCTTATGATAAAGTTAATTGGTGTTTCCTACAGCAAACACTCCGTATGAAAGGTTTTTCAGAAGAGTGGTGTGCTCTCATATAGTATTTTGTGTCTGGTGAAAGTGTTGCCATAAATGTCAACGATGACACAGGTAATTACTTTCAGACCAAAAAAGGGATGCGACAAGGGGATCCGCCATCACCTATACTATTTAATATAGTGGCGGATAAGCTGGCTATCGTTACTGAGAGAGCAAAAAAGATGGCCAAATTGAAGGATTGGTTCCACATCTTGTTGATGGTGGACTATCTATTCTTTAATATGCCGATGATACAACGTGTGTTTGTGCCACGAAGATAGCAAAGAACACGAAGGAGGTAACTATAATAAACCGAAGTGGGAGCAGATACAAACTGACTCGGGATATGAACATGATAAGAAATATCATCGCCGGTCGCAAAATAATACCAAGCATGATAATGACATAGAAACTAGAATTAAAGGGATGCGCGGATCTAGATAGTAGTACTTACATCCAATGGTCAAATATAAGCTACTATTTCCAAGCAACCCTAGCCTTCTTGATGAACCTTTTCCAAGCGATGGCTGTCGAAGAAAATGAATAAAAAGAGTTATTAATTACTTAATAATAAAAAAATTAAGAAAGTTGCTGATACAGTGCCATAATGATTGAAATTACCACTAGAGCATAATCTGCATGTCCACCCACTACTCAAGGGGTTTATGTTTCGAGTCCATGACTTGTACCTGCCCTTTGTCAGGTTAAATGATTAGCAGAATATAGTGGAAGTTGCGCATACATAACTTATCAATTTTTGTGTAATCCCGCCAATTTCTCTGGAATTTTTCGTACGCGATCCTTTGGCAGAAGACCGTCTAGCAACCGTTCGATCTGATTTAAAAGAGTCAACATATATGAATAAAACTAAACATAATTGATGATAATAAAAAACTATGAATATTGTTTACGTATGTGAAGTTCCTCTAAATTTCTTCCCTTCTCACAGCACGTCTGACGAATGAATTCGCAAACATAGTATCCACATAAATTATTCTTGGGTCCCTGCGTCAGGCACTTTACGAGAACAGGGTTGAATCAAAATAATAATTAAGCATGATAATGATATCGAAACTAGAATTAAATAGATGCGCGGATCTAACTAGTAGTACTTATATCCAATGGTTTAAATATAATCTACTATCTCCAAGCACCCCTAGCCTTCTTGGTAAACCGTTTCCAAGCGCTGCCCGGCGAAGAAAACGAATAGAAGGAGTTATTAATTACGGATATCGGAAAATTTAAGAAAGTTGTTGATATAGTACTATAATGACTGAAATTACCACTAGAGCATTATCTGCATGTCCACCCACTACTCAAGGGGTGTTTCGAGTCCATGACTTGTACCTTCCCTTTGTCAGGTTTCCGCTCCGAATCCGCATCCGCATCCGTTTTTGAGGATATGGTATGCATTTTTAGATATCCGATGGATATGGTTGCGGATGCGGATATTTGTCGAGCGGATATCCGACGGATACGGTAGCGGATATGGTATTGATGATATCCGGCGGATAAGGATAATCCGACATTTTATGCGGATTATCCGAGGTACTCAAATAGGATAATCCGATAAATTTAGCACAACCCTAATATCTAGACAATCTAGTTAGTGTATTGGCTAGATATGCATGCTACAAATATATGTTATACTATGGTATTACCAATCTTGCACTTTTATACTACTGCTATCCAGTGTTGCACGCTTTCTTGTCATTTTTTTGCATAAACTAAATAATTTTTTATTTTTTATGTGTATTTGTTCGATTATCCTCTTCCGATCCGAGTCCGCTCCGAATCCGCTCCATATCCGTAATCCAATAATCCGCATTCGAATCCGCATCCGGCAACTATCCGCTCCGATCCGAATTCGCCAAAAAAATATGGTAAAGGATATGGTAATAGCAATATCCGATCCGATCCGATCCGTTTACATCCCTAGTCAGGTTGAATGATTATCAGAATATAGTGGAAGCTGCGCATACATAACTTTTCAATTATTCACTTAACATCGAGTAAGCAAAATAGAATATGTACAAGACAATAACACTCACTCGAAGTTATAAGGAAATAGTATTTCCCTTCTGGTTTCTTAAAACCTTAATGGCATCGATGGTGTGTCTGGGGTGCTATCCTGGTTTGATTCGTTCAACGACAGTGGTTTCAAGTGAGCCACCTTAGAGGTCCGCAAAGCTACATATCAGCGATGGAGCCGCATCGAGCTTAGGTGAGGAGGTGATCCGTCATTTTTTTTCTTTGGTGGCTGTCGTTGTGGTGCCAATGGCAGGAGACAGGCGTTCACATCATGCTTAGAGGTTTCTTCGGTCTGGATTGTAATCTTCTTTCTTGGATGGTGGTCCTTTGCATAAAGGCTTGTGTTCTGATGTATTTTTAGTTTTTTCAGGTCGGTGTATACGTGGCTTGTGTTATTACCTTTATGATAAAAATGGGACATGTATTATCATGCAAAAGAAAAGGTCATTGTAAAAAATAGATGTCAGACGATGTATGACAGGGTAGTTTAACACCTACATTTGCGGGACATGATTAACGGGCACTTCTCCCAATGTACTATAAGATATTACCATCAACAACAAGTCAGGTTTTTCCCAATGTCTATTTTTCCTACTCCCAATGACTTTAATATTAGGCCAGATTTTTCCTAACCTACCGCATATCCAAGTACAACTATAGCTTATACACATATTCGACAAAATTCCAACAATGTGCACGTTGGTTAATATAACACCAACTTGAAATCATCATCCTCTCATAAACACCTATGTATGTTGAACTTGGTTTTTCTTATTGCTCACTAGCATGAGTCGACGTCCGTATACTTGTGGGTCTCGGCTTCCCAGGTTGATCCAGCCACCTTGTCTTGGTCCTCTTAAACTCCAATTAGAATGATTCTTAAGAACACCTTGTACAAGTTATTCATAGTTCTCATGCCCTTCATCACAAGTTTCTTTTCCCTCTTGACACTCATGATCAACTTGTCTTTTTCCATTTTTTTTACAAAGAGCATATATTAATATCACAAAGATACGAATTACACCAAGCCTTAGCAACAATGCAATGCCCTAGCGGCCATATAGGTACACACATCCCAAAAAAGGAATATGAATTACAAAAAGGAAATACTCCCACTACAATGATCAATTCCTTGTAGCAATGACACTAACACCATGAAAACAACACCAGAAGTCCAACCTCTCTAATAGCGACGCCTTCAAGAAGCAAATAGTGCACAAGCACCGTGGGCGTCCGATCAAAGATCATGGGTTTTCATCATGGAGAAAAGTCCTAGATCACAAAACAATTCCTTCAACAAGGTCATTACCAGATACATCCAATTAAGGTGAGACCTTGGATTTTCAACCTGCAAGGTAAGACTGTGAACTCGTCCTGTGTTGTCGCCAACAAAAAATAGTCGTTGATGCGAGTCATAGATCACCAAGCCAATTACTCATTTCCAAAAAGACTCAAATCACCATTGCTAGCCCACATGTTCTTCCCTTCATGACATTCTCTGCATCTGGCTTCATCATGGATCTTCAAAGACATGACACATGGTGATAACAGACACCAGAGCTTCGCAATGCTCCCTGTCAAACCAAACAGACATAAAAAAACAAAGGTGCGCACAAATGAATTCCTTCCGATCTAGCAATCTATAGGCATGATGCGCCCATGGGAGTTCGCCGACTGAGCCTTCGGGAACAGGCCGCGCAATGCCAGAACAACCAGGACAGGTAGCCAATATATCATTGCCTTGACGCGGAAGGTACCCTAAGACCACCTACTTTTATTGATGTTGATCTAGTAGTCCTCACACTGCCGACCCCCTCCTATGGAAGAGGTAGCAAGCCAACGAAAGAACCACGTGCAGGCGCCATCCTGCTCGTCGTTGTCCAGTGCAAGATGCCTAGAACGACGCCACAGGCCGACCACGTGCACCGTTGCGCCTCCCCACGCACCATCCAGACGACCGACGACCTCATCGATAGCGGCTCTAGACGGGAGCCTAGACCTACAGTCGCCGCCTCCAACTCCCGTGTGGATGCCCACGGGTAGCCGCGTTGTGCTAGCTATATTGCTTTACTTTTGGAGTTCCACCCACTTGTTATTTTGTTTATTCTAGGCATTGGTGGTTACCACCATACACATAAACCAATCAAGCAAATGAAAAAAAAACTCAACAAGTACACTCAAGTTTTCTGTGGCAATAGAATTTCCACTTATATGTAATGTTGCATATCTAATTTACCATGGCACCAAAATACGACGTTATGTGGTTTTCCATGACAAATAATTTTTTCGCACCCCTTAATAATCGTCGAGACTGCTCATCTGCTCGGTAAAATCTTTTGCAGTTACTTTTCTCTCGTGTCGTCCAAATAAAGTGTCACATATCGGGTTTTTTTATTGCCCCTAAAGATGGAATAAGGTCCTCCCCATCTACTAGTCCCCATCCCAGGAGAGCACCAGTGGATCTCGCTGGATTGGACCATGTTTGTCTTTGCGACTACAGGAAAACGATTTTTTACTGGATATTAAAAATACACAGCAAATGCCAAAATACACTCGGCAAACATTTACCATATATTTACACTCGGTAAAGAGTTCACAGCGTACACCCCGCCGGTAAACACGACTTTGCCGAGTGTTTAACACCCGGATACTCGGCAAACATTTGCCGAGTGTCTATCAGCCGCACACTCAGTAAAATAATGCGTTCACGGCGCGTCTGCTATAGACGCCGTCAAGCCTTTGCCGAGTGTTTCTGACAAACACACATCATAGTGTTTGCCGAGTGTCTTCTAGGGTAATACACGGCATAGACTTACTCTTTGCCGAGTGTACTGCCTGACATACACGGCAAATTATGCACTCTTTACCGAGTGTTTTTCCTGGGAAACACGGCAAATACTTACTCTTTGCCGAGTATACTGCTTGACATACACGGCAAATTATGCACTCTTTACCGAGTGTTTTTCCTGGGATACACGGCAAATACTTACTCTTTGCCGAGTGTACTGCCTGACATACACGGCAAATTATGCACTCTTTACCGAGTGTTTTTCCTGGGATACACGGTAAATACGTACTCTTTGTCGAGTGTCTCTTATGGTAATACACGGTATAGACTTACTCTTTGCCGAGTGTACTGCCTGACATACACGGCAAATTACGCACTCTTTGCCGAGTGTTTTTCCTGGGATACACGGCAAAGTCCACAAAAATTTGGCAGGTTTATGCTGTTTTTTATTATACCCTGCATTTCAAAACAAATCTGGACAAACATAATTCAAGTGCACTAGTAAATCAAACATATATCACAGAAGACATATATCACAGCAAGAACATATTCACATAATAGGTTCACAAGTGCACTAGTACATCAAACATGCATACAAAGTTCACAAGTTTAACAAACACTTGAATTCAAGTTCACATATCCATCAACACAACCAAGTGGCACACAAGTCCTCTAGCATGTGGTACATATCTCCATCAACGGCGACCATGTTCTGCCACAACATAGGCTTCCTTGATGTAATCCTACAAAGTGCAAAACACACAAGCATGAGTAAAAATGATGCAATCTTACAAAGTTCAAACTAGGTATATATATAGCTATATGGTAAGATGATTCTAACAAACATATTTACATGATACTAATAAGGTAAATTTAGCACTAGCATAATTGTAATTTATTATCTATGTAGCTATATGGTAACAATATTGACATGATTCTAACAAGGTATAGTTTTGCACAAGCAAATTCAAATTTGTTATCTATGTAGCTATATGGACTTGGTATGTATATGGTAAGATGATTCTCCGAAGAATATTGACATTTGATTCTAACAAGGGTATATTTGGAACAACCATAAAACTTGGTATCTATGTAGCTATATGGTAATGACTTGGTATAATTTGACGCAAGATGTATACAAACAAGAAATTGACGAAGAGTGTGGGAACTCACAAAGTTGCCTCCTAATGTTCGGGTTGTCCAGAGTCGGCATGGGCACGCTCGTAGTGGCAGGAGTCATAGGGCTTTCATCCTCCGGAGGGGTCGTCTTGTTGTTGGATCCGGCCGACGGCATTCCCTATAAAACATGGTAAACAGTTATGAGACGGTAAACATGTGATAATAAGATGGACTACTGAATAGATGCAACACGGCTTACAAATTGGAAGTTCATCGAAGGCAAAGGAGGAAGAACAGGAGGAGCTGTGCCATTCGCAGAAGCTAAGAGCTGTAAATTCAATTTCAGAAGGTAAGTTTTACAAGTTGAATGGAGTTAGCCATCCAGTCTTATGGGAAAAAACTCACATTAAATTGCGCATCATAGGCTTCGAACCTAGCATGCATTGCCCGTTGTTGCTCAACCCACATCTCCTGCATTTGGAGAACCTTTTGCTCAGCCTCCTCTCGCTTTCGGCGATCCTCCTCTAGTTGAGCCTACATAGTGTTATCACAATTTCATCATCATCGTTATAATGCAAACATATAGTCAATTATTGTATGATCAATGAAGAGGACCATACCTGCATCCTGCTATACATGACCTGTGAAGGTTGTGGGCGCGTCTCTATACGCGAGCCCTTCCCACTACCGTAGAGTTGCCTCTTAGATGGAATGGAGATCTCAGGGACGCAACCGTCGGCAACATATAATCGACCATTCCTCTTGCCGTCTCCTGCTAGCATAGCAACCTCAGGGTCGAAGGGCTCCGTGAGCGGGTTTGAGTTCTCGCCATGCGACTCCTTGTACTTCGTCTCGTATTTTCCAACCCTCAGCTCGGATCCTAGGGTCATCCACTTTGACTTCCCCTCCTCGGGTTTCTTCACCTCCCGGGTAGAACATAAAGCCTGAAAGTGAGTGATGTCCTCGCCTGTGTCAAGTTTCTGCAAGAGAAAGAATTAAGATAAATAAAATATACAATCACACATATAGAATAAAGTGGTGGGAATAAATAAATTACGGATTGGCTCACCCTTTTCTGGATGACGCCAGTGATGGTGAGGTTGCCTTGACGGTGTGTTCCTTCACCCAACATCTCACGCCGACGCATCGCATCCATGTGAGCTTCCACATAGTCCTTGGATACCCACCTGGAAACC
The DNA here is from genome assembly GCA_916181665.1 of Avena sativa. Classification (NCBI taxonomy): domain Eukaryota; kingdom Viridiplantae; phylum Streptophyta; class Magnoliopsida; order Poales; family Poaceae; genus Avena; species Avena sativa. Next base: position 50,672,754 of record OV702285.1, on the reverse strand, counting down.
ATCAACTGAAAGCATGGGCTCTTGGAGGCAGTATACTGAGGAGGCACCTACATATACATGATATAAATTAATAGAGGAATGAAAGTAAACTGTAGTCATGTGTGAAGTCCAAAGAAGCAACTATGCCTACCTTCAAGTATTGCTCACGTGTTAGAAGCCTTTTTCGGGCGCGCTTCTTCGGCATTGCAATCTTCTTCTCGTGCCCATACCAATTGGTCACGCAGTTCACGCGCGCATCATAGTGCATCTCGGGGATTAACTTCTTGGCTTCCTCGACCACCACCTTACATCCTTCTTCAAATGTACCCTCAACCGGGGTAAAAAAATCCTGCAATGAAGCAAACCAAGAGAAGTCAAATTGTATTGCTCGATCAGAGTATATTGTTGACTAATAGTGTGAACGAAACTTACCCAAAACTCGTTGACCACACGTTCAACGGCTGAGCCATACTTGGAATCCTCCGTGCGTTTGTAATGATCCCATGTCCAAGCAGGCTCCCGGGAACCATCCGGCATCTTTACCAGCCCAGGAAAATATTCTCGAATAAGACATCCAATGATGCCACCATAGGCGCGTTTGGGCTTTTGGGGTCCCAACCACTCGAAGCTCCTGCAAAATAGAAAGACAAGATCAATATGTTGAAAATGGAAAGACTAGATCAATATGTTGAAAAATGATAAGACAAGATCAATATGTTGAAAAATGGAAAGACAAGGTCAATATGTTGAAAAATAGAAAGATAAAATCAAAACGTTGAACAATGGCAAGACAATATCAATATGTTGCACAATTTAGAACCACTTACATCTTTCTAGTAGGTTTAAGTTGGATGTGCTTAAGTGCATATGGCCTATTGGGGAGCTTTGACACCCCACACAAGAACACTTTCTCCTTCGGCGGTGGAACGGAAGCAAGTTCTGACTTCCCCACAAACCGCTCCTGCAGAATCTCATCCCCACTCTCCTCTTCCTCCTCACCCTCCACCTCCTCCTCCTCCTGCTGCCCATCCTCATCCTCCTGATCCTCCTGCTGCCCATCCTCATCCTCATGTTGTTGCTCCTCCTCCTGCTGCACCTCCTCATCCTCCCGATCCTCCTCAACCAAGCCACGTGAGGAGCCGAGCCCATCGTGATTGGGGGCACGAACAAAGTTGGTCATATCCAGATCCTCCCCCTCGTCAGAATCAGCCTCGGGGATGCGACTAGAAAGGGCCACAGAACGTGCACCACGGCCCCTACGTCGCGTCTCCCGCCCCTCTCGTCCTCTAGTGGGTACATTCTTGACGCCAGGCTTAGTGGACCCGTACAACGTGCTCAATTTCAGCATGGTTCTCCCACCTCTCCCGCCTCTCCCACCTCTCCCACCTGGCATGATTTAATCACCTGCATTGACAAAAAAATCTTGATTAGTACACATGATACAATGAGATGAACCATATTAAAAGACAATGAGTAAAGCATAAAAAAATTGTAAGCATATGCATCATAGAGTTATTACAAAATAGGCTAATTGTACAACCATGAGTACATAGGTTGCTAATTGTACAACAAGAGTTATTACAAAATAGGCCAATTTTACAATCACGGGGACATAGAGTTGTTCCGTAAAAATAGGCTAAGTTCCGTATCCTGTGTCTTCAACAGATCATCCACCAAGGGTTCCATGTACACGCTCATATTTTTTCCCGGGTATTTTGGCCCTGGGATTATCATTGACACGAACATGTGTTGTCTTTGCATGCAGATACAGGGGGAGATTCATGGGAACAACAAACACGGGCCAACAACTGTATGTTGCAGCCGTCATACCAAAGGGATTGAACCCATCAGTTGATATCCCAATTGCTACACTCCTCTCGTTGCCCGCTTCCTTGGGGTACTTTTTAGCGAAGTTCTTCCATGTTGAACCATCTGATGGATGTATCATCTTTTCTGGATTACTTCTTTTGCCTAGTGTGGGCCATCTCATCTGTTGGGCAGTTTCCACGTTCATAAAGAGCCGTTGGATCCTTGGTATGAATGGAAGATACCGAAGGATCTTTTGGGCAACCCCAGTCATTTTATTTTCTTTGCCGTGTATTCATGTCCAAGACACACGACAAACACATGGTCCGTACCACCAAAACAGCCCAATATAAATACAATTTATTTACTTTCTTCCATCCATATTATTTGAATTGGATTTGTCAAAATTTAGATGAACCTATATATTAAATAGTGTTTATATTCTTCAAATCTAGACAAATTTGAGTCAACTAATATAGGTCGGAGGGAGTATCAAACTGTAGGCATTCCTGTCATCAAAGTTTATGATATTTTTCAAGGGTATATATAGTAATCATTTTTTTATCAAGGGTACAATATATAATACTCATGATTTTTTCATTTTCCATTTTTCATTTTTCCTGCCAAATCGGCATGACGTGGCTCCGATTTAAACTACGGATAGAGCACATGTATGCGAGGGAGGACACATGCAAGTACCCGGAGACTAGTAGGTTTTGTATGTTTCAACATAGCACGACACTTTCATGCATGTTCTAGGTATACATGTAGGTCTTTGAGGTATTCCGATGCCCTGGAACGCGGCTTGCTACGGAACCCTGATCTGCGGGCCTCGAATCGTCTACCCCCTAGACATTCTTTTGATGGGGTAGCCCGGCATAGCTCTCTCTTGTTTTGTGTTTGTTTAGGTCATAGGATGATGTGAAACCATGTTGGTTCACAAGGTGAGGCAGTATCCTACCCGGTTTCACCAGAACAGGCCCTTGAGGTATTCTGATGCCCCCGAGCGCGGTTTGCTGCGGAACCCTGATGTGCGGGCCTCGGATCGTCTACCCCCTAGACATTCTTATGATGGGGATAGCCCGGCATAGATCCCTCTTGTTTTGTGTTTGTTTAGGTCATAGGATGACGTAAAACCATGTTGGTTCACAAGGTGGGGCACTATCCTACCCAGTTTCACAGGAACGGGGAGTTTCCCCTTTATACAAGTCTAGAACCTTCGCTTCTAGGTTAGAGCGCATGCATGCGAGGGGAGACACATGCAAGCACCCTGAGACTAGTAGGTTTTGTATGTTTCAACATAGCACCACACTTTCATGCATGTGCTAGGACCACATGCAGGTCCTTGAGGTATTCCGATGCTCTCGAGCGCGGTTTGCTATGGAACCCTGATCTGCGGGCCTCGGATCTTCTACCCCCTAGACATTCTTCTGATGGGGGTAGCCCGGCATAGCTCTCTCTTGTTTTGTGTTTGTTTAGGTCATAGGATGATGTGAAACCATGTTGGTTCACAAGGTGGGGCAGTATCCTACCTGGTTTCAGCGGAACGGGGAGTTTCCCCTTTATACAAGTCTAGAACCTTCGCTTTTAGGTTAGAGCGCATGCTTGCGAGGGGGACACATGCAAGCACCCGAAGACTAGTAGGTTTTGTATGTTTCAACATAAAACCATAATTTCATGCATGTGCTAGGGCCACATGCAGGTCCTTGAGGTATTCCGATGCCCCGGAGCGCGGTTTGCTGCGGAACCCTAATGTGCGGGCCTCGGATCGTCTCACCCTAGACATTCTTCTAATGGGGGTAGCCCGAAATAGCTCTCTCTTGTTTTGTGTTTGTTTAGGTCATAGGATGACGTGAAACCATGTTGGTTCACAAGGTGGGGCAGTATCCTACCCGGTTTCACCGGAACGGGGAGTTTCCCCTTTATACAAGTCTAAAACCTTCACTTCTAGGTTAGAGCGCATGCATGCGAGGGGGACACATGCAAGCACCCGGAGACTAGTAGGTTTTGTATGTTTCAACATAGCACCACACTTTCATGCATGTTTTAGGGCCACATGTAGGTCCTTGAGGTGTTCCGATGCCCCGGAGCGCGGTTTGCTGCAGAACCCTAATCTGTGGGCCTCAGATCGTCTACCCCCCTAGACATTCTTCTGATGGGGGTAGCCAGGCATAGCTCTCTCTTGTTTTGGGGTTTTTTAGGTCATAGGATAATGTGAAACCATGTTGGTTCACAAGGTGGGGCAGTATCCTACTCGGTTTCACCGGAACGGAGATTTTACCCTTTATACAAGTCCAGAACCTTCGCTTCTAGGTTAGAGCACATGCATGCGAGCGGGGACACATTTAAGCACTAGAAGACTAGTAGGTTTTGTATGTTTCAACATAACACCATACTTTCATGCATGTGCTAGGGCCACATGTAGGTCCTTGAGGTATTCCGATGCCCCGGAGCGCGGTTTGCTGTGGAACCCTAATGTGCAGGCCTCGGATCGTCTCCCCCCTAGACATTCTTCTGACGGGGGTAGCCCGACATAGCTCTCTCTTGTTTTGTGTTTGTTTAGGTCATAGGATGATGTAAAACCATGTTTATTCACAAGGTTGGGCACTATCCTACCCGGTTTCACCGAAACGGAGAGTTTCCCCTTTATACAAGTCTAGAACCTTCGCTTCTAGGTTAGAGTGCATGCATGCGAGGGGAGACACATGCAAGCACCCGGAGACTAGTAGGTTTTGTACGTTTCAACATAGCACCACACTTTCATGCATGTGCTAGGACCACATGTAGGTCCTTGAGGTATTCCGATGCTCTGGAGCGCGGTTTGCTATGGAACCGTGATCTGCGGGCCTTAGATCGTCTACCCCCTAGACATTCTTCTGATGGGGGTAGCCCGCCATAGCACTCTCTTTTTTTGTATTTGTTTAGGTCATAGGATGATGTGAAACCATGTTGGTGTTGGAGATATGCCCTAGAGGCAATAATAAATATAGTTATTATTATATCTTTGTTTTTATGATAAATGTTTACATTCATGCTATAATAGTATTAACAGGGAAACATTAATACTTGTGTGATTTGTAAACTTAATTTGAAGTCCCTAGTATAGCCTCTATACCTCACTAGCTTGTTGGTTGATAAATGATTGTGGTTTCCCTATCATGAACATTGAGATGTTATCAACAACAAGATCATATCGTTAGGAGAATGATATGGTGGACATACTCGTATAGATAAGCGTAGCATAATGATCAAGTCATTTCAATAGTTCAATTGCTATATGCTTTCTGATACATAGTAACCTAATTCCTTCGACCATGAGATCATGCATATCACCTTTACCGGATGGATGCTTTGATGACATCAAACACCACACCGTAACTGGGTGGCTATAAAGGTGGCATTGAGTGTTCGGAAAGTATTGGTTGAGACACATGGATCAAGAGTGGGATTTGTCCATCCATATGACGGATAGATATTCTCTGGGCGCTCTCGGTGAAATTTCATCCAATTAGCTTGCAAGCATGTGACTGGCTCACAAGGGATCACATATCACGGGAACGAGAAAAGAGTACTTATCAGTAACGAGGTTGAACTAGGTATGCAGAGATACCGACGATCATAACCTCGGATAAGTAACATATCGTGAGACAAAGGGAAATTGGTATCGTATGTAAGTGGTTCATTCGATCGCAAAGTAATCGTAGAAATATGTGGGAGCCATATGAATTTCCAGATTCCTCTATTGGTTATTGTTCGGAGAAGTGTCTCGATCATGTCCGCATAATTCACGAACCGTAGGGAGACACACTTAAGGATTCGACGTTGTTTTGAGTAGTTATGGTATTATGAGAAAGAGACCGAATGTTGTTTGGAGTCTCGGATGGGATCCGGGATATCATGAGGTGATCCGGAATGGTCCGGAGAATAAGATTCATATAAGGAAAGTCCCGTTTCGGAGTTCGGGAATGATTCCGGTGTTTTCATCGGAAATGTTCTAGAAGGTTCCGGATTGTCCGGCACTCTGGGGGGGAGGGTACATCAGTGTGTCATTGAATGATTGCATCATGTACTAAGTGTTCTTGCTGTTCCAAAAACATGAAAGTCAAATTGCCAGTTTGAAAGTCAAACGGCTAAAACAGGAAACTGTGGGAAACAAGCAAGAGGAGTTGGAACCAACTTGGAGGAGGAGTCCAACTCCACCAGGCCGGCGCCCAGCCCTAGGCCGAGTTGGGGAGGGACTCCCTCCCTCCCCTGGCGCGCCAAGGCCCCTCCACCCATAAAAGGAGGGGCAGGGCTCCTCCTTGAGACACACAAGTTTCCACCTCTAATCTCAGGTTTAGAGCCGTTTGGTTTAGAGCTTCTAATTGCTTTAGCCTGCGGTTTAGAGCCTTCTAATTGGTGTGCCTAATCTCTAGACCACTAATAGCCCTCTCTCATAATCCACCATACTCGCTCCGGCTTAAGGCGAAGCCCTGCGGGATCTCCCCTCTACTTCCGGTACCACGCCGTTGTGCTGCCGGAATCGCGAGGAGAGTGCTACAACCTCCGCTGCCTGCTGGAACAAGGGAGAGGAAGGTCTTCGTCGAGTACCGAACGTGTGACCGACTGCGGGAGCGCTGCCGGAACGCAGCGCCGGAAGGATCGTCTACACGATCTTGAGATCGGGAAGAGTACGACTACATCACCCACGAGAATCCGCTCTCGTTAAACGCTTTGGAATCTTCGAGGGTAAGTTATTCCATCGACTCGTTGCTACAATCTAGTAGATAGATCTTGGCTTGTTTGTTTGTATGCGATAGAAAATTTTTGTTTTCCATGCTACGAACCCCTACAGTTGGTTCACAAGGTGGGGCAGTATCCTTTCCGGCTTCACCGGAACGGGGAGTTTCCCCTTTATACAAGTCCAGAACCTTCACTTCTAGGTTAGAGCGCATGCATGCGAGTGGGACACATGCAAGCACCCGAAGACTAGTAGCAGGCCCGGGCCAACCATGGTGCCAAGTGTGCCAGCGGCACAGGGCCCATGATTTTGAGGGGCCCAAATTTTTTATACGTATACTTGTATACTATACTGCTGGGGCATCTCTCGTGTGGCCACGCGCTTGGCTGCTGCGCTGCTGGGCTCGTTGTGTGCGCTTCCTCCTGGGCTGCAAAGCGCGCTGCGCTGCTGCTGCTGGAGGTCTTTGTGATTGATTCGATGGACTAGTTAGATTGCCAGAGTTAAAAATAATAATTAAATCGCCTACTATTTCTGGCCGTTTCCATGCACGTGCAGGAAGAAACCAAGCGACGGAACAGAACCTACACGACAAGTCGGCGACGGCACTGGGGTGGCTCAAGAAAACAGTCGATCGCGTTCACAGCCACGCCACGGCGAGCCGGCAACGAGCAATACCACGGCAGGTGACCAACTGGCTGCAGTTCCTCCAACTCTTCATCCCCTCAATCCTTGTCCGCTGATCTAAAAAAACAAGCACTTCTAATTTCTTATCATATCCATACTTCAATTTTATTTTATTTATTTCTTGTATCTCCTGTTTCAATATTACATATTCTATATGGGGAAATATCAGTCCGATTCTTAGAAGTCCGATTCTTAGAAGCGTTGGAGAAAAGAGAAGGAACAAAAATTAATTAAATCTCAAAAAGGTGCTATGGACAAGTTTATTCATCCTGTTGATCCTTCTACCACCCTTGCATCGGCGGAACAAAGCTTTTCTAAGTTGAAGCTATTTAAGTCCTATATGCGTACTACAATGATACATCAAAGACTCAACGATTTGGCCACGATAGCACTTAAGGGCGAAGTGTTGGAGAAGATTGATTATGAGGATATCATTGAACATTTTATTTCAAATAACACAAGAAGAATGATGATGTTCAAATAAATGTTATGCAACTTCGAGTTATACAGGTATGATTCTCAATATATGCAATTGCTACGCAAAATATTTTGTCATATATATTAGAATTATTTATTTGTTCAATTTTTTATACGAGATATAGCCCCATTTTAGATTTCCGCACAGGGCCCCGAATTTTTCCGGCCCGGCCCTGACTAGTAGGCTTTGTATGTTTCAACATAACACCATAATTTCATGTATGTGCTAGGGCCAGATGCAGGTCCTTGAGGTATTCCGATACCCTGGAGCGAGGTTTGCTGCGGAACCCTGATGTGCGGGCCTCTGATCGTCTCCCCCTAGACATTCTTCTGATGGGGGATCCCGGCATAGATCTATCTTGTTTTGTGTTTGTTTAGGTCATAGGATGACGTAAAACCATGTTGGTTCACAAGGTGGGGCACTTTCCTACCCGGTTTCACCGGAACGGGAGTTTCCCCTTTATACAAGTCTAAAACCTTCGCTTCTAGGTTAGAGCGGATGCATGACAGGGTGACACATGCAAGCACCCTCAGACTAGTAGGTTTTGTATGTTTCAACATAGCACCACACTTTCATGCATGTGCTAGGACCACATGCAGCTCCTTGAGGTATTCCGATGCTCTGGAGCGCGGTTTGCTATGGAACCCTGATCTGCGGTCCTCGGATCTTCTACCCCCTAGACATTCTTCTGATGGGGGTAGCCCGACATAGCTCTCTCTTGTTTTGTGTTTGTTTAGGTCATAGGATGATGTGAAACCATGTTGGTTCACAAGGTGGGGCAGTATCCTACCCGGTTTCAGCGGAACGGGGAGTTTCCCCTTTATACAAGTCTAGAACCTTCGCTTCTAGGTTAGAGCGCATGCTTGCGAGGGGGACACATGCAAGCACCCGAAGACTAGTAGGTTTTGTATGTTTCAACATAACACCATAATTTCATGCATGTGCTAGGGCCACATGCAGGTCCTTGAGGTATTCCGATGCCCCGGAGCGCGGTTTGCTGCGGAACCCTAATGTGCGGGCCTCGGATCGTCTCCCCCTAGACATTCTTCTAATGGGGGTAGCCCGAAATAGCTCTCTCTTGTTTTGTGTTTGTTTAGGTCATAGGATGAAGTAAAACCATGTTGGTTCACAAGGTGGGGCAGTATCCTACCCGGTTTCACCGGAACAGGGAGTTTCCCCTTTATACAAGTCTAAACTTCGCTTTTAGGTTAGAGCGCATGCTTGCGAGGGGGACACATGCAAGCACCCGAAGACTAGTAGGTTTTGTATGTTTCAACATAACACCATAATTTCATGCATGTGCTAGGGCCACATGCAGGTCCTTGAGGTATTCCGATGCCCCGGAGCGCGGTTTGCTGTGGAACCCTAATGTGCGGGCCTCGGATCGTCTCACCCTAGACATTCTTTTAATGGGGGTAGCCCGAAATAGCTCTCTCTTGTTTTGTGTTTGTTTAGGTCATAGGATGACGTAAAACCATGTTGGTTCACAAGGTGGGGCAGTATCCTACCCGATTTCACCGGAACGGGGAGTTTCCCCTTTATACAACTCTAAAACCTTCACTTCTAGGTTAGAGCGCATGCATGCGAGGGGGACACATGCAAGCACCCGTAGACTAGTAGGTTTTGTATGTTTCAACATAGCACCACACTTTCATGCATGTTTTAGGGCCACATGTAGGTCCTTGAGGTGTTCCGATGCCCCGGAGCGCGGTTTGCTGCGGAACCCTAATCTGCGGGCCTCGGATCGTCTACCCCCCTAGACATTCTTCTGATGGGGGTAGCCAGGCATAGCTCTCTCTTGTTTTGGGTTTGTTTGGGTCATAGGATAATGTGAAACCATGTTGGTTCACAAGGTGGGGCAGTATCCTACTCGGTTTCACCGGAACGGAGATTTTCCCCTTTATACAAGTCCAGAACCTTCGCTTCTAGGTTAGAGCACATGCATGCGAGGGGGGACACATTTAAGCACCAGAAGACTTGTAGGTTTTGTATGTTTCAACATAACACCATACTTTCATGCATGTGCTAGGGCCACATGTAGGTCCTTGAGGTATTCCGATGCCCCGGAGCGCGGTTTGCTGCGGAACCCTGATGTGCAGGCCTCGGATCGTCTCCCCCCTAGACATTCTTCTGACGGGGGTAGCCCGACATAGCTCTCTCTTGTTTTGTGTTTGTTTAGGTCATAGGATGACGTAAAACCATGTTTATTCACAAGGTTGGGCACTATCCTACCCGGTTTCACCGAAACGAAGAGTTTCCCCTTTATACAAGTCTAGAACCTTCGCTTCTAGGTTAGAGCGCATGCATGCGAGGGGAGACACATGCAAGCACCCGGATACTAGTAGGTTTTGTACGTTTCAACATAGCACCACACTTTCATGCATGTGCTAGGACCACATGTAGGTCCTTGAGGTATTCCGATGCTCTGGAGCACGGTTTGCTATGGAACCGTGATCTGCGGGCCTTAGATCGTCTACCCCCTAGACATTCTTCTGATGGGGGTAGCCCGCCATAGCACTCTCTTTTTTTGTATTTGTTTAGGTCATAGGATGAGGTGAAACCATGTTGGTTCACAAGGTGGGGCAGTATCCTTCCCGGCTTCACCAGAACGGGGAGTTTCCCCTTTATACAAGTCCAGAACCTTCACTTCTAGGTTAGAGCGCATGCATGCGAGTGGGACACATGCAAGCACCCGAAGACTATTAGGCTTTGTATGTTTCAACATAACACCATAATTTCATGTATGTGCTAGGGCCAGATGCAGGTCCTTGAGGTATTCCGATAACCCGGAGCGCGGTTTGCTGCGGAACCCTGATGTGCGGGCCTCTGATCGTCTCCCCCCTAGACATTCTTCTGATGGGGGTAGCCCGACATAGCTCTATCTTGTTTTGTGTTTGTTTAGGTCATAGGAAGACGTAAAACCATGTTGGTTCACAAGGTGGGGCACTATCCTACCCGGTTTCACCGGAACGGGAGTTTCCCATTTATACAAGTCTAAAACCTTCGCTTCTAGGTTAGAGCGGATGCATGACAGGGGGACACATGCAAGCACCCTCAGACTAGTAGGTTTTGTATGTTTCAACATAGCACCACACTTTCATGCATGTGCTAGGACCACATGCAGCTCCTTGAGGTATTCCGATGCTCTGGAGCGCGGTTTGCTATGGAACCCTGATCTGCGGGCCTCGGATCTTCTACCCCCTAGACATTCTTCTGATGGGGGTAGCCCGGCATAGCTCTCTCTTGTTTTGTGTTTGTTTAGGTCATAGGATGATGTGAAACCATGTTGGTTCACAAGGTGGGGCAGTATCCTACCCGGTTTCAGCGGAACGGGGAGTTTCCCCTTTATACAAGTCTAGAACCTTCGCTTCTAGGTTAGAGCGCATGCTTGCGAGGGGGACACATGCAAGCACCCGAAGACTAGTATGTTTTGTATGTTTCAACATAACACCATAATTTCATGCATGTGCTAGGGCCACATGCAGGTCCTTGAGGTATTCCGATGCCCCGGAGCGCGGTTTGCTGTGGAACCCTAATGTGCGGGCCTCGGATCGTCTCCCCCTAGACATTCTTCTAATGGGGGTAGCCCGAAATAGCTGTCTCTTGTTTTGTGTTTGTTTAGGTCATAGGATGACATAAAACCATGTTGGTTCATAAGGTGGGGCAGTATCCTACCCGGTTTCACCGGAACAGGGAGTTTCCCCTTTATACAAGTCTAAAACCTTCACTTCTAGTTTAGAGCGCATGCATGCGAGGGGGGACACATGCAAGCACCCGGAGACTAGTAGGTTTTGTATGTTTCAACATAGCACCACACTTTCATGCTTGTTTTTGGGCCACATGTAGGTCTTTGAGGTGTTCCGATGCCCCGGAGCGCGGTTTGCTGCGGAACCCTAATCTGCGGGACTCGGATCGTCTACCCCCTAGACATTCTTCTGATGGCGGTAGCCCGGCATAGCTCTCTCTTGTTTTGGGTTTGTTTTGGTCATAGGATAATGTGAAACCATGTTGGTTCACAAGGTGGGGCAGTATCCTACTCGGTTTCACCGGAACGGAGATTTTCCCCTTTATACAAGTCCAGAACCTTCGCTTCTACGTTAGAGCACATGCATGCGAGGGGGGACACATTTAAGCACCGGAAGACTAGTAGGTTTTGTATGTTTCAACATAACAGCATACTTTCATGCATGTGCTAGGGCCACATGTAGGTCCTTGAGGTATTCCGATGCCTCGGAGCGCGGTTTGCTGCGGAACCCTGATGTGCAGCCCTCGGATCGTCTCCCCCCTAGACATTCTTCTGACGTGGGTAGCCCGACATAGCTCTCTCTTGTTTTGTGTTTGTTTAGGTCATAGGATGATGTGAAACCATGTTGGTTCACAAGGTGGGGCAGTATCCTACCCGGTTTCAGCGGAACGGGGAGTTTCCCCTTTATACAAGTCTAGAACCTTCGCTTCTAGGTTAGAGCGCATGCTTGCGAGGGGGACACATGCAAGCACCCGAAGACTAGTAGGTTTTGTATGTTTCAACATAACACCATAATTTCATGCATGTGCTAGGGCCACGTGCAGGTCCTTGAGGTATTCCGATGCCCCGGAGCGCGGTTTGCTGCGGAACCCTAATGTGCGGGCCTCGGATCGTCTCCCCCTAGACATTCTTCTAATGGGGGTAGCCCGAAATAGCTCTCTCTTGTTTTGTGTTTGTTTAGGTCATAGGATGACGTAAAACCATGTTGGTTCACAAGGTGGGGCAGTATCCTACCCGGTTTCACCGGAACAGGGAGTTTCCCCTTTATACAAGTCTAAACTTCGCTTTTAGGTTAGAGCGCATGCTTGCGAGGGGGACACATGCAAGCACCCGAAGACTAGTAGGCTTTGTATGTTTCAACATAACACCATAATTTCATGCATGTGCTAGGGCCACATGCAGGTCCTTGAGGTATTCCGATGCCCCGGAGCGCGGTTTGCTGCGGAACCCTAATGTGCGGGCCTCGGATCGTCTCACCCTAGACATTCTTCTAATGGGGGTAGCCTGAAATAGCTCTCTCTTGTTTTGTGTTTGTTTAGGTCATAGGATGACGTAAAACCATGTTGGTTCACAAGGTGGGGCAGTATCCTACCCGATTTCACCGGAACGGGGAGTTTCCCCTTTATACAAGTCTAAAACCTTCACTTCTAGGTTAGAGCGCATGCATGCGAGGGGGACACATGCAAGCACCCGGAGACTAGTAGGTTTTGTATGTTTCAAGATAGCACCACACTTTCATGCATGTTTTAGGGCCACATGTAGGTCCTTGAGGTGTTCCGATGCCCCGGAGCGCGGTTTGCTGCGGAACCCTAATCTGCGGGCCTCGGATCGTCTACCCCCCTAGACATTCTTCTGATGGGGGTAGCCAGGCATAGCTCTCTCTTGTTTTGGGTTTGTTTAGGTCATAGGATAATGTGAAACCATGTTGGTTCCCAAGGTGGGGCAGTATCCTACTCAGTTTCACCGGAACGGAGATTTTCCCCTTTATACAAGTCCAGAACCTTCGCTTCTAGGCTAGAGCACATGCATGCGAGGGGGGACACATTTAAGCACCAGAAGACTAGTAGGTTTTGTATGTTTCAACATAACACCATACTTTCATGCATGTGCTAGGGCCACATGTAGGCCCTTGAGGTATTCCGATGCCCCGGAGCGCGGTTTGCTGCGGAACCCTGATGTACAGGCCTCGGATCGTCTCCCCCCTAGACATTCTTCTGACGGGGGTAGCCCGACATAGCTCTCTATTGTTTTGTGTTTGTTTAGGTCATAGGATGACATAAAACCATGTTTATTCACAAGGTTGGGCACTATCCTACCCGGTTTCACCGAAACAGAGAGTTTCCCCTTTATACAAGTCTAGAACCTTCGCTTCTAGGTTAGAGCGCATGCATGCGAGGGGACACACATGCAAGCACCCGGAGACTAGTAGGTTTTGTACGTTTCAACATAGCACCACACTTTCATGCATGTGCTAGGACCACATGTAGGTCCTTGAGGTATTCCGATGCTCTGGAGCGCGGTTTGCTATGGAACCGTGATCTGCGGGCCTTAGATCGTCTACCCCCTAGACATTCTTCTGATGGGGGTAGCCCGCCATAGCACTCTCTTTTTTTGTATTTGTTTAGGTCATAGGATGATGTGAAACCATGTTGGTTCACAAGGTGGGGCAGTATCCTTCTCGGCTTCACCGGAACGGGGAGTTTCCCCTTTATACAAGTCCAGAACCTTCACTTCTAGGTTAGAGCGCATGCATGCGAGTGGGACACATGCAAGCACCCGAAGACTAGTAGGCTTTGTATGTTTCAACATAACACCATAATTTCATGTATGTGCTAGGGCCAGATGCAGGTCCTTGAGGTATTCCGATAACCCGGAGCGCGGTTTGCTGCGGAACCCTGATGTGCGGGCCTCTGATCGTCTCCCCCCTAGACATTCTTCTGATGGGGGTAGCCCGACATAGCTCTATCTTGTTTTGTGTTTGTGTAGGTCATAGGATGACGTAAAACCATGTTGGTTCACAAGGTGGGGCACTATCCTACCCGGTGTCACCGGAACGGGAGTTTCCCCTTTATACAAGTCTAAAACCTTCGCTTCTAGGTTAGAGCGGATGCATGACAGGGGGACACATGCAAGCACCCTCAGACTAGTAGGTTTTGTATGTTTCAACATAGCACCACACTTTCATGCATGTGCTAGGACCACATGCAGCTCCTTGAGGTATTCCGATGCTCTGGAGCGCGGTTTGCTATGGAACCCTAATCTGCGGGCCTCGGATCTTCTACCCCCTAGACATTCTTCTGATGGGGGTAGCCCGGCATAGCTCTCTCTTGTTTTGTGTTTGTTTAGGTCATAGGATGATGTGAAACCATGTTGGTTCACAAGGTGGGGCAGTATCCTACCCGGTTTCAGCGGAACGGGGAGTTTCCCCTTTATACAAGTCTAGAACCTTCGCTTCTAGGTTAGAGCGCATGCTTGTGAGGGGGACACATGCAAGCACCCGAAGACTAGTATGTTTTGTATGTTTCAACATAACACCATAATTTCATGCATGTGCTAGGGCCACATGCAGGTCCTTGAGGTATTCCGATGCCCCGGAGCGCGGTTTGCTGCGGAACCCTAATGTGCGGGCCTCGGATCGTCTCCCCCTAGACATTCTTCTAATGGGGGTAGCCCGAAATAGCTCTCTCTTGTTTTGTGTTTGTTTAGGTCATAGGATGACGTAAAACCATATTGGTTCATAAGGTGGGGCAGTATCCTACCCGGTTTCACCGGAACAGGGAGTTTCCCCTTTATACAAGTCTAAAACCTTCACTTCTAGTTTAGAGCGCATGCATGCGAGGGGGGACACATGCAAGCACCCGGAGACTAGTAGGTTTTGTATGTTTCAACATAGCACCACACTTTCATGCATGTTTTAGGGCCACATGTAGGTCCTTGAGGTGTTCCAATGCCCCGGAGCGCGGTTTGCTGCGGAACCCTAATCTGCGGGCCTCGGATCGTCTACCCCCTAGACATTCTTCTGATGGCCGTAGCCCGGCATAGCTCTCTCTTGTTTTGGGTTTGTTTTGGTCATAGGATAATGTGAAACCATGTTGGTTCACAAGGTGGGGCAGTATCCTACTCGGTTTCACCGGAACGGAGATTTTCCCCTTTATACAAGTCCAGAACCTTCGCTTCTAGGTTAGAGCACATGCATGCGAGGGGGGACACATTTAAGCCCCGGAAGACTAGTAGGTTTTGTATGTTTCAACATAACACCATACTTTCATGCATGTGCTAGGGCCACATGTAGGTCCTTGAGGTATTCCGATGCCCCGGAGGACGGTTTGCTACGGAACCCTGATGTGCAGCCCTCGGATCGTCTCCCCCCTAGACATTCTTCTGACGTGGGTAGCCCGACATAGCTCTCTCTTGTTTTGTGTTTGTTTAGGTCATAGGATGATGTGAAACCATGTTGGTTCACAAGGTGGGGCAGTATCCTACCCGGTTTCAGCGGAACGGGGAGTTTCCCCTTTATACAAGTCTAGAACCTTCGCTTCTAGGTTAGAGCGCATGCTTGCGAGGGGGACACATGCAAGCACCCGAAGACTAGTAGGTTTTGTATGTTTCAACATAACACCATAATTTCATGCATGTGCTAGGGCCATATGCAGGTCCTTGAGGTATTCCGATGCCCCGGAGCGCGGTTTGCTGCGGAACCCTAATGTGCGGGCCTCGGATCGTCTCCCCCTTGACATTCTTCTAATGGGGGTAGCCCGAAATAGCTCTCTCTTGTTTTGTGTTTGTTTAGGTCATAGGATGACGTAAAACCATGTTGGTTCACAAGGTGGGGCAGTATCCTACCCGGTTTCATCGGAACAGGGAGTTTCCCCTTTATACAAGTCTAAACTTCGCTTTTAGGTTAGAGCGCATGCTTGCGAGGGGGACACATGCAAGCACCCTAAGACTAGTAGGTTTTGTATGTTTCAACATAACACCATAATTTCATGCATGTGCTAGGGCCACATGCAGGTCCTTGAGGTATTCCGATGCCCCGGAGCGCGGTTTGCTGCGGAACCCTAATGTGCGGGCCTCGGATCGTCTCACCCTAGACATTCTTCTAATGGGGGTAGCCCGAAATAGCTCTCTCTTGTTTTGTGTTTGTTTAGGTCATAGGATGACGTAAAACCATGTTGGTTCACAAGGTGGGGCAGTATCCTACCCGGTTTCACCGGAACGGGGAGTTTCCCCTTTATACAAGTCTAAAACCTTCACTTCTAGGTTAGAGCGCATGCATGCGAGGGGGACACATGCAAGCACCTGGAGACTAGTAGGTTTTGTATGTTTCAACACAGCACCACACTTTCATGCATGTTTTAGGGCCACATGTAGGTCCTTGAGGTGTTCCGATGCCCCGGAGCGCGGTTTGCTGCGGAACCCTAATCTGCGGGCCTCGGATCGTCTACCCCCCTAGACATTCTTCTGATGGGGGTAGCCAGGCATAGCTCTCTCTTGTTTTGGGTTTGTTTAGGTCATAGGATAATGTGAAACCATGTTGGTTCACAAGGTGGGGCAGTATCCTACTCGGTTTCACCGGAACGGAGATTTTCCCCTTTATACAAGTCCAGAACCTTCGCTTCTAGGTTAGAGCACATGCATGCGAGGGGGGACACATTTAAGCACCAGAAGACTAGTAGGTTTTGTATGTTTCAACATAACACCATACTTTCATGCATGTGCTAGGGCCACATGTAGGTCCTTGAGCTATTCCGATGCCCCGGAGCGCGGTTTGCTGCGGAACCCTGATGTGCAGGCCTCGGATCGTCTCCCCCCTAGACATTCTTCTGACGGGGGTAGCCCGACATAGCTCTCTCTTGTTCTGTGTTTGTTTAGGTCATAGGATGACGTAAAACCATGTTTATTCACAAGGTTGGGCACTATCCTACCCGGTTTCACCGAAACGGAGAGTTTCCCCTTTATACAAGTCTAAAACCTTCACTTCTAGTTTAGAGCGCATGCATGCGAGGGGGGACACATGCAAGCACCCGGAGACTAGTAGGTTTTGTATGTTTCAACATAGCACCACACTTTCATGCATGTTTTAGGGCCACATGTAGGTCCTTGAGGTGTTCCGATGCCCCGGAGCGCGGTTTGCTGCGGAACCCTAATCTGCGGGCCTCGGATCGTCTACCCCCTAGACATTCTTCTGATGGCGGTAGCCCGGCATAGCTCTCTCTTGTTTTGGGTTTGTTTTTGTCATAGGATAATGTGAAACCATGTTGGTTCACAAGGTGGGGCAGTATCCTACTCGGTTTCACCGGAACGGAGATTTTCCCCTTTATACAAGTCCAGAACCTTCGCTTCTAGGTTAGAGCACATGCATGCGAGGGGGGACACATTTAAGCACCGGAAGACTAGTAGGTTTTGTATGTTTCAACATAACACCATACTTTCATGCATGTGCTAGGGCCACATGTAGGTCCTTGAGGTATTCCGATGCCCCGGAGCACGGTTTGCTACGGAACCCTGATGTGCAGCCCTCGGATCGTCTCCCCCCTAGACATTCTTCTGACGTGGGTAGCCCGACATAGCTCTCTCTTGTTTTGTGTTTGTTTAGGTCATAGGATGATGTGAAACCATGTTGGTTCACAAGGTGGGGCAGTATCCTACCCGGTTTCAGCGGAACGGGGAGTTTCCCCTTTATACAAGTCTAGAACCTTCGCTTCTAGGTTAGAGCGCATGCTTGCGAGGGGGACACATGCAAGCACCCGAAGACTAGTAGGTTTTGTATGTTTCAACATAACACCATAATTTCATGCATGTGCTAGGGCCATATGCAGGTCCTTGAGGTATTCCGATGCCCCGGAGCGCGGTTTGCTGCGGAACCCTAATGTGCGGGCCTCGGATCGTCTCCCCCTTGACATTCTTCTAATGGGGGTAGCCCGAAATAGCTCCCTCTTGTTTTGTGTTTGTTTAGGTCATAGGATGACGTAAAACCATGTTGGTTCACAAGGTGGGGCAGTATCCTACCCGGTTTCATCGGAACAGGGAGTTTCCCCTTTATACAAGTCTAAACTTCGCTTTTAGGTTAGAGCGCATGCTTGCGAGGGGGACACATGCAAGCACCCGAAGACTAGTAGGTTTTGTATGTTTCAACATAACACCATAATTTCATGCATGTGCTAGGGCCACATGCAGGTCCTTGAGGTATTCCGATGCCCCGGAGCGCGGTTTGCTGCGGAACCCTAATGTGCGGGCCTCGGATCGTCTCACCCTAGACATTCTTCTAATGGGGGTAGCCCGAAATAGCTCTCTCTCGTTTTGTGTTTGTTTAGGTCATAGGATGACGTAAAACCATGTTGGTTCACAAGGTGGGACAGTATCCTACCCGGTTTCACCGGAACGGGGAGTTTCCCCTTTATACAAGTCTAAAACCTTCACTTCTAGGTTAGAGCGCATGCATGCGAGGGGGACACATGCAAGCACCCGGAGACTAGTAGGTTTTGTATGTTTCAACACAGCACCACACTTTCATGCATGTTTTAGGGCCACATGTAGGTCCTTGAGGTGTTCCGATGCCCCGGAGCGCGGTTTGCTGCGGAACCCTAATCTGCGGGCCTCGGATCGTCTACCCCCCTAGACATTCTTCTGATGGGGGTAGCCAGGCATAGCTCTCTCTTGTTTTGGGTTTGTTTAGGTCATAGGATAATGTGAAACCATGTTGGTTCACAAGGTGGGGCAGTATCCTACTCGGTTTCACCGGAACGGAGATTTTCCCCTTTATACAAGTCCAGAACCTTCGCTTCTAGGTTAGAGCACATGCATGCGAGGGGGGACACATTTAAGCACCAGAAGACTAGTAGGTTTTGTATGTTTCAACATAACACCATACTTTCATGCATGTGCTAGCGCCACATGTAGGTCCTTGAGCTATTCCGATGCCCCGGAGCGCGGTTTGCTGCGGAACCCTGATGTGCAGGCCTCAGATCGTCTCCCCCCTAGACATTCTTCTGACGGGGGTAGCCCGACATAGCTCTCTCTTGTTTTGTGCTTGTTTAGGTCATAGGATGACGTAAAACCATGTTTATTCACAAGGTTGGGCACTATCCTACCCGGTTTCACCGAAACGGAGAGTTTCCCCTTTATACAAGTCTAGAACCTTCGCTTCTAGGTTAGAGCGCATGCATGCGAGGGGAGACACATGCAAGCACCCGGAGACTAGTAGGTTTTGTACGTTTCAACACAGCACCACACTTTCATGCATGTGCTAGGACCACATGTAGGTCCTTGAGGTATTCCGATGCTCTGGAGCGCGGTTTGCTATGGAACCCTGATCTGCGGGCCTTGGATCGTCTACCCCCTAGACATTCTTCTGATGGGGGTAGCCCGCCATAGCACTCTCTTTTTTTGTATTTGTTTAGGTCATAGGATGATGTGAAACCATGTTGGTTCACAAGGTGGGGCAGTATCCTACTCGGTTTCACCGGAACGGAGATTTTCCCCTTTATACAAGTCCAGAACCTTCGCTTCTAGGTTAGAGCACATGCATGCGAGGGGGGACACATTTAAGCACCAGAAGACTAGTAGGTTTTGTATGTTTCAACATAACACCATACTTTCATGCATGTGCTAGGGCCACATGTAGGTCCTTGAGGTATTCCGATGCCCCGGAGCGCGGTTTGCTGCGGAACCCTGATGTGCAGGCCTCGGATCGTCTCCCCCCTAGACATTCTTCTGACGGGGGTAGCCCGACATACCTCTCTCTTGTTTTGTGTTTGTTTAGGTCATAGGATGACGTAAAACCATGTTTATTCACAAGGTTGGGCACTATCCTACCCGGTTTCACCGAAACAGAGAGTTTCCCCTTTATACAAGTCTAGAACCTTCGCTTCTAGGTTAGAGCGCATGCATGCGAGGGGAGACACATGCAAGCACCCGGAGACTAGTAGGTTTTGTACGTTTCAACACAGCACCACACTTTCATGCATGTGCTAGGACCACATGTAGGTCCTTGAGGTATTCCGATGCTCTGGAGCGCGGTTTGCTATGGAACCGTGATCTGCGGGCCTTAGATCGTCTACCCCCTAGACATTCTTCTGATGGGGGTAGCCCGCCATAGCACTCTCTTTTTTTGTATTTGTTTAGGTCATAGGATGATGTGAAACCATGTTGGTTCACAAGGTGGGGCAGTATCCTTCCCGGCTTCACCGGAACGGGGAGTTTCCCCTTTATACAAGTCCAGAACCTTCACTTCTAGGTTAGAGCGCATGCATGCGAGTGGGACACATGCAAGCACCCGAAGACTAGTAGGCTTTGTATGTTTCAACATAACACCATAATTTCATGTATGTGCTAGGGCCAGATGCAGGTCCTTGAGGTATTCCGATACCCTGGAGCGCGGTTTGCTGCGGAACCCTGATGTGCGGGCCTCTGATCGTCTCCCCCCTAGACATTCTTCTGATGGGGGTAGCCCGACATAGCTCTATCTTGTTTTATGTTTGTTTAGGTCATAGGATGACGTAAAACCATGTTGGTTCACAAGGTGGGGCACTATCCTACCCGGTTTCACCGGAACGGTAGTTTCCCCTTTATACAAGTCTAAAACCTTCGCTTCTAGGTTAGAGCGGATGCATGACAGGGGGACACATGCAAGCACCCTCAGACTAGTAGGTTTTGTATGTTTCAACATAGCACCACACTTTCATGCATGTTCTAGGACCACATGCAGCTCCTTGAGGTATTCCGATGCTCTGGAGCGCGGTTTGCTATGGAACCCTGATCTGCGGGCCTCGGATCTTCTACCCCCTAGACATTCTTCTGATGGGGGTAGCCCGGCATAGCTCTCTCTTGTTTTGTGTTTGTTTAGGTCATAGGATGATGTGAAACCATGTTGGTTCACAAGGTGGGGCAGTATCCTACCCGGTTTCAGCGGAACGGGGAGTTTCCCCTTTATACAAGTCTAGAACCTTCGCTTCTAGGTTAGAGCGCATGCTTGCGAGGGGGACACATGCAAGCACCCGAAGACTAGTATGTTTTGTATGTTTCAACATAACACCATAATTTCATGCATGTGCTAGGGCCACATGCAGGTCCTTGAGGTATTCCGATGCCCCGGAGCGCGGTTTGCTGCGGAACCCTAATGTGCGGGCCTCGGATCGTCTCCCCCTAGACATTCTTCTAATGGGGGTAGCCCGAAATAGCTCTCTCTTGTTTTGTTTTTGTTTAGGTCATAGGATGACGTAAAACCATGTTGGTTCATAAGGTGGGGCAGTATCCTACCCGGTTTCACCGGAACAGGGAGTTTCCCCTTTATACAAGTCTAAAACCTTCACTTCTAGTTTAGCGCGCATGCATGCGAGGGGGGACACATGCAAGCACCCGGAGACTAGTAGGTTTTGTATGTTTCAACATAGCACCACACTTTCATGCATGTTTTAGGGCCACATGTAGGTCCTTGAGGTGTTCCGATGCCCCGGAGCGCGGTTTGCTGCGGAACCCTAATCTGCGGGCCTCGGATCGTCTACCCCCTAGACATTCTTCTGATGGCGGTAGCCCGGCATAGCTCTCTCTTGTTTTGGGTTTGTTTTTGTCATAGGATAATGTGAAACCATGTTGGTTCACAAGGTGGGGCAGTATCCTACTCGGTTTCACCGGAACGGAGATTTTCCCCTTTATACAAGTCCAGAACCTTCGCTTCTAGGTTAGAGCACATGCATGCGAGGGGGGACACATTTAAGCACCGGAATACTAGTAGGTTTTGTATGTTTCAACATAACACCATACTTTCATGCATGTGCTAGGGCCACATGTAGGTCCTTGAGGTATTCCGATGCCCCGGAGCACGGTTTGCTACGGAACCCTGATGTGCAGCCCTCGGATCGTCTCCCCCCTAGACATTCTTCTGACGTGGGTAGCCCGACATAGCTCTCTCTTGTTTTGTGTTTGTTTAGGTCATAGGATGATGTGAAACCATGTTGGTTCACAAGGTGGGGCAGTATCCTACCCGGTTTCAGCGGAACGGGGAGTTTCCCCTTTATACAAGTCTAGAACCTTCGCTTCTAGGTTAGAGCGCATGCTTGCGAGGGGGACACATGCAAGCACCCGAAGACTAGTAGGTTTTGTATGTTTCAACATAACACCATAATTTCATGCATGTGCTAGGGCCATATGCAGGTCCTTGAGGTATTCCGATGCCCCGGAGCGCGGTTTGCTGCGGAACCCTAATGTGCGGGCCTCGGATCGTCTCCCCCTTGACATTCTTCTAATGGGGGTAGCCCGAAATAGCTCCCTCTTGTTTTGTGTTTGTTTAGGTCATAGGATGACGTAAAACCATGTTGGTTCACAAGGTGGGGCAGTATCCTACCCGGTTTCATCGGAACAGGGAGTTTCCCCTTTATACAAGTCTAAACTTCGCTTTTAGGTTAGAGCGCATGCTTGCGAGGGGGACACATGCAAGCACCCGAAGACTAGTAGGTTTTGTATGTTTCAACATAACACCATAATTTCATGCATGTGCTAGGGCCACATGCAGGTCCTTGAGGTATTCCGATGCCCCGGAGCGCGGTTTGCTGCGGAACCCTAATGTGCGGGCCTCGGATCGTCTCACCCTAGACATTCTTCTAATGGGGGTAGCCCGAAATAGCTCTCTCTCGTTTTGTGTTTGTTTAGGTCATAGGATGACGTAAAACCATGTTGGTTCACAAGGTGGGACAGTATCCTACCCGGTTTCACCGGAACGGGGAGTTTCCCCTTTATACAAGTCTAAAACCTTCACTTCTAGGTTAGAGCGCATGCATGCGAGGGGGACACATGCAAGCACCCGGAGACTAGTAGGTTTTGTATGTTTCAACACAGCACCACACTTTCATGCATGTTTTAGGGCCACATGTAGGTCCTTGAGGTGTTCCGATGCCCCGGAGCGCGGTTTGCTGTGGAACCCTAATCTGCGGGCCTCGGATCGTCTACCCCCCTAGACATTCTTCTGATGGGGGTAGCCAGGCATAGCTCTCTCTTGTTTTGGGTTTGTTTAGGTCATAGGATAATGTGAAACCATGTTGGTTCACAAGGTGGGGCAGTATCCTACTCGGTTTCACCGGAACGGAGATTTTCCCCTTTATACAAGTCCAGAACCTTCGCTTCTAGGTTAGAGCACATGCATGCGAGGGGGGACACATTTAAGCACCAGAAGACTAGTAGGTTTTGTATGTTTCAACATAACACCATACTTTCATGCATGTGCTAGCGCCACATGTAGGTCCTTGAGCTATTCCGATGCCCCGGAGCGCGGTTTGCTGCGGAACCCTGATGTGCAGGCCTCAGATCGTCTCCCCCCTAGACATTCTTCTGACGGGGGTAGCCCGACATAGCTCTCTCTTGTTTTGTGTTTGTTTAGGTCATAGGATGACGTAAAACCATGTTTATTCACAAGGTTGGGCACTATCCTACCCGGTTTCACCGAAACGGAGAGTTTCCCCTTTATACAAGTCTAGAACCTTCGCTTCTAGGTTAGAGCGCATGCATGCGAGGGGAGACACATGCAAGCACCCGGAGACTAGTAGGTTTTGTACGTTTCAACACAGCACCACACTTTCATGCATGTGCTAGGACCACATGTAGGTCCTTGAGGTATTCCGATGCTCTGGAGCGCGGTTTGCTATGGAACCGTGATCTGCGGGCCTTAGATCGTCTACCCCCTAGACATTCTTCTGATGGGGGTAGCCCGCCATAGCACTCTCTTTTTTTGTATTTGTTTAGGTCATAGGATGATGTGAAACCATGTTGGTTCACAAGGTGGGGCAGTATCCTTCCCGGCTTCACCGGAACGGGGAGTTTCCCCTTTATACAAGTCCAGAACCTTCACTTCTAGGTTAGAGCGCATGCATGCGAGTGGGACACATGCAAGCACCCGAAGACTAGTAGGCTTTGTATGTTTCAACATAACACCATAATTTCATGTATGTGCTAGGGCCAGATGCAGGTCCTTGAGGTATTCCGATACCCTGGAGCGCGGTTTGCTGCGGAACCCTGATGTGCGGGCCTCTGATCGTCTCCCCCCTAGACATTCTTCTGATGGGGGTAGCCCGACATAGCTCTATCTTGTTTTGTGTTTGTTTAGGTCATAGGATGACGTAAAACCATGTTGGTTCACAAGGTGGGGCACTATCCTACCCGGTTTCACCGGAACGGTAGTTTCCCCTTTATACAAGTCTAAAACCTTCGCTTCTAGGTTAGAGCGGATGCATGACAGGGGGACACATGCAAGCACCCTCAGACTAGTAGGTTTTGTATGTTTCAACATAGCACCACACTTTCATGCATGTTCTAGGACCACATGCAGCTCCTTGAGGTATTCCGATGCTCTGGAGCGCGGTTTGCTATGGAACCCTGATCTGCGGGCCTCGGATCTTCTACCCCCTAGACATTCTTCTGATGGGGGTAGCCCGGCATAGCTCTCTCTTGTTTTGTGTTTGTTTAGGTCATAGGATGATGTGAAACCATGTTGGTTCACAAGGTGGGGCAGTATCCTACCCGGTTTCAGCGGAACGGGGAGTTTCCCCTTTATACAAGTCTAGAACCTTCGCTTCTAGGTTAGAGCGCATGCTTGCGAGGGGGACACATGCAAGCACCCGAAGACTAGTATGTTTTGTATGTTTCAACATAACACCATAATTTCATGCATGTGCTAGGGCCACATGCAGGTCCTTGAGGTATTCCGATGCCCCGGAGCGCGGTTTGCTGCGGAACCCTAATGTGCGGGCCTCGGATCGTCTCCCCCTAGACATTCTTCTAATGGGGGTAGCCCGAAATAGCTCTCTCTTGTTTTGTTTTTGTTTAGGTCATAGGATGACGTAAAACCATGTTGGTTCATAAGGTGGGGCAGTATCCTACCCGGTTTCACCGGAACAGGGAGTTTCCCCTTTATACAAGTCTAAAACCTTCACTTCTAGTTTAGCGCGCATGCATGCGAGGGGGGACACATGCAAGCACCCGGAGACTAGTAGGTTTTGTATGTTTCAACATAGCACCACACTTTCATGCATGTTTTAGGGCCACATGTAGGTCCTTGAGGTGTTCCGATGCCCCGGAGCGCGGTTTGCTGCGGAACCCTAATCTGCGGGCCTCGGATCGTCTACCCCCTAGACATTCTTCTGATGGCGGTAGCCCGGCATAGCTCTCTCTTGTTTTGGGTTTGTTTTTGTCATAGGATAATGTGAAACCATGTTGGTTCACAAGGTGGGGCAGTATCCTACTCGGTTTCACCGGAACGGAGATTTTCCCCTTTATACAAGTCCAGAACCTTCGCTTCTAGGTTAGAGCACATGCATGCGAGGGGGGACACATTTAAGCACCGGAATACTAGTAGGTTTTGTATGTTTCAACATAACACCATACTTTCATGCATGTGCTAGGGCCACATGTAGGTCCTTGAGGTATTCCGATGCCCCGGAGCACGGTTTGCTACGGAACCCTGATGTGCAGCCCTCGGATCGTCTCCCCCTAGACATTCTTCTGACGTGGGTAGCCCGACATAGCTCTCTCTTGTTTTGTGTTTGTTTAGGTCATAGGATGATGTGAAACCATGTTGGTTCACAAGGTGGGGCAGTATCCTACCCGGTTTCAGCGGAACGGGGAGTTTCCCCTTTATACAAGTCTAGAACCTTCGCTTCTAGGTTAGAGCGCATGCTTGCGAGGGGGACACATGCAAGCACCCGAAGACTAGTAGGTTTTGTATGTTTCAACATAACACCATAATTTCATGCATGTGCTAGGGCCATATGCAGGTCCTTGAGGTATTCCGATGCCCCGGAGCGCGGTTTGCTGCGGAACCCTAATGTGCGGGCCTCGGATCGTCTCCCCCTTGACATTCTTCTAATGGGGGTAGCCCGAAATAGCTCCCTCTTGTTTTGTGTTTGTTTAGGTCATAGGATGACGTAAAACCATGTTGGTTCACAAGGTGGGGCAGTATCCTACCCGGTTTCATCGGAACAGGGAGTTTCCCCTTTATACAAGTCTAAACTTCGCTTTTAGGTTAGAGCGCATGCTTGCGAGGGGGACACATGCAAGCACCCGAAGACTAGTAGGTTTTGTATGTTTCAACATAACACCATAATTTCATGCATGTGCTAGGGCCACATGCAGGTCCTTGAGGTATTCCGATGCCCCGGAGCGCGGTTTGCTGCGGAACCCTAATGTGCGGGCCTCGGATCGTCTCACCCTAGACATTCTTCTAATGGGGGTAGCCCGAAATAGCTCTCTCTCGTTTTGTGTTTGTTTAGGTCATAGGATGACGTAAAACCATGTTGGTTCACAAGGTGGGACAGTATCCTACCCGGTTTCACCGGAACGGGGAGTTTCCCCTTTATACAAGTCTAAAACCTTCACTTCTAGGTTAGAGCGCATGCATGCGAGGGGGACACATGCAAGCACCCGGAGACTAGTAGGTTTTGTATGTTTCAACACAGCACCACACTTTCATGCATGTTTTAGGGCCACATGTAGGTCCTTGAGGTGTTCCGATGCCCCGGAGCGCGGTTTGCTGTGGAACCCTAATCTGCGGGCCTCGGATCGTCTACCCCCCTAGACATTCTTCTGATGGGGGTAGCCAGGCATAGCTCTCTCTTGTTTTGGGTTTGTTTAGGTCATAGGATAATGTGAAACCATGTTGGTTCACAAGGTGGGGCAGTATCCTACTCGGTTTCACCGGAACGGAGATTTTCCCCTTTATACAAGTCCAGAACCTTCGCTTCTAGGTTAGAGCACATGCATGCGAGGGGGGACACATTTAAGCACCAGAAGACTAGTAGGTTTTGTATGTTTCAACATAACACCATACTTTCATGCATGTGCTAGCGCCACATGTAGGTCCTTGAGCTATTCCGATGCCCCGGAGCGCGGTTTGCTGCGGAACCCTGATGTGCAGGCCTCAGATCGTCTCCCCCCTAGACATTCTTCTGACGGGGGTAGCCCGACATAGCTCTCTCTTGTTTTGTGTTTGTTTAGGTCATAGGATGACGTAAAACCATGTTTATTCACAAGGTTGGGCACTATCCTACCCGGTTTCACCGAAACGGAGAGTTTCCCCTTTATACAAGTCTAGAACCTTCGCTTCTAGGTTAGAGCGCATGCATGCGAGGGGAGACACATGCAAGCACCCGGAGACTAGTAGGTTTTGTACGTTTCAACACAGCACCACACTTTCATGCATGTGCTAGGACCACATGTAGGTCCTTGAGGTATTCCGATGCTCTGGAGCGCGGTTTGCTATGGAACCCTGATCTGCGGGCCTTGGATCGTCTACCCCCTAGACATTCTTCTAATGGGGGTAGCCCGCCATAGCACTCTCTTTTTTTGTATTTGTTTAGGTCATAGGATGATGTGAAACCATGTTGGTTCACAAGGTGGGGCAGTATCCTACTCGGTTTCACCGGAACGGAGATTTTCCCCTTTATACAAGTCCAGAACCTTCGCTTCTAGGTTAGAGCACATGCATGCGAGGGGGGACACATTTAAGCACCAGAAGACTAGTAGGTTTTGTATGTTTCAACATAACACCATACTTTCATGCATGTGCTAGGGCCACATGTAGGTCCTTGAGGTATTCCGATGCCCCGGAGCGCGGTTTGCTGCGGAACCCTGATGTGCAGGCCTCGGATCGTCTCCCCCTAGACATTCTTCTGACGGGGGTAGCCCGACATAGCTCTCTCTTGTTTTGTGTTTGTTTAGGTCATAGGATGACGTAAAACCATGTTTATTCACAAGGTTGGGCACTATCCTACCCGGTTTCACCGAAACGGAGAGTTTCCCCTTTATACAAGTCTAGAACCTTCGCTTCTAGGTTAGAGCGCATGTTGCGAGGGGAGACACATGCAAGCACCCAGAGACTAGTAGGTTTTGTACGTTTCAACACAGCACCACACTTTCATGCATGTGCTAGGACCACATGTAGGTCCTTGAGGTATTCCGATGCTCTGGAGCGCGGTTTGCTATGGAACCGTGATCTGCGGGCCTTAGATCGTCTACCCCCTAGACATTCTTCTGATGGGGGTAGCCCGCCATAGCACTCTCTTTTTTTGTATTTGTTTAGGTCATAGGATGATGTGAAACCATGTTGGTTCACAAGGTGGGGCAGTATCCTTCCCGGCTTCACCGGAACGGGGAGTTTCCCCTTTATACAAGTCCAGAACCTTCACTTCTAGGTTAGAGCGCATGCATGCGAGTGGGACACATGCAAGCACCCGAAGACTAGTAGGCTTTGTATGTTTCAACATAACACCATAATTTCATGTATGTGCTAGGGCCAGATGCAGGTCCTTGAGGTATTCCGATACCCTGGAGCGCGGTTTGCTGCGGAACCCTGATGTGCGGGCCTCTGATCGTCTCCCCCCTAGACATTCTTCTGATGGGGGTAGCCCGACATAGCTCTATCTTGTTTTGTGTTTGTTTAGGTCATAGGATGACGTAAAACCATGTTGGTTCACAAGGTGGGGCACTATCCTACCCGGTTTCACCGGAACGGTAGTTTCCCCTTTATACAAGTCTAAAACCTTCGCTTCTAGGTTAGAGCGGATGCATGACAGGGGGACACATGCAAGCACCCTCAGACTAGTAGGTTTTGTATGTTTCAACATAGCACCACACTTTCATGCATGTGCTAGGACCACATGCAGCTCCTTGAGGTATTCCGATGCTCTGGAGCGCGGTTTGCTATGGAACCCTGATCTGCGGGCCTCGGATCTTCTACCCCCTAGACATTCTTCTGATGGGGGTAGCCCGGCATAGCTCTCTCTTGTTTTGTGTTTGTTTAGGTCATAGGATGATGTGAAACCATGTTGGTTCACAAGGTGGGGCAGTATCCTACCCGGTTTCAGCGGAACAGGGAGTTTCCCCTTTATACAAGTCTAGAACCTTCGCTTCTAGGTTAGAGCGCATGCTTGCGAGGGGGACACATGCAAGCACCCGAAGACTAGTATGTTTTGTATGTTTCAACATAACACCATAATTTCATGCATGTGCTAGGGCCACATGCAGGTCCTTGAGGTATTCCGATGCCCCGGAGCGCGGTTTGCTGCGGAACCCTAATGTGCGGGCCTCGGATCGTCTCCCCCTAGACATTCTTCTAATGGGGGTAGCCCGAAATAGCTCTCTCTTGTTTTGTTTTTGTTTAGGTCATAGGATGACGTAAAACCATGTTGGTTCATAAGGTGGGGCAGTATCCTACCCGGTTTCACCGGAACAGGGAGTTTCCCCTTTATACAAGTCTAAAACCTTCACTTCTAGTTTAGAGCGCATGCATGCGAGGGGGGACACATGCAAGCACCCGGAGACTAGTAGGTTTTGTATGTTTCAACATAGCACCACACTTTCATGCATGTTTTAGGGCCACATGTAGGTCCTTGAGGTGTTCCGATGCCCCGGAGCGCGGTTTGCTGCGGAACCCTAATCTGCGGGCCTCGGATCGTCTACCCCCTAGACATTCTTCTGATGGCGGTAGCCCGGCATAGCTCTCTCTTGTTTTGGGTTTGTTTTTGTCATAGGATAATGTGAAACCATGTTGGTTCACAAGGTGGGGCAGTATCCTACTCGGTTTCACCGGAACGGAGATTTTCCCCTTTATACAAGTCCAGAACCTTCGCTTCTAGGTTAGAGCACATGCATGCGAGGGGGGACACATTTAAGCACCGGAAGACTAGTAGGTTTTGTATGTTTCAACATAACACCATACTTTCATGCATGTGCTAGGGCCACATGTAGGTCCTTGAGGTATTCCGATGCCCCGGAGCACGGTTTGCTACGGAACCCTGATGTGCAGCCCTCGGATCGTCTCCCCCCTAGACATTCTTCTGACGTGGGTAGCCCGACATAGCTCTCTCTTGTTTTGTGTTTGTTTAGGTCATAGGATGATGTGAAACCATGTTGGTTCACAAGGTGGGGCAGTATCCTACCCGGTTTCAGCGGAACGGGGAGTTTCCCCTTTATACAAGTCTAGAACCTTCGCTTCTAGGTTAGAGCGCATGCTTGCGAGGGGGACACATGCAAGCACCCGAAGACTAGTAGGTTTTGTATGTTTCAACATAACACCATAATTTCATGCATGTGCTAGGGCCATATGCAGGTCCTTGAGGTATTCCGATGCCCCGGAGCGCGGTTTGCTGCGGAACCCTAATGTGCGGGCCTTGGATCGTCTCCCCCTTGACATTCTTCTAATGGGGTAGCCCGAAATAGCTCCCTCTTGTTTTGTGTTTGTTTAGGTCATAGGATGACGTAAAACCATGTTGGTTCACAAGGTGGGGCAGTATCCTACCCGGTTTCATCGGAACAGGGAGTTTCCCCTTTATACAAGTCTAAACTTCGCTTTTAGGTTAGAGCGCATGCTTGCGAGGGGGACACATGCAAGCACCCGAAGACTAGTAGGTTTTGTATGTTTCAACATAACACCATAATTTCATGCATGTGCTAGGGCCACATGCAGGTCCTTGAGGTATTCCGATGCCCCGGAGCGCGGTTTGCTGCGGAACCCTAATGTGCGGGCCTCGGATCGTCTCACCCTAGACATTCTTCTAATGGGGGTAGCCCGAAATAGCTCTCTCTCGTTTTGTGTTTGTTTAGGTCATAGGATGACGTAAAACCATGTTGGTTCACAAGGTGGGACAGTATCCTACCCGGTTTCACCGGAACGGGGAGTTTCCCCTTTATACAAGTCTAAAACCTTCACTTCTAGGTTAGAGCGCATGCATGCGAGGGGGACACATGCAAGCACCCGGAGACTAGTAGGTTTTGTATGTTTCAACACAGCACCACACTTTCATGCATGTTTTAGGGCCACATGTAGGTCCTTGAGGTGTTCCGATGCCCCGGAGCGCGGTTTGCTGCGGAACCCTAATCTGCGGGCCTCGGATCGTCTACCCCCCTAGACATTCTTCTGATGGGGGTAGCCAGGCATAGCTCTCTCTTGTTTTGGGTTTGTTTAGGTCATAGGATAATGTGAAACCATGTTGGTTCACAAGGTGGGGCAGTATCCTACTCGGTTTCACCGGAACGGAGATTTTCCCCTTTATACAAGTCCAGAACCTTCGCTTCTAGGTTAGAGCACATGCATGCGAGGGGGGACACATTTAAGCACCAGAAGACTAGTAGGTTTTGTATGTTTCAACATAACACCATACTTTCATGCATGTGCTAGCGCCACATGTAGGTCCTTGAGCTATTCCGATGCCCCGGAGCGCGGTTTGCTGCGGAACCCTGATGTGCAGGCCTCAGATCGTCTCCCCCCTAGACATTCTTCTGACGGGGGTAGCCCGACATAGCTCTCTCTTGTTTTGTGTTTGTTTAGGTCATAGGATGACGTAAAACCATGTTTATTCACAAGGTTGGGCACTATCCTACCCGGTTTCACCGAAACGGAGAGTTTCCTCTTTATACAAGTCTAGAACCTTCGCTTCTAGGTTAGAGCGCATGCATGCGAGGGGAGACACATGCAAGCACCCGGAGACTAGTAGGTTTTGTACGTTTCAACACAGCACCACACTTTCATGCATGTGCTAGGACCACATGTAGGTCCTTGAGGTATTCCGATGCTCTGGAGCGCGGTTTGCTATGGAACCCTGATCTGCGGGCCTTGGATCGTCTACCCCCTAGACATTCTTCTGATGGGGGTAGCCCGCCATAGCACTCTCTTTTTTTGTATTTGTTTAGGTCATAGGATGATGTGAAACCATGTTGGTTCACAAGGTGGGGCAGTATCCTACTCGGTTTCACCGGAACGGAGATTTTCCCCTTTATACAAGTCCAGAACCTTCGCTTCTAGGTTAGAGCACATGCATGCGAGGGGGGACACATTTAAGCACCAGAAGACTAGTAGGTTTTGTATGTTTCAACATAACACCATACTTTCATGCATGTGCTAGGGCCACATGTAGGTCCTTGAGGTATTCTGATGCCCCGGAGCGCGGTTTGCTGCGGAACCCTGATGTGCAGGCCTCGGATCGTCTCCCCCTAGACATTCTTCTGACGGGGGTAGCCCGACATAGCTCTCTCTTGTTTTGTGTTTGTTTAGGTCATAGGATGACGTAAAACCATGTTTATTCACAAGGTTGGGCACTATCCTACCCGGTTTCACCGAAACGGAGAGTTTCCCCTTTATACAAGTCTAGAACCTTCGCTTCTAGGTTAGAGCGCATGTTGCGAGGGGAGACACATGCAAGCACCCAGAGACTAGTAGGTTTTGTACGTTTCAACACAGCACCACACTTTCATGCATGTGCTAGGACCACATGTAGGTCCTTGAGGTATTCCGATGCTCTGGAGCGCGGTTTGCTATGGAACCGTGATCTGCGGGCCTTAGATCGTCTACCCCCTAGACATTCTTCTGATGGGGGTAGCCCGCCATAGCACTCTCTTTTTTTGTATTTGTTTAGGTCATAGGATGATGTGAAACCATGTTGGTTCACAAGGTGGGGCAGTATCCTTCCCGGCTTCACCGGAACGGGGAGTTTCCCCTTTATACAAGTCCAGAACCTTCACTTCTAGGTTAGAGCGCATGCATGCGAGTGGGACACATGCAAGCACCCGAAGACTAGTAGGCTTTGTATGTTTCAACATAACACCATAATTTCATGTATGTGCTAGGGCCAGATGCAGTTCCTTGAGGTATTCCGATACCCTGGAGCGCGGTTTGCTGCGGAACCCTGATGTGCGGGCCTCTGATCGTCTCCCCCCTAGACATTCTTCTGATGGGGGTAGCCCGACATAGCTCTATCTTGTTTTGTGTTTGTTTAGGTCATAGGATGACGTAAAACCATGTTGGTTCACAAGGTGGGGCACTATCCTACCCGGTTTCACCGGAACGGGAGTTTCCCCTTTATACAAGTCTGAAACCTTCGCTTCTAGGTTAGAGCGGATGCATGACAGGGGGACACATGCAAGCACCCTCAGACTAGTAGGTTTTGCATGTTTCAACATAGCACCACACTTTCATGCATGTGCTAGGACCACATGCAGCTCCTTGAGGTATTCCGATGCTCTGGAGCGCGGTTTGCTATGGAACCCTGATCTGCGGGCCTCGGATCTTCTACCCCCTAGACATTCTTCTGATGGGGGTAGCCCGGCATAGCTCTCTCTTGTTTTGTGTTTGTTTAGGTCATAGGATGATGTGAAACCATGTTGGTTCACAAGGTGGGGCAGTATCCTACCCGGTTTCAGCGGAACGGGGAGTTTCCCCTTTATACAAGTCTAGAACCTTCGCTTCTAGGTTAGAGTGCATGCTTGCGAGGGGGACACATGCAAGCACCCGAAGACTAGTATGTTTTGTATGTTTCAACATAACACCATAATTTCATGCATGTGCTAGGGCCACATGCAGGTCCTTGAGGTATTCCGATGCCCCGGAGCGCGGTTTGCTGCGGAACCCTAATGTGCGGGCCTCGGATCGTCTCCCCCTAGACATTCTTCTAATGGGGGTAGCCCGAAATAGCTCTCTCTTGTTTTGTTTTTGTTTAGGTCATAGGATGACGTAAAACCATGTTGGTTCATAAGGTGGGGCAGTATCCTACCCGGTTTCACCGGAACAGGGAGTTTCCCCTTTATACAAGTCTAAAACCTTCACTTCTAGTTTAGAGCGCATGCATGCGAGGGGGGACACATGCAAGCACCCGGAGACTAGTAGGTTTTGTATGTTTCAACATAGCACCACACTTTCATGCATGTTTTAGGGCCACATGTAGGTCCTTGAGGTGTTCCGATGCCCCGGAGCGCGGTTTGCTGCGGAACCCTAATCTGCGGGCCTCGGATCGTCTACCCCCTAGACATTCTTCTGATGGCGGTAGCCCGGCATAGCTCTCTCTTGTTTTGGGTTTGTTTTTGTCATAGGATAATGTGAAACCATGTTGGTTCACAAGGTGGGGCAGTATCCTACTCGGTTTCACCGAAACGGAGATTTTCCCCTTTATACAAGTCCAGAACCTTCGCTTCTAGGTTAGAGCACATGCATGCGAGGGGGAACACATTTAAGCACCGGAAGACTAGTAGGTTTTGTATGTTTCAACATAACACCATACTTTCATGCATGTGCTAGGGACACATGTAGGTCCTTGAGGTATTCCGATGCCCCGGAGCGCGGTTTGCTGCGGAACCCTGATGTGCAGCCCTCGGATCGTCTCCCCCCTAGACATTCTTCTGACGTGGGTAGCCCGACATAGCTCTCTCTTGTTTTGTGTTTGTTTAGGTCATAGGATGACGTAAAACCATGTTGATTCACAAGGTTGGGCACTATCCTACCCGGTTTCACCGAAACGGAGAGTTTCCTCTTTATACAAGTCTAGAACCTTCGTTTCTAGGTTAGAGCGCATGCATGCGAGGGGAGACACATGCAAGCACCCGGAGACTAGTAGGTTTTGTGCGTTTCAACATAGCACCACACTTTCATGCATGTGCTAGGACCACATGTAGGTCCTTGAGGTATTCCGATGCTCTGGAGCGCGGTTTGCTACGGAACCGTGATCTGCGGGCCTTAGATCGTCTACCCCCTAGAAATTCTTCTGATGGGGGTAGCCCGCCATAGCACTCTCTTTTTTGTATTTGTTTAGGTCATAGGATGATGTGAAACCATGTTGGTTCACAAGGTGGGGCAGTATCCTTCCCGGCTTCACCGGAACGGGGAGTTTCCCCTTTATACAAGTCCTGAACCTTCACTTCTAGGTTAGAGCGCATGCATGCGAGTGGGACACATGCAAGCACCCGAAGACTAGTAGGCTTTGTATGTTTCAACATAACACCATAATTTCATGTATGTGCTAGGGCCAGATGCAGGTCCTTGAGGTATTCCGATACCCCGGAGCGCGGTTTGCTGTGGAACCCTGATGTGCTGGCCTCTGATCGTCTCCCCCCTAGACATTCTTCTGATGGGGGTAGCCCGGCATAGCTCTATCTTGTTTTGTGTTTGTTTAGGTCATAGGATGACGTAAAACCATGTTGGTTCACAAGGTGGGGCACTATCCTACCCGGTTTCACCGGAACAGGGAGTTTCCCCTTTATACAAGTCTAAAACCTTCGCTTCTAGGTTAGAGCGCATGCATGACAGGGGGACACATGCAAGCACCCGGAGACTAGTAGGTTTTGTATGTTTCAATATAGCACCATAATTTCATGCATGTTTTAGGGCGACATGTAGGTCCTTGAGGTGTTCCGATGCCTCGGAGCGCGGTTTGTTGCGGAACCCTAATCTGCGGGCCTCGGATCGTCTATCCCCTAGACATTCTTCTGATGAGGGTAGCCCGACATAGCTCTCTCTCTCTTGTTTTGTGTTTGTTTAGGTCATAGGATGATGTAAAACCATGTTGGTTCACAAGGTGGGGCAGTATCCTACCCGGTTTCAGCGGAATAGGGAGTTTCCCCTTTATACAAGTCTAGAACCTTCGCTTCTAGGTTAGAGCGCATGCATGCGAGGGGAGACACATGCAAGCACCCGGAGACTAGTAGGTTTTGTTCGTTTCAACATAGCACCACACTTTCATGCATGTGCTAGGACCACATGCATGTCCTTGAGGTATTCTGGTGCTCTAAAGCGCGGTTTGCTACGGAACCTTGATTTGCGGGCCTCGGATCGTCTACCCCCCTAGACATTCTTCTCATGGGGGTAGCCCGACATAGCTCTCTCTTGTTTTGTGTTTGTTTAGGTCATAGGATGATGTGAAACCATGTTGGTTCACAAGGTGGGGCAGTATCCTACTCGGTTTCACCGGAGCAGAGAGTTTCCCCTTTATACAAGTCCAGAACCTTTGCTTCTAGGTTAGAGCGCATGCATGCTTGGGGGACACATGCAAGCACCCGAAGACTAGTAGGTTTTGTATGTTTCAACATAACACCATACTTTCATGCATGTGCTAGGGCCACATGCAGGTCCTTGAGGTGTTTCGATGCCCCGGAGCGCGGTTTGCTGCGGAACCCTGATATGCTGACCTAGTTTGAAGCGGGCATAAGAAATTCTAAAACGGTCCAAACAATATGAAAAGTTGTGTGGAGTCATTTTATGTGACATAGTTACAAAGGAAAAATATCAAACCATGTGAAACCTTCAAGTTTAGTGGGGCTTGAGCCTAGCTAATTTCAACATAGACCCACCTCGGCCCTAATCCTATTTTCCTACTATTTTACCGTGTATCTGATGTAAACACTCGGTAAAAACTAAGACACACAGCAAATTACGTGTTTACCGAGTGTTTTAGACTAACACACAACAAAGTTTTAACATACACAACATAGGGGCGTTTCAAACACTAAGTTTTTTGGTGCGCGCGGGAGAAGAAATTTGGCGTGAACTATTACTGTGTGTACTTTTGAGGACACTCGGTAAACCCTAACGCCGTAAGCTGTGCCGTCAACCACGGGCGGGTAGGACGCGTGGCAGGATGGTTTGCCGTGTATCCATCTTTTGCCGAGTGTTTTGAAGCTTATTACCGTGTATGTGTGTGTTTACCGAGTGTTTTCCCGGTGCATACACGGCAAAGAGGTAACTTTACTGTGAGTTACCTGTTTGTCGGGTGTCATGCGTGTGATACACGGCAAATAGCTGTTTGCCGAGTGTCCGGGATTTAAACACTGGGCAAAGTAAAAAATACCCAACAAAATCTCGATTTCCGGTAGTGTTGGTGTGGATCCGATAATATTGTGTATCTCATTATGCTCTATGGAAAATTAGTACTCTCATCATTGTCATGGTGGAAGCTATACTTTGCTGGAGAGTCCGAGAAGTAATTAATATACACAATATGTCTCACGTCTCTAATATTTGAGACTTCAGATATTTGAATCTGAACTGCATTTCAGTCCAAGTGATCTTTGTTGCAGCCATGTCCTCCAGCACATCATTGTCGTACACACAGAGGAATAAATAATGAATATATAGCACGCCTAACCATTATACTTCAGTAGACATAAAAGTTATCATCCAACCACCACACTAGAAAGTAGAAGCATAAAAGGATAAACATATACACCTATCGAGTAGTATCGACCGAGTGGGTCTTCTGGCTCTCCTTGGTGATGAGTTTGACCATATTTCCTCCTATCGAAACAACTAACTAGTTAGCAGAAACAAGTCGAGAGAAACAAATGGGTGTGTAGGATAGATATGTATATACATTTTAGGGGGTGTGTACAACACTTGAGAATAGGAGATGTCAGGATAAAAACACTTAGAAACAAAGGAAATCCCAGTAAGGCCTTGTTTGGTAAAAGTGTAACACCGAGTATTTGTGAGTATTTCCCCAAGTGTAATGGGTGAAAACACTCTTGTCACCCAACACACTTTTTTACACCAGTATCCTCTTTCTTTTCAATACTCCCCATATATTTATCTGTTTGGATGGGAGGGGTATCTGCAACTAAAAATCTGTATGGAAGGTTGCTGAGTTTCCTTTCCTGCTGAGCGTTGGAGCCGTGGAACGCGTTGACGTGGTGAGCAGCAAAAACACGAGGTAGGTGACGCGTTTTGATTACTCTTCAAACGGACGAGTTTCCCCCGGGGTGGTTGAGTTTTAGTCCCTCTAATCCTGGCCTACCAAACAGCCTATGGAGTTTCTCTGGGTGTTTTAGATTGGTCTGGAAAAATACTCTAAAAAACATCGGTACTAACACCAGTAGGACATCACTAGAAGTTTAGCTTCTCCAAAAACGACACCTCCAAAAAGGTAACAGTGCACAAGCGTCTCGTCGCCCGATCGTAGATCATAGGTTTTCACCCTGAAGAATATTCTCGCTCTCAAAACAATGTCTTCAACAAGGACATTGCCATGCACAACCAATTAAGGCCAGACTTTGGATTTCTACCCTGAAAGATAATAATTTGAGCTTCTCTTGTGCAGTCGTTCCAACGCGCATGCTGCTTCTCCAAGTCACAAATCAACAAGCCAATTTTTCATTGCCACCAAGACTCGAGCCACCATTACCAACCTTAGATCTCGGCTGCCATGTCATTCTCCGCCAGCGTCACGGAACGAGAACGTGCTCCATGATATTAACAGCCAACAGAGCTTCAAAGCGTTCCCTCTAAAACAAAATGGTCAGAAAAACATGGGTGTGCTTGACTGAATCCCACCCGCTCCGGAAATCTTCAGGCATGAAAATCGCCCAGTGGAGCGCCGACAGAGCATTCTGAAACACGTCACTTCAGTCAGATCGATGGGGAAAGGCACCGACAGATCCTCATCTTGGCGCAAGAAAAAATACTAGGACCAAAGCTAGTAGGTCCCCACACCGCTAGCTAACTCCTTGCAGTATTGGCTGAAGTGGAGGAAAGGAATCCAGCGCTGGGCTACGTCGTTGCCGATGGAACCAGGACCAGCCTGGGCACCAAATCAATCTCAGCCAGCCTAGATCAACCTCAGGTGCTGCTTGTGTCATGCATCTATTATTCGGAATAAGCATATATTTTACGTCTTATAATGTTTCATGTTCACATCGGGAACTCTAGTGTAGCATGCGAGTTGCAACAATGTGTATGTACCCAGTATAAGTCCGCACCCAGTATATAGCACAAATGAAGAAAAAAAACACCACATGCACCACATGGACATCCATTTATTTACGAGGACCACATAGACATCTATTTATTTAGTGTATAGCTTCACTCATTTTTCTTTTAGCTCGTGTGCTTTATCCATCAAAACAGCCTGTCTAGACTGCGGACAGCGGACAGATGGTAAAATTTTTACTGCATCAGCGATTTTCCGTATCACACACGAAAAGGACATCCCGTATGTGACAAGGGGCTTAATAGGCTCGATATGTACTAGTGATAAATGAAGGAATCAGGCTTAATCTCTTGATTCGGGCATTGGATACAATCATTATTAACCAGGACCTCGTGTGTAAAAATATGTTTGAAATCTTCTAGAGATAAATATTATCAGCATGAATATCGCATGCATGGTTAAAGCTATATATATGCCCCACGAGTCCACAATTGATATCTTACGTTCACACTAGTAGAAAAATGGCCTATAGTCCCGGTCTGTAAGGGCCTTTAGTCCCGATTTTGCATCCGGGACTGCGAAATCGGGACTAAAGGCTCCTACCTCTAGTTCCAGTTTGTTACAAAACGGGACTAAAGGTAACCGCATGGGCCACCCATGGTCGTTTTTATAGCAGGGGACGAAGGACCTTTAGTCCCGGATCGTAATACGGTCCTAAAGTTTTTTTTTTCAAATATTTTTTTATTTTAAATTTTTTTCTTGAACTTTTGAATTGTTTGGCTCGTAATCCTCTTACTTGGAACATTTTTAGTACTAAGTATATTTAATCTTAGGTCAAATTACACTTACGGTAAATTTCCCAGTCGGTCACCCATCCTATCACTACTTCATCCTCAGCACGCTTAACTTCTCTGTTCCATCAGGATGTCCTCGCGCGAAGCCCATTTATACCTTGTTGTCAACACTACCATATCTATCCTATTAGCCCATATCAATATGCCATACATCTTTATTTTTTGAAACTACAAACAACTATTTTAGTAAACAACAATAAATAAGTAATAATAATATTTTAATCCAATGAAATTAAAAACCAAATAAAATAATATTTTATTCCTTTTTTGCCATTTATTCATTTAATATGGCATAAATAATATCTTTAAATCTATAAATTGAAATTCGACAAATAATATATCCATAATTATTAGAAAAATGTGAGGAATCCAAATATGGAATAAATAAAATTGCAAAAAAATAATTTTTTAAATAACTTTTTTTTCTTTTCGAATTTTAAAAATCTAAAATAATATAAAACGGCTTAAGGCTGTTGAAATCGAACTCACAATTTTTTTCCACACATTTTGATAGGTTGTACATTTTTTTCCGATATCGTACGCAAAAGTTATAGTCAATTTAAGTTTTCCTGCCCAGGCCCGCACCCCTTTAGTCCCGGGCCGCACATACTAGTCCCGGCCCGGAACAAATCGGGATTAGTGTTAGACTCTAGATCGAACCGAAGACTCTTTTTCTACTAGTGTCCGTTCATCTTTCACGAATCATTTTAGTGTACATTTCTCTCCCGCACTAGATAATTGTTAGGCCAAATTATGCAATAGAAAGAAGAGGAGGAAACTCGGGTTAGCTTAAGAATAGAAGACATCGGGATTTGAATGCCTAGCATGTATCGATCTCTGAGTAATACACATCGTTTTTGCTGGAAGAATCGTAGCTTCTGGAGTGCCAAGTTGTATAGTAACCTTCTAGGACATTTTATATGGGTACGAAATGGTTCCCCTGCTCCCTATCGGTGTAACTTCAGGTTCAACTTTGATATGCAGAACCTCTTTCTTCTATGTGAACCATTTTTATGAATTATACTAGAAAGGAGGAGCACATGCGCAAATTACGGCCACAACGAATGAAAGAGAGTGACACTGTTTCAAATTACGGCCTGCCCGATGTTCATCCAGCATCTAAATTGTTGCTAGCTACATGGTGGTTGTGTATGGGGATCAACCCTAGCCTCCACGGTGATCGTTAGAATCAACATAGTCCATAATTTGGAATAGTATTGATACCAGCCATATCCCGATTGATCAGATCCACCGTGTCGTCCAGCGGCCTGGCAAACATTTCCTTCCAAGTAAACACAACTAGATCGCGGCACGCACAGAGGTCAGTCGAGTTCTTCCGCGCCGTAACTCAGTCATGCCTTGGTACTCAAAAGTTGCCACGATCCATGATCTGTAGTACAACATAAGTGGTGTCCTAAGATAAAAGCTAATCCTATGGCCAAAATATGGCTTGATAAAGTTCAAGTATCTGCAGAACAAATCAGACTATGACGCCGACTCATTATTTTTATACTGGTTGTGGTTCCATATAGGTGCCAGGGCATCCATGCTTCAGCGTATTCTTCATCTAGTCGTGTTGCGGCGAGGTTAACGTTGTCTCCACAATTGGTTTCGTCCACGGTGGTGCCTTGTTCTATTCGTCATTTAAGATGCATTTTTGGGGAAGGGCCACATTGCAACCTGAAAGCATCCTTCTAGATCCTTGGAAAATGCTTGGACCAATTTGAAACTTTCCTTTTTATTTAGGTCACTGTGTTTGCTGCGCAGTTGAACGTTACCATGCCTTGCTCCAACGACCGTGTTAACCATGACATTCTTCTTTGAAAACCATGGCATCACCTTTGCCTCCATTATTCCCAATGTTGTGCATCGCCTCCACCCACACCTCATGGTAATACAATTCATTTCCTTCATCACTCCACCTCCTGTCTTTGCCTCTAATACCCAATAAAGTGCTGACTGCGGCTCCCTATCCTTTCTACAGTGCCGATGCAAACAATAATCTTTCATCTTAGATGTAAGAATATTAAGGTCACATGCTTGTTCTTACATGTTTGAATTGTAACAAAAGTTGTGAATGCCATGACTCATGACTAAAATCAGTACCGTTGATAAACTGAATGATAGTCCAGTGAACCAAAGTTAAAGCTTCGTGTAGTATTCTTAAATCCATCAAGATTCATGCAAACAAAATTACTGCATATGCTAAGTTAATTACTCTTGGATTCAAATCCAACTTTATCAGGTTCATCGAAGTAGATGAATATCAAAATTGAAAATTTACAATGAACATGAGTGATTCTTTCATGACCCCCGCATTAACAAAATCGTGCGCCGCACCAACCATCTCTTTTGGGACATCATCCAAATAAAACTGATATCATGACAACTAAATTCATCAATAGTGCATGTTCCATTACCTGAGTCCTTGATTAAACTAGTAGTCGTCATATGATTGCCAGTAGAGAGATCATAACTGACACATCATCGAGTAAAAACATGCTACTTCCGATCATACGCCCAGGTGGATGGAGGTGAGGAGGAGGGGCAACATAACTCACTGACGCAACAGACGAAATATGAACAGTTCAGAAGAAATTACCTCCCCATTAGTCCATTTGTAGCTGCAATCCCCTGCATCATCTCAATCAATGGAATTATCATGTTTTGGCCCAAATGTAGCATTAGTGATTTCACTCACGAGAACAAAAACATTACAGCTCACTGCGGCTGCTCCAATTCACATTTTAAGTCGAGAGTCTGAGAGTCTCACGAGCAATCTCCAACTCATGTTCTTTATTCAAAACATTACAAGATTATTCTGCTCCAACGCCGCCTCCACATTGCAACCTAGTCTTTAATGTTTATATGTTTAATGTTTATAATCAATTTGTTGGTCCTTGTCACAATGTGGTAATGACATACGAGAATTCAACGAGTAGCATACCCATCTTTTGGCCTCAGCAAATAGAGAGTGTAAACTTGATTCTGACTGTATAATGGCCCTCCCCATGGTGGTGACAGGAACACCAAATCTGCCTAATAATAGTGGCAGGAATTAGCCATGAAAATGAACAAATATTTCAAGTTCATCTTTAGTTTTTTTAAGAAAAATATGAGGATATTTGTGTAGTTAATTTTCATGAAGTCCTGAACATGATATCATTTTCAAACAAGATAACAAGAAGTCATATAACAAGTCTAATTACTTGAAGTGTTGCCTGATAAAGGGCTTTGGTATAATTGGGATGGCTTGGTGGTAAACACATTTAAATGGAGCAGACCAGTTTTTGTTGAATGTTTTTGTTGAATCGCAAACAAGGAAGGAAGATCCTCCGTAACCATAGTTATAAATTTAGTTCTCGTGAACAAAAGATAAGTAGAAGTGTTAAGTAATACTTATGTGAATATGAACTCTCTTTCTTTCAGAATCACATTAAGTGGGCATACAAGAAAGAGCAATCCCAACATTAAAACTATGTCACGGTCTTCCTAAATAAAAAGTTTGAGCAATATAGCAAAACCAAAAACATGAGTAGAAAGAAACAAAAAAAAATTTAGGGGCAGAAGAAAGAAACAAATGTGAAGTACAGGCTGGTGCGAGCTAGTTGGGCCGCCACTGCCGCAATTGAGCCCAACAAGGACTAGATGGCAAGTCTCCCAGTAACCAACCGGTACCTACGCTACCGCCGCCACCAGGAGAGCAACTAGGAAGTGAGAAACCCCATCTAGGGTTCCGTACCTCTTGCCGGTGACGTGGCTGGACCGCACCGCCTTCGGTGGCGCTAGGGCCTTGGAGGTGTGGCGGATCACAGCCTCTTGCCGGCGGGAGGTTTTTCGTTCTTTGTTTCGTCTGTTTTTTAGTGTCTTCTTCGGGATGTTGAGGCAACAGCTACGTCATAAAGTCAGAATAAGGTCCTCCCGTTATATCCTCGCTCCGGTGGTGCATCAAGGGTTAGCTGAGGACACGTGGAGTCGTTTGTCCGAAGGATCTCCTGAAATTATGTCTGTTTTCATGTTCGTCGGTTTGTTTTCAGGTCAATCTCTTCGGATCTATGGATGTCATCATTGACTATGGTTGCTGCTCTAGTGCCCTGTTTCATTATGGTCCACGATGACTTCCCGTCTGTCCACTACAACAAGCTCTGTTACTGCAAGCTTTGTCTGTCTCCGGTGAAGAAGTGGCGAGGACGGCCGCTTGCCTAGTGTTTGTAGTGGGCGCTAGATGGTCAGTGACCTATTTGTTATTTTTATTATTTCCTTTATACTACTGTTGATGATTATTAATAGATCAGTGGAATTAAAAAAACAATGACGAGATGGCATGGACGAGTAGGAGCCAACATATACTCCCTCCATG
Organism: Avena sativa; assembly: GCA_916181665.1. NCBI lineage: Eukaryota > Viridiplantae > Streptophyta > Magnoliopsida > Poales > Poaceae > Avena > Avena sativa. Next base: position 50,628,904 of record OV702285.1, on the reverse strand, counting down.
CCATAAAATAGTACTCCCTCCAATGCATAATAAGTGTCGAGGCTTTAGTTTAAATATAAAAAAGTTTAAAGTGAGAGTTCATCAACTTTGACCAAGTTTATTAAAAAATCAAAATTGCTATGTCACAGCTAGTGACGAAGTTATGTCACGGCTGGATTGTGTGCTGTCGGATGCGTTGCTCCAGGTTCGTGCTTCTGCCCAGTCGTGGCGAGTGTTCGCGTCGTTCGTTTTGAGTGTTTGTGTCGTTCGCGTCGTTCCTGGCGATTGTTTGCGTCGTTCGCATGGTTTCCGTCGGCCGAGTCTGCTGCGCTGGTTTTGGTTGTATTGGTGGGTTTGGGCTGCGTTGGACTTTTTTTTTCCTTTTTTCTGTTTAGTTTGAAACATCATTGTTCAGTGTTCACGTTTGGTCACTGCTGGCTACAGTTATCGGGCTACAATTGCTAAAACAATTTTGTTGTTGTTTAGTTGTTAATTATTGTGTTGTTTATATGCAAATTATTGTTTGCTATTTATCGTGAGTGTAAAAATAGGTCAAATATTTGTCAAAGTATAAGTGGGTTTCCTATTTATAGTGAGTGTAAAAATAGGTGTGTGGTTGTGGTTGTTTTGACTGATGCGAGAATGATCTTTGTTTTTTGTCCACTTATACTTTGTCTTCGTTCCGATGGGCCAGGTTGTCTCTATTTTTAGTGTTGCGTAGAGTCTTATATAAGATGTATGGTTCAGGTTGGAAAGGAAGAGTACAGAGTCTGAGGTTGCTTTTTGTAGTTAGTTACTGAAAGAAAGAGTACCGAGGCTCAGGTTGGATTTTTTTGATTTTATTTAATATTGTTGGTAACAATCCTATTGATCTTACGTATTTTTGGTTTTTAGCCTAGAAAGTATGAGCAATGCAAGGAGACCATGCGACGTGTGTTATCAGCCAGATGTGTGAAAAAGCACCATGTAGTCTTTATAAGTTTCGTCTAAAATGGTTGATGAAGATTATGATGAATTAGTTGTAAGTTTCATTTTTTATATCAATTTGTATATTTTCTTTGTATATTTTATATTTTATGTTTTAATTTATTATTTTTCTTTTCATTTTGTTCTAGATTGTGCCGTGCTATTTTAATGAGCGCATAGGAATATTATGTCCTAACAACTGGATGAAAGTTTTGACCGAATTGCCCAATCATGGGTTATAGAATCCGATTCCTAAGAGTGATCACCGCATTTATTTAGGTAGGGTTGGCAAAACAATATACATGTGCGAGCCATATTGGAATTCGTTGATCGAAGCATTTGATATAGAAGAAGAGGACAATACATTCAGAAGAAACAATGTCCTCTTCTTCTATATCAAACGCTTCGATCAACGAATTCCAATATGGCCCGCACATGTATATTTTTGTGCCAACCCTATCTAAATAAATGTGGTGAGCACTCTTGGGAATCGGATTCTCTAACCCATGATTAGGCAATTCGGCAAAAACTTTCATCTAGTTGTTAGGACATAATATTCATATGCGCTCATTAAAACAACACGGCACAACCTAGAACAAAATGAAAAGCAAAACAATAAATAAAAATAAAAATATAAAATATAAAAAGCAAATATACAAATTGATATAAAAATGAAACTTACAACTAATTCATCAAAATCTCATCAACCATTTTCAGACGAAACTTATAATAAACTATGTGGTGCTTTTTCACACATACGAGCTGGCTTATGACACACATCGCATGCTCTCCTTGCATTGCTCGTGTTTTCGAGGCTAAAAACCAAAAAAAAAAACGTAAGATCAGTAGGATTGTTACCAAAAACATTGAACAAAATGAAAAATCCAACCTAAGCATGTGTACTCTTCCTTTCAGTACTAAACTACAAAGAGCAACCTCAGCCTCTGTACTCTTCCTTTCCAACCCGAACCATATATCTTATATAAGACTCTATGCAACACTAAAAATAGAGACAACCTGGCCCATCTGAACAAAGACAAAGTATAAGTGGATGAAAAACAAAGATCATTCTCGCATCAGTCAAAACAACCACAACCACACACCTATTTTTACACTCACTATAAATAGGAAACTCACTTATACTTTGACAAATATGCGACCTATTTTTACACTCACTATAAATAGCAAACCATAATTTGCATATAAACATCACAATAATTAACAACTAAACAACAACAAAAATTGTTTTGACAACTGTAGCCAGCAGTGAACAAACGTGAACACTAAACAATGATGTTTCAAACCCAAAACTAAACAAAGAAAAAGGGAAAAAAGTCCAACGCAGCCCAAGCCCACCAATACAGCCAAAATCAGCGCAGCAGACTGGGCCGACAGAAACCACAAGAACGACGCAAACACTAGCCAGGAACGACGAAACGCTCAAAACGAACGACGCGAACACTCGCCGGGACTAGAAAGACGCACAAATCCTAGAGCAACGCATCCGACGGAACACAAGCTAGCTGTGACATAGCAATTCTATATAGATATTGGCATTTTTTTATACGTACTTGTTTAAACTTGACGTCACTTGAATTTAAAATAATCTTATATGCACAATATTTTGGTATTTCCTTCAATCCAAATAAATAAACTCGGATCTGTCTATATTCGGATGTATATATCTAGAAATATTGCGATTGCAATCGTGGAATAATGGCATCGTGTAACCAGCTTATGCTGATCTTCTTTGGCCAGGTCTCCGGATCTCTATCCCAAATTCTCTGTGAACACTTGATCTAGATTCTATAGTATTACAGACTACTATCTTAGCATTCTGAGAAAATATAGCTAGGCACACTAAACAAGGTGCAAAGAAAGAAGCTAAAAACTTGTTCCTAGTGGGCGGAGCCACTTGTATGTTCGTATATACCTTCAAGTATGGTGAAATCGCCGACCACGAACTCGATCCTGCCCTCCACGCCGTAGATCCTCGCGTTGTGCCTCGCCCCTGAGCAAGTTGCCGGCGGCGATCAGCGCGAGAGGAGAGACCAACCTGGGAGTTGAGGGGCGCGTCGCGTGGCATTACCTGAGAGCGAACTGGATCGAGTTTCCACCGACGCCGGAGAAGGCGACGACGACGAGGCTGCCCGGCGTGGCTCGCGCGGCCTGCGTGGCGGCGACGGCCTCAGGGGTGACGGAGTAACAGCCCTCAGTGTCCATCCGCACGCCACGGTCGTACAGGGAGAAGAGGCTATGGCGGACGGCCCAGTACTTGAAGGAGCTGAATCACTCAGCCCCTCTTCTTCTACCTTGAGTTGCTTCTCATAATCACAACACACACACGGTAGACTGGATTTTAGCGCCGGCTGTCTCATACAGCCAACTTTTTTCTTCTATATTTTCCTTATCTATCTAACAAATAAGGATGCTGATTACAAGCCTTAAATAGACTCTCACACCCTCAATGCCAGGAGCCACTAACTCCACCACGCACACACTACCTAGTCCATGCACTCAAACGGCCAATACAGGACCAGGCCAATACATGCCCATGCATCTGCTAACAAACTTGCATGCAGACCCTATCTTCATCCACGCACATGTCGCACATACTACCTAGTCCATGACTTGTTCTAGGTGATATGAGGTTGAACAGGCTTGCGAAAAAATGCAAAGAAGGATACATGAGGGTGGAATAAAAATAAGATGATCGCGATGTCTTGTCTAGTTACTTTCTAAAGAGGATGCCCACTTTAAAAGGGAAAAGACAAGGCTTGATCTTATCCACCAGCCTCAGCAGCCCCTTTTCCTCTAATCAGTACTAAGCGCTATTGGATTGATATAGAGAGCTAAAACCTTCAGCTGAGTTATAATAGCCCATTTTGTTTGATACAAGTCCTTTTCTTTTATCATAATCTGGTCTGGGGAAGATACTACGAAGAATGGCATGGATCAGTAGGAAATACCATTCTGGCACAATATGAGGTGGAGTGGGCATCGGATTAGCAGGTACTCCCTCCGTTCGGAAATATAAAACATTCTAGCTTTGTGAAACGAATGTATCTAGACACCTTTTAGGGTATAGGTTCACTCCGAACCTCTACGAACCTATACACTAAAAGACGTCTAGATACATTCGATTCACAAAGCTAAAACGTCTTATATTTCCAAACAGAGGGAGTATATAATTTCAGAATACCCCCAAAACATTAGGAGCAAAACAAAATCCAAATGGAAAAAAGATAGCAGAAGCTACTCGACCTAAAAGATCCTTTATATAAAAATACGGGTGAATGTAGCCAAGTGGATTGTGAATCCACCATGCGCAGGTTCAATTCACGTGGTTCGCCCATCACATTATTGCAAATTTTAAAAATTCAATTTTTCATATTTCTAGTTATATATTTACTTACGTCAACAAAGAATCAAACTATCACTATATTTTTTTCTTTTCCTAGTTCTTCTCCCAAGCGCAGGGTAACCCCAAGGGGTTGAAGGTTTGCTCCACATGCTTCGAACGCTGTTCTTTACTATTCAGGCCTATACAATATGGTTTGATTCACTTGTCCCGTTGTCTTTTTTTTAGGGTGAACACCGAGAATTACAGTGTGGCTCCCGGATGTTAAAGTGTATAAGTGGATTGCACTAGCCCTTTCCATCAGTTCGGACTTTTGATTGCGTTGGCTAGTGCATAAAGCTTGACATGGTATCAGAGCCTAAGGTCTCAAGTTCGAGTCCTGGCTTTCGCAATTTATCCTAAAATTGTTGTTGACCCCTCTGTGTCTAGGTATAGGCCTCTTGAGTCATACGTGAGTTTCGCGCTCCGTCGCTCTCTTCCGGTTGCACGTGCTGACTTCTCCCCGTCACACGTGAGAGGGGGTGTTGAAGTGTATAAGTGGATTGCACTAGCCTCAGTTCGGACTTTTGGTTGCGTTGGCTAGTGCATGAAGCTTGACAGCTACACACCCCCATATCCGGAAAAATTAAAATGTAAGTAAAAAGAGTTTAAAAAATTCGGAATTTTTTGGAAATCAAAGATGACCAGGTATGCTACTTGCCATACCTCTATTTTGTATTTTCTAGTTGATCATGCTACATCGTCCTTATATGGAGACGGCTATTGACCAAACCCTCTCTCATTTGTACAATGCATCATGGGATCATTAGGAATCTAGTTCACTCCAGTCTAGTCCTACAAAATCCTAGCTCACAAATTCAACCAGTTGCACAAATTAGAAAAAAAAAGTATATGTATCCCTTTTGCAAGCCCTTCCATCCTTCTTATATATCTTCCACCACTGCTCGTGGCTATGGAGCCACTGCCGAGCTGGAGGATGAGAACCGTAGCTGCCACAGTTCACGCCTCCGAGCATTGCTAGCTTCGACATCCTCCAGCTCTGTCCGACTTCTTGCATGGCCTACTCTCATCACACCGCCGAGTCTAGCTGCTAAGTAGCCGCCGATGATGTTCTGTCGAGTATAGGAGGGGGAAGCACAAGCGAACAGACAAAGGAGTCTTTGGTGCCTCAACGAACTTGTCATGTCTAACTCAATTAATGCCCCTTCATGTCCACTTCATGCTCCATCGTGTAGCCTAGCAAGGCCCAACAAACTGAGCCAAGACTCAAATGTGGCCGAACAATGTTTATCCCCTTCTGTTTTTCCAGAAGGTCAGAAAATACAACAAATCCTAACATGGATGTACATACCCATATATATTAAATTTGTTTTGCACATATCTAATTCCATGAGTATGTATCGATCAAGGCTTCATTGTCCACCACTCATACTGATCATCCTCATCCTCGTCCTCCTTGTTGCCCTCCTCCTTCGATTCATCCTCCTGATCCTCGTCATTCTCCTCATCCTCCTCCCTCTCCTCGCATCCAAACTCCTCCCACTCCTCCTTGTGGTACTCGTCCATCGTATAGGGTGAATACACAACCATGCCTGATGAGGCCAGTGATAGCATTTTCTTCAAGTACCTTCCAAGGGAAGATTGGCTACTAGTCTGAGAGTCGCCGATTCTATATTCAAGAGAGGAATGGAGAGCGAGAGAGAGAGAGAAATGGACGATTCTCTTTGATTTGAGGGAGCGACCCCTCTTAAGGCGGCATGCATCTCCAAATTGCAATTCAATTCGGAAACCCTCAACCTATCAAGTTACCGGCCCCACCCCACCTATTAGTGTGAGTCCCACATGTGTGAGGTTCTTAGTCCACAGACGGTCAATGGCGTAGACCAACGAAAACTCTCTGTTTTGTTGTTTGTTAGGTTGGTTTCGACCGAAGATGGCAAAAGTGAGCAGTGTTCCGAGCGTTGGGCATAATTGAATAGTACATGCTCTAGTGGGACACTGAAAATAGTTATCCATATGTAAAATTGAATTTTTTTTTGAAAATACACAAGTATATGAATTGAAAGTGAGGTATCAATACATGCACCCAGCAAAAATGTTTTGGTATCATGGAGAAAATCAATCCGAATCCATTTTACATCACAACAAATAATTCATGACATCAACCAAATCGGTTGAACAAATTACCTTCCGAAGGATCTACAGCACAAGATCGAAGTAACAATAGCATCGACATCACAATAATTAAACAGCATATGCAGATCCAATAAATAGCCATGTGAGTATGTTGTTGTGTCCTCATCACCAAGTACATGTCCCATGCATAACAATCACGTGCCTACAATTAGTAGCGCTACGTGGATATATAATGCTCAATCTCCTATCAAGTAGAATCGATTTCTGTTGTCAAGAAGTACGTACTAGAAAACCGGCACTAAATAAGTGAATGAGAAATGCAACAAGAGCTAGGTAGTGGGGGAGAGTTAGGGGACAATAAGAAAGCATTTGGGAATAGGGGGCACTAGGAATGAGAGAAACGCTGCGCAGCGCAGTTCAGTTATCGGGCCTTCGTTTCCGTAATCCGCACTTGGTTCTTAGACGGCGCCCCAAGTCATTACGATCGAAGTAATTTTGTTAGAGCGGGGAAGGGATCGGATAATCCATTTGCATAGAGCGGGGAAGGGATATTTTTGTAACCAGACAAGAGTTACGTGCCTGGCACACTACAGCTTGGATGTATGTGTTATGGCAGCGTTACGAAGCTTCGCTGGGACGCTGCTCTCGCCAACGAGGTAACTGGCTCAAAAGTAGCTAGTCCGTTGAATCCTAGAATTATTGTGCGATTAAAATTATTAGACCAGATGGCCATCTTTCCCTCTCCTTACAGCAAGAGATATACTCCCTCCGTTTCAAAATATAAGATGTTTTAGATTTGTGAAGAAAATAAATCTAGACTTCTTTTAGTATGTAGATTCATCCCAAACTTAAGTGAACCTACATACTAAAAGAAGTCTAAACTCATTTTCTTCACGAACCTAAAACATCTTATATTTTAAAATGTAGAGAGTAGTTTTTTAGAAGAAAAGGGGCTATCCGGTGTTCCCATTACTGAAACCATCGAGTCATTACAACATTTTAACTATTACAAGCACTCGGGGAGGAACAGAAGCACACTCCCAGTCAGCTTTTTAGCAGCTGCACCTCACACACACCACACGGTCCAACAAGATAAAAAATGACTAACAATTTCTAACAAAAGGAACAAAGACCAGCACACAGCAGGAAACGACGCAGGGTCTCCAAACACTTCAGATTTGCGGCACCACCTTGAACTTCAACCCGTCGGCAACCAGCATACACGCCAGATCCTCCGAAGCAACCAACCAGTCCTCACCATCCTGCCTGATCAGGTTTTGTAACTCGATCTTTGACCGAGTTTTCATCTTCTTCTCCACCTTCACCCAAGCTCTAGCCGCAATAGCAGAGGAGGGGCACGCGCCAGCGTTTCCAGACTGTCTACCACTATGTTCAGCGTGTCTTTTGCGCCCACGGGCAACATGATACCCGATCGAGCGAGACTATAAGCAGATCTTCTCCACAGCTCCTGCAAACCAGACCAAGGAGAACAATTGAAACAGATATTATTTCTCCTCATCCAAATGGACCACATAACAGTAGGATTTACTACATTTGCCACTATGATCTTCTTTAGATTGAAGACCACATAACAGTAGGATTTTATACTTTAGATTGAAGACAATCATTTCGATAGTGCATTTTTGTAATGCTTGTCTTTCTTTTATTCCCTTATTATGTGGCTGTGTGCATCTTAGTTATGCAGATGCCGGGTGTAAACATTAAACATTTTATGTTAATACAAGCGCCCATTTCCAAAAAAAAATGTGAGTATATATGTTGTTGTGTCCTCATCACTAAGTGCATGTCCCATGATATTCACGGTACACATCGAAGATCCTGTGCCTGCAATTAGTAGCCCTACGTGGATATATGATGCTCAATCTCCTATATCAAGTAGACTCGATTTCAATTGTCAAGAAGTACTACAAAACCGGCACAAATAAGTGAACGAGAAATGCAAGAGAGCTAGTGAGGGGGGAGTTACGGGACAGTGAGAAAGCATTTGGGAATAGGGGGCACTAGGAATGAGAGAAACGCTGCTCAGTTCACTTATCCGTCCTTCATTTTCGTAATCCCCAATTCGTTCTTTGACGGCACCCCAAGGTTCATCAGATATTCATACCTCGGAGTCATTGCGATCCAAGTGAGGCACAGCCTGGTGTCAAGGCATTTGCATAGAGCGGGGAAGGGATGTTTTGTAACCAGACAACAGTTAGGTGCCTGGCCCGCTACCCACACATTACAGATTGGATCTTTGTGCTGTGGCAGCGTTACCAAGCTTCGCTGGGCCGCTGCTCGCTCTCCCCAACGAGGCAAGTGGCTCAAAACCTAGAATTATTCTGCGATTAAAATTAGAATAGATGGTCATCTTTCTCTCTCAGTACAGGGGATGTGTTTCTTTGTTACAAAGAAAACCATTGTTGCATGTTGAACAAAAATTTCACACATGTTGTAAATATTGTAGACACATCGTCCTTACAACTTGTATTGGCTTATAAGTCGAAACAACCTTTTCATCTACTATATACCTTCTCTGCCACTTTCTAATACGAAATAGGTCATAAATGAGAAAGTCTGAACTATACCAGTAGGTATCCTACAAGAAAACAAGTGAAATCCATTAGGAAATGATGGACATGGCGAAATATATGCCCATTGCTTCCGTATAGCTCCTCATGTTCACCGAACTCTCTATAGAGAAAAGATCATTAGTTTGAAAACAAATTTAAGTTTTGGTTAACAAAACTTACATGCATAATGGACGCTTATTCTGCCTAGATTAAGTGGGCAAAATTACAGATGTATGCCTTCTCTCTCGTGACACACAAGATCAAGATCTATCGGCTTAGACTTCCACAGGTGTTCATACGTCTATGTTTTGTCCTCTCACCAGCGAGGTAACTGTCTCAAAAGCAGTCTCTTGAATCCTAGAATTATTGTGCGATTAAAATTAGACCAGAAAAACATTATTACAAGGGACATGTTTCTTTGTCACAAAGAAAACCATTGTTGCCTGTTGAACAGAGATTTCACACGTGTTGTAAATGTTGTAGTGACCCATATCAAACAATCTTACACTAGTATTGCGCCTTGTAAGTCGACACATCCTTTTCAACTACTATACCTTCTCTGCCACTATGTAATAGGAAATAGGTCACAAATAAGAAAGGCTGAACTACACCCATAGGTATCGTACAATAAAATAAAAAAAGTGAAGTCCATTAGGAAATGATGCACATGGTGAAATATCTTAACTGAACTCTCTATAGAGAAAAGCTCACTGGCCTGGAAACAAATCTAAGTTTTGGTTAACAAAACTAACTTGTATAATGGACTACCGCCTCCAACAATTGAAACATTGCAAAAATCTTGCAAAAGGAAATTGGAATGGATGTAAAAAATGTTGCTTTTGTGACGCTGACGAAACAATTAAACATTTATTTTTATGATGCCCTTTTGCTAAGATTTTGTGGCGTATGGTGTTATTTACTTTTAACCTACCGCCTCCAACCAATATCACCAATATGTTTGGGAATTGGCTAAACGGGTTAGACAGAGAAAGTAAAGCAAGAATACGTATAGGCATTTCGGCCATGTGTTGGTCAATTTGGAAATGTAGAAACAACTGTATTTTTAACAATACTGGAGTTCCATCTTTTTTGCAGGTTATTCTTATGGCGGCATACTGGATTCAGCTCTAGGCACTTATTTCGCCCGAACACCTGCGGCAACCCATGGTTTCTGGGTGTATCCGTCTTGTGGCAGTTACTAAATTTTTTCAACCAAGCTTTGTGGCGTCATTCTAGTAGATTGTCTCATGTCTAGCTACTCCCTTAGAGTTCGATCTCGTGTGAGAATTTTAACTTTTTCAAAGGGTTGGTGTTTGTATCAACCTTGTCTGCTCTTTGAGGTGTAGTACTTTTGGCTACCTACTGCGACTTCTTTAATAAATGGCTGTGTGCATCCTAGGATGCAGATGCCGGGGAATCCCCCATTTCGAAAAACAACTTGTACAATGGACTCTTATTCCCCCTCGATCACCTCGTGTGTTCTAAGAATCTGGTCAAAGATGACCTCAGTATATGCCAGATTGACTACGGAAAATACATCACTGACAGACACTGCTGGTAGTATACCCCATCAAACACGAGACGTCTATTGTAACTTTGTCAATATCAAGATATATCGGCTCAGACTTTCGCAGGTGCACATAGGGCTAACATGTGCATGTATGCCTACATATGTGTGAGTGTATGTGTGTGTTTGTGAACGTCTAAGTATGTACTTTCTCCGTTAGGGATTATAAGGCCTAAGAGCTTTTTTAAAATGTTAGAAATTGTAAGTCCTTTCTCATTTATTACCATCTCTCATCCAATGCTGTGTCTTTTTTTTCTTTCCCTTCTCTCATGCATGTATAACTATTGGTGCATGTAGTAATCAAGAGGATGAGTTATTGATTTTCTTAATCCTATCAAAATGGTCCATAGGACTTATAATCCCTAACAGAGGGAGTATCAAACAAAGAACAAATGTAAGCGCATTTAAGAAGAGTATTTAGGACACAATGGTCAGTCCAATAGACCATCTGGGATTTTAAAGAAGTGTACAACACCTTTCTGTAATTATATGATCAAAGTAGTACCCACCGCCATTTGAATCGATGTTAGGAGAGATACCCAATTCACTCCAATAATGCATGATTAGTGTATACTCAACCCAAGCAACATTACAAGTCCCAAGTCATTTCCACGGCAAAAATAAATAGATGGACTGCTCATTTATTCGAGAACAGTTCAGAAATGTGTGCATGTGCATGTTGGCCTGGTCGTGTGGCTCATAGAGAAATTATTGGAAGAAGAGGTCCAGCTCACGTAGTCATACTAGTGCGGGAAGTGAATCTAGGAGTAGTTAGTGCGTGAGTAAATGGTGTTAGTGGTGTGTGTTGGCCTGGCCGTGCTGCTTATTTAAGAGTTGTAAGCAGGTTTATTTGGTAATGAGATAGAGAGGTAAAATGTAGTCACGGTGGAAACCAAGGAAGTCTCTTTGCCAAAGCTTCGGTGTTCTTCCTTTGTTGTGTGCATACGATGTGTTCTTGAGAGAAAGACAAGAGAGATAGAAGAAGATAAGGCTGCGAGATGCAGCACCAACATACACTTCCTTATTCACCAATGGACATATATGCTCCCTCCCAATATATCTGTTACACATGTTTACTACTTCCTCCGTCTCTAAATAAGTGACTCGCATTTTTTTAGATTCGGATCTATCTATACACTGAACACGTTTAGATACATGTGAATCTAAAGAAATCGGAGTCACTTATTTCCGGACGGAGGGAGTATATATTTGCGATTTAGTGGTGAATGTCTCGTTTCACACTTCAAAACCCAACTTCAAGTATGTTAACTCATAAGAAGCTTGTTTTCAGATCCACTGGAGATCACCCACGCTAATATCCAACAGATCAAGTATTTTTTTTATCACAACTGATCACATTTTCCCATCTTTTCATTGTGTAGACCTGTACGTCCATCAATCCGCATGCTTCAGATTATAAATGAATGCGAAACGTATCTTCAGATTATACCAGTATAGTTCATTCTATAGTTGTGATATACAACAAATGATCTACCCACAATGAATGCGTAAACAATGATTTCTCTCCATTTGCCCTGCATATCGAAGCACACCATATTCAAGCACATGAGTCGAGACAAATACTCCCAGCTACCATAACGTGCATATTTAACGTTTTCTATATTACCATCGATATACACCATAGCAGTACCAAAGCCAATTGAACACCTTCCTGTCATACACCACCTGCTAGGAAACATCGATACCAGACCGGGCAGCATCGATGCTGGTGCAGTGTACTCACTAGTGCAAAGCCCCCCCTTTAACTCCGGTTGGGAGGGCCCTCTAACAGCGGTTCCCCAACCGCTGTTGAGGGTTCGGTGTTAGAGGGGGGGGGCCCTTAAAGGGTGGCGCACGTGGGGCTGCCGCAGGCCTCAGCCCCCCCCCTTTAACACCGGTTCGTATCTGGAACCGGTGTTAAAGGTTCTTCTGCCGCGGCAGAGATTTAGGCCGTTTTCCTGCCGCGGCAGAACTCTGCCGCGGCAGGAAAATGACCTAAATCTCTGCCGCGGCAGACTTCTGCCTCTGCCCCGTTCTGGGCGTATTTCTGCGGGAGGGGGGGCGGAGCGAGGGGAAATCGATCGGGAGCGGTATACTTATAAATCGTCATCGGTACATACGAGTATATGAATAATTAAGCAACTATTATTATACACAAACATCGTCATCGGCACATACATCGTCATCGTTCATTTTGGTGGATATCTAAAGAGTTCTCCGCCAGGCGTGACGACCTCATCAAGTATGGACCCCGCCAATTCCTCTTGAATGGCTCGTATGCGTTCAAATGGTAGGAGTTGGTCCCGCATCCGTTCGATCTGAATATATATGAAGAATGTGCCGTCAATATATATAAGAATAAAACTCAACACAATTGATGGTAATAAAATAATGTTGTGGACTTTGTTTACTTACTCTAAGTTGTTCTAGTGCGGCTTGGCCTGTCGCACATATCATGTTGCGAATGAATTCGCAAACATAGTACCCACATAAGTTATTGCCGTGTCCGTGATGCGCGCACTTTACGAGAATAGAGAGTTCAATCAAAATAATAATCAATAAAGCATGATATAATGGAATTGGAAGCTAGCTAGTATTACTTACATTTTGGTCTACAAATTTTAGTTCTTCTGACCATTCACCCACGGCCCTGCCCGTGAACCTTTTCCAAACCCTGTCCGACAAAGAAAATGGATAAAGGAGTAATTAATTACTTATTGTCACGAAAGTTGCCGATCTAGTGCGATAATATGATTGAAATTACCTCTGGAGCATCTCTCTAAAGTCTGCCCATAGCTCTTTTTCTTTTCGTAACGAGTCCATGACAAGGACTTTTCCTGAGTCGGGTTGAATGACTAGCAGAATAAAGTGGAACCTACGCACGCATAACTCATCATCAGTTACACTTAACATCGAGTAAGCCGAAACAGAATGTGTACAAGAGAGAGGGTAACAGTACTCACGAGAAGTTGTAAGGCAATAGTATTTCCCTTTTGGTTTGTTGTCTCAGTAAAGATTTTAGCAAGTAATCTTCTGTTTGCCCGGGTTTGTCTCTTACCACTTCTTCATGAACTCTATTTGGGTCAATGAACCCAATGTCAAAAGGGCCTCCTTTCATGCATTCCATAACCTTTTTCCTGCATAATAGTATATACATATATGGTGAGCATATATATATACATGCAATTAATGAAGTGAATGAGATGAGATAAAAATTACAGAAATAGTACTTACACACAATAAAGGCTGATGGCAGATTTGTCGAGTTCCTTCTGATTGAATAGAAAATGCAAGTCTTGAATGTTGAAGTCGATCGCGTCGTCTCCGCACAAGAAAATCTGATCTCTTATATGCGCCGTGATCCATTCTTCTTTTCTCGTCTTGCAGAAATGAAGGTACCACTTGTGCAATTTTCGCATCTTTGTTGGTAGATTCTTGAGCTCCTCTTTCTTGACTAGATTCTTCCCATACTTCCATGGCTGTATGGGGTTGACATCGCATTTGGGCAAGTTGTCTCCCATGACGTTCAAGTATGCAATGTAAGTCATCCCCATCTCATTGGCCTTTCTTTGTAGCTCTGCCTCGTAATCATCTACGGGAGGAGCGTCCCGTTTGTCAAACATTTGGAGCGGGGCGCATGATTGGTTTTCCTGCTCTCCGAGCATGGGAACTGTTTTCTGGGGTGCCTCACGACTGCTACTTTCAGTCTCCCTACGGCGCCTTGCATCCGCCTTCAAAATCTGGCGCTCGTAGTCCGGCACAAGTGGGGTTTCAGGTTTCAAAAGATTTTTGTAAAACTTCTCCACCACCGCCGGATCTATTTTCTCCTTTGGCTCGGCCCGTCTAGGTGCAAAGAATTTCTTGACCTGTTCTCCCGAGATCCTATTGGTCTCCTCGTCGCTGCGATTCCACGGTAAAACCGGCAATGGCTTGGCGGAAGGCTGCGGGACGTAGTTTTTTGAACTCTTTGGCGTACGGTTTCCTGCGGATTTCTTTGTGGCAGTGCTACTGATGCTCCTCGTGGCAGTGCTCTTCCGCTTCCGCTGAGGAGATGGCTGAAGCACCGGAGATGGCTGACGGGCCGGAGATGGCTGCCGCGCAGGAGATGGCTGACGGGCCGGAGATGGCTGCCGCGCAGGAGATGGCTGACGGGCCGGAGATGGCTGCCGCGCAGGAGATAGCTGAAGCGGCTCAGACTGCTGACGCTGCGGAGACGGCGGGGGTGCCAGTGACCTCCAATTTGGAAGCACAGTGTGTTCCTTCTTCCAAAGAATGGTTGTTTTTACTCCAAATTTGAGTTGAGTTTCCCCTTCACCTGTAGCATGGTCAAGCTGTGCTTCCTCATAGTCCTTCACAACCTCATCCACCCCGACAATAGCATAGCCATCTGGAATCGGTCGGCAGTGGTAAGTTCCACCAGCTACAGGAGGTAAGGCATAGCCGACAGCCACCTTAATGGATAAGCCCATTAATCTCACATGCAGCTCAGCGTGTTCGCTCTCCGTGATCTCATCAACGGGGTATCGAGGACCCGTCATTTCAAGCGTTGGCTGCACGTTCTCCGTGGAAGCCACACTGCTTTTCCGCGCAGAGTCTGGGCCGCGGGCAGCTTCCAATGCAGGCTCTTCATGCCGCTGAGATGGGTCGGTAGCTTGATGGCTCTGTTGTGCATTCACTTGCGTCTGCAGCGCCGCAAGTGCATGTTCTATCTGTGTCATCCGCTCTGTACGCTCTTTTTCTTTTCTGCCGCGCCATCTATAAGAGTCGCTCCAGTCGGCAAACCCATCCTTCCACGTCATACCCCCTGTGCCTCGTGCATGTCCAGGGTGTTCTTTTTTACCGATGGCGCGTGTGAGCTGGTCATTCTCTCTGTCGGGATGGAAGGTCCTGGCGGATGTTTCCTCGTATGCCGTGATG
The DNA here is from genome assembly GCA_916181665.1 of Avena sativa. Classification (NCBI taxonomy): domain Eukaryota; kingdom Viridiplantae; phylum Streptophyta; class Magnoliopsida; order Poales; family Poaceae; genus Avena; species Avena sativa. Next base: position 50,613,405 of record OV702285.1, on the reverse strand, counting down.
AGTTCAGTGACGGGTTTGGCAAGGATGGTTGGGAAGATACACAATCCTGTTTCTGGGTCCAACCTTGCCCCTATTCCGTAGAACCAAGTCTTTGCACGTAGGTCCCACCCATCTGTCTGGGGTGTGATCCCTCTCTCGCGCAGGGCCCTCTCAGCTTCCTCCCACTTAGGCCTCTGAGATATGTAGCCACCTGACCCTGTCCTCTGGTGATATTCCTTCTTCAGGGCATCAAGCGTATTGGTTTCTGACCTCTTTTTAGCTATAGCACTTTTTTTATATGTCTCAAATTCGGGCCAGTGAGGTCTTATCTTCGCATAATATGCGTCTTCGAAATCTGGAGTCTCGCCAGCTTTGACAAATTTGTTCAATTTTGTCTTCCAGTTGCGGAAAGCCTCAGCCATCTTCTTTAGAGTCCACTCTTTGACCTTTTTCTTTATAACCGGGTTGTTTTCATCCTCCTCTGGCGGAAGGGTGAAATTTACCAACAACAAATTCCAAAGCGTTTCTTTGGATCTGTCATCGACAAAGGTACCGTCGCCCTTCTTTGGCTTATTCCAATTTTCAATTATGATTGGGATTTGGTCCCTAACAAGAACTCCAGCCTGACGTATAAATTTGTCTGCGGCCTTCTTGGGCTCCATCGGCCTGCCATCAACACGGACTGCTTCGATCGTAAACTTTGCACGATCTTTCAACCGCTGCTCTTTTTCGTAGAAGAAGATGGTTGCTGGCTGGTCGATCTAGAGGGCTAAAAGAAGAAAGAAGCGTTAATTAATACATGTAGAAGAAGATTGTTGGTGGAAGTCAGCTGAGGCTTAATCAATGCATATACCTCGCCGGACTTTGTAACCATTAAATTACATTCACCGGAGTCTTCATCTTCTCCATGACTAGTACTTGAGCTGTCGTCGTCATGTCCCTTCAAGTTCAGATATTGTGAGGTGTCCTCATCAATAATGTTCTCCATTATTTCTTCTTCTTCAAGGTTTCTACTAAGTGGATCCATAGTTTCTAAAACAATAATATTATCTAGAGTAAGAGTGTAAACATTCAAGTGGACTTGTATTCATACACAAATATACATATTATTCATACCAAAATACACAAATAAGTACACAAATGAGTCAGAGGTCCAATTTGTATACAAGTTTTAATCTATGCATGTAGTACAATTTATCGAGCAAACAAGTTTTAATCAGGATGAGTCAGCAATCATACACGTGGCAGACACGTGGCGCTCACCGGTGGGGTAACGTTGTTCTCGTCGGGCGGCGGTGCTCGTCGGGCGGATGCGGCGGTGCTCGTCGGGCGGCGGTGCTCGTCGGGCGGATGCGGCGGTGCTCGTCGGGCGGCGGTGCTAGCGGCGGGCTCGTCGGGCGGCGGGCGGCGTCGGCGTTTAGGCGTGGCCTATGAGCTCCGAAGCGGCGGCGGCGAGACGCTCCTGCACGGGGAAGAGAGTGAGGTGGTCAGTTAGGGTTTAGGCGTGGCCTATTATAATATCTTTGCTATAAGCTATTTTATTTTTACTCCACATGCTTCTAATTCACATGTGCAAGGTTTAGATCGTCGGGGGTCGATGTCACTACGTTCATCTCGCCCATCTTTGGCACCCTGGAATCGCTCCGAAGGGGTAGTCATGAGTGTGAGTGGTGGGCTACAGCATCCCCCCTGTGGAGTGGAGTGGAGTCGAGAGCAGCGAGGAGCTGGCGCCAAGAGTGTGTGTGTGTGCTGACTTTTCCCTTTCAAGAAATGCTACTAACACTGGACGGTGACATGACTAGTATTTCCAGCACTCCCCACACCAGCCGCCTGTGGGACAGAACGGCCAGGCTGCCATGCCGCTGCTCGGGATGGACTCCCTCAAGGATAAACACTGTAGCTGTGCAGCAACCACAGATCCCGAGTGCAAAGAAGCATGGACAAGATCATCACAAAGCATGGACGATGAGAAAAGTTGGATTCTTTTCTTGCACAAGATCTGGAGCAACTGAGGGATGATGAGATTGTTGATCACAAAGCTCTTCTTACACATTGCAATGTCACTACTTCACACTAACATACTACTAGTCCTACTACGACTACTACTACTTGGGCAAGAACAAAGCTGAATAAGAACAGCTACTGCATCGCCATCCATTATTAACTCGCCGATTATCATCACCGAACCAACTAATTAGACGGGAAAACTAAGCATACGACCAGGGGAAAAAAGGAGCCCATCTTCCGTTTCCGCCTTCGATCTTGGTTTCTGGAGGCATGGGGAGGGGGGCTCAGGAGGCGTAGATGACGCCGGAGGAGAGCGCCATGAGGAGGATGGCGGCCTTCTCCTCCTCGCCAAGGCGCCTCCTGCGCCGCATCCGTCGCCGCTGCTTCAGCACCACCTCCTTGCCGAACCCCACCATGCGCCCACGGGAGGAGAAGGCGATGAAACAGAGAAGGGGGGCGCCGGCGACGAAACAGAGAAGGGGAGGAGCATGCTCACCACGGCGTCGGCATTGGGCAGCTGCAACGGCGGCCGGACAGAGGCGGTGGCGGTCGTCGGCTTCGGTGGCGCGCGAGGACGACAAGGGGTGGCGGTCGTCGGCTTCGGTGGCGCGCGAGGACGACGAGGCGGTGGCGGTCGTCGGCTTCAGTGGTGGCGAGGACGACGGCGAGGGGTTCGGGCTCTGGCGGCGGTGGCGCGATCTGGCTCTGGGGGAAGAAAGGAGCGAAGTGGCGCATTTAATACCTCCCCCCTTTAACACCGGTTCGTGGCAGGAACCGGTGTTAAAGGGGGGGGAGAGGAATTCGTTTGCGCGCGTATTTATTACCCCCCCTTTAACACCGGTTCCTGCCACGAACCGGTGTTAAAGGGGGGGGGGTGCGCGCGGGAAACGAAATAAATGCCCCCCCTTTAACACCGGTTCGTGGCAGGAACCGGTGTTAAAGGGGGGGGCCATTTATTTCATGCATTAAAGGGGCTTTTTTAATTCAAAAAATATGATATGAATTTAGAAAATTCATATCTTTTTCATTTCAACTCAGAAAAATATGAATAATATATCATAATTTTCAGAAAAATAATATCTATCCATTCATGTAAATCATTTTATATTTACTTTACATGAAATTTTTTAAAATAATTAAAACACTTATTTCATGCATTAAAGGGGCTTTTTTAATTCAAAAAATATGATATGAATTTAGAAAATTCATATCTTTTTCATTTCAACTCAGAAAAATATGAATAATATATCATAATTTTCAGAAAAATAATATCTATCCATTCATGTAAATGATTTTTATTAGATCAAATCATATTTTAATGCCGCATCTTTTGTATTAACATTTTTGAATTGATTGGATATTTAAATGTCGCATCTTTTGTATACACTTGAATCTCACCAAGCCTCTCTCAACTTGCATTGTTTTTTGATCAATGTGTTGGTGGTTTTTTGAATTAGCCATTTGGTGGTTGCTTCACAAAACCGTCCGTTTTTTATGCTCGGAAAATGGAAAATGCCTTTTTGGTGCGATAAAAAGGAAAACTCCTCTTGCAAACTATGCCTTGATTCTAGCCATAACATTGGTCATTTGACCTGAATAAGATAGGTCATTTTGAGACAGTTACATAAAGCCGAACTGGAGCTGAAAATTAAGATACATAAAAGAACTGAAAATTAAGATACATAAAAGAACTGAAAATTAAGATACATGGCCAGATTAAGTAACAATCGGCCGAACTGGAACTGAAAATTAAGATACATAAAAGAACTGAAAATTAAGATACATGGCCATATTAAGTAACAATCGGCCGAACTTGTTTCGGAATGTTGGAGTGATTCAGTCATGCTCCTGCCTACACCTGTAATACTCGCCACTGTAGTCGTCGTACTCGCCGCCGCCGTCATCGCTGTCGTCGTCGGGGTCGCCGTAATTGAACCTCTGGAGAGTACGCGTGGGCTAGACTTGAGGGTAGCGCGTGGGCTGGACTTGAGGGTAGCGCAGACGGGGGTTAGAGTCGGCGGCAGTGTCATAGGCCATGACGCTCTGGAGAGTCCGACCGCGCCACCATAGCCGACGGCCGGCCTCGTTGAAGTTAGGAGGAGGTGGGCCGTCCTCCTCGTGCCTGGCGAGCGCCCTCTCATGCCGATCCACGAAGAAGGCTTCCCAAGTAGGGAAATAGTCGGGATGCCATCTGGGATTCCTCCGCTGCTCCGGCGTGAGCTCGAAGTAGTAGTGGTTCGTGATGGCCATCCGGCGCGCCACACCTAGAGGGACAGGAGGAACCGGCACGCCTCCGACGCTCAGCATCCAGCCGACGGGGACACAGTAGCCCGGCGGGCAGGGGTAGTTCGAGGCGCAAAGCGCCTCCGCCTCCCTGGGGGTTAGTGCTACGGTGGAAGCCATGGGAAAGAGTGATGAGGTTGCAGATATGAGTCTAGAGATGTGCAATGACAATGGAGGCCAACCCCCTACATATATATATAGTGAACTAGCGGGAAGAATTGGAGGGAAGAACTGGCGGGAAGAAAAATGGCGGGAAGAAAAATGGCGGGAAGAACTGGCGGGATGAACCTTTAGTCCCGGTTGGAGACACCAACCGGGACTAAAGATGAACCTTTAGTCCCGGTTGGAGACACCAACCGGGACAAAACACGAGTCAGCACTAATAATAGGGGTGAGTGCATGTCGACATTATGTCGTGCGGCGTGTACCTTGTCCCGGATGGTGTCACCAACCGGGACTAAAGATGAACCTTTAGTCCCGGTTGGAGACACCAACCGGGACTAATAATAGGGGTGAGTGTCGACATTATTTTGTAAGTGTCAACACTATGTCGAGCTGCTTGTACTATAAATAGGCATCCTTGTGAGTCCAGTCCTCCAGCCAGTTTGAGGCAGGGACACCACTATGGCCAGTTTCAGGGAGATGCCGATGGAGCCCAGTCCTCCGGCATCTCCGAGAAACTGGTCATAGAGGCACTCCCTAATATGTGAAATTAGTTAGCTCCCTGGTGTATTGATCTAGTTAGAGAAGTTACAAAGCTGCAAGATGGTTTTCGAGAGCAGGGACACCACTACGGCCAGTTTCAGGGAGATGCTGACGGAGCCTAGTCCTCCGGCATCTCCAAGAAACTGGTCATAGAGGCACTCCCTAATATGTGACCGCGCGCGTTTGGAGATCAGATCTTAATGGTAAGTACGAATCGGGACAACTTCTTCTCATAGTCCCGGTCCATCCACAAAACATGACTAACACTCAAGACATGTATTAATATTAAAAACATGAACTAGAGTTACATAATATGAGCATGAACTTCTTGGCATATGCCCTTCCTTATGATCGCTTCAGACGTAACCATGGAGCATCTTCTTTACTTAACGGAATGCTTGGGTCAGTTTTCACTGTGAAGGGCGGAATTTCATCAAACTTATTATAATTTTCTGACATGTTTGTCTTGTCCTCGATTCCCACGATGTTTCTTTTCCCTGAAAGAACTATGTGACACTTTGGCTCATCATATGATGTATTCGTTTGCATATTTTTTCTTTTTTTTGGTCTGGAGGACATGTCCTTCACATAGAAAACCTGAGCCACATCATTGGCTAGGACGAATGGTTCGTCTAAGTTCTTCATAAGATTGTTGAGATCCACCGTTGTCATTCCGTACTTCTTGTCTACCTCAACCCCTCCTCCTGTTAGCTTGACCCATTTGCATCGAAACAAGGGGACCTTAAAATTAGGTCCATAGTCAAGTTCCCATATCTCCTCTATGAACCCATAATACGTGGTCTTTTGCCCATTGTCTTCTGCTGCATCGAAGCGGACACCACTGTTTTGGTTGGTGCTCTTTTTATCTTGGCCTATCGTGTAAAATGTATTCCCATTTATCTCGTACCCTTGGAAAGTACATACAGTCGAAGACGGTGTCCTGGCCAACAAGTACAGCTGATCCCCAACAGTGGTGTTATTCGTGAGAAGTCTTTGCAGCCAGCCACCAAAACTCGCCATGTGTTCACTTATAATCCATTCATCAGACTGCCCCGGGTGTTTGAGGCGTATTAAATTCTTGTGTTCATTGATATACGGGGCAACCAAGATAGATCTTTGTAAAACCGTGTAGTGTGCTTGATTGAGAGAATGCCCGTCCCTACATATCATTGCTTTACATCCTAGGGTGCCTTTTCCACGCAGTCTCCCCTCATGTCGTGATTCTGGAACACCAATCGCCTTAAGGTCAGGAATAAAATCAACACAGAACTCAATGACCTCCTCTGTTACATAGCCCTTGGAGATGCTTCCTTCTGGCCTAGCACGGTTATGAACATATTTCTTTAAGACTCCCATGTACCTCTCAAAGGGGAACATATTGTGTAGAAATACAGGACCGAGAATGGCAATCTCTTCTACTAGGTGAACCAGGAGATGCGTCATAATATTGAAGAAGGATGGTGGGAACACTAACTCAAAGCTGACAAGACATTGGGCCACATCTGTTTGTAACCCTGGTAGGCTTTCTGGATCGATTACCTTCTGAGATATTGCATTGAGGAATGCACATAGCTTCACAATGGGTACTCGAACATTTTCAGGTAGAAGCCCCCTCAATGCAATCGGAAGCAATTGTGTCATAATCACGTGGCAGTCATGAGACTTCAGGTTTTGGAATTTTTTCTCTGCCATATTTATTATTCCCTTTATATTCGACGAGAAGCCAGACGGGACCTTGATACTGCTCAGACATTCAAAAAAGATTTCCTTCTCTGCTTTGGTAAGAGCGTAGCTGGCAGGAGTTAAGTGGCATCGTTTACCCTTCTCGTTCTCAGGATGCATAGGCTCTTCAGGGGCCTTCAGACGTTGCTGGTCCTGTCGTGCTTCCGGTGTATCTTTTGTCTTCCCATACACTCCTAGAAAGCCTAGCAGGTTCACGCAAACATTCTTTGTCACGTGCATCACGTCGATTGAAGAGCGGACCTCTAAGACTTTCCAATAGGGTAGGTCCCAAAATATAGATTGCTTCTTCCACATGGGCGCGTGTCCGGCATCGTCATTCGGAACAGATAGACTGCCAGGACCTTTTCCAAAGATTACTTCTAGGTCCTTGACCATACCAAATACCTCCTCACCGGTACGGAGGACAGGCTTCCTCCGGGGTTCTGCCAGACGTTTGAAATGCTTGCCTTTCTTTCTTACTGGATGCAGGTTCGGAAGAAATCGGCGATACCCTAGGTACATAACCTTCTTACATTTATCCAAATATACACTTTCAGTATCATCTAAACAGTGTGTGCATGCATTGTATCCCTTGTTTGTCTGCCCTGAAATGTTACTAAGAGCAGGCCAATCATTGATGGTTACGAAAAGCAATGCTCGTAGGTCAAATGGCTCCCCTTTGTGCTCATCCCACATACGTACACCTGGTTTGGCCCACAGCTGTAAAAGTTCTTCAACTAATGGCCTTAGGTACACATCAATGTCGTTGCCGGGTTGCCTCGGGCCTTGGATGAGCACTGGCATCATAATGAACTTCCTCTTCATACACAACCAAGGAGGAAGGTTATAGATACATAGGGTCACAGGCCAGGTGCTGTGACTGCAGCTCTGCTCACCAAAAGGATTCATGCCGTCTGTACTTAGAACAAACCTTAAGTTCCTTGCGTCACGTGCAAAGTCCGGGTACTCTCGCTCGACTTTTCTCCACTGTGACCCATCAGCGGGGTGTCTCAACATCGCGTCTTTCTTACGGTCTTCCATGTGCCATCGCAACAACTTGGCATGCTCTTTATTTCTGAAGAGACGTTTTAACCGTGGTATTATAGGAGCATACCACATAACCTTGGCGGGAACCTTCTTCCTAGGGGCCTCGCCCTCAACATCGCCAGGATCGTCTCGTCTGATCTTATACCGCAGTGCAGTGCATACCGGGCATGCATCCAAATTCTCGTACTTCTCACCGCGGTAGAGGATGCAGTCATTAATGCAGGCATGTATCTTCTGCACGTCTAATCCTAGAGGGCAGACAACCTTCTTTGATTGGTATGTACTGTCAGGCAACTCATTATTTCTTGGAAGAAGATTCTTCATTTTTACCAACAACTTTGAAAATGCGCTGTCAGTCACACCATTCTCTGCCTTCCATTGCAGCAAATCCAGTGTGGCACCTAGCTTTTTGTGGCCATCTTCGCAAGTTGGATACAACAATGTTTTGTGATCCTTTAACATCTGCTCCAGCTTCTCCTTCTCCTTTTCAGTTTCACATTCTTCCTTTGCATCAGTAATGGCCCGACCAAGATCGTCATCAGCGGGCCCATCTGCTCCCTCTTGATCTTCATTATCTACCTCCGTTGCATTATCATCATATTCAGGATACATATTATGATAGTTTTCATCATCCTCTTCTTCTTAGTTGTCTTCCATCACAACCCCTTTTTCTCCGTGCTTGGTCCAACAATTATAGCTGGGCATGAAACCAGATCGAAGCAGGTGGGCGTGAATGGTTCTGGTATTTGAGTAGTCTTTCTTGTTCTGACAGTGAACACACGGACAGCACATAAAACCATTGTGACCACGGTTTGCATTAGCCACAACGATGAAATTTTGGAGGCCCGTAATATACTCGGAAGTGCGGCGGTCACCGTACATCCATTGCCGATTCATCTGCATTAATATGTAGTATATATCAAAAAATAATAGGGAGATGACCATTTATATATATAGTACATCAATGACACATGAAACTATAGTTGCCGACCTCGACCGAGACGGAAAGAGCAACAAGAAAGCTTATTTTGAGCTCTCGGGCATTTCACCGAACACCTCTAGTGCATATGAAAAAAACACAAACTAGCACTCTTCACACCCTCTTGCTAGGCTCCAAAATGTGAAAGAATGGAAGAGTGGGGTGTGTGTGGGCTGGGGTGGTGTCTTATATAGCCCCCCCCTTTAACACCGGTTCGTGCCACGAACCGGTGTTAAAGGGGGGGGGGTGCGCGGGCCACTGGTGTATGGACCTTTAACACCGGTTCGTGCCACGAACCGGTGTTAAAGGGGGGGCTCCTTTAATGCCGCAGAGGCCACGCTGGTACGGCCCCCCCTTTAACACCGGTTCGTAGAAGAACCGGTGTTAAAGCCCATTTTCGGGATCAACAAAAGCCCTCGTTTCCACTAGTGTCTCCCTCCGTTAGGGATTATAAGGCCTAAGAGTTTCTTTAAAATGTTAGGAATTGTAAGTCCTCTCTCATTTATTAGTCTCTTTCCTTCAATGCATGTTCTCTTTTTTCTCTATCTTCTCTCATGCATGTGTAACTATTGGTGCATGTAGTAATCAAGAGGGTGAGTTATTGATTTTCTTAATCCTATCAAAATGGTCCATAGGCTTATAATCCCTAACAGAGGGAGTATGCCACATCGAAACGACCAGAGCCCTTCAGGGAGGACATATAAATCTCCTCGCTCAATCCATCGTAGAATATCTCTCTCTGATGAGTTCATCTTCAAGTGGGAGCATCGTCTCTCTCTAAAATCATTGATATCTCTATGGTTTTTTTAAGAACTTTGTAACCAAGAAGAATTAGATAGAGTACCTAAAAAAAAAAAGAATTAGATAGAGCAACATTTGTGCACTAACATGACTAGGAAATGTTGTGCTGGGTGACGGGCTCCTCGCTAATTCTACATGATCCTCTATGTCTACTCCAATTGCGTGATCAAGGGTCACTGGGATCTCTTCAAACAACTATGCGTCTTAGCATTAATTCTTTGATTACCGGATAATTAGGGAATGGGGATGCCATCAGGTTCTTGCACTATTCAGGAGGATTGTACAGGATGAAATCGAGTAAAATGGAATACATACAAAACATTCCTAGCAATTTGAATGTTTGTTTTAGAACAATGTGATAGTTACTCTGACCATCGTGTGCAGGATAACATTGGCGCTCCGCGTAAGGTTCATTCCACGGATTTAGCTCCGGGCGGGATATCTTCATAGCATCGAGAATAGAACGTGGATGCCTTTGTAGCTTCCCCCATGCTTCCTAACGTGGCTCCCAGAGTCTGGCGCCTTCTAATGCCCACTTCATCTCGACCGTCGAGACCATGTAGTTGTCGCGGTTGTACCGCGGATACTGCATCGACACCGGCGCACCCGCACCGAAATACTCGCCAACCTCCTTCGTCGCCATGATCTTCCATTACTAGAAGATCCTCCACGAGGCTCTGATACCAATTGTAGAAATTGGCCCGACTTGTGACGCTGTCCACCGTGTACTTTCCAGTAGAATACACGTACAAGCTAATCTCCGGCGAGACGATTTTCAGCGTAACAGACAAGCGCGTTGCAGCTAACCAAGCTGATCAATCAACTAGTAGCTAGCTCCCAGACAATACGGAAACGATCGATCGCCACACATATCGTGCGTGTCTTTCTTTTCTTTATTCTCAGTCGCTCAGATTACAAGATTAGGGTTACCCATATATATATGCTTTTGGTGCTAGACCTAATCGGTTTGCTACTAAAACACTACACGGACAACAAGTCGTGTACTACTAGAACACAAGTCGTGATTAGTTCTAACATAGTTGCGTGATCAAAGGTCAATGGGCTCTCTTCAAACAACTATATGTCTTAGCATTAATTCTTTGATTACCGGATATTTAGAGAACAGGGATGCCATCAGGTTCTCGCACTATTCAGGAGGATGGTACAGGATGAAATCGAGTAAAATGGAATACATAACAAAACATTCCTAGCAATTTGAATGTTTGTTTTAGAACAATGTGATAGTTACTCTGACCATCGTGTGCAGGATAATATTGGCGCTCCGCGTGGTCTTGAGATGACATTGCATGCATCGAGAATAGAACGTGGCTGCCTTTGTAGCTTCCCCCATGTTTCCCAATCCTACGCGTCATTGTCCTTTTCGTTTTCTGGTTAACTAGCACGGTGGCCCTCTCATTGCGAGGGCACTACCTTTATTTGTTTTTTATAGAAGAGCATCATCTTTAGGGTGTCAAAATTGTTGAAAAAATACCTTCATAAATTCTTAACATTATATAATTGAATGTAATACATTACGCATCCACCATTTTGTATATATAAAGTAAATAGATAGCACATGGATAGAAAAGATATTTAATCGTATTTAGTTTCTCGGCGAAAGACTATTAGGATGTTTCAACAAATTAATGAACATATGTGATTTTTGTGCATAAGATTAACTGGGTATAAATGATGAGATAGCTTGTAGTTTTTATTTGATCTTAGATTAGTATACATGGCTAACATGCACATTCTTAAATAATTATAGTTTACTTGATAAATAATCCCACGATGTTTAGACCATTTTGAGGGAACACAAAACTATACTTTTATTAATAAGGCTAATAATTTGGTGTTTCTTCTTCTTTGTAAAAAGATTTCATCCTCATTAATATATAAGTCGACTAATCCAAGTTGGATATCATAAGTTTTAGAAATTAAGAAATTTTATAATAAGAGTATATTACACCATTGTTGCATAAATCCTTTCATGCCATTATGTTCATCGTGTAAACCAAAACCCTACCGGTTATATGTGGCACACCTGTCACATTTGTGCTCTATTATTGTTGGCAAATCTTGCACTTGAATCTAAGCGGGCGCATGCTTAGTTTGAAAAATATCGGCCGAGATCAGGATAAATTTCCTAATGCCATTGCATGGTACGTGTTCAAAAAGGCTGCTGACATCATCCATGACTCAATAATGCATGTGCAATGCACGGCCAACTGTTCCTTGCGGGATAAAAAAAGGATATTCCTCTCGTATCCAATACTGTTCCGTTTAGATGTACCGTGCATCTATTTTTTCTTTGACAAACAAAGGTTTGTTTGACACGGACTCTAGAAATAAGTTACACAATCTCTCGATTAATCCTAACCGTAAATTGCAGATCTAAAGAGGTAAAATAATTCAGATGATGTGGATCAACATGGCGCATCAAAACACATCCTTATATTGTTTTTAGTATATAACTAGTGTCGTGGCCCTCGCAAATGCGAGGGCACCGTCTTTAATGCGTTGATTGTGTCTGAGAAATATAGTTATGGTATCATGGATATCGCATTTTATAATAAGAAATAATATGGATCTATGACTGTATAAAAATTATGGTAAATATGGTGTCACATATGTTCAGAGAGATCTAAATAACTGAAATTTGTGGGCTGAAGGGTTACATCATCCGTCAAACATATGTAATATTAGGTCAATAGTAAAACTGTGTGTACGATTAGATCGGTTTGCTAGCTTGATTCACATGGATAAATTTTCTTGAAGAACATAAAAAAAAAAGAAAATAATTCATCATGCTTAATATTTTGACCAAATCGATTTTTTAGAATTGTTACCTTGGTATGTGTTTCTTCGTCACAACTATTTACACAATTTCAAAACGTGAAACCTTAAATTCAATGGTGAGAATTTACATTATTTTGTATGTTAATAATATGATGCTACAAAACGATACATACAAAATTAGCACTATATTATAAATTACTATTTCCTTTTCAGTTGATCCATTAAAATGTTTATTGCTTGTTAAAGTTAGATAAGTATGACGATATGTTTTTATAAGGTCATGTACTTTGATGTGGTATTTTTTATCTATTTATTAAGATATTTACATGTTACCTCGATCTGTAACACGAATACTCGATAACATAGTTCAATCCTCTTAGTTAGTGTTCAATTTTATTGAGTGTTTAACAATCTATGCTTTAATGTTGACTTTTACATCATAAAGACATGAAAAATACTCTAAGCATGTCTAATCATACAAACAAAAAAAATCCATAGGTGCGATATCTAATAATAAATATACCCATGTTAGGTCATCTAAACAAAGATTTATGCATACTAATTCAGATGCCAACAACATTAATCGATAAAAATACCGTGTCAAGCCCTCTTAGTAATGTAGGGTGTATATGTTTTCTCTCATAAATATAAATTTTTATGCATTTTTTAATGAAACAGAAAATAAGACTATACTATGCAGTCACTTTTTCAGTTATTGGAATTTTTCAAAAGTCGTCACATCTCCTCACGGTAATACTTTAGTTATTTTTCTATTTTGGCATATGTAGTAATTGGAATTGGGAACAAAAGGAACCAACAAATTATACTCCCATGCAAATCTCTAGATGTGTGAATTCAAATTATTTCCATGATTTTTATGAAATTTACAACTTCCTAAACTGTCTATTATCCCAAAGGGTACATCAAAGAAAAATAAACCATCAAGATTGTAATCTAGTCCGAGGACATTAGAACACCTATCATCCAGGTCGAGCAATATCATTCAGCTCACAAGCAAGTTTGGAATAAATTTATCGAGTATCGATTAGTTATATTATGCTTAGATACATCGTGATAATCTATCAATATAATTTTCTTAGTAGAATATCAAGATATGTCAGCTATTGCCTATCTCCTGACAGTAAAGATCAATTGGTTTTGATCATTTTTAATGCTGAGTTATTAACAAATAATATTTGCGTAATAGTAAAGAGGCTAGAAGATAAACATCTGGATGCTTGCATTTCTGCGATAATTTCGTCGTGTTTGTAGTCTGAGAGATGGCATATTGCTTGTAATACTTAGCGATATATAATTATGATAAAAAAAGACGATCCATCGGATCGGCGACCCGGTGATCTGATGTTTTATAGAAATTTTAGTATATATCTCTTCTTTCTGGTCATATAATAATATTGTATAATAGATCAAGTCCATAATTTCTTGGCTATGTACATTGATGTAGTAAAATATAGCTTAAAAAAATAAGCAATGTCCTACCTTCGTTCCTAAATATAATATGTTTTGGTAGGCTAAAATAGGTTACGGAAACATCTTATATTCTTGAATGGAGGTAATTGCTAATTAGATTTTGTACTTTCCCTATTAATATTCAAAGAATGTAATATTGCAGCCTTCCAATGAATATTTTATTAAATCGAGGTTCGTAATATCTCTATCTATTTTAATGTTTTCCACTCAAATAAAAAATGTAGATGTTTTTGGCTATTTATGTACCCTTAACCATGCACTTGTTATTCAAAATCATATAAAATTTCAGTGTGCTTTCACTATCCTAGCTAGCTAGCAGGCTTTGTATACGTATTTTTCTCTTGAAATGGACTCACCGAGCCTAGCTAGCTATTGTGTTTTTTTATCGAACGAACCTGCCTAGCTAGCTGGTGTAATCTTTTTTATCATACGGACTCTTGGCTAGGACTCGGCTAGTTTCCTTGTGTACATTTTTCTCTTGGAACAGACCCGGTTAGCGTGTCAAACGGAACTACATGTGTAACGTAATTTAAAATATTTCATTAAATCTTGACCGCAAATTTTTAATCTAATGGTTAAAATAATTCAAGTGATGTGGATCAACCTAATGCCTCGAAACATCTTCTTATATTGCTTTTAGTATATAATAGATAGAATAGAAGATGTGGTTTGCTTACACGGGTTCTCCTACCCAGCTAGTTTGCTCAAATATGTAAAGGAACGAGCTCTGAGATTGTAAATGTCAAAACGTGGATGAATGAGAAAGAATGGACTTGCTTTCCATCATATGGTAAAGCCAAGATATAAGGGTGTAGTTATAGCTGGACGCTCAGCTCGGGCCAGAAAGCTCGCCCGAGTTTTCTGGACTCGGCCCATGGGTGAAGGTGGACCGAGCCAAGCTTCCTTTGCTGGACCGCGATGACCTCGGGCTGGCTCGAGCTCGGCCCGGTCCAGCTCGTTGGGTCGTTTGTTTTTTTACAATTCACTGGGAATGGGCCTAAAGAGGGAAGGCAGCAAGTGTATGGGCCAATTTCTTCCCAGCTCGTACGTGTTCAGGACCTTGGTCGTCTCTGGACCGGTCGTCTTCCTCGCGTCCTTGCCTCCAGCTCTAGGGCATGCAAGCCGCCGCCGCCGCCGGATGACGCTGATGTGCCGCTTGACCCCCATCGCCGCCACGTCTCTCTCTGCCACGCCCTTCCCCGACCTCTACTCGTCCCTCCCCGACGTCTACCCATCCCTCCCCGAGCTGCAGGCCAAAGCGCTGGATGCTAGCAGATTTTTTTTTGAAAATGGGCGTTTTATTACTCAAAGCAATGTTTACACCCGGCCTCTGCATAACTAGGATGCACACAGCCGAAAATCCTCACAAGTTACAACCAGAAGTAATCGAATAATAAGTACAAACGTATAGATAACACAATGGACTGTGACTATGATATTTCTAATCATAGGTCACGCTGCCATCCATATCTAGAAAAAATATCCCGCGCCGCGGCGTCCAAACGCCTACACCCTTCCGCAAAGAAGTCTCAAAACTCCATACGTTGAAAAATTGTCCATGATCGTTGGATGCCAGCAAATAGAGCGGCAGCAGCCGGCAAGGTACGCCGGCGTGGCCCCACCGGCTGTGGCCCAACGCCTCCGGGCTCGCGAGCTGCCCCGAGATGGACCGAACTCGTCGGAAGCTCGGGCCTAGCTCCCTTTCATGGCTCGCCGGCGGCGGCGATCTGGCTCGGGCTCGGTCATTCCGGACCGAGCTTTTCTCTGGCTCGGCCCGAGCCAGACCGAGTTGGCTCGCGTCCAGGTATAGATGTAGTATATATAGGTGGGGAAAACAACACGAGTGTATATGTTTAATACCGTGAAAGGGAAACCCACCAATACCTATATACTATATTAAGGATACAATAGCCCTAGAATGAAAATAAGAAGAGAAAACAAAAGATCTTGCTACATTGATCAAAACCTAGTACTAACAACACAAACCACTGCCAAGACAACTTTCTATTGTCCAAAAGTGACGTCTCCAAGAAGAAAAAAGTGCACAAACACCAATAGATCAAAGATCTTATGTTTTTACCATAGAGAAAGTCCGTGCTCTCAAATTAATGACTTTAACAAGGAAATTTTCATGCACAACCAAACCAAGTAAGATTAGACCCGAGATTTTCACCTTGAAAGAAAAGACTTTGTACTCCTCCTGTGTTGCAGCCCAAATTGTGGTCACCGCCCTGTGCTAGCAAAATCGTGAGCAGCGCCGACGATCTCTTTTGCAACGTCATCCAGATAAGCAGGATATCAGGACAACTAAATTCATCAATAATTTCTATTGCATAACTTCAATCCTTGATTATAATAGTAGTGACTATGTGGATTCCCAGTCGAGCCATCTTGACGTGAAACATCATCAAGTAAAATCCTACTTCCAATCGGACGCTGGCGTGGATGGAGCTGGGAGAGGAGGGGCAGCATTCCCCAATGACGCAGTAGGCAGAATATGAACAGGGCATAATAAATTACCTTCCGGTAAGTACATTTGTGGATGCAATGCCCTGAATTATCTCAATGGAATCGTCATGTTTTGGCCCAAATGCAACATTAGTGATGTCACTCACGAGAACCAATAACATTAGGGTTCACCGAGGTTTGTTCAATTCACCTTTTGAATCGGCGAGAGTCTCATGACCAGTCTCCAACTCACGTTTCGAACAAAGAGCACTATATTGCTGATTGCGGACTGGGAACAATAATTCCGTCCATGGTGGAAAACACCGTCAAAAGATCCTATCTATCCTTGTTAATTAGCATGTCCTGTATTCTCCTAGAAGAATACGCATGCCCGCCGCATAAATTTGGACGACATAATATAAAGCTCCACATACAATCCAGACCCCTCACGAACAATCCTAACAAGCTTATTATGCGACAACGCCTCCTCGTTGCAACCCAGAACGGTGTAAGCAACCCATCTCTAGACCGCCTTGAGAGTTCAGACAAAGTAGCAACGCAAATCAACTAATCATAGGGCGTCACAGAGTGTGGCCCACCGCGCGGATCCGACATTAGCTTGAATCTATCCATTGTGAACTTATAGGAAACAAAATACTGTAATTGATTTCCTAATGTATCTCACCAACCATGTTGCAGAGAGACAATAACATCCCTTTCCCTATTTGTATTCCTCTGTGTGTGATAACTCCTGGCAGCAAGAAACTCCCTTCTTTCCCTATTTCATTAATCCTCCCTTCCCAGCTGCAAGGAACTCTTCCTACACCCTTGAGTCAGTGAGTTTCATCACTTAGCCAGAGTAATAATAGATGAACGAAAAAGCAAAGAAGGCTAGCTTATTAGTTTGGGAATAGGAGACACCGGGAAAGAAATACTTTGGACAAGGCAGTGACTTGGTACGTGACCATCAGAAGTTTCGGTGCCACGTCATTCTTTGCGGTCAGTCAACAAACATTGAGGTTCTTCCAAGAACAGACATTGTACATTAATATTTAGTACCAATGGTACATGGAATACTTCGATATTCGGGTCGTGTTTATTAGGGCATGTACAACTCAGTTTCTTAGAGCCGATGCTAGTGTCAATTTCCTCTTCGTTAGGCATGATTCCCGTCCAAGGCGAGTTAATAGCATAAAACCACCACAATCGTTGCAAAATTTACTGATTGGTATCACTTTATGTTTTGCGTACCAAAATCTACCAGCAAAATCGTTAGTTGTCTCAAAACATCAATTCGGTTCTAAACTCTAATTGACACCACTTCTGACCGGTCGAGCCCACGGAGAGAGGTGACATGGCACCCCGCAGACGGCTCCAGACACGCCGTTAATGGCTATTAACTGATCGTGGGCCCCGCCACATTACAACATTTGTCCGAAGAAAAGGGGGAACCCTTTAGGTTTCGGTCCGTGGGACCGACCGGTGAGAAATGGCGTGAATTCGAGTTTAGCGCCGAATTGGTGTTTTTTGAGAAAACTAACGATTTTGCTGGTAGATTTTGGCACGGAAAACGTATAGTGGTACCAATCGGTACATTTCTCTATGATTGTGGTGGTTTTATGTTAAACCCAAACCTGGGATTTTTCCTAGCTTTGGCTCAAGAGCTTGCGCTAGCCGCTAAGGAAAATATCGGGCGCTACACATATGCTCTAGTTTCCCCACAGAAATCACACACAGAGAATCTTGCCCCAACAAAATCATTAAGTCAGTTGAATAAAATGAAGTTAATCTGGTGAAACAATCTGTTGTTACAAAAAGTCTTCGTGTAAACACGCTAGCTGAATCCAAAAAATTGTTTGACTGGATACAAACATATCATGCTTACCTAACCCAAATTGCGTATCTTGAGTCGTGGAAGAAGACTAGCATCTAGGAGAACTGCTACTACAAATCTCTATGGCATATTTTCTAACAAGAAGTAAACATCATTATTAAATCAGCAATGCTTATTTAATATGGACTGTAAATATTAATAATAGTATAAGCATAGTATAAGTATATGCTTACCTAACCCAAATCAGCAATGCTCATTATTAAATCAGCAATGCTTATTAATATGGACTATACAATTTAATAATATAAGCATATTTTCAAGTACCACTAACATTATTTGAAAATCACGTTACAACTAGAAATCATAATGTGGGCTGTAAACTGCTTCATGCATAGAAAATATGAGAGTATTTAATTTTACTGCTTCTCCATACCATTTCTCTACTTCTGTCCTCTACTTATATTTTCTAGTCTATCTATTATCTATTATATACTAAAAGCAATATAAAGGTGTGTTTCCAGGCACCAAGTTAATCCACATCACCTAAATTATTTAGGCCGTTAGATCTATAATTAATGAATGGGATTAAAAGATTTAAAAGTTACGTACGCATAAAAATATAGTCTGATTTATGCCCCACGTCACGTGCTAACATATACAAACCCGTGGCCTGCTAGGACACTACTTAGCAACCCGTGTATTCAAAAAAAATCACGTGTACAGGAAGGACTCTGGACTCTGGACTCTAATATGAGCATTTTCTATTACGTGTACGTTTAGGATTGTACTAACATATATAGGTATCATGTGTCAGCACAAATACTACAAGTTTAACGCAGAGATTTAGAAAATCTAACATGTGGTTTAAATTAGAAAACAGGACCAGGACTTAAATAGATAATATTAATATTAATAATTAATGATATTATTTGCATTCATAAAAAACTTCAGTTGAGCTAAAAAATATTTAGAAAAAGATTTGCAATATGAATTTTTATTTATTTTAGCGCGGCACACACTCTCACCGGGAGTATGAATCAATAGAACCATTATAACCGGCTAGAGAAGTGAAATATGCTTATCTTCAAACTGCAATTTGAAAATTCTGAAAAAATATAGCCAAACATGGCTGTGAGGTTTACATAAATTATATAATAAAGTACCATCTTCAATTTTCTAGATTTTCTAATATATTTCTTGAAAACACTGAACTCTATCAAAGAATATAAATTTGAATATAATTTCTGTCTATTTTACTGCGTCGCACAGGCTCTCACCGGAATCCAAATCACTAGATCTATATATTTTTGTGAACCATCTTAATAAGTGGACTATGCTTATCTTCAAATTATAGTTTGAAAATTCCGTAAACAAATGTAACCAAATATGGTTCTAAGATTAAAATAAAGTATTGTATAATCAATTTTAGAGCTTTTCTAATGTGTTTCTTGAAAACATTGTACTCTGTCAAAAATAATATGTCTAGCTTGGGCCTTACAGTGTCAAATTATGATTTTGAGGTGACTTATAAGAAATGGTCGGCATCTATAAATTAAAAAGGTTGATATTTAGTTATGGATGAAGGAAAAAACAACGAATGTTCATATAGAAAGATACCTTGTGATTTTCTTAAACCTTCATGTCGTACTATAACCTTCATATAATTCTGGAGGCATACACTGTCTTGAACGACTGCTTACACATTGAAGCTACGACCGTGCACTTTTTGTATCCAATTTTAAATCATATTTGAAAGATAGAAAAGGCCAGGAGGATAAGATGAGAAAAGAAATATCAAATAGTTTATAGAGATCTTAGTTTTACGTACATATAAACTAATTTGTCAACTCTCAACTACACAAATCAATTGTTCGTGTTAAATGTAAAGGTTAAAAACTTATCATTATGCTATTTCTATGGGGTCAACGAGTAAGTCATGGTCATAATATCAAACTCTTCGCTTGAGAATTTAACACTTCAAATAAGTGAGTCTAGGTCACTTTGATTAGGAAAATGGACGTAGCATCCATGTTAAGTCATCATGGATGCTATTTGAGTTTTAGTTCTTTCCAAATAGAAAAAAATGCATTGTAGGATCCGTCCTTGCCACACTCTCTTTAATAATTAGTAGTAGAATTGCTAATCACCTGATATAATTATATAACTCTTCATGAAGTTTACATGCTTATTGTGTGAAAGAACTATTAAGTGGATACAACAATTTATGTCTATTTTATATGTAGTGGAAAACAACACTACCATTGTAAAGAATTTAAACGAACAAATATATTACCTCATTAGATGTTAAACTATTGAATACAACATTAACTAGAGTACTAGGGCATGCCATTGCACAACTATAAGTTGCAGGTGCAATATGGTAATTGTAAGAGCAATGACTAAAGTAAATAAGGTGTAGGTGCAAACAATAAATATTCATATAAATCCATTACTGAAATTATAAAAAGTGTTATATAAAAGACATATATAATAAATGCAAAGTAGAACAAACAATTTGTTAAGTAGTCTGAATTATTTTAGTTGTGCATGGCTACTCAGGGATCACAACCCCACTCTTTGGTTGTTACATATAAAATATCATTCCGATAACCTAATACAACAAAAGTTAATTAAAATTATTTTATATAACCAAAACCTATATCAATTTTGTACAGACAAATAAGTAAATAACAATTTGGCGGTGCAAGTATATTGTGGAGAAACAATGCCAAATATTTCCGTGAGGTCATAATGCTAAGTATGCATGCCTAATGTTCTAGATACATCACAAATACAATATAATTAATAAATGAAAAATGATTTTAAAAACACAAAAAATATATATGCTCATTTCAACAAGTTTTCATAGCATATGATGGTTCTTTTTTTTTGTAAAAAGGGTCTAGAAAGCTTTTTTGCTTAGAAAGCATACATATAATAACATATAAAATTTAAATAGGTCCTTATTGCAGTCCCCTGGTTAGTTGATGATATAGAACATATGGTGACATGGTGTTCTTTAATTCTTTCGGCATGTCCACTTTATGTTTTTGACACATTACGATGGTGCCCTCGCATTTGCGAGGGCCACAAAGCTAGTTATAGAAAAGTCACGATAATTCATTAGTGGCAGCTGGGGACAATGTTTTATTATGTAAACTATTGATATATTATGGGAATTATTTAAACACCACTAAACATCATTTTGACATGCCCCAATGGCCAATTTTCAAATACTATATGTGGTGCCCCTTAAATACAACTTTATAGTAACCCGAGAAAGTCCTTATATACGTTAGTCGGTCAAACAAATTGTCTGATTCCCTAAATCTACATGGTTGCGAGTGTGGGGTCACCTTAAAGCACAACACCGCCCAATCAAGCATCAATTAAACCTAGTTGCAAAAGTATCAAATCAACAAAATCATAATTGCATAATAGATGTATGTGAAAATATAGGCAATTTCAATGCTAAAATTCTCAAGTGGAGGATTCCAAAATGATAATAATAATATTCCTATGAATATGTTTTAATCATGTGTGTTGATAGTTCTAAGTCATAGTGAGCAGTTTTTTTCGTCGAAGGGGGGGGGGGGGGGGTGGAGACACATGATCACCTTACAGAACCTAAGACACCGTGTGAGGTGATAGTAAATGGATGGAAGCGAATGTAAGGATATAAGTGTCGCAATGATGATTTGCACAAATATTTTGATCATAATATCGAGTTCCTTGTTTATTTATCCATGGTAACATCGCATGAGCATGCAACTAGTACTACCGAATGTTGTCGACATTGGTACTCTTATACCTTGGGAATTAATATTATTCAGCGACAATGGATACCATATTTTTTCATCCCATTCAAAAAGCATCCAATATCGATTGTACCTTTTTCACTGGATTATGCCAACATATATGAGAAGGCATTACCATGCTTTCCCGAGTCTGATGCACATACCTGAGATATCGCCGAGGAAGTTGAGAATCTAGCTAATAGAGTTGATGTCCTAGGAAATTAGGCTCACAAAGAACACAAAACTGTATAGCATTGAGCAGAACTCATAGGCAAGACCTAATTGTATGAACATTTGTTTTTACAAATTTTAATGCAACTTCATTTTGACATAATCCTAGGAAAATCCAATAGTTAATTATACATCGAGAAACCAAATAAAAAATCCAGTTAATAAGTTCATGTGTCTTTGATACGAAATATCCATGTGGTCCATTTGCCTGAGCTTCACACATGAGAGGCTATATTCAACGGCACCAAGCACCAACCTGGGGAATCCAAGAAAGGTTCAAATAGGTTCGGATGAACTTGTCCTAATTGTGTTATTTTGAATCTCAACTTTGATGAACTTACTGACTCAGTGTGCGAAGATTCCAAAATATGCAGTGATTGCTATGGACCTGTCTTGTACATAGTTCTCTTCAGTCTGATTTAAAACTGAGGGTTAGAATGCCTTACATTACTAAAATTTAACCTGTAAAATTAGTATGAAAGGTTGGGATGACGAACAACACACCTCGAAATGTAAGGGAGGAGATGACGACCAAGAAAGTTCCTCTAGTTGGGTTATGTCCACATGTCGTGGAAGAAACATGATGATATTAGGAGATATTTTTTTAGCAGCTTGAAATAATGTGTACCTGCATGCTCAAAGATACAATTGTTATGGTAGTATGTATCTGAGTAATATTTTGTCAATTATGTTTTTCTATTTTTTTCTCATTGGACTAGTAAGTTCGTTGTAAAAAAACTACCAATTACAAGTAGGGACGTGGATTGTAAAAGAGGAATAGATCAATCCAGGATTTTTGAATTTATAGAACGTTAATGTCCACTAGATAAAGATCATGGGCCATCAACTGTTCAGTTTACATGGACATGTTATGTTTATATGTTTAATGTTTAATCAGCACAAACCCTTTGTGAGTTTGTTGGTTCTTCCTTGTCACAGTGTGGTAAGTACAGAAGAGAATTCAACGAGTAGCATACCCATCTTTTGGCAGCAGCAAATCGAGAGTGTAAACTTGAGTCTGACTGTATGATGGACCTCCCCACGGTGGTGACAGGAACACCAAATCTGCCTAACAGTGGCAGCAATTAGACATGAAAATGGAAATGACTAAATCTTCCTAGTTCAGCTTGAGCTTTTTTGAAGAAAAATTTGACGAGAATTGTGGACACTAGTGGAAAAAGGGCTTCTAGTCCCGGTTTGTAAGGGCCTTTAGTCCCGGTTTTGCACCCGGGACTGCGAAATCGAGACTAAAGGCCCCTATTTCTAGTCCCGGTTTGTTACAACCCGGGACTAGAGGGCCACCGCATGGGAGTTTTTTGCTACAGGGGATGAAGGACCTTTAGTCCCGGGTCGTAATACGGCCCTGGACTAATTTATTTTTTTTTGAATTTTTTTTATTTTTTTTCAAACTTTTTTTTCGAATTGTTTCTTAAACTTTTGAATTGTTAGACTCGTAATCATCTCACTTGAAACATTTTTAGCACTAAGTATATTTAATCTTAGGTCAAATTACACTTGTGGTCAAACTTCCCATTCGGTCACCCATCTTAGCACCACTCCACCCTCAGCACGCTTAACTTCTCTGTTTCATCGGATGTCCTTGCGCGAAGCCCTTTTATACCTTGCTGTCAACATTATCATATCAATCCTATTAGCCCATATCAATATGTCATACATCTTAATTTATTGAAACTACAAACAACTATTTTAGTAAACAACAATAAATAAGTAATAATAATATTTTAATATAATGGAAGTAAAAAACTAAATAAAATAATATTTTATTCATTTTTTGCCATTATTCATTTAATATGGTATAAATAATATCTTTAAATCTGCAAATCGAAATTCGACAAATAATATATTCATTATTATCAGAAAAATGTGAGGAATCAAAATATGGAATAAAAACTTGCTAAATAAAAAAAAAATTCCCTTTTCAAATTTTAAAAATGTAAAAGAATCAGAAAAATGTGAGGAATCCATTATTTATAATTTTAAAAATCTAAAAATGTGAGGAATCCAAATAAGACTGTTAAAATCAAACTCAAATTTTTTTTGCACACATTTCGATAGGTTGTACATTTTTTTTCGACATCGTACGCAAAAATTATAGCAATTTTAAGTTGCCCGCATCGCACCCCTTTAGTCCAGGGCCGTATGTGACCCTTTAGTCCCGGGCTATATCATGGCCAGTGACTAAAGGGTGTTGCCCACGTCTGCACACCTTTAGTCCCAGACCGTATCACGCCCGGGACTAAAGGTCCGAAATGACCCGGGACTAGAGTTTTCTCGGTCTCCTGACCACTAAAAACGGTACGAACCGGGATTAGTGCTCATACTAGTCCCGGACGGTAATAAATCGGGACTAGTGTCAGACTCTAAATCGAACCGAAGCCTCTTTTTCTACTAGTGGGAGTTATTTTTTACGAAGCTCTGAAGCTGATATCATTTGAAACCAGATTTTGAGAAGTCACACAAGTTTGATTACTTGAAGTGTTGCCTGATAAAGGGATTTTTTATAATTGGGATTGCTTGGTGGTAAACACATTTAAATGGAGCATACCATTTCTTTTCTGAATCGCGAAGAAGGCAGGAATATCCTCAGAATCCATAGTAATAAAATTTGTTCCGGTGAACTAAAGATAAGTAGCAATATTAAGTAAAACTAACGTGAAGATTAACTATGTTTTTATCAGAATCATATGAAGTGCGCACAAGCAAGGAGCAAACCGAGTACTGAGACTGTCACGGTCTTCCTAAACACGTACAAAGGCTGTACGTGCACGTGAGTAAACATGAAAAGAAAGCAACCAAGGTCAAGCACAGACTGGTGCTTGCTTGTTGGGCCGCCACTACAGTAATTGAGTCCAGGAAGGAACAGATGACGTGGACGAGTAGGAGACTGCCAACACATACTCCCTCATTGCATTATATATAGTGCATATAAGATTTCAAAATATCAAAGTTCATCAATTTTGACCAAAATAATTTAAAAAATCAGTATATCTACAATATAAAATCTACATCATATGATGAATCTAATGGTGTTGAGTTGTCATTATAGATGTGTTGGAATTTTTGCCTAAATGGCTCGGCCTATATTTTTATTTTCAATAATTTTTGAAAATCCTAGAGGTCCATGTGGACCAATCATGAATAGCAAGAGCGGGGGCAAATATTTAGTCCCATATTGTTAGTTGAAGAAAAGTTTTACCACCTTATAAGAGGCTCTTCCAACACTTGGTAAAAGATGTGAAGGAGAGAGATATACACACACGCTCCTCCTACTCCGACCACCATGCCTCACCGCGACGCGACAGGCGAGTTGTGAAAGTATTACCAAGCTGACTTTCTTTTGTCATGCATGAACGCGAAGTCAGTGGGAAATGATTACGAAACCGAGTGGCTGTTCAACTACTGTCGACGCCGGTTCAGTTCATCTACGCCTCGTTTTGTCTCCTCGTGCAGCCTATTCACCTCCCCTATCGGTGCCTATAAAAGAGAGGTCGCTCCTCTCCGCTGAATACATTGCACTCCAGTTCTAGAGCATTGTGCTACCTACAGGATCTTTCTCATCTCGTCTTGAGGCATGCACCGCAAGCCGGGACAGTAGGCCTCCGAGGCCAGAGACGGCAATTCAGCTCATAGGTGCAAATGCACCCATTGTGAGAAATCATATTTTAAAATATCAAAAAATTCGAACAAATGCTACATATATATTCGAACATTTTATGTTGGTTCACAAGTTTTCGGGATGGAAGAACATTTTATGTGTTGTGTATAAAAACACAAAAAATATCATGTGAGTAGTCATATTCCTCTGACACATTTTGTTTTCTTTATACATGACACATAAAATATTCTTTCATCCCGAAAATTTATGAGGCAACATAAAATGTTCTAATATATATGCGGATATTTTTTGAACTTTTTGATATTTCGAAATATGTTTTCTCATAATCGGTGCATTTGCACCTCCGAGCCAAAGTATATATCCGTCCGAGATCCCGCTATTTCGTGTCCTGTACGGGAGAAGGACGGTAAGGCTTTTTGAGAACGCTATTAGCGCGACTAATGACTTTATCACATACTTCTTCACGATAGCGAGAACGTCGACGTGTTTCCCAACGACGACTTCTTTTCCGACATCAACAGCCTCTTCCTCGACGACATGGCTAACGATGGTACCGACATCGAAATTGCTCTTTTAGTCAACAACAAGATGTTGATATCTTTGCACACGTAGTTGGTTAAATTTGACATTTCTTGACTTTCGTGTTGTGAGCTCTCGATCCAGATCTGTATCCTAAATTCTCTGTATCTAGACTCAAGAGTCTATAGTATTACAGACTATCTTAGCATTCTGAAAAAATATAGCTAGGCACACTAAATAAGGTGCAAAGAAAGAAGCTAAAAACTTGTTCCTAGTGGGCGGAGCCACGTGCATGTGCGTATATACCTTCAAGTAAGGGGCGAGGTGGAAGAAATCGCCGACGACGAACTCGATCTTGTCCTCGACGCCGTAGATCCTTGCGTTGTGCCTCGCCAGCTCCACCTTCCGCGGATCGATCTCCACCGCGACCACGTAGCAGCCCCTGAGAGCAAGTTGCCGGCGTCGATCAGCGCGAGAGCAGAGCAACCTGGGAGTTGAGCGGCGCGTGGCAGTACCTGAGAGCGAACTGGATCGAGTTTCCACCGACGCCGGAGAAGGAGTCGACGATGAGGCTGCCCGGCGTGGCTCGCGCGGCCTGCGTGGCGGCGACGGCCTCAGGGGTGACGGAGTACCAGCCCTCGGCGTCCATCCGCACGCCGCGGTCGTACAGGGAGAAGAGGCTATGGCGGACGGCCTAGTACTTGCCCGCGACTGCTTCGGCAGCGGCATCACCGGCACGTCCAGGCTCCGTGTTCATCTCGTGTGTTCCGCGGCGGCGTTTACGGGCAGTGGCGAATAGGGGGAGGAAGCGGTAGGGGCTATTCGGGAGGAAAGCCACGGCGTTTGCTCGTCGTCGGTGTGACACTCGCTTTGTCCATCTGTGGTGTGCTCCGCTGGTCTTTGACGCACGTCCCGACCTATACAATATACTTGTCCGGTGGTCCTTTTTGTGTGGTGGCCATGTTACGTCTCATCCTCTCCCATATGGGCAACGGCATTCGACCCAATCTTCAACGGCAACGGCAGTTCGGTATTATTTTGCATCTAGAGTAGATGAAAGAAAGACGTTTATACACTAATTCTATCGGCACACAAACTTTTTTATTGGAACATAGCTGGACTTTGTTTTGTAATTCTTTTTTTTTTTGGTTTGTGTGCATCCGTAATGCCACTAGGGCATATGCGTTGTTGTAGAGTTTAAGTATAATTGGTATCTAATGATATTAATATAAACTCTTTTTCACACAAAAAATATGTATGACATTCTTACATCATGCACCTCTGGATGATATTGATAGAATCTTACATCGTGCACCTCAAGGAATATGGTGCTCACAATTTTGCCTCAGTTCCTTCCGCTTCCATGACTCCATCCGGCCTCCTCTCCGAATTTGTGTCGTTTTTCACTATTTGAACAGGTCCACACCAGCTTTTGGATAATTGTCATGATTCAGATCACCATGTCTCCGTACTAGAAACAAAATTGTTCTTCTCTTGAGACAGGCTTTCGCCCTGCTTTATAAATAAAGCCAAATCCAGGTTCATACAACATCCAACACAACTACAACGGCCACTGCCAACGATAAAGGGAAAAGGAAGAGTACGACTGCTGGGGCCACAGCACAAGACGACCCAAAAAACAAGAGAAAGCAACTGGGCCACAGTCACACCCTACAAACCGGACGGAGCAGCAGTCAAGACGGAGTTGGAGCCGAGAAAGGGGCCACCGCCAATCTCAGGGCTCCAAGGGTGTCGTCGAAGGCCGATCGGCCACGCTGGCGCACCAATGGGGACCACTACTACAGAAAGGAAATACGAGAAAAAATGAGTCAGACGCTCGGGAGGGGAAAATATGCTCAATCACCATCTTGTTGCGAACATTCCAAAGGGACCATGTCAGGGCCGCAAAGACCTGTTGGAATTTGAGGCATATTTGATGTTGGGATTTTGGCCCATAACAAATACAAATTCTGAAATTCTCTTTGGCTCATTATTATGGCAGCTCATGTATGTGCTAGTGGTGCCAAAGTCAGGGCCGGCTCTATGTTTTACATGGCCCTTGTGCAAGGTTTAGGCATATGGGCCCTAAGCTAATATATATAGACATATCTAAAAATACAGATAAATATGTATCTATTTCACATGCAAGCTATTAACAGTTTAAATCCAATCACACATTCTTAATTTCGAAATATAACAAGTAGACAAAAAGTATTGCTACTACTTTGATTATCTCAAATAATAAGAAAATAATTTCAATGCGTCTAGTGACAATAATGCTTCACAAAAAAGCTTCTTCGGGCATTAAATCATTGAGTACAATCCCAAGATCAATTTTATCTAATATATCTTTCTCAATACAACATGTAGCCAAGCCATTCAATCTATCTTGTAACATACTACCTCCGTTCCAGAACTTAAGTTTTTTTTCAGAAGTCAAACTATGTAAAGTTTGACCAAGTTTTTAGAGAAAAATATTAATATTATCATTGGCATCAACACTACTTGATACCGGAAAATGCCTTCTTAAAACACCTTTTTGTGATTCAATAAGTTCAAACTCCCGCTTCTTTTATTATTTTTCGCAGCGCCATACTTATGTTTAGACGACCGTATCACCTAAAATACATTACATAAAAAGTTAAAGATAAAACCCAAACACTTTATTAATCAAACTAGCAAGCTTTTTATCCAACAAATGGATGTGAAGCCAAACTAATTGAAGCTAGCTAGCTAACCTAGCGATTGCAACAAATAGAGAGGAGATTGAGTGATTAGTGATTAGGATATACCAGATACAGCTTCTCAGGATATACAGCCGGACACCGCACACATGCGGTACAGCTTCTCAGGAGTCAGCAGGCGAGCAAGGGGAAAGGGCGCATCGGTACCGCGCGTGGCCGCACGCGAGCAGGATAGCTTCAGGTCGGACGTCAGGTCATCGGATCTTCATGAAATTGCCATCTGCCGAATTGCCGATCTGCCAATGAGGAGACAGGGATCAGATCGATTGGAAACCGACTAAGGAGTCCAAGAGGCAACGGGCGTCAATCGCGTTTCCACTTTGCCTACGAGTTGTCCGTCTCCGCTGGGACAGGCTTCTTGGGCTAAATATTTTTTTCAGAGATGCCTAGGGTATATTGTTTAGACAAATTATGGGCCCCCTGCCAGCATGGGCCCTTGGCCATGGCACAAGGTTGCCATGGGCCAGAGCCGGCCCTGGCCAAAGTTTAGTCCCACATTGCTAGTGAAAGGGGAGTTGGACCACCTTATATAGTAGAGTGTTGCACCATTCACTAAGGTGTGAGAAGAAGAGAAGCCCTCGCGCACTCCTCCTCTGATGCCGCCCGCCTCGCCTCGCCACGCCACGCCTCGCCTCGCCTCGCCTCGCCTCGTCACGACGCGCGCGCGCTGCGGGTTGCGGGAATCTCGCCGAGCCGAGCGACGCGTTAATCAACCGGCCGTTTCTACATCGTGGGCTGGTACTGACTCGGTCGTGGGCTGTTGCCCACGTCCTACCCGACCCGCACTATATAAGAAGGAAGACGCGAACCCTGTCTGACAGCCAGCAATTAGATTGCATCGCCGTTCCACCTCTCTGTGCTGCCCTCTGCTACTCCATCCCACCGGCTGCGTGCACGGCCGTCCGGGAGAGCAGGCCTCCGGAACCCCGTCTCTCTGATCCTGCACCGGGAGAGAGGCGATAAGGTTTTTGGGGAGCATCTAGGCACGACTGCTCAAACTCTTCTACGTCCGGCTTTCTCGACTCCATCGCCATGTCTGACGACGCTTACAAGCAGGCTGTCGCTGGTGGCGGATCCACTTTTGTTGCGCCGTTGGTCATACCATCGACGAACTCGTACGTGTTATTTGCTTTCCTGTTATTTCCTATGATGATTACTAGTATTGCAGTATGCGTAGAGGTGCTAGGTTTTCACTTGCCTGTATGTTGCATGTCTACTATACGTATGCTAGTTAGTCTTGGAAATTGTTCTGTCATGATTTACACTTGGATTAAATTAATGCGAAAACTGCTAATTATTTCAACAATCCAAAAACCTTATTTTAGGCTGTTTTCGCGTCAAGGCTTTGCCGCTTGTCTAAAACCGAACCCGTTTACGGGTGCACACTTTAAGCGCTGGCAAACCAAGTGTACCCTCTGGCTGATGGCTATGGACACCTTCTGGGTATAAGCTGGTAATCCTGAAGGAACGATCACTCCTGAATAGGAGAAGACGTTCAAGGAGACCACCATATTCTTTGTGGGCTGTGTCATAAGCGTTATTGGGGACAAGTTGGTGGATGCATATTTACATATGCGCAATGCCAAAGAACTGTGGGATGCACTCAAAGTAAAATTCGGTGCTACTGATGCTGGCAGTGAACTGTATACCATGGAGCAGTTTCATGACTATAGGATGGTTGAAAACCGTTCTGTCGTTGAATAGGCTCATGAGATTCAGTGCATTGCAAAAGAACTTGAGCTCCTGAAGTGTGCGTTGCCCGGCAAATTTGTTGCAGGATGCATCATTGCAAAGCTTCCTCAATCCTGGAGGAGTGTTGCCACTAACCTCAAACACCAGAGGCAAGAGATGTCTGTTGAGAATCTCATTGGGTTTCTGGACCTTGAGGAAAAGGCAAAGGCAAAATACGCACACCCAAAGGGAGCCGAGGCACCCCAGTCAAGCGCCAATGTGGTGCAGAAGAACTTCCACAACAAGTTTAAGGGGAATATTGGCATCTGTTAGGAAAATGAGAAACTCCGGAGTAATACCATTGGATTATATCCAAACAGCTAAGAATCTAGCAGATCCCTTCACAAAAGGTCTATCAAGAAATATGATAGATATTGCATCAAAGGAGATGGGTTTGAGACCCACATGAGTTACCGTGGTAGTAACCCAACCTATGTGATCGGAGATCCCGTGAATTAGGACCTGGAGAAAAAAGCCAGTGGCTAACTGGAGGAGAGTAACTTTTATTAAACCACTCAGCTGAAGATGCATTACTCTCACGATCTGTATGACAGGTTGACTTAGTCTTAATGTGTTCATAGGCTTGTATAAGCCAAGATGCTATCCTACAGAGTAGTCTTGAAAGAACGCACCTATGTGAGCCCGACTGCTGGTCACAGTCTATGAGATAGGGTAATCTCTAGGAAGCTCATAAAAAAGGCTAGGAGTGTGACTTATATGCTCCACCCGAGGGGTAGCCTTCGGCAGCCTAGTATTAGTTTGACATTAGGTGAAACTCATCTACACAAAACTGGCAATTCAAGCCCTAGTCCATTGACAGTTGTTGATGAGTGTAGTCTAATGCTCTAGGTGGAAGTTCAACTTAACAGTCTCCACAGAAAAACGCTGGTATATCAAAACAGTGATTTGGAACAGAATGATGTGATGTGCTAATGAGACTTTGTGGGGATTGTTGGAATTTGAGCCATATTTGATGTTGGGCTTTTGGCCCATAACAAATAAAAATTCTGAAATTCTCTTTGGCCCATTATTATGACAGCTCATGTGTGTGCTAGTGGTGCCAAAGTTTAGTCCCACATTGCTAGCGGAAGGGGAGTTGGACCACCTTATATAGTAGAGTGTTGCACCATTCACTAATGTGTGAGAAGAAGAGAAGCCCTCGCGCACTCCTCCTCCGACGCCGCCCGCCTCGCCACGCCACGCCTCGCCTCGCCTCGCCTCGCCTCGTCACGACACGACACGACACGCGCGCACCATGGGTTGCGGGAATCTCGCCGAGCCGAGCTTTATTTTGTTGTTTGGATTAATTATGAGTCATTAATGCGTCATTATGGACGCGTTAATGGGCTGTGGACGCGTTAATGGGCTGGTACTGACTCGGTCGTGGGTTGTTGCCCACGTCCTACCCGGCCTGCACTATATAAGCAGGCGGACGCGAACCCTGTCTGACAACCAGCAATTAGATTGCATCGCCGTTCCACCTCTGTGTGCTTCCCTCTGCTACTCCATCCCGCCGGCTGCGTGCACGCCCGTCCGGGAGAGAGGCGATAAGGTTTTTGGGGAGCGTCTAGGCACGACTGCTTAAGCTCTTCTACGTCCGGTTTCCTCGACTCCATCGCCATGTCTGACGACGCTTCCAAGCAGGATGCCGCTGGTGGCGGATCCACTTCTGTTGCGCCGTCGGTCATACTATCGACGAACTCGTACGTGTTATTTGCTCTCCCGTTATTTCCTATGATGATTACTAGTATTGCAGTATGCGTAGATGTGCTTGGTTTTCACTTTCCTGTATGTTGCATGTCTACTATGCGTATGCTAGTTAGTCTTGGAAATTGTTCTGTCATGATTTACACTTGAATTAAATTAATACGAAAACTGCTAATTATTTCAACAAGACCATCCAGAAGAGGCGGCGTCCCCATCCGACGTGGTTCGCCGCAGCCTGCAGGAATTTCCAAGCTCCTGGGCCTGCCAGGAGGGCCCCAACGCTTTCCTAACACAGCTCCGCAGAAACTGAGCCGCCGAATAGGAGAACATAATATGGGCATATGTTTCCGGAGTCCCGCATAGGGGGCACCGCCATTGCCCGGCCCATTACGCTTCGCCACCTCAACCCCCGATGGTAGCCGATCCCTCAGGAGCTGCCACAGAAAGATGCGGATACTAAGGGGGAGGGGAGCCTTCCACAGGGGAGAAGTCCAACGCTGCTCCGGGCCCTGGAAGAGGGCCCGGTAAGCCGAGCAGACAAAGAACCCCCCCCCCCCCGGCGTCAGGCTCCAGGCAACCGAATCCTCAGCCACAGATAACGAGCTAGGGAGAGCCTCCTCCAGGCGCCGATGTTTCTCCGTCTCGGCCTCGCTAAAAGTTCGCCGGAACAAGATGTTCCATATCCCTTCTCGAAAGGCCTCAGCAACAAGGATCGTCGGGGACGAGGAGATGGCAAAGAGGGTGGGGACTGCTCACGGAGGGGTACCGACTGAAGCCATGGGTCTAGCCACAGGCGCACGGCCTGCCCATTCCCAATGGCGAAGGAGATCCCCAGGCCAACAAACAGCTTAATATCCTAGATGGCCCGCTAAAACTGGAAACCCTCCCTCCGCTCGCAGGTTAAAAGGGGCCGACCACGGAGATATTTGGCTTTCACCAGTTGGAGCCAAAGTCCCCCATCCCCCCTAAGGATACGCCCAAAATTGTTCTTTAATTCCAATAATTAATGACACAATGACTATCTCGCCCACAGTCGCTTGGGCATGTGAGATAGATAACACTATCGATATGAATCAAGTATTAAGTGTACATATGCACAAAATCAAGTATTAGGTGCATCGATGGCAATGTTGTAATCATGTGAGATAGAAAACTCGATGTCCTGGGTACAACGCATTTGGTCATCTACCTGTCTTGCTCCATCATGGTGGTCTGCAATGCGTTCTTAGCCATCACCTGAGTATCTCTCCAGACAGGCCGCCGTGCTGATCCATGGAACCATTCCTTCTAGTTTAGCTTCCACGTGATGGAACTTGGCAGCTTGGCCAACAGCTGCGGAAGGTGGATGTGATTCAGGACCGGTGTAATAGGGAATTTACACTTACCTCCCAAGTACGATAGAATTGCTCGTTCAATATATAAACAATGCTTTCTGCTGTAAACACTGTTTCTCTTCTCGCATCTTACCCAACAGCCTCTTAATCATCATAGAAACAATTAATATACTCATATATATACTCTACAACATGAGTACATGGAAATGTAGGAACGCAAAATGGAGACAATATCGGCGAACATTTAAGACTATGAGGCATAGGGAAAAACAGAAACACTAGGAAGGCTTTTCCAGCCTCCATGTGTGGACCATATGGCACAGACCAGGTGTCCACTCTTCCAATGCTGTTACATGTTTCTGCTGTGGAACTAGGTATCCTGAAATCCAGGCGTCCACAAAAAAAAGTGATTTCGCATGCCGAAACCAGACTTATGAATTTTGAAGCCAAATTTTTATACTATATTAGAAATTGCAATTATGTGGCTTAGGAAAAAATGATAAATTTCTGGATGAACAATAAGAAGGAACTCTCTTCTTTCAGAATTGTATGTAACTTGAAGTTTAGAAAGGGCATTGTTGTTGGGTTAAAGAGTCAGTTGGGGCAAATTGATATCATACACCAACTGTCAGCAACAACAGTGCAATAGAAAAACTAAGAGAAAATAAGTCGTGAGAATAGATGGAAATCAATGCTACAGCAGTAGATAGGTTCGTACATGTGATCCTTCCCACCAGAGCATTTGTGGCTACATATACCACTACGGCAGAGTCCATTCTCCACATCTTCCACAAGTCACGGGAGCATACAGAAACTGTTAGCAAAAACAAAGCACTACGATATTAAGAGAAGCTGCCTTGATTAATTTCTAAGCTTGTCTAATATAGGCAGTAACCAGTCATTCTGACACAACACATCATAATAAATCTTCCCATATCACTGTATCTTAGTAAAAAAAAGTCCATCGATGCCGGCACCGTCCTGCACTTGCTCGGATTAATTTATACTGTATATATAAGCTTGTGCAGTATAGGTAGTAACCAGGCTTTCTTTTACATACCGTACTGAAAATTGCCATTTCACTTCATCTGGGTCGAAAATCTCTTCAAGTTCTTGAGAAATGAACTTTCACAAGCCCTGAGGAAGTTTATAATGTGCCTAGTTTTCCTCGATGGCAGCATTTCAGGCCTGAGAGCTCGGTTGACCTGTTGTCAAGCCCGCTGATAGCTAGGATCGAGGTGCGCGATGAAACATCAATTTATTTGCGAGGAAAAATCTTAATTTATACTACAACTCCTCTGTGAACGCAGATGCTCCAGGACTCGTTAATTAAAAATGCTTGCTTTCGGTATCAAGACTGGCTCCTAGAAATTCACGGTTCAGGCTGTTCCTCAGATTACCAAAAGCAGCATACTTACAGCGGCAAGGGAATCGTGCGGGTCGGTGTCGGCGACGGGTCGATGGCGGCGCCTTGATTCCAGGAGGCGGCGGTGCGACAGCACGGAGGCGGATGCACGCGTGTCCAACTGGTGGCAACACGAGCGCCTAGATGCGGCGATGCTCTATTTTTCTCTTCTCACTACAGGAAACAGGACAGGCGTTGACGGCCAGACCCTGTCGGCGTAGCCACTGATTGCCGTCGGCGTAGGCTACGCCGACGACCCCGTAGGCCTAGCCTTTTTGACGGTCGGCGTAGAGGATACCGTCAGCGTAAAAGATGTGGGGTCCACATCATTGACGGCCGTTTGCCCTGGCGGCAGATGCTTGGCCTAGAGGATTTGGCTGGAGCTATGCCGACGGCATTGCCGTCGGCCTATCTTTTTTCAATTTTTTTTGAATATTTTTTCCAATTTTTTTTTGTTTTTGTTTTGAATTATTAATCTCACAAGCATTTTTTTAATTATTTGACTCGTTAATCTTACAAGTATTTTTTAACACTAAGTATAATTAATTTTCGGTTAAATTATACTAATGGTTAAACTTTCCCACCTATCACTACTCCAGCCCTAGCATGCTTAACTTCCTTTCAGATAAGCTTCTAATAAGGAAATTAGACCTTACTGATAATATTACCATATCAATCTTATTATCCCTTAGACGATGGAATTACATGCCTTTATTTTAAAAATTTCAAACATTTATTTAAGTAAACAACAATGAAATAAGTAATAATAATCTTGAATTCAAATTAAAATAAAACAAATTTTATTCATTTTGCCTTTTTCCATTTAATATTGAATAATTCACAACTAGAAATCCGTAATCATAATTCGAAAAATAGTATATCCAAATCGATCAGAAAAATGAGAGGAATCCAAATATGACATCCTTATCATATATTTAATTATGTATCATATTTTGTTAACAATAGAACAACCGAAACTATGTTAGAATTCATGAAATTGTTCATTAGGCAGGAATTTGTCTTTCTCATGAGGGGTGAACGAAAAGGTTTGAGATATCCAGGTTGGGAAATTGTCCATCCAATATGGTCTAGTATTTTTTTTAAATGTGGTATTATCATTTTGAAACTTTCATTTGGTGGTTGCTTCACAAAACACCCCGTTTTTTGCACTCGGAAAATGAAAAATATGTTACACGAAAGTATTTTTATTTTTTATGTATTTTTCATAGACTAGCAAATGTTTCATCCAAGTCGGAAATTAGAGTTTTCTTCTTTTTGGACATAACTACTATGTCGTCTACATGGCGTCTGATTTTTGCATAGTACGTTAATATGTTGCTCCTGCGTTCTTTAAGCCAAAAGGCATAGTTTCGTAGCAGAAGGTTCCGAAAGGAGTGACGAAAGATGTCTTAATTTGATCTGACTCTTTCATCGGTATTTGGTGATATCTGGAATATGCGTCGAGAAAACAGAGTAGTTCCGACCCTGCCGTTAAGTCGATAACTTGATCGATTCTTGGCAAAGGGAACGGATCTTTTGGGAATGCCTTGTTCAAAGTGGTATAATCAACACACATCCTTAAATCAATGGTGTCCTTTTTAGGGACGAGTACTGGATTTTCCACCCAATCTGTATGAATGACCTATGTTATAAAATTCGCTAATTCTAGTCGGACTAATTTCTTGGCTATTAATTTGTGCTTTTCATCACCAAACCGTCGTAAGGACTGTTTGACGGGTTTAGCGTCAGGGTACACATTAAGAGAGTGCTCAACAAGTTCCCTAGGTACTCTGGTCATGTCAGAAGGCTGCCATACGAAGATATCACTATTAGCTTTGAGGAACTCGACGAGCGCGCTTTCCTATGTGCGATCTAAGCCTACCCCTATGTTCGTCGTCTTGGAGGGATCATCTTCCTTCAGCAAAGTTTTCTTCGTCTCTTCCGACGCCTTGAACTGCAAACTTGGCTTCAGCACCTCGTTCTTCATAGCGGGCATCTCGGACGGATTGATGGTCTCTTGATCTCCTGGCACTCCTGGGCATGCAGCACGGCTTCGGCGAAGGCAATAGATCCTTCGTCACACTCTCGTGTCTTCCTCGGATTTCCCGGTACGGTGATTATGCCCTTTGGACCTAGAAGTTTAATCATGTTGTAGATGTAATAGGGACGAGCCATGAGTGCCCAGTAAGCTGGATGTCTGAAGATGGCGTGGTAAGCACTTTTGAACGGTACCACCTCAAAAGAGAGTGGCTCGGTCCGGTAATTGTCTCGGGTTCCGAATGTCACGTCCAGAGTAATCTCACCCAGAGAATCTGCCTGTCTCCCTGGTACAATGCCATGGAAAGTTACGCTGTTGTAACTCAACTGGCTCTCGTGTAGCTTCATGTGATGGAGCGTCTCAACGTAGAGGATGCTCCCACCGTCCATGAGTGTTTTAGAGAACTCATAGCCATCAATAAGAGGATTGACGACCAGAGGGTACTTTCCTCGACGATGTGTTTTTCTCGGGTGATATATGAGCAATCAAAGGTGATGGTTACATCCGACCAATCCAGAAACTGTGGAACAGCCGAAACCATGGCATTGAGCTCACGGAGAACCGCCTTCTTTTCCTTGGCAGGTTGGTATCCAAGGATGCAGACGTATGCGTCTTTCTTAGTCGGAAAAGTTTTCTTTCCATCCGACTTGGGCTCTGTGGAGGTATCCGCC
Organism: Avena sativa; assembly: GCA_916181665.1. NCBI lineage: Eukaryota > Viridiplantae > Streptophyta > Magnoliopsida > Poales > Poaceae > Avena > Avena sativa. The sequence continues at coordinate 50,575,496 of OV702285.1, read as the reverse complement.
TCTTTCATGTCGGAATCTTCCTTGGGCTCCTTTCCTTTCTCAGAATTTTTCTTTCCTTTTCGTCTCTTAGCTCTGTAGCCAGCGGATTTGTCTTTCTTGATGTCGTCATTGAAACGACACTCGGCATTTGTGTGGGTAGATCCTCCGTTAATATCTAGGTGGTGGACACAGGGATTGTTGGCAATGTCGGCCCAGGTATAGGTTCTTCCGGGTTGCTAATATCCTCTTCCCTGGATTCGGGAAGTTCCATGGCCTCTACCCCGGCCGCTTCCGCGCCCTCCTCGTCCTCCGGATCTGAATGTTGTGTTGAAAGTGTTGGAGATATGCCCAAGAGGCAATAATAAAGTGGTTATTATCATATCTTCATACTTATGATAAATGTTTACATACCATGCTATAATTGTATTAACCGGAAACATTACTACTTGTGTGATTTGTAAACATAAAAGAGTCCCTAGTAAAGCCTCTTGTTAAACTAGCTTGTTGGTTAATATATGATCATGGTTTCCTGATCATGAACATAGAGATGTTATTAACAACAGGGTCATATCTTTATGAGAATGATGTGATGGACATACTCCTATAGATAAGCATAGCATAAAGATCAAGTCATTTAATATAGTTCATTTGCTATAAGCTTTCTGATACATAGTAACCTAATTCCTTTGACCATGAGATCATGCTAATCACCATCACCGGAAGGATGCTTTGATGACATTAAACACCACACCGTAACTGGGTGGCTATAAAGGTGGCATTGAGTGTTCGGAAAGTATGGGTTGAGGCACATGGATCAAGAGTGAGATTTGTCCATCCATATGACGGATAGATATACTCTGGGCCCTCTCGGTGGAATGTCATCCAATTAGCTCGCAAGCATGTGACTGGTTCACAAGGGATCACATACCGCGAGAACGAGAAAAGAGTACTTATTAGTAACGAGGTTGAACTAGGTATGTAGAGATACCGACGATCAAAACCTTGGATAAGTAAACTATCGTGAGACAAAGGGAAATTGGTATCGTATGTAAGTGGTTCATTCGATCACAAAGTAATCGTAGAAACATGTGGGAGCCATATGAATTTCCAGATTCCTCTATTGGTTATTGATCGGATAAGTGTCTCGGTCATGTCCGCATAATTCACGAACCGTAGGGAGACACACTTAAGGATTCGATGTTGTTGAGTAGTTATGGAATGATGAGTAAGAGACCGAATGTTGTTCAGAGTCTCGGATGGGATCTGGGATATCACGAGGAGATCCGGAATGGTCCGAAGAATAAGATTCATATAAGGAAAGTCCTGTTTCGGAGTTCGGTAATGATTCCGGTGTTTTCACCAGGAATGTTCTAGAAGGGTCTGGAAGGTCCGACACTCTGGAGGGGAAGGGTACATGGATGTGTCATGACAATGTGGAATGGTTGCATCATGTACTAGGTCACTTGGCTGGGCAAAATAAAGAGAAAAAATCAAATCGAAATTCGAAAGTAAAACGCCAATTTGAAAAAGTCAAATCTCAAGTTTGCTTGGTGGAAGGAGAGTAGGAAACCTACTTGGGGAGGAAGTCCCACTCCCTCCCACCCGCCGGCCATGAGGAGGAGTTGGAGGAGGACTCCCTCCTCCCCAAACTGCCTCTCCCCTCCTATATAAGGAGGGGTAGGGCGCCCCCTCTCCCTACACTTCTAAACCCTAGCCTAAGGCGCCACCACCACCACCAAGTGCAGTTGCCGCCACCACCTAGGGATATTCTCCAAAGTCACCGACTTGGGGTATCCCAAACCCTAGCCGCCGGCCACACCTCTCCCCTTGGTGGTTCTAAACCCTAGATCACCAAGGCCCTCTCTCATACTCTACCATACTCGCTCCGGCTTAAGGCGAAGCCCTGCAGGATCTCCCCTCTACTTCCGACACCACGTCATCGTGCTGCCGGAATCACGAGAAGAGTGCTACTACCTTCGCTGCCTGCTGTAACAAGGGAGAGGAAGGTCTTCATCGAGTACCGAATGTGTGACCGACTGCGGAAGCGCTGCAGGAACGCAGCGCCGGAAGGATCGTCTACGCGATCTTGAGATCGTAAGTGTACGACTACATCACCCACGAGAATCTCCTCTCGTTAACCGCTTTGGATCTTCAAGGGTTAGTATTCTATCGACTCGTTGCTACAATCTAGTAGATAGATCTTGGCTTGATCATAGATTAGATCTTGATTGTGTGTTCATGCGGTAGAAATTTTTTGTTTTCCATGCTACGAACCCCTATAGTGGTATCAGAGCCGTGTCTATATGTAGATCTGTTGCACGAGTAGAACACAATGGTCATTGTGGACGGTGGTGCTTTTATTATCAATTGCTTCTTGTGTACTTTGCATCTTGCGGTATGGTGGGATGAAGCGGCCCGAGCTAACCTTACATGACATCGTTCATGAAACTCGCTCCACGCTCAACATGCAACTTGTATTGCATAAGTGTCTTTGCAGGTGTCTGTCTCTCCCATCATAGTAAAGATTCAATTTACAACGGGCACTTGATAGTTCAAGCATCAACGTTGTGGTTCTTGTTCGTAAGTTAGAACGACACTTATTGAAAGCCCCAAACCACGTAAAATATGCAAAGAAAAATTAGAGGCGTCTAACTTTGTTTTGCAGGGGTGTGATGTGATGTGATATGTCCATGATTGTCATTATATATGATGTATGCAATGTTCCTTATTGTAAGTTGGCAACCGGCAGGAGCCATATGGTTGTCTTTTAAATTCCGTTAAGACCCGCATGTCTATTATTCAAAGTAGTTGTAATAGTTGATGCTGGTGGATGACAACCATGAAGCGGCGCCATTGACCTTGACGCCATACCGGTGATGATGGAGATCATGTTCGTGCTTGAAGATGCATGGTGATCGGAAGCACAAGGAGAAAGGACATATCATATCACATATTATGAATTGCATGTGATGTTAATCCTGTTATGCATCTTTTATTGCTTAGTTCACGACGGTGGCATTATAAGAGATCCCTCAAGCACACAATTTCAAGTTTTAAAGTGTTCATCCTTAGTAAGCACCGTTGCTAAAGTTCGTTGTTTCGAAGCATCACGTGATGATCGGGTGTGTTAGATTCTGCGAGTGTATACAAGGTGAGCAAGCCAGATTTGCTCATGCGGAAGCTAAGGTTTGATCTTGACGAGCCTAGCATGTACAGACATGGTCTCGGAACACGGATCACCGAAAGGTAAACCATGAGTCATATAGTAGATATGATGAACATGTTGATTGTTCGCCATGGAAGCTACATCAACTCTCGTGATGATCGGTTTTGATGTGGTGAATTTGGTTCGTGTGATCACTAAAACAATGTGAGGGATATTGTTTTGAGTGGGAGTTCAACAGCAATATGATTAAAAGTTGAACACTATTTATCATAAATTATATCAAAGTGAATTTGCATAGTTGTTGTAGTCATTGGCATCCATTTACCACCTTACGCTTACTTTTAATTGAGATGATAGAACTATAGAATTCTGGTTAGTTACTTTACGAACTGGTATCGTATTGTTTTGAAGTGTTAATCTAAAGTTTAAAAGTCCCATTGCAAACTTTCAGTAAGTTTCGATTACTCCGTGAAGTTTAATAGTTGGTATTAAATCAAGAGTAACTATTCCAGTGTTAGTATATAAGTATCATGTTTATCTCCATGATTCTTGATATTCGAAAGATAGTTTCAATATCAAGGTAATCTAGGAGTTGAAAGAGTTGTTTCAGAAACCATCATGTATGGAAGATATTGTGATATCTGAAATGATGTTTTGGTTACAACATGATAGAGTATAATGTGACAAAGTTAATGTTCTCATATTTGATGAGAATTTACAAAAGGTTGGAGACACTAGTTGTCCTAATCCTCCAAAAGGTTTTGGAGAGCAACATTATACTCGCAATTCACCGTTATAAGCTAAAAGTAGCTTGATCATGGATAAATCCATGATAAGGGTGAATATCTGATGTAGGTAAAATGTTTACTACACTAAGAGATTACTAAAGAAAGGAATTTGAAAGAACACCAAACATTTGATGATGGTGATCTACTTCAAAGTGCAAGTCCAAAGACATTGGTATTTAACTATACATTTTTTGGACTATGTGTCATGTATATGGCTCCACTATTGATGTTGATAGATTCTTTCAAACAGAAAAAGAAATACTGAAAGAGAATCTCATAAATATATGGCATAAAAGAAAAGACTAGAATTGTTCAGCTTAGGTACATAGAGGATATACGCGTTATGGCTGTATTCTTTGCCTATTAAATAATGTGGTTCTTAAGTATTGGATACTGAATTTGTTGGTATGAATCGTCATACGAAACAACAGAATTCATGAACTACAATGGCCTATGTAGCTAGCAAAAGAATATGTGATGATGTTCATCGAGAACAAATAAAGGGTTATTGTGTTGCTCGTTAAACATCAAAGCTTGCCTTCAAGATTTGTTTTATCAGGTATTATGAGAACAAAAGGGTTGTTCAAATAATTGCTGTAATCCATAAAAGATGGATGATTCACAAATCTTGTTGGAGAAATCACATCCATAAAACTAGTGCTAAAAAGGTTGAAAGACAAATTGATTGAAAGATCACTTAGGAAGTGACATCGCCGTTTAAATTATATTGGAAAGAAAACATGAAGAAACTCCATGTGGATGGAATTTTGGAGTCTTTTTTATTTTGATCAAATGACGCTTGTAAACTTTCCTAGAGATAATTAAAACTTCGTTCATAGGCCAAAAGGGAACGAATGACTGGCTTATTGGAACTTGTACATATTGTTGTATGAAGTCCATTATGTGTAGTCAAGAGAGATGGATTTCAACTTCATATGCTTTCTCCGAAAATTTGAGTGAATATATGAATATTTACTTAATAAGTATAAAGTATGAAACATTTGAAAAGTTCAAAGACTTTCAAGATGAAGTGCAAAATCATTGTAATAAGAATATAAATAGTTTATGATAAGATCATAAAGGAAGATATTTGAGTTACAAGTTTAGCATAATACCTAAGATTTAAGGAATCGTTCCGTGGATTTGCATTTACCGAAACACCATAAGAGTATGGAGCGTTCGATATATGTAATTAAACCTTGTTTGACATGGTAAGATCAAAGGTGTAATTCATAAAACTGCCATTATATTTTAAAGATTAAAAGCTTTAGAGACTACCGTTTTTTCCACTGAAAAGAGCTCCGTCATAATCCATTGAAATGACACCATATAAAGTTATGGTTTGGGATAAAACCCAAGTTGTCCTTTCTTAAACATTGGTATGATATGCATAAGAAAGATGTTTGCAACCAAAGTCGGATGAACCTGTCTTTGTGTGTTATTTCGAATAATTGTTAAGTATTCCTCCATAACATCGGAGACAAAAGTGTTTGTCACTTAGAACGTCAAGTTTCTTTGAGAAGGAATTTTTCGTGAAAAGATAAGTGGGAGGACAATAGAACCTTGATAAGGTTAAAAGAACCTTAGCTATATGTGCAAAGTTGCGCAGCGCCGAAAAGAGTTCCGGAGGCAGTAACAATGCTCATGGATCACGTGCCTCAAAGGTTGTGGTTACGGAGGTCAAAGTTTCTATTGAATCAAGTAGGTCGGGTAAACAATCAAATACCAAGATTTGAGGGTTGAATCATTATTTGACAATAATGAACCGACTGCATGCAAAGAAGCGATGATGGGCCCTGACTCCGTAAAATGGCTTGAAGCCATAAAATCCGTGATAGTTTCATACACGAGAAATCAAGCTTTGAACTTGAAGGACCCTCGAGAAAGGTGTAAGACCTTACAGTTGTGTTTGGATCTATAAAGGAATAGACATGGATATTTCACATCTATGAAATAGTCGACATGTTGGGAAAGAGTTCACAACAATGTTCAAAGGTTTACTATGACAAGATTTGATCTTTCATAACGATATTTAGTCTAGACGGATTAATGTAGCAACCACTACATATAATTTTGTTATGTGGTAGTTGAATAAGCAAAACAAATTCTTCTAATAGAATTGTTACCTAAGACATGTGCATAACACGGTCCATAGGGTTTTGTTAATTCAAAGGATGCTAAAAGCATATGCAAACTTCAATTATTGAAGTAAGCATTGCAAAGTTGGAATCTTCACTATGATGAAACTATTAAAGGAGTTTAAATTCGTCGGAAACGATGAAGATGCTTGCATTTGCAAGAAATTAAGTGGGAGCGCTGAGACATGTTTCTAATACATTATGTGGAAGACATATTGTTGATTGGAAATGATATATCTTTTATTAACACATATTAAGAATTTCATCCCGATGAAAGACTTAGGCAAAACCCAAATATTTGGCATCAATAGACGCTAATATGGTTGTGCCGAAAGTACATAGATGATATATTGAATGAGTCCAATATAGAAACTACAAGAAAGGTTCTTGTCACATAGAAAGGATTGAATGAGTTCAATATTGATGATATATTCAAGTGTATTGACACTTGGTACGTGAAACAAAGATTCAAGTATAGATTGGTACTTGATGCATGAAATCACAAAGAGTATTTTATCAATCATCCAGTGATGTGTACAAATCCAGATATGTCCTATGCTCTAAATGTTATGAGCATATACGAGAATGTTTCATAAGATGATTATTGGACGATAGTAAAGATATTCTTATGATCTTGTAAAAGAACTAAGAATATATTATTTTGTAGAAGTGACAAATAGATGGTTAGTTCATTGTAAATGAATTACATTGATACTAGTTTTGTCACGAAGTACAAATTAAGTTTATCTCAATCTAAACTAAGGGTGGCACAATATGATGGAATGTGAGTTCCATAATGAATTTGGATGAGTTCCAAAGTTGAGACATTGTGACAGATACTACAACAAAAGGCTAAGTATATAACTGCTATTATAGCAGCAAAAGAGGGCATTTGTGTCAAGTAGTTTGTTATCAAACTAGGTGTAGTTCACAGCAGGGATAATACTATGAAGATATATTGTACGACAATATTATCAACATATTTTAACCCCAAAGAACTAAAGGTCACACCAAAGGACAAAATTTATACAAAGCCATCTCATTAAAGAATGAGTGATGCGTAGAGACGCAAAGACATGCAATTACACACGGACCTGGAAGTGTATGATCCGGAGATCAGTTGATCACAAGCAATCGTGTACATACGACACCAGAAAGCCATAGGTGTTGAATACACAAAGGTTTGAAACTAGATTATTGACTCTAGTGCAAATGGGAGACTGTTGGAGATATGCCCAAGAGGCAATAATAAAGTGGTTATTATCATATCTTCATACTTATGATAAATGTTTACATACCATGCTATAATTGTATTAATCGGAAACATTAATACTTGTGTGATTTGTAAACATAAAAGAGTCCCTAGTAAAGCCTCTTGTTAAACTAGCTTGTTGGTTAATATATAATCATGTTTTCCTGATCATGAACATAGATATGTTATTAACAACAGGGTCATATCATTAGGAGAATGATGTGATGGACATACTCCTATAGATAAGCGTAGCATAAAGATCAAGTCATTTAATATAGTTCATTTGCTATAAGCTTTCTGATACATAGTAACCTAATTCCTTCGACCATGAGATCATGTTAATCACCATCACCGAAAGGATGCTTTGATGACATCAAACACCATACCGTAACTGGGTGGCTATAAAGGTGGCATTGAGTTTTCAGAAAGTATGGGTTGAGGCACATGGATCAAGAGTGGGATTTGTCCATCCATATGATGGATAGATATACTCTGGGCCCTCTCGGTGGAATGTCATCCAATTAGCTTGCAAGCATGTGACTGGTTCACAAGGGATCACATACCGCGGGAACGAGAAAAGAGTACTTATCAGTAATGAGGTTGAACTAGGTATGCAGAGATACCGACGATCAAAACCTCGGATAAGTAAACTATCATGAGACAAAGGGAAATTGGTATCGTATGCAAGTGGTTCATTCGATCGAAAAGTAATCGTAGAAATATGTGGGAGCCATATGAATTTCCAGATTCCTCTATTGGTTATTGATTGGATAAGTGTCTCGGTCATGTCCGCATAATTCACGAACCGTAGGGAGACACACTTAAGGATTCGATGTTGTTGAGTAGTTATGGAATGATGACTAAGAGACCAAATGTTCTTCGGAGTCTCGGATGGGATCCGGGATATCACGAGGAGATCCAGAATGGTCCGGAGAATAAGATTCATATAAGGAAAGTCCTGTTTCGGAGTTCGGGAATGATTCCGGTGTTTTCACGAGGAATGTTCTAGAAGGTTCTGTAAGGTCCGGCACTCCGGAGGTGAATGGTACATGGATGTGTCATGACAATGTGGAATGGTTGCATCATGTACTAGGTCACTTGGCTGGGCAAAATAAAGAGAAGAAATCAAATCGAAGTTCGAAAGTCAAACGCCAATTCGAAAAATTCAAATCTCAAGTTTGCTTGGTGGAGGGAGAGTAGGAAACCTACTTGGGGAGGAAGTCCCACTCCCTCCCACCCGCCGGCCATGAGGAGGAGTTGGAGGAGGACTCCCTACTCCCCAAACCGCCTCTCGCCTCCTATATAAGGAGGGGTAGGGCGCCCCCTCTCCCTACACTTCTAAACCCTAGCCTAAGGCGCCACCACCACCACCAAGTGTTGCTGCCGCCACCACCTAGGGATCTTCTTCCAAGTCGCCGAGTTTGGGTATCCCAAACCCTAGCCGCCGGCCACACCTCTCCCCTTGGTGGTTCTAAACCCTAGATCGCCAAGGACCTCTCTCATACTCCACCATACTCGCTCCGGCTTAAGGCGAAGCCCTGCGGGATCTCCCTCTACTTCCGACACCACGCTGTCGTGCTGCCGGAATCACGAGGAGAGTGCTACAACCTCCGCTGCTTGCTGTAACAAGGGAGAGGAAGGTCTTCATCGAGTACCGAACGTGTGACCGACTGCGGAAGCGCTGCAGGAACGCAGCACCGGAAGGATCGTCTACGCGATCTTGAGATCGGAAGTGTACGACTACATCAACCACGAGAATCTGCTCTCGTTAACCGCTTTGGATCTTCATGGGTTAGTATTCTATCGACTCATTGCTACAATCTAGTATATAGATCTTGTCTTGATCATAGATTAGATCTTGATTGTGTGTTCATGCGGTAGAAATTTTTGTTTTCCATGCTATGAACCCCTACAGACAGTTGCGTTGTCCGGAGCTGGATTTTCTTCCAAGGTGTTCTTGCACTTCTAAGCTTGTTATTTTGGCTGTTTGGCCGCATTGGGGTTGGCCAAAATATTTAGCAGCCCTTCTGAATCATCATCGGCATCATCATATTTGCTTGTCGTCTCTATCATCTCTCCCAAATCTGTGACATGGTCTTGTTTCAGTCTGTGACGCAAAAGTCCGACTGCGAGTCCTGCAATGAAAGCTTCTATCGCAGTCTGCTTGTTTACTCCCTCGCAGGAGTTCTTCATGTCAATCCAGCGTCTGAGGTAATCCCGGGAGGTTTCTCCGGGTCTTTGTGTGCAACGCTGCAAGTCTCTGACCGTGCAGGGCCTCCTGTATGTTCCCTCGAATTTTGAAAAGAACGCACTTTGCATATCATACCAGTTGTGAATTGAATTCTCTGGCAGTTCATTGAGCCATGATCGAGCCGTCTTCCTCAACATGAGTGGGAGATATCGCACTGCGACCAGTCTATTTCCTCCTTTGGCGATGCAGCAGGCCTGGAAGAAATCCTGGAGCCAGGTATCTGGCCGAGCCGGGCCGTCGTATGGCTAAATGTGTTTGGCAATACCAAAGTCAAACGGAAATTTGGTCTGACGTATGCGTGGTCCAAAGCACTTGGGGTCCCACATACACGTCTTCTTCCTCGTACCATCGTGCCTCTATGTTTGATTCAATGCGATGGCGAGCATCATTTGGCGAGAGAGATCTGCACCTTGGAGGCTCACGGCTCCTGTGCAGCGGAGTCGGATCTCCGCTTCTCCTCTCACCATTGCCGCCTCTTCCCCTGCGGCTTCCATGGCTACGTCGGGATCCTTCATGGTCGCTGCCAGGAGGCGATGGTGGCCCTGGTGGATTATTTTCGGCTGGGTTACACGGTGGTGGCGGTGGAGCCTCATTATACTGACTCTGATGCCTGTTTCTTTGGGCATCGACCCTACTTGATTCAGGATGATCCGGATCATCTCTTCGTCCGGCATTGCTAGCTGGACGGCTTGGTGGTGGAATCCTTAGACGATATTGCTCCTCTCGCTGGCGGCGTGTTTCCGGGTCTTCTCTATAGCGGTTGTTTTGCCGAGGGAGGGAGCATTGCCCTGATGTCATCTTCGGATGCAGCCGGAATAACTCTTGCCCACTCACGCGCCGGCCGGCGAGAGTGGCCGTTTGAGCCGGTTCTTGAATTATCTTCTTCTCCACGGGGACGACATAGTTGATTCGTATCCCTGCGAAGCCTTACATCAGCGCTTTGGTCAGCGCCATTGTGGCAAAACCTGGACTTTGAGGCCAGCTTGCCACTAAATCACGCGGCCATTTTTGCTGCTTTAATCCTTTGTCCAGCAATGCGACGCACTGCTGGACTTGCTATGGAGACGGATTGTTGGCGAGGATGGCTCGAGATGCAGAAGAGTTTTCCAACGGCGTGCTGTAGACTCAGATCTTCTCTCCGTCATTTCCGTCGAATAGATCTTTATGGATATCCGGATTCTTGTTAGCAAGAAACGGACCTCCCCTTGTCTTGTTTATGTGCCACTTGAAATCCGACTGATACTTGGCAGGACCATTGTCTAACTGCTGTCTAAACTCAACGATGCGCGCGGCTTCCTCGAGCAGAAACAGACAATGCTTTTCCAAATCCCCGACCCTTTTCTCTAGTGCCTTCGGCGTAAGATCCGAAGTCGTTGGGATTGGAATCGTGAGAGAATCTTCGTAAATTTCACGCGAACCCTTGGTGACGACGTGTCCATCCACAGGAGGTTCGATCGGGGTGGTATTAATCGAATCTCCATCCTGATTCTTCATCTCGATCTCTTCATCAACTTTTTCTTAGCTGGTTTCCTCGACGTCCGGCTCTGCCGGTGTCGGATTCTTGTTCTTCTTTGACTGCCTAGTAGCCTTGATGTGCGTACCAGTGGCAAAGACGTCTTTTGGTCCGGTACCGGGGGATAAACTTCCGTCGGTACTTTCCGTCATGGTTGGCTTGTGATCCTCAGAGGAATCTCCGGTGTCCATATCATCCTGCAAGGTGTAGCTTTCATCCATGATATCATATGGACTAGGATAATTTTCTGGCTCATCTTGCGTTGGCTTGGAGACGTGTTCTTGTTCATACTCCTCCATCTCTTTGTCGAAGTCTCGAAGTTCAGGCAACGTTATTGACTCCTGAGGGGATCTAGGTAAGTCGGCGTTTTCTTTGATTGCGTCTAGGACCAAATCGCTACCGGCTCTAGCATCGACAGAGTCGTATCCAGAGCTTATGTGATACACGAAACAGTGATTCTTCTTGTTTATGTTCTTGAGGTAGTGCTATAACTTGGTTTCCGCTTCAACATCGGCAGAGCCGGATCCGTAGCGGATGTATTCCTCATCTGTGTATCTGATCTCGCTGGAGAGATGAGATCCAGATTCTTCTTCCACCTCTTCTTCCACTATATGAGTGGCACTACTAGGAAAACGGCTATAGGTAATCCACACATCCGTGGCGCACGTGCTAGTGGTGGCCCACGGGTAAAATAGACGTGGCGCACTGCCCACAGGTTCCCTACGGCTAACTGTCGTAAGCGTGGCGCACATGGGGGTGGTGCGCCACGCCTATGTGTGGGCCAGGGCACGTGTGGCCGCAGCACACATACCCGTAGCACACTAGGTCAAGGTGTCCTACGGTGTGCAACTTAGCCGTAGGGCACTCTGGCCTAGTGCGCTACGGGGCTGTCTGTTGCAGCAGCTGGGTAAACTTAGCCGTAGGGCACTCTGTCCTAGTGGCCTACACCAACTCCACCCCCCCTCCCCCCGTGGATCGCCTTTTTAGGCTTTCTAAAAAATAAAATAAAATGATAAACACTTCAAAAAATAAAATCATTTCATATGTAGGTAGGTAATGTGGTATAGTTTCTAGGAAAATTAACAAACATGATGTTCCACTTTTTCTGCAAAAAAAGTCATGCCACGGTAAAATGGCCGTAACTTTTGCATACGATGTCGAAAAAAATCGTATAATATACCAAAATGTCGAGAACGAGATTTCGCATCCGCTCGCAACCACCTTTGGTGGTTTATAGATTTTTTAGATTTTCAAAATTCGAAAAGAATAAAAAGTTACGGTCAAAAGACCGTTTTTTCCTGCAGAAAAAAAATAGAGGGCAACTTACCCGTAGCGCACCACCACCTAGTGCGCTACGAGTAAGTTGGGCGGGATTCAAAATTTGAATCCCTACCCCGCCCAGCTACCCCTCTTCCCTCCCCCCTTCTCTCTCCTTTTCTTTTCCTCCCATCTACTTTTCCTTTTCCTTTTCCTCCCTTCTCCTTTCCTTCTTCTCCTCCTCCTCCTTCTCCTTCTCCTTCTTCTTCTCCTTCTCCTCCTCCTCCTCCTTATCCTTCTCCTCTCCTTCTTCTCCTCCTCCTCCTTGTAGTGAAGATGGTGATGGCGGCCTCCTCCTTGCAACGGCGACAACGACGTCGGGCTCCTTCTTCTCCTCCCCCTCCTTGTAGTGACAACGACGATGGTGACGGAGGGCTCTCTCCTCCTCCTCCTCCTCCACCACCTCCTCCTCTTTGTTGTTCCGACAGAGACGGCGGGCTCTCTCCTCCTCCTCCTCCTCCTCCTCTCCGACGAGGCGATGGTGGTGACATCGACAAGCGACGGCACTAACGGCGACAGCACCGACGAGATCCAGATCTCCCATTTTTTTTGAATTTTGAAATTTGTATCCGTGGCGCACAACACCTAGTGCGCCACGGATAGCTTTTTCATATGTGTGGCGCACAACACCTAGTGCGTCACGGTTATCTTTTCAGAAGCGTGGCGCACCACCTAGTGCGCCACAGTTAACAGTTAGCCGCAGCGTACGCTTTGTGGCACACCGGTAGTGCGCCACGGATGGCCAAAATAGGTGCGCCACGAATTAGTCTTTTCCTAGTAGTGTGGGCTGGGTGGGTTTGATTTTCTCCAAGATCTTGAACTCTTCCGCCTCTGCGGACAAAGTAGATCCAAAATTTTCTCCCGCCATGGTCATCACCTCAAGGTGGGTTGGGCGGTATCAGCGAAACCGAGACAAATATCGATCTCGCCGATGGACATGATTGTGTAGGTCGTCACGGGTTTCAAAGACGGAATCCAGGTCTGGTCGAGAAGGACGAGAGGGACATCACTGGCGTAGACCACGCGAACCATGGCGATAGTTTTGCCGATTCCTCCATGCGCAGATTCCGCCTGGAACGAAGCTCCAAAGGTCACCAGCCCCACAGTGGGCGCCAACTGTCATCTGATTGTTGACAAGTACGCCATAGGGGGTCCTAGTGGTGTTGGAAAGATGGGGTGTGAGACGTTGGATGTTCCAGGAGCGGTGAGCACAAGTTTACCTAGGTTCAGATCCTACTGCAGTGATCGGATCTTACTCCTGCTAGCAACCCAATAATATATTGGCGTAAGCCAGATGTTACAGCGAGTTACAAGAGAGGTTCGCCTGTGCGAGTTGATTGTGGTGTTACGATTGATTGATTTCCCTAAAGGCTCCCATAGGAATCGTTTATATAGATACCAGGGCCTAGGGTTACAGGAGAGACCTATCCGGCTACGTTACAGAGTCGGTAACTAGATACAGCTTGGACTACAAGTAATACTATAGGCCTAAGTCGGTAACTCTTCTGGGCCATGTCGTAGCCGGAACTGGCTCCTCCTCTTTCTCTGATTGGGCCGCCCATGAAGCAAAGCTCTAACCCGTTGGTGGGCCATCCTGGTCAGCGAGTCCTGTGGGTATACTAGGAAAATATATCCCCAACAGTGATACCAAACGATCGGATCTCGGAGAAGTCATATCGAAAAAACAAACGGAATTAGACTCGATGTTTACGGTTCAAATAACATCGTCTCATGGAATGTACAGGGGTCAATATGGGCATCCCGGTCCTGCTGTTGATCATTGATAGAGATCATGTTTGTGCCATTCCCGAGCCGTGGTGAGATACACTTAAGGGTACGATGAGCTAGAGATCATTCGTAAGTTAGAATCACAGTAGAGAAATAAAAAGCCGAAATTGTTCCACGAAGAGAGGTCTGAAGTTGTTCGGAGAAAGAAAAGGAAACCCGAAAAGTTCCGTGAGAGAACCGGAATCGTTCCGGGAAGTTCCAAAGTCGTTCGAGGGAAATTGAAGGGGAACCGAAAGGTGTTTCCGGTCAAATCAGATGTTGTAATATGTATTTACATATTAGTTAATGTAATTAATATTAAAATATAATTTGAAAGGGTATTCCACTAATGGACCAAACATCCTAAGAAAAAAGGGCCCATGAGGAAAACCACAAGAGGAGGGCCCATGCGTCTAGGGCTTGGGGCGCTTAGGCTGTCCCCTAGGCCGCCGGCTAGGGTTAGGGTTTGGGGCGCCCTAGGCTGCCCCTCCCACCTTTGTCCGCCGCCCCTTGCCCCCACTTGGCCACCCTAGGGTTGCCTTGGTAGGGGGTAAGGGTGCCCCCCTTCCCCTATATAAAGCTCCCCCCTTGGATGAGGAGAGACAACACCAAGGCCACGAGTTGGGAGCTCTCCTCCCTCTTCTGTGTGCCTCCTCCCTCCCTCTCCTTTCTTTCTATAGTTGTCTTCTTGCGCTAGTATGGTTTCATGACAGGACTACTTGCGGAAGAGACGACGCACTAGCAACACGTCGTTGCACTACGGAGATTCCGAGCTGGAGATCCACTTCCACACTCCCGGCAGGGATCGGGGAGACGGAGCTCGTCATCATACTCCTTTTCAATTCTACTATTTTTATTTTTTAAATATTTTATTTATGTTATCTCCTTTTGATTACATTGAGCCGCGTGAACAATTATGCTAAACCACATGATTATTTAGTTTGAACATCATCATAAAGTTATTCTGCCGTATGAAAATTTTCACACAAAGAACCCTTTTCTACAATAATATATAAATCTCAAGCTTAATAGGAAAGGCCTATTTGCGGATGCTTGAGATGTCGAAGCCCTATCTGGGCTTTAATCAGGAGTTCCAAAATGCACGCGTCTGATCAATGTCTACACTCTGGTTGGGCCACATGAAACTATGAACATATTACCTAGCAAATTAAAGGCAGGGATGTGATTTCGCGACGGCAAGATTAACTTCTTGTCACTTTCAGTTTGCAGCCTGAACGAAATTTCAAAATGATGATGCACAGAAAATTGTTTCAGTAGGAGTTTGACAAACGATCTGTTATTAATCATAGTCTATTTCAAAGATCATACTAGTTGTATTGGTCGGCTATTTCTTATACCATCGACTTTCTTTAGAGCTCATGTGCGCCAATATGTCGAAGTGTTGCGTGTCACTGATATTGACACTGGACGATAGTATAAGCACCAAATAATGAAGACAACAGAGTCCGTATACAATAATCAATGTCAACACTTTAGCTATACGGAGACCGATGGATTTCCTCCTCCTAGAAAACAAAATGTCAACACTTTGGCTACGTACTAGTCAATATGTTAATCCATTATTTTTTTCATTGTTTTATTATCCCAAAATACATATTTAAATAGGTTCATTTTTTATGGCTGGCCTAAGGCTCAGTTGGTCCTTATTTTACTAGTGAAGCTGTAGAGTCCACAAAGTGAACTCTCCAGAAACAAATTATAAGAATATCAATCACTCCGGGGCCAAATCTTAGAGAGGATACTCATCTTATGATCTTAGACAGGATACTCCTCGAATGATTTATGCGGTCAAAATTAGCAATAAGAAGATTGAAGAAGTCAATAAGAGTTTACTCAGCCGCCATTAATTCTATTATAGGCTGCTGAAGACATATGGAATAATTCAAACCTTAAAACGTGAATGTTACCTTGAATGTTTCTAAGGTGGTGACGAGCAAACTGGAAAAGGCGAGTTCTGGAATGAACTAGAGTAAGAAAAGTGTTATATCTGTTCTGACTAACTATTCTCTGTTCTGACCCATGGTGAATATATTGTTGAGCTGATCATTGGGGAGAAGAAACACAAATAAGCAGTTGGTGTGACTATCTTGGTGTCTTGTCATGGCCACTTTCTGCGCCATCATGATCCTAGTACTCACACTTGTACCCCTGGCAACAGGCGATGTATTCTGTGACAACATGAAGGCCATCACCGCCACGCTCCCAAAAGACACCTCTTCTTCTCCATTACACTTTGCCACAGCCACCTTTGGTGAAGTCCCTAACATCGTCTACGCCTTCGCGCTCTGCCGAGGCGATCTCAACGACACCGCCTGCACGGACGCTGTGGAGCAAGCTTTGGACAAACTGCCAAAACCGAGCACACCGGGGCAGGAATGCTACTATGCTGCATCCTACCATGGCGACTGTTACCTCATCTACTCCGGGAGCATCTTGTGGCCCTTCAATATAACAGGCGAAACATCACAATATGAGAGGTGGAACACCATGAACTTCACATTCACAGGCGACATTGGTGTCATGACCAGCATCGTCCAAGAGCTCTTGGTTCAGACCATAGAGATGGCGGCCAGCGCGACCCCGAGGCGGTTCGCCACAGGCCTGTCCTACAACGGCGATGGCTTCCCCATAGTGCGCTCACTGGCACAGTGCACCCCAGAACTGTCCGCTGGCGACTGCCTGGTGTGCTTACGGCATTTGCTTGGCAAGGTCAACGCTACCATGGCCCTGCGCATGGGAGGGGAGATCAGTTTCATACACTGTTTTTTCAGGTACGAGGCCTATGCGTTCTATAATGGCCCGCCCATGCTCCGCCTCGGGCAGTCATTGGCACCGGCACCGGCTCCCGCTCCGACACCAACCAAGCACAAGAGTTAGTCCGGCTACTGTATCAGTCTTGTTTAAACATCTGACTTGATAGGATCTACCATATACCCCTACACTTTTTATGTATCAGGGAGTATGAGCAAGCTGTGGGCAATTCCTATTGTTATACTTCCACTAGCGGCCGCAGCATTTCTCAGCTACATCTGTTACTCTCGTCGGCTATCAAGTGGAATAATAGGTATGGTACTTTGTTTCTATATTTCAATTAGTTCATATCAATGCTAGTAGTTTTAATCTTATATTATCAATAAACGTCATTTAATGCAGAGAAATTAAACACACGTACTACTTTCTATCATATTCTATTCAGGTAAACTGATGAGATTTAGAGGATCAAGGCCTGCTCAGGTTAGGGAGGGGGGAGAAGAACTAGTCTTGCAAGGGAACAATACAGAGTTCTCGGTGTTTGACTTTCAACAGCTACTATATGCAACAAATTACTTTTCAGATGAAAACAAACTTGGAGAAGGTGGTTTTGGCGCTGTCTACAAAGTAAAACTGCATATCTTCTTGATTTCCATCAATTATTTGGAACTGCTTATGAACAACTAAATTATTTAACATGTTTTTCTGCATCAAAGTTATTATACCGTGCTTGATTTGAAATTATTTTTCAATGTCTAAAAATGTCGCATCAAGATGACACAGCAAGAAGCCAAAAGAAATAATTGATGAGCCTAAGTTCATTTTACAGAACTATCTTATAAATTCTAAGTAATCGCGGAGAACTAGATTGCAGACATGGAAAATACTAACTTTTAGAAACACATTTTCCAGGGCCAGCTTCCTGAAGGATTGGATATAGCAGTTAAAAGACTTGCCTCACATTCAGCGCAAGGTTTCATAGAGTTCCAAAATGAAGTCCAGCTCATAGCCAAACTGCAACACATGAATTTGGTTAGGCTATTGGGATGCTGCTCTCAAGAGGAGGAGAAAATATTGGTCTATGAATACTTGCCAAACAAAAGCCTAGATTTCTTCATATTTGGTATGCATATGCATTTTTTACAAATACAACATAACAAAAAATTACCCATGAATTTATATTAGAAATAATTCCATAGGTAACCAAGATGTACAAAGTTTGATAATTTCTCCCAGTGTTTTCAGCTAGAAGATTAATATATGATATATGTGCAGATGAGAATAAAAGAGCTTCATTGCATTGGAGTAAACTTGTAGCAATAATTGAAGGAATAGCACATGGACTTCTTTACCTACATAAGTACTCCCGGTTACGCATCATACATCGTGATCTTAAGCCAAGCAACATTCTCCTGGACAGTGAAATGAATCCTAAAATTTCAGATTTTGGACTAGCAAAAATATTCAGCACAAATAGTACTGAAGGAAACACTAGAAGAGTTGTTGGTACATAGTAAGTTCCATATAAATCATCGCACGTGCCAAAAATTATATCACAATTCAGCCATTTGTATTAATTTACACGTTTGATGTTACATCATTTTTAGTGGATATATGGCCCCTGAGTATGCTTCTGAAGGTATCTTCTCCATTAAAACCGATGTCTTCAGCTACGGTGTTGTTATTCTTGAGATTCTTAGCGGAAAGAGGAACTCTGGTAACCAAAGATCTGGATATTTCATCAATCTTCTGCGCTATGTGAGCTAATATACAAATTTAAGCTTGTATTTATTATTATTTTTATAAACAGCCAACATTTTTGTAGAGTATGAAATTAAAATAAAACCCAATGTCATGTGACAATATTGCATACAGGCATTTGAACTATGGAATGAGGGAAGGTGGATTGATATTATTGATGCATCAATGGTTCCTGATAGTCACTCGACAAAAATGATGAGGTGCATTAACATAGCATTGTTGTGCGTACAAGAGAATGCAGCAGATCGGCCAACAATGCCAGATGTTGCTGCAATGCTAAGCGGTGAGAGTATAATCATGGCCCAGCCAAAGCAGACAGCATATTTCAATGTAAAGGTGGTGAATGAAGAGCCATCCATTGATCCGGAAGTATGTAGTATTAATGCTGTAACTATATCTGACATAGTTCCGAGATAGTGGTCTTCACGTCTTGTGGTTTTTACTGTCCTTCTGTATTACCTTTTGGTAATTTGCATGTCTTATTTATGTGTCAAGTGTGAGATTATGCACTCTTAAGAGTTTGAAAGAACCTTCCAACATGTATATAATACTGACTATGCTATTTTTACCCAAACTTTATTTTGTTTATAGTTGATTTAATCATGTCCACATAGTTAAGTTATTACATTTTCTGACTGGCATTATTGAAGCACATTTTCTATGGTGATTGTACAAACTCAAATAATGTTATATATTCTCTTAAGATTTTTCCAAAAAATGATGATCAGAACCACGTAAGGTTTGCCATAAAAATTAAACATATGTAAACTGCCATAAGAATGTTTGAAAAGTTGTTCATCACTTAAAATAGACTACGATTGAACACATATATTTCCATAAATAAGGTGACAAGATGATATATTTATTACGTTAGTTAATTTGGTCCAAGTTTAAATCCTTATTTCTCAAACTCCCCTGTCCTTGAAAGAAAGATCTTTTTAACTTTTTTGGATTCACTTCATATTAGTTTTAATTTTAATGTATTTTTCTTAGTGTCATATAAGTTGATCTAGCCTAAAAATTAAGTGTCCAATTAAGGGTATGAGAACCCTAGCGTGGGGCGTAAGCGATGTTCCCCGTTAGGGGCACAAGGTGCATGTTATATTTGGTGGGATTTGCCTCCACCGTGGCATGTACATGTGAGGAATATGGTATTGGTTGGTGTACTACACCATGTCTATTGTCGTGGTATTGCCGACGAGTACGCCATGGAGGGGTCCTCACGGTGCATGTTTAGAGACGTGGGGTAAGGCGGACGGTTGACGGGTACGAGGTAACACAGCTTACCCAGGTTCAGATCCCATAACGGTGGCGGAATCCTACTCCTGCTATAAATCACTATAATGGCAATACGCCGAGTTACAGAGATAGGTTTGCTGTGCGAGGTGTATGTAAAACGATGCCCTAAAGGCTCCCATAGGCCCGGCTTATATAGTCGTCAGGTCCTAGGGTTACAGGGAAAAGTCCTAGCCGGACAGGTTACAGAGTTCTACACCGTCTATTACTAGTCTTGTGTATCTTGCACTCCAAGGCTCCGGGTACGCTGGTGACTCCACCGTAGCCTTCCTTTATCCGGCATGGGCCTCCCTTCTGGATCCACCTAACTGGGCCGCCCAGCAGGCCATAGGCCATGCTACCGACTATGGGCCATCCGGGTTAGTCGGATAAGAGACATGCTATGAGGATACCCATATAGCATATCCCCAATAGTAGCCTCCGGAGAACTCCGAGATCTTGCGCCGTCTTGCCTCGTCTCGTGGAATACTCCGTCTAGATGTATGTCAGCAAATCGTCAAGCAATATCTTGTAGTCCTCCCAAAGAACCCTGCAAGGTTTTGTCCGTCTTCTATGAGCAAGTCGGAGAAATGCTGAATCTTCCATCGTACGCTCCCGTTGTCGGATTAAATCCATCCATGCCGGAATCTTCGATGGGACGGCTCATCTACCATGTCAGTTATGACGACGTAGGCTGTAGGTTAGCGACGCCTCATAACTCACACATGCAGAGAACGTAATCATATCCGATTTTCCCGCGCGAGCGATACGAACCGTTGGCGGCGGCGGTTGGAGACGTGGCGAAATTACCGCGCACGTTCACGAACACATCGTCTACACGGAAACCGTTTGATTAGCTGCATGAATCTTGACGCAGAGTAAGATAAATAGTAACCGTGGGACACTTGCCACTTTTTCACCCTATTCTCTCGCGTCATCGTCTTCTTCCTCCAGCCGCGCGCCTCCTCGAGCTCTCCGCGAAAACCTCGAGAAACCCTAGCCTCTTGCCTGCACCAGTCGCGTTCTCTCCTTCCTCCATGGCTAGCAGCAGCTCATCCCCGTCAATGGCGCCTTCGAGCGAAGCCGCGGCGAAGCCGGTGAGCTCCGTCGTCGTGCCCCCAGAGGGCCTGGTCATCCCCGCATCGGCGGTGATAGAAACCGCCGGCGGCGATCATAACCTGGCGGCGCTGGAGTCCCTGGAAGAGGAGCCAGACTCGCACAAAGGCGACTGGCGCGGCTCGGACATCACCGGCCGCGACATCCAAGAGATGGTTGCTGAGGGTTACCTCCCCGCGACGGAGGGGCTCACCTGACGGGCGGCGCCGGCCGGCGAGGCGACCCCTTCTCCCCAAGCCGGAGAGAAAGTATACCTCAAGGCGCAATTGGTACGCGGCGTTTCTCTGCCCGTCTCCCACTTCTTCTTGTCCGTCTTGAATCACTTCAAGGTCCAACCCCATAACCTCTCCCCCAATAGTATCCTAGTGCTTAGCAACTTCGCGGCACTTTGCGAGGGTTACCTAGGGATTAGGCCTAGGTTAGACTTGTTTGTCTACTTCTTCACCGTCAAATGTGAAGCCGGACACAGTAGGGAGGAGCTTAGAAACTGCGGCACCATAAGCTTCAAGATCCGTCCTGGCCGGCGGTTCCCCGACATCGTCGGCCACGAGTCATGCAAAAATTGGCAGCGGACGTACTTCTACGGCCCCGACATTCCTTTGGCGGGCCGAGAAGTAACGTACCCGGACTTTGTGGACGGAGCCGCCGCCGAAGTCCCCACATGGTGGTCCCATGCCTCCCTTCCCTCCGACCTCAACGCTTCTCGCGCAATAAGGCGGATAGAGTGGTTTGTAGAGACGGGTCTAACCAGCTTGGACCTAGTCATGTGCTGGTTCATCAGGCGGATCCAACCTCTGCAGCACCGTACGAAGCTTATGCACGAGTACACCAGCGACCGAAGGGATACCCTTCGGATCTCCGAGGACAACTTCTCGAGCGACTCCGTCAAGTTCCGCCTTAAGGACATCGTCAAGGTGAAGGACAAGAAGCGTGGCTTTACCCTCACCTACGACATGTTCGTAGACGGAAAGTGCCCAAAGGTAGGTATTTATTTTCCGTGTATGACATTGCTCCAGTTTTTCCGTCTTGCCAATATCATCTTGTCTAACACGATGATTTCTCACTTAACAGCTTAACGATCTAGAGGAGGGCAACCTGGCCTCCCAAATCTACGATCCCAAGATGAAGGAAGTCACGGTCGTGTCCGACGATGATGTCCCGTTGGCGCGAAAGCGGAAGAGCTCCACTTCTGATGCTGCCAACGGAGGCAAGAAGAAGAAGACGGAGGGTGGAGCCTCCAAAAAGAGTACTGCCACCCTGGAGGCGGAAAAGAAGAAAGCCACCGGGATGTGTGCCAAAGCGCCCCACCTAGTGTAAGCTTCTTATTCTCCGACATTGTCTTATTTATTTGTCTTATTCCTGTACTTATGTGTTTTGCATGTTTCAGGAAGAAAGCCACAACCATCCTCAAGAAGTCCTCCAAGACACTTGGGGCTTCTAGAAATATTAAAGATATGCTGCATCGCGATTCTTCCCCCGCCATCGCCCCTGCTACTCCAACCGTCAAGCCCTCCTCCGCTCCGACAAGCTCCCAAGTCCAGGAGGCACCAGGCCCTTCCACCATGGAAGTGGATTCTGGTGCCTCTACCGAACTCGCAATTGTCGGCGAGCAGGCGACGCAGGAGAGCGCTGCTCTTCAAATGGCTGAAGCTCCGGCTAAGGATGCCATCGGTAGCGGCAAGGTGGTGGTGGGTGCTGGTACCTCTGCCGAAGGCGGCGCCTCTACTCCCCAGAAACCCTTCGAGCTGCCGAAGATTATTTTCCCGGTGCTTACGCTGGGTAGCACAATTATGGTTCCTGGAGGAGTGCCGTCATCTCCGACGTGCGGTCTTGAGGAGCTACTCCGTCAAGCAGACATCTTGCGAAGTAATAGCGTTTCCTTTGGCAAGCTGCTGGCCGAGAGTGCTACAAACCTCAAGATCATCGCACTTGTAAGTTTTACTTTACCTTTTGCATTTCATATGAGTATCCCACTGTAGCCCCCGAGGATGTAGACAGAAAACCATTGGCTTTGCATCTATATGCTCCAAGAGTGACTAAGTTAGAGAAACTCTCACTGTAGCCCCCAAGCATTTAGATGGAATGAATTATTCCGACTAGATTCTTTAAGAGTAGCATACTCAGTGTTCATAATTTTAAGTGTTGTAGCCCCCAAGCCTCTAGTTGTAACTGAATTAGTTCCGACTAGATACTTAAAGAAAAGCTAAGCATTTTTCGAGTTAAAACTTTATACTGTAGCCCCCAAGCTTCTAGTTGAGAACTGAATTAGCTCCGACTAGATGCTTTAAAGAAAAGCTAAGCATATTGCTAAGTTAAAAACTCTCGCTGTAGCCCCGAGCATCTAAGTGGAAAATTTCCGACTAGAGGCTCTAAGCGGACTAAACAACGGCTTGACTTTGTGTTTGTTTCCATAGAACGAGAATGCTCGGAGGGGCATGGCCAATGATAAGTACCAGAAGATGCGCGCGGACCTTGAAGCTGAAAAGGGTAAAACCGCCATCTTGAAGGAACAGATCATCAAAAACAAGAGTCTGTTTTCTTTTTGCGCACTTCCGTCTTACTTTTGTGCCTTCCTTCTTCGAGTACTCACTGTGTACTTTGTTTTCTCGGACTTGCAGAGCATGTAGCCAAGGCCAAGGATATTGTCGAGCAGTCCAAGCACATCCACCAGCTGGACAGCGAGAACAAGATCCTTAAGAAGGAGAGGGAAGAAATGCTGAAGATGCACGAGGATTCCATGAAAGCCCTGCAGGACTCCGCCTCCGCGGAGATTAATCGCTTGAGGAGCTTGCGATCCTAAAGGATCAGAAGCAAGCTGCCAATGAGCAAAACCTTCGCCATAGCGAGGGGTTTAAGCTCCTCCAACAAGAGAAGGAATCTTTGGCGGACGTCGTCTGGCAGGCTAAGGCCAGCATCTTCAGTAAGTGTCCTCCGCCTTGTAGCTGTGTAGTCTGGATACTTAGAATTTTATTGAACTCATGCGCTCCTTGTCGGAATTTTCAACGCATATGGGTTTAACCCGCTCGCCTCCTTCAAACAAGGAATGCATGATTCTTGCCGGCAACTTCATCAATACCGCTATCACCCAAGCCAAGGAGATTGCCAAGCCCCTCCAAATTTATATCAAGGCCTCCGACTCTGTGGTGAAGTACTCGGAAATTCTATGACGATCCCCCGAGCGTGTCGCAAGCTGGAAAGCTTCATGTGCACGGGCTGGCGCAAGGATGGCGTTGTCCATGGTGAAGGCGCACTATGAAGGTGCCGATATCGACACGGTGACATCTGGTATCCCCGGCGTGGATGATGACGGCAAGGAGATCGATCACGAAGCCATCCTGTCATCACTCGCGGGCTATGACACCAGGGTTGCCGAGTTGGTGGACGTCGACTTCTTCGTGCCCAGGAACTTTCTTGACAACGCCGACCCTGAATCCTCCGAGTCTCCTCACAGTGGTGACGTTGAAGGGGAATCTCCTGCTGGTGATGATGCGGCCTGCAAGTCCCCTGCACCCAAGGAGTGAAAAAACCTTTGTAATTCTTGTTTCACCTCTGGAGTGTGCATTGAAAAAACTTGGTGATGTAATCTTTAAGGCGGAAAACAATGGTTGTTGTATCCTGCTACTTAAGAATTAATGCCCAGTATATATATATTGTTTAAGCAAGTGCTGGCTTATCTGTTACTCTGGTTCTTATGCTTGACTTTTCGTGAGTCGGAAGACTCGTTGTCAGAACCATGTGCTTAGGTGATGATGCCTAATGGCACCGTCTATAACCTGAGCACAAAATCGCTGACAATAAGTGCCGAAAGTCACTACTCCAGAATCCACATAAAAACAACAAAGAATGTGTAGACCAGAAAACTTAAGCTAACGCCCGTAGGCGGAATTTTCACAAGTGCAATCGCAAAGCTTGTGCATAAAGGTTTATATGATCCAAAAATGAACACTAAAGAAGGTAAAAGACTCAGCAATATGAGTGAACCAAAGAGCTTTATTTCATTGATCATATAAGAGGTACACTATTAGATAAAAAATGCTAAGTGTAGAAAGGACGTAGCTGTGCTATGTTCCATGGCCGATCAAGCTCCGGGTATTCATCATCCAGGTCACGTCTCTTACGCTTATGATCCTCGTTGGGTCTACCCTTGAGCTCACGGTTGTCTACATGGTAGTAAGACCCATTGAGCAGCGCCTTGCTTATGATGAACGGTCCTTCCCATGGCGGGGATAATTTGTGTGACTTCTTCTGCTTAAGTCGGAGTACTAAATCCCCCTCTTTAAACGAGCGATGACGGACGCGGCGACTATGGTAGCTGCGTAGCTTCTGTTGGTAGATGGTGGATCTTTGGCATGCCAAAACGCGCTCCTCCTCGAGAAGGTCCACATCAAGGCGTCTGGATTCTTCAGCGTCATCTTCTTCATAGGCGGCAATTCTTGGTGCATCATGGAGGATGTCGGAGGGTAGGATGGCTTCTGCTCCATATACCATGAAGTAAGGGGTGTAGCCGGTGGATCTGTTAGGTGTAGTTCGTAAACTCCACAACACAGATGGTAATTCTTCCGCCCAGGCTCCAGCTGCTCTATGTAGCGGTGCCTCAAGACGTGGCTTGATTCCCTGCAGAATTAATCAATTAGCTCTCTCAACTTGACCATTAGATTGTGGGTGTGCCACAGACGCAAGGTCAAGTCGGATGCCTTTGTCCCAGCAATAGGCCTCCACTTCTCCGAGTGACAGGTTGCTTCCATTGTCGGTGATGATGCTATGTGGGAGACCAAATCTCACCACTAGATCCCGGACAAACCTGAGGGCAGTTGCCCCATCGAGCTTTCTAATAGGTTTAGCTTGTATCCATTTGGTGAATTTGTCAACTGCTACAAGCAGATGCGTAAATCCACATGGTGCCGTTTGTAACGGTCCCACCATGTCTAGCCCCCAGACTGCAAACGGCCAAGTTATTGGTATTGTTCGCAATTCTTCAGCAGGGACATGTGGTTGTCGGGCATAATACTGGCATCATGTGCATGTTTCAACCAGCTTGTCGGCGTCCGCCTTCGCGGTCAGCCAGTAGAATCCTTGCCGGAAGGCTTTCGCGACCAACGATCGAGGAGCGGCGTGATGCCTGCAATCTCCGAGATGGATTTTGCGTAGGATTTCCATACCTTCTAGCTGGGGAACACACTTTAGGTATATACCAGTAGTGCTCCTTTTGTAGAGTTGCCCATTGATTATGGTATAACCCTTTGCTCGTCATACTATCTGTCGTCTTTCGACCTCGTCGTCGGGCAAAGTTCCGTGTTCGAGATATTCCATGAACGGTTTTGTCCAAATCGGAGGGGACTTTGTCACCATGTTGACGAAAGAATCAGCTCTATCCGGGTTGTCGATGTCGGCGCCCTTCACGGATGGTGTGCGTAGATGCTCTAGGAAATCTCCTGGCGGAATTTGCTTGCGCCCTGATCCAAGTTTAGACAATAGATCAGCCGTCTCGTTTTGCTCCCTAGGCACATAATTGACTTCGTAGCCCAAGAAGCTCTTGGCTATCTCGTCCACTTCGTCGCGATATGCCGCCATCATAGGGTTCCGCGCATTCCAGGTTCCAGCCACCTGCTGGGCAACCAAGTCGGAATCTCCACAGCAAACTATGCGCTTGATGCCAATATCCTTGGCTACACGCAATCC
Organism: Avena sativa; assembly: GCA_916181665.1. NCBI lineage: Eukaryota > Viridiplantae > Streptophyta > Magnoliopsida > Poales > Poaceae > Avena > Avena sativa. The sequence continues at coordinate 50,548,722 of OV702285.1, read as the reverse complement.
GTGAATGAGTGCTTCATACTCCGCCATGTTGTGTGTACCCTCGAAGTGGATCTGCAGAACGTAGTGTAGCTTGTCTCCTTTTGGTGACTGTAGCAATACACCAGCCCCCGAGCCGTTGAGCAGCTTTGATCTGTCAAAGTGCATCACCCAGTACTCTGGTTCCGGCAATGGAGTGGCATTCGGCATCTCCGTCCAATCTGCAATAAAATCCGCTAAGGCTTGTGACTTGATAGTGTCGTGTCTTTTGTAGGTGATCCCGAAGGAGGCAAGTTCAATGCCCCACATCGCGACCCTTCCTGTAGCGTCGCTATTGTTGATAATGTCGAACAGTGGAGTCTTGCTCACTACTGTGATTGGGTGCTCCTGAAAGTAATGCCTCAGCTTCCGTGAAGCAAGGAATACTCCATAAGCTATCTTTTGGTAGTGCGGGTAACGCTGCTTGGACTCCGTCAAGACCTCGCTTACATAGTAAATTGGTCGTTGCACTCCGTGTTCATAGCATGGTTCCTTCCGCTCTACCACGACGACGATGTTGATAACCCGGTTGGTTGTCGCCATGTAAATTAACAGGGGCTCCCCAGGCTCGGGTGCTGCAAGGATGGGCGCTGAGGAAAGAATCTCCTTGATCTGCTTCAATGTTGCATCTGCCTCGTCCGTCCACGTGAATTTGTCCGCCTTCTTCAGCAACTTGTAAAGCGGCAGAGCCTTCTCTCCAAGTCGGCTGATGAACCGACTAACTGCTGCAACACAACCTGTTAGTCGTTGGATGTCCTTTAGGCATGCCGGACGGTTTATGTTTAAGATGGCCTTGATTTTCTCCGAGTTGACCTCAATTCCGCGCTGGGAAACGATGAAGCCCAATAGTTTGCCGGCTGGAACCCCGAAGACGCACTTCTTAGGGTTGAGCATCATGTTGTATTTCCGGATATTATCAAAGGTTTCTTTTAAGTCGGATATTAAGTCATTTGACTTTTTATACATCACCGCGATATCGTCCACATAGGCGTGAACGTTCCGACCAATTTGGTCGTGAAGGCAACGTTGCATTGTCCGCTGGTAGGTAGCACCTGCGTTTTTCAACCCAAAGGGCATCGTGACATAGCAAAACGTGCCGTATGGGGTAGTGAACGAAGTGGCCAATTGGTCCGACTTCCTCATCTTGATCTGGTGGTATCCTGAGTATGCATCGAGAAAACACAAAAGTTCTGAGCCAGCCGTCGAGTCAATGACTTGGTCAATGCGAGGCAAAGCAAACGAATCTTTGGGACATGCTTTGTTCAAGCCGGTGTAATCAACGCACATTCTTAATTCATTGGTTCCCTTTTTGGGGACAAGTACAGGATTGGCCACCCATCGGGTGTGAAGGACTTCTCGGATAAACTCAGCCTTAAGTAACCAAATATCTCTTTGCCAATGGCACGTCTCTTCTCATCTCCGAAGTGTCGTAGAGGTTGTTTCACTGGTTTACATTTTGGATCTATGTTTAAGCTGTGCTCGGCAAGTTCCCTAGGTACACCTTTCATGTCGGCAGGTTGCCAGGCAAAGATGTCCCTATTCTCACGGAGGAACTCGACGAGCGTGCTTTCCTATTTGGGATCCAGGTTCGTCCCAATGGTGATGGTCTTGGAGGCATCGCCTACCACAAGTTCCACCGGATTGGTCTCGATGGCGGCCTTGAACGCAGGAGCGGAGTCAGAGATCTGCTTCTTCGACGCGGGCATCTCTGAGTCATTGACCTTGCTCTGGATCTTCTTGAATTCTTCGCTGTAGAGGACAGCTTCTGCAATGGCTGCTTCATTGATCTCGCCGTCCCTTGCCTTGGTAAAGCTTCCGGATACGGTGATGACACCATTTGGTCCGGGTATCTTGAGTTTGTTGTAGACGAAGAATGGCTTGGCCATGAACGTGTGGAATATGTCGCGGCCAAATATGACGTGGTACACACTCTTGAAGGGGACCACCTCAAAGGTCATGCGCTCTTGGCAGTAATTATTAACATCACCAAAGGCTACCTGAAGTGTAATGCACCCAAGGGACCGAGCTTCTCGTCCAGGAAGTACGCCATGGAACACGGTGTTGGTCCGCCTTAGGTTTGCCTTCGTCAAGTTCATCTTCTGCAGTGTATCCAGGTACATGATGTTGATGCTGCTTCCACTATCCACCATGCACTTGGTGAACTCCACGCCGTCAATCAATGGGTTGATGACCATGGCGTATTGGTTCTCCGTGGGCACAAGGTCTGGGTGGTCCGTCCTGTCCCAAGTGATTGGAACCTCCGACCAGCGCAGGTATTGGGGAACTGGGGGGAGAGTGGCCATCAGGATCCTTAGAGAGATCTTCTGTTGTCGGACGGTGGGGGTGCCAAGGAAAGTGTGGTAGACTGGGGCCTTCTTTGCGAAGGCGTTCTTGCCCTTGTCGTCGCTCTTGGCGGCGTTCTTGGGGTCAACGTCCTCGTCCATGTCACTTGAATCCTTGGACTCCTCCTTCTTCTTCCCCTTGCCCTTGCCTCGCGGTCTGTTCTTCCGACTTTGCTTGTAGCCGGACTCCGGGTCTTCCTTGAGGTCGTTGACGAACTTGCAGTGTCGATTGGTATGGGTGGCCTTACCGTTGACATCGAGGTGTACGAGGCACGGCGTATCGCGGTACTCTTCGTAGGTTTGGGGAACGTGGAGCGGCGCCGAGTTGGTTTCACTTCCTCACTGCTGCCCACTGCCTGCTCCCCTTCCTCGGCCACGTTGTCCGCCTTCTCCTCGTCCTGCAAAAGTCATGGCGACCATGTCGGTAGATTGCTTTTCTTCTGGAGCGGTTTTCCGCTTTGTACTGCTATTCCTCCGAGCTTGGGTTGGAACGGCCGTTGCCGGCAAAGAGCCACGAGCATCGTCGTCGGCAGCTGCGAACTCACTAGCTAACTGAATCATCTGATTCAAGTCAAGCTGATGATTGTCCTGCAAGCACTTCAGCTTATGTTGGAGCAACGTGCCTCTTTCCAACCCATCGATGAAGGCGGCCATGGCGGTCTGGGCATGCACTCCCGCGCAGGAATTCTTCATATCCAGCCAGCGGGGGAGGTAGGCGCGAGATGTCTCGTCTTTGTCTTGCACGCACCGCTGTAGATCGCCCACCGTGCAGGGACGCTTGTATGTACCCTCAAAGTTCTTGGTGAATGCTTCTTGCATGTCCAGCCAGTTATAGATAGATTTTTCCGGCAAGTCGTCGATCCATTGACGGGCCGTGCCCGCCAACATTAACGGGAGGTACTTGACGGCGATGTTGGGGTTGCCTCCAGCAATCTCCACCGCGTTTCCATAGTCCTGCAACCATGTGGCAGGCTTGGCGGTGCCGTCATAGGGCTTGATGGTCTTGTCAATCCGGAAACCTTTGGGGTAAGTTGCGGATCGTATTGCAGGTCCAAAGCAATGTGGTCCCAGGTATGGTCCTTCCCGGGCCTCGTGGATCTTATCGATCCGTGAACGTGCATCGTATGGCTCCGGGTTCTTCTTCTTGTTGTCAACAGGGGATGGTCTGCGTGAACGACGCGGGCCTCTTCCGTCGTGGTGACTGCTTGGCAGTGACGGAGGCGGAGGTGGCGGTGGGTTAGCCTTCTTGCTGTTACCCTCCTGTGACGCCCCACGCCTGTCACGGTTGCTTTCCGGACGAGGAGGGTCATGGTGTGACCTGCTCTTATGTCCTTGGTGGCGCTCTCCATCATGACGGGTCTGTGCCGCGTTGTCGCGGATGACGATGCCGCGCTGCTTTGGAGGGGGCATATCCATACGATGGTGAGTATTGTAATCTTCCTGACGTTGGGGGGATCGGGCGGTGGCGATGGGCGGTGAGGTTGGGCTCTTTCTCCGTGGTCGGAGGATATGGGAATAGCATCCTTCCTGTTGCGCGCATCCCTCCGTCTTCGTTCTGATGAACCCGTCCGCGATCCAACATCCTGAGAAGATCTGTCCCTTGGCGGTTTGTACTGGCTAGATCGGAAGAGCGCTGGGTCAGACTCAAGCCTCTGAGAGGTGGCCTTTTACTGCTGCTTCACCGCCTTGGCCACTAGGTCATAGACCTGCTCGACTGCCTCAGGCGATCTATCCTGCTCTAGAAGGGTTTTGGCGACGGCGAGGTTAAGGAGCGGGGTGGGCATCATGTTGGAGATATGCCCTAGAGGCAATAACAAATATAGTTATTATTATATCTTTGTGTTTATGATAAATGTTTACATTCATGCTATAATAGTATTAACAAGGAAACATTAATACTTGTGTGATTTGTAAACTTAAATTGAAGTCCCTAGTAAAGCCTCTTCATAATACTAGCTTGTTGGTTAATATATGATTGTGGTTTCCCTACCATGAGCATTGATATGTTATTAACAAACAAGATCATATCGTTAGGAGAATGATATGATGGACATACTCCTATAGATAAGCGTAGCATAAAGATCAAGTCATTTTAATAGTTCAATTTCTATATGCTTTCTGATACATAGTAACCTAATTCCTTTGACCATGAGATCATGCTTATCACCATCACCGGAAGGATGCTTTGATGACATCAAACACCACACCGTAACTGGGTGGCTATAAAGGTGGCATTGAGTGTTCGGAAAGTATTGGTTGAGACACATGGATCAAGAGTGGGATTTGTCCATCCATATGACGGATAGATATACTCTGGGCCCTCTCGGTGGAATGTCATCCAATTAGCTTGCAAGCATGTGACTGGCTCACAAGGGATCACATATCACGGGAACGAGAAAAGAGTACTTATCAGTAACGAGGTTGAACTAGGTATGCAGAGATACCGACGATCAAAACCTCAGATAAGTAAACTATCGTGAGACAAAGGGAAATTGGTATCTTATGTAAGTGGTTCATTCGATCGCAAATTAATCATAGAAATATGTGGGAGCCATATGAATTTCCAGATTCCTCTATTGGTTATTGTTCGGAGAAGTGTCTCGATCATGTCCGCATAATTCACGAACCGTAGGGAGACACACTTAAGGATTCGACGTTGTTAAGTAGTTGTGGAATGATGAGTAAGAGACCGAATGTTGTTCGGAGTCTCGGATGGGATCCGGGATATCGCGAGGAGATCCGTAATGGTCCGGAGAATAAGATTCATATAAGGAAAGTCCTGTTTCGGGGTTAGAGAATGGTTCCGGTGTTTTCATCGGGAATGTTCTAGAAGGTTCCGGAATGTCCGGCACTCCGGAGAGGAAGTGTACATGAATGTGTCATAACAAGTTGGAATGGTTTCACCATGTACTAGGTGTCATCGCTGAACAAATAAAGGGTTAAATCAAATCCTAGTTTGAAAAGTCAAACGGCTATTTTGTTTGGTGGAGGGAGAGTAGGAAACCTACTTGGGGAGGAAGTCCCTCTCCCTCCACCGCCGGCCTTGGAAGCCGAGTTGGGGAGGGACTCCCTCCCCTTGGCGCGCCCCCTCCACCTATATAAGGAGGGGCAGGGCTGCCCCTCCAAGACACACACCTAGCCCCTCTAAACCCTAACCCTAGCCGCCGCCGCCCACCATAGCCGCCGCCCTATGGTTTCTCCCAAGCCGCCGAGTTGGGGCTTCTACTTGCCCTAGCCGCCGGCCTAGCCCCTTCTACTTGGTGTGTCTAAACCCTAGATCACCGAGGCTCTCTCATAGTCCACCATACTCGCTCCGGCTTAAGGTGAAGCCCTGCGAGATCTCCCCTCTACTTCCGGTACCACGCCGTCGTGCTGCCGGAATCACGAGGAGAGTGCTACAACCTCCGCTTCCTGCTGGAACAAGGGAGAGGAAGGTCTTCGTCGAGTACCGAATGTGTGACCGACTGCGGGAGCGCTGCCGGAACGCAGCGTCGGAAGGATCGTCTACGCGATCTTGAGATCGGCAAGAGTACGACTACATCACCCACGAGAATCCGCTCTCATTAAACACTTTGGAATCTTCGAGGGTGAGTTATTATATCGACTCGTTGCTACAATCTAGTAGATAGATCTTGGCTTGTTTGTTTGTATGCGATAGAAATTTTTTGTTTTCCATGCTACGAACCCCTACAGTGGTATCAGAGCCATGTCTATATGTAGATCTGTTGCACGAGTAGAACACAATGGTCATTGTGGGCGGTGGTGTTTTTATTATCAATTGCTTCTTGTGTGCTTTGCATCTTGCGGTATGATGGGATGAAGCGGCCCGGTCTAACCTTACATGACATCGTTCATGAGACTTGCTCCACGCTCAACATGTAACTTGTATTGCATAAGTGGCTTTGCGGGTGTCTGTCTCTCCCATTATAGTATAGATCCAATTTACAACGGGCACTTGATAGTTCAAACATCAACATTGTGGTTCTTGTTCGTAAGTTAGATCGACACTTATTGAAAGCCCCAAACCACGTAAAACATGCAAAGAAATTAGAGGCGTCTAACTTTGTTTTGCAGGGGTGTGCTGTGATGTGATATGGCCATGATTGTGATTATATTTGATGTATGCAATGTTCCTTATTGTAAGTTAGCAACCGGCAGGAGCCATATGGTTGTCTTTAATTTCTGTTAAGACCCGCGTGTCTTTTCAAAATAGTTGTAATAGTTGAAGCTGGTGGACGACAACCATGAAGCAGCGTCATTGACCTTGATGCAATGTCGGTGATGATGGAGATCATGTTCGTGCTTGAAGATGGTGATCAGAAGCACAAAGAAGAAAGGCCATATCATATCACATATTATGAATTGCATGTGATGTTAATCCTTTATGCATCTTGTATTGCTTAGTTAACGACGGTAGCATTATAAGATGATCCCTCATGCACATGAATTTCAAGTTCTATAGTGTTCATCCTTAGTGAGCACCGTTGCTAAAGCTTGTTGTTTCGAAGCACCACGTGATGATCGGGTGTGTTAGATTCTGCAAGTGTATACAACGTGAGCAAGCCAGATTTGCTCATGCGGAAGCTAAGGTTTGATCTTGACGAGCCTAGCATGTACATACATGGTCTCGGAACACGGATCACCGAAAGGTAAAGCATGAATCATATAGTAGATATGATGAACATGTCGATTGTTCGCCATTGAAGCTACATCAACTCTCGTGATGATCGGTGTTGATATGGTGGATTTGGTTCGTGTGATCACTAAACAATGTGAGGGATATTGTTTTGAGTGGGAGTTCACCTAGATTAATTTAACTATTAATTAGAACTAAATTTGTCATAAACTTAGTCTAAACTATTGCAAATATGTTGTAGATCAATGGCGGCCCCTACCATCAATTTTAATGCGTTCCTAGAGAAACAAAAGTTGAAAAACAATGGAAGCAACTTCGCGGATTGGTTCCGCAATTTGAGGATTGTCCTCAATGCTGGTAATTTGACCTATGTGCTTGATGCACCGCTGGGTGACCCGCCTGCAGCTGATGCTACCGATGAAGTAAAGAATGTTTACCTCGCTCAGAAGAATCAGTACTCCACAGTTCAGTGTGCTATCTTGTATGGTTTAGAATCAGAGCTTTAGAAAAGGTTTGAGAATTCAGACCCACATGATATTGTCCGTGAACTCAAACTGATTTTTGAGACTCACGCGGCAATTGAGAGCTATGAGGTTTCTGAAAAGTTCTTTAACTACAAGATGGAAGAGGGAAGCTCTGTCAGTGAGCATGTGCTTAAGATGTCTGGGCACGCAAACAAACTTCAAAGCTTGGGTATAGTGATTCCTAATGCTTTGGGGATTTACCGTGTCCTCCAATCGCTACCACCAAGTTACAAGAACTTTGTGATGAACTACAATATGCAAAGCATGAACAAGCAGTTGCCAGAACTCTTCTCCATGTTAAAATCTACAGAAGTGGAGATCAAGAAAGAGCAGCAAGTGTTGATGGTCAATAAGACCACCAAATTCAAGAAAGGCAAGTCTAAGCAAAAGGGACACTTCAAGAAGGGTGGTAAGAAAGTTACTGCGCCGACGAAGAAGACCAAGGCTAGACCTAAGCCTAATACAGAGTGCTTTTACTGCAAGGTAGAAGGTCACTGGAAGCGGAATTGCCCAAAGTACTTGGCGGATTTGAAGAACGGCAACATCAAGAAGAAAGGTATAGCCGATATACATGTTATTGATGTGTATCTCACTAGTACTCTTAGTAGTGCCTGGGTATTTGATACTGGTTCGGTTGCTCATATTTGTAACTCGAAACAGGTGCTTCAGAATAAAGGGAAGCTAGCAAAGAACGAGGTGACGATGCGCGTGGGAAACGGATCAAAGGTTGATGTGATCGCGGTCGGCACGCTACCTCTTCATCTACCATCGGGATTAGTTTTATACTTAAATAATTGTTATTTGGTGCCTGCGTTAAGCATGAACATTATATCGGGATCTTGTTTATTGCGAGACGGTTACTTGTTTAAGTTCGAGAATAATGGTTGTTCGATTTATATGAGTAATATGTTTTATGCACATGCACCTTTGATAGATGGTCTATTCTTATTAAATCTCGATAGTGGAAATACACATATTAATAACATTGAAGCTAAACGTTTGAAATCGAGCGATAACTCGACCTATATGTGGCACTGTCGTCTTGGTCACATTGGAGTGAAGCGTATGAAGAAACTCCATTCCGATGGACTTCTTGAATCACTTGATTTCAAATCACTTGCAAGATGCGAAGCATGTCTGATGGGTAAAATGACTAAGACTCCATTTTCTGGTATGATGGAGCGAGCTACGGACTTATTGGAAATCATACATACCGATGTGTGTGGTCCAATGAGTGTAGCATCGCGCGGTGGTTATCGTTATGTTCTTACTGTGGCATCCTGCAAAACCACTACTAGAAAATCGCGTTGATTTTGTGCATTGCATCGTCATCATCATGCATGGTTGTCTGCATTATTTTGAAAGGCCTAGTTTCGATTATACAAATACCCCTCTTTATTTTAAAAGGCAAAACCCCGAGTGTATCGGATATTTTGTTTCCCCTAAAAACTATTTGCAAAGTGGTTCTGTTTTAAATTAAAGAGAACCAAACAAACACAAAACTAAAACAGCCCCCCCCCCATAAATCCTATCTCCACCCAATCCTAATCTCCCCTCCAACCAAATCGTGCCACCTCCCCCTCTCACCCAAAACCTACCCACCTGCCACCTCACCAATCCCTCTCCTCTTCCCACCTCTCTCTCTTTTCTCACCCAATCCCCTTCTACCCTCTCTCTCCCTCTCTCTCTGACCCTCGGGCCCCACCCAACCCCACCTGGCGCGCCCCACCGACCCAGCTTCCGCTCCCCACCCAGCCCCCTGGCCCACCGGTCCACTCACCCTAGCCCCACCCCAGCTGCCCCACCTGTCGGCCCCCAACCTCCCCAGCACGCGTGGCCCACGCGGGGTCCACGCGCTCCCTTCCCCGCGTCCACCACGCGTCTCTCCCCCGCCCTCGTCTTCTTCCCCCGCAGCGCCCTCTCTCCTCCCTCTTCCCCACGTCCGGCCAGCCTCCTCGCCTCTCCCGCGCGTCCTCCGCCGCACCGACCGCGCCCTCCTCCGCTCCGCCGGTGGCCACCCCGCCTCCGCTTCCCCCGAGCGCGCTCCCGCCGCCAAGCCCGAGCCCCGCCTCGGCCCCGCGCATCCCCGCGCGCCGCCCGTCCCTCTGCGTCCGCCGGCGAGCCCCCTCCTCCTCGCCGCGTGCTCCGCCCCATCGAGACCGCCCCCTCGGCCAACCGCCTCCGTCCTCCTCCAGCTCGCGCCGCTCGCCCTTCCCCGCCTCCGCCTCCGAGCCGGCTGCCACCTCCGCCCCGCGCCGCCCCGCGCTCGCCGCCGGCGCGCACCCCGCTCCCCCCGGCTCGCCTCCGCCCCGCAGCAGGCCGCGCCCCGCCTCGCCACCGTCGCCCACACCTCGCCGCCGGTCCCCTTCCTCGACCCGCGCGTCCGCGCCTCCCCGCGAGCCTACGCCGTCCGCAGCCCGCCGGCCAGCCCCGCCGCCGGAGCCATCCGCAGCAAGCCCCGGACCGCCGCCGCAGGAGCTCTGGGCCGCCCGTCGTTGACCGCCCTGCTCTCCTGTCCCGCAGCTCGTGCACGCCTCGCCTGCGCCGTCCGTCCCGCCGGCGCCGCCCGCGGCCGCAGGTCCTCCCGCCGGCGACCTCCGAGCCTGCCACCGCCTCCACCCGACCGCCTGTGGACCCCGCGTCCCGAGCCGCCGCAGTGCCCGACCTCACTGCGCAGCCACTGTCGCCATCGGCCTCCTCCTCGGGTCCCTGCCGTCATCACCCTGCCCGCGTGCGCCTCCCGACGGTGCTGCCCCCGGGCTCCCGCGTCCGTGACCTCCAGCAGCATGCCAACCATGCCAAGTACCACAACGCCAATGACAAGGGGCCGAACAAGATCTTCGACACGGAACGCCGAGGTCTCCGTCCCGTACCCGAAGATGTCAAGTTCTTCCTCACGGAAACTGAAGACTGTTTCCGGTGTTTAGAGGCCGAACCCCAAGATCGCCTTTCCCGACCCAAAGCGTCGAGATCCCGAGCCTCCGAGGACCGGACCCTGCAGGACTGACATGATCTTCTTCTCGGACGCCAAGATACGTCGAGGGCCCGGAACGACAAGTACTCCCTCGAGAACGCCGAGTGCTTCACCCCGGACACCGAGACCCCGACGCGACAAGTGCTTCGTCCCGAACGCCATGACCGACAACATGACCCGAAGACCCCGGATGCGACAAGATCTGCCCCGTTGTTCGGGAATGTTTCCGCCAAGACCGAACCGTCGAACCCTGGACCCCGAGACCGACCCCGAACCCCGTCGAACCCTAACCAAGATCGTCGAGAACCCTAAAGTGTGAACCCCTTCCCAAAACCCTATTTTATAACATAACAACAAATTGTTGCATATTTATTTGTCATCTCGCATGCATATCTGTGGTTAGGGGGCCTTATGCCGATTCACCTAATAATTAAATATGGGGCCCATATGCGGGTAAATCTAGTCTCATATTGGCCTCATTTAAATTTGTATAGCGAACCGGTGCTATCTTTTGCCATGCTAAAACAACATTTAATTTGCGGGGTAGATAAATAACTTGAACCGATCAATTAATTGTCGGAACCCCGGTTCCACTTAATATAACCTAATCGCATTGCACCCTTGCCATGTCATACATCATACATGCATCATGCCGATCTTCTGCCGTTGTATTAAATAGCGCATCCGGTGTTTCTTCTAGTGTTTTGCTTCTTCGCGGATAAGGCCGATGAGTTGATGTGAGCTTCGCCCCGATCTTCGGTTGAACCTTCGACAATGTTTTCAGGCGAGCATCTCCCCCTTTCTACCTATCTTACTTTTATAGTCTTTATTCCCTCCTGTTGATCTATTGCTATCTGTGATGCGGTGCTTTAGCTTCCGTATCTGTGATATACCGTGCAGCCCTATATTGCCTTGGACACATCCTATTGCCTGATGTTTGGTAGATAGTTGGACTTGCGCGTCGTAGTCGCTTGCTCAAGTGCTGTTGCGTGTCGTCCAGTGCCACCGTTGTTGGAGTATTGTCACCTGTTTGATGTTGGAGATGATCTCGGTTTTACTTATCGTTCACTTTAATTACTGTTTAACAACTAAAATTGAAGTAAGTAAGCAGAGGCATCGGTGGGTGATAGAGAACATTTGGTTTCCGAACGTCCACTTGTGTCCCGTAGGACCCCGAGTACTTGATACCTGTTCCTTGATTAATCGCGCTATCCACATATGGGGAGTATGGGCCCCCCTTAGCCAGAGCTTGATTCCGTCTTATTTCTTGGGGCCACAAACTAGTTTGAGGTTTTATTTACGATCCTGTACTTATGCCATGCTACTGCTTTATTTACGTTTGTGCGAGGAGCACACTGTACTGTTTAGGAATTGTGACCCGTTTTCGCGGTATCGACAAGCCCAGCCACACTTTCGGGTTCCCAGTCGTTTACAGCCGGCCCCACAAACCTTAAGTCCGTCTCGAAGTCAGCTAACTTCGTTGCGGGTTCTACTTTAAGGGGTGGCCCCCTGAAATATTTCTGAATCTTGTGATTGCTCTATCGTGAAGACCTCGTTGGGTTTTGATTTGGTTTTTCCGAGGTTGATCGTGTGTGTGTTGCTATTTGTGCACCCCGGCCGGGTTAAAACTTTCTGAAAGCCGTGTCCGCGGTTATGGACGACTTGGAGCACAGTATCTCGACCATAGACAAGCATAACTAAAGTTTATCGCTATAAATTTGACTTTATAATGACTAGTAATCAGCTTCACTATAATGGAATGGCTAATTAATACTGCCCACAATTGCTTGTTTGGAGTTTCGCTTGCGACCATTATACTTGACTAGTAAGTATTGCAACTACAACGGAATGGCTAAATGAAAGTACCAACAACTGCTGGGTTTTGGGTTATCTCATGCTACCTGTATCTGACTAGTAAGTGTTGCCACTATAACGGAATGGTTAACTAAAAGTGCCCACTGCTTACTTTATCAGGACGATTATCTAAACCTGACTAGTAAAGTGCTGCAACTATAACTGAATAAGTAAAACTGCCAACTGTGTGAGTTCCTCGGTTGACTTCCTCGTTTGGTCTCGAGGGGGGAAACGCCAGGATGGGTTTGTTTGATGGTGGCATCAGGTTGGGTCTGAATAGGTCTTTCTTCCCCTCTCTGATAGTCGCCAGTTGTATCGAGTCTCTATAGGTTGTTTAGTGCATGCTGCCGCTGCCACTTCAGTCCACCATACCTATGTAGGCGAGGACCGCCGAATTCTAGACTCGCCGTGTACTGGCCTCAGTACTGACGCTCCTCTTTTTCCTTTGCCCTTTGTCGGCACCCCTTTGTTTAAGCAGGTTTTGAGATCGACGTCGTTAGCAGGGTTACCCTTCCGGCTTGGCCTGGGCAGGGTTATGGACGCCACTGGTTATTCTTCAGGGCTCTTAGCCCCATTTGCATCTTGTCCGTAGCTGGACGCTATATCGTTTTCAAGGTGATTTGGGACTTTGTATATTATATCTGTAATCTTGACTCTTGAGTCGCTGTTATATATATATCTGTTCTGTGGGTCCCATCGAGGACTGTTGTGTAATGTTATTACTTCGTTTTCCACCCGCACGAAAGTGCCTGGTGGGCACCTTTGAATCGTTTCTATGCGGGTTTGGCGAATTTTGCTCAAACTTGCATAGGTCCGATTCTGAGGGTGTTACACTTACCTTCACGGATGACTTGAGTAGATATATAAGTCCAAAACTTTCGAGAAGTTTAAGGAATTTCAAAGTGAGGTTGAGAATCAACGTAACAAGAAGATTAAATTTCTGCGTTCTGATCGTGGAGGTGAATATCTAAGTTACGAGTTTGGCGAGCATTTGAAGAAATGCGGAATACTTTCACAATTGACACTGCCGGGAACACCACAACGTAATGGTGTGTCCGAACATCGTAATCGAACTCTCTTAGATATGGTTCGTTCTATGATGTCACTTACAGATTTACCGCTATCATTTTGGGGTTATGCATTAGAAACAGCCGCATTCACTTTAAATAGGGCACCATCTAAATCCGTTGAAACGACACCGTATGAATTATGGTTTGGGAAGAAACATAAATTGTCGTTCCTTGAAGTTTGGGGTTGCGAAGCCTATGTAAAGAAGTTACAGCCGGACAAGCTTGAACCCAAAGCAGAAAAATGCGTCTTCATAAGATACCCAAAGGAAACTATTGGTTATACCTTCTATCATAGATCCGAAGGCAAAATCTTCGTTGCCAAGAATGGATCCTTTCTAGAGAAGGAATTTCTCTCGAAAGAAGTGACTGGAAGGAAAGTAGAACTCGACGAGGTTGTCGAACCTTCTCTCAAACATGCGAGTAGTGCAGCACCGGAAGAAGTTCCTGTGGTGCCTGCACCAATAAGAGAGGAAGCTAATGATGATGATCATGAAACTTTGGTTGTAGTTGCTACAGAGCCTCGCAGGTCAAAGAGAACTCGTACCACTCCTGATTGGTATGATACCGTTATGAGTGTCATGTTGGTGGACAACACCGATGACCCTGCGACATATGAGGAAGCGATGATGAGCCCAGATTCCAATAAATGGCAAGAAGCCAAGAAATCCGAGATTGGATCCATGTACGAAAACCAAGTATGGACTTTGGTGGACTTACCGGATGGCCGGAAGGCTGTCGAGAATAAATGGATTTTCAAGAAGAAAACAGATGCTGATGGTAATGTTACTGTCTATAAAGCTCGACTTGTCGCAAAAGGGTTTCGACAAATTCAAGGAGTTGACTACGATGAGACTTTCTCACCTGTAGCGAAGCTAAAGTCTGTGAGGATTATGTTAGCAATCGCTGCATATTATGATTATGAGATATGGCAGATGGATGTCAAAACAGCGTTCCTCAATGGAGACATTGATGAAGAGTTGTATATGATGCAACCCAAAGGTTTTGTCGATCCTAAAGATGCTAACAAGGTATGCAAACTTCAACGGTCCATATATGGATTGAAGCAAGCATCCCGAAGTTGGAATCAACGTTTTGATAAGGTGATCAAAAGTTTTGGTTTTATACAAACTTATGGAGAAGCTTGTATTTACAAGAAAGTGAGTGGGAGCTCTGTAGCATTCTTAATACTATATGTGGATGACATATTGTTGATTGGGAATGATGTATACCTTCTTAATAGTGTCAAGGAATATTTGAATAATAGTTTTTCAATGAAAGATCTTGGCGAAGCAGCTTACATATTAGGCATAAAGATTTATAGAGATAGATCGAGACGCCTAATATCATTGTCACAAAGTACATATTTGGACAAAGTTCTAAAGAGGTTTGGAATGGAAGATAGCAAGAAAGGGTTCTTGCCCATGTTGCCCAATACGACCTTGAGTAAAACTCAAAGTCCAACAACGGCAGAAGATAGAGAAAGGATGAGTAAAACTCCCTATGCCTCAGCCATAGGATCTCTAATGTATGCCATGCTATGTACTAGACCCGACATTGCATATGTTGTTAGTTTGACTAGCAGATATCAAAGTGATCCAGGAGTGGATCATTGGACAGCGGTTAAAAACATCCTTAAGTACTTGAGAAGAACTAAGGATATGGTTCTTTCTTATGGAGGTGATGAACAGCTCGTTGTTAATGGTTACACCGATGCTAGTTGGAACACCGATCCGGATGATTCTAAATCACAATCTGGATACGTATTTACTTTGAATGGTGCAGCAGTTAGCTGGAGGAGTGCAAAGCAAAGCGTTGTGGCGAGATCTTCAACTGAATCGGAATACATGGCTTCTTCGGAGGCTTCACAAGAAGCGATATGGATGAAAGAGTTCATTACAGAGCTCGGTGTGGTTCCAAGTGCGCTGGACCCAATGTCTATCTACTGTGATAACATGGGCGCCATAGCCAATGCGCAAGAACCAAGGTCACACAAGAAGCTGAAGCACATCAAGATACGTTTCCACGCTATTCGAGAACATGTCCAAGATGGTGACATAAAGATTTGCAAAGTACACACATATCTGAATGTGGCGGATCCGTTGACTAAACCTCTCCCGAGGGCAAAACATGACCAACACCAAACTGCCATGGGTGTTTGGTATATTACCATGTAATCTAGATTAGTTGACTCTAGTGCAAGTGGGAGACTATTGGTGATATGCCCTAGAGGCAATAATAAATATAGTTATTATTATATCTTTGTGTTTATGATAAATGTTTACATTCATGCTATAATAGTATTAACAAGGAAACATTAATACTTGTGTGATTTGTAAACTTAAATTGAAGTCCCTAGTAAAGCCTCTTCATAATACTAGCTTGTTGGTTAATATATGATTGTGGTTTCCCTATCATGAACATTGATATGTTATTAACAAACAAGATCATATCGTTAGGAGAATGATATGATGGACATACTCCTATAGATAAGCGTAGCATAAAGATCAAGTCATTTTAATAGTTCAATTGCTATATGCTTTCTGATACATAGTAACCTAATTCCTTTGACCATGAGATCATGCTTATCACCATCACCGGAAGGATGCTTTGATGACATCAAACACCACACCGTAACTGGGTGGCTATAAAGGTGGCATTGAGTGTTCGGGAAGTATTGGTTGATACACATGGATCAAGAGTGGGATTTGTCCATCCATATGACGGATAGATATACTCTGGGCCCTCTCGGTGGAATGTCATCCAATTAGCTTGCAAGCATGTGACTGGCTCACAAGGGATCACATATGAAGGGAACGAGAAAAGAGTACTTATCAATAACGAGGTTGAACTAGGTATGCAGAGATACCGACGATCAAAACCTCGGATAAGTAAACTATCGTGAGACAAAGGGAAATTGGTATCGTATGTAAGTGGTTCATTCGATCGCAAAGTAACCGTAGAAATATGTGGGAGCCATATGAATTTCAAGATTCCTCTATTGGTTATTGTTCGGAGAAGTGTCTCGATCATGTCCGCATAATTCACGAACCGTAGGGAGACACACTTAAGGATTCGACGTTGTTAAGTAGTTATGGAATGATGAGTAAGAGACCGAATGTTGTTCGGATTCTCGGATGGGATCTGGGATATCACGAGGAGATCCGGAATGGTCCGAAGAATAAGATTCATATAAGGAAAGTCCTGTTTCGGGGTTGGAGAATGGTTCCGGTGTTTTCATCGGGAATGTTCTAGAAGGTTCCGGAATGTCCGTCACTCCGGAGAGGAAGGGTACATGAATGTGTCATAACAAGTTGGAATGGTTGCATCATGTACTAGGTGTCATCGCTGAACAAAATAAAGGGTTAAATCAAATCCTAGTTTGAAAAGTCAAACGCCAATTTGAAAAGTCAAACGGCTATTTTGTTTGGTGGAGGAAGAGTAGGAAACCTACTTGGGGAGGAAGTCCCTCTCCCTCCACCGTCGGCCTTGGAAGCCGAGTTGGGGAGGGACTCCCCTCCCCTTGGCGCGCCCCCTCCACCTATATAAGGAGGGGCAGGGCTGCCCCTCCAAGACACACACCTAGCCCCTCTAAACCCTAACCCTTGCCGCCGCCCACCATAGCCGCCGCCGCCCTAGGGTTTATCCCAAGCCTCCGAGTTGGGGCTTCTACTTGCCCTAGCCGCCGGCTAGCCCCTTCTACTTGGTGTGTCTAAACCCTAGATCACCGAGGCTCTCTCATACTCCACCATACTCGCTCTGGCTTAAGGCGAAGCCCTGCGAGATCTCCCCTATACTTCCGGTACCACGCCGTCCTGCTGCCGAAATCAAGAGGAGAGTGCTACAACCTCCGCTGCCTGCTGGAACAAGGGAGAGGAAGGTCTTCTTCGAGTACCGAACGTGTCACCGACTGCGGGACCGCTGCCGGAACGCAGCACCGAAAGGATCGTCTACGCGATCTTGAGATCGTCAAGAGTACGACTACATCACCCACGAGAATCCGCTCTCTTTAAACACTTTGGAATCTTCGAGGGTGAGTTATTCTATCGACTCGTTGCTACAATCTAGTAGATAAATTTTGGCTTGTTTGTTTGTATGCGATGGAAAATTTTTGTTTTCCATGCTATCAATGTATGGCTTGGCCTGTGCCGGCTTCGAGGGAGCCCATCCTAGGTTGCGCCGTACACCGGGATCGTTGATGACGCGAGCCGGAGCTTTCTTAGCCTTCTGCTACTGCAGCAGAGTCTTGTACTCGGCCTCCATTGCTCTTGCTTTCTCTATGGACTTCTGCGCGTTGACCAGATCTCGATCTAGTTTAGCGCCTTGCTCTGCGATGGCTTGCGCCTCCTCCAGCAGCTGCTGGCGCTTCTCGTCAAGATGAGTCACGTTCCGGATATGATCAACAGTTAGAGGCTCAACGAGGAGATTGTCGTACATTACTCTATCAGCTGGAGTAACATGGGATGCTGCCGACGTGGATGCTGGAGGCGGCAAGTTCGTGGTGTTGTTGTTGCTCGGACCGGTGCCGAGTTCCTGCGGCTGCTGCACTGGGTTAGGCGGAGGTGGCATGACCTTTGCGCGATCAATGTCGTCAGCAATTAGTGGCCCCTTCCCCTTATCCAGTGCTGTAGGCGGAGCTTGCCCGGGATGGTCTTCGTCCATCGCTGTCTCAATGGTGACGAACACCCCTCGAGACATGACGGTGTTATTAGTTTGCTCGTCACGCGAGTACTCCTCCTCCATCTCCTGCATAGCAGAGTCTAGCTCTTCTGGACTGCAGTCTATTTTCTCTGAATCTGCACTGAAATCTGCATAAAGCGCGTCAATGACAGAGTCGGAGGGTGCCAGGACTTCCTCGATGACGGGCGGTGGAGGTGCAACGGCTTCGATGATGACTGGAAGTGGTGGTGCTGCTGCGACGATGGCGGCCGGAGGCGGTGGTGGCGGTGGCTGAATTGGAGGGGCTCCGTCAATGAGCGCAAGCGCTGTCTGAGCTGCCGCTTCAGCCTCCGCGTAGTTGTTGACGGTGTTCACCATGCCTTCGAAGGTGAGGTGTCCTGATGCCTGTTGCCGTCTTAGAGAATGTCGGAGGAGCGTGCCATGGTACAGTCCTTCCACAAAGTGATAGATGGCATCATCATTGGGGTAGTGGGCCAGATCGGCTCGTATACGGAGCCACCTGGCCAGGTAATCGCGGGCGTTTTCGCTCTCTCTCTGAACGCAGCGCGCCAGATCGAAGATGGTAACCACGCCGACGAACTTGGATCTCTGCTGTCCAGACGCACGGACAAAGCCGGCGGATTTGCAGTGATCTTCCACCTTTATATCCTGCACAGGGGCGGTTTGGGTGGGTCTTGAATTTTTCCGATCTTTGCCGGCAAACTCCGAGGAGAGATCTGACATCGATCCTTCCGTGAACGTATCCTGCCCGTAGGCGGTCCGTGCGGGTCTTGATGCTCCTCCGACTCCCAGGGAACTAGTGCCCGAGTCGGTTTCGCCAATGAAGAGGTGGATGTCTCTGATAGGAACGATCGAACACCGCGTAGGGTTCGTCTTCGCCGGGATCCAGAACTCGTCGGGGGGACGATCGGAACGTTGCCGGAGAAGAGAACGCGACTGATGGCCACGGTTTCGCCAATTCCTGCGAAGATCTTGGTCCTCGCCCACTGAAGAGCCTGAAGCGCCTCTTGCCCCACGGTGGGCGCCAACTGTCATGGTATTGCCGACGAGTACGCCATGGAGGGGTCCTCACAGTGCGTGTTTAGAGACGTGGGGTAAGGCGGACGGTTGACGGGTACGAGGTAACACAACTTACCCAGGTTCAGATCCCACAACGGTGGCGGAATCCTACTCCTGCTATAAATCACTATAATGACAATACGCCGAGTTACAGAGATAGGTTCGCTGTGCGAGGTGTATGTAAAACGATGCCCTAAAGGCTCCCATAGGCCCGGCTTATATAGTCGTCAGGTCCTAGGGTTACAGGGAAAAGTCCTAGCCGGACAGGTTACAGAGTTCTACACCGTCTATTACTAGTCTTGTGTATCTTGCACTCCAAGGCTCCGGGTACGCTGGTGACTCCACCGTAGCCTTCCTTTATCCGGCATGGGCCTCCCTTCTGGATCCACCTAACTGGGCCGCCCAGCAGGCCATAGGCCATGCTACCGACTATGGGCCATCCGGGTTAGTCGGATAAGAGACATGCTATGAGGATACCCATATAGCATATCCCCAACATAGTAAGTTCCATATAAATCATCGCACGTGCCAAAAATTATATCACAATTCAGCCATTTGTATTAATTTACACGTTTGATGTTACATCATTTTTAGTGGATATATGGCCCCTGAGTATGCTTCTGAAGGTATCTTCTCCATTAAAACCGATGTCTTCAGCTACGGTGTTGTTATTCTTGAGATTCTTAGCGGAAAGAGGAACTCTGGTAACCAAAGATCTGGATATTTCATCAATCTTCTGCGCTATGTGAGCTAATATACAAATTTAAGCTTGTATTTATTATTATTTTTATAAACATCCAACATTTTTGTAGAGTATGAAATTAAAATAAAACCCAATGTCATGTGACAATATTGCATACAGGCATTTGAACTATGGAATGAGGGAAGGTGGATTGATATTATTGATGCATCAATGGTTCCTGATAGTCACTCGACAAAAATGATGAGGTGCATTAACATAGCATTGTTGTGCGTACAAGAGAATGCAGCAGATCGGCCAACAATGCCAGATGTTGCTGCAATGCTAAGCGGTGAGAGTATAATCATGGCCCAGCCAAAGCAGCCAGCATATTTCAATGTAAAGGTGGTGAATGAAGAGCCATCCATTGATCCGGAAGTATGTAGTATTAATGCTGTAACTATATCTGACATAGTTCCGAGATAGTGGTCTTCACGTCTTGTGGTTTTTACTGTCCTTCTGTATTACCTTTTGGTAATTTGCATGTCTTATTTATGTGTCAAGTGTGAGATTATGCACTCTTAAGAGTTTGAAAGAACCTTCCAACATGTATATAATACTGACTATGCTATTTTTACCCAAACTTTATTTTGTTTATAGTTGATTTAATCATGTCCACATAGTTAAGTTATTACATTTTCTGACTGGCATTATTGAAGCACATTTTCTATGGTGATTGTACAAACTCAAATAATGTTATATATTCTCTTAAGATTTTTCCAAAAAATGATGATCAGAACCACGTAAGGTTTGCCATAAAAATTAAACATATGTAAACTGCCATAAGAATGTTTGAAAAGTTGTTCATCACTTAAAATAGACTACGATTGAACACATATATTTCCATAAATAAGGTGACAAGATGATATATTTATTACGTTAGTTAATTTGGTCCAAGTTTAAATCCTTATTTCTCAAACTCCCCTGTCCTTGAAAGAAAGATCTTTTTAACTTTTTTGGATTCACTTCATATTAGTTTTAATTTTAATGTATTTTTCTTAGTGTCATATAAGTTGATCTAGCCTAAAAATTAAGTGTCCAATTAAGGGTATGAGAACCCTAGCGTGGGGCGTAAGCGATGTTCCCCGTTAGGGGCACAAGGTGCATGTTATATTTGGTGGGATTTGCCTCCACCGTGGCATGTACATGTGAGGAATATGGTATTGGTTGGTGTACTACACCATGTCTATTGTCGTGGTATTGCCGACGAGTACGCCATGGAGGGGTCCTCACGGTGCATGTTTAGAGACGTGGGGTAAGGCGGACGGTTGACGGGTACGAGGTAACACAGCTTACCCAGGTTCAGATCCCATAACGGTGGCGGAATCCTACTCCTGCTATAAATCACTATAATGGCAATACGCCGAGTTACAGAGATAGGTTTGCTGTGCGAGGTGTATGTAAAACGATGCCCTAAAGGCTCCCATAGGCTCGGCTTATATAGTCGTCAGGTCCTAGGGTTACAGGGAAAAGTCCTAGCCGGACAGGTTACAGAGTTCTACACCGTCTATTACTAGTCTTGTGTATCTTGCACTCCAAGGCTCCGGGTACGCTAGTGACTCCACCGTAGCCTTCCTTTATCCGGCATGGGCCTCCCTTCTGGATCTACCTAACTGGGCCGCCCAGCAGGCCATAGGCCATGCTACCGACTATGGGCCACCCTGGTTAGTCGGATAAGAGACATGCTATGAGGATACCCATATAGCATATCCCCAACATCTATGCCGTATAATATATGTAGTTCACCAGCCCCCTTAATCTAAACCTGTAGAAAGGTTAAGATTATGCTTGAACTCATCTTAATTATTTTGTTGGAAAAGGTTTTATGAAACATTCAGCTACTTAATCTTAATTAACTAGATACAAAACGAATATTTTTTTTTGGAAAAGAGTATATATTAATATCACAGGGATATCAATTACACCCAGACTCTGAAACAACGCATGCCCTAGCGGCCATACGGATGCACACAGCTCAGAAAAATAAAAAATAATTACAAAAAAGAAAAGTCTCGCTACAAAGAACTAATCCTCAAAGCAACAACACTGACACCATCAGAACAACACCAGTAGTCTTCCACTCTAATAACAACGCCTTCAAGAAGGAAACAATGCCCAAGCGCCGTCGTTGCCCGATCAAAGATCATAGTTTTTCACCCTGGAGAAAGTCCTTACTCACAAAACAATTCCTTCAACAACTTCATTGCCAGGAACAACCAGTTAAGTCCAGACCTTGGATTTTTACCCTGCAAGATAAGACTACGAACTCCCCTGTGTTGTCTTTCCGCACCAATAGTCGCTGCAACGAGTCCCAGATCACGCAATCAGATCTCCGTCGCCACAAAAACAAAAATCACCATCGCTAGCCTCATATTTCCGCTTTCTTGACATTCTCCGCATCTGACTTCACCATGGCTCTAAGAACGTCAATTGCACTAGTGGAAAACGTGCCATTGGTCCCGGTTTGTAAAGGCCTTTCGTCCTGGTTTCCCAACCGGGCGGTTTGTAATACGAACCGGGACTAAAGGTTTTAAAAAAAATCAAAAAAAAATTTTGATTTTTTTAAAAAAATTTAAACCTTTGAATTGTTTGACTCGTTAATCTCCCACATCCCTCATTTATACTTAATCTTTGTTCAAATCGTACTTTCGGTCAAACTTTCCGGCTGGTCACTCATCCTAGCACTACTCCACCCCCAGCACGCTTAACTTCTCCATTCCATCTCTCCCACCCCGCGCAAAGGACCCTTATATCTTGTTGTCAAGACTAGTATATCAATCCTATTAACTCATATCGATATGTGACACGTTTTTATTTTTTGAAATTAAGAACAACTATTTTTAGTAAACAATAATAAATAAGTAATAATAACATTTTATTCTAATAAAAGTAAAAACTAATTAAATTAATATTTTATTCATTTTTGCCATTTATTCATTTAATATGACATAAACAATATCTTCAAATCTGTAAAGCGAAATTCAACAAATAATATATCCATTATTATCAGAAAAATGCGAGGAATTCAAATATGACATAAAAATGCTAAAAAAAATTAATTTAATTAGTTTTTACTTTCATTAGAATAAAAATAATTTTTTTCTTTTCGAATTTTAACAATCCAAAATAGCCTAAGTATGTTGAAATCAAAGAGCTAATTTTTTCTGCACGTTTTGATAGGTTATACTTTTTTTACATGGTATGCAAAAGTTATGGCCATTTGAATTTTTCATAACATTTTTTTGTAAATTATGTAGAAATTTATATTTGTTAATTTTTGTAACAACTAAATCACTTAATATAACTACAGTTCGCAGGATTTTATTTTAAAATTTTTTTATAACTTTTTAGCATGATTTTAAATCTAGAAAAGACAATCTCTAGAAAGATTTGTGCCCGTTTTACTGCCACGGCAGAACTTGAGAATTTTTTTGCCCACTTTCTTTAGTCCGGGTTGGTAATACGAACCGGGACTAAAGGTCACACCTTTAGTCCTGGTTGGTGATACGAACCGAAACTAAAGGGCTTGGCACCGGGGCACCCCTTTTAATCCCGGTTGGTGATACGAACCGGGACTAAGGTCCCGTTTGACCCGGGACTAAAGATTGCTGGCGTTCTAGCCGTTGGAATCAGGACTAATGCTCATATTAGTCCCGGGTCCAACCATAACCGGGATTAATGCTTCGAACTGGGGTGGACGAATAGCTCTTTTTCTACTAGTGTTGGTGGGAACAAACAATAGGGCTTCGCAACGCTCCCGCTGAAACCAAACGACCAGAAAAACAAGGTGCGCACGACCGAATACCTTCCGATCCAGCAATCTTCAGGCATGATACGCCCATGGGAGTTCGCCGGCGGAGCCTTCCGGAACTCACCTCTCTAGACCAGATCAACGAGGGCAGACATCAAACAGATCTTCGTCCTCGTGCAAAAGAAACCAAAGGACCACCACCATTATTAGATCTGACACAGCGATCCCCACACCGCCGGCAGGTTCCGGAGAACGGATCAAGCAGGCAATTAGAAAAAGAGAGACGATCTAGGTCTTGAAACCCATCGCCGGACCTTCTCCACCAGATCGCCCCACTCCGCCGCCCTGGAGGAACGAACAAGCAGTAGGGGAGATGGGCGACCGCTGCGCGCCAGCACCTGCAGACGCGCTGCCGTGCCACCTCTCGGCACCGCCGCTGCCATCCCCACCAGGGCTCGCCGCCACTCCACGCTGATGCCATGCGCCACCACCCTCACAACCCCTGAGACGATCCGCCTCCGCGCGAAGGGGCCTGTCGGGGAAGCGCCTCCCTCGCCCGCCGCCTTCGACGGCCAGGCGCGGCCGCCACCGCCAGCGCCGGCAGCGGCCGAGGGAGAGGAGATCGCGGCGCCGCCTTTTCCTAGGAATCGGCGCCTCCTGAGCCGACCCGCGCGAAGCGACCCGGGAGTCAGATCCGTTTCGTTCCTCCAGTAACTTGGATTTTATATTTCGTTAATGTAAAATGACTAAGTAAGCTAACTATCCAGTTGATAGAAATCCTAGCCTGACGAAACTGAACTTCTCAGAATTTGTGAAACAGATGCAGTTGTCTGACATCATTTATGCGGACAAAATTAGCAATAATAAGATTTAGGAAGTCAAGAGAAATTTACTAAGCCCTTCTGTTCTAGGATGCTGAAGACCTATGGAATAATTCAAACCTTAAAACGTCAGTGTTGCCTTGATTGTTTCTAAGGTGCTGACGAGCTACTAAAAAAAGGCGGAGTTCATAATTAACTAAGAGAAGTGTGTTATCTATTCTGACTAACTATATTCCGTTTTGACCCATGCTGAATATATTGTTGAGGTGATCATTCGGGAGAAGAAAGACAAAGAAGGATTTCTAACTAGCTAGTGGGTCTTAAGGCCGTTGCCGCCAAGCTCTCAAATGACACCTCTTCTTCATTTGGTCAAAAGTCCCTAACATTATTTATGCCCTCGTGCTCTCCATGCATGGAGATCACAGCGAGATTGCCTTTACGGTCTGTGCAGATGGCTTTCGACAAACTGCAGAAACTGACCACACCCGGTGCAACAATGCTAGTACTATGTTTTCACCTACTATGGCGACTATTAACTCATCTACTCTGAGAACATCATGGGGCCCTTCAATGTAACAGGCGACGACTCAGCACAAAGTGGAAGATTAGGATTATGCTTAAACTCATATATAATTTTTACTAGAAAAGCCTCGGTGAAACCTTCAACTACTTGATCTTTAGTACTCCCTCCGTCCTAAAATAGATGTCTCAAATTTGTCAAAATCTGGATGAATCTAGACACTATTTAGTATATAGATCCATTCAAAATTTGAAAAACCAAAGACATCTATTTTTGGACGGAGGGAGTAGATACAAAATGAATATCTAGCCTTTTTACAGCTGCTGTTCTCACACAAACTCAAAAATCAATCTCAATATGTTTTTTTCATGCATTAAAGTTAGGATTTGTAGACAAATAAGTTGCACCTAGATTGTCACACCATAAACAGGGTTTTTGCTAAAGTTTGACACCAATCTTATCAAGAAAGGCTTCAACCCAAATCAATTCAGTTGCGGCATTTGCTAGAGTTAGCCTTGTATTCAGCTTTAGTACTAGAAAGTGATATTGTGGCTTGTTTTCTGGAACTCCATGAGACCATATTAGGTCCAACAAGTATTGCAAGCCTCCTACAGATAGTTTGCCATCACGATATCTTGCCTAATCTATATCTTAAAATGCACTTATTAGAAGATTAGATGATGAATATTTAAAGGTTATGCCAAGTTTCAATGTTTCTTTGACAAAGCGTAAAATTCTCTTCACTAATGTTCACTGTGTTGTGGTTGGTGCATGGAAATATTGAAAACTCCGTTAAAACTGAGAGGGAAAATCTGGACGTGTCAAGGTAAGGTACTATAGAGCATCAACAATACTACGATCTGAGTGTTGTCCTTAAAGCCTAGAAGTTTCCCCTTCGTGAGGGATGGCTTCTCATTGGAGGAGTGGTGTGGGAAACCTTTGCACCCACGCATGCCAACCTAGTCAAGAAGATCAGTTGCATACTTTTTTGTGTTAATAGTAAACCATCATGATTTATCTGACTTCAATTTCTGGAAAGAAAGGTAAGTCTCCATGATCTTTGATGGCAAAGTTGGCATTGGGATCATTAAGTAAGGCAGTAATTGCTTGATCAGATGAGCTTGTCACTATGATGTCATCAACATATATTAGAACATAAATTATGATACTTGACTTGTTATAGAGAAATAAATATGTATCTTCCTTGGAGGTAATGAATCCAAGATCATAGAGTTCGGAACTCAGACGATAGAACCAGGATCTAGGTGTTTGTTTTAGCCCATATAAAGCCATGTAAAGTCTGCGAACATGATTAGGAGTATCAAGATTTTAAAAACCTCCTCTTTCAGAATACCATGCAAAAATTATTATTGACATTTAGCTGCAGCAAGCTCCACCGAAGAGACACTAAGATAGCTACAACAGTGTGAATAATGGCTAATTTTACCATTAGACTAAATTTATCCTCATAGTCAATATAATACATTTGCTTGAATCCTTTTGCAACTAGCATGTGTTCATACCTGCCAATTATGCCATATACACGTTTCTTTAGGCGGTAAACCCATCTCTAATCAATCAAATTTATATATGTGCTCGGCGGTATCGGGTTTGGGTACGGATTTCTAGCAAGGGTGAAACTTGTCCGGCATGTCCGGGGCCACCAGCGGTGATGCATATGAGCACCACTTTATCCTTGAAAACGTTGTCATGGTTTCCTCCCTATCCCTCTCGATACTTCCACTAGTAGGACAACGATGGGACCCGGGACCAACATAGTCACAACGTTTCGGAACGCCCCACTTAATGGCGGAGTTTTAGGCGGGGACCAGTTTTCGTCCATGTATAGTGGTGGTATTTACACCAGCCGGAACGCCGCTGTTATTTCTCCTAGAGGCGGCGTTCGAGTATTACGAACGCCACTAGTTGCCTCGCATCCACTATTTGCCATTTGACCTTCCCTTTCCTTCTCTTCTTCCTCACTTTTCCCAGTCTCTCTTGTTTTTTTGTGCCACATCTCTCACTCCCTCACACACTGACTCTCCAAATTCTCTGATCTAGACAATAAATTAGCCTTAATTATGAATCTTATTGTCCACACCACTCTCCTCCACCCCCTAGCGAATTAGCTCACTCTCCCATGCATGCATTAAATTAATTATTTTCCGACAAAGCCTCCATACACTACCTTCTCCACTTTTCCTTCTCTCTTCACCACGTGATCGATATCGAGCTAGCGGATCTACAGGGCCCTCGATCTCCAAACGTGAGGATAAAATTCGGTGGCTTATGGTGATTGTGTGTTTCATGTGCATATGCATGCATATATTGATTTTGTGCGCCTAGTGTAATGGCGACGACCATTTACTTTCTTGTGAATATGGCACGTGTTGTGTTTGTTCTTGCAGGTACACGAGAGTGCCAAATTTATTGGCGAAATATTGATAATTTCCATTTCGTCAAATTTGACACTTATATATGCCCAATATTTAGCAAAGGTCATGCCGAAATTTTATAATAATTTTCTTATATTTTGTAGGCAACGACATCCATATGGACCGAAACCCACAAGGATTCTTGTCGTTCGCGACAGCTCATATGTACAAAAGGCATGCCAAGAAAATAAGATGTCCATGTACAAAATGCAAGAACAATGTTATGTACGAATCATTCAATGGAACTATTTTGATGCACTTGATTACAAATAATTTTATGCCTGGTTACACACGTTGGACACTTCACGGCGAGAAAGAGGAAGAGGAGGATGAAGCTATTGATTTCGAGGAGGACCATCTATAAGAGGGAAGGATTGGAGGAGACGCCACCACTATGTCCTACCAGTGGCATGTGATTAGTGGTGTGCTAGTTCAACGCCATGAACCTCCTTTTTCGAACGCCGCGACTAGGACTTTTCCTACTAGTGTTCGGGTGAAAACCATTGATCCTCTCAGATCGAGCGAGGGGAATGCTCTTTGTTGTAACTTTCCTAAAGGAATCGTATTGGATCCCACCTGCACGTCTCTCTGTCGGCGGTTGTGCAATGGCGATGGTGGTTGTGCATCCTGGAGTCTATGTCTGTGATGTTGTGCTAGTCTCGGGAGGGGTGCAGCGGTTGGTGGTGGGATGGTTCGAGGTCGAAGGAGAGGTGTTCCTTACGGTGGCAGCGTCTCTTGTTATACCAGTGACAGGGGTTCCCTCTAGTGATAGAGATTTAAGGTAATACGACACTGCCCTAGTCGTGATGTACTCATCTCTCTCTACGCAGTTCTCTTTAGAAGTGTCTTCCTTTATGTTTAGCTCAGCAGATTGACCTGGTTAAGTTCCAGTGCCTTTTGTTGAGAAATAGAGCAATTTACCAAGCGAATTATCCATAATAAACGCTAGATAAAACATGATTAGAATAATACATAAAATACTAATCATGTGAAATAGCGAAAACATATTAAGACAGGTAACCAAACAGACTGCAAGACATAGATCTTGAGATGCGATCAGAACAAGATTGAGAAAGAAAACATACACGGCAGCGGCAACAGAAGAGGAACCGCCGGTGTTCGCGTTGGCACCGTCGTTAGCCATGTCGTCGAGGAAGAGGGTGCTGATGTCGGGGAAGAAGTCCTCATTGGGGAAGATGTCGGCGCAATCGCTATCTGACAGGGAGTCTGTGATGAAGCCAGTAGTCGCCGATAGCGCTCCCCAAAAACCTTATCGCCCTTCTCCCGTACAGGACTCGAAGCAGCGGGGTCTTGGAGGCCTACTGTCCTAGCTCGCGGTGCACGCTGCAAGACGGGATGGGGAAGATCTAGGTAGCGCAATTCTCTGGAACTGGAGGCGCAAAGGAGTATGCGATGATGTGTGACAGTGTGTCTGAGAGGAGGCGCGACCTCTCTCTTATAGGCACAGAGGGGAAGGCAGACAGACTGCGCAGAAGATAAAAAGAATGGACGGAAGTTGAAGCGAATAGGCGGCAGCCCAACAGACAGCCTCCACTCAGTTCGTACAAGTCCACTCGAGCAAAACGTTTCAGCTTCTGCACAACTGTTCATATACCATTCATGCGTGGAAAAATAAAGCCCGGCTTGGCGAGATTCCCGCAACCCGCGGCGCGCGTCGCGGCGCGTCGTGGCGTGGCGAGGCAAGCGAGGAGGAGGAGGAGGAGCGCGCGTGTATATGTCGTCTCTTCTCAAGCTCGTACAAGTGGTGGAAGAGCTCTCCTTATAAGCTGGTCCAACTTCCACTCAACTAGCAATGTGGGACTAAACATTTGTCCCAGCTCTTGCCTTACATGAATGGGCCTCTAGGATTTCAAGAATTTATTGACATATAATAAATGGCCTAGGCCTATTTAGGAAAAAATTCCAATAATCCTCCACCAGATCCCAGAGGCACATCAAGTTTGCCTTTGGTTCCAAAACATTGTTTAATATATCGGCACTGTAGTGGAGACTGTTAAGTTGAACTTTCACCTAGAGCTTTATGTTATACTAGGCTGCAACTTGTACAGTGGACTATGCCTTGAACGTCAAGTTTGCTGCGAACCTAGCTTCACAAAAAGTCTTGATCGATACTAGGCTACCGTGGGACTTCCCCGCGGTTGGAGCTTATGCGTCATACTCCATGACCTTTCATAATTTTATTAGAGAGCACCCTACTCTCATAGACTGCGACGTTTAAACAGTCAGACTCATAGAGGTGTGTTCTTCAAAAAATGTTCTGCAGGACAGCATCTTTGCTTAGGATAAGCCACTTAGAACACATTAAGATAATAAATCAACCTGCCGTGCAGAATAGAAAAGTATTGCATCTTTATGGAGTGGTGTTCATTAAAGTAGGGATACTTTCCTCTCAGCTAACCAACAGCTTGTCTTCCAATTCTAATTCACGGGATCTCCGATCACATAGAGTGGTTTACCACTGTGGAAAGCTCAAATTGTGGGTCTCATACCCATATCCTTCGATGCATTTTCTATCACGTTGCGATGATAGACCCTTTGTGAAGGGATCTACCAAGTTTTTAGATGCTTGGATATAATCCAATGCAATAACTCCGGAGTTTCTCATTTTCCTGACATATTTCAGTCTCCTCTTCACATGTCTTGATGACTTCATATTATCCTTAGAACTATTTACCTTGAAAATCACAGTTTGATTATCGCAGTTCATAAGGATTGCGGGTATTGGTTTTTCAACCACAGGTAAGTTCATCAAGAGTTCACGAAGCCACTCTGCTTCAACAGTGGCTGTGTCTAATGATGTGAGTTCTTCTTCCATAGTTGACCTCATTAAGATGGTTTGCTTGCAAGACTTCCAAGAAACAGCACCACCAGCAAGTGTGAATACATATCCACTCATGGCCTTTATCTCATCAGCATCAAATATCCAATTTGAATCACTATAACCCTCTAGTACCCTCGAATACCTGGTATAGTGAATGTCATAGCTTGCAGTGCCTTTTAGATAGCGCATAACTCTCTCAAGAGCATGCCAGTGATCATCTCCTGGATTTGAAACAAATCGACTGAGTTTTCTTATAGCAAAGGCGATGTCAGGCCTCGTGGAACTAGCTAAATACATAAACGAGCCAATAATTTGAGAGTATCTCAGTTGGTCTCTAGCATTTCCTCGATTCTTTCGAAGCAACACACTAGGATCATACGGTGTAGGAAAAAGCTTAAAGTCGCTATACCCGAAACGACTCAAGACCTTTTCCACATAGTGGGAATGAAGCAAAGTAATCCCACCGTCATCATCTCTCAATAGCTTGATCTTCAGGATGACATCAGCTACTCCTAGATCCTTCATCTCAAAAGAACGAGATAAGAAATCTTTGACCTCATTAATTGCATTAAGGTTGGTTCCGAAAATCAATATGTCATCAACATACAAACAAAGGATGACTCCCTCACCCCCACCATGGCGATGGTACACACATTTATCAGCTTCATTTACAACAAAGCCTGCAGCAGTTAAAGTTCTTTCAAACTTCTCATGCCACTGCTTAGGGGCTTGTTTTAGGCCATATAAAGATTTTAACAACTTGCACACCTTTCCTTTTTGACCATTTACCACAAAGCCATCTGGCTGATCCATGTAAATTTCCTCATCCAACTCTCCATTAAGAAAATCTGTCTTATCGTCCATTTTATGAACGAGAAGATCATGCGAGGCAGCTAATGAGAGTAATACTCGAATGGTGGTCAATCTGGCAATGGGTGAGTAAGTGTCAAAGAAATCTTCACCTTCTTTTTGAGTATATCCTTTGGCCACAAGTCGTGCCTTGTACTTCTCAATAGTACCATCAGGTCTAAGCTTTTTCTTAGACACCCACTTGCACCCTACAGGTTTTCACCCATAAGGTCGATTAGTGATCTCCCATGTTCCATTAGCTAAGATGGAATACATCTCACTATGGACGGCTTCCTTCCAGTAGTTAGCATCAGGAGATGCATATGCTTCTGAAATGGAAGTGGGAGTGTCATCCACAAGGTTGTTGGAGATATGCCCTAGAGGTAATAATAAATGTAGTTATTATTATATATCTTTGTGTTTATGATAAATGTTTACATTCATGCTATAATAGTATTAACAAGGAAACCATTAATACTTGTGTGATTTGTAAACTTAATTTGAAGTCCCTAGTATGGCCTCTATACTTCACTAGCTTGTTGGTTGATTGATGATGTGGTTTCTTTGTCATGAACATTGAGATGTTATCAACAACAAGATCATATCGTTAGGAGAATGATATGGTGGACATACTCCTATAGACAAGCGTAGCATAAAGATCAAGTCATTTCAATAGTTCAATTGCTATATGCTTTCTGATACATAGTAACCTAATTCCTTCGACCATGAGATCATGCATATTGCCTTTACTGGATGGATGCTTTGATGTCATCAAACACCACACCGTAACAGGGTGGCTATAAAAGTGGCATTGGGTGTTCGGAAAGTATTGGTTGAAACACATGGATCAAGAGTGGGATTTGTCCATCCACATGACGGATAGATATTCTCTGGGCCCTCTCGGTGAAATGTCATCCAATTAGCTTGCAAGCATGTGACTTGGTCACAAGGGATCACATATCACGGGAACGAGAAAAGAGTACTTATCAGTAACGAGGTTGAACTAGGTATGCAGAGATACCGACGATCATGACCTCGGATAAGTAACATATCGTGAGACAAAGGGAAATTGGTATCGTATGTAAGTGGTTCATTCGATCGCAAAGTAATCGTAGAAATATGTGGGAGCCATATGAATTTCCAGATTCCTCTATTGGTTATTGTTCGGAGAAGTGTCTCGATCATGTCCGCATAATTCACGAACCGTAGGGAGACACACTTAAGGATTCGACGTTGTTTGAGTAGTTATGGTATTATGAGAAAGAGACCGAATGTTGTTCGGAGTCTCGGATGGGATCCGGGATATCACGAGGTGATCCGGAATGGTCCGGAGAATAAGATTCATATAAGGAAAGTCCCATTTCGGAGTTGGGGAATGGTTCCGGTGTTTTCATCGGGAACATTCTAGAAGGTCCCGGAATGTCCGGCACTCCGGGGGGGAAGGGGTACATGAATGTGTCATTGCAAGATGCAATGATTGCATCATGTACTAAGTGTTCTCGCTGTCCAAAATAAAGGGTTTATTTAATTCCTAAATTGGAAAAGTCAAACGGCTAGTTTGAAAGTCAAACTGCCAGTTTTGGAAAGTGGGAAGAGGAGGAGAAGAGGAGACCGACTTGGGGAAGGAGTCCCCAAGCCGGCGGCCAGCCCTAGGCCGAGTTGGGGAGGGACTCCCTCCCTCCCCTAGCGCGCCAGCCCTCCCACCTATAAAGGGAGGGGCAGGGCTCCCCTCCCAACACACACAAGTTCCTATCCTCTAAACTAGAAACTAGACCTAGACCCCGGTTTAGAGCTGTTTCGGTTTAGAGCCTTCTAATTGGTTTAGAGCCCTCTAATTGGTGTGTCTAATTACTAGACCACTAATAGCCTCTCTCATAAGCTCCACCATACTCGCACCGGCTTAAGGCGAAGCCCTGCGGGATCTCCCCTCTACCTCCGGTACCACGCCGTTGTGCTGCCGGAATCGCGAGGAGAGTGCTACAACCTCCGCTGCCTGCTGGAACAAGGGAGAGGAAGGTCTTCGTCGAGTACCGAACGTGTGACCGACTGCGGGAGCGCTGCGGGAACGCGGCGCCGGAAGGATCGTCTACGCGATCTTGAGATCGGAAAGAGTACGACTACATCACCCACGAGAATCTGCTCTCGTTAAACACTTTGGAATCTTCGAGGGTGAGTTATTCCATCGACTCGTTGCTACAATCTAGTAGATAGATCTTGGCTTGTTTGTTTGTATGCGATAGAAAATTTTTGTTTTCCATGCTACGAACCCCTACAGTGGTATCAGAGCCGTGTCTATATGTAGATCTGTTGCACGAGTAGAACACAATGGTCATTGTGGGCGTTGATGCTTTTATTGTAGATTGCTTTTTGTGTACTTTGCATCTTGCGGTATGTTGGGATGAAGCGGCCCGGGCTAACCTTACATGACATCGTTCATGAGACTTGCTCCACGCTTAACATGCAACTTGTATTGCATAAGTGGCTTTGCGGGTGCCTGTTTCTCCTAGCATAGTAAAGATCCAATTTACAACGGGTAATCAACAATGCTAGTATCAATGTTGTGGTTCTTGTTCGTAGGTTAGAACGACACTTATGGAAAGCCCCAAACCACGTAAAATATGCAAAGAAAGTAGAAGCGTCTAACTTTGTTTTGCAGGGGTGTGCAGTGATGTGATATGGCCATGATTGTGATTATATTTGATGTATGCAATGATCCTTATTGTAAGTTGGCAACCGGCAGGAGCCATATGGTTGTCTTTAATTTCTGTTAAGGCCTGCGTGTCTATTCAAAATAGTTGTAATAGTTGAAGTTGGCGGACGACAACCATGAAGAAGCGTCATTGACCTTGATGCTATGCCGGTGATGATGGAGATCATGTTCGTGCTTGAAGATGGAGATCGGAAGCACAAAGAAGAAAGGCCATATCATATCACATATTATGAATTGCATGTGATGTTAATCCTTTATGCATCTTGTATTGCTTAGTAGACGACGGTAGCATTATAAGATGATCCCTCATGCACACAAATTTCAAGTTCTAAAAGTGTTCACCCTTAGTATGCACCGTTGCCAAAGCTTGCTGCTTCGAAGCACCACGTGATGATCGGGTGTCTTTGATTCCGCGGGTGACTACAACGTAAGCAAGCCAGATTTGCTTATGCGGAAGCTAAGGTTTGATCTTGACGAGCCTAGCATGTACAGACATGGCCTCAGGAACACGGATCGCCGAAAGGCAAAGCATGAATCATATAGTAGATATGATGAACATGATGATTGTTCGCCATTAAAACTATATCAGCTCTCGTGATGATCGGTGTTGATGTAGTGGATTTGGTTCGTGTGATCACTAAAACAATGTGAGGGATGTTGTTTTGAGTGGGAGTTCACCTAGTTTAATTTCATTAATTAATTTGAACTCAATTTGTCATAAACTTAGTCTAAACTATTGCAAATATGTTGTAGATCAATGGCAGCCCCTACCATCAATTTTAATGCGTTCCTAGAGAAAGAAAAGTTGAAAAACAATGGAAGCAACTTCGCGGATTGGTTCCGCAATTTGAGGATTGTCCTCACAGCTGGTAATTTGACCTATGTGCTGGATGCACCGCTAGGTGACCCACCTGCAGCTGATGCTACCGATGAAGTAAAGAATGTTTACCTCGCTCGGAAGAATCAGTACTCCATAGTTCAGTGTGCTATCTTGTATGGTTTAGAATCGGAGCTTCAGAAAAGGTTTGAAGAGTCAGATCCATATGATATTGTCGAGGATCTCAAATTAATCTTTGAGACTCATGCGGCAATTGAAAGTTATGAAGCTTCTGAAAAGTTCTTTAACTGCAAGATGGAAGAGGGTAGCTCCGTCAGTGAGCATGTGCTTAAAATGTCTGGGCACGCAAATAAACTTCAAAGTTTGGGTATAGTGATTCCTAATACTTTGGGAGTTTACCGCATCCTCCAATCACTACCACCAAGTTACAAGAACTTTGTGATGAACTACAACATGCAGAACATGAACAAAGAGTTGCCAGAACTATTTGCTATGTTAAAATCTGCAGAAGTGGAGATCAAGAAAGAGCACCAAGTGTTGATGGTCAATAAGACCACCAAATTCAAGAAAGGCAAGTCTAAGCAGAAGGGACACTTCAAGAAGGGTGGTAAGAAAGTTACCACGCCGACGAAGAGGACCAAGGCTGGACCCAAGCCTGATACTGAGTGCTTTTACTGCAAGGGAGAAGGTCACTGGAAGCGGAATTGCCCAAGGTACTTGGCGGATTTGAAGAACGGCAACATCAAGAAGAAAGGTATATCTGATATACATGTTATTGATGTGTATCTCACTAGTACTCGTAGTAGTGCCTGGGTATTTGATACTGGTTCGGTTGCTCATATTTGTAACTCGAAACAGGAGCTGCAGAATAAACGGAAGCTAGTGAAGAACGAGGTGACGATGCGCGTGGGAAACGGATCAAAGGTTGATGTGATCGCGGTCGGCACACTACCTCTTCATCTACCATCGGGATTAGTTTTATACTTAAATAATTGTTATTTGGTGCCTGCGTTGAGCATGAACATTATATCGGGATCTTGTTTATTGCGAGACGGTTACTTGTTTAAATCCGAGAATAATGGTTGTTCGATTTATATGAGTAATATGTTTTATGCACATGCACCTTTGATAGATGGTCTATTCATATTGAATCTCGATAGTAGAAATACACATATTAATAACATTGAGGCTAAACGTTTGAAATCAAGCGATAATTTGACCTATATGTGGCACTGTCGTCTTGGTCACATTGGAGTGAAGCGTATGAAGAAACTCCAGTCCGATGGACTTCTTGAATCACTTGATTTTGAATCACTTGAAAGATGCGAAGCATGTCTGATGGGTAAAATGACTAAGACTCCATTTTCTGGTATGATGGAGCGAGCTACAGACTTATTGGAAATCATACATACCGATGTGTGTGGTCCAAAGAGTGTAGCATCGCGCAGTGGTTATCGTTATGTTCTTACCTTCACGGATGACTTGAGTAGATATGGGTATATCTATTTTATGAAACATAAGTCCGAAACTTTCGAGAAGTTTAAGGAGTTTCAAAGTGAGGTAGAGAATCAACGTAACAAGAAGATTAAATTTCTACGATCTGATCGTGGAGGTGAATATCTAAGTTACGAGTTTGGCGAGCATTTGAAGAAATGTGGAATACTTTCGCAGTTGACACCGCCGGGAACACCACAGCGTAATGGTGTGTCTGAACGTCGTAATCGAACTCTCTTAGATATGGTTCGTTCTATGATGTCACTTACAGATTTGCCACTATCATTTTGGGGTTATGCATTAGAAACAGCCGCATTCACTTTAAATAGGGCACCGTCTAAATCCGTTGAAACGACACCGTATGAATTATGGTTTGGGAAGAAACCTAAATTGTCGTTCCTTAAAGTTTGGGGATGCGAAGCCTATGTAAAGAAGTTACAGCCGGACAAGCTTGAACCCAAAGCGGAAAAATGCGTCTTCATAGGATACCCGAAGGAAACTGTTGGGTATACCTTCTATCATAGATCCGAAGGCAAAATCTTCGTTGCTAAGAATGGATCCTTTCTAGAGAAGGAATTTCTCTCGAAAGAAGTGACTGGAAGGAAAGTAGAACTCGACGAGGTTGTCGAACCTTCTCTCGAAATTGCGAGTAGCGCAGCACCGGAAGAAGTTCCTGTGGTGCCTGCACCAATAAGAGAGGAAGCTAATGATGGTGATCATGAAACTTCGGTTGAAGTTACTACAGAGCCTCGGAGGTCAACGAGAACTCGTACCACTCCAGATTGGTATGATTCCGTTATGAATGTCATGTTGGTGGACAACACCGATAACCCCGAGACATATGAGGAAGCGATGATGAGCCCAGATTCCAATAAATGGCAAGAAGCCATGAAATCCGAGATTGGATCCATGTACGAAAACCAAGTATGGACTTTGGTGGACTTACCGGATGGCCGGAAGGCTGTCGAGAACAAATGGATTTTCAAGAAGAAAACAGATGCTGATGGTAATGTTACTGTCTATAAAGCTCGACTTGTCGCAAAAGGGTTTCGACAAATTCAAGGAGTTGACTACGATGAGACTTTCTCACCGGTAGCGAAGCTAAAGTCTGTGAGGATTATGTTAGCAATCGCTGCATATTATGATTATGAGATATGGCAGATGGATGTCAAAACAGCATTCCTCAATGGAGACATTGATGAAGAGTTGTATATGATACAACCCAAAGGTTTTGTCGATCCTAAAGATGCTAACAAGGTATGCAAGCTTCAACGGTCCATCTATGGATTGAAGCAAGCATCCCGAAGTTGGAATCAACGTTTTGATAAGGTAATCAAAAGTTTTGGTTTTATACAAACTTATGGAGAAGCTTGTATTTACAAGAAAGTGAGTGGGAGCTCTGTAGCATTCTTAATACTGTATGTGGATGACATATTGTTGATTGGGAATGATGTAGACCTTCTTAATAGTGTCAAGGAATATTTGAATAATAGTTTTTCAATGAAGGATCTTGGCGAAGCAGCTTACATATTAGGCATAAAGATTTATAGAGATAGATCGAAACGCCAAATATCATTGTCACAAAGTACATATTTGGACAAAGTTCTAAAGAGGTTTGGAATGGAAGATAGCAAGAAAGGGTTCTTGCCCATGTTGCCCAATACGACCTTGAGTAAAACTCAAAGTCCGACATCGGCAGAAGATAGAGAAAAGATGAGTAAGACTCCCTATGCCTCAGCCATAGGATCTCTAATGTATGCCATGCTATGTACTAGACCCGACATCGCATATGCTGTTAGTCTAACTAGCAGATATCAAAGTGATCCAGGAGTGGATCATTGGACAGCGGTCAAAAACATCCTTAAGTACTTGAGAAGAACTAAGGATATGGTTCTTTCTTATGGAGGTGATGAACAGCTCGTTGTTAATGGTTACACCGATGCTAGTTGGAACACCGATCCGGATGATTCTAAATCACAATCTGGATACGTATTTATTTTGAATGGTGCAGCAGTTAGCTGGAGGAGTGCAAAGCAAAGCGTTGTGGCGAGATCTTCAACTGAATCGGAATACATGGCTGCTTCGGAGGCTTCACAAGAAGCGATATGGATGAAAGAGTTCATTACAGAGCTGGGTGTGGTTCCAAGTGCGCTGGACCCAATGTCTATCTACTGTGATAACATGGGCGCCATAGCCAATGCGCAAGAACCAAGGTCACACAAGAAGCTGAAGCATATCAAGCTGCGTTTCCACGCTATTCGAGAACATATCCAGGATGGGGATATAAAGATTTGCAAAGTACACACAGATCTGAATGTGGCGGATCCGTTGACTAAACCTCTCCCGAGGGCAAAACATGACCAACACCAAACTGCCATGGGTGTTCGGTATATTACCATGTAATCTAGATTAGATGACTCTAGTGCAAGTGGGAGACTGTTGGAGATATGCCCTAGAGGTAATAATAAATGTAGTTATTATTATATATCTTTGTGTTTA
Source organism: Avena sativa (assembly GCA_916181665.1). Taxonomy (NCBI): domain Eukaryota; kingdom Viridiplantae; phylum Streptophyta; class Magnoliopsida; order Poales; family Poaceae; genus Avena; species Avena sativa. The sequence continues at coordinate 50,510,073 of OV702285.1, read as the reverse complement.
TGATAAATGTTTACATTCATGCTATAATAGTATTAACAAGGAAACCATTAATACTTGTGTGATTTGTAAACTTAATTTGAAGTCCCTAGTATGGCCTCTATACTTCACTAGCTTGTTGGTTGATTGATGATGTGGTTTCTTTGTCATGAACATTGAGATGTTATCAACAACAAGATCATATCGTTAGGAGAATGATATGGTGGACATACTCCTATAGACAAGCGTAGCATAAAGATCAAGTCATTTCAATAGTTCAATTGCTATATGCTTTCTGATACATAGTAACCTAATTCCTTCGACCATGAGATCATGCATATTGCCTTTACTGGATGGATGCTTTGATGTCATCAAACACCACACCGTAACAGGGTGGCTATAAAAGTGGCATTGGGTGTTCGGAAAGTATTGGTTGAAACACATGGATCAAGAGTGGGATTTGTCCATCCACATGACGGATAGATATTCTCTGGGCCCTCTCGGTGAAATGTCATCCAATTAGCTTGCAAGCATGTGACTTGGTCACAAGGGATCACATATCACGGGAACGAGAAAAGAGTACTTATCAGTAACGAGGTTGAACTAGGTATGCAGAGATACCGACGATCATGACCTCGGATAAGTAACATATCGTGAGACAAAGGGAAATTGGTATCGTATGTAAGTGGTTCATTCGATCGCAAAGTAATCGTAGAAATATGTGGGAGCCATATGAATTTCCAGATTCCTCTATTGGTTATTGTTCGGAGAAGTGTCTCGATCATGTCCGCATAATTCACGAACCGTAGGGAGACACACTTAAGGATTCGACGTTGTTTGAGTAGTTATGGTATTATGAGAAAGAGACCGAATGTTGTTCGGAGTCTCGGATGGGATCCGGGATATCACGAGGTGATCCGGAATGGTCCGGAGAATAAGATTCATATAAGGAAAGTCCCATTTCGGAGTTGGGGAATGGTTCCGGTGTTTTCATCGGGAACATTCTAGAAGGTCCCGGAATGTCCGGCACTCCGGGGGGGAAGGGGTACATGAATGTGTCATTGCAAGATGCAATGATTGCATCATGTACTAAGTGTTCTCGCTGTCCAAAATAAAGGGTTTATTTAATTCCTAAATTGGAAAAGTCAAACGGCTAGTTTGAAAGTCAAACTGCCAGTTTTGGAAAGTGGGAAGAGGAGGAGAAGAGGAGACCGACTTGGGGAAGGAGTCCCCAAGCCGGCGGCCAGCCCTAGGCCGAGTTGGGGAGGGACTCCCTCCCTCCCCTAGCGCGCCAGCCCTCCCACCTATAAAGGGAGGGGCAGGGCTCCCCTCCCAACACACACAAGTTCCTATCCTCTAAACTAGAAACTAGACCTAGACCCCGGTTTAGAGCTGTTTCGGTTTAGAGCCTTCTAATTGGTTTAGAGCCCTCTAATTGGTGTGTCTAATTACTAGACCACTAATAGCCTCTCTCATAAGCTCCACCATACTCGCACCGGCTTAAGGCGAAGCCCTGCGGGATCTCCCCTCTACCTCCGGTACCACGCCGTTGTGCTGCCGGAATCGCGAGGAGAGTGCTACAACCTCCGCTGCCTGCTGGAACAAGGGAGAGGAAGGTCTTCGTCGAGTACCGAACGTGTGACCGACTGCGGGAGCGCTGCGGGAACGCGGCGCCGGAAGGATCGTCTACGCGATCTTGAGATCGGAAAGAGTACGACTACATCACCCACGAGAATCTGCTCTCGTTAAACACTTTGGAATCTTCGAGGGTGAGTTATTCCATCGACTCGTTGCTACAATCTAGTAGATAGATCTTGGCTTGTTTGTTTGTATGCGATAGAAAATTTTTGTTTTCCATGCTACGAACCCCTACAAAGGTACACAATGAAATCATCACCAAAGGACTTTGTAGTCCTCTGTCTCTTGCTCCTTTTAGGAATTTCATTATCCTCCTCCTTAGGACTTTCAGAGTGTTCAATTGGAATGGTAGGTTCAGAAAATGTAGCAAATTCCTGATTAGATGAACTAGGTATCTCTGGATTTGATGAGTTAGGTTTATCCTTCATAGGAAAGATATCCTCAAAAAAAGTTGCATCAGTCGACTCCATGATTATACCGACATGAATGTCAGGTACTTCAGATTTTACTATCAAGAATCTATAACCAATGCTATGGAAAGCAGAGCCCATCAATGGTTTTTGGTCCAAGCTTGCACTTCTTGGGGATTCATACATTAACCTTTGCCAAACATCCCCAAGTACATAGGTAAGAGAGTTTTAATTTTTTCTTCTCCCATTCTTTGAATGGAGTAATTTCTTTGTTCTTTGTGGGAACTCGGTTTAGGACCTGACACGCAGTCAATAGTGCCTACCCCACCATTCCTTAGAGAGACCTGATGTGTCTAACATGGCGTTAACCAAATATGTTAGAGTACGGTTCTTTCTTTCGGCTACTCCATTTGACTAGGGTGAGTAGGGAGTCATCCTCTCATGAATTATGCCATGTTCCGCACAAAAGAAATCAAACTCGTTGGAAAAATACTCTCCACCACGATCAGACCTAAGCCTCTTAATCTTTCGATCAAGTTGATTTTCTGCCTCATCTTTATAGATTTTGAAGAAACTCAAAGCCTCATCTTTTCATTTCAGAAGATACACATGACAATATCTCGTAGAGTCATCGATCAAAGTCATGAAATATTTCTTTCCATCTTTTGTCAACACACCATTCATCTCACAAAGATCAGAATGTATGAGCTCTAGTGGTGTTAAATTTCTCACTTCTGCAGTCGTATGTGACTTACGAGGTTGTTTAGCTTGCACGCAGACTTGGCATTTAGATCCCTTAACAGTTGTAAAATCAGGGATTAAATTCATTTTGGCTAGCCGCGTCATATAACCAAAATTAATATGACAAAGACGAGAATGCCAGACATTTGATTCGAAATTCGTGTAGATATGATTAACAACTTTATTACAAATGTCTAACAGAGATAAGCGGAACAAGCCTCCGCACTCATAGCCTTTACCAACAAAGGTTCCATACTTCGAAATTACAAATTTATTGGACTCAAATACAATCTTTTAGCCATCTCGACACAGAAGACATCCGTTAACAATATTTTTATTTATTAAGGGAACATGATGCACGTTATTCAGGCGCACGGTCTTTCCCGAAGTGAACTTCAGATCGACCGTACCAACACCATGAACAGAAGCATGCGAGTCGTTCCCCATCAGCACGGTTTGAGTCCCTCTGACCTGATATGAAGAAAACAAGGAAATATCATAACAGACATGCACATTAGCGCATGTGTCAATCCACCAATTAGGAGAATGACATAATGAAAGAACCGTAGGTAATATACCATACCCAACATCTTTTATATCAACGTCGCCCATGATAACATTAGTAGTCTTGCTGCCCTTCCCATGCTGGCGCTTGTCAAAGTGGTTGGGACAAGCAGGAGCCCAATGATCAGGATCATCGCACACATGACAAGCACATTTTTTCTTATCTGTCTTCTTCTTGAAGCTGGTAGACTGTGAGGCCTTGTTCTTTCCATCGAAATTTCCTTTGCCGTCAAACTTGCCTTTGTTCTTGAACTTGTGAGGCTGGAAGTTCCTTTTCTATACCAGATTGGCATTAGAACCTCCCTCGATACCTCGAGCACGTGTGTATTTTTCTCTCGCCTTCTCTTCCACATCAAGAGTCCCAATGAGATCCGTCACGGAGAATCTTGTCTCTTGTGCTTCAGAGAAGTAGCAAAATTCCTCCATGACTGGGGAAGTTTGGCAATAATGCCTCCGACAACAAACTTGTCCGATAACACACAAGTGAAGTGCTCAAGCTCCCTGGCAAGTGATTGTATCTCATGAGCCTGCTCCACAATGGGGCGGTCCTCAACGATCTTATAGTCATAGAATTGTTCCATGACATACAGTTCACTACCAGCATCGGAGACTCCAAATTTTCTCTCGAGCGCATCCCACATATCCTTGACATTGCTAAATGACAGATATGAATCGACAATATTGTCACCAAGAATGTTGATCAAGGCAACCTTGAAAGTGGTATCAAGTTTTTGGAACGCCTCTTCCTGAGCGGGATTAAGTTCTCCCTCAGGTGCGCCATAGATGGCGTTATAGCAGCTCATGGTCTGAAACCAGAGCACTGCTCTTGCACACCATCATTTGTAATTGACACCTTCGAACACTGGTGGCTTCATAGAAGCAACAAAGCCACTTGGGGAAAACTGCCTGAAATAAGGTTTTTGGATTGTTGAGAAATAGAGCAATTTACCAAGCGAATTACCCATAATAAATGCTAGATAAAACATGATTAGAATAATAGACAAAATACTAATCATATGAAATAGCAAAAACATATTAAGACAGGTAACCAAACAGACTGCAAGACATAGATCTTGAGATGCGATCAGAACAAGATTGAGAAAGAAAACATACACGGCAGCGGCACCAGAAGAGGAACCGCCGGTGTTCGCGTTGGCACCGTCGTTAGCCATGTCGTCGAGGAAGAGGGTGCTGATGTCGGGGAAGAAGTCCCCCGTTGGGGAAGACGCAGGTGCAATCTCTATCTGAGAGGGAGTCCGTGATGAAGCCAGTAGTTGCGCCGTACAGGACTCGAAGCAGCGGGGTCTCGGAGGCCTACTGTCCCAGCTTGCGGTGCACGCCGCAAGACGGGATGGGGAAAATCTAGGTAGCGCAGTGCTCTGGAACTGGAGGTGCAAAGGAGTATGCGATGATGTGTGGCAGTGTGTCTGAGAGGAGGCGCGACCCCTCTCTCTCTCTTATAGGCACAGAGGGGAAGGCAGACAGACTGCACAGAAGATGAAACGAATGGACGGAAGTTGAAGCGAACAGTGTATTCAATTAACTCGTATTAAAAGTCCACTCGAGCAAAATGTTTCAGCTTTTGTACAACTGTTCATATACCATTCATGCGTGGCAAAATAAAGCCCTGCTCGGCGAGATTCCCGCAACCCAAGGCGAGGCGAGCGAGGAGGAGGAGCGCGCGTGTATATGTCTTCTCTTCTCAAGCTCGTACAAGTGGTGGAAGAGCTCTCCTTATAAGCTGGTCCAACTTCCACTCAACTAGCAATGTGAGACTAAACATTTGTCCCAGCTCTTGCCTTGCATGAATGGGCCAAATGGGGCTCTAGGATTTCAGAAATTTATTGGCATATAATAAATGGGCTGGGCCTATTTAGACAAAAATTCCAACACCTTTGACTATTTTTCTAACTTTATTTTGTGTGTGTTTTGGCTTGAGTTGTAATTTGGATCTGCACTCTTATATCATTCACCTTCTGGCGTTATTAATTTAGCATCAGGCTTCAGCCTTCGGTTTAAAAAAAGCACAAAACCGTTGGTATACTATTTTCTAGCACAAAACCCACTAGTGCAGAGCCCCCCTTTAACTCCGGTTGGGAGGGCCCTCTAACAGCGGTTCCCCAACCGCTGTTGAGGGTTCGGTGTTAGAGGGGGGGGCCTTTAACACCGGTTCTTATACGAACCGGTGTTAAAGGGTGGCGCACGTGGGGCTGCCGCAGGCCTCAGCCCCCCCCCTTTAACACCGGTTCGTATCTACAACCGGTGTTAAAGGTTCTTCTGCCGCGGCAGAGATTTAGGCCGTTTTCCTGCCGCGGCAGGCAGGAAAACGGCCTAAATCTCTGCCGCGGCAGACTTCTGCCTCTGCCCCGCTCTAGGCGTATTTCTGCGGGAGGGAGGGAGCGAGGGGGAATCGATTGGGAGCGGTATACATATAAATCTTCATCGGTACATACGAGTACATGAATAATTAAGCAACTATTATTATACACAAACATCGTCATCGGCACATACATCGTCATCGGCACATACATCGTTATCGTTCATTTTGGTGGATATCTAAAGAGTTCTCCGCCAGGCGTGACGACCTCATCAAGTATGAACCCCGCCAATTCCTCTTGAATGGCTCGTATGCGTTTAAATGGTAGGAGTTGGTCCCGCATCCGTTCGATCTAAATATATATGAAGAATGGGCCGTCAATATATATATATAAGAATAAAACTCAACACAATTGATGGTAATAAAATAATGTTGTGGACTTTGTTTACTTACTCTAAGTTGTTCTAGTGCGGCTTGGCCCGTCGCACATATCGTGTTGCGAATGAATTCGCAAACATAGTACCCACATAAGTTATTGTCGTGTCCCTGATGCGCGCACTTTACGAGAATAGAGAGTTCAATCAAAATAATAATCAATAAAGCATGATATAATGGAATTGGAAGCTAGCTAGTATTACTTACATTTTGGTCTACAAATTTTAGTTCTTCTGACCATTCACCCACGGCCCTGCCCGTGAACCTTTTCCAAACCCTGTCCGACAAAGAAAATGGATAAAGGAGTAATTAATTACTTATTGTCACGAAAGTTGCCGATCTAGTGCGATAATATGATTGAAATTACCTCTGGAGCATCTCTCTAAAGTTTGCCCATATCTCTTTTTCTTTTCGTAACGAGTCCATGACAAGGACTTTTCCTGAGTCGGGTTGAATGACTAGCAGAATAAAGTGGAACCTACGCACGCATAACTCATCATCAGTTACACTTAACATCGAGTAAGCTGAAATAGAATGTGTACAAGAGAGAGGGTAACAGTACTCACGAGAAGTTGTAAGGCAATAGTATTTCCCTTTTGGTTTGTTGTCTCAGTAAAGACGTTAGCAAGTAATCTTCTGTTTGCCCGGGTTTGGTTTCTACCACTTCTTCATGAACTCTATTTGGGTCAACGAACCCAATGTCAAAAGGGCCTCCTTTCCTGCATTCCATAACCTTTTTCCTGCATAATAGTATATACATATATGGTGAGCATATATATATACATGCAATTAATAAAGTGAATGAGATGAGATATAAATTATAGAAATAGTACTTACACACAATAAAGGTTGATGGCAGCTTTGTCGAGTTCCTTCTGATTGAATAGAAAATGCAAGTCTTGAATGTTGAAGTCAATCGCGTCATCTCCGCAGAAGAAAATATCATCTCTTATATGCGCCATGATCCATTCTACCTTTCTCGTCTTGCAGAAATGAAGGTACCACTTGTGCAATTTTCGCATCTTTGTTGGTAGAGTCTTGAGCTCCTCTTTCTTGACGAGATTCTTCCCATACTTCCATGGCTGTATGGGGTTGGCATCGCATTTGGGCAAGTTGTCTCCCATGACGTTCAAGTATGCAATGTAAGTCATCCCCATCTCATTGGCCTTTCTTTGTAGCTCTGCCTCGTAATCATTTACGGGAGGAGCGTCTCGTGTGTCGAACATTTGGAGCGGGGCACATGATTGGTTTTCCTGCTCTCCGAGCATGGGAACTGTTTTCTGGGGTGCCTCACGACTGCTACTTTCAGTCTCCCTACGGCGCCTTGTATCCGCCTTCAAAATCTGGCGCTCGTAGTCCGGCACAAGTGGGGTTTCAGGTTTCAAAAGATTATTGTAAAACTTCTCCACCACCGCCGGATTTATTTTCTCCTTTGGCTCGGCCCGTCTAGGTGCAAAGAATTTCTTGACCTGTTCTTCCGAGATCCTATTGGTCTCCTCGTCGCTGCGATTCCACGGTAAAACCGGCAATGGCTTGGCGGAAGGCTGCGGGACGTAGTTTTTTGAACTCTTTGGCGTACGGTTTCCTGCGGATTTCTTTGTGGCAGTGCTACTGATGCTCCTCGTGGCAGTGCTCTTCCGCTTACGCTGAGGAGATGGCTGAAGCACCGGAGATGGCTGACGGGCCGGAGATGGCTGCCGCGCAGGAGATGGCTGACGGGCCGGAGATGGCTGCCGCAGGAGATAGCTGAAGCGGCTCAGACTGCTGACGCTGTGGAGACGGCGGGGGTGCCAGTGACCTCCAATTTGGAAGCACAATGTGTTCCTTCTTCCAAAGAATGGTTGTTTTCACTGCAAATTTGAGTTGAGTTTCCCCTTCACCTGTAGCATGGTCAAGCTGTGCTTTCTCATATTCCTTCACAACCTCATCCACCCCGACAATAGCATAGCCATCTGGAATCGGTCGGCAGTGGTAAGTTCCACCAGCTACAGGAGGTAAGGCATAGCCGACAGCCACCTTAATGGATAAGCCCATTAATCTCACATGCAGCTCAGCGTGTTCGCTCTCCGTGATCTCATCCACGGGGTATCGAGGACCCGTCATTTCAAGCGTGGGCTGCACGTTCTCCGTGGAAGCCACACTGCTTTTCCGCGCAGAGTCTGGGCCGCGGGCAGCTTCCAATGCAGGCTCTTCGTGCCGCTGAGATGGGCCGGTAGCTTGATGGCTCTGTTGTGCATTCACTTGCGCCTGCAGCGCCGCAAGTGCATGTTCTATATGTGTCATCCGCTCTGTACGCTCTTTTTCTTTTCTGCCGCGCCATCTGTAAGAGTCGCTCCAGTCGGCAAACCCATCCTTCCATGTCATTCCTCCTGTTCCTCGTGCATGTCCAGGGTGTTCTTTTTTACCGATGGCGCGTGTGAGCTGGTCATTCTCTCTGTCGGGATGGAAGGTCCTGGCGGATGTTTCCTCGTATGTCGTGATGAGTTCAGTGACGGGTTTGGCAAGGATGGTTGGGAAGATACACAATCCTGTTTCTGGGTCCAACCTTGCCCCGATTCCGTAGAACCAAGTCTTTGCACGTAGGTCCCACCCATCTGTCTGGGGTGTGATCCCTCTCTCGCGCAGGGCCTTCTCAGCTTCCTCCCACTTAGGCCTCTGAGATATGTAGCCACCTGACCCCGTCCTCTGGTGATATTCCTTCTTCAGGGCATTAAGCGTATTGGTTTCTGACCTCTTTTTAGCTATAACACTTTTTTTATATGTCTCAAATTCGGGCCAGTGAGTTCTTATCTTCGCATAATATGCGTCTTCGAAATTTGGAGTCTCGCCAGATTTGACAAATTTGTTCAATTTTGTCTTCCAGTTGCGGAAAGCGTCAGTCATCTTCTTTAGAGTCCACTCTTTGACCTTTTCCTTTATAACCGGGTTGTTTTCATCCTCCTCTGGCGGAAGGGTGAAATTTACCAACAACGAATTCCAAAGCGTTTCTTTGGATCTGTCATCGACAAAGGTACCTTAGCCCTTCTTTGGCTTATTCCAATTTTCAATTGTGATTGGGATTTGGTCCCTAACAAGAAGCGGTGTTAAAGGGGGGGCTCCTTTAATGTCGCAGGGGCCACGCTGGTACGGCCCCTCTTTTAACACCGGTTCGTAGAAGAACCGGTGTTAAAGCCCCTTTTCGGGATCCACAAAAGACCTTGTTTCCACTAGTGACCGTCATTAAATCAAGAATTGGTTTCCACACGAATAGGGCCATGAATGGCATAATGATATCACGTACGGTTAATATTTCAAACATGTTGGTATACTATTTTCAGCTGAGGAAAAACTGAACTCGGTGCCTATTTTCTAGCCCATAGCTTCTCTATATTTTGTTAGAAGCCGACCGAGACCTAGTTGGCCGGGCCTAACTTCTAACTTACCACACGATGCACCATGAAATATCACCCCGCTACCTTATCAGCGCAATCTCGTTACGCTAACTCGAGCCACAATTTAACCCCTATGTTGCGGTGTGGGACAATTCACAAATGAATGTTTCAAATAGACAGCATCGGTGTCGCGTCGCAACGAGAATGTATGAATCCTGCGATACAAGGTTAATATATATTTTTGTTAGACTTGTAAAAAATATAGAACCCTTTTATTTGTTGTGTGTATTGATTTGATCCTCGTGGGGATTATATAGAAGTACATGGGAGAGACTTGGAGTGTAGAGTCCTAGTTAAGTCGTATACGTACTCTAACATTTCCCCTCAGTCGTAGCAGGAGAGAAGCAGACATTTGCGACTAGATTTGAAGTCTGTTATCTTATTCTCCTTGTCATCATCAACTGTGCATCTCCGATGATCATGGCCAGCCACTACGGGAGAAGCTGAATACGCCGACGGCCGGATCCCGTCGGCGTAGGCCCTAAATGCCGTCGGCGTAGGCTGGTCCGACGGCTGTCGTCGGCGTATGGCCGTCGGCGTAATGCCCTGTAGGCGTAGCCTCTTCTCCCGTCGGCGTATAAAAGCCGTCGGCGTAGACCATATGGGGCCCACCTAGATGACTAACGTCTGTTTGGCTACGCCGCCGTCTTTACCGTCGGCCTAGATTTTTTCAATTTTTTTTCCAATTTTTTTTTTCAAAATTTTGTTTTTTCAAAAAAAAAAATTCAAATTTTTTTTCAACTTTTTTTAACATTTTTGTATTGTTTAACTTGTCTCACATGGACATTTTTAATTCTAAGTATACTTAGTCTCAAGTCAAATTGCACAATTAGTCAAACTTTCCAACCGGTCACCCATCCTAATACTACTCCAGCCCCAGCACGCTTAACTTCTTCGTTCCTTCCACATGAGCTTTCGACAAACAAACTAGAACTTGTTGTGAATATTATCATATCAAACCTATTAACCATTACACTATAATGTTAGACATATTTGTTTTTTTACATTCCATACAATTTTTTGAGTAAACAACAATAAATAAGTAATGATAATATTGAATTCAAATAAAAATAAAATAAATTTTATTTATTTTGCTTTTTTTATTTAAATTTGAATAATTCATATCTACAAATCCGTAAATCACAATTCGACAAATAATATATCCAAATCGATCAGAAAAATGAGAGGAATCCAAATATGACATCCCTATCATCTATTTAATTATATATCATAAATTTTAAATATTAGACCAACTGAAACTATGTCAAGATTCATGAAACACCCCGCTTTTGGCACTCTTAGCTCGGGGATGAGTCTCACTAAACTTGCATTAGATCTCTGATGAAATGGCATATTGTGAACCTAAAAATGATTTTTACAAAAAATCATGAGCAATATATCATGTACCTGTAGTTCAAATCTAACTCATTTCCTGGCGATTCAGCAGGAATTTGTCTTTTTCACGAGAGGTGAACGGAAAGGTTTGAGATTCCTAGGTTGGGAAATTGTCCATTCAATATGGTCTAGTATTTTTGAAAAATGTGGTATTATCATTTTTAAACTTTCATTTGGTGGTTGCTTCACAAAAACACCCCGTTTTTTGCACTCGGAAAATGAAAAATGGCTTTTCGGTGCGACGAAAAGGAAAACTTCCTCCTACAACATTGTTCACCATCCCATGATACACATGTGTGCACAATATGGACACATTATCTCAAACTATACCACAATTATAGCAATAACATTGGTCATTTGACCTGAAAATCGAGAAAACCTCGATTGAGATAGGCCATTTTGTGAAGGTTTTTTTAAGACTCAATGAATATATCAAGTCTGGTATTTTTCCATGGAACTATGTCATATAATATGACACCACGCGAAGTTTTGCATTGTTTCGATCGTTTTTTAATTTTTTATGCACATTTCAAACTATCGTCAAACTTCCTAAATCGAGGGGCATGATGATTCTTAGCTCGGGGACGAGTCTCACTAAACTTGCATTACATCTCTGATGAAATGGCATATTGTGAACCTAAAAATGATTTTTACAAAAAATCATGAGCAATATATCATGTACCTGTAGTTCAAATCTAACTCATTTCCTACCGATTCAGCAGGAATTTGTCTTTTTCACGAGAGGTGAACGGAAAGGTTTGAGATTCCTAGGTTGGGAAATTGTCCATTCAATATGGTCTAGTATTTTTGAAAAATGTGGTATTATCATTTTGAAACTTTCATTTGGTGGTTGCTTCACAAAAACACCCCGTTTTTTGCACTCGGAAAATGAAAAATGGCTTTTCGGTGCGACGAAAAGGAAAACTTCCTCCTGCAACATTGTTCACCATCCCATGATACACATGTGTGCACAATATGGACACATTATCTCAAACTATACCACGATTATAGCAATAACATTGGTCATTTGACCTGAAAATCCAGAAAACCTCGATTGAGATAGGCCATTTTGTGAAGGTTTTTTTAAGACTCAATGAATATATCAAGTCTGGTATTTTTCCATGGAACTATGTCATACAATATGACACCACGCGAAGTTTTGCATTGTTTCGATCGTTTTTTAATTTTTTATGCACATTTCAAACTATCAATAAACTTCCTAAATCGAGGGGCATGATGATTCTTAGCTCGGGGACGAGTCTCACTAAACTTGCATTAGATCTCTGATGAAATAACATATTGTGAACCTAAAAATGATTTTTACAAAAAATCATGAGCAATATATCATGTACCTGTAGTTCAAATCTAACTCATTTCCTACCGATTCAGCAGAAATTTGTCTTTTTCACGAGAGGTGAACGGAAAGGTTTGAGATTCCTAGGTTGGGAAATTGTCCATTCAATATGGTCTAGTATTTTTGAAAAATGTGGTATTATTATTTTGAAACTTTCATTTGGTGGTTGCTTCACAAAAACACCCCGTTTTTTGCACTCGGAAAATGAAAAATGGCTTTTCGGTGCGACGAAAAGGAAAACTTCCTCCTGCAACATTGTTCACCATCCCATGATACACATGTGTGCACAATATGGACACATTATCTCAAACTATACCACGATTATAACAATAACATTGGTCATTTGACCTGAAATCCAGAAAACCTCGATTGAGATAGGCCATTTTGTGAAGGTTTTTTTAAGACTCAATGAATATACCAAGTCTGGTATTTTTCCATGGAACTATGTCATATAATATGACACCACGCGAAGTTTTGCATTGTTTCGATCGTTTTTTAATTTTTTATGCACATTTCAAACTATCAATAAACTTCCTAAATCGAGGGGCATGATGATTCTTAGCTCGGGGATGAGTCTCACTAAAATTGCATTAGATCTCTGATGAAATAACATATTGTGAACCTAAAAATGATTTTTACAAAAAATCATGAGCAATATATCATGTACCTGTAGTTCAAATCTAACACATTTCCTACCGATTCAGCAGAAATTTGTCTTTTTCACGAGAGGTGAACGGAAAGGTTTGAGATTCCTAGGTTGGGAAATTGTCCATTCAATATGGTCTAGTATTTTTGAAAAATATGGTATTATCATTTTGAAACTTTCTTTTGGTGGTTGCTTCACAAAACACCCCGTTTTTTGCACTTGAAAAATGAAAAATATGTTATACGAAAGTATTTTTATTTTTTATATATATTTTTGAATAAAAATATATAATATTTGAGTTTATATAGATATATCTTATTTTTCTGCAAATTTTGATATATTATATGTATTTTTCTGAATTTAAATGATTTAGTTATGATTTTTCTAAGATTAATATGGCAAAAAAAGAAAAATAGCTACGCCGACGGCAAAGCCGTCGGCATAGGTCGCAGTTGCTCTGCCGTTAGCCCAATGGGCTACGCCGAAGGTCATGTTTACGCCGACGGCGGCCATCGGCCTATTTATTCTACGCCGACGGCAAAACTGGGCCGACGGCCCGTCAAGCTATGCCGACGGCCCCGACATTTTGCCGTCGGCGTATAAAAAGGCCGTCGGCCTATTTAGTTATTCCCGTAGTGAGCACTAGGGGTGGTAACTACGTCCCGGTATGGTGCATCTCTTCATTCCCACAATCATAGCGGGAGTATCGTGGACTCGAATGTTGTTGACTGAGTTGTTGCCATTGTATAGCTATGAACATTGTTGTTTGTGTCGATGTCGAGGTAACCGATCGTGATGTAGCCATATTCGTGATAGCTGTGATCGATGTCATAGTTATCGTAGTGGTGTGGCCGCCAGTGCCGCAAGCGTAAAAAATTGCACATAACTTTTTGCACCTTGAAGAGGTATTGTAGTAAATAGGTGAATGATTGATGTCGTGTTAGGCAGATCGGCTCCTTGTTATATAGATAGGGGAAAAACCTATGTGACGTTTAGAAGGTTTATATAGTATATGATCGGAGTAATATTATGTATCGTATATGTTATGCCTGGACGGCATATCCTTGAAGGGGTGATAATACTGCATGAAATCATTCACGAACTTCACAAAAATAAGCTAGATCGGTTTTATTCAAAACATATTTTGAAAAGTCGTATGATAAAGTGAAGTGGCCTTTTTTACAACAAGTATTACGAATGAAAGGCTTTGATCCCCTTTGGTGCAAATGGATTGATAATTTCGTTCAGAATGGAAGTGTGGTCATCTGTGTCAATGATTACATTGGATACTACTTTCAGACTAGAAAAGGCCTAAGGCAAGGTGATCCTCTTTCTCCTATGCTATTTAATATTATTGCCGGTATGCTTGATATCTTAATTGCTAGAGAAAAAGAGAATGGCCAAGTAGCCGGTTTAATCCCTCATCTGGTAGATAGAGGGGGGAGCCTCTATACTACAATATACATATGATACAATATTGTTCATGTAGTATGACCCATAGAAGGCGGTCAATATGAAACTAATCCTTTGCATTTTTAACAATTATCGGGACTCAAAATTAATTTCCACAAAAGTGAAATCTTCTGCTTTGGCAAGGCTGCCGAACAAGCAGGAACCTATCAGGAGATTTTCAGGTGCAAAGTGGGGTCCTTACCGTTTAGGTACCTCGAGGTACCTATACATCACAGGAAACTTCGCAACTCCGAATGGAACCTGGCGGAAACTAGGTGTGAGAGTAAGTTAGGATGCTAGCAAGGGAAGTTATTATCTTATGGAGAGAAATTGGTTCTAATTAACTCTGTTCTATCAAGTATGCCTATGTTTATGCTATCTTTCCTCGAAATACCGAAAGGTGTGCGGAAAAGACTAGAATTCTATCGTTCAAGGTTCTTTTGGCAAAGCAATGAACATAAGAAAAAATATAGACTTAATCTATGGAACATTATTTTTCAACCCAAAGACCAGGGTGGTTTAGGAATAGAGGTGCTAGATCTAAAAATTAGGTGTCTACTGAGTAAATGGTTATATAAACTATTCACAGAGGAAGGGTTGTGGCAAGAGTTTCTACACAACAAGTATCTGGCTAATAAAACACTTGCTCAAGTACAAGTCAAACCAACCGACTCACTTTTTTGGAAAGGACTAATGGGAGTGAAGAATGAGTTTTTTACCCGAGGCGTTTTCAAACTTGGTGATGGGAAAGATATTAGATTTTGGGAGGACATTTGGTTAGGAGAGCTGCCTCTCTCCCAGCAGTACCCATCCCTTTATAATATTGTTCATAGAAAACACGTTCTTGTGCACGATATCATGTGTTGTAACCCTTTAAACATTGGGTTCCAGCAAACCTTAACCGGAAACAAATGGGAGGTATGGTTGCACTTATGTGAGAGATTGATGATGATATCGTTATCCTCTGATCGGGATAAATTCATATGGAAACTAACTAAGAATGGGGTTTTTTCAGTTAAATCCATGTGCAAGGACCTTATGAATAAATATCCGCGCTTTCCCACCAGATACGTATGGAAGATAAAGATCCATGTATGAGGACCTTTTGGGAGGCCACAGTCTGCAGCCATTAGCTCCTCCCGTCAAGTGTATCCCACCTCGTTGCCGTGACGACACCTATGCCGTGTGCCGCTGTCGACTTTGCCAAGTGTGTTTTCTTTCCGTGTTCATTTGTGCGTCTTTGCCATGTATATTTTTTTGTCGTGTTCTTTTTCAGAAATTTACCGTGTTCACACACTTTGCCATGTGGTTACTGGGTGCCACACGGCAAAGAATTACCATTAGGCACACGGCAAAGACCGGAGGTTACGACAGCATTTCTCCCGTAGTGAACCAAATTAAATGACAACATGGAAAAATAGCGGCGCGACAAAGCGGGCTAGGTCTTAACTAGATCTAACTATGACTAAAAACACATTATATTGTTTTAAGTATAGATACAAATAAATAATACATATATTGTTTATTTGCAAATGAGCGATTGCATGGACTTCAGACACACATATTTTATGAAAGCGGAGTTGTTTCTGACATGGAGTCTTGACTTCAGAGTTTGGACCGACATATCTTAGCTAGTCATGAAATAGAAGTGTGACGCCGTTCCTGATGGTTTCAAGCTCGACTTGTCAGCGCCCAAAAAAACAAACCTTTTCACAGTATTCCACTATTGACTTTGGCAAGCAAAAATGACAAGCGTGACATACCGTTTTTGTTACTCCTCTATTGACATGGCGTCCTCTCCCGAGCTTAGCATGGCGGATATCTCGCTCCTCCTCCTCTTCCTTAGCTTCCTCCTCCTAATGCCGTCGGTGACGGCAACATGGGTACTATGCGGCAAGGAGGGCAACTACACGGCTAACAGCACCTACCAGTCCAACCTCGCAGCCCTCGCCGCCGCTCTACCCACCAACGCCTCCTCCTCCCCACAGCTCTTCGCCAAAGCCACCGCCGGCCAAGCCCTCGACGCGGTGCACGCTCTCGCGCTATGCCGGGGCGACATCGGCAACACCACTGCGTGCAGAGACTGCATCGCCGCCTCGTTCCAGGACGCGCAGCAGGCGTGTCCATACAGAAAGGGTGCCATCGTGTACTATGACGATGGATCCCAAGTGTCCTGCTTCCTCGGCTTCTCCGATGACAACGGCTTTCTCAGCTTGGCAGCCAGCGCCATCACCGACAACGGCACACTATTCCAGGGGTGGAACGAGTACAACATCACCGGCGACGCCCGCCTGGTAGCCAACGATGTGGATGCCCTGCTTACTGCAACGGCCACATTCGCGGCCACCGCCGATAAGCGCTTCGCCACCGTGTTCAGGGACTCGGTTGACAGCGTCATCCGGGCGCTCTACTCCCTTGCACAGTGCACGCCGGACCTGTCCGCCGACGACTGCCTGATCTGCCTCCAGAAGCTCGCCGGCATGTTCAACGCCACTGTCTCTGTTCGGAAGGGAGGACGGATCCATGTGCTGCGCTGCAACATCAGGTTCGAAATTTTTCAGTTTTACAATGGCCAACCCACGAATCGACTTGTGTCTCCATCTTCCATCGCTCCAGCATCACCAGGAGGGGCTCCTCCGACGTCAAGCAATAGTAAGCAAATGTGTCTATCTATGTGCTACAATTGTTTAGTGTAAATTACCTTTCTGGACGTACTTGCACTTTTACTTTGACCAGATATTTTATTTCAGTCAATTTAGACAATATACTTGCTGAGTTTAGATTTTTTTCCTCTAATAAGCAGTTGACATGATAAAGTTGTCCTCTTCATAATAATTACCAGTGTATTTACCATAATTTTTCATGGATATTCAATTTTAAAGGACGCGGAATCAAGCCTTGGAAGATTTCCATATCTGTAGTTGTTCCTGTAGCACTAGTTGCTTCTTGCTTCATCGTTTGCTGTCATCGGCTCAGAAGGAAAGGTGGGTAATTTGGTTACTGCAATGCTGATCAGAGTTTATGTTGTAACGCAAAAAAGAAGCACAGCTCGAATTTCACTATTTTGCAGTTAAAATTAGACTCCAGAAAAACCGGCGTATTGAGAATTTGCAATGTGGAGATGACCTAGTATGGGAAATTGAAAAACAAATCTCCGACTTTCTGGTTTTTGACTTTCATCAAATAATCGAAGCTACAAGTAACTTCTCCGAACAAAACAAACTTGGACAAGGTGGATTTGGTCCTGTTTATAAGGTACATGTCTATAACCCGTTCTAATCCTTGTTTGCAAATAAAGAAAATTATGTTTGTCCGATTTTTATCTATATTCTTAAGATATACAAACTACGTGTGCATCATAAAGCAAAACCAACTGCAGCATATTATTGTTATATAAATTTAAAATGTTTTATCATAGGGACAATTTCCTGATGGAACGGAGATAGCTGTAAAGAGACTTGCTTCACATTCAGGACAAGGTTTGATAGAGTTCAAAAATGAAGTTGAGGTCATAGCCAAACTTCAGCACACAAATCTTGTTAGGCTCATGGGATGTTGCACTCAAGGAGAGGAGAAAATATTGGTCTATGAATACTTGCCAAACAAGAGCTTGGACTTCTTCATCTTTGGTACATACTTGTTGTGCACAAATCACATGCTAAAGTAAAGTTTGCCACATTGATGCTCCAAATATAATTGGAAACATCTCTATCTTTTTTTCAAGAAGCAATATGTGTATATTTTCTCATCCCTTAATTATTGGATATATGACTTTCAATAGTTTTTATTAGTTATTTGTTGTATTATTTGTAGTACTAACATTGAGTGCATGTGTAGATGATAATATAAAGCCTTTATTGGATTGGAACAAGCGCCTTGTAATAATTGAAGGAATTGCGGAAGGACTACAATATTTGCATAAGCACTCTCGGCTAAAAATAATACATCGTGATCTTAAGCCAGGAAACATTCTATTGGACAATGAAATGAATCCTAAAATTTCAGATTTTGGTCTAGCCAAGGTATTCAACTTCAACAACAATGAAGGGAGCATTACAAGAAGAGTTGTGGGTACATAGTAAGTTACTAATCAATTAAACACCTATGAACATTTATATTACAAGTTAGCCTTATATTTATTGGATTTATGCTATTATTTATGTGTTAGTGGCTACATGGCTCCCGAGTATGCTTACCAGGGGCTCTGCTCTCTTAAATCCGATGTATTCAGCTTTGGTGTTATAATGTTGGAGATCATCAGTGGGAAAAAGAATTCCGGTGGCACCGAATATGGAGATTTCATCAATCTACTTGGATATGTGAGTACATAGCTCACCCATAAAACAAGATTTTTTATTTGGTAACCTAACTAAGTATGTCATGAAATTTCAAACAGGCTTGGAAATTGTTTGAAGAGGGAAGATGGGTTGAGCTTGTTGATACTTCATTGATTCCTAGCTGTCACTGCACAGAAATGTTGAGATGCATTAACATTGCTCTGTTGTGTTTACAAGAGAAAGTAACGGATCGACCGACCATGTGTGATGTTATTGCAATGTTAGGAAGCAAGACTATGATCCTTTGTGAGCCTAAGCACCCAGCATATTTCAATTTAAGTGTAGGGAATGAAGAAGCACCCCCTTCTTATAAAACCTGCAGCGTTAATGATGTGACCATATCTATCATAGCTGCTAGATAGTTTTGTGTGATGTGGTTTTTAGTAATCCATTGTGGGATAAATCATGATGTGCCTACTGTGTAGTGAATAAATCTAATTGTTAATACACATTTTCCTATATCAGGACTTGAATATGTACAGATTTCAAGCTGGCATAGCCAATAAATGTACAGTTTCACTTGTACCAATTTTTTAAACAATGGTACAATCTTTTGTGGCTACAGGCTCTTTTGTTCTCTCTTAAGCTTTCTCAGAATTCTAGAAAATGATCGGATATATATCCGTCAGTTAGATACAAAAACAAACATTAAATATTCTTGAATTGAGCGAGAAAATCGAAAGGCCAGCTACAACAATAGTCGTAGAATGAATAGACTGACTTTATCAGATTTGTTTTACCCACTAAGGTGCTTTAATGTATCAACAGAATCCTTTTTGAATCCGAGTGCATTACTGATGCGTGTGTGAAAATACAGTGCAGCTTAAACCCAGTGGTTATGGAATCAGATAGATATGTTTTGAATCCACACAAAAAATGTCAATATTAATCCTCCTGAGGACCTGCATATCCAGCATAAGTACATACTCCAAAGATAGCCACATAATTTGTACAAGAGCTGAAATCCAAATAGCCAGCTAGACGATTCAAAAAAAAACAATTCAGTGTTGAAACGTTGACATTTAAATACCAAAGACCAGGGCTAGACGACTCAAAAACCAAAGAGCCGCAGCTGCCATCAAAGGGCCTTCAGGTAGTGCCCAGATGGCTGGCTAAGCTAGGCACGACCATTATGTGCAATGGCCTAGACGCATGGAGGCATCAGATATGGAAGTGTCGATTCAATTATGGAGGACAGCTTGAAAAGCCAAGCAATGTTGCCCGGTGCCTCTTATCTCCTCGGTAAGGATCTAAGCTATTTTGCTCTTCAACTTCATTGCCTATTTGGTAGCCGTAGCGATGTGTGTAGTATATATATCCGGTGAGGGAACGGAGGCACAGAGAGGTACGGGGAGGCGGCGATCCGACGAGCCAGTGGGACGGCATGGTGGCGTCCAGGCAGCACGAAGGCACAGCGACGGCCGGGCGGCACAGAGACGCGGCGACCCGTGCTGCTGTAGGCAGCGCGAGCAGGCGGCGCACGGTCATGACGCGGCGCGAGTAGGCGGTCGCGTTGTCGCAAACGTTGCAAGTCGAGCGATCTTGAGGATCAATTCGTTCGATCCTAGGGTACAGTATCATTTCCCTCCGTCAAAGATCCGGCTCAGGGAGATAGCTAAAAGTTTTTTTTCCTAGACAGCTGCATCCCCCATGGTAGCTGACATTGCCGGCCACATCACTAAAGGACGCGCGCGCTACGCCGAGGGAAAAAAACCGTCGGCGTAGGCTAAAATGCCCTCGGCGTACGATACGCCGACGGCTGCCCTCGGCATAGCCTCCTCGGCAAAGGGCTCCCTCGGCGGAGCACATAGAGGCCGTCGGCGTATCAAAATGCCGTCGGCGTATGCTACGCCGAGGGCAATGCCGTCGGCATAGCTTTTCGACATGTTGCAAACAGATTTTTATGAAAAATATTTAAAAAAAATCTCAATTTTTGAATCTTTGAATTGTTTGACTCGTTAATCTCTTACTTTGAACATTTTTAATACTAATTACATTTTATATTTAATTAAAATGCAGTCTTGGTCAAACTTCCCGGCCGGTCACCCATCCTAATACTACTCCAGCTCCAGCATGTTTAACTTCCTCGTTCCTTCAGAATCTGTTTTCGCAAAGTAATTCATACATTGTTGTCAATACTATGATATCAATCCTATTAACTCTTATATCAACATGTCACATGTTTGTATTTTTTTAAAATTACAAACAATTATTTAAGTAAACATTAATGAATAAGTAAAAATATTATTGAATTCAAATAAAAATATAATAATTTTACTTTTTTGTATTTTTCAATTTAATATGGAATAATTAATATCTTTAAATCTGTAAATCGGAATTTAACAAATAATATGTCTAAATTGATCAGAAAAATGAGAGGAATCCAAATATGATATCCATATCAACTAATCATAAACCCTCCATTTTTGAATTATCTATTTGGTGGTTGCTTTAGAAAATTCCCTTTTTGCGCTCGGATAATGAAAAATGGCTTTTTGGTGCGATGAAAAGGAAAACTTGCATTGGATCTTTGATAAAATAGCATATTGTGAACCTGAAAATGATTTTTGTAAAAAAACATGAGCATCGGATCATGTACCTGTAGTTCATATCTGACCCACTTCCTGCCGATTCGGCAGGAATTTGTCTTTTCATCAGAGGTGGACGGAAAGGTTTCGGATCCCCTTGTTGGGACATTGTCCATATAAGGTGGTATAGTATTTTTGTAAAATGTGGTGGTAGCATTTTGAATTAGCCATATGGTGGTTGCTTCACATAACCGTCCGTTTTTTGTGCTCGGAAAATGGGAAATGGCTTTTTGGTGCGACGAAAAGGAAAACTTCCTCCTGCAACATTGTTTGCCATCCCATGATGCATGTGTATGCATAATATGGTAACATTATCACAAACTATGTCTTGATTCTAGCCATAACATTGGTCATTTGACCCGAAAGCCAAGAAACCTCGAATGAGATAGGTCATTTTGTGAAGGTTTTTTTAAGACATAATCAATATATAAAGTTTGATATTTTTACTTATAACTATGTCAGATAATATGACATCACGCGAAGGTTTCGCATTGTTTCGATCGTTTTTGAATTTTTTATGCCCATTTTAAACTATCGTCAAACTTTGTCAAACAGCGGGCATGAAGATTCTTAGCTTGGGGCTGAGCCTCGCTAAACTTGCATTGGATCTTTGATAAAATAGCATATTGTGAACCTAAAAATGATTTTTGTAAAAAAACATGAGCATCGGATCATGTACTTGTAGTTCATATCAGACCCACTTCCTGCCGATTCGGCAGGAAATTTGTCTTTTTCACCAAAGGTGGACGAAAAGGTTTCGGATCCCCCTGTTGGTACATTGTCCATATAAGGTGGTATAGTATTTTTGTAAAATGTGGTGGTAGTATTTTGAATTAGCCATTTGGTGGTTGCTTCACATAACCGTCCGTTTTTTGTGCTCTGAAAATAGGAAATGGCTTTTTGGTGCGACGAAAAGGAAAATTTCCTCCTGCAACATTGTTTTCCATCCCATGATGCATGTGTATGCACAATATAGGCACATTATCACAAACTATGCCTTGATTCTAGCCATAACATTGGTCATTTGACCCGAAAGCCAAGAAACCTCGAATAAGATAGGTCATTTTGTGAAGGTTTTTTGAGACATAATCAATATATCAAGTTTGATATTTTTACTTATAACTATGTCACATAATATGACACCACGCGAAAGTTTCTTATTGTTTTGATCGTTTTTGAATTTTTTATGCCCGTTTTAAACTATCGTCAAACTTTGTCAAACGGCGGGCATGAAGATTCTTAGCTCGGGGTCGAGCCTCGCTAAACTTGCATTGGATCTTTGATAAAATAGCATATTGTGAACCTAAAAATGATTTTTGTAAAAAAACATGAGCATCGGATCATGTACCTGTAGTTCACATCTGACCCACTTCCTGCCGATTCGGCAGGAATTGGTCTTTTTCACCAAAGGTGGACGGAAAGGTTTCGGATCCCCCCGTTGGGACATTGTCCATATAAGGTGGTCTATTATTTTTGTAAAATGTGGTGGTAGTATTTTGAATTAGTTATTTGGTGGTTGCTTCACAAAACCGTCCGTTTTTATGCTCGCAAAATGGAAAATGGCTTTTTGGTGCGACAAAAAGGAAAGCTTCCTCCTGCAACATTGTTCGCCATCCTATGATGCACATGTATGCACAATATGGGCACATTATCACAAACTATGCCTTAATTCTAGCCATAACATTGGTCATTTGACCCGAAAGCCAAGAAACCTCGAATGAGATAGATCATTTTGTGAAGGTTTCTTTGAGACATAATCAATATACCAAGTTTGATATTTTTCCTTCTAACTATGTCACATAATATAACACCACGCGAAGGTTTCACATTGTTTCGATCATTTTTGAATTTTTTATGCCCGTTTTAAACTATATATAATGTTTTATGTTTTACTTAATTTTTATTTACAAATGTGTAATATTTGAGTGAAGATAGATAGGTCTTATTTTTCTGCAAATTTTGATATATTATTTGTATTTTTCCGAATTAGAATGATTTAGTTATGATTTTTCAAATTTAATAAGATAAAATAAAAAATAGCTAAGCCGAGGGCAGCCGTCGGCGTAGCATAGGATATGCCGAGGGAAATTCTACGCCGACGACTGCTTGGCGGGGCTGGCCTAAACGATGGCTACGCCGACGGCCCCGACGTTTGGCCGTTGGTGTAGCGACCGGCCGTCGGCGTAGCTTCCCATTCCTGCAGTGCATACGCTTTCGGCGTGTCCTAATTGCCATGCCCACCACGATTGATGTTGATTTCAATTGGAAAACTGAAAGGAATGTTTAGTACTTTTCAGTTGCTTTCACCAGTCAGCCGGACAGTCAAAACCGTTGAAACGAGCATCAACCACGGAGTCACTTGTTTATCTAATGAAATAATTATTCACCGGCCGGCAGGATCTATAATAGAATAAAAAGTGCTCTATAATATATATGTTTGAATAATTCGTCGGAACCTTCAATATTGAAGTCTTGGGGGTCATGAAAAATATGAATTTGAAAAAAAAAAACAATAGCTGAACGTCTACTACATCAACTCCATGTGTACGTTCTATCTACTCCCGGTCGCAATCGTCTAGAACAACATTAAAATTATTTTTTAATGAGAAGTTATGATTGTTCCCCAGTAAACCCTTGGGATCAATCTTCAATCATTCTAAGGAGAAAAATGTGCTACATGCATTCCACTTCAGTAAAAGTTGTTAAAATAGAATTTTCTGAGTTAATTACTATTAAGAAAACCTGGCGAAGGCCATTAACTACAACAAAGAACAAAGGGAGAGCCATCTCATCTACTCAAACTTTTTTCTGCATCCGTAGAGGGCGACAGAAACTCCTGTGAAGATGAACTCATTCTGAATTGTTCAGATGGACCATGCCACTGAATCTCCATAAAGAATTGTTGGCTGATATCTGTCTTCAAGCTAAGAAGAATATCCTGAATTTGATTAGCAGAATCGGGTGGAGATCAACTGGGGCAATTATATTGCCAGCATATGACAGCAAAATGGTACTGAAAAAAATAAGTAATTCCTTTTCTCAATGACTGCCCGATTGCAGATGATGCAACCGTAATCATCCGTAAAAAACTTCTTCCTATGTAACATGGCTCTAGTGTCTAATCCGTTAGAAAACTATTATGGTATAAGAATATACATCGGGGGAATATGAAACCACATAGTACAAGGAGAACACTATCTACCAACTGCGACAGATATGGTCATATCATTAATACTGCATGAGTCAATAACGGTGGACGATGCTTCATTTCCCACTCTAAGATTGAAATAAGCAGGTTGCATAGGCTCAGCCTAGACCATAGTGTTACTACTGAGCATTGCTATGACATCTGCTATGGTTGGTCGATCTGTTGCATTCTCTTGTACACACAACAATGCTATGTTAAAGAACCTCATCATCATTTCTGAGTGACTTTTGGGATCCAATGTTGCATCAACCAGATCAGTCCACCTCCCCTCTTCCCATAATTGCCATGCCTGTTGCAATTTTGAGGTTGTATTATATCTTCCAGTTTGGAAACATCGTAGGGAGTAAAAAAAAAGTTCTAAGTGCTTGTGTTTTATCTCACATGTCCAAGCAGATTGATGAAATCTCCAAATTGTTTGCTTCCAGAATTTCGCAACCCTCTAAGTATCTCGAACATAATAACACCAAAGCTGAAGACGTCGGATTTAATAGAGAAGATGCCCTCCGAAGCATACTCAGGGGCCATGTAGCCACTAAAATGGTAAAAGATACATGCCAAAATTATTGTATATACTCAAAATTTTATAAATATACTCATGCAGTAAAATTTCCGAAACTTACTATGTACCGACCACTCTTCTTGTGATGCTTCCTTCATTGTTGTTCGAGGTGGATATTTTTGCAAGCCCAAAATCTGAAATCTTTGGATTCATTTCGTTGTCCAAGAGAATGTTGCTTGGTTTAAGATCTCGATGTATGACACGCAGCCGGGAGTGCTTATGCAGGTAAAGAAGTCCATGCGCTATGCCTTCAACGATTGATACAAGTTTGGACCAATCAAGTAAAGCTCTTCTTTTTTCATCTGCATATCAGCTGAGCTTAGTATAACGGAACCAAAAAAACACAAAGGAAAAATGACAAAGTACTGCCTGGTTAACAAGGAATGGAACTATAATGGGGCTAATAGAAACTAAACATGGATTCATTATTAGAAATTCAGATATGGCAAATAATATTACGTAAACTGCTTAGTTCAGAAATGCATATGCATACCAAAGATAAAGAAATCCAGGCTTTTGTTTGGCAAGTATTCATACACCAGAATTTTCTCATCTTCCTGAGAGCAACATCCCAAGAGCCTAACCAAATTACTATGCTGGAGTTTGGCTATGAGTTGGACTTCATTTCTGAACTCTGTAAAACCTTGTCCTGAGTGTGAAGCAAGTCTCTTCACTGCTATATCCAATCCATCAGGAAGCTTGCCCTGGTAAGAATATGCATACAAAAGTTAGGCTCTTCCGGTTTCATTCCACCTATTATTAACGCTCAGCTGGGTTGGTCAATGGTACCTAGTCTTGCTTGTTTTTTCTGTTTTTGTTTTGAGCTCAAATTAATTATTTCTACTAAGAGAAACTCTAATCCATTGAATCATTTTAGCATCCCATAATAATTCCCACAAGAATATGAACATCCCATTGAATACTAATACGTACCTTGTAAACAGCACCAAAACCGCCTTGCCCAAGTTTGTTTTCTTCTGAAAAAATTTGTGTAGCCTCCAGTAACTGCTCAAAGTCAAACATTGAGAACTCGGAATGTTTCCCTTGCCAAACTAGATGTTCCTCTCCTTCCGAATCCGGATGCCTGGATCCTTCTAATCTCACCACTATCCCTGAAAATTTGATTGATGGCGTGTAATTCCTCTTGAATAATGTTTGCAACATCTTGTTATCAGTTAGCACAACTTTATTTAGAACTTATTACCATACCTTTTCTTTGCTTTCTGAGCCGGCGAGCATATAAGAAGATAGCCAGAAATGCTGCTGCCGCTAGAGGAACTAGAACTATGGGAATTGCCCACAGCTTGCTCATACCCCCTGATATATATTAACATCATAACATGCAAACTAAACAATCAATTAATAATGGTAATTCACAAAATTTTACTACTTGTACTTACTCTTGGGTTTAGTGGGATTCAGAGCTTGCGGGCCGAGACTTAGCATGGGTTCGCCCCCGTAGAACTTATTGGCCTCGTATCTGAAATAACAACGTATAACACCCATCTGTCCTCCCATGCGCACGGCCATGGTGGCGTTGATCATGCCGAGGAGACGATTCAGGCACGCCAGACAGTCGCCGGCGGAGAGGTCCGGCGTGCACTGCGCTAGGGAGTAGACCCTCGGGAAGGTGGTGTTGCTCTCCACAACGCCGGTGGCAAACCTCCTCGGCGTCGAGCTGGCCGCCATATCCACGGTATCCCCCAATAACTTGTGGATGAGGCCGGCGATGAGCGGCACGTCGTCTGTGACGTTCTTGATGTTCCACCTCTCAAAAGGCGTTCCGCCGTCACCGGACTGTCCAACGGTGCTTAATGGCGCTGAGAATATGTCTGTGGTGTTGTAGACGAGGATACAGTCGGCATAGTAGGAGGCCACCGTGTAGCACTCCGTGCCCGCCGGCGTAGCGTCGGAGATTAGTTGGAACGTGTTGACGATGCAGTTGGCACACGTGGAGTCGTCGAGGATGTCGCCGCGGCATTGGGCGAGCGCGTAGACGACGTCGGGGGCTTGGCCGTAGGTGACGGTGGCGAAGTGTACCGGCGAGGAGGAGGTTTGGTTTGGGAGGGTGGCGGCGACGGCCTTGACGTTGTCGCAGACGGGCGTCGTCTGGGCGGCCGCCTGGAAGGGCGTGAGGCTGCTGAGTAGGAGCAGCAGGATGATCGCCATATGGCTAGAGGTGCTCTGCTTGCTCTTCTTCTCAGGGTCTAGTGCCCTTTTCTATCACATCCCTAGCCAGTAAAAAAATCCTGCCCCGGACAACAACTAAGACGAAGCAGTCATGCTCAATTTCTTGAAACATTCCATCACCTCACCTGGTCTTCGGCCTGCCATCTAGAAAGAATAATAGAAGGTCAGTGGATGTTTCTTCGTTATTCTTTATAGTTATTATTAATACGTACCTGGTACACTTCATTGTTGTCATTTCTCTAATATATTACCTTTAGCCTTGCTTTATCTGGTATTTTAGTCGGTACATTTTTATTTTGAAAAACACAAACAAACGTAGACGCTCATAATACATCCATACACTCTCTCCATGAACACAGGCACGCACACCCTATCCCTATGAGCACCTCCTAAAGACGGTTACATATAAATTTGTGAGGGCCCCTATCCCTATGAGCACCTCCTAAAGACGGGTACATATAAATTTGTGAGGGCCAACAGGCTACTTCAATTGTTGCACTTTGATGTTTTCTATTTTAACCTTGTACTCCCTCCTTTTCAAAATATAAGATGTTTTAGGTTTGTAAAAAAATGTATCTAAAATTTTTTTAGTGTGTATATATTTACTCTAAACCTGAGTGAAACTATATGCTAAAAGAAATCTAGATACATTTGCTTTACAAAGCTAAACATCTTATATTTTAAAACGGTGGGAGTAGCTATCAACGGGGTATTCTCCCTAATTTTTATTGTCAACTTTGTCAGGTCTTTTCAGTGAAGAACACTTGTAACAACAACAAATAATTTCTGCAGAACGTCTTGACAAGGGAACCTATGGATTGCAAATAAACTATGTGGGTTGACGTGGTGCGTTGTATCTAGACCCAAAGCCAGCCGCCCCCAGATAACAAATTTAATATGTCACCATCCACCACGACGTACTGACTGAACGAAATTTGTAGATCAAGGTTTGATCATTTCTTCGGTGACCTATAAGAACTGATGGCTTCAAAGAAACACTTCTTCTGTTTTGGCATTTTTATTAGATCAGAAATTCGTTTTTAAGAGAATAATTGGCTTTGAAATGCTACTCTCTGGAAGCAATGTCATGTTCTAGACAACATTGTACGAAACAAAGAAGATACAATTTTCACAATGTTGGAAAATTTCTCTCCAAAAGTGACGTTCAGAGAGACATTATCCGGACATGCATGGTACTTACGTCATGGTATTATATTCTTACAAAAGATAATCTTCTCAAACAGAATTGTATGAAAGTAAACAATGTTTTTTTGTCATCGGGATGAGACAATTAGGCATTTGTTCTTTCAATGTAATTTCTCTCGTTCTAATATGTTAGTCATTCTAGTAGCTTATGGACTATCTTCCCTTCCGTTACCAATATATTTGGTAATTGGTTACATGACGTTGATTTTAAGTACATACAAATTATTTTTAGGGTGGAAGCACTTGCCGTGATTTCGTCGCTAGGGCTATGTAGAAATAAAAAAAAATTAAAGATAAAACGCCTTCTCTTATAAAGGTTATCTATCGGAGCACGGTTGCGCTCTGTTTATGATCGTCTCTAGAATGCCTGGAGTTTCGAGACCTGTTTACGGAGGATTGTACACGTCTGGAGGATACAGCGAGAGATAACTTTTTTCAATATGGATGGCAGCGTAATCTACGAACTGGTCCTCCATCTTCTTAGATGTTATGTAATATCAGATATTTTTTCGTTTCTCCTATTCTATTTTTTTCTTTTGAGATTTCGGATGGTTCTCGGTTGTGTGCATTTTGGTTATGTAGAGGCCGAGTGTAATACTTATCTTAAGTAATAAAGGGCCCATTTCCCCAAAAAAAAGAACTGCATTATCAATAATCCTCAAAAGGTAACATACCTAGTATTTTAGATTTTTGCCGCATGATTTACAAGCTAATTTTTAGAACACTCGGTGTTGTCGAATGATTCTAATAGAGGGATGGATTGTTATGGATCCTTGCAAAAGTCAGTTGATACTATCTCATACTCATGCTAAGACAGGGTGTGTGAGTGTCCATATAGTTAAAGATGATGCTAAAAATGGCTGCTAAACATAGTAATTTTTTTAAATCAGTGCGAAGCAGTTGAGACTGCACTTGTCGCCGCCAAACATGACTAAGAAGCATTTCCAGCTCTCCCTATGCCTCCTACGCCCGCTAGTTCCTTGAGACTATTTTACTTTGGCTTTCTAGTGATTGTTGTTTTCTAACATGTATACTAGTACTACTACCTAAGGAATGAGATGTGACATTAAGAAAGGGTAGACTGTGCATGAATGAGAAATAGTGAACTTGATTTTTAACATACTACGGTGAAGATATATGCGTGTAATAATGGAACGGGAAAACACGATATAAGCTACTCCCTCCGTTTAGAAATATAAGATGTTTTAGGTTTATGAAGGAGATGTATCTAGAAATGAATCTACACACTAAAAGATTTTTATATATATCTTCTTCACAAACCTAAAACATCTTATATTTCCAAACGGAGAGAGTAGCTGTTACTTCATCATGTGTCACTTCTCGAACAACACATGCACCAGTAACAAATAATTTCCACAGGACGTCTTGACTAGGGCACCCATGAGCTGTTATTAAACTATCTGGCGTGACATGGTTCTAGACCCAATGCCGACCGTCCAATCATGAACTGTTAGTAATAAATAATTGATCTTTGTTTTCAAATGGTGCCTTTGCAACTAGGTTTAACTGCCTATGTCCAGAAATTTAAGTAATAGGACATTGTAGTCTAAATTCCTTTGACCTGACAAAGACCCGTAAGAACTTTGAATCAGTGTGATGCAGGTGAGACTACTGTTCCGACTACACGAACCTGCATCTTGCTTGACAGGGAACATGACCCGCGAGAATTTCTAGCCCTCCTTATGCCTCCTACGCCCACGAGTTCATTGGCATTGTCCTTTGGTTTTCTAGTCATTGTCTTTTGCTTACATGTATTCTGATGCCTTGCTACTATTCTAATCTCTAAAATCTAAAGGAACGAGATCTCTGAGGGGTTAAGAAAGTGTAAATTGTTAAGATTGAAAATTGAGAGATAGTGGACTTGAGGTGATTTCCAAACATGCTCAGTGAAGATATGTGATTGTAATATACACGGGAAAGGGAAAGCACCACATGTTTATATAGTGTAGTGTAGGGAAACCGACACTAGTAGAAAAAGAGCTATCTGTTCGTGCCCCCTAACAGCATTTGTAACGGTTGCGCCACGAACCGGGACTAATGCCGGCACACGTCCCGGTTCGAGCGGGCACGGTGGCCAGAGGCATGCGTCCCGGTTGGTAAGGGGTCATACGTCCCGGTTTGTAACACAAACCGGGACTAAAGGTGTGTGGCAGGCCAAACGTGTCTAAAGGTTGGGCGTCAGCCACGTGGCCTCCACACACCTTTAGTCCCTGTTTGTGTTATAAACCGGGACGTATGATCCCGCCCTCTATAAATGCGACGCCCTAGCCCTCTGCCTTCCCTCTGTTTTTTCTTGGTGGAAGGTGTGAGAGGTGTGCTAGTTTATTTTTTTCCTATGCATGCATTTAAGGTGTTTGTTGAAATGTTTGAGTGAATGATCCCGTTCAATTTCTCACAGAACAAAAATATAGAAGGTGTCTGAGACGCACTTGAGCTTTCTCCTCTTTATTTCCCTCGATCAAGGTTAGCAATCTTATCTTTTCTCTGTCATTGATACAATGCATGTGTCGATGTGAATTGGTCATTTCACTATTTATGATGTCTTGTTTTTGATAAACTTACGTATTTGATGCAGATGAACGGTCGGGAATGGATGTACGGTGACCGGCGTGTACCCGGTTACATTAAAGGCATGGATAAATTTATCGATGTGGCTACGGCAAACAAAGAAATTGGTTTTATACGTTGTCCATGTGTTCAATGTCGGAACAACAATGAGTACTCTTCCTCAAAAATCATCCGCGGCCACCTGGTTATGAAAGGTTTCATGCCCAACTATAATTGCTGGACCAAGCACGGGGAAAGAGGGGTTATGATGGAAGACGGTGAAGAAGAAGATGATGATAACAACTATCATCCTATGTTTCCTGAATACAGTGATACTGCAATGGAAGACAATGAAGAGGAAGGAGGTGAAGAACGGGCATCAGATGAGCCTGCTGATGAACTTGGTAGGGTCATTTCTGATGCAAAGCGAGACTGTGAAACAGAAAATGAGAAGTTGAAGTTCGAGGGCATGTTAGAAGATCACAAGAAATTGTTGTACCCAAATTGTAAAGATGGTAGCACAAAGCTCGGTACCACACTGGAATTGCTGCGATGTAAGGCAGAGTGTGGTCTAACTGACTCCTCATTTGAAAAGATGCTGAAAATAATGAAGCCGAAGTTTCCAAAACATAACGAACTTCCCGAGAGTACCTACGAAGCAAAGAAGACTCTCTGTCCTCTAGGATTATATGTGCAAAAGATACATGCATGCATTAATGACTGCATCCTCTACTGCGGTAAGGAGTATGAGAATTTAGATAAATTTCTGGTATGCAATGCATTGCGGTATAAGATCAGACGAGATGACCCTGGTGATGTTGAGGGAGAGCCCCTCCGGAAGAGGGTTCCTACTAAGGTTATGTGGTATGCTCCTATAATACCAAGGTTGAAACGCATGTTCAGAAACAAAGAGCATGCCAGGTTGTTGCGATGGCACAAAGAAGACCGTAAGAAAGACGAGAAGTTGAGACACCCTGCCGATGGGTCACAGTGGAGAAAAATAAAGAGAGACTTCCTGGACTTTGCAGGTGACGCAAGAAACTTATGGTTTGGTCTAAGTACGGATGGCATGAATCCTTTTGGGGAGCAGAGCTGCAGTCACAGCACCTGGCCCGTGACTCTATGTATCTACAACCTTCCTCCTTGGTTGTGCATAAAGCGTAAGTTCATTATGATGTCAGTGCTCATCCAAGGCCCGAAGCAACCGGGCAACGACATTGATGTGTACCTTAGGCCATTAGTTGAAGAACTCTTTCAGCTGTGGGGCAAACTAGGTGTACATGCGTGGGATCAGAACAAACAAGAGCCATTTGATCTACGAGGGTTGCTTTTCGTAACCATCAATGATTGGCCTGCTCTTAGTAACCTTTCAGGACAGACAAACAAGGGATATAAGGAATGCACGCACTGTTTAGATAAGACTGAAGGTACATATTTGCATAAATGCAAGAAGGTTGTGTACCTGGCAAATCGACGATTCCTTTCGACCAATCATCCCATAAGAAAGAAAGACAAACATTTCAAAGGTGAGGCAGATCACCGGAAGAAGCCTGAACTCCCTGCTGGTGATGATGTATTTGGTATGGTCAAGGACATAGAAGTAATCTTTGAAAAGGGTTCCGACGGTTAATCAGTTCCGAACGACGTCGCTACAGGACACGCACCCATGTGGAAGAAGAAATCTATATTTTAGGAGCTACCATATTGGAAAGTCCTACGTGTCCACTCTTCAATCGACGTGATGCACGTGACGAAGAATCTTTGCGTGAACCTGCTAGGATTTCTAGGCGTGTATGGGAAGACAAAAGATACATCAAAAGCACGGGAGGACCAACAAATTATGAAAGACCCAAAGAACATGCATACACAGAACAAGACGGATAAAGGGCGTCACTTAAGTCGTGCCAGCTATGCTATTACCAAAGCAGAGAAGGAAATCTTTTTTGAAGTCCTTTACAGTATCAAGGTGTCGTCTGGCTTCTCATCTAATATAAAGGGGATAATAAATATGGCAGAGAAAAAATTCCAAAACCTGAAGTCTCATGACTGTCACGTGATTATGACGCAGTTGCTTCCGATTGCATTGAGGGGGCTTCTACCAAAAAATGTTCGAGTACCCATTGTGAAGCTGTGTGCATTCCTCAGTGCAATATCTCAGAAGGTAATCAATCCAGATATTCTACCAAGGTTACAGACGGATGTGGTACAATGTCTTGTTAGTTTTGAGTTGGTGTTCCCACCATCCTTCTTCAATATTATGACGCATCTTCTGGTTCACCTAGTGGAAGAGATTGCCATTCTCGGTCCTGTATTTCTGCACAATATGTTCCCCTTTAAGAGGTTCATGGGAGTCTTAAAGAAATATGTTTATAACCATGCTAGACCAGAAAGAAGCATCTCCAAGGGATATGTAACAGAGGAGGTCATTGAGTTTTGTGTTGACTTTATTCCTGACCTTAAGCCCATTGGTGTTTCTGACTCGCGGCATGAGGGAAGATTACGTGAAAAAGGCACACTGGGAAAGAAAGCAATGATATGTAGGGACGGGGATTCTTTCACTAAAGCACACTACACACTTCTACATAATTCCACCTTGGCAGCTCTGTATATCGAGGAACACAAAAATATTGTACACTCCAAAAACCCGGGGAAGCCTGAATCATGGATTACAGATGAACACATGAATTCTTTCGGTGGTTGGATATGGACACATCTCTTGAATGACACCACTGTTGGAGATCAGCTATGCTTGTTGGCCGCGTCACCATCTTCTACTATATTGAATTTCCAAGGGTACGAAATAAATGGGAATACATTCTACACGATCGCCCAAGATAAAAAGAGCATCAACCAAAATAGTGGTGTCCATTTTGATGCAACAGACGAGAATGGACAAAAGGACACATACTATGGTTACATAGAGGAGATATGGGAACTAGACTATGGAGTCTCTTTTAAGGTCCCTTTGTTTCGCTGCAAATGGGTCAACCTGAATGAGGAAGGGATAAAGATAGACCAGTTGTACAGAATGACAACAGTGGATCTCAACAATCTTGGTTATAGAGATGAACCATTAGTCCTAGCCAATGATGTGTCTCAGGTTTTCTATGACAAGGACATGTCCTCCAGACCAAAAAAAAGAAAAAATATGCAAACGAATACATCATATGATGATCCAAAGCGTCACATAGTTCTTTCAGGGAAAAGAAACATTATGGGAATCGAGGACAAGATAGACATGTCAGAAAATTATAATAAGTTTGATGAAATTCCGCCCTTCACAGTGAAAACTGATCCAAGCATTCCGTTAAGTAAAGAAGATGCTCCATGGTTACGTCTGAAGCAATCATAAGGAAGGACATATGCCAAGAAGTTCATGCTCATATTGTGTAACTCTAGTTCATGTCTAGCCGGGATATCTTATGATGTTTGCAATTTTCCAAGTTTAATAAATGTATTGAGTGTTAGTCCCGGTTTGTGGCTTGACCGGGACTATATATAGGGGGGCCTTTAGTCCCGGTTTTGTAGTCTCGGTTTTTAATATTAATAAATGTCTTGAGTGTTAGTCCCGTTTTGTGGCTGGACCGGGACTAAAGGGGGCATTTAGTCCCGATTCGTAAAACGACTTTCCCGAACTATGAAGAAGTTGTCCCGATTCGTACTTACCATTAAGATCTGATCTCCAAACACGCGTGGTCACATATTAGGGAGTGCCTCTATGACCAGTTTCTTGGAGATGCCGGAGGATTGGGCTCCGACGGCATCTCCCTGAAACTGGCCGTAGTGGTGTCCCTGCTCTCGCACACCATATTGCAGCTTGTAACTTCTCTAACTAGATCAATACACCTGGGAGCTAACTAATTTCACATATTAGCGAGTGCCTCTATGACCAGTTTCTTGGAGATGCCGGAGGACTGGGATCCGGCGGCATCTCCCTGAAACTGGTCGTAGTGGTGTCCCTTCTCTCTAAAACAATAATGGAGATGCCTCAATCTGGCTGGAGGACTGGACTCACAAGGATGCCTATTTATAGTACAAGCAGCTCGGCATAGTGTCGACACTTACGACATAATGTCGACACTCACCCCTATTATTAGTGCTGACTCGTGTTTTGTCCCGGTTGGTGACACCATCCGAGACAAGGTACACGCCGCACGACATAATGTCGACACTCACCCCTATCATTAGTGCTGCTTGGCCCAGCCTGCCGAAATCCCTCCAACCGGGACTAAAGATGAACCTATCAATGTTGTTGTGCCCATATTATGCATGCATGTGGACATTGGTATGAAGAACAATGTTGCAGGAGGAAGTTTTCCTTTTCGTCGCACGGAAAAACCATTTTCCATTTTCCGAGCTCAAAAAAGGGTCGTTTTGTGAAGTAACCACCAAAATGCTGTTTCAGAATGCTACCGTCCCATTTTTCTAAAATACTAGACCACCTTACATGGACTATCTCCCAGCCGGGACATCTCAAACCTTTTTGTCCATCCCGGGTAAAAAGGACAAATGTCTGCCGAATCGGTAGGAAGTGGGTCCGGTTTGTACTACAGGTACATGATCTAACGCCCGTGATTTTTTGAAAAAATCATTTTTAGACTCGCAATATATGGTTTCTTCAGAGATCCAATGCAAGTTCTAACGATGCTCGTCCCCTATCTTCATGCACGCCGGTTTGACCATAGTTAGAAATTCAAAAAAAATCAAA
Source organism: Avena sativa (assembly GCA_916181665.1). Lineage (NCBI taxonomy): Eukaryota > Viridiplantae > Streptophyta > Magnoliopsida > Poales > Poaceae > Avena > Avena sativa. Next base: position 50,474,350 of record OV702285.1, on the reverse strand, counting down.
ACAGGCATAAGAAATTCAAAAAAATCCGAACAATGAAAATCCTTCGCGTGGAGTCATATTATGTGACATAGTTGAAAGGAAAAATACCAGACTTGGTATATTGATCATGTCTCGAAAAAACCTTCACAAAATGACCTATCATGTTCGAGGTTTCATGGCTTTCGGTCCAAATGACCGATGTTATGTGATGAATCACGACATAGTTTGTGATGCTGTGCCCATATTATGCATGCATGTGGACATTGGTATGGAGAACAATGTTGTAGGAGGAAGTTTTCCTTTTCGTCGCACGGAAAAGCCATTTTCTATTTTCCGAGCGCAAAAAACGGGTCGTTTTGTGAAGTAACCACCAAAATGCTATTTCAGAATGATACCGTCCCATTTTTCTAAAATACTAGACCACCTTACATGGACTATCTCCCAACCAGTACATCTCAAACCTTTTTGTCCATCCCGGGTAAAAAGGACAAATGTCTGCCGAATCGGTAGGGAGTGGGTCCAGTTTGTACTATAGGTACATGATCTAACGCCCGTAATTTTTTGAAAAAATCATTTTTAGACTCGCAATATGTGGTTTGTTCAGAGATCCAATGCAAGTTCTAAATGAGCCATTTTTCTTCCTGCCATTTCTTCCCGCCATTTTTTTCCGCCAGTTCTTCCCGCTAGTTCTTCCCTCCAGTTATCTTCCTGTCATTTCTCACTATATATACATGTAGGGTTGGCCTCCATTCTTATTCCACATATCTAGGCTCATATCTGCAACCTTATCACTCTTTCCCATGGCTTCCACCGTAGCACTAACCCCTAGAGAGGCGGAGGCGGAGGAGCTTTGTGCCTCGAACTATCCCTGCCCGCCGGGCTACTATGTCCCCGTCGGTTGGATGCTGAGAGCCGGAGGCGTGCCGGTTCCTCCTGTCCCTCTAGGTATGGCGCGCCGGATGGCCATCACGAACCACTACTACTTCGTGCTCACGCTAGAGCAACGGAGGAACCCAGATGGCATCCAGACTATTTCCCGACTTGGGAAGCCTTCTTCGGGGATCGTCGTGAGAGGGCACTCGCCAGGCATGAGGAGGACGACCCACCTCCTCCGAACTTCAACGAGGCCGGCCGTCGGCTGTGGTGGCCCGGCCGGACTCTCCAGAGCGTCATGGCCTATGATACGGCCGCCGACTCTAACCCCTGCCTGCGCTACCCTCAAGTCCAGCCCACTCGTACTCAGCCTTCAAGGTTCAACTACGGCGACCCGACGGCGACAGCGACGACGGCCGCCGCGAGTACGACGACTACTATGGCGAGTATTACAGGTGTAGGCAGGAGCATGACTGAATCACTCCAATATTGCAAAATAAGTTCGGCCGATTGTGGCTTAATCTGGCCATGTATCTTAATTTTCAGTTCTTCTATGTAACTTAGTGTTAGTTGCGTTATGTACTTTAATTCCAGTTCTATCCTAATATAAGTTAATTCATTTTTAATTTTTAATGATTCATATTTTAAATGGTTACATTAATTATTTTTAAAAACAGAAAATGGTTTTGAATTAGTTATTCAAATCCAAACACTTTTTATGTTTAAAGTTTTTCTAAATTCCAAATTAATATTCAAAAAATATAAGTTAATTCATTTTTAATTTTAAATGGTTACATTAATTATTTTTAAAAATAGAAAATGGTTTTGAATTAGTTATTCAAATCCAAACACTTTTTATGTTTAAAGTTTTTCTAAATTTCAAATTAATATTCAAAAAATATAAGTTAATTCATTTTTATTTTTAAATGGTTCATATTTTAAATGGTTACATTTAATTATTTTTAAAAACAGGAAATGGTTTTGAATTAGTTATTCAAATCCAAACACTTTTTATGTTTAAAGTTTTTCTAAATTCCAAATTAATATTCAAAAAATATAAGTTAATTCATTTTTAATTTTTAATGGTTCATAGTTTAAATGGTTATATTAATTATTTTTTAAAACAGAAAATGGTTTTCAATTAGTTATTCAAATTCAAACACTTTTTATATTTAAAGTTTTTCTAAATTCAAAAATAATTATCATTTAAAAAACATTACAAATTTAAATCCCAAAATAAAAAATAAGGCACGAACAGAGAGAAAATTCCTGAATTTTTTTGAAAACAGGGTCATACTCCCGGTTGGAGCCACCAACCGGGACTAAAGACCCCTGCGCGCGCCCCTTGGGCTGATGAAAAAAAGGTGGAGTATACGTCCCGGTTCGTGGCTCCAACCGGGACGTATGACCCTTTATCCCAGCTGGAGCCATCAACCGAGACGTATACTCCCCATTTATAACTTGCACGCCTCTTCTTCTTCTTCCCCATCTCTTTTCTCTGCTTCTTCTCTGCTTTCATCGACGACGCCGCCCCCGATCCCCACGATGCCGATAGGCTGCCCGCGCCCGCCGTCGTCGTCAGCGCCGCTGCCTCCGCCTCCGCCTACGCGTCGCCGCCTCCGTCTGCGGCACGCGCCCTCCGTCTTCGTCTCCGGCCGCGCTCCCTCGGCCATCTCCGTCGTCCTCGCCACATGCGCTCCGGCCGCCACCGCCGCACACTCCGGCCGCCACTGCCGCCCGTGTCCAGCGCCGGCCCACCGCCTCTCCCTCTCCTTTCCCGACCGCCGCCGCGTCCACCGCCGGTACCACCCGAGAGAGGGCTCGTACTCTATATATGCATGCATGTATATGCATATGTAGATGTATATTTTTTTTTGACATGTGTAGATGTATTTAGATCTTTGGTGTGTGTATGCATATATTATTTTATTAGGTGTATGTATATATTATTTAGGTGTATATTATTCTAGGTATATGTATATATTATTTAGATTTTAGGTGTATAGTTGTTAGATGATTTAGGTGTATATTTAGATGATGTAGATCCTGATGCGCGCACGCACTAGTGATGATTTTTAGTTGATGATTATTTTAGTTCATATGATCCCGACGCGCGTGCACATGGAGACGTCGCCGGCCGCCCCGCCGTCAGGATGCCCGCCGTCACCTCTGTCCGCCGCCGTGCATCGTCGTGCGTTCTCTCCCTCTTTCTCCCCCTCGCGTGCGTTCTCTCCCTCTATGGTCAAACCCTAGCCGACCCCAGTAGCCGGCCGTCGCCGCCGTTCCCGGCCTCCCCTCGACCATCTGGTGGTGCGCCTCCTCTTCTTCTTTCCCATCTCACTTCTCTGCTTCTCACTAACGTGCGCACAGGAAACCCCAACGAGGCCGGCAGGCTGCCCGAGCTCGCCGCCTCCACACCATCGCCTCCGTACGCGCGCATCCCGGCCGCCTCCGTCTGCGTAAGCAGAGGGCTCGAGCACGCCCCGGCCCCCTCGATGGTTTCTTCCCTAACCCTAACGAGGTTCGCCGCCGTCCATCAGCCCGATTCCGACCTCGCCATGCTTCCCCGACCCCACCACCGCGCTCAGGGTGAGCCACCGGTCCTCTAGGACCCTTCCCTTCCTTTCCTCCCTCTCTAGTTTGCTCTAGCCTCGAGCGCCGCCGTCGGCCACCGCCAGACCTCGCCGTAGACGTAGCTCCGGCTACCAAATAGGAGCGGCGCCGCCTCTATATACTCCGGAGTTTCGCCGAGTTAGGTTTTTCACCCCTCGTAACCCCGTTTAAATTGCCAAGCATGTCTGAGGGTTACTTTTCAATACAAATTAACTTGTCATATCATCATCCTTGTTTGATCATTGCATCGATGCCATGTGTTGATTGTTCCCCTCTCTTTCCGGTGTTCGGTTCTTCGCGGTAGAATGCGAGATCGAGATCAAAGACCGAGGTCAAAACCATCGAAGATTTCTTGATAGCCATCGTATTGTAGATGCTTAGCCATAATATTAGTTGTCATAGACCCCAGTTGAATCGATGTTGCACCTAGGGTTAGCCGGTGTGTCCTCGCTAGGGTATCCCGAACCCGAGGGTTGATTGATTACCGCCTTTCTTTCCGGTATTGGTTCTTGGCGATAGGATCCGAGCCCGAGGGTTTCTCCTAATTAGGGTTTCTGATATTGTAAATTCATTTTTATTATTGTGTATGAATATATTAGGGTTTCTCCGAATTAGGGTTTATATCTCTCAACACCATACCTAACATTCTCCCTTAGCCGTTTTGAATTATCCGTTTTTCCACCTATGAAGAAAATATGGACCCACACGAAAGAGACGAAGAAAAGGAAGAGTTGATCCAAGGTGTGATCCGCGGGGAAGAAAATTTAGATGTATCGACGTTTCTGAACAACTCCGGTGAGGGTGATCCTCTTTTTGCCGTAAGAGACGACTTGTTTGAGGTTGAAGGTGATGCCTTCCGCGAGGGAGAAGGCGATGCCTTGTGTGATCGCAAAGACGACCGCTCCGGCGAGGTGCATGTAATATAATCAATTCCTTAATTAATCATCTGCTATCTATATAGAAATAGTAACGCGATCTTTCTTCTTTTAGCCCTCCGGATCGAAGAAATCTACTGAAAAGAGCGGACGAGGCCCAACCAAAAAGTTGGAAGACCATGAGAGGTTCAGGATCGAAGATATCGTTGAAGACGGCAAACCGATTGCTCCCGAAGTTGTCGCAAACAAATTTGTGGCACAATGCAGAGTAATCGTTAGGGACTTCATCCCGATCACCGTTCGAAATTGGAATAGGCCTGCTAATGAGGAAAAGAGGGAACGTCTTTATTTCTCCCTACTGTGGCCAAAGATTTACTGTGGAAGAGGCTTATGGTTAATTTCAAACTACCGTAGATAGAGATGGATCCAAATGCGGAGGATCCAGTTGAGGACGCCTTAGAACATGCGCGAGCCATGGAGGCTAAGTTCAGGGAGTGGGCTATGAAGAAGATGGCCCAGTGTTTCACCAACTTGAAGAAAATATTGCACCTTGACTATGTCGTGAAAGAGAAGACTCCGTGATGGGGATGTGCCTACCGGGGTATACCCAGCAGGACGTTTCCGACTGGCCCAAGAACTGGCGAGTGGGCCTGCAGGACGGCGATTGGATCGAAGCCCAGCGTGGATCCAAGTGACTGGAAGCTGAAGGCCCAGGCGAGTAGATAGGCCCAGTCGGATTAGGTTAAACAAGTACCGAAGCCTTAACTGATTTGGTTGAGATATGTAAACCCTAGGGGAGGTGAGCCTATATAAACCTCCCTGCGGGGCGTGTAGAGAAATGTTCCATCATACACCCAAGCGACTCGCCGCCTAGCCGTCGAGCTCGCCCATTGTACCACCTCCATAATACAATCTAGCAGGAATAGGTCTTTACCCTCCGGGGGGCCGAACCTGGGTAAACCCTGTGTCTCCGCCCTCATCTCGCACCGCAGATGGCTGGCCGCCCTTGCCCCTCGTTCTACTACTCGTTGCCGATTGCAGCATCTGCCGTGACCATTCCCACGACAGTGGCGCCCACCGTGGGGCCTGGCCGGTCTAGCCGGTGTTCTGCGGCGAGATCCAATCTTCCCATCAATGAGACGGTCGCCACCGGCCGCATGATAGCGATCGGCGAGATGCTCCAAATCTTGCCGAGCAGCTACGTCCCGGCGGCGCGACCCGTCACGCACAGCGTGATCCTGCCGGTCGGCACGATCAGCCTCTTCGTCGGCCTCACCGACGTCATCGTCTCGGAGGACTCGGCTCGCATCCGCGAGTCGCCGCCACGCGATCGGCTCTCCGAGAGCCAGATTCGCACGATCCATCGCCTCGCCTCCGAGTACAACTGGGCCCACAGCAACGTGGCCGAAAAATCAGCGGCCGCGGAAGACGCGGCCCTCAACGATGACGCCGACTCGGCGACCCCGGGGTCACTTGCCGGATCCATCACCGCGGCTTCACCCGCGGGCTCCATCACCCAGGTCTCCAACGTGGGAGACTTCGAGGACCCCTCCATCCTCGGGATCTTCGACTTCGATTCCGAGTCGGAAAACTCCGCCGACCTCCGCGACGGAACCGGTCGCCACGCCGTGACCTACATGGCGACCGGCACCGAGACGCCGGAGGATCCCTTCTCCACCCCAATCCCTCCTAACGCCACGGCGACGGAGGTCGAGGAACTCCGCCTGAAACTGGCGGAGGCAGTGCGCAAGGAGCAAGCCGAGCGCGAAAAATTGCGCCTCGAGCAGGTGACGGTGCAGGAGCTATCGCGCTACCACCAGCAGCGGATCAGGTCGCGCCTGAACCCCACCGTTCAGGGGCGCGCCCTGAACTTCGACGACGAAAACGACCCGGCCCGCGTGGCCGAGCGCGCGATCTGCGAGAACGCGCCACCAGGAGGAAGCGCCCGGCCCCCGCCAGGGTCGACGGCGATGGGCGCCCCACCTCCACCCAACCGCACACCTCCCAGGGACCAGCCGCTGATAGTGGTATCCTCACGGGAGCGAGACGCAAACGGCCTCCCACTGTTCTCCACCCCGATGGACAACCTCGTGGCAGGCCAATCAGCAGCCGACAACATCACGGCCACCGGCGACGGTGCCCTACAGATCCAGTACGTCAGGGCCCTGCTCGCAAAGGCCGTCGAGCAGCAAAACGCGGGCGCCGACTCGCAGGGTCGAGTGTACTCGCGTTCTTCGGGAAGCAGAGCGGCCTCAAGCGGCCGCCCAATGGCGGCAAATACCCTCAACTGTCCTCCACCAGAGCCACTGCAGCTCCAACACCGACCCGCGAACACGGCACTCTCCACCAACGACCCCAGGCCAGCGACCAACTTCGTCGCTGCCAACGGTCAACCCATCGACGCCCGCACCCACATCATCAACGACCAAAGCTGGCGCGCACGCCAGCCCGACGACCTGCGACACACCCTAACCAATCGCCGCGACGTCGAGCCCATGGGGTCGCTCAGTCGACTCGGCCCCAAGTGCTTCGGACCAATGATCCGAGGCGAGAAGTACCCGCCAAACTTCAAAGCGCCGAAGGAGATAGGAAAGTACTACCCCTCGTACGGCCCCGCCGTCTGGCTCGATACATACCTCATGGCAATGGGGATCGCAGGCCACACCGACCTGCTAGCCGCATGTTACCTCCCCCTAATGATGGAGGGGACGTGCAGGCAGTGGATCAACACCCTCCCCCAGGATAGTATCGACTCCTGGGAGGAGATGCGCGACGCCTTCGTCAGGCACTTCTAGTGCTCTTACACCCGCGCCACCACCATCGAGGACCTGGAGCGATGCGTCTAGGGACCCCGCGAGTCGACCCGCAACTAGGTCCAACGGTGGCAAGAACTCTGGTACAACGTGGTCGGCATCCACCCGGACACCGCGATCCATTGCTTCAAGACCTCGTGCCGCTACGAGCCTCTGGTCGCCAAGCTCAAGTGACACTCTCGCACACTCGACAACATACCGGACCTCCTCGAGATCGCCAAACGGTACGCGGAGGAAGATCCAAACCAGGAAACTGACGACGAGTCAGGAGGTCAACGCCGCACGAGCGGCAACGACAGCGGACGACGGTCCGACCTACGCTACAGCAACACTCGCCTCACCGGCAAGCGCCGTAGTGACGGGCGAGTCGACTTCGTCACCAACGCCGGGCACGCACAACGCGAGCCCAAGAGCTTCCTCCGCGACGGAGGACAATGCCGCGACGGCGGCAACTACAAGGCCAAGCCAAGGTTTGACCCTGCGGTCCTCCTTAACCAACCTTGTGCGTTTCATAGCAGGGAAGGGAAGCCCGCAACGCACACAACCGCCGACTGCCACACCCTCAGGGAGATCGAGAAGGCACGGCGAGCACGGGAGGACCCCGACAACGACCCGTCAAACGGCGGAAAATTCGGCAAAGTGGCCGGATCGCTCCATACCTTCACAGGCTTCAACACGAAACGCGAGAAGAAGGTCATCGCCCGCGCCGTCGCCATCAACGCAGTGGCTCAGGTGGACGTTCCCCAAATCCTCAACTGGTCGGAGCAGCCCATCACCTGGAGCCGCCAGGACCACTCGCCACGCATCGAGTACCCAGGCCGAGTCGCCCTGGTGGTCAAGCCTAAGGTCGGCGACTACTGGCTCACCAAGACATTGATGGACGGCGGTAGCTCCATCAACATCCTGTACCTGGACACCTTCAGGCGGCTGCGGCTCCCGCAGTCGATGATCGAGACAACCCACACCACGTTCCATGGCATCGTCCCCGGTCGGAAGGCGTACCCGATCGGCAAGGTCACGCTGCCAGTCACCTTCGGCACACCGGCAAACTTCCGCACCGAGCGGATCGTCTTCGAGCTGGTGCCCTTCGACAGCCCCTACCACTGCGTCCTGGGGCGCCAGGCATTCGCCAAGTTCATGGCAGCGCCACACTACGCGTACAACGCGATGAAGCTCCCCGGGACGTGCGGCGTCATCACCATCAATGGCGACCCCGACATGGCCGCCGAGTGCGAGGCCAAAGTAGCCGAACTCGCCGATGCCGTTATCGCGGCAGAAACCAATCACGCCGATGAGCTCGCCAAGTACGCGAGCGGGGTCAACAACGACGACCCCACCATACTCAAGAAGCCTAACTCGGAGGGCGCAAACACCTCAACCTTCGAGGCAACGACGCACACCCGCACCGTCGAGCTGGTCCCAGGCGACTCCAGCCAGACGGTGACGATCGGGACGGGCATGAGCCCAGCCTAGGAAGGCGCGCTCATCGAGTTCCTCCGTGAGAACAGGGACATTTTCGCATGGAAGCCCTCTGACATGCCTAGTGTCCCTAGGGAGCTCGCTGAGCACAAGCTAAACTCCGACCCCAAAGTGCGACCCGTCAAACAGTCGATGCGGCCCTTCAATGAAGAGCGCCGCCGAGCCATGGCAGAGGAGGTGCAGCGTCTACTCGCTGCAGGCTTCATCCGGCCAAGCAAGTACTCCAAGTGGCTGGCAAACCCAGTCCTGGTCGAGAAGAAGAACGGGACCTGGAGGATGTGTATCGACTACACAAACTTGAACAACGCCTGCCCAAAGGAGCAGTTCGTCCTCCCGCGGATCGACCAAATAATCGACTCCACCGCGGGCTCGGAGTCGCTATGTTTCCTCGACGCCTACTATGGGTACAACCAGATCAAAATGGCTATCGAGGACGAGGAGAAGACGGCGTTCATCACGCCATTCGGAGCCTTCTGCTACACCGCCATGACCTTCGGCCTCAAGAACGCCGGGGCGACCTACCAGCAGTGCATGCAAGAGTGCCTCACGAGCCAAATTGGCCGCAACATCCACGTCTACATCGATGACGTGTTCGTAAAGTCCGTTTGCCAGGGTGACCTACTCGCCGACCTGGCGGAAACGTTCGCCAACTTGAGAAAATACAAGATAAAGCTTAACCCAGGCAAATGCACCTTCGGTGTACCAGCAGGACAACTACTAGGGTACGTCGTCTCCAAACGAGGGATTGAGGCGAACCCCACCAAAATCGACACGATCGCCCGACTCGGCAAACCCGAGTGCCTACACCACGTCCAGAAGCTGGCCGGGCGAGTAGCGGCTCTCAGTCGCTTCATCACCCGCCTGGGTGAAAAGGCGATGCCCCTATACCGCCTGATGCGCAAGAACTCCACCTTCCAGTGGGACAAGGAGGCGGATGACGCGCTTCGCGACCTCGAGAAGGTGCTACTCGCCGCCCCCGCCGACAAAGAACCCATGTTGTTTTACGTCGCGGCTTCCGAGCGCGTCGTCAGCGCCGTCATGGTCGTCGAGCGACCGGAGGAAGGAAAGGAGCGCCCAGTACAGCGACCGGTGTACTACATCAGCGAGGTCCTCACCAAGTCGCGCCAGCGATACCCACAGTACCAGAAGCTGGTATACGCGGTCTTCAGAGCTCAGCGGCGCCTGCCGCACTACTTCCAGGAGCACCCGATCACGGTCGTCTCCTCAGCACCATTGCAGGACATCATCCGCAACCGCGAGGCGACCGGGCGGGTCGCCAAGTGGGCCGTCGAGATCGGCGTCCACAACATTAAATACGAGCCACGAAAAGCGATCAAGTCGCAGGCCCTCGCGGACTTCATCGCCGACTGGGAAGATGCCCAGCAGCCAGAGAAGCTGCCATACCTCCATTACTGGAGCCTGCACTTCGACGGCTCCAAGAACGCGGATGGCGCAGGCGCAGGGATCGTGCTAACTTCACCGAAGGGCGACAAGCTCCGCTACGTCCTCTGCCTCGACTTCACACCCTGCACCAACAACATGGCCGAGTACGAGGCCTTACTCCACGGCATGCGAGCTGTCAAGGAGATGAATGTCAACCGCCTACGCTGCTACGGAGACTCCGACCTCGTCGTTGGGCAAGTCGCTGGCACCTGCGACGCTATCTCCCCCACCATAGCAGCGTACCGCCAAGCAGTGGACAAGCTGGGCGGACATTTCACAGGCTACTCCGTCGAGTGGATCGACAGGCGGAAGAACGAGGAGGCCGACGCACTCTCTCGCATTGGGTCAGCTCGACTCGCACCACCCGCCGGCGTCTTCCTCGTCACAATCACCAAGCCATCAGTCTCTCCCCCGAGGGAGATCGACATCGGAGTCCCGTTACAACCGGAGGCAGCCTTGGTCGCACTCGTCACCGAGCCAGACGACTGGACCAAGCCCTACATCGCCTACCTGGAGGCCGGCACCTTGCCGGCAGACGAGACGGACGCTCGGATGATTGCACGCCGATGCAAGTCCTACACCATCATCGACGGCGAGCTCCACAAGCGCAGCGTCACTGGCGTGTTCCAACGCTGCGTCCAACCCGCTGAAGGATGCAACATCCTCCATGACATCCACTCTGGTGACTGCGGCCACCACGCCGGCGCCCGCTCTCTGGTCGCCAAGGCTATGCGGCATGGCTTTTACTGGCCGACCGCGCACGCCGACGCCGTCGACATTGTCCAGCGGTGCGCCGGGTGCCAGAAGTACGCCAACCAGACGCACGTGCCGAGCTCAGTGCTCAAGACAATCCCCATCACCTGGCCATTCGCCGTATGGGGCATGGACATGGTAGGCCCCTACAAGAAGGCTCCTTCCGGCTACACCCACCTCCTGGTCGCGGTCGACAAGTTCACAAAGTGGGTGGAGGCCAAGCCAGTCCGAAAATGCGATGGGAAGACTGCCACTAAATTCCTACGCGAGCTCATATATCGCTACGGGTTCCCAAATAGCATCATCACGGACAACGGCACCAACTTCGCCAAAGGAGCCATGGCTGAATTCTGCGAGGAACACCACATCCGGCTCGACCTCGCATCAGTCGCCCACCCGGAATCCAACGGCCAGGCGGAACGGGCCAATCAAAGCATCCTCCACGACCTGAAGCCGCGACTCCAAGTACCACTCGAGCGCACCGCCGGGTGCTGGGTCGAGGAGCTACCCTCCGTCATATGGGGCATCCGCACCTCGGTCAATAGGTCGACAGGATTCACCCCCTTCTTCATGGTGTACGGCGCCGAGGAAGTCATGCCCACCGACCTTGAGCACGACTCGCCGAGGGCCGTCCACTACACGGAGGCTGCGAACGAACTCGCACGACAGGATGGCGTCGATCAACTCGACGAGGCACGCGACCTAGCTCGCTCGCGCACCGCCATCTACCAACAAGGACTCCGCCGCTACCACAGCCGGCGGGTGAAAACCCGCACCTTCCAAGAAGGCGACCTGGTGCTGCGCCTCATCCAGGACAAGAAGGGCATGCACAAGCTTTCCCCTCCATGGGAGGGACCATTCGCCATCGGGCGTGTACTCGGCAACAACGCTTACTACCTCATCGATGTCCGCGGGGACGGCAAACTCGACGTCAAGCGACCATGGAATGTAAACCTCCTACGGAAGTTCTATTCCTAGAACGCCACATATGTACTCTTCAGTCGCTATGAAATAAAAAGAATTGATAACCGCAAATTGCGCCTACTCTCCGCGTCTTGTGCCACTCGCACTCGTAATAACAGCTTCAAGCTAACCGCAGAAGTCAACCTTTGGTAAAGCGATCGGCACGGCCAAGTAGTGCGATGCAAAAGCACTGAGTCACCTCAGGTTTTGCATCGTCCACGAAAAACGCCTACCCGGAGCCCCATTGGAGTCGCCTAGCCCGACTGGCTCTACGAGCCAAGACAACTGCCTTCTCTTCTCACAGCGACCATGATCCTCCGCATCCTCGACATAGCGACTCGTACGACCACGTACCACGCTCGGGGACTGACGACCAGTTCAGCGCGAGCGGCTCGGGAAAACGCCAAGTATGAGAGCATGCCCAGGACTCGCCATGCGACTGACCCAACGGGCCAGGCAGGCGTGATGCGCTCAAACGATCGCCCCGAGTCCTCACCCACCCTCGAGTCGCGCCTAGAACAACCAAGTACCACGCTCGGGGACTCGGCTACCCGACCTCGTTCGTGCAAGGGAAAATGGTGAAGTACAGAGCGTTCAAGGGAGTCGCCTAGCGACTGGCTCTTCGATTCCGGGCGAGTCGACCACAATAACGAAACATTCAAAAACCACAAACACATCACACACGAGGTAAACCCCACAAAAGGGCGGACGCGCTCGGGGACTCGTCCAAACCTCAATTGGAAAACACATGACAAGTCACAAAACAAACATTATATCACATTACTAGCATGTTGCAATTGTCTCAGAATACAAAATATGCCCAAACGGCAGATCTGCTACTAACGCCCCAGGGCAACCTACTCTATTCCGCAGGCTTCGACGAAGACTCGCCGGCACCCTTGCGATTGCGGACGAACGGCGTGTACGGGTTTGACGGGTACGTCGTCAGCTCACCCGCCATCGCCGCGCGGAAGGGCTGCTCGACCTTGAAGTCCCGATGCTGCGGCTCGGGGTCGTTGGGCGCGACGACCGTTTCCTGGTAAGGAAGGAGGTCGCCCATCGCCTAGACGCGCTCGGAGTACACCGCGGCGCGACCCGTCAACTTGAGCACCTCGTAGATCTCCACCTCGCTAGTCGACGACGGGTAGCCACTTGTCACATCGTCCAGATCGAAATCTTCTGGAAAATGAGCAAGCCCAAGGCTAAGCGCCGTCGCCGCTCCACGCCGAAACGCCGATCGCGTCATGAACTCAACGACCGACGGCGCCTTCTCCAAGTACCTCCACACCTCGACGAGGTCGCTGGGAATTACTTCCGTGGGCGATATCTCCTGGAGGTAGGCTCGGATGCATGTCGCCGACAACGTCGCCGAGTCAACGAGCATGGCCACACATTGCCGCGCGTCGAACGAGTTTGCCTCTTCCGCGCTATCAATGATGCGACCTGCGGATAGAAGATAACAATGAGTACATCGGATATTACGAAAAGACACATGCAGTAGGCAAGGGCAGACAAACTCACCAATCAAGGGGCAGGAGAGGTCCGTGATGAAGCTCTGAAGAGAAGTACAGTCGGCCTGAAGCCCAGCAACAAGGGCGTCAGAAACTTTACGCTCTTCTGCGGCGGCCGTAACGGCAGCCTTGGCTCGACCATCCGCCGAACTCGCCTCCTCTTTCGCCTCCCTCAGCTCGTGCTCGAGCTCGGCGATCCGCTTTGCAGCCAAGCTCAACGCCGATTGAGCCGTTGCCAACTCACCCGCGGGGACAAGTCCCTGGCGAGCCTCTTCTGCCTTCGCAGCAACTGCCTGATGCCCCTTATTCGCCTCTTGGACGGCGGCCAGTTCCTTCTCCGCGCGGTGTTTCGCTGCCAATCGGTCAGCTGACTCACGTTGTAGACCCTGCACACAATTCAAACAGTTAACCAAAGTGAAATCCTAACTGCCCACCCGCTGAAATTCAGCGAGTGCGCACTCGGGGACTGGCAATCAAGAAATCCTAAGTGCTCACCCGCTGAAATTCAGCGAGTGCGCACTCGGGGACTGGCAATCAAGAAATCCTAAGTGCCCACCCGCTGAAATTCAGCGAGTGCGCACTCGGGGACTGGCAATCAAGAAATCCTAAGTGTTCACCCGCTGAAATTCAGTGAGTGCGCACTCGGGGACTGGCAATCAAACAAATCCTAAGTGCCCACCCGCTGAAATTCAGCGAGTGCGCACTCGGGGACTGGACGCGAAAAATAACAACAAGACATTAAAAGAATCAAACCGCTGCAACTCACCGGCCTGATCCTCGGGGACTGGACATACCTGGATGGTTGCGCCAAGCATGCCGTGAAGTTGTATCGCATCCACGGACGCGAGAAGAGCCGGCGTGTGCCCACGACGCTGCTCGACCTCCGCGTCGGCGACCCCAGGTGCACGGCTCGAGGGCGAGGTCCCACTCGCTGCGGCCGCCTTAGTCATGAAGCGCGGGAACATGGCGATGGAGGCACCGGCACCAAAGGAGACCGGCTCGGTCACCCCAGGCGAGGGAGCACCCTCCTTCATGGATACGGCCGCCTCCATTGCGGATTCATTTGGCGCGACCGCCGTGTCGTCGGAGATCGTCACGACATCGTCGCCCTTGGCCTTCTTGGCGTCATCCGCAGGAACGACGACTTCGTCTGCCTTCCTCTTGCGGGAAGGATCCTCCTCGCTGACGACGGGTGGCACCTTAGACACAGTCGGGTGGCCTATCTTCTTTGCTCTGGTCCTGTAAATCGATCACGTGAGCAAAATAATTCAAGACTGCTATGAAAGACAAAAGTAGGTGAGCGAACTCACTTGGCGACCGGAATGAAGCGTAGCCCCGTGCGGATGCCGGCCGGCTTCTCCAGTTCGGGGCCCAGTCGGCGGCTGAGGCCCATTTCCAGGATGTCGCGCGCCCAAGACACGGATGGCTTCTTCGTGGTCGAGGCTGCAACGCGAGCCTCTGGGACATCTTCAGCAGGGGCTTCCTTGCAAGGGGAAGCCGCCGCGGCCGGAGCGGCCCCTAGCCCAGAAACTGGAACGAATGGCGGAGGCATCGAGGCCAGTGGCACCTCAACAGCGGCCGTGTCCAGCGCGGTTGCCGTCGGCGGTGCCTCGTCCTTGGCCGGGTTGAGGGCGTCAAAGCTGCTCATCGAGTGCGGTGGCGAGGCCGGCCTCATCGGCTTCGTTTTCTTCTTCGGAGGAGCCTTTGCCTCCTTTTCCTTCTTCTTCTTCGACAGAGTGGCCTGGCGGCGCGAGGTGGTCTTCGGAAGTTCGTCATCGTCGTCGTGACGCTCGAGGCTTTTACTCGCCTCAAACTCACGCTGACGCTGCCCACGGGTCTTGCGGACCAGTGGAGCGACCTCCTCCTCGGACTCGTCGTCGTCATTTCTCTCGTCGCTCCCGGAATCACCCTTGGCAGGAGGCGATTCGCCAATGTCCTGGACGGACGAGCTCGAATTCTCGTCGTCTGAGGGCGGGAGCCATCCTTCCACCACTTGGAATAGCTGCAATGAACACAAAATGAAGTTAGAACGATCGCGACTGCAAAAACTGCGACTGCGAATGATGCGAGGTGACTTACCGTTGGGGCTGGATGCTTCGCGGTGTAGGGGGCGACCCCAGCCTTTGCGTCCAGGTACACCGCCTGGGTGATCTTCTTCAGTGCTGGGGTGTAGTCCTCGAGCTTCCACTCGGCGAGGAAGGACTTCGTCGAGTCCTCCCGGCCCGTGTACTGGTACATGTAGCGGTCGCGCCGAGCCAGAGGGACGAGCCGCCGCCCGAGCCAGCAGTTGTACAGGTTGATCATCTGGAGGCCCTTCTTCTTCAGACCATGGATGGTTTGAAGCATTTCGTCCACGACCATGCGCTGGTCACTGGGGAGCTTTCCGACCTGAAGACGGCGTGGTTCGGATCGGTTGGCGGAGTATCGTGGAATCGCCGTCTCGCCCTCCGGGGTCGCCTCGGCAACATAGAACCAAGATTTCTTCCAGTCGCTCGCCGCCTTGGCAGGCAGCATCAAGTTGAAGACCGAAGCCTTCGACTTCAGCTCGAAGGTTAGGCCGCCCGCGGCAAGCATTGGGCCGCCCGCTTCCTCGCGGCTGATCCGTCCGTGGAACAGATCTTGCCATAGAGGGAAGTAGGGACGGTAGCCCAAGTAGCACTCGCAGAACGCCACGAAGATGGCGAGCTGCTCGATGCTGTGTGGACCCAGGTCCGACGGTTGGATCCCTTAGTAGGTGCAGAAGCGCCGGAAGAACAGGGATGTGGGGAATCCTAGCCCCCGTTCTAGATGGCTGGTGAAGCAGATGAATTCCCCCTCGCGCGGGTTCGGAGTCACCTCTCCGGCCGCGGGGATGCGCCAGCAGCCGGCGCGCAGGATCCCGGCCTCCTCAAAGGAAGCCAGTTGCGCCCTCGTACACTTAGATCTACCCCAAGGTTCGGTGGAGAGGGCCATGGCAGAAGGATTTGTGGGGGGTCGGAGGATTTCGGGTCGGCTGGATCGCGATGCGAAGGGAGGCGAAAGTGCGTGCAATCGGAGAAAATGGCGAGAAGGTGGTTCTCTGATCGCCTGCCATTCCCCTTATATAGCGGTTGTTACCCGCCAAATCAGGGAGCCGTTACTACATGGTGATTACGCCAAAAGTTACCGTTGGATTACGCCAACGGCTAGTTTGACCATGTTCAACGGTCCAACTTCAGCCACTCGGCTCGCCGACCCGATCACTATGACAGTGTTTCGCCGACTCGACTCGCCAAAGCTGCGATTAGGATGACTAGTTTTCTCCTTTATACAGGAGTCCGCCGACGATTCGACTGGATGTCTACTCTGGAGCCGTATACTCCAACTGCCAGTAGCCACCTATGCCTAATCGACGACGGCCTCGGGGACTACTGATGGGGATGTGCCTACCGGGGTATACCCAGCAGGACGTTTCCGACTGGCCCAAGAACTCGCGAGTGGGCCTGCAGGACGGCGATTGGATCGAAGCCCGGCGTGGATCCAAGCGACTGGAAGCTGAAGGGCCAGGCGAGTAGATAGGCCCAGTCGGATTAGGTTAAACAAGTACCGAAGCCTTAACTGATTCGGTTGAGATATGTAAACCCTAGGGGAGGTGAGCCTATATAAACCTCCCTGCGGGGCGTGTAGAGATACGTTCCATCATACACCCAAGCGACTCGCCGCCTAGCCGTCGAGCTCGCCCATTGTACCACCTCCATAATATAATCTAGCAGGAGTAGGTCTTTACCCTCCTGGGGGCCGAACCTGGGTAAACCCTGTGTCTCCGCCCTCATCTCGCACCGCAGATGGCTGGCCGCCCTTGCCCCTCGTTCTACTACTCGCTGCCGATTGCAGCATCTGCCGTGACCATTCCCACGACACTCCGGATTTCAAGAAGATTCAGTTTTAGAAGATAAAACCATTCTGGGCTGAGTTTCTGAATTATAAGACATCAGAAAAAGCTAAGAAAATGTTTGCAACGAATAAGCTGAATGCTGCTAACAAGAAGTATCACCATACTATGGGGCAAGGTGGCTACAGGGCTGGAATTCCTAAGTGGGAGAAACTTGAGGATGAACTGCATGCTTAAAAGATCATACCAGAGACAGACGATTGGATCGAACGTGCAAGGAATTGGTTTTACGGGCATGGGGGCACATTGGACTCGGAAGGGATGTGTATATATAACATACGACATAAAGAAGACCCCTTGCCAATCGAGAAGATGAGAAAAGCAGTAAAGGCTATTAAAGATGGGGACTTCATTTCCGATAGAGAGAATGATGAGCTCACACCCGCCCTTGGAAATAAGGAACATGATGAACGAACACGAGACACAAGCGGCTCCAAACCATGGAGGACTGGGTTTCCCGAAGAGAGGAAGAAATATCCTGATAGAAGCCGTCAGAGGAGAAAGGACAAGGTGGAAGTTGAAGCAGATATTCAAAAAAAGCGAATGCGTATAATTGAAGAACGAATAAAGCAACAACAAGATGAAATTAATGCACTTAAAGAGCAAAATACTACCGGCCCATCTCAGCAGCACATGGTGGTAGAACCTGCATTCGATGCTACCGGCCTATCGAATAATCGAAAAAGCAGTGTGGCTTCCACCGAGGTCCCGGGTGATGACAATGACGATGGTGCACCAACGATGGGTTCTGTTGGCTACCCAGTGAATGATATCACATAAATGACACACTGCGAGCTACATGTCAAAGTTATGAACATATCAATGAAGGTGGCCTACGGGCGAACACTTTGCGAAGTGTATGCTCTATGATACTTAAAATTAAAGTGACCTATACTGGTATTTTTGTTTTCCGCGGCATGAGTTGGTGCTATGATGAATGATACTGAAGACAGAGGAAATAATTGTGAGAGATATTGCAAAAGGGAGTATCATTCCGGAACAACGCCGTAGTAGTTTATTATATGTTGTGTCCAAATAGGTAAGATCATGTTATTTTAACGAATAGGACATTGTAGTCTAAATTCCTTTGCCCTGACAAAGACCCGTAAGAACTTTGAATCAGTGTGATGTAGGTGAGGCTACTGTTCCGACTACACGAACCTGCATCTTGCTTGGCAGGGAACATGACCCGCGAGAATTTCTAGCCCTCCCTATGCCTCCTACGCCCACAAGTTCATTGGCATTTTCCTTTGGTTTTCTAGTCATTGTATTTTGCTTACATGTATTCTGATGCCTTGCTACTATTCTAATCTCTAAAATCTAAAGGAACGAGATCTCTGAGAGGTTAAGAAAGTGTAAATTGTTAAGATTGAAAATTGAGAGATAGTGGACTTGAGGTGATTTCCAAACATGCTCAGTGAAGATATGTGATTGTAATATACACGGGAAAGGGAAAGCACCACATGTATATATAGTGTAGTGTAGGGAAACCGACACTAGTAGAAAAAGAGCTATCCGTTCGTGCCCCCTAACAGCATTTGTCCCGGTTGCGCCACGAACTGGAACTAATGCTGGCGCGCGTCCCGGTTCGAGCGGGCACGGTGGCCGGAGGCATGCGTCCCGGTTGGTAAGGGGTCATACGTCCTGGTTTGTAACCGGGACTAAAGGTTGGGCGTCAGCCACGTGGCCTGTCACACACCTTTAGTCCCGGTTTGTGTTACAAACCGGGACGTATGATCCCGCCCTCTATAAATGCGACGCCCTAGCCCTCTGCCTCCCCTCTGTTTTTTCTTGGTGGAAGGTGTGAGAGGTGTGCTAGTTTATTTTTTTCCTATGCATGCATTCAAGGTGTTTGATAAAATGTTTGAGTGAATGATCCCGTTCAATTTCTCACAGAACAAAAATATAGAAGGTGTCCGAGACGCACTTGAGCTTTCTCCTCTTTATTTCCCTCGATCGAGGTTAGCAATCTTATCTTTTCTTTGTCATAGATACAATGCATGTGTCGATGTGAATTGGTCATTTCACTATTTATGATGTCCTATTTTTGATAAACTTACGTATATGATGCAGATGAATGGTCGGGAATGGATGTACGGTGACCGGCGTGTACCCGGTTACATTAAAGGCGTGGATAAATTTATCGATGTGGCTACGACAAACAAAGAGAATGGTTTTATATGTTGTCCATGTGTTCAATGTTGGAACAACAAGGAGTACTCTTCCTCGAAAATCATTCGCGGCCACCTGGTTATGAAAGGTTTCATGCCCAACTATAATTGTTGGACCAAGCACGGAGAAAGCGGGGTTATGATGGAAGACGGTGAAGAATATGATGATAACAACTATCATCATATGTTTCCTGAATATAGTGATACTGTAATGGAAGACAATGAAGAGGAAGGAGGTGAAGAACGGGCATCAGATGAGCCCGCTGATGAACTTGGTAGGGTCATTTCTGATACAAACGAGACTGTGAAACAGAAAATGAGAAGTTGAAGTTAGAGGGCATGTTAGAAGATCACAAGATATTGTTGTACCCAAATTGTGAAGATGGCAGCACAAAGCTCGGTACCACACTAGAATTGTTGCGATAGAAGGCAGAGTGTGGTCTAACTTACTCCTCATTTGAAAAGATGTT
Organism: Avena sativa; assembly: GCA_916181665.1. NCBI lineage: Eukaryota > Viridiplantae > Streptophyta > Magnoliopsida > Poales > Poaceae > Avena > Avena sativa. Next base: position 50,454,497 of record OV702285.1, on the reverse strand, counting down.
GAAAATAATGAAGCCGAAGTTTCCAAAACATAACGAACTTCCCAAAAGTACCTACGAAGCAACATAGACTCTCTGTCCTCTAGGATTAGATGTGCAAAAGATACATGCATGCATTAATGACTCCATCCTTTACCGCTGTAAGGAGTATGAGAATTTAGATAAATGCCCGGTATGCAATGCATTGCGGTATAAGATCAGACGAGATGACCCTGGTGATGTTGAGGGAGAGCCCCTCCAGAAGAGGCTTCCTGCTAAGGTTATGTGGTATGCTCCTATAATACCAAGGTTGAAACGCATGTTCAGAAACAAAGAGCATGCCAGGTTGTTGCGATGGCACAAAGAAGACCGTAAGAAAGACGGGAAGTTGAGACACCCTGCTGATGGGTCACAGTGGAGAAAAATCGAGAGAGACTTCCTGGACTTTGCAGGTGATGCAAGGAACTTATGGTTTGGTCTAAGTACGGATGGCATGAATCCTTTTGGGGAGCAGAGCTACAGCCACAGCACCTGGCCCGTGACTCTATATATCTACAACCTTCCTCCTTGGTTGTGCATGAAGCGTAAGTTTATTATGATGTCAGTGCTCATCCAAGGACCGAAGCAACCCAGCAACGACATTGATGTGTACCTTAGGCCATTAGTTGAAGAACTCTTACAGCTGTGGGGCAAACCAGGTGTACATGCGTGGGATGAGAACAAACAGGAGCCATTTGATCTACGAGGGTTGCTTTTCGTAACCATCAATGATTGGCCTGCTCTTAGTAACCTTTCAGGACAGACAAACAAGGGATATAAGGCATGCACACACTGTTTAGATAAGACTGAATGTACATATTCGCATAAATGCAAGAAGGTTGTGCACCTGGCAAATCGACGATTCCTTCCGACCAATCATCCCGTAAGAAAGAAAGGCAAGCATTTCAAAGGTGAGGCAGATCACCGGAAGAAGCCTGAACTCCGTGCTGGTGATGATGTCTTTGGTATGGTCAAGGACATATAAGTAATCTTTGGAAAGGGTCCCGGTGGTCAATCAGTTCCGAACGACGTCGCTACAGGACACGCACTCATGTGGAAGAAGAAATCTATATTTTGGGAGCTGCCATATTGGAAAGTCCTACGTGTCCGCTCTTCAATCGACATGATGCACGTGACGAAGAATCTTTGCGTGAACCTGCTATAGGCGTGTATGGGAAGACAAAAGATACACCAGAAGCACGGGAGGACCAAAAAATTATGAAAGACCCAAAGAACATGCATACACAGAACAAGACGGATAAAGGGCGTCACTTAAGTCGTGCCAGCTATGCTCTTACCAAAGCAGAGAAGGAAATCTTTTTTGAAGTCCTTTACAATATCAAGGTGCCGTGTGGCTTCTCATCTAATATAAAGGGGATAATAAATATGGCAGAGAAAAAGTTCCAAAACCTGAAGGTTCATGACTATCACGTGATTATGACGTAGTTGCTTCCGATTGCATTGAGGGGGCTTCTACCGAAAAATGTTCGAGTACCTATTGTGAAGTTGTGTGCATTCCTTAATGCAAAACCTCAGAAGGTAATCAATCCAGATATTCTGCCAAGGTTACAGAAGGATGTGGTACAATGTCTTGTTAGTTTTGAGTTGGTGTTCCCACCATCCTTCTTCAAAAAAAATATTATGACGCATCTCCTGGTTCACCTAGTGGAAGAGATTGCCATTCCCGGTCCTGTATTTCTGCACAACATATTCCCCTTTAAGAGGTTCATGGGAGTCTTAAAGAAATATGTTCATAACCGTGCTAGACCAGAAGGAAACATCTCCAAGGGATATGGAACAGAGGAGGTCACTGAGTTTTTTGTTGACTTTATTCCTGACCTTAAGCCGATTGGTGTTTCTAACTCGCGGCATGAGGCAAGATTAAGTGGAAAAGGCACACTGGGAAAGAAAGCAATGATATGTAGGGACGGGGATTCTTTCACTAAAGCACACTACACACTTCTACATAATTCCACCTTGGCAGCTCTGTATATCGAGGAACATAAGAATATTGTACACTCCAAAAACCCGGGGAAGCCTGAATCATGGATTACAGATGAACACATGAAGTCTTTCGGTGGTTGGATGCGGACACATCTCTTGAATGACACCACTGTTGGAGATCAGCTATACTTGTTGGCCGCGTCACCATATTCTACTATATTGAATTTCCAAGGGTACGAAATAAATGGGAATACATTCTACACGATCGCCCAAGATAAAAAGAGCACCAACCAAAATAGTGGTGTCCGCTTTGATTCAACAGACGAGAATGGACAAAAGGACACATACTATGGTTACATAGAGGAGATATGGGAACTAGACTATGGAGTCTCTTTTAAGGTCCCTTTGTTTCGCTGCAAATGGGTCAACCTGAATGGGGAAGGGGTAAAGATAGAACAGTTGGACGGAATGACAACAGTCGATCTCAACAATCTTGGTTATAGAAATGAACCATTAGTCCTAGCCAATTATGTGTCTCAGGTTTTGTATGTGAAGGACATGTCCTCCAGACCGAAAAAAAGAAAAAATATGCAAACGAATACATCATATGATGAGCCGAAGCGTCACATAGTTCTTTGAGGGAAAAGAAACATCGTGGGAATCGAGGACAAGACAGACATGTCAGAAGATTATAACAATTTGATGAAATTCCGCCCTTCACAGTGAAAACTGACCCAAGCATTCCGTTAAGTAAATAAGATGCTCCATGGTTACATCTGAAGCGATCATAAGGAAGGACATATGCCAAGAAGTTCATGTTCATATTGTGTAACTCTAGTTCATGTCTGGCCGGGATATCTTATGATGTTTGCAATTTTCCAAGTTTAATAAATGTATTGAGTGTTAGTCCCGGTTTGTGGCTTGACTGGGACTATATATAGGGGGCCTTTAGTCCCGGTTTTGTAGTCTCTGTTTTTAATATTAATAAATGTCTTGAGTGTTAGTCCTATTTTGTGGCTGGACCGGGACTAAAGGGGGCCTGAACATGCGCGAGCCATGGAGGCTAAGGTCAGGGAGTGGGATATGAACAAGATGGCCCAGTGTTTCACCAACTTGAAGATAAGATTGCACCTTGACTATGTCGTGAAAGAGAAGACTCTGGATTTCAAGAAGATTCAGTTTGAGAAGATAAAACCATTCTAGGCTGAGTTTGTGAATTACAAGACATCAGAAAAAGCTAAAAAAATGTCTGCAATGAATAAGCTGAATGCTGCTAACAAGAAGTATCACCATACTATGGGGCAAGGTGGCTACAGGGCTGGCATTCCTAAGTGGGAAAAACTTGCGGATGAACTGCATGCTAAAAAGATCATCCCAGAGACAGACGATTGGATCGAACGTGCGAGGAATTGGTTTTACGGGCATGGGGGCACGTTGGACTCGGAAGGGATGTGTATATATAACATACGACATAAAGAAGACCCCTTGCCAATCGAGAAGATGAGAAAAGCAGTAAAGGCTGTTAAAGATGGGGACTTCATTCCCGATAGAGAGAATGATGAGCTCACACTCGCCCTTGGAAATAAGGAACATGATGGACGAACACGAGGCACAAGCGGCTCCAAACCATGGAGGACTGGGTTTCCCGAAGAGAGGAAGAAATATCCTTATAGAAGCCGTCAGAGGAGAAAGGACAAGGCGGAAGTTGAAGCAGATATTCAAAAAGAGCGAATGCATATAATTGAAGAACGAATAAAGAAAAACAAGATGAAATTAAACCACTTAAAGAGAAAAGTACTACCGGCCCATCTCAGCAGCACATGGTGGTAGAACCTGCATTCGATGATACCGGCCTATCGAATAATCGAAAAAGCAGTGTGGCTTCCACCGAGGTCCCGGGTGATGACAATGACGATGGTGCACCGACGATGGCTCCTGTTGGCTACCCAGTGGATGATATCACACAGATGACACACTGTGAGCTACATGTCAAAGTTGTGAACATATCAATGAAGGTGGCAGTCAGCTATGACTTACCAATTGGACCCACACCAACTTACCACTGTCGTCCGGTTCCACAGGGCTACACTATTGTCGGGGTGGATGAAATCATGCCCACCTTTGAAGTTTTGAAGCTTGACTACCCTGCAGGTGAAGGGGATGTGACTGAACTAGGAGAAGCAATAAATGTCACCATTCTATGGCCAAAGGAATGTATCGTGCTTCGAAATCACACGCCAAGGCCATCTTCGCCGGCGCCTCACCCGTCTCCAGCGAGGTCGTCGCCGCCGCGGCAGCTGTCTTCGTCGCCCCACCCGGCTCCTGAAGGGAATATGCCCTGAGAGGCAATAATAAAGTGTTTATTATGTGTATTCCAAGTATATGATAGATGTTTATTTTGCATGCTATAATTGTATTAATACGGAAACATTAATACATGTGTGTTTAATAAACAAACAGAAGTTCCTAGTTATGCCTCTCTCATAAACTAGCTCGTTGATTAACAAGATGATCAAGGTTTCCTGATCATGGACATTGGATGTTGTTAATAACGGGATCACAACATTAGTGTAATGGTGTGATGAACATTCATCCGAAGTATAGCATTACGATCAAAGTCATTGAGTTTATATTGCTATAACAACTTACGAAGTGATCCTAATCCTTAGACCATGAGATCATGTCAATCACTAACACCGGAAGAGTTTCTTGATAACATCAAACGTCACACCGTAACAGGGTGATTATAAAGATGGATTCATAACTAATAAAGTGTTATGTTGAGGCTCGTGGATCGAGAGTGGAATTTGTTCATCCCGATGACGGATAGATATACTCTGGGCCCTCTCGGTGATATCATATTGATTAGCTTGCAAGCAAGTGATTTGATCACTAGAATGTTATATCACAGGAACGAGAAAAGAGTGCATGTCAGTAACGAGATCAAACTAGGTATGGAGATACCGATGATCGAATCTCGGACATGTCATATATCGTGAAACAAAGGGATTAAGATACTAGCGTAGAAGGTTCGGACTTGGTATAGTGGATTTGGTTCATGTAATCACCAAAAAGGCACGAGGGATGTCGTGTTTGAGTAGGAGTTCATTCGTAATATGGATTAGTTGAACTCAATCTATCATACACTTAGTCTAAACTTTACAAATTCTACTGTAGATGGCACCACCTCCTTTTAATTTTAATGTGTTCATGGAGAAAGAGAAACTTGCAACGAACGGTAGCAACTTTACCGAATGGGCCATGAATTTGAGGATTCTCCTCTCTTCTGCACAAAAGCAATACGTGCTAGAAGTGCCACTAGGCCCCCCACCTTTTGAGGATGCCCCTGACGAGGAGAAGAATGTCTATCAGACTCGTCAGGAGGACCACAACTTAGTTCATTGCGGCATATTGTATGGGCTGGCGCCGGAACTTCGAAAGCGTTTAGAAAACGGCAATGCATTTGATACAATGGGTGAGTTGAAAATGATTTTCGACACACATGTTGCTGTAGAGAGCTACAATGCTTCAGAAAAGTTCTTTAGCTGCATGATGGAAGAGCACAGCTCCGTTAGTGAGCATGTACTCAAGATGTCGGGTTACGCCGATAATCTTGTGTCCTTGGGAATAACGATTCCCATTGACTTAGGCATCCATCGTGTTCTGTAGTATCTTCCACCTAGCTATAAGAGCTTTGTGATGAACTATAATATGCAAGTGAAGGGAATATGCCCGAGAGGCAATAATAAAGTGGTTATTATCGTATTCCTTGTTTATGATAAATTTTTATTTTGCATGCTATAATTGTATTAATACGGAAACGTTAATACATGTGTGTTTAATAAACAAAAAGGAAGTTCCTAGTTATGCCTCTCTTATAAACTAGCTCGTTGATTAACAAGATGATCAAAGTTTCCTGATCATGGACATTGGATGTTGTTAATAACGAGGTCACAACATTAGTGTAATGATGTGATGAACATTCATCCAACGTATAGCATTACGATCAAAGTCATTGAGTTTATATTGCTATAACAACTTACGAAGTGATCCTAATCCTTAGAACATGAGATCATGTCAATCACTAACACCGGAAGAGTTTCTTGATGACATCAAACGTCACACCATAACTGGGTGATTATAAAGATGGTTTCAGAACTACTAAAGTGTTATGTTGATACCCATGGATCAAGAGTGGAATTTGTTCATCCCGATGACGGATAGATATGCTATGGGCCCTCTCGGTGATATCACATTGATTAGCTTGCAAGCAAGTGATTTGATCACTAGAATGTTATATCACGGGAACGAGAAAAGAGTGCATGTCGGTAACGAGATCAAACTAGGTATGGAGATAACGATGATCGAATCTCGGACATGTAATATATCGTGAAACAAAGGGATTAAGATACTAGCGTAAAAGGTTCACACGATCACAGAAGTCATCATTGAATGTGTGGGAGTCAGTATGGATCTCCAGGTCCCGCTACTGATTATTGATCGGAGAAGGGTCTCGATCATGTCCGCATTATTCGCGAACCGTAGGGTGACACACTTAAGGGATACCGACACCATTCGGAGCAAATGATATGTCAGAAAAAGAAAAGGAAAGCGCAAGAATTTATTTCACTAGACACCGAAACTGTTTCGGTTGAAATTGCTGAAACTGGTTCTACATGTGAAATGGAATACTAGCAAGGGGTTTTATGTGAATGTTTGTTAATGAAAGTAATTAACAAAATTCTGAATAAATAAATAAAAGATTTTTATTTAAATGAGAGCTTGCATTAATTTTGGTGGAAAATTAATGCATGTGAGTGGAATTGTGAGTGGAGAGGTTTTTATGTGAGTGGAGCTTCCACCACATGAATGAGGGAGAGGTGGGGGCAACCTCCATGGACGGTGGCCATGGCACCTTGGGCTGCCCCCCTCCCCTATAAAAGGACCCCCTCCTGTCACTTGTCTCTCACACCTCCTCGCGAAGGATCTCTCTCCCCCCTTTAGAATTCCAAATGGTCTCGGATCAGCGAGATACATGTTCCCGGTGGCTTTTTCTGGAAGGATTTGTTGCTTCCGCTGCTTCGCTGGAGCGAGGGCGCGGAGGTTGTCGGGGTACCCGTACGTGTGGGCGATCACGGATGCACCACTGCTTTGAGGTGATGGACTTGATCGTGCTGGACCGGCTGGACCAGATGGACTTCATCACGATCTTGAGATCCGCAAGCGTTCGTCTACATCATCCACGAGTATAACCTCGTTAACTCTATTCGGTCTTCAAGGGTATGTATTCTATGGATGTATATCCACCTGTTGCTTGTATCTAGTAGATAGATCTTGGTACTTAGATGTTCCATCGTATGAAAAAAATTGTTTTCTATGCTGTGAACCCTACAGTGGTATCAGAGCCGGATCTATGTGTAGATGCTTTGCACGGGTAGTACACAAATGAGTATGTGGGCGATGATGATCATTTTATTGCTTCTTAGTTGTACTTTGGATATTGGTTGCATAGTGGGATGAAGCGGCCCGGACAAACTTTACATGTCCTCGCACATGAGACATGTTCCACGCTTGACATGCAACTAGTTTGCATATGTGGCTAGCGGGTGTCTGTCTCTCCTTCTATAGTCAATATCTAATTTGCAACGAGTTGTCAAAAATTTGGTTATCCTCGTTGTGGTTCATGTTTGTAGGTAAGAACGATTCTATCTTCGAAAGCCCTAAGCCACGTAAAACTTGCAATGGACAAATTAGAGGCATCTAGTTTAGATTGTTGCTGGGCTAGTGTTATGATATGGTCATGTTGTAAGTAGAAGTATGAGATGATACTCTTACAACACACATAGCATGTAAGTTCCATAGACCTTGGCCTTACACATAAAGGTATGATAGAGATCATACCACGGTGCACATGATGGAGATCATATGCGGGAACCATATCATTTCACTTATTAACATGTGATGTTTGATTGCATCTTATATTGCTTGTTTGGCGTTTTATTAGCATAATAAGATGATCCCTCATTTATATATCAAGATAAAAATGTGTTCTTCCTTAAGTATGCACCGACAATGATTCGTCGCTTCAAGGCATCACGTGATGATCGGGTGTACTTGAATCCACGAGCATATCTCGGGTGTAAGACAGTTATACACGCGAATACTAAGGTTCTAACTTGGCGAGCCTAGCACGTACAGACATGGCCTCGGAACACGGACCAAAAGGTTAAGCATGAGTCATATAGTAGATATGATGCCCATTTGATGCTCGCCTTTGAAGCTACACCGACTCACGTGATGATCGGACTTGGTGCAGTGGATTTGGTTCATGTAATCACCAAAAAGACACGAGGGATGTCGTTTCTGAGTCGGAGTTCATTTCTAATTTGGATTAGTAGAACTCAATTTATCATAAATTAAATCAAAGTGAATTTGCATAATTTGTTGTAGTCATTGGCATTCGTTCACCACCTTATGCATAGTTGTAATTGAGATAATAGAACTATAGAATTCTGGATATATACTTTACGAACTGGTATCGTATTGTGTTGAGTGTCAATCTAAAGTTTAAAAGTCATATTGCAAACTTTCAGCAAACTCTGTTTACTCCGTGAAATTTAATAATTGGTATTAAATCGAGAGTAACAATTCCAGTGTTAGTATCTTAAGTATCATGTTTGCCTCCATGATTCTTGATTGTTTTAATATCAAGTTTATCTAGGAGCTGAAAGAATTGTTTCAGAAACCATCATGTGTGGCAGATATAACGATATCTGAAACAATGTTTTGGTTGCAATATGATAGAGTATAATATATGTTCTCATATTGGATGAGAATTTACAAAGGTTGGAGATGCTAGACATCCTAATCATCCAAAAGGGTTTTGGAAAGTAATGTTATACTCACGATTCACCTTTATAAGCTACAGTAGCTTGATCATGAAAGTTGTCATGATAAGGATGAATAGAAGATGTATGTAAAGTGTTTACTATACCAAAAAATTACTAAAGAATGGATTTTGAAAGAACGCCGATCATTTGATAATGGTGATCTACTTCAAAGTGCAAGTCCAAAGGTATTATTATTTGAATATACACGCTTTGGACTATGTGTCATGTATATGGCACCACTTTTGATGTTGATAGATTCTTTTAAAAAGTAAAAGGAAATGCTGAAAGAGAATCTATAAAAATATATTTGGCAGAAAAGAAAAGATTGGAAATATCCAATTTAGGTATATATATGATATACATGTTATGGTTGTATTCTTTGCTTGTTAAACAATGTGGTTCTTGGGTATTGGATACCGAATTGGTTGGTATGAAATTTCATACAGAACGACGCAATTCATGAACCACAATGGCCTAAGTAACTAGTAAGAGAATATTTGATGATGTTCGTCGAAAACAAACAAACCGTTGTTTGTATTTCTCGTTGACATCAAAGCTTGACTTCAAGATTTGTTTTAATAATTGTTATTTGAATCAGGTATTATGAGAACAAAGGTTGTTCAAATAATTACCGTATTCCATATAAGATGGATGATTTACAAATCTAGTTGAAGAAATCACATCCATAAAGCCTAATGCTAAAATGTCGCAAGACTAATGATTGGAAGATCACTTACGAAGTGATGTCGCTGTTTAAATTATATTGGAAATAAAACATGAAGAAACTCCATTTTCATGGATTTTTGGAGTCTTTGATTTGATCAAGTGACGCTTGTGAGAATTTCCTCGGGATAATTAAAACTTCGTTCAAAAGCCAAAGAAGAACGAACGACTAAATTATTGGAATTTATACGTATTTATGTATGTAGTCCATTAAGTATAGTCGTAAGCGATGGATGTCAACTTCATATGCTTTCTCCGGAAATTTGAGTGAATGTTCACTTAATGAGAAAGAAGTATGAAATATTTGAAAACGTTCAAAGAATTTCAAGATGAAGTGAAAATCATTGTGACAAGAAAATAAATGGTTTATAATTTTATCGTAAGGGATTTATTTGAGTTACAAGTGTAACAAGAAAAATAAATGAATTATGATTTATCATAAAGGTATTTATTTGAGTTGCAAGTTTAGCAAAACACCTAGATTTACATTTCCCGAAACACCATAGGAGTATGGAGTGTTTGAGATTTGTAATGAAACCTTGTTTAACATGGTTGGATCAAAGGTGTTATTTATAAAACTGTCATTATGTTTTAAAAAGATTAAAGCTTTAGAGACTACCGCTTTTACACTGAAAAGAGCTCCATCTTGATCCGTTGAAATGACTCCATATGAGTTATGGTTTGGGGTAAAACCCAAGTTGTCATTTATTAAATTTTGGTATGCTAAACATAAGTAAGATGTTTACAACCGAAGTCGGATAAGCATGTCTTTGTAGGTTATTTCGAATAACAATTGGGTATTCCTTCATAACACCAAGGACAAAAGGGTTTGTCGCTTGAAATGTGAAGTTTCTTGAAAAAGGAATTTTTCGCAAAAGTTAAGTGGGAGGACAATAGAACTTTGATAAGGTTAACGAGCCTTAGCTAAAATGTGCTGAGTTGCGCAGCGCCGGAAATCGTTCCAGAGGCTGCCATAATGCTCATAGCTTATGTGCCTCAAAGGTTGCGGTCACGGAGGTCTAAAAGTTCCTATTGAACCAAGAAGGTCGGATAAACAATCAAATGATTGAGATTTGAGAGTAAATCATTATTGTTTGACAATGATGAACCGACTACATACAAAGTAGCGATGATGGGACCTGACTCCGTCAAATGGCTTGAAGCCATAAAATCCATGATAGTTCCATACACAGGAAATCAAGTTTTGAACTTGGAAGACCCTCTAGAAAGGTGTAAAAACCTGTCGGTCGTATTTGGATCTATAAAGAGACAGACATGGATGTCTCACATCTATGAAATATTCGACATGTCGTAAAGTATTTTATGACAATGTTCAAAGGAGTTGACTATGACAAGATTGGATCTTTCATAGCGATATTTAGTCTGGATGGATTAAAGTAGCAACCACTATATATAATTTGGTATATGGTAGATGAATAAACAAAACAAAATTCTTCTAATAGAATGGTTACCTAGGACGTGTACATGACATGGTCCAAAGGGTTATGTTAAATTCAAAGGATTCTAAAAGGGCATGCAAACTTCAATGGTTGAAGTAAGCATCGCGGAGTTGGAATCTTCACCATGATGAAAAATGAGTTTTTCATCAGGAGACGATGAAGATTCTTGCATTTGCAAGAAATTAAGTGGGAGCGCTGGGACATTTTTCTAATACATTATGTGGAGGACATATTTTTGATTAGAAATGATGTATATTTTATTGACAATGGTTAATAATTTCATTTCGATGAAAGACTTAGGCAAAACCCGAATATTTAGCATGAATGTCTATAGTGGATAGACTGTGACGCTAATATGGTTATGTCAAACGTACATATATGAAATATTGAAGGAGTTCAATATAGAAACAACAAGAAAAGGTTCTTGTCGCATGGAAAGGAATTGAATCAAGATTTAAGTGTATCGACACTTGATAAGTGAAACAAGATTCAAGTGCTTTGACACTTGATGAGTGAAATCACGAGAATTTTTTGATCAATCATACCATGATATGTACACATCCAGATATGTCCTATGCTCTAAGTGTTATGAGCAAATATCAGAATGAATCATAAAATTATCATTGGACGATAGTAAGGATATTCTTATGATCTTTTGGAAAGAACTAAGAATATATTTGTGTAGAGGTGGCAAACAATTACAAATAGTTCATTGTAAAGCGTTACATTGATACTAGTTTTGTCACAAGATATAAATTAAGTTTATCTCAATTTAAACTATGGGTGGCACAATGAAATGGAAAAAAAGTTTCCATGATGGATTTGGATGAATTCCAAAGTTAAGACATTGTTACGGATACTACAACAAAAGGCTAAGTATATGACTGCTATAGTAGCAGCAAAGGAGGGCATTTGTGTCAAGTAGTTTGTTATCAAACTAAGGGGTGGTTCGCAACGGGCTAACACTAAAGATATATTGTATGACAATAGTATCGACCTGTTTTAACCCCAAGGAACTAAAGGTCTCACCGAAAGACCAAATTTATACAATGCCATCTCATTGGAGAATGAGTGATGCGTGAAGACGCAAAGACATGCAAATACACACGGACCTGAAAGCGTCAGATCCGTAGATTATGTTAACCACTTGCAGTTGCGTATATGGAACACCAGAAAGCCATATGTGTTCAATATGCAAAGTTTTCAAACTAGATTATTGTCTCTAGTGCAAGTGGGAGACTGAAGGGAATATTCCCGAGAGGCAATAATAAAGTAGTTATTATCGTATTCCTTGTTTATGATAAATGTTTATTTTGCATGCTATAATTGTATTAATGCGGAAACGTTAATACATGTGTGTTTAATAAACAAAAAGGAAGTTCCTAGTTATGCCTCTCTTATAAACTAGCTCGTTGATTAACAAGATGATCAAAGTTTCCTGATCATGGACATTGGATGTTGTTAATAACGAGGTCACAACATTAGTGTAATGATATGATGAACATTCATCCAAAGTATAGCATTACGATCAAAGTAATTGAGTTTATATTGCTATAACAACTTACGAAGTGATCCTAATCCTTAGACCATGAGATCATGTCAATCACTAACACCGGAAGAGTTTCTCGATGACATCAAACGTCACACCGTAACTGGGTGATTATAAAGATAGTTTTAGAACTACTAAAGTGTTATGTTGAGACCCATGGATCGAGAGTGGAATTTGTTCATCCCGATGACGAATAGATATGCTATGGGCCCTCTCGGTGGTATCACATTGATTAGCTTGCAAGCAAGTGATTTGATCACTAGAATGTTATATCACGGGAACGAGAAAAGAGTGCATGTCGGTAACGAGATCAAACTAGGTATGGAGATAATGATGATCGAATCTCGGACATGTAATATATCGTGAAACAAAGGGATTAAGATACTAGCGTAAAAGGTTCACACGATCACAGAAGTCATCGTTGAATGTGTGGGAGTCAGTATGGATCTCCAGGTCCCGCTACTGATTATTGATCGGAGAAGGGTCTCGATCATGTCCGCATTATTCGTGAACCGTAGGGTGACACACTTAAGGGATACCGACACCATTCGGATAAAATGATATGTCAGAAAAAGAAAAGGAAAGCGCAGGAATTTATTTCACTAGACACCGGAACTGTTTCGGTTGAAATTGCTGAAACTGGTTCTGCATGTGAAATGGAATACTAGCAAGGGGTTTTATGTGAATGTTTGTTAATTAAAGTAATTAACAAAATTCTGAATAAATAAATAAAAGAGTTTTATTTAAATGAGAGCTTGCATTAATTTTGGTGGAAAATTAATGCATGTGAGTGGAATTGTGAGTGGAGAGGTTTTTATGTGAGTGGAGCTTCCACCACATGAATGAGGGAGAGGTGGGGGCACCCTCCATGGCCGGCGGCCATGCCCCCTTGGGCTGCCCCCCTCCCCTATAAAAGGACCCCCTCCTCTCACTTGTCTCTCACACCTCCTCACGAAGGATCTCTCTCCCCCCTTTAGAATTCCCCATGGTCTCGGATCAGCGAGATACATGTTCCCGGTGGCTTTTTCTGGAAGGATTTGTTGCTTCCGCTGCTTCGCTGGAGCGAGGGCGTGGAGGTTGTCGGGGTACTCGTACGTGTGTGCGATCACGGATGCACCACTGCTTTGAGGTGCTGGACTTGATCGTGCTGGACCGGCTGGACCAGATGTACTTCATCAAGATCTTGAGATCGGCAAGCATTCGTCTACATCATCCACGAGTACAACCTCGTTAACGCTATTCGGTCTTTGAGGGTATGTATTCTATGGATGTATATCCACCCGTTGCTTGTATCTAGTAGATAGATCTTGGTACTTAGATGTTCCCATCGTAGGAAAATTTTTGTTTTCTATGCTGCGAACCCTACAGCAAGGCATGAAGAAGTCTCTCCCCGAGCTTCTGTCAATGCTTAAAACTGCAGAAGTGGAGATCAAAAAGGAACATCAAGTGTTGATGATCAATAGGAACACTAGTTTCAAGAAAGACAAGAAGGGAAAACGGAAGGGAAGTAAGGGCGGCAAGCCGGTTGCCGTGCCTGAAAAGAAACCTCGAGTTGGACCTAAGTCTGATACCGAGTGCTACTATTGTAAGGGGACTGGCCACTTGAAGCGCAACTGCCCCTGATTAAGATACTAGGTATGGAGATACCGATGATCAAACTAGGTATGGAGATACCGATGATCGAATCTCGGACATGTAATATATCGTGAAACAAAGGGATTAAGATACTAGCGTAGAAGGTTCCGACGATCACAAGAAAGTCATCGTTGAATGTGTGGGAGTCAGTATGGGTCTCCAGATCCCGCTTCTGATTATTGATCCGAGAGGGGTCTCGGCCATGTCCGCATTGTTCACGAACCGTAGGGTGACACACTTAAGAGACACCGACATCCAATTGGAGCAAAAGTTTCATGCCGAAAGAATGAACAAGCGCAGGAATTTATTTCACTACATACCGAAACAGGTTTTTGGGTGAAATTGCATAAAGTGGTTATGCATGTGAAATAGAATTCTATCAAGGGGTTATTTGTGAATGTTTGTCATTAAAGTAATTGACAAAATTCTGAATAAAATAAAAGAGTTTTATTTTATGAGAGTTTGCATTAAATTTGGTGGAAATTTAATGGCATGTTTGAGTGGGATTTTGAGTGGAGGGAATTTAAAGGAATTTTGTGAGTGGAGTGTCCACCCACATGAAGAGGGGAGGGCAAGGGGGTAGCCCCATGCGCCGGCCACCCCCTTGGGGTCCCCCCTCCTCCTATAAAAGGCACCCCTCTCCTCACTTCTCACTCACACCTCCTCGTGAAGGATCTCTCTCCCCCTCTAGAATTTATCCCCCATGGTCTCGGACTAGCGAGATACATGTTCCCGGTGGCTATTCGGCAAGAAAGAGTTGTGCTTCCGCTGCATCGCTGGAGCGAGGAGGCGGAGGTTTCTCGGTGCCTCGAACGTGTGTGCGAGCACGGATGCGCTGCTGATTTGCGGCGCTAGGACTTCCTGTCGATCTTGAGATCGGCAAGAGATCGTCTACATCAACCACGAGTTGAACTCGTTAAGCTTTGTCGGTCTTCAAGGGTATGTTCTCTACGGATATACATCCGCCCGTTGTTTGTATCTAATAGATAGATCTTGGTACATAGTTCACATCGTAGGAAAATTTTTGTTTTCTATGCTGCGAACCCTACAGCTCTGTCGCCTCACCCGTCTCCGTCGCCTCACCAATCTCCGGCGCAGCCATCGCCGGCGCCTCAGGATAAAAAGCGTAAGCGTACCACCGCTACTCTGCGTCGTGGTAAGCGATCGCCGAAACGTAAACAAGAGCCTCTTCCAAAAGTACCAAAGGTTCCCCCAAGAGAGCTTATGACTGTACTGAAGAGGAGACTACAGCTATCGTTGATGCGGAAATGACAGCATTTTTTGCTAAGCTGAGGCGGCCGAAAGAGCCAGAGTTCCCCAGCACCAAAGAAGAAAAAGCCCGAGTGTTCAAAATGCTAAAGACTCTTCATCAACCCGAGCCAAAGCTGTCATCAAACTATGAGCGTTCTATTCTCAACTCACATGCGGCACAACAAGCCTCAAAGAACAGTACTGATGCAAGCGAGAAATCCGTTGCCCAGCTCGGAGAACAAGCAAAATAGTCTTGCGCCCCTCTCAAGGTGATTTCCCATACCAATGTGGGGTCAAGCAAATATGCGGCCGAAGAGCAGTATGATCCAGAGATAGTTGCACAATACAAAGAAGCTGCCGCTGCTCAAGGTATGAGTATTGCCCAGTACTTATCCCAGTTAGAGTACTTCCCCGTGAGTGAAGTAGCATACAATACCAGTACGGCAAACCTCTCGTCAAACCTGAGGAGGTAAATAATCTTCCAACAAAAATGCGAAGATTGCATAACTGGTACATGCATGACACAAAGACCGGGGCTAACTGGATAGTGCTGAGGGTTACAAAAAAGCATTATGGGAAAGAAATAGATGACATTATATCCATTGAATTTGATGAACTATTTCAATTATTCAATCAAGACGCCTTGGACACATCGATCATCAGTGCCTATTGTATGTAAGTACTAATTCTGTAATTAATTTAGTCTCTAGCTATCTCACCTCGTTTATTGCATGTATATAATCATACTATAATATGCAGAATGAAGATTCTCGAATGCAGTAGAGGACAAATCTATGACATTGGGTTCATTGACCCATATTGGGTTCATCAAGCTAATCTCAAAACAAACCCCCAGGATACGGAGGATAATACCCTACACGCGTTAAGGTTTCAAGAAACCAGAAGGGAAATACTATTTCCTTACAACTTCGAGTGAGTGTTATTGTCTTCTATACTTTCTATTTCGCTTACTCGATGTTAAGTATATAATTGATTAGTTATGCATGCGCAGTTTCCACTATATTCTGTTAATCATTCAACTTGACAAAGGGCGTGTACTAGTCATGGACTCGAAACATAAACCCCTTGAGCAGTGGAAGGACATGCAGATGCTTCTCCATCGGTAATTCTAATCATTACGACACTATATCGGCAACGTTAGTGAATTTTATGATATCAAGTAATTAATAACTTCTTTTATTCGTTTTTTTCGCCGGGCAGCGCTTGGAAACGATTCACCAACAAGGCTAGGGGTGTTTGGAAAGAGGAGCTTACAATTCAACCACTAGATGTAAGCACCACTAGGTATATTCGCGCATCTCTTTGATTCTAGTTTTGATACCATTATTATCATGCTTGATTATTTTTTTGATTGAACTCTGTTCTCGTAAAGTTCCTGACGCAGGGACCAGGGAACAATTTATGTGGATATTATGTTTGCGAGTTCATCCGTCAGACGTGCTGTGAGAAGGGCAGAAATTTAGAGCAACTCCACGTACGTAAACAATTTTTATAGTTTTTAATTACCATCAAATTGTGTGATGTTTCATTCATATAGGTTGACTCCTTTTTTAAATCAGATCGAACGTCTACGGGACGGTCTTCTGCCAAAGGATCACGTACGAGCAATTCAGGAGGAATTGGCAGGATTCTTGGATGCAGAAGTCCTAAACCCAAAAGGAGAATACTATTCGGGTGTGTATAAACAATAGGGATTATACAAAGAGCTTATTTTGTATGTAGTGCATGAACTCGATCCGTGTATCGAATGTAATAGGTTCGACACTTGGATCTATATTGTCATGATGATCTTGTGTAATATAATTGTTCCTTCATTGATGAGTGCAAAACACTAAATAAACAATAAAACAACATAAATGAATTCTCTGCCGCGGCACAAAAAGTGGCCAAAATGCTGCCGTGGCAACAAAAGTTGCCAAAATGAATTCTCTGTCACGGCAGAGGGTTATTTGTCCCGGTTCGTACGGATGCTCCTCCCCCCTCGCCCTCTGTCGCAGCCACGTGTAGGTTGGGGCTTTAGTCCCGATTGCCCAGTCCTGGTTGGGGAACTGGGACTAAAGCCCCTTACCAACCGGGACACATGGGGTTGTTTCCACTAGTGCGATCTATACAGTGCTTGTTTCAGCCATTAATTCACCAATTTATCTACACAAGCTATAACTTCAGCATTGGTCAGTTGGGAAAAATGAATTAAGAGAACCCCTCTTTTGTTTATTTCGTCACAGCTCGGTTACTTTTAGAGATGGCCACTTGACAATACCTTACTTTGAACCCATCAAGGCATCAATCACTCTTAAATTCTCCAGTCATTCACTTGGCCTTGGACATAAAGCACACGTACAATTTATAGTAGAACATCTTAGTTGAATATTTTTCTTTGTTTTCCTAGAAAAAATGTACTCTAATTATAAGGTTTATCATGACTACATCCCAGTTCTCAAGAAAATTAGAACTGTGCTAGTACGATATGATGAATTTGCAAAAATGCCACTAATTTCAACGACATTGTTGCTTCTATACAACTGGGTGCACATCATGCGATCTACTGTTAGCTATGGCTAACTTGCCATGTATTTGACTTGTTTCGTTGCATGAGGGGTCCAACTTGGCTTACTTGATGTGATCTTTATCCTTATGGGTGGGCCCCACCACGTTGAAAGAAGAAGCCGCACACCCTAGGTTTGAGGATTGGAGGCCCCATTTTGTGCTATATTGTTGTCGCCGCACTTCTAAGCTTTCCTGCTCTATTCCTTCTGCCGCCAGCATTCTGTTGCACACTGTTGTGCACCTCCCTAGCCCTCCCTAAAGCACAAGGTTCTCCACCGCGGACACTATAACTATCACTTCCCCTCCCATCCTGGTTGTTGCCTGTTGTCATGTCATACTCTAGCGGCTAGAAGCCAAGCGCGTTAGCCCTAGGCGCCGCCTTCCATCGGATGTCCGTCCTCATGGTGACATAAACCACACACTACCATGATGCCAGCCGCGCCATCTGGAGATCAAGAACACTGTCCAGGCCTCGAGGCAGGCCACGTGGTTGCATATCAGTATCGAACGATTGCATCGGACCAATGCATTCTGTGTAGCCCAATTCGGACAACAAGCAAAGCCGCTATGCATGCTTTCTCTGCGGCCACTGGCAGTGGGATTTTTCGTGAGGCTCTCAGAGTAGTATAGGTTCGGGGTAGTATAATTAGACAATGATGTATTTGCTGATTCCTTGCGCCCTGTCATTGCAAATATATGACATGTCTTTTTTACTTTGACGATGGGTTTTGATGATTGTATCGCCTTCCGACGTTGAATAAATTAGAATGTGCATGTCGTCCACGCGACCTATCGAGTGACCTGCCTAACCACTACACATCGTCCTTCCTTCATTAAGCGACTTGCCTAACAACCGGCCTGGGGTGCGCAAAGAGAGATCTACTATAAATTATAGGCTGTAATAGTAATGACATTCAGTACAAAGCATCTTCTGAATTGAAGGGATGTAAATGTTCCTTTCCCCCACAACATGTGTGGCTATCAACTTTGTACATATATAGCACTACAAAGCGAGAGCATTCTCTCCATCTTTTGCTAGTCTTTTCAGTGCATTTCCCTCATATACGAACTCTCAAAGCACAAAGGACGCATGGAAATAAACACAAGAGAGGTTTGCTTAAGAATAGAAGTCAATGGGAAAAGAATGTCATGGTTAGAATGTAGATAATGTGTTGCATTGTCCATAATTTTAGCAGGACATTAATCTTAAGTGGCTAGAATTCGGAATCTAGCTTCTGTAGTCTATACATCAGCGGCATATCTCATAGCGGCATGTACTTTCTGTTGTATCTATATACAAAATCTCTCCCATCTATCCCCTTGTAATTTCAGAGGATTTGACTTTGAGATGTCTGTTGTAGTTTGGTTTTTTATAAGTGTTATGCAGGGTGGACTATCTGGTGGCAGAAATTTATTGAGCTACAAAAAAATCCAAACTAATTACAGGCCACGTTAATCTATAATAGAGCATCACGCCATCCTCACGCATTTACATGCCAAAGTATGTCAAGTGGTAGCACTATCTGAAGAAATAAACAATACAAAGTGCAAAATTCATGCTCGGTGTAATCGCTTGGACATGCTCTCTGAATTTTTTTTTTGATAGAACTCTCTGAAATGTTCTTCAAGAAGTTGGCTGGTGAAATCCAAAACAAATTTTGGAAACCATCGGCCTCCACGTCAGTTTCTTGACATCAAAATTTTGCCCCCAATGAATTCTCAATCGAGTGGTGAAAGATGGTGTGTAGTTTGTGCGCCTATTTGGCACGCACGCTTTGACGCATCAATCTCGGTGTTTCCTATTTGAAGCTCCAGTGCAGACGCCTTAAGAGTTTCTGTAGCTGGGCTGGCCCATTTAGGCTTTATAGTATTTTATTCTTTTCTTTTATGGAGGATATTGATGTTCGTTTTTTTCGCGATTTCCCTGGCTTTCTTTTCCTGGTTCTGATTTCTTGGCTTTGCTGTGCTTTTATTTTCTATATTTTCTTTTTATGTTTTTTTGTAAACATGAATAATTTCCAAAAGTGAATATTTTTAAATTGTAACATTTTTTCAAATACGAACAATTTCTTAGGCCGATACGGAGTGGCCTATATAGAAACCCTTCACGCGTGCACTAGTAGCACATGTTCTAAGCGTGGACACCGCTCCAATGTCAGGCCTGCCTTTTTTGGGGGTGCAGGCTTGTCCCTAGACTCGGCCCGTAGAGAAAATTAATAACCGTGATGGCCCATCAAATTTGATGTTACCAAGATTGCATGTGCTTTGATAAAGACAACATATTGACATTGTGACTATAGGATGTTATTATAATGAACATATGAGTTGTTAAATTATTATAACATCTTACATTACAGATCGAAAGGACCATTTATCTTAGCTAGAGTATTTGCGGTAAAGGTCTTCAACAACCAAATGTAGTGCCCTGTCTTTAGTACAGCCACATTGCTTCTTAGTTTTGAGCTAGAAAGATCCGCTTGTATACCATATATATTTCCCGATGCATGACCAGCTTCACTACCTCATTTCTCCTCTACCCAAGTTAGCACAACAAAGGAAATAGATACATCAACGGTGAGATATATACTAGCAGAAAGACCTAGAATCAATTTTAGATTATAGATTAGGAGGCATCGGAAACTCGATACTTGGGAAGCCTATCAACGAGCATCTTATGTGGATCGATGCTCTGGTGTCGGACAGTTCTTTACTGGCTGCAGTCAACAGCGCAATACTGGGTGATATATCTGTGCTTACTTTTGTCCATCTGAATAGTGATAACGCTCGACGGAGGCAGTAGCCGATATACTAGAGAACAATACCAGAGAATGGATGTTTGCCACAAAAACTAGACTAGTGGCTAGAGACGCAGAGTACTCTAGACTAGTTGCCAACATAAGCTTCTTTCACCGGAAAAAAATGAACTAGACTGGAACTATCGTATGAAATAAATCAGGTCTAACTGGACGCTTCGTTCCATGTACAAACGAGATGGACCAGATCTAGGCTACAATTTCAGTAAAATGCTAAACTACAGCATGGGGCGGAGCCAGGATTCTGACATCAGCGGGGGTGAGGGGAGGGGCAAAAAGTCTACAGATGAAAATATATTAAGCCTCTATAAACAATAATAGAAAGTCCATATGAATATTCCAATATATGTTCCACCAGTGTCGAATAAGTCGATAATCTCATCGAAACTAATCACTGCAGCTATTTCCTTGCTAACATAGACAATCATATAACATCGAAGATAATCATCCCACATTCTATTTCGAAGACGTGTCTTGATTTTCATGGCCGAGAAAGTACGCTCGGTGGTTGAAGTTCACACTGGAAGAGTTACGACCAATCGCAATAAACTATCAACCATTGATTATGTTGCATCTTTACCTGTTTTAACTAATCCAACCATCAAATTAGCAAATCAAGACAAACATTTTAGCTCTGGCTTATTGCGAGCATCCAACTGGGAAATGGAGAAGTTGAGACTCCAACTGAGCTCTTTCTTGACTAGAAAAATTCTGGGTATAATATTTTTCAGCCAGTGTGCATATTTTGGAGATGTCAAAAGAATTATTGTCTTGGATCCAAAGAAGCACAAAGTGTCAATTTCAATACCCAAGCTGTCATTTATCTCAACCAATTGCTGATCTATAGCAATGTTGAACATGTCTTCTTTGTAGTAATGTAACAAGGCCTCTAACGATGGATCCGGTGGTATGCCACAGAATTTCACGATGAACAGCAGGTCGGCGAAGTCAGCAGGCAGCATGCCGGCAGCACCAAGCAAGCCCTAGCTAGAAGCGAGATGAGGCGGCAGATGGCACGCACACAAAGTCAGCTTGGACCGATCTCATTGATCGCTTCGGGTTACACGAAACCACGATGGCCTATTGCTGGTACATGGGCTGTTGTCTATTGACCATTTGGGCTTATTTGATTTGGTGTGCATCATTGCCGTTGACAAATTAATTATATGGTCTAATTGTTCTCAAAAAAATTATATGGCCTAATTAGGTGCTTAGTTTTTTTGCCGGGGTAAAGGGATTGTATTAATGTTGTTACAACTAGCACAGTGGCCCTCGCAAATGCGAGGACACCATCTATAGTAGGTTGAAGTAATGTTGCATATCATGGGTATCACATTCGTTAATATGATATGTACTACGGTTTTATGGTACATGCTAGTAACATCTTAAATAACTTTAGTTTTAGGAGATTAATAATAACAATGTTTTTTGGTAAGTGATATTGAACGGAACTATATATTTTATGTGATCTTAGATCAATACGTGTTGAGATATTTTCTTCCTGAAATAAAAGGAGAGCAATCATCATCTTTAATAGGCAAAACCAAAAGAAAATTGTTACCTCCCTACATATTTCTTCCTTACGCTTACTTAAATTGTTTCAATATGTGCAACTTTTTGGATATTAACATAGTCTCGCATGGAGAAACTTGACCATTTTTATATTTCCAACAGACTCATCAACGTGTTTATACCTCGGTAGCCAAAGTGGGAGAAGTATAACTTCAAGTTTTCTAGAACATCAAATATTTCCATATGGTAATTTTGCCCATATTTCTAAAATCTATCAATTGTATGTTGACCCCAAATACAGTGCTATGCACACTTGATGCATGTATTTGACATGTCATGGCTTGGATGGCACATACCCTATCAATTAATCAATTGTAGGTTTTATTGTGTGAATGGGATAACATGTGCTCTTATATTCACTTCATTACATCATATAAAACACTACAAATATCCCAGAGATGTCTAATCGTCCAAAGCAAAGAATGTTTGTAAAAAAATCCGAGAAACTAAAATTTTACAAATTTTATTTGTAAAATCCATGACTTGTGATATGTTTTGTTTCAATTAAAGATGATTATTGAATGCAATGCGCTAAGTGCAGCCTAATTTTTAGACACTATATGATAATCTACCGATAGGATTTACTTTAGCGGAGTTTCAAGATCGACCAATTTTGGTATGTCACGTGACGGTCGTGATGATTTATTGCTTGTGATATTGTGTGCATTCAGAATAGCTGTTCTAGTACTCGAATAAGAACATGATCCACACTGTTGATAGTCACATGCTTACATTTTTGTGAAAAGTTCTAGCATGTTCATATGTAGTGCTCTCATGACGATTATCATATACTCAATTGTGCACAAGTATATAGATAAACATACTCAACCATGCCCATATATAGATAAATATTCTCAACCACGTACACATATTGATCATTGTATTCCGGCACATCGGAGTTTTTTTTTCCGGCGTCTTCTTACATTATTCTCTGGATCTACCAAATATGGTTTATTTAGATTATTAAATAAAACCAGAGCTTAGCCAAAAAAATCTTAGAAATAATTGCCATTTCACATCCAACTATAGTTGTCTTACACGTTGACAACATCTTGAATTAACATTTGTAGTATGTGGCATGGAGCCATGGACTACTCCAAGCAGCTCACGACTCTAGCTTTTTAGCAAGGGCACTTATTCTTTGGAAGTCTGAGATACCCCAACTGACTGGTCTATTTTTTTCTTTGATTGTGAAAATCGTGTATGTGACGGTCTCTTTCCTTTTGCTCACGTCGTGTATTAATTGGAACGTGAATGTACATGAGTTCTATTCGTGCATGAAAGGGTTTGTTTGTTTCTTTTCTTTTTTGACGGGGGAGAGGGGGTCTGTTTCCTTGTTTTGCTCACATGATGTAATGTCCATGTAGTCGTGACATTTGGAGAAGTTGTACAAATCTACTAATTAAATCATGACCTTAAGTAATCAATCTAACGGTTCATATTATTTGGGATGATGTGGATCAACCTGGTGCCTCGAAAAACATCCTTATATTGCTTTTAGTATATAATAGATCCCTTAAGAGGGAGTCCAGAATTGGCTCTAGCCGTGACCCTAACCATATAGCAATATGGTCATTCAATCTACCAAACTTTGCTAACATATGACTAGCAATATTCTGCCATCTAGGAATTTTAACGACTCCAGCAACACGATCAGCAAGAAGCATCTTAGCATCCATCCTGCACGCTGCCGCCATCTTCACGTCGACCACCGTCAACCTGCCTGGAATCTGCCCGACTGCTGTCAATTTGCTACACCACCGGTGGAAGACCAAAGTGGAGACGCAGCCACCTCAGGTGGAATCGTCGGCAAGCCTGCCCCATTGGGGAGGCTACAATATCCGGAGTGTCAATGTGGCGCGCTAGGGTATTATGTAGAGTATAGTTCAGTAAATTTATGATATTTGGTTTTCGCAAAACAACTTGTGGCAAATTATAATTTGTTGTTTTGATGAATCACAATAAATGATGTGTATTTTTGGGCACATAATAGATTGAAAATTTGATCATGCCATTTTGTAGAAACATATGGTTCTCACTGCGGGCGAAACCCGATGTGGTCTATGTACAATGTTGAAATAATAACACATGTGATTCGCGCAGGGCCAATGTACCCGCTACAATAAGAGTTGCAACCACATATCTACGTGTCTCCTTGCACCCCCGCGCGCACACACACTACCTATATCTCTGCCATGTGATTTATGAAGACCCTTTCGTGTCAAAATATAAATATAAGACATTAATGTTTTAGCAACCACACCATGTCGAGAGAACTATATATGAACAGCACCAATCAAATGCACTTTCGTGCTCCGTGAGTCAATTTAACTTTACTGATCTACACCAGCATTGGCAACACAAACAATGTAAGAAAAATAGCTCGTGTTCAACCACTGACCCAGGGTATTTTCTACATACTTTCGATCCATTTATGTCTAAGGCCTTGTTTCCATACACATATTGAAAGCAACAAGAAAATTGAGAAGAAGGATTAATGGTACCTTGGGATTAGAAGACGTCGGGAATGAATGTTTTCGACTAGACAAAAATTATAGCATAGCACTCGGACCATCAAGTGCGAAGTGTTCTTGACTCCCTTGCCACCATATCCCCTTCCATCCTCCATTGATACGACCAAATGCCACTTCCACCATTCGCAGATGCCACACCAAGAGTATAGTGCAGGCGACAAAGCAAAAGACACAAAATAAAAGGTCAAGAAAAGGTTGGGAAAGGAAAATGCACGCCCATTAGAGTGTTTTTTTTTATATTTCATACACACAAGTCAAATTGAACACACTTTTACTTAGTTGATATCCAAGTGGAATTGTTTCCTCAAATAATTCCAACTTCAGTTTATTATAGTTGGATGGTACAAGTTGTATCCCACTCATCAGTGTTATCGTCTTGCCTGCACTCTTTGTTTACTTCTCATTCACATCACTCATGCCTTGGTGAACGTGATGATTGTCACAACATTGACGGAGTCGTTCTTCCTAACTCCGAGGGGATACAATAATATCATGAATTCTCTCTCCCTAATTTTGCATGTTAACTTTATTGTTTTGTTCCATTTTGTAGCTTCCACTTTTCCTTTAAATTCCAGGATTGTGATGTTCACCTTTCTTATTCAACTGTATCATTCAACTATCCAAGAAAATCTGAAGAAACACATTTTGTTTGGTCAAAAAACTTGAGGGCGAGAATTTTCTCTTCCAGGAATTGCGAGAAATGCTTTATCCTTTTAAGCATAATAAAAAGATTGGCATTCGAAATTTGTAGAACTTTATGGTTCCTACTTTGGCACTACTCCCTATATGTACTCTATAGAGTATCATACTTCTAGTTTATGTACTATATACAATATCACAGTAATAGTATGCACAACAACAACCATATATCACCATATCTCCTCATACGCAATCTCTCAATTCATTCCAACAACTACGCACAATAATATCTTGTGAAATGTTAACATATTAATGTTATTCGCAACCACACTATGCAAAAACAACTATTTATGCACCACTATTGATAAAATGCACACTTCATGCTTCGCGGGTCCTTTTAATTGTGTTCCGTCCTACACCAACATTGCCATCACAAATAAATAAAGCAAAATGGCTTCTGTCGGACCACCGATCGAGTGTGTTTTCTAGATCCTTTAGATTCACTGAGGTTCAACACCCTCTTCCCATACACATATCTAGAGAAATGCTAGAAAAGTTAAACAAGGGCTCATATTACCTTGAGAATAGGAGCCATTAGGAATGAAACAATTTGGATGAACTAGCATTTTAGTGTAGCAGTGTTATCGACATGTGCAAGAAGTTATTTTGGACCTTTCCCACCATGGCTCTCTAGATCTCGAGACACAACGACTCACCCAACCCTATGTGCATTCAACTCCCTCATGAAGAACTTTAGGGCGCTTATCGACCACACTGTCCACACCCACATAATACCACTCTCCACCGTGTACAATGCCACTTTGATGATGTATTGTCAGCAACAAAGTTTGTCACAAATGGAAAATATGCACCAACGGTAGAGTTTATGATTTCTTATACACTAGTTGAATTCGAAGGCACTCCCCCTAACTGTTTTCCAACTATAAAAATTTCGGAACAAAATTCCAAAATCAAATTATAAGAGTTGGATTGTACATTTTTTTACCCAACGCATTTGTATCATGGTCATCCCCACCCCAACTATTTGTCTACTTCTCCGCATTCCCGCCTCCCATGCCTCGGTGAACATAATAATGTTCACCACAACTATGGGTCTATTATCCTTGGCAGTGATTGGATCAATATCAACAAGTCCAATGAACCACGGCAGCTCCTGGACATGGCATTGCAAGGAGAACGTGACAACATGGCATTGCAAGTCCAATGAAAAACATTATTTCTTGTAAGATAATATAGCCACCAATTAGAATTAAAAATTTAGTTTGTGAGTTAGTGTGAAAATTTTATTTTTCCCTCCTAAAATCAGATATATGGGCATAGAATTCTCCATGAAGCAACCAAGTTTCTTTTTTGATTCATGTGCATTGAAACTTCTCCATGCCCTTTTCCATTTCATTGAAAAGAACCCATTTAATTCTCCATCTGGTACCCTTAACCTTCGAAAACTTATGATGCTCATGGATGTGAGGGAAGAACCCTATCAATATTCTCAATGTCGTTTAGATAATTTAGGTAGTGCAAAGTTCACGACAATTTCAAGGTGGCAGAGACGTTGCCGTATGGAAAGAAGGCATATTTCCTCTATCTAGGTCTCAAACTTGTTGTATGGATCCACATCTAAGCCAAAGTAATTCACAGAGCTATTGGTCACCCATGGCTCGTCTATTTATTTTCCATGCCATTTTGGAGAATTCGGCTAATTTAGTAGCATGTCTTGCGAGCAGTGTGTCCATAGAAACCATGTATCTATCGATCTTAGGGTCCTACATTCGAATTGAACTTCTCGCATATTTTTGAGAGTTTGAATGGTGAGTTCAGATTTTAAATTCTTACGTTTTTTATTACTTCTACACATTGTTACATACTAGAATAGACTTGTACGGACGTATATGAATCAATTCATTTTGGGGAGCCTTTTATATATTTCTTACCTTATATACGTGACACCATGTCGTATGGTAGTAGCACTTGTATTTTCTGACACGCCCACACTATAAGCTAAATACAGACACGGTCAGCTTTAGAGATCAAAGCAAGGAACCAAACTGTTTCACCCGGTCAACACATTCTCTCTTTCACTCTCAATTCATTTCATCAACTATATGTACAATACTATCTTGTGAAATGATAACATATTAATGTTATTCACAACCACATTATGCACAAACAACTATTTATGCACCACTACCAATAAAATGCACTCTGCATGCTTCGCGACTCATTTTAACTTTGTTCTCTCCTACACCAACATTGTCAGCACAAATAAATGAAGCAAATAGCTTATCCGGACCACCGACCAAGTGTGTTTTCCAGATCCTTTAGATTAGCTGAGGTTTGACACCTTCTTCTTATAGACATATCTAGGGAAATGCTGGAAAAGTTAAACACGAGCTCAGATTACCATGAGAATAGGAGTCATCAGGAATGAAACATTTCGGATGAACCTGAAATATAGTGTAGCAGTGCTACCAACATGTGCAAGGATCTTCTTCGTGAATTGTTTATTCTCATAGATCATTATTTTGTATTTTTCCTTGTTTCGGCCTTCGCTCGGGGATGGACTAAAAATGGTGGCTGCTTTTCCAGAGCGGAGCTAGACCAGAACTAATTTGGGTGCACTATTGGTGGCCTACATAGTACTTTCGAGAAATATAATCCAAAAATATGTACTAGTTATATGCAAGAGGGACACACTAACTTTCAGGCTAATCTTATGGTAAAAATCAAACGCATGCTTACCCTTCTAGCTACATGTATATCTTTGTCATGATGACTTGTGAGCGATGTGGCTACAAGCATTGTGCGCTCAAACATCCTAGGTCTCATTTCCAGGTAGATATCTCTAGGGCTTCGAAGACTCACAAGGTTAGTTTAAACTTTGGAGAATTGATTTCATGCGAATTTGTCACCAATGAAATGAAAAAATATAGGATTCACATAAATAATAGTTGATCACTAGGGATCATGACGGAGCACTAATTTTACTGGTAACTTTTTTGCCTTTGTTTTGGTTCTTTAATTATCAATTAAGATTCACTATATTGCCTTTGTGAGAGATGTGGCTATAGTCATTCTGCACTCAAACATCTTACTGCCTCCTTTTTAGGTGGGTGTCTCAGTCTTAGTGGACTCGAAAACTGACAAGATTAGTCTAATCTTTGGAGAATTAATGTTGTGAGTTTAGGTCACTGATGAAATAGAAAAATATAGGTTATGAGGAAAAACTTTGATTTCGAGGGACCATGACAAAACTCTAATTTTTATTCTGAATCTTTTTGTCCATCTTCATTTTGATTTTTTGTCTATCAAATATTTTAAATCGATTAATAAGTTAGATTATTGTTAATAAGATAAGAGGTGCATGAACACTTGAAGAGAGCATTTTATATAAAAAAAAAGTAATTGTGAAAATGATTTATCGGATTCACCACTTGTAGTCTACTTTCTCCGTTCCAAAATATACGACATTTTAGTTTTTTTCTTCTATAACACATGTATCTAGACCCCTTCTAGTGTGTAGGTTCACTCATTTTTCTCCGAACTTTACACACTAAAATGTTTCTAGAGACATATGTTTTAGAAAAGGCTAAAATATCTTATAATTTAGAAAAGAAGAAGTAGAAATTAATATAGTCGATCATCAATTTATTTCCTATTATCGGTCATATTCGCTGTATAGCAATTTTTTATTTTGTAGTTTAGCTTGTGCTTGCCCTCTAAAGGCCAGGAGGGTGTGGCGAGGAGGACCACGAAACACCATAGCCTACACACTGCCAAATCTCATCTCCGTACCACTGTAATCTTCGGTTCCGCCATTAATTGAGAGCAGATAAGCATGAGTAGGATTTTCCTTCCGGGACCTGAACCTAGGTAAATCCTTTGTTCTGTGTTGCTTGTCTGTTAGCCGAACGCGATCTCCAGCGCACCCCGCTTTCTCAAAACATAAGTCCATAATAATAGGCATTGACGAGTTGAACCCTTGTCAATAGTTGAGAAGCAATTAGTGTGTGCGACACACATTCAATCATATTTTTTTCTTTTATCCACTAATTCCAATTCAGCAACAACAATTATAATTACATGGACGTTCCATGTGATGTGAATCATACGATAGATGATATGAGTGGACTCTAACTTCTAGTGTATAGGTTCGTAGAGGTTCAGAGTGAACCTATACACTAAAAAATGTCTAAATACATTGATTTTATAAAACTAA
The DNA here is from genome assembly GCA_916181665.1 of Avena sativa. Classification (NCBI taxonomy): domain Eukaryota; kingdom Viridiplantae; phylum Streptophyta; class Magnoliopsida; order Poales; family Poaceae; genus Avena; species Avena sativa. Next base: position 50,424,667 of record OV702285.1, on the reverse strand, counting down.
AATGTCTTATATTTCTGAATGGAGGGAGTACATCTCTATGTGTTCCTCTTGGTTTATAGACCAATGTATTATGACACTATTGTGTTCTGACAAATATCATTTTTTGTATATCGTCCCATCCCGTTTCTGCTTCGTATTCGTCTACGGCGATTTCCGATTCCATTATGTATCCAGATTCCTCGGTTTCGTTTTTGATTCCGAGGAGACAAGCTGAAACGATAATGAGAAAGCATTGTTTCCGTCCGTTTTCAACCCTATCGAAAACCACAGAAAATCATCAAAACAAGGCGCGATCTCCGTGGTTTTCATGATTTCAGGGTCTAAATGATACCAAAAATAGATATTAATGTTATTCGCAACCACACTATGCAAAAACAACGATTTATGCACCACTATTGATAAAATGCACACTTCATGCTTCGCAGGTCCTTTTAATTTTGTTCTGTCGTCCTATACCAACATTGCCATCACAAATAAATAAAGAAAAATGGCTTCTGTCGGGTGTGTTTTCTAGATCCTTTAGATTCACTGAGTTTCAACACCCTCTTCTCATACACATATCTAGAGAAATGCTAGAAAAGTTAAACAAGGGATCATATTACCTTGAGAATTGAGAATAGGAGCCATGGGGAATGAAACATTTCGGATGAACCAGCAGTTTAGTGTGGCGGTGTTACCGACATGTGCAAGAAGTTCTTTTTGATCTTTCCCACCATGGCTCTCTAGATCTCAAGACACAACGACTCATCCAACCCTATGTGCATTCAACTCCCTCATGAAGAACATCAGGGCGCTTATCGTCCACACTACCCACACCCACACAATACCACTCTCCACTGTGTACTGCATGCCACTTTGATGATGTATTGTCAGAGATAAAGTATGGCCGCTTATCGGCCACACTGTCACAAATGGAAAATGTACACCAATGAGAGAGTTTATGATTTCTTATACACTACTTGAATTTTTATTTTTCCCTCCTAAAATCATATACATGGCCATAGAATTGTCCATTAAGAAACCTAGTTTCTTTTTTGATTCATGTGTATTGAAACTTCTCCATGCCCTTTTCCTTTTCATTGAAAAGAACCCATTTAATTCTCTGTCTGGTTCCCTTAACCTTCGAAAACTTATGATGCTCATGGATGTGAGGGAGGAACCCTATCAATATTCTCATTGTCGTTTAGATAATTTAGGTAGTGCAAAGTTCACAACAATTTCAAGGTGGCAGAGACATTTCCGTATGGAAAGAAGGCATATTTCCTCTGTCTAGGTCTAGAACTTGTTGTATGGATCCACATCTAAGCCAAAGTAATTCAAAGAGCTATTGGTCATCCATGGCTCATCTATTTATTTTCCATGCCATTTTGGAGAATTCGGCTAATTTAGTAGCATGTCTTGCGAGCAGTGTGTCCATAGAAACCATGTATATGTCGATCTTAGGGTCCTACATTCGAATTCAACTTCTCGCATATTTTTGAGAATTTGAGAGGTGAGTTCAGATTTTAATTGTTACGTTTTTATTACTTCTACATATTCTTACATACTACAATAGACTTGTATGGACATATTGAAGGGTTTCGCAGCATAGTAAATCAAAAAAATTCTACGGATGCGAACAAGAAAGCCAAGATCTAATCTAGGAGATGTAATCAACGAGAGAGATTGATAATATCTTCATACCCTTGAAGAAATCGCACAGCGGAAACGTTCAACAGAACGTGGGTGATATAGTCGTACTCGCCGTCTCCTCCTCGCGATCCGATCCGATCCTACGCCGCAAGTGGCGGCGCCTCCGAGAGATGCACACGTACGGAGCAACGACGTCTCCTCCTTCCTTGGTCCAGCAAGTATGGTGGAGAGATAGATTGGATCTGCAGCACGACGGCGTGGTGCTTATGGTGGAGAGTTTCTGCGGCAGGGCTTTGCCTACGCGCAGTCGGGAGAGAGAGAGAGGAGGAGGAGGGCAGCAGTTGGCGGCTAGGGTTGGAGGAGTGGGGGGAGGCTGCGCCCCTGCCCTCCTTATATATGGGGCTGGACGTCCCCCCTTGGCCCCTCCTCCAAGCCCTAGGGCGGTGGCCCCAAGGGTGGAGTGGGGGGCAAGTCTTCCCCCTTCCTTCTAGAAGGCTCCCCTAGGGTTTCCCCTAGGGCTGGCCGGTTGGGCCTTCGGGGCCTTGTGCCCCTGGCCCAAAGTGGCCACGGCACTTCCCCTTAGGCCCACGCAGGCCTCCGACAAGTGGGCCCACGTTGGTCCCACTCCGGAACCTTCTCGATAAACTTCGAAACGATTCCGAAATCCAAAAACTGCTTTCCTTTATGAATATTATTCTCCGAACCATTCCGGAACCTCTCGTGATGTCCTGGATCTCATCCGAGACTCCGAACAAAAACTCATAAACCAATCATCCATTCTATCCTAGCGTCGATGCACGTTAAGTGTGTGACCCTACGGGTTCGAGAATATGCAGACATGATCTTCTATAATAATCCACAGCGGGATCTGGAAACCCATATTGACTCCCACACATTCATCGATGATCATATCGGATGAACCACGATGCCAGGATTCAATTAATCCCATATATGTATTCCCTTCGTCACGCGATATTTTACTTGCCCGAGATTCGATCGTTGGTATCGACATACCTAGTTCAATCTCGTTCACAGCAAGTACTTTACTCGTTCTGTAATCCGATATCACTTTGTGATTAAATCCTTAACCACGTGCTTGCAAGCGGTTTTGATATCGATTACCGAGTGGGCCCGAAGTATATCTCTCCGACTCAGGAGGGAAAAATTCCATCTCGATACATACAACCCAACAAGTACTTTCCGATCACCTGAGAGACACCTTTATGATCACCCTCACATAGGATGACGTTTGATGACCTCAAAGCTTTCTTCCGATACCAGGGAGTTGTATTATCTCATGGTCTAAGGAATACAATACTTGACATAGGAAAAAGCTTCGCAAAGATGAACACGATGACACGATCTAATTGCTCTGCTTAATTTGGGTCTGTCCATCATATCATTCTCCTAATGACATGTTCTTATTATTAATCGACAACTCATGTCTATGGTTAGGAAACCTTAACCATCATTAATCAATGAGCTAGTCCATAGAGGCGTACTAGGGACACGGTGTTGTTCATAAACCACACAAGTATCAAAGTTTCCGCTTAATACAATTCTAGCATGGAATATAAACTTTATCATGAACAAGAATTATAATAATAACATCTTTATTATTGCCTCTAGGGCATAATTCCAACACTCTCCCACTTGTACTAGAGTCAATAATCTAGTTTACATCTGGCAACAATCTAACACCCATGGCATTAAGGTGATGATCATGTTTTGCTCGTGGAAGAGGTTTAGTCAACGGATCTGCGACATTTAGATTCGTATGTACTTTGCTAATCTTCAGATCTCCATCTGCTATATAATCTCGAATTATATGAAAACGGCGGTTGATGTGCTTGGTCTTTGGATGATATCTTGGTTCCTTAGCCAGTGCTATGGCGCCAGTGTTGTCGCACAATATCTCCAGTGGGTCCAAGGCACTTGGAACCACACCAAGCTCAGTGATGAAGTTCCTGATCCAAACTCCTTCACTTGATGCTTCTGAAACAGCCATGTATTACGCTTCTGTTGTAGATACCGTGATCACGCTTTGCTTGCATCTTCTCCAGCTCACAGCTCCACCATTCAAAATATAAACGTATCCTGTCTGAGATTTAGAATCATCTGGGTCGGTGTCGAAACTAGCGTCGACGTAACCTTTTACGACGAGCTGCTCATCACCTCCATAGACCAAGAACATTTCTTTAGTCCTATTCAAATACTTTAGGATGTTCTTTACGGATGTCCAGTGTTCCACTCCTGGATCACTTTGGTATCTGCTCGTCAAACTAAGAGCATTGGACACATCCGGTCTAGTACATAGCATGGCATACATGATAGAACCTATGGCCGAGGCATATGGCACTTTGCTCATAGTATCTCTATCGTTTACCGTAGCTGGACACTGAGCCTTGCTCAATATCTTACATGACAACATGGGCAATGAACCTTTCTTTGCTTTATCCCTTCTGAACCTTTTCAGAACTTTGTCTAGATATGTACTTTGGCTTAAAGCTATTAGGCGTCTTTGTCTATCTCTATACATTTTGATGCCTAATATATAAGCATCTTCTCCTAGGTCTTTCATTGAAAAACATTTATTCAAATAACTCTTCACATCGTTAAGCATACCAATGTCATTTCCAATAATCAATATGTCATCCACATATAGTACTAAAAATATCACTGAGCTCCCACTCACTTTCTTGTAGATACAAGCTTCGTAGCAATTTGGAACAAATCCAAACCTCTTGATCACTTGATCAAAACGAAGGTTCCAACTCCGAGATGCTTTCTTCGGTCCATAAATGGAACGCTGATCACTTGATCAAAACGAAGGTTCCAACTCCGAGATGCTTTCTTCGGTCCATAAATGGAACGCTGAAGTTTGCACACCTTATTAGCATCCTTAGGATTGACAAAACCTTCGGGTTGCATCATATACAACTCTTCATCAATGTTGCCATTGAGGAACGCAGTCTTGACATCCATCTGCCATATTTCATAATCATGAAATGCAACAATTGCTAAAAAATCCGAATGGACTTAAACATCGCTACGGGAGAGAAAGTCTCATCGTAGTCAACACCTTGAACTTGCCGAAACCCTTTTGCGACAAGCCGAGCTTTATAGACAGTAACATTACCATCCGCGTCCGTTTTCTTCTTGAAAATCCATTTGCACTCAACGGCCTTACGGTCGCTAGGAGGGTCCATCAAAGTCCATACTTGGTTTTCGCTCCAATTCGGATTTCATGGACTCTAGCCATTTCTCAGAGTCTGGGCTCATCATTGCTTCCTCCTAATTCGCAGGTTCACTGTTGTCTAACAACAAGACGGTTGAGACAGGGTTGCCGTACCATTCAGGAGTGGCACGTGACCTTGTCGACCTGTGAAGTTTAGTAGTAGCATCGTTCGGAGTTTCATGATCCTCGTCATTAGCTTCCTCTCTTGTTGGTGCAAACGGCACTAGAACAATTTCAGGTGCTGCGCTACTCTCCAACTCGAGAGAAGGTTCAATAACCTCGTCTATCTCTACCTTCCTCCCACTCACTTCTTTCGAGAGAAACTCCTTCTCAAGAAAGGATTCGTTCTTTGCAACAAACACTTTGCCTTCGGATCTGTGGTAGAAGGTATACCCAATCGTTTCCTTAGGGTATCCTATTAAGACGCATTTCTCCGCTTTGGGTTCGAGCTTGTCCGGCATCAACTTCTTGACGTAAGCTTCGCATCCCCAAACTTTAAGAAACGACAACTTAGGTTTAGCACCAAACCATAGTTCATACGGTGTCGTCTCAACGGATTTAGATGGTGCCCTATTTAAAGTGAATGCAGCGGTTTCTAATGCATAACCCCAAAATGGTAACGGCAAATCTGTAAGAGACATCATTGATCGCACCATATATAATAGAGTTCGATTGCGGCGTTCAGACACACCATTGCGCTGTGGTGTTCCGGGTGGCGTGAGTTGCGAAACGATTCCGCTTGCTTTAAGATGCGTGAGAAAATCATAAATCAAATATTCACCTCCACGATCGGATCGTAGAAATTTAATTTTCCTGTTACGATGGTTTTTCCACTTCGTTCTGAAATTCTTTGAACTTTTCAAATGTTTCAGATTTATGTTTCATTAAATAGATATACCCATATCTACTTAAGTCATCAGTAAAAGTGAGAAAATAGCGATATCCACCGCGCGTCGAAACACTCATTGGTCCGCATACATCGGAATGTATGATTTCTAATAAGTCCGTTTGATAGGGCAAAGGTGTCCGATCTTTCGATGAGATGGCGATAATCGATTTGGTGGAGTTTGGGCTTGACGATCCGACTACACGCGCGAGCACGAGCGCCAATGCAATCGCTAGGCCAATCTCCTGGAGGTTACCGATCCTGCGTGAACACGATCAGCCTGACCAGCGAGGGTCTTAATTCCTACCTGAAATCGAGAACAAGTAAGAACCAATATTGCAATCAAGATATTGCGGATTAAGAGGAAAGCTTTATTGAAGAGGTGGGATCCTGAATAGGTGCGAAGTACAAGAGGCCTCTGCGACGCTCGAGCCTTGGCGAAGTTGCGACTATGGGTAACTTAATGTCTAAACAAAATCCGAGTCTAGGAGCTTGGCTATGGGGAGTATTTAAGGGCGAAAAGGTGGGGTTTCGGCCAGCCATGGAAGTGGTGGCCGAATCCAACCCTAAAAGTCCTTTTCCCCTCAAATACGGACTCTAAAAAATAGCTAATTAAAATCCTGCGAAAATTACATGGGCCTGGCCCAAAATAAAAGGTGTCGCAGCACCATATTAAGCTATGGACGAATTCGTAAAGTATTGATCTTGAATATTTCGTCCAAGCCTTCTTTCTTCATTATGGTGGCCTCAAAGTTCTGAAATCTTCATCTGTGGCCTTCTCTTGGATCATCACATGGTGGCTGCCATCTCCATGCATGGCCATGCTCCAATGCTTGTCCCTCTCATCCATGCTTGGTCCATCATTCCTAAGAGTAATAAATATATCTGATTTAGGCAGTATCATATTCTCATGTATGTGAGGAATAGTTCCAAGAAACGAAAGTACCTGATAGTTAAGTTGTTTGGCACGAGATCTGGTGACGGGTCTTGTATGTGTGTTGCTGTAGGTACAACGGTTGTATCAATAGTAGGGATGTCCACATCATGCTCCCCTTCTTGAATTGAAGTCGTCCTCGACGGAATCTCATCTTCCTCACCAAAGTAAGGCTTCAAATCTGCAATGTTAAATGTAGGACTAACCGTACCAAAGTCTGCAGGCAACTCAAGTTTATATGCATTATCATTGATTTTCTCTAACACCTTAAAGGGACCAGCAGCACGTGGCATTAACTTAGACTTGCGTAAATCAGGAAAACGATCTTTACGCAAATGTAACCAAACAAGATCGCCAACATCAAACACAACATGCTTTCTCCCTTTATCCCCAGCAAGTTTATACTTAGCATTCATGTGTTCAATGTTATCTTTAGTAGTCTTATGCAAGTTTAATATCATTTCAGCGCGTTGTGTAGCATCCAAATTATGTTGCACCGAAGAAGGTAAAGGCAATAAATCAATAGGTGCACGAGGAACAAAACCATACACAATCTCAAATGGGCAAATCTTTGTGGTAGAATGCAATGAACGATTATAAGCAAATTCTATATGAGGTAAACACTCTTCCCACAATTTTAAGTTCTTTTTTAAAACAGCCCGTAACATAGTAGACAAAGTTCTATTTACTACTTCAGTTTGACCATCAGTTTGGGGATGACATGTAGTACTAAAAAGCAATTTAGTCCCCAACTTAGCCCATAAACATCTCCAAAAGTGGCTAAGAAATTTAGTATCACGATCAGAGACAATAGTATTTGGCACACCATGCAAACGAACAATTTCACGAAAGAACAAATCAGCAACATGCGCAGCATCATCCATTTTATGACAAGGAATAAAGTGTGCCATCTTAGAAAACCGATCCACAACAACAAAAATACTATCCCTCCCCTTCTGTGTTCGTGGCAATCCCAAAACAAAGTCCATAGAAATATCCTCCCAAGGAACACTAGGAACAGGAAGAGGCATATATAAACCATGTGGATTAAGGCGAGACTTAGCTTTTTGACAAGTAGTGCAGCGTGCCACAAATCTCTCAACATCTCGACGCATACGTGGCCAAAAGAAGTGTGCAGCAAGAACATCCTCCGTCTTCTTGACACCAAAGTGTCCCATCAATCCTCCTCCATGCGCCTCCTGTAACAACAAAAGACGAACAGAGCTATCTGGAATGCATAGTTTGTTAGCACGGAACACAAATCCATCATTGAAGACGAACTTGTTCCAAGTTCTACCATCTCTACAATTCTGCAACACATCTTTAAATTCAGCATCATGCACATATTGTTCCTTAATAGTTTCCAATCCAAATATTTTGAAGTCAAGTTGAGATAACAAAGCATAACGGCGCGACAAAGCATCAGCAATAACATTATCTTTACCCTTTTTGTGTTTGATAACATAAGGAAAAGACTCAATAAATTCAACCCACTTTGCATGACGACGATTCAACTTAGCTTGACTACGAATATGCTTCAAAGATTCATGATCAGAATGAATAACAAATTCCTTAGGCCATAGATAATGTTGCCAAGTTTCTAATGTCCGAACCAATGCATATAATTCTTTATCATAAGTAGAATAGTTCAGACTAGCCCCACTCAATTTCTCGCTAAAATATGCAACAGGTTTTCCTTCTTGTAATAACACCCCTCCCAAACCAATTCCACTAGCATCACATTCAAGCTCAAAAGTCTTAGTAAAATCAGGAAGTTGGAGTAAGGGAGCATGTGTTAGCTTATCTTTCAATATGACGAAGGCCTGTTGTTGTGCATCGCCCCAAACAAAGGGCACATCCTTCTTGGTAAGCTCATTCAGCGGCGCGGCAATTGATCCAAAGTCTTTGACAAAGCGCCTATAAAAACCAGCGAGGCCAAGAAAACTCCTCACTTGTGTGACCGTCTTGGGCTGCGGCCAATTCTCAATAGCTTCAATCTTGGCTGGATCCACTTCAATACCCTGTGATGTAACAACATAGCCAAGAAACGCAACTCGATTGGTGCAAAAGGTGCACTTCTCAAGGTTACCAAACAAACGTGCATCACGTAAAGCATTAAAAACAGCACGTAAATGGTCCAAATGATCCTCTAAAGATTTGCTATAAATCAAAATATCATCAAAGTAGACTACCACAAAACGTCCAATGAAAGCACGTAAAACTTCGTTCATTAATCTCATGAAAGTGCTAGGTGCATTAGTTAAACCAAACGGCATTACTAACCACTCATATAAACCGAACTTAGTTTTAAATGCTGTTTTCCATTCATCTCCTAATTTCATATGAATCTGGTGGTAACCACTACGCAAATCAACTTTAGAAAACATGGTAGAGCCACTCAATTCATCAAGCATGTCATCTAAACGTGGAATAGGATGACGATATCGAATAGTAATATTATTGATAGCTCTACAATCAGTACACATGCGCGAAGAACCATCTTTCTTAGGTACCAAAATAATAGGAACAGCACAGGGGCTAAGAGACTCACGAATATGATCTCGGTCGAGTAGTTCCTGAATTTGGCGTTGTATCTCCTTTGTCTCCTCTGGATTGGTTCGATATGGCGCGCGATTGGGCAACGTGGCACCAGGAATTAGATCAATTTGGTGCTCAATTCCTCTAATAGGAGGTAGTCCTGGTGGCAACTCAGCGGGAAAGACGTCCTCATATTCCTGCAAAAGGTTAGCAACAGCGGGTGGCAAAGAAGGAGGCATATCCTCAAATGAAAACAAAACCTCTTTGCAGACAATTGCATAACATTGAGTATTGTTTACATCTAGTTCAGCAATATCAATTTTATTTGCAAGCATACATGGACTCTTCAAACGAATTTCAGTAGCATGTGTAGAATCAGATTTAGTATTCTTTGGTGGTATAAAATCTGCAGCAACAATCTGATTCTCACTTTTATTTTTCTCCTCAGTTTTAGCTCGACTAGCTCTAGCAAGATCATCTTTTAAAATCTGTTCGGGAGTCATAGGTTTTAGACCAATTTTCTTTCCATTATGCATAAGAGAATAGTGATTAGTTTTGCCATTATGAACAGATTCTCTATCAAATTGCCATGGTCTACCAAGTAACAAAGAACAAGCTTGCATAGGTACAACATCACAATCAACAAAATCAGAATATGTACCAATAGTAAAATGCACGCGTACCGTTCTTGTTACCTTGATCTTGCGAGAACTCTCAAACCATTGGATGTAGTATGAATGTGGGAGTTGTCTTGTTGGAAGCGCAAGCTTCTCTACCATGTCAACACTGGCCAGATTATTACAACTCCCTCCATCAATGATGATCCGTATAGCTCTTTTCTTGACAACACCACGTGTTTGGAACAGGTTGTGGCGTTGATCTTGCTCAGATTTGCTCAATTGCACACTCAACACACGTTGTGTAATTAAACTCTTGTATTGATCAGCAGCTTCAGCTCCCATTACCTCTGGATCTTCATCATCATCAGAATTGTCTCCATCTCGAGCAGAAATAAGGGCTAGTGTATCTTCATCGAAGTCACTCGCTGAATCGTATTCACCATCTTCTCGCACCATCATCACACGTTGTGTTGTGCACTGTCTCTCAATATGACCAAAACCCCAGCACTTGCGGCATTGTATATCCTTTGTCTTACCCGTGGAAGCCATAGAAGATGCACTACGAGCAGGAGCATTGGATGATGGTGGAGGAGCAGCTGGAAATCTTGTGGTGGCCTTGGATGTGGTAGTAGCTGGAGGCGAATCACGAGGAGGCGCGGATTGTCGGGATGTCCAAGTGGATGTGCGACCTGCAGAATTATTAGTCCTCCTCCATGGTGTTTGGCGATCCTGCACTTCACGTTCAGCTTTGCAAGCAAGATGAAACAAACGAGTGATAGAATTATATTCCTTATAATCTAATATGTGCTGAATGTCCTTGTTTAATCCACCAAAGAAACGTGCAAGCATTTGTTCATTAGATTCAACAAGACCACACCTAACCATCCCCGTTTGCAATTCCTGATAATACTCTTCTACAGAATTTTTCCCTTGCTCTAAGCGTGTCAGATTCTTTAGTAAATCACGTTGATAAGTGGGAGGTACAAAACGAACACGCTTAGCAGTTTTTAAAGCAGTCCAAGTTTTAGGAATAGTAGTAGGATTTAAACGACAATACTCAGACCACCAAAGGGAAGCAAATTTAGTAAATTCACATGTAGCAGCACTAACACGCATATTCTCAGGATATTTTAAGCATGCAAAACGTTGTTCTACTTCCATCTCCCATGTAAGATATGCATCAGGATTATATTTACCCTCAAAAGATGGAATATTTAATTTAAGCTTTGCAACATGATCATCATCATTACGTACCGGTGGGCGAGCGTTGCGGTAGTAATGTCGGGGACGACCAGCAGGTACCTGTGGAGGTTGTTCAACCTCCTCGTCAAACAGATCGTCGTCGTCGGGGTCGTAGTAGTACTCGTCGTCTGTCCCCAATGTCGCAGCAGCAGCCACGGCGGAAGTCTGAGGAACGTCAGTCGCAGCAGGAGCCGCCGGGGGTGCGGCGGCAGCCGAACTAGCAGTCCGACCCGTGATCGGAATGCGCCGTGCGCCATGTGTGGGTGCCGGTGCGGGTGCGGGCAATCGGTTCAGAAGCTCCTTGAACCGAACGTCAAGCTTGGCGTTGAAGGATTTCTCGAGTCCATCGATCTTGTCCACGGCGTTGGTGAGCTTGGTGTCAAACTCCCCTAGGCGCGTATCCACGTCTTCAGCGCGACTGACCAAGAGCGCGGAGAAGTGGGCATGTAGTTCTTCGTTCGTCATGGTGGCAGGGTTCCGCGAAGTATCTGTCATGGTTAGTCCTTAAAAAGTACAGGTATATACTACAGGAATATGGTGGAAGTCACGCGTAATCCGTCAAGCAATATACGAAGCTCTTACAAGTTCTTACCAAACAGCAGGAAAAGGCGATGTGCAACCACGAGGATCAGTGGGTCCAGAGATTGAACCAAGCGATTACCAGGAGTCGAGACACCGCACGTGGAGAATATCTGTGGAGCTCTGGGAAGGCTTAGCAAAGGGGGTTAGCAATTATCAAAACAGCAATGCAAAAGTTGAAAGAATGCTCAACGACGGTACTGTGCTGGTCCTAGGCTAGACCGTACTAGAGACGCGAGCCTAGATCACCAACGATGTCACGACGCGACACAACAAGCACTGTATGATGATATGGCACCCTGAAAAGCGAACCGAGATGCAGAAAATCACTATGATGGCGAGTGTCTAGAACTGATCTATGGGGTCTAAAAAGAGGGTAGCCCCAAAAATTTTTTTCGAAATTTTTTATTTTGCTCCGGAAAGCGCGCAGGCGCCAAAAAAATATCGCTATAACGGCCGATGGAGAAAAATGACCCCCAAAGCCGAAAACTAGTATAGCCAGAAAATTTTTTCGGAGGCGGTTCCAGTTTTTTTTTTTTTTTTTTTGCTCTCCTTCTGGACTTACGACCGGACTCTTAGCGCGACACGGACTTTATCTGAACACGGAAACAACAAAGATGGAAAGTCAAAAGAAATAACTAGGAAACAGTAACTCTACTCGGACTCGTACCGCGACAGGAAAACTGATCGGATCTGTGTCGTGGTAGGAAGGCGGTGGCGGAGTATTAGGGTTTATGGCGGCTGTTTATATGGCGGCGGAATATGGTGGCAGAATATGGTGGCGGTGATCGGCGAGTGTGGCGGTGACTAGTATGATCAGAACTCGAAACTCTAAGGGACGAGACGCTAAGACCAGCAACTCGACGCGACGATGTAGACACAAATTCAACAATGCAAAAACTGAAAAGATAATGCGAGGCGTAGATTGGTTATGGGATGGATCTAAACTCTAACTGTGTTTTTGGCTTTTTCGTGGGTTATAGGTAAAAACAGATCTAATCTATGAAAAACAGTAAAATCTCACCGAGCAACCTGAAATCTGATACCACTTGATAGGGCAAAGGTGTCCGATCTTTCGATGAGATGACGATAATCGATTTGGTGGAGTTCGGGCTTGACGATCCGACTACACGCGCGAGCACGAGCGCCAATGCAATCGCTAGGCCAATCTCCTGGAGGTTACCGATCCTGCGTGAACACGATCAGCCTGACCAGCGAGGGTCTTAATTCCTACCTGAAATCGAGAACAAGTAAGAACCAATATTGCAATCAAGATATTGCGGATTAAGAGGAAAGCTTTATTGAAGAGGTGGGATCCTGAATAGGTGCGAAGTACAAGAGGCCTCTGCGACGCTCGAGCCTTGGCGAAGTTGCGACTATGGCTAACTTAATGTCTAAACAAAATCCGAGTCTAGGAGGTCGGCTATGGGGAGTATTTAAGGGCGAAAAGGTGGGGTTTCGGCCAGCCATGGAAGTGGTGGCCGAATCCAACCCTAAAAGTCCTTTTCCCTTCAAATACGGACTCTAAAAAATAGCTAATTAAAATCCTGCGAAAATTACATGGGCCTGGCCCAAAATAAAAGGTGTCGCAGCACCATATTAAGCTATGGACGAATTCGTAAAGTATTGATCTTGAATATTTCGTCCAAGCCTTCTTTCTTCATTATGGTGGCCTCAAAGTTCTGAAATCTTCATCCGTGGCCTTCTCTTGGATCATCACATGGTGGCTGCCATCTCCATGCATGGCCATGCTCCAATGCTTGTCCCTCTCATCCATGCTTGGTCCATCATTCCTAAGAGTAATAAATATATCTTATTTAGGCAGTATCATATTCTCATGTATGTGAGGAATAGTTCCAAGAAACGAAAGTACCTGATAGTTAAGTTGTTTGGCACGAGATCTGGTGATGGGTCCTTGTATGTGTGTTGCTGTAGGTACAACGGTTGTATCAATAGTAGGGATGTCCACATCACCGTTGCTCGCTCTATTATTCCGGAGAACGGGGTTTTGATCATCTTGCCCATGAGGCACGGCTCGCACGTGTCAAATGATTCAAAATCAAGAGACTCCAAAAGTCCATCAGAATGGAGTTTCTTCATGCGTTTTACACCAATATGACCTAGACGGTAGTGTCAAAAATAAGTTGGATTATCACTATCTACTTTGCATCTCTTAGCCTCAATGTTATGGATGTGCGTTTCATTGCTTTCGAGATTCAGAAGAAATAAACTATTCACAACAGGTGCATGACCATAAAAGATGTTATTCATATAAATGGAACAACCATTATTCTCTGATTTAAATGAATAACCGTCTTGCAATAAACACGATCCAGATATAATCTTCATGCTCAACGCATGCACATAATAACACTTATTAAGGTTTAAAACTAATCCCGAAGGTAAAACTAAGGAGAGCGTGCCGATGGCCATCACATCAACTTTTGATCCATTGCCAACGCGCATCGTCACCTCATCCCTTGCTAGCCGCCATCTATTCCGTAGCTCCTGTTTCGAGTTACAAATATTAGCAACTGAACCAGTATCATATACCCACGCACTACAACGAGCACTAGTAAGGTAAACATCAATAACATGTATATCAAATATACCTTTAATGGTGCCAGCCTTCTTGTCCGCTAAGTACTTCGAACAGTTGCACTTCCAGTGTCCCTTGTCCTTGCAATAGAACCACTCAGTGTCCGGCTTAGGTCCAGACTTGAGCTTCTTCTCAGCAGGGGCAACGCGCTTGCCGCTGCCTTTCTTGAAGGATTTCTTTGCACCCTTAGCTTTCTTAAAGCTAGTAGTCTTGTTGACCATCAACACATGATTATCTTTCTTGATATCCACCTCCGCAGCTTTCAGCTTAGCGAAGAGCTCAGTAATCGTATCAGTGGAACCAATTTGATTGTGAGTAACTACAAAACCTTTGTAGCTATGAGGGAGTGATTGCAGAACTCTGTCAATCTTGAGCTCTTCTGGAATCTTGCAGTCCAGTTGCTCAAGACGTTGAGTGTAGCCCGACATCTTAATGGCGTGCTCACTAACGGAACTCCCTTCCTCCATCTTGTAGTTAAAGAACTTCTCAGAGATCTCATATCTCTCAGAACGGGCCTGAGTCTGAAACATGGTTTTCAGTTCCTCAAGTATCTCAAAGGGCCCGGCGAACTCCTCAAAATGATTTTGAAGTTCCGGTTCCATAGCAAACAACATGGTACTCTTAATCACTCCATAATCATCTTTGCGTGACTAATAAACAGCTTTTTCATCAGCCGGCGCATCAATAGCAGGGGTGTCACCTAGCGCTTTCTCAAGTACATAGTCCTTTTGTCCGCCAGCGAGAATGATTCTCAGATTGCGGAACCAGTTGGTGAAGTTAGACCCATTGTTCTTAAGCTTTTCTTTCTCAGCATAAACGTTGAAGTTGAAGTTGGACTTAGCCATTTGATCTACAAAATTTGAAAATACAATTTAGACTATGTTCATGATAGCTAGTTCAACTTACTCAAATTACTAGATGAACTCCCACTAAATTCAACATCCCTCAAGTTATTTAGTGAACACGATCCAAATTCACCACACCTAATCCGATCTTCACGAGAAGAGATGTGGTTTCAATAGTGGACAACAAAGTGTCGATCATATCATTCATATGACTCATGTTTAACCTTTCGGTTCGTGTGTTCCGAGGCCATGTCTGTACATGCTAGGCTCGTCAAGTCAAACCCAAGTATTTCCGCGTGTGCAAAACTGGCTTGCACCCGTTGTATGTGAACGTAGAGTTTATAGCACCCGATCATTACGAGGTGCTTGAACACGACGAACTTTCGCAATGGTGCATACATGGGGAGAACACAATTTTATCTTGATCTTTAAGTGAGGAATCATCTTATAATGCTACCATCACGATCTAAGCATAATAAGATATATAAAAGGATAAACATCACATGCATATAATTTTATGTGACATAGTATAGCCAATCTCCGCGCAATGATCTCCATCTTGTGCGCACCATCATGATCTCCATCACTCCACCACGAATAGCAACTACAACTATTGCTAACTACTTAGCGATAAAGTAAAGCTATTACATGGCGTATAAGAAATTGACACGCAGGTCATACACAATTATAAAGACAACCATACGGCTCCTGCAGGTTGTGAACTCATCGACATGCAAGTCGTGAAATATTACAAAAACATGATCATTGCATACATCTCAATTCATACACATCATGTCTTGGGCCATACCATATCACAAAACACTCCCTGCAAGAACAAGTTAGACGCCTCTACTTTGTTGTTGCACGTTTTACGTGGCTTATGGGAGTAACAAGCTAAGAACGATTCTTACCTACGGAAATCCGCAACGGTGATATTATGGTTGCCAACATCCGTTGTAAATCCCATGACTACTATAGTGAGAGAAACTGGCATCCACCAGCCGCATGTGTGGAACAAGCCACACGTCAAGTGCGGAGCTGGTCTCGCGAACGAGGTCGCGTAAAGTTGGCCTGGACCGCTTCGATCTCACTATTCCGCGCCATAAGAAATACACAACAAGAGGTTTGCAATAGAAAACATCAACGCCCGCAACAAGCATGTTGCGTTCTACTCGTGAAACACATCTACGCATAGATCTAGCTCTGATACTACTGAAGGGTTTCGCATCATAGTAAATCAAAAAAAAATTACGGATGCGAACAAGAAAGCCAAGATCTAATCTAGGAGATGTAATCAACGAGAGAGATTGATAAGATCTTCATACCCTTAAATAAATCACACAGCGGAAACGTTCAACAGAACGTGGGTGATGTAGTCGTACTCGCTGTCTCCTCCTCGCGATCCGATCCGATCCGATCCTACGCCGCAAGTGGCAGCGCCTCCGAGAGATGCACACGTACGGAGCAAAGACGTCTCCTCCTTCCTTGGTCCAGCAAGTATGTTGGAGAGATAGATTGGATCTGCAGCACGACGACGTGGTGCTTATGGTGGAGAGTTTCTGCGGCAGGGCTTTGCCTACGCGCAGTCGGGAGAGAGAGAGGAGGAGGAGGGCAGCAGTTTGCAGCTAGGGTTGGAGGAGTGGGGGGAGGCTGCGCCCCTGCCCTCCTTATATAGGGGGCTTGCCCGCCCCAAGGGTGGAGTCGGGGCAAGTCTTCCCCCTTCCTTCTAGAAGGCTCCCCTAGGGTTTCCCCTAGGGCTGGCCGGCTGGGCCTTGGGGGCCTTGTGCCCCTGGCCCAAAGTGGCCAAGGAACTTCCCCTTAGGCCCACGCAGGCCTCGGACAAGTGGGCCCATGTTGGTCCCACTCCGGAACCTTCTAGAACCTTCCGATACAATACCGATAAACTCCGAAACGATTCTGAAATCCAAAAACTGCTTTCCTTTATATGAATCTTATTCTCCGGACCATTCCGGAACGTCTCGTGATGTCCTGGATCTCACCCGAGACTCCGAAGAAAAACTCATAAACCAATCATCCATTCTATCCTAGCGTCGATGCACGTTAAGTGTGTGACCCTACGGGTTCGAGAATATGCAGACATGATCTTCTATCAATAATCAACAGCGGGATCTGGAAACCCATATTGACCCCCACACATTCATCGATGATCATATCGGATGAACCACGATGCCAGGATTCAATTAATCCCATATATGTATTCCCTTCGTCACGTGATATTTTACTTGCCCGAGATTCGATCGTTGGTATCGACATACCTGGTTCAATCTCGTTCACAGCAAGTACTTTACTCGTTCCGTAATCCGATATCACTCTGTGATTAACTCCTTAACCACGTGCTTGCAAGAGGTTTTGATATCGATTATCGAGTGGGCCCGAAGTATATCTCTCCGACTCGGGAGGGACAAATTCCATCTCGATACATACAACCCAACAAGTACTTTCCGATCACCTGAGAGACACCTTTATGATCACCCTCACATAGGATGACGTTTGATGACCTCAAAGCTTTCTTCCGATACCAGGGAGTTGTATTATATCATGGTCTAAGGAATATAATACTTGACATAGGAAAAAGCTTCGCAAAGATGAACACGATGACACGATCTAATTGCTCTGCTTAATTTGGGTATGTCCATCATATCATTCTCCTAATGACATGATCTCATTATTAATCGACAACTCATGTCTATGGTTAGGAAACCTTAACCATCATTAATCAATGAGCTAGTCCATAGAGGCGTACTAGGGACACGGTGTTGTTCATAAACCACACAAGTATTAAAGTTTCCGCTTAATACAATTCTAGCATGGAATATAAACTTTATCACGAACAATAATTATAATAATAACATCTTTATTATTGCCTCTAGGGCATAATTCCAACACGTATATGAATCAATTCATTTTGGGGAGCCTCTTATATATATATTTCTTACCTTATATGCGTGCCACCATGTCGTATGGTAGTAGCACTTGTATTTTCTGACACGCCCACACGATAAGCTAAAAAGAGACACTGACAGCTTTAGAGATCAAAGCAAGGAACCAAACTGTTTCACCCGGTCACACTAGTAGAAAACAGGGCTTTCGTCCAAAGCCCTTCGTACCATTAGTCCCGGATGTGTTAGGAATGGAGACTAATGCTCACATTAGTCCCGGTTCCAACAGCGAGGACACAGACAACCTTTAGTCTCGGTTCGAACGTGACCTTTAGTTCCGATTCGTATTACGAACCAGGACTAAAAAGGTGGATGCGGGTGCGAACGTGGGCAACATCCTTTAGTCCCGGTTGGAGACACAAACCGGGACTAAAGATGGACCTTTAGTCCTGGTTTGATACATCAACCGGGACTAAAAAAAATTGGCGGATTCTGCCACGGCAGGAAGATGGGCAAAAATCCTGTTGCATTTCTACCCCCCCCCCCCCCCCAAGATCACATTTTCTAGTTTCGAGAGCATGCCACAAAATTATAAAAATTTCTAAAAGTAAAATCCTTCAAACTATAGTTATATTAAGTGATTTAGTTGTTGCTCTAAAAAAAGTAATTTAGTTGTTACGAAAATTAAGAAACGTGAATTTTGCCAAAAACTGTCATGAAAACTTCAAACGAATACTACCTCCTTCCCAAGGCTTAAGGCATATAACTTTTTTAAAAAGTCAAACCAACTAAAGTTTGACCAAGTTTTTAAAGAAAAATATTAATATTTACAATACGTAATCCATATCCTTTCATACATCATGAAACATATTTTCACATGGTATCTATATAATATAATAGTTCTTTATAGATTTTTCTAAAAGTTTGGTCAAACTTTACATGGCTTGACTTTTTAAAAAAGTTATATGCCTTAAGCCTTGGGATGGAGGGAGTATAACTTTTGCGTACGATGTCGGGGAAAAACGTACGACCTACTCCCTCCGTTTTTTATTACTTCGCGTTCTAGGATTTTATTAAGTCAAACTTTTTCAAATTTGACCAAGAATATAGGATAATATATAAACATTTATTATTCCAAATACATATATTATGAAAATATAACTTACAAAGATTTCAATACTATAAGTTTTATATCATAGATATTTTTATTTTTTGCTAAATATTTGGTCAAACTTTAAAAAGTTTGACTTTGACTAAACCCAGAATGCGATCTAATTGTGAACGGAGGGAGTATCAAAATGTGCGTAAAAAAATTTGGAGTTCGATTTCGACGGCCCTAGGCCGTTTGGTATTCTTTTAGATTTTTCTAAAATTCAAAAAGGAAAAAAAATATTGAAAAAATAATATTTGGATTCCTCACATTTTTTTGATAATAATGGATATATTATTTCTCGAATTTCGATTTACGGATTTAAAGATATTATATATGCCATATTAAATAAATAAATGGCAAATAAATAAATAAAATATTATTTTATTTAGTTTTTTACTTTCATTGTATTAAAATATTATTATTAGCTATTTATTATTGTTTACTTAACTAGTTGTTGTAATTTTAAAACATAAAAACATGTGACATATTGATATGGGCTAATAGAATTGATATGATAGTGTTGATAACAAAGTACAAATGGCTTCGCACAAGGACATCCTGATGGAACAGAGAAGTTAAGCGTGCTCGGGATGGAGTAGTGCTAGGATGAGTGACCGGTCAGGAAGTATGCGATTTTACTTAAGATTAAGTATAGTTAGTGTTAAAAATGCTCCAAGTAAGAGAGAGATATATTAACGAGTCAAATAATTCAAAAGTTTAAAAAAATTGAAAATATTGAAAAAAATCTGACCGACCAGGAAGAATGCGATTGACCTAAGATTAAGTATAGTTAGTGTTAAAAATGTTCCAAGTAAGAGAGAGAGGTATTAACGAGTCAAATAATTCAAAAGTTTAAAACAATGAAAATTTTGAAAAACAAATTCAAAAAAAAATCTCTAGTCCTGGGACTAAAGGTCTCGCGCTCTACCTGGCCCTAGGAGGGCCTTTAGTCCTAATTTGTGGCACAATCAGGACTAAAGGGTCCTTATTTCGTAGTTTCGGTTGGACAACTGGGACTAAAGGCCTTTACAAACTGGGACTATAGGCCCGGTTTCTACTAGTGTCAACAACAACCATATATTACCATATGACCTCATACACATTCTCTTTCAATTCATTTCATCAACTATATGTACAATAATATCTTGTGAAATGATAACATATTAATGTTATTCACAAGCACATTATGCACAAACAACTATTTATGCACCACTACCAATAAAATGCACTCTTCGTGCTTCGCGAATCATTTTAACTTTGTTCTCTCCTACACCAACATTGCCAGCACAAATAAATGAAGCAAATAGCTTATCCGGACCATCGACCAAGTGTGTTTTCTAGATCCTTTAGATTAGCTGAGGTTTGACTCCTTGTTCTTATAGACATATGTCTAGGGAACTGCTGGAAAAGTTAAACACGGGCTCCGATTACCTTGAGAATAGGAGTCATCAGGAATGAAACATTTCGGATGAACCAGAAATATAGTGTAGCAGTGCTACCGACATGTGCAAGGATCTTCTTTGTGAGCTGTTGATCCTCATAGATCATTATTTTGTGTTTTTCCTTGTTTCAGCCTTTGCTCGGGGATGGACAAAAAATGGTGGCTGCTTTTCCAGAGCAGAGCTAGACCAGAACTAATTTGGGTGCACTATTGGTGGCCTGCATAGGATTTGCGAGAAATATACTCCAAAAATATGTAGTTATATGCTAGAGGGATACACTAACTTTCAGGCTAATTATATGATAAAAATCAAACGCATGCCTACCCTTCTAGCTACTCCGTATAGCTTTGCCATGATGACTTGTGAGCGATGTGGGTACAAGAATTGTGCGCTCAAACATCCTAGGTCTCATTTGCAGGTAGATATCTCTAGGTCTTCGAAGACTCACAAGTTAGTTTAAACTTTGAAGAACTGATTCCGTGCGAATTTGTCACCAGTGAAATGGAAAAATATAGGATTCACATAAATAATAGTTGATCTCAAGGGATCATAACTGAGCACTAATTTTACTGGTAACTTTTTTTTGCCTTTTTTTTGGTTCTTTATCTATTAATTAAGATTCACCATATTGCCTTTGTGAGAGATGTGGCTATTGTCATTTTGCGCTTAAAGATCTTACTGCCCCCTTTTTAGGCTGGTGTCTCAGCGGACTCGAAAATTGACAAGATTAGTCTAATCTTTGGAGAATTAATGTTGTGAGTTTAGATCATAGATGAAATAGAAAAATATAGGTTGCAAGGAAAAACGTTGATTTCGAGGGACCATGACAAAACTAATTTTTATTCTGAATCTTTTGGCCATATTCATTTTGATTTTTTGTCTATCAAATATTTTAAATGGATTAATAAGTTAGATCATTGTTAACAAGATAAGAGGTGCATGAACACTTGAAGAGAGCATTTTATAAAAAAAAAATTGTGAAAATGATTTATCGGATTCACCACTTGTAGTCTATTTTCTCCGTTCCAAACAAGACATGTTAGTTTTTTTTATGTAACACATGTATCTAGACCCCTTTTAGTGTTTAGGTTCACTCATTTTGCCCCAAACTTATACACTAAAATGTGTCTAGAGACATATATATTTCAGAAAAGGCTAAAATATCTTATAATTTGGAAAGGAAGAAGTAGAAATTAATAAAGTCGATCATCAATTTATTTCCTATTATCAGTCATATTCGCTGTATACCAATTTTTTAGTTTGTAGTTTAGCATGTGCTTGCGCTATAAAGGCCAGGAGGGCGTGGAGAGGAGGACTACGAAACACCATAGCCTACACACCGCTAGATCTCATGTGTGCACCCCGGTAACCTTCAGTTCTTCCATTAATTGAGAGCAGACAAGTAGGAGTAGGGTTTTTCCTCCAAGAGTCTGAACCTGGGTAAATTCTTTGTCCCGTGTTGCTTGTCTATTAGCCGAACGCGATAATTCCAATTCGGTAATTCGGACTAATCATAATTTTTTTTGATCCCAGTCCAATCATAATTTTTTTTTCTTTATCCACTAATTCCAATTCGGCAACAACAATTATAATTACATGGACGTTCCATGTGATGTGAATCATATGATAGATGATATGAGCGGACTTAACTTCTAGTGTATAGGTTCGTAGTGGTTCAGAGTGAACATATACACTAAAAGAGTCTTAATACATTGTTATCATAAAGCTAAAATGTCTTATATTTCTGAACGGAGGGAGTACATCTCTATATGTTCCTCTTGGTGCATAGACCAATGTATTATGACACTATTGTGTTCCGACAAATATCATTTTTTGTATATCGTTCCATCCTGTTTCCGCTTCGTATTCGTCTCCGGCGATTTCCGATTCCATTCTGTATTCAGATTCCTTGGTTTCGCTTCCGATTCCGAGGAGACTAAGCTGAAGCGAAAATGAGAAAGCATTGCTTCCGTCCGTTTTCAACCCTATCGAAAACTACACAAAATCATCAAAAGAACAACTTAGGGGGGATCTCCGTGGTTTTCAAGGTTTCAGGGTCTAAATGACACGAAAACAGAATTGGGCGGAGTTTGCTCCGATCCTTGAGGTGAAAACTATGCTGCTTAATTCTGTAATCTAATGCAAAATGATGCAAAGAAATAAAAAAGGATACAACGTGCTGCTACTCCTCCTACCCAGCCGCCTCCTTATGCGCGCAGGCGCAGGTGCAGCGCCCACACTCTGTTCCGTTTTAGCCTCGTTTATATATATAAGCAATTAAGCACGGCATCTGCCCTGCCGCTCGTGGCGCCCTCAAAGATTCCCTATGCGCAGACGCAGAGGCCAGACGGCGCCGATGACCACCGCCGCGGCGACCCGGCGCCACCGCGGCCGCAGACGCAGCGGGCACGGCGCCGACGACGACATGGTGGTGGTTCCGTCGCGGGAGAAGCTGGCGGCAGGGTGGTGGGGGAGGCTGCCGCGGCTGTCGCGGTTCGAGGAGCTGCCGGACTACCTCCGGGACAACGAGTTCATCCTCGGCCACTACCGCTGCGAGTGGTCCGTCCCCGACTCCCTCCGCAGCGTCTTCGCCTGGCACAACGAGACCCTCAACGTCTGGACGTACGTCCCCCTTCGCGCCTAGCCTACCTTCTCTGAATCTGAATCTGAATTTCATCTGACTCTGTTTCTTGCTTGCAGCCACCTGGGCGGCTTCCTCCTGTTCCTGTTGCTGGCCGTCGCCGGCGAGGCTGAGTGGCCCGCCGCCGCTCCGGCTCCGGGGATCATCACGACGTCCGGCGCCAACGCGTCGTCGTGGGCGGCCACAAACATTTCGGTGAGAACGATAAAAACTCTATCTTTTAGGAACTACTCGTTCGGGCCGTTGCACGTTCGGATACTTTTTGGTTTTATTCAAGCACAAGATTACGAGAACAGGCTGGAAAAGCTGGAGACAGACAGAGCATGTGCATGTGACATCGATTCAGAGGGAAAGCTGTTATATTTCATTGGAGTGTGGTGGAATCGTGGACCCAGTCCCCACAACACGCACATCTTTTCTGCAACAAAAGCACCATCTTTCTCCTCCATCAATGTCACGTGGGCTACCTTTTCTTAATAATCTTCACCCACTCATCAGTTTGAACAGTACCAACTCAGTTCTTATTCAATTTTGTTAAAATCTGACTAACTTTATAGTAGGAAAAATAGCACCAGGATTTATTACTGTATTAGTATTGCTAGAATATCAGACTTTAACTGTATTCAACATATACATATTTAACGCCATCAACTTTGGTTTCTATATAAAGCTGGTTAGATTTTATAAAGTAGTATGACTTAGGATAAACCTTAGAAGTGCACGGATGGAGCATCTTTCCCTGCTCACACGTTGGACGTGGATTTTGGGTGTATTTAGTTTGTGTTGCTGTGCTTTCAGTATTGGAGCAACCGATGGCCAAATTTGCCAATTTGGAAAAATGCTTTGCCTACCTAGCCAAATAAAACATTAGGTATAGGTAATTGCATATGTGTATGCTTTAGGGCCTGATCTTACAAATTGCATTTTCTGGTCCTAGATTAATCGAGTAGTCGTCTGTGTCCGACGAATGGAAACACTAGCTAACGTGCAACAAAATTGAGCGCTCCTCTTCTAGTTGCAGCTCAAGTCTTCAGAGTGATCACCATCTACAACTGGCAAACCATTATTGTCCTTTGTGTACACAAACAGTCTTTGCTGCCCATTTTCTCCACAACTTTTTCAGTTACTTAGCATCGTTCCACCAGTGTCAGTTTTGAATTCTCCAGTAGCTCGACAGACTAAAATGTGCGTACCAGTATAGGATGATATGTTACTCACCGGCGATTCCCTTTTTGGTTTTAGCAGAGCTTGGCAACCTACATTTTACCGGTAACAGGCGGCACCAACGGGCACGCGGTGGCGCGGTGGCCGCGGACGGTTTTCCTCTACGGTGTCATGACGTGCTTGTTGGTGAGCGCGGCGGCGCACCTGCTGGCCTCCCACTCGTGCCGCTTCAGCCAATTCTTCTGGCAGCTCGACTACGCGGGCATCGCCGTCATGATGGTCTCCTGCTACTTCCCGCCCATCTACTACATCTTCCTCGGTAGCACCGCCGCGCAGATCGCCTACCTCGCTGTCATCACCCTTCTTGGCGTGCTTGTCGTGGTGGCGCTCATGGCCCCTGACCGGTCGTCCCCGCGGCTCCGCCACATCCGGGTGGGGCTCTTTGCGTCCATAGGCCTTTTTGGCATCGTGCCAGCGCTGCACGCGCTCTGGCTCAACTGGGGATACCCGGAATGCTACGTTGCGCTATCTCTCGTGCTCGTCATGGAGCTCGTTGACGCGGTGGGCGCGGGGTGTTATGTCGCCAGAGTGCCGGAGAGGTGGCGCCCCGGGGTGTTCGACTGTGTCGGGCATAGCCACCAGATCTTCCATGTGCTAGTGCTAGTCGGCGCTCTGGCACACTATGCGGCCACTGGCATCCTCATCGGCTGGCGCGAGGCCATGGCCGCCGGTGCCAGCACTCCATCTGTTTTGTTTTGATCGCCCGGTGGAATGTGTGATTGTGTGCATGTAGGCATTCCCGTTGATTCATGTATGTATGTTGTGTAGATGATTCTTTGGACTCGAGGCTTGTATCAGAAGTTTATGATCCTGGGACTTTCACTAACATTCTAGAACTCTGAAATGGAGTGGCATCAGAGATTGACAATGATAGTATAATTGATCGCTGTGTAAGTGCAGATATCTTCAGTTCATATACTCACGATGGCTCTGCTTGACCTGCAAAATCCTAATCAATATTCTTTTGGTGTTTTTGTTTCTCTCTTCGGTTCCTGGCACTCCATCGTGTTTAGGGCTGCTCTGTTTTCTCCTCATCTTGTTCTATTCTTCATGGTGAACTTTTCGAGCAGCCAATGAAATCTGAAACGGTTGTTACGTTGTACTACCCTTTGTTTCAGCTCTGGATGCTGCCCTCTGTGTCGACACTACGTGGCTCTATTTATTGAAGTACCAGGCATCTTTAATATCATCTCCCCATCTCAGGTTGCATACCGTAGATTTCAGTCCATTTATGCGCATGGAAACTGTTGACCATAAACTATGCTCATATTTTTTTCTCGTCTCTGCAATTAGATCAAAATGTTCATAACTGAACAAAGTACCGATGTTTTGCCATTCTGTCTACTTCAGATATCGTGAGAAGAATATGTAACAAGTTTGGTATCCTGTAACGAAAATCAATGGCTGTAACGATAGTATGTGTTCTTTTCTATGAAAATTTGTTTGATTCACCATATTTTGGTCCAGTACTATCGACGGACAGTACTGACAGGGTACTAAGACCATTACCTCTGCATTTACATTATGTGGAGTAGTATTCATTACCACTAACATATGCACCAGCTCTATTTTATTTATCATTAGTAACTAATACGAATTACTTCTAGGCACAAAATCAGTGCTCTTCTTGCTGAATGCAGCTGACACGGTACAAGCACTCCTCGTCGTCTTCATTGTGTCTGTTATTATCCTTTTTTGGCACACCAGGAAGCTCTAACGATTTAGTGTTGTTTTCAATGTTATTGTCCCCAAGTTTAGTTGCTTATACGAGTGCTGGGACATGGAAGGTAATCTCCAACTATAATTAGCTTCTACTCCCAAATTCAGTACTTAACAAGACCTTTGATAATCTGATTTTTTTCCTCAGACGTTTAAATCATTAAAAGAATAATGAACGGAACTAAGCTTTGCACAATGTAACATCAAGAATGGAGGAGGTAACATGACAGTGTCTCTAAAATACAGACATGACGAGGAGCTATACTCAGTTGGTAAGCCTATGGAAGAAATTTTCTGGTTATATGTAGATTTAGCATGTGGTCTCTTCAAAATAGCAGCAGGACTTAAGTTGAGAGAACCACCACTATTTTTCTACTGTATTGCAAAATTATAACATTTGGATGGTTGTGGTCAAGGAAAATTGTTCCGGTGCCCTCCCTCACTCACTTAGGTTACATGAACTCAAGACGGGCAAGCTTTTTGTGAAGACCAATCCATAAAAATGCAGCTTGTGAAATTCGTAAGAAATTAATGCTTACGAACCACACCACCATCCCTCCCTCACTCACTTAGGTTAAATGAACACAAGACGGGCAAGCTATTTGTGAAGACCAATCCGTAAAAAATACTCCCTCCGTCCTAAGATAGATGTCTCAAATTTGTCAAAATTTAAATGAATCTAGAGACTATTTACTATATAGATTCATCTAAAATTTAAAAAACCTAAGATATATATTCTTGGACGGAGGGAGTATATCTTGTGAAATTCGTAAGAAATTAATGTTTCACCAACCACACCTTCAATGAACAACTATTTGTGATTTGGTTGCAGCGAGGCAGACAGAGGCGCTCCCTCTCTTTGTGATCTGTGTAGCAAAGAACAGAAGGAATGCTTAGCCCTTTTTAGTGTTGATGAGGATGACAAATGCATAGCAGACCTTCCCATGCTTGTTTGTATTTCATTATATGCACATAGTATCGAACAGAGAGAGAACTACATGAGCTGGGCTCGCTGACATTGGAACAGCCATGATAATGTTGTCAAAGTATATAATGAAATTAAGTATATAATAATGAAATTAAGTGTAGGGATGATGGCAATTATTTATGTAGACCTTTCGATACAGCAATTTCCCGTGAAACTGATTCGGCTTAAGTATTCCTTTTCACCACAGCATGTTTTGACATATCTACAAAAACCAATCACTGGAGATAGCACGGTACTACACCGCTGTGTCATTCCTGTTTAATATTCTTGGAAGATGACCATTACTTGTGTACACCTTCCGTACCAAAATAACTCATGAACTGATCCGGCATAAATACAGCTTTCCCGTCGTCGCCGCATGTGTGGTTATACATACTACCACAGATCCAAATAACCACAGCAGGCCAGTGGTTGCTACAGATCATTGTAGATGATCGAAATGAATATCACCACATCACCCAAGTGCTGGCTATAGATACTAGGCCTGTTTCATGAGTCACTCGATGATATTCCTTTCCTAGACTTACTTTTATAGCGAAAAATTTGCAAGAAATACTAAAAGGGGTTGTATTTGGAATAAGAAACATCCGGAAATTAATGCTTAGCTCGATATTTACTATAGGTGCTACATAATGACCGAAGAAAGCCATGAGAGGAGGAAAACCAACATTCTCACAGAGTCCGTTCATGAGCAGCTGCCTGTAGTGTGCACTGGCATCAGAGTGTGATTCGACTCGTAGTTCATGGAGGACGCCAAGGACGCACGTGCCAACGTAGGCTCTTGATGCTCGAGTTTACTCTGAAGTTGTAATATCTGTATACACCTTCTTGTTCAGTATCATAAATCCTGTCCCTAACTGTTGATGTTCTGAAATTGTTGACTGAACTCTTATACAGTAGTGTTTTATACAAAAAGCTCTTCAATCCACACCGGTCAGTCCCTTGTTACCAGAGGTCAAGGGAACATCGGACATGTGACACCGCAACCCGAGTTATCTGACTCTGCTGCATAGAAAAAACAATTATGTTTCTGTTAGTTGAAAAATGGGGGGTAAGTTCTTACGGATTGTTAATGAACACTGAAGGGTTGCTGAAAACAATTTCACCGGCCGGTCTTCCAGATCAGAACGCCAAACATCAAAACTAATGCCACTGAAAAGGCAGCAACACTAGAATGGTAAAATCTCCAGGTGCTTGAGCCGTCATGTTGCTGAAGCCGTTCCTGATCCATCCATGCATGTGCTACATGCAACAAATTTGGCTCATCCGCTGTTTAACAACTGTTATACCTATTTACAAACCTCCACACAGTTGACTGGTTTAGGTAGGCCACATTATCTTGGAAATATGAGGAATTTGGTCGTTGTTGCAAAGATTGTTCCTTCGGCACGATATTGTTCTCTTATGGCCAGGGCTAGATCCTGATATGACCAAAAACTGTATGCAGGGCAAGATGGTTGTGGATCAGGACTAAGGTTTTCGGAAGACAAGGGCTATAGAAGTCAGGGAAGAAAAGGAACAGCTTCGACGGATGCATCCACCAGAGGGCCAAGAAAAACTGAATGTGGATGGGGCTTTCACCAATAATGGGGATGTATGAGCAAGAATGGCGCTGCAAGACTATACGGTTGAGGTCATCTTCGTGGCCTGTCATGAACTATGACACTGCACTGCAGAGATGCGACTGAGGCGGAGCTCATGGCCATAGAAGAGGACCTGCGTCTTTCCTTGAACTGGACAGGAACTTCACCTTGGAAACAGACTGCTCGGAAGAGATTGAGTTAATCCAGGAGAGTACACCCAAAGAAGTGTGTTTATGCGTTCAGAATATCTGCCATTCTTGATTTGTTAAGGGGGAGAGAAATCAAAGTAGTCAAGATTAGCCGTAGTGTAAACCAGGTTAGTCATTAACTAGCTAAGTTAGGAAGAATGCGGCACAAAACTGCGGTCTGGCTCCGGAATTTCCCTCAGGAAATTGACAATGTCATGAACACTGATTGTATTCCTATTGATCATTAATATTATTCTCTTTTCCTCGCAAAAACAAAACACGGATTGCTGAAGATAATTACTTCGGGACCCATGAAAACCTAAATTGAATGATAAAATCACCTGCTCTTTCTCTGACATATTCGGCAACCATCTTCAGTTGTACAACACACAAATGCTCTTAATTCCACATTCACCTACATTATACATTTCCACATTTTATTTGAAATTTTCATCATAGTAAAACATGGGATATTATGGGTGCAATAATCAAGAAGAAATCA
Organism: Avena sativa; assembly: GCA_916181665.1. Taxonomy (NCBI): domain Eukaryota; kingdom Viridiplantae; phylum Streptophyta; class Magnoliopsida; order Poales; family Poaceae; genus Avena; species Avena sativa. The sequence goes on along the minus strand of OV702285.1, from coordinate 50,395,214 downwards.
GCTAACATGCATATATGACTGGGAGGCATAGGGAAAGGAACCTGTACGGGGCTTGTCCCTTCGACGAACACATAACAAGAACCACCATGTTGTTGCTGGCCTGCTTGTACGGCACATACATATGCTGTATGCAATAATTGAGCATCCAATATTTCACGGGTGTTGTACATGTAATACATACTGATGAACATTGTATATGTGTAGGCTGTACACAAGAGATAATATACGATTACAATACAAAGGGTTTGAGTATGTATATGACAGGAAAACTGTATACGCAGTCGGAGCTCGAATGTTGAGACTCGCAAGGTTCGGCGAAGAGAGGAGACACCAATTCTTTGGTGAAAATGTTCGCATACAATCTAAAAAAAAAATGTCCGCATACTGTGACGCCATGGGTACGTCAATTGTCCAATGGGGTATATACATATAGTTCCCCAAGCTGATGTTCCACTCGACTTCATGCCATATATCTAAGAATGTACTGAAGGTTGTAGACACCATTCCCACAGAGCTCCAGGGTCACTTTGTCGTCGGCCACCCCGCAGCCACCGACGGAGTTCGCTTTGAACGTGTTAACAGCTCGACCGAAAAGGAAGAACAGAAACACTAGTACATAGTCCAGACAAAGACTATGCCTGCAGATCCTCCAGTACAGCAGGCAGTCAAAGTTAAATCTTGTGAAGGGTGAGAGTAGTCACAAAAGACAAAACGACTAGATTTTCATAACGAGCTCGCTCGAGTGTCGAATCAACAAACTCCTAATTGTATATACCACAAGAAGGAGCTCTCGCTTGAGTTAAGAGAAAACATGGTAGATGATCTACAATCTGCGACAGACGCCAGGGGTCTCCAAGATAAAACACCAATTTTTTTGTATTGAAAGAGGACATGAAGGATTGGTTAGATCTATTGTGAGTTGTCCTAGCTCCTTAATAAATATCCATCTTATTAAATGAAAGATGACACTATGGGGCTCTTCCCAATAGTTTGTGATACACATATGTCTCATGCCACTTGGATGTAACAAATAACTATTTAAATTCATATTACGAGCTGCCGCTTAAATATTACTCTCTCTATTCCTATGAAACAGGTGCGCATGTTTTTCAAAATTTACCTTTCACCAAAAAATTTAGGCATTATATCTCGATTATGTTGCACAAAATTGGCAGCGTTGGATTCATATTAAAAAAATACTTTCTATTGACATGGATTTTCTATCAAATAATCATCATATCCTAAGTCTAGTTTTTGTGAAAGTTAAATCTTGAAGAGAGCGTGCCTATTCGTACAAATAGAGGGAGTATAGGACACTCAACACGCTTTGCCACTAATTTATCTAGACTCTCCACTAAGCACTAAGCACTAATCAGGTCGAGATTACCGATGATATGTTATAGTAATCAACCCGTCAGTGTAATCAATGTGGTCCGTTCTAGTTATTAAGTAAAGTAATCGAAGAGGTTGCTAGCACCATCACATTGCACGCTACGATAGGTATCCATGTTGTTAGGAGATGAGAGGGACAGGGAGAGACAACCAAGCAATTTTGGACACCGGTACGAACAACGCTGTTGTGCACCACAGGGCTTAGTCAGTGGATGCCGAGTCACGCTTCTGTTTAACTAAGCTGAACTATGTCCTGTCTTTCGTGCCCAAGTACTCCGATCCGAGAGCTGCACACAAGCTTCTCTGCTAGCCGTAACGATCTCGCTCAAGTCGAGCAAGTCCTAAATTTATGTACGTCAAGAAGGATCTTGCTTGAGTCAAGAAAAGCAAGAACTCTATCCATGGAGAACACGGCTGTGTCGAAAATGCTCTCTGTGGTCGGGGAACTTCCACTGAGTGAGAGCTGAGATGATGGTTAGCTGGGTGACAGAATGATGCTCATCCACCACCGCTGCCGCTAGAATCGTCCTCGTGCAAATAGTTTAGGTTTGGAGCAGCCCTTTTTTGTTCGTAAGTTAACTATGCTGTCCACTAAGAAACAGAGCTACCCGATGATAAGTTATAGTAACCAAGCTGTTAATATAATCATTGCATGCTATGACAGGAACCCCAAGTTATTGGCAATTGCTTGTTGTAAGAGACGAGACAAATTTGATACATTGGGTCTTGTTCTAATATAATGGGAGGTCCTTCTCATGTATTTAAAAGGGCAATGACAATATGATACGTCACCATTGGTATGTATTTATCATACAATTAGTTTTTTAGTTTATTACTTAAGTTAACTACACTTCCCACTAAGTAACAACCTGTCAGTGTAATCAAGCCGTCCATATGCAGAGTGAGGGTGTGAGTAGTAGTAAAAGGACTAGCTAGTCGTCCTAAAACGAGCTCGCTCGAGGCAAGGGAGTTTTAGTTGTGTGTACCTCAAGAAGGAGGTTGCTCTGAGTCACGAAAAGCAAGAGATCCATCCATGGCGGCCACAGCTGTCTCCACAGTGCTCTCCAAGTTCGGGGAGCTTGCACTGAATGAGGGCGAGTTGCTGGTTCAGGTGAGCGACAAAATGATGCTCCTCCGCGACCGGCTGGAGTGGCTCCAAGCCTTCATCCGTGACGCTGACAGCAAGCGCCGGACTGGGACCGATGGGCTCTCCCGTGTATGGCTGCGCCAGACTCGGGATGTGGCCTTCCAAGTGGAGGATGCACTCGACGAGTTCTTCCACCAGGTGCCTCCCCTGCTGCTGCTTCTCATGATAAATTCCAACATCACTGTTCTGCAATTTTTCTTGATGTAATCTCTGCATGATTGATCTTTGAGATGAATAACAGGTTGACCTAGAATGCCAGGGCTATGAAGGTTGGAGAAAATGGGGAAGAAACTTGGTTGGCTGCTGGACCCAAATCACTGTCCGACACGTACTATCTGGTCGATTAGACAAAATTCACAGTAGACTGGAGCATATTTCGGAAAACCAAAAGGAATATAAGATCGAGCACACTCCGTTGGTAACAGTGACATCTTCCACCACAGCTACTGCAGCATGGTAACTCGCTTGTCAACCTCATCCAATCACTCCTTCAAGTTCTAGAGATCACTAACTTGTTAAACATCTACGTATATGGTCTTTAAAATCTCTATATTAAAACTTAATCTTATATGTATGCGCCAAACAAAACCCTCGCTCCTCAATACCTGAAATATCTTTTCTATTAATATATATACATGTAAAACCAAATATTATGTTTATATTTGTTTTCACAACTGCGAGGTCCACCGTGCTAGTTGTAATAATAAATATATAATCGATGAATAGGCGGGATGAGCGTAACGACATGGTGGGCCTTGACGATGACGTAAAGAGGCTAGAGAAGTTGCTGCTCCGTAAAGATCATCCTGAGACAATGTTCATCTCCATAATAGGAGAGAGTGGTGTCGGGAAGAGCACACTCGCAACCGAACTTTTCAAAAAACTTCCAGATGTTGATGTAGCAGTGGAAACAAAATTACTGGCCTTTACTGAACCATATTCATGGGCGGAGGAAGTGGTCCAGATCTTGTACAAGGCGTATTCAAACATAAGGGAAGATTCTGAGAATTCCGGGGAAGATACCGATCCCGTCAGCGAACTTCGTGCCTACTTCTCTGTCAGAAAGTACATGGTGATCCTTGGTGGCATAACCTCAGTAACCATGCTCAACCTTCTGAGATTGTGCCTCCCGGATAACAGGAAAGGTAGCAGTGTTGTGCTCGTGCTGGACGCAGAGAACGAAGATGTAGCACTGCATGCCGATAAGATGAACAGAGACGGCGTCAGAAGGACGCACCTGGTAACACGTTTGGATGAGAAAAGAAGTGGGGATCTGTTCCGCTACAAAGCCTTGAGGAAAGAAGTATCATCATCAGGCGGGAATCCATACGATGAGAGAGTGTTCGCTATAACTAGGGGTCATCCTCTGTCCATAGTGCTTCTGGCAGGACTTGTCAGATTCAAGGAGGAGCCGCTGCAGTGGGAACTGGTGCTGCAACAGCTTATGCCTGGTTCAGCTTCGAAGGTAGGGGAATCAAGAGACCAGAAAATTACTAGCCTGCAGCCCATAAGCACATCGATGGAGAGGATCTTCTGGGCTAAGGTGGGAGAATCAGGAGACCAGAGAACTAGTAGCCTGCAGTCCATAAGCACATCGCTGGAAAGAATTTTCTGGGCGAGTTTCGAAGATCTTTCCAACAACATAAAGTCATGCTTCCTCTACTTCGTCATTGTGGGAAAGAATGCCGTGGTAGACGCCCGAGAGATTGTTCGGATGTGGATTGGGGAGGGCTTCATCAGGCCACACAAGGGAAAGACTATGGAGGAGGTGGGAGACCGATACATGAAGGAGCTGGCCCTGAGATGCCTTATTCAGGTACACTCCAGGGACAACAGTGGCGGCATTGCTAATGTCAAACTCCACAGTAGCCTGCACGGTTTCTTGCAGTGCGAGGCTCGCGAGGATGGCTTCGTCGAGGTTCACGACATCCATGATGTCTTTGTGCCACCGTCCGCGCGCCGCCTCAGCTTCCAGATATACGGAGGAAGATACACCACATTCACCAGCAAGCTCCCAAAGCTGCGTTCCTTCATAAGCATGGGGAACGGCGACACAGACCACGAGGCGAGATTTGACAGCACCGGCGCTGAGAAGTTGTTCTACGACCTCAAGTTTCTGCTTGGATCCAAGTTTCTTCGCGTGATCGTCCTTGGGGGAGAAAGGGTCAAGGAGCTACCAAAAGCGATTGGAAAGCTGCTGGAGCTGCGGTACCTATGCGTTAAGAGCCAGGAGCTCAAAGTCCTTCCGTCCAGCATCAAGAGGCTATTCAAGCTGCAGACGCTGGACATAAAGGCCACTGGCGTGCAGAGGGTTGACCCTGGCTTCTGGAAGATCAAGACACTCCGCCATGTGATCGCGTCCAACCTTGCGCTTCCTGCAGTATCCCTCGAGGAAGAGCTGAGCGAGCTGCAGACGCTGGTAGGCGTGACACCGCCTCAAGGACAGACATGGAGTCATCACAGCTGCCCGCTGCACAAGATGTCCAAACTCCGAATACTCTGGTTAGAACGAATCCAGCATGAGTATCACCGGAGTGCACTGGAGTGTGCACTCCAGGAAATGCATCTCATTGTCAGCGTGACTCTGCAAGGTGATTTGCTTCCTTCATCTGTTTTCACAGCAAAGAACCTCCGATTTCTTGAGGAGATACGGCTGCAAGGAAGGGTAGACTGGCCTAGGGGCGCGCTAAATGCTCGCATGCTTCGGCCGAATCTCCGTCAGACCGCCGTGGATTCTACTGAACCTATGCCCCCACACATCATAGAGGAACTGCAATGGTGAGCTATAGCTTATTCTCAATATGCAATTAAACATTCCCAGTCTGGAGCGGCTACCTCTGTTTTGGCTACATATCTCTATAATTCACGATTGTAATGACTTGGCTGTTTCATTTTTCTTGTCTTGTCGCACTTGTAATCGTCAACACCTGTTATGTCAAACTAGCAGGTGCGTGTTTGAAAAACAAATTGTGATTTCAGAGATACTGAAATTATTTGATTGTAAATAATATGATCAAATAGCCACTGCACATGTTATGCTATGAACCCATGGTAGAATATTTCCTAGATCAAAGATATCTTCAGTATATGTGCGAAAATTGACTACTATGCCTGTATTTAAACAAAATTAATGATCGTCCATGTTGATTGTATGTGATATTAAATCAAAACATAGAACAGAAGTTTAATCGTGCTAGCCGACAATATTTGTGTGATTAGATCAGTACACTAAGTTTAAATAGATACTATCAGTTTTCAGAAGACAACCTATAAGCGAGTTTATACTTTAAAGTGATGTTGTTGACATCAGAAGGTCAATTCCAAATATTCATATTTTGTGATTGAAATAATAATTAGGGTCCAAGGGCCGAATGATGGAGCCAGAGTTGCCACATCTCAATTAGGTTATGAAAAAACACCCGGCAAACTTTATGAGTAGGACAAAAAAATATTCTAATTATTAACCAAGCAATTCTTTAATTAGGTTATAAAATGATGCAATAACAAAATACAACAGTAGTGGGAAAATCCAGCACCGCAGTCCTAGTCAGTAGCCTACCACAGTGGTGACTCGACCTACCCCGAAACCTGGCCTCCCCATATAAAGGTCAGGAGGGCACGACGAGGAGGGCGATCCACAACCCTAGCATACACCCCGCGCCAGATCTCATCTGCGCACCCTTGTAACCTTCGGCATCGCCATCAATCAAGAACAGACAACAGGAGTAGGATTTTCCCTCCGGGGGTCTCAACCTGTGTAAACCTCGTGTCCCCATGTTGCGAATCTGTTAGCCGTTCCGCGATCTCCAGCGTCCCTCCTTCTCCAAAACCCAAGTCCATAACAATGGGCATTGATGAGTCGAAGCCTCGTCACTGATAATATTAATTTCAGATTTTTAGCTTTCTCTAGATCATGTTCAATAAATAGGATTGTATCGTCAGCGTATTGAAGAATGGAAAGGCCACAATCTACCAGATGGGGAACTAATCCTTCAATTTGGCCATCGGCCTTGGCCCTCTCAATAAGGATAGCCAACATATCAGCCACTATGTTAAATAGTATCATCCACCATCGAAACTCCAGACAATCGCTTTTGCCTCTCCACTCAAGCCCTAAACCTTAGAGCATCTCCATCCAGCCCCCAGCAGCCAAATTTTCGTCGGATTTGTCACAACTTCTAGCCGACGAACCCAGCGCGTTGGGGGTCGCTTGGAGGTGCCAAGCGAAGGAAAAAGGAGAGTGAGCTAGCTCTGTCGGTGAGACAACGCATTTCCACGTCGAGATTCGCCTTATCGCCCTACCTCCTCCCCTCGTTGCCATGGCGCCACCGGCACCACCCCTCCCCACTGTGCCCAAAGCTCGCCACTAGCAAGGACGCCCACCACCGCACCACCCTCCACCTTCCCATTCACGAGATTTCGCCGTGACGCCAAGCCCTGGGCAGCTCCCCACGCAACGCGCCCGTGAAGTGCTCGGCATTTTTCCCACACTGCGATGGACTCTGGCGACGAGGAGATGTTCGCCATTCTGATTGAAGAGGAGAGTGCCACAGCCACCGACGATGAAGAACACTTGAAGATCCTCGCCTACCTGGCTGGCCTATACGCACGGGATGCAAAGCCGCAACATGATAGCTCGGCGCCAGGCCGCTACAAGAGCAAGCTAAGGCAGCGTCTGGAGGGTCACTGCATGCTTTATTTCGAGTACTTCGCTACCACAGCTTATGAAATGAGATTTATGTTTATGAAATAAGATTTTGTACGGTTCTTCTGGATTTACCGATTTTAGGATTTGCTTTTGTCTGCTTTGAGGATGAGCACGATGGAGACGATGCCATATGGGCTCTTGATGGATCCATTGAAAACAAGACCGAAGACCATTTGTGGATGTCCAGTAAAAGCTGAAGAAGTTCCATGTCTGAATCCCTTGTATGTGGTTATTACACTATTACACCTATAGAGCAAGTTATAGTCACTGTTAATTGTAGATGTAATAGTGTGATTCTGGGTGTTATTTGAAGTATTATGTATGTTTTCTGTCACTTCCTATTCAAATATTTGTTATTTATTTGCTTTCAAGTTGAAATTTGAAGAGCAGACCGTACCAAAACCTGACAAGCAGGATCCACTTATGAGAACGTCACAACTGGGACCCATCTGGCTAGTGGACCCATTGTTTGGAGAAAAAGAAAACAAATCTAAAACAATTGAGCTAAAAAGGCCATGGCCCAAAATGAAAACGCAGGAATGTTGGGCTTGACCCATGTAGCTGACCAAAATTGATAGAAAAAAATAGGCTAAAATTATTGGGCTTAGCCCATGTAAAGCATCGAACTGGAATGAGCTAATTTTGTTCGACGACCATTTGGTTTGGTCACAGATCTGCCACATAGGATTGGCCTCTGGCGTGGACTGTCCAGATTGTCCATGACCAAACTTTTAGTCATAAAGTCTATGACCATCTATTTTGGTTATAACTGTCTATGACCAATTCAAAAAAGTCATATGTTGTTCTTAATGATGCTCGGTAAGTGACCAACTGGTTTAGGTCATGGAAGGTCATAGATGGACAACTATGATATTTCAGTAACAAATATGGAGGGGTCATAGGCTAGCACATGTTTTGTAGTCATGCAACTTCCATGCCACTCGTGGCACACCTTGCGTCAGAGTGTGCATGCCGGTGTTAATATCCAGTGTAGCCCTATTTCCCCATCTGGACCCCTCTCCCTATTCCTTGTTCCAGCCCGAGCAAGTCCAATGCTCAGCCAGCTCGACTAACATCGTTCATATCCCCTCGTCCATCCCGTCTCATCAATCGATACTTAGACTGTAAGCGGTGCGGAGGGCCTGCGCATAAGCGCACACTACGCTTTTTGGAATCTTGCATAATTCAGAAGCTGACTGCTCAAGCAAAAGTATATACCTCCATATCCTTGACTGTAGCATCATTGCTCAGGATTGGTGACTCATCATGGGGAGACATCCAGAGAATCACCAGTAGAGAGCTTCCCCACCTGAAAAAAAAGGAAGCACATAAACTTTAAGATGCTGACCAGTGAGCCTCAAGCACATAAACAACAAAATGATAATTATTGTGAAATCAAAACCACAAACCCACTTCAGAAACAATGCCAGTTAAAAGGAAATAGCAAGATATAGTGATGTCTCAAGAAGACCAGCAATGTCCTACAGCTTACCTTCAAATTGAGTTCCTTCACTCTATTTGGGGTAGCAAATGTTTTCCATGCTCCAATTCCATAACATTCAAAAACCCAATCAGAAATTTACATGTTAGTGTAATCAAGTTTGAACAGAGAATGGAAGAATGAAATGCGAAAAATAAGTCTATGGAAGAAACAACATAAGACAAAAAGATTGATCTAACCAGAAGCATTAAGTCTACATGATTAGTCGTGATAGCACCACAGTTAGTGATCAAGGCAAAATTGAAAATGGTAAAAACGAGCTAAGTATGATCTTGAATATACATGACTTCCCACTTTCAAACAACAATAAAGCCTATCGAAGCAATCCTGCTATATGAAAATGGAAGCAATTCAATTGCACAGACAAGAAACATGAGACCTGACTCAGGAACCGGTATTCTTCTGTCATGGAACGCAACATCTGAAGCTAAGTAGACATCTCCAATACCTGCCCCTCTCGCCTAGAACAAAGAAGGCTAAGCTCACCAAAATTCAAGTAAAGTGGCATCAAACAAGCAATACGGCGAACTAAAACCTTGAAACCTCCAGCAGTACCAGCGTGGATGATAAGGTCAGGCTTCAATAATTGTACAGAAGCATAAGTCACCAGAGCTGCCGATACTGTACCGATACTGTCAACTCCTGAAGGACATTAGTTCTTGGTAAGGAACAAAGGAACAAAGTTAATTATCACAAACAAGATTATGCTGCTTCATAGAAATCGATTACGAAAAAATACAATACTCTGATGGACTGAGAATATGTCATTGCAACAAGCTGGGAGTACCAGCATGCTGATAAGAACTTACAAAGAAGTTTAGTGTCGCCATAGTAGCTCATGATCCACGACATGCCTCTGCACTGGAGCATTAGCAACAGGAGAAATCTGTTTGATCTAGAAAATAAAATAGCGTAGAAATATAGTTTGTGGGGAAGAAGCAGAGCGCCATGACCACCTGAGCAGAGCAGGCGAGGAAAAAGATACTACTTCACTTGATGTTCTTCAGCCAATGGAAAAATGGTACCTCCGCTGCTCAGTTTTGAGTGATGAGTGTGCAGCCAACCTTAGTCTTCTGGACATTTCCAAGACAACATTGTAAAAAAGCAAGAAAAATTACCAGTATGAACCAGTACACCAGAACTGAAGCAATAGATCAGTACACTACAAAGATTCGTTGCTCGCTGCATTGTAAAGCTAGCTATTCAAAAAGACAGCTAACATGTGACAGAAGCTCGCAAGACGCGTCCGTCAATCATCAAGTTCTTTCCCTCTGCTGAATCATTAATAGCCAGAAAAATATTTATTCCAATATACCAATACATCAATTATTAAGCTTCACTACGCTGCAAATTTGGCAAAACTCTACAAAACCCCATTACAATTGCTCCAAGTAATTGCCAAGAATTTTGTACACAAGGGGTCACTAGAACAATGTATAGAATGGTGCACTGACTGATGCCGCGGGAGTTGGATTTCATCAACATATATATTCAAGCTACCTGTATTGGTACAACGCAGAAGAGCACGGTACAGCTAGGCTTTCAGAGATCAGAGATGCATTTCCCGCTGATAAAGTCAACCACTTCAGTGACTGCCTGATCCAGTGCCATCGTCACGGAGATCAGGTTCTGAAGGAACTCCTCGGCTGTTGGCTTCTCCCCATCAACAATATCAGTCACAGCTTTGACAAAGATTGCAGGTGTTGAGAACATTTCAGCAACATATGCCACCGCTGCTCCCTGGAAAAGTAAAAAAGAAAAGGTAGAAAAACTGTCTGAGATCTACAATTATAATGTAACGAGTTAAGCAAGAGTGCTGCAGAACAGTAGGTAAATTGCAACAGATACTAACTATCAGTGTACATAAAGACACATATTTTTCATGTTGATCTATTAAACTTCAACTAAAGTACCAGCTAGAAAGAATTATGAACATCAGTAAACAACTTTTTTGCCGAGGAAATTAGTAAACTAAAAACTGTAATGCATTAAGTTTTATCTAGTTAGCTGCCCACTTCACATAACACGTAACCTCAAAGCGGGTGACTTATAAGAAAATTTTACTGGACCACATGAGTGATTCGTTTCACAGGGATGTCTATGGTAACAGTACTCCATTTACTTGTTATTTTGCTCACGTACATAATTCAAAAGCTGCTTCTCAAGAAAAAGTATATACCTCCATATCCTTGACTGTAGCGTCATTGCTCAGGATTGCAGACTCATCATGGGGAGACATGTCGAGAGAATCACCAGTTGACAGCTTCCCAACCTGGAAAAGAAAAGGATGCACAGAAACTTTAGAAAAGACGCTGACCATTGAGCCTATGAAAAGTTACTCATTACGCAATAAAACCCAATCCATTTAAGAAAGAACACCAATGCAGATGAAATATCAAAATATATTGATGTCTCAGACTAGCAGAGTACTACAGATTTACCTTCAGGTTGAGTTGCTTCACTATATTTAGGGTAGCAAATGTTTTCCGTGCTCCAATTCCATAACTGTCAAAAACCTAATCAGATATTATAGGTTAATTCCAATTAAGTTTTAACAGAAAATGATGAAATGTGAAAAGTAATTTCTGTGGAAGCAATAACATAAGAAAAAAGGAACGATACCACAAGCATCCAGCCTACATGATTATTCGTGTTGGCACAGTATTATTCAGAGAAAATGGATTGAACTACAAAATTCATATGGTAAAAACTAGCTAAGCATGATTTTTTGCATACATGACTTTCTAATTTCCAACAACTGTAAAGCCTATCGATGCAATCCGGCTATAGGAAATTTGAAGCAATTCCTTTTCATAGACAAGAAGCGTGAGACAGGACTCACAGGAATCGGTATTCTTCTGTCATGGAACGCAACATCTGAAGCTAGGTAGACATCTCCAATTCCTGCCCCTTTGGCCTACAATGAAGAAGGCAAAGATAAAAAAAACGGTGGCATCAGATTTACAATACCAGTACCGCCGAACCAGTACCTTGAAACCACCAGCGGTACCAGCGTTAATGATAAGGTCTGGCTTCAACAATTGTATAGAAGCATAAGTGACCAGAGCTGCCGATACTGTGCCGACACTGTCAACTCCTGAAGGACATTAGTTGTTGGCCAGGAACAAAGTTAATAAGTATCACAAACAAGAATTATACTGCTTCACAGAAGTTGATGAGGAAAAAAATAAAAATACTCTGATGGGCTGACTTGTGCCTTTGCAGCCAGCAGGGAACACCAGCAAGCTGATAAGAACTTACCGAGAATAGGATCTTTTCCTGGCCATACAAGGTCAATGTGGAGGCCTTTGTAGTCGCCATGGAATCTGGTCCATGGGGCACCTTTAGGAAATCTGTTAGGTCGCACGACAAAGGAAGGCATTAGCTTCGGAGTATCCCACAGGTTACTAGAAAAGGAAGCTGCTGACAAAACTGGTTCAAGGGTAATTTATCTATATATGAGGGAGTCAAAACAGGGGAATGGAACGTGGAGTGTGTTCAATCAGCAAACTAGGTCCTAACAGCTAGACTGCCTAAAATTCCATTCAGTGACTGACCATCCAACAGAGCTAACTAGCTGCCTCACATTCTACACATTCTAAGGGCTGCGCATCTGCACGGTCGCAAGCATTATCACGCCGTTTGTACACTGAGCTAGTGAGCTACGCATATGACGACAAATAAACATCAACAAGTAACTTAACTACCAATTATAAGCGTCAGCATGGCTCGGAAAGGGAAAAAAACGGGTAAAAGGGGAGGAGAAGGAGGGCAACACTGACATGGATTCCTCGGTGGCCGCCTCGACGAGCCGGAACTTGGTGACTAGCGGGAGCGCCTCCGTCTGCATCGCTGCGACCCAAACACCCCCAAAAACACGGTAAGCAAGCAGCGCAGCAGCCTAGAGGGAGGAGGGAGAGGGTACGTACCTATGACGACGAGGACCTTGGAGATAGCGCCGGCTTGGGCAGCTTCGGCGGCGTCGGCCGGCTGGTCGGAAGACGGCGGCGCCATGGCCGGAGGAGAGAAAGGCGGCGGATCGGAGATGAAATGCCAAACCGCGGTTCCCTTTGCTTTGGGCTTATACACACTGCAGTGGCATGATTGGCACCGGCCGCTTCTTCACTTGCCGCATTATTGGGCCGCCAAGTAAATTAATCTGGGCTCTGTATTACTTCCATTATTTTTTATCGGGCTGGACGATCCGGTGTCCCTATCTCTGTCTGCTGAAAAATTATCATACAATGAATTCGTAGAAAACAAAATACTCACTCCATTCTCAAAATATATGTCATAGATTTATTAAATTTTAGATAAATTTATTCAAATTTTAATAAATCTGCGATATTTATTTTAAAATGAAGGGAGTACCATAAATTCATATACAACCATCACACTAATTTTAGATGAACACAAGCTTTCGATTTTGCTCAAGATAACAAATCCTAAAGAAATACTAATAATTAGCCATAGTACCCTCTCTCTCGAAACAGGTTTCCGTCCTGCTTTATAAATAAAGCCAAATTCAGGTTCATACAACATCCAACATGACACCAACGGCCACTGCCAGTAACAACAGGAGAAATAAAAGTACGACTGCTGGGGCCACAGCACAACACGACCCAAAAAACAAGAAAAGGCTCCAGGGCCATAGCCAAACCCTACACACTAGACGGAGCGGAAGTCGGGCCGGGCTGGAGCCGCGAAAGGGGCCGCCGTCACTCTCAGGGCTCCAAGGGTGGCGTCGAAGGCCGATTGGTCATGCTGGTGCACCAACGGGGACCACTGCTGAAGGAAGGCAATAAGAGAAAAAAACGAGTCAGACGCCCGGGAGGGAAAAATATGCTCAATCACCATCTTGTTGTGAACATTCCAAAGGGACCAGGATAGGGCCGCGAAGACCATCCAGAAGAGGCAGCGTCCCCTTCCGACACGGGTCGCCGCGGCCTGCAGGAACTCTCCGAGCTCCTGGGCCTGCCAAGAGGGGCCCAACGCGTCCCTCACACAGCTCCACATAAACTGAGCCGCCGAACAGGAGAACATAATATGGGCGCAAGTTTCTGGTGTCCCATATAGGGGGCACCGACCATTGCCCGGCCCATTACGTTTCGCCACCTCCACCCTCGACGGGAGCCGATCCCTCAGGAGATGCCACAGGAAGATGCATATACTGAGGGGGAGGGGAGCCTTCCACAGAGGGGAAGTCCAATGTTGCTCCGAGCCCTGGAAGAGGGCCCGGTAAGCCGAACTGACAGAGAACGCCCCCCTCCCGGCACCAGGCTCCAGGCAACCGAGTCCTGAGCCACGGATAACGAGCTAAGAAGGGCCTCCTCCAGGCGCCGATGTTCCTTTGCCTCGGCCTCGCTAAAAGTTTGTCGGAACAAGATGTTCCAACTCCCTTTCTCGAAAGGCCTCAGCAACGAGGATCGTCGGGGACGAGGAGATGGCGAAGAGGGCGGGGAACTGATCATAGAGACGGACCGACTGAAGCCATGGGTCTAGCCACAGGCGTACGTCCTGCCCATTCCCAATGGCGAAGGAGACCCCCAGACCCACAAACAACTTAATATCCTGGATGGCCCACCAACACTGGGAACCCTCCCTTCGCTCACAGGATAAAAGGAGCCGACCACGGAGATATTTGGCTTTCACCAGCTGGAGCCAAAGGCCCTCGTCTCCCCTAAGGATACGCCAAACCCATTTCATCATCAGGACCACGTTAAAGCGCCGCGAGTCCATAATACCTAAGCCTCCAAGGCATTTGGGGGCGCAGATGTCTGTCCATTTAACCATATGGTATCTCTGGTAACCGTCCCGAGCCACCCAGAATAACTTAGACAGCTCCTTGGCGAAGTCTGCATGGATTCCTTCTGGAAGCAGGTACAGCCCCATCTGGTACATGGGCAGACTCAAGAGGCAAGAGTTGATAAGGACCGTCTTGCTCCCCTTGGTCGTAAGTCTAGCCCTCCAGGGCTCGGCTTTAGACCAACTCGTGTCACTAGGGGGAGCCAAGTCCTTAATCAGAACCCTCGTCTCTCGGATGGGCATCCTTAGGTAAGTAGTAGGGAAGTCCGCCAATCTGCAGTTCAGATTATCAGCAATACGCTGACGCTCTTCGTCAGCGTAGCCAAGAACAAAGACCTCACTCTTGTCGAAATTAATCTTCAGACCAGACATAGACTCGAAGCACATCAGCAGGAACTTGAGGTTAATAATGTCGAGATCCGATCGCTGAACCATGATCATGGTGTCATCCGCATACTGGAGGTTGGTGACCCCACCCCCAGGGATCAGATGCCCCACCACGCCCGAGATATGGCCAGCAGCTTTGGCTCTATCCAAAAATTCCACCAGGGCATCTACTGCGAAGTTAAACAGGAGAGGGGATCATGGTACCTTTAAATGCACTTGCATATTACAGTTCAGTAAGCACGCCGAAGCACACAATTGCGCTAAGGAAGAATACGCACATGAAGCATAGATATTACTCACAATCCCCGCATATAAAGTCATGGCTGCCTATAAGATGGAACAAAGGAATACATCCGATATGTACGAATGGTTACTACTCACACTCTTATGGTATGTGCATTTTTGTTCCGATGCTCTATATCTGCTTCATCACACATTCAACACCGTCTCAACTGGACAAATAGTTCATGTTGGAGAAGAGTGTTGCACACGCCCTGAAGTTTGATTAGGAACATCAAGGCACCTGATGTGTGAAGTGTCGCTATGTCATTGAGGGATCCTAACGGGCAAGGAGACAAGAGCACATAGCTAGCAGGTCAGGCCATGATGCTGATGCACACTTGGTGGTCGGAGTGCTATACCATGCTATTGGACCAGCCGAAACATTTCATTTCCGGTGCCTTCTATTCTCACAGTATTTATTTCATCCACGTTTCCTTTTTCGTGAACTATTTTCGACTCGTGTATGAAGAAAGTGCATGCTAGACCTCAATGAATCTAAAGCATGGAGAAAACCACACTCATCTGTCAAAAGGATCCATCTTGTGCAGAACCTTTGCTCTACTCGAATACCACTACATGTATATTAAGATTTTTATAGCTATTGATTAATGAAAGGATCTATATGGAAAAACTATTTTTCACCCGTAATTACTATTAATTAACAACCATCTACGTGTCAATGATACTTCTATGTTTGGGATAGGGGCTAGCTGATAAGTAGAATTGGTGTTTGCGATTAGGTGATGTTGACAGTGAGGACGGCTTGTCTTGTTTGCTCGTAGCCATGGAATTAGTGCCTGTATGTCTTCTAAGCGAATCGACAAATATTGTAGATGCTCGCACTTCACTATACCACAAAATAAATAGAGTTTAAACAATAACCATATTTTAAACAATAACCTTATATTTTAAACAATAGAATTGGCGTCGTGATCCAGAACCACACGGAGGAGAGTGTTCGGTTGCTTGCAGCGAACTCCTCCAGGAGGTCACGGCGCGGAAGTTGCTAAAGCGTTGGCCCTCCGCCACGCTCTCTCCCTTGCCGGTGAAGAAGGTTTCGACAGGTTGGTGATCGCTTTTGATTGCCTGTCTCAGGTGCAGCGTGTCAACTCTCATGCTGTTGATTGCAGCCAAGTTGGGGTGGTGGTACAAGACATCAAAGCTATCTTTTTCAATTTTGCTTCAGTGTCTGTTATCCACGTTTATCGTCATAGAAATGTTGCGGCTCACACTTTAGCTTGCTCTGCCGAGCAGTTTATTTCTGTAATATTTAGAAACTCTATCCCGGATTGTATCATGCGAACAATTTGTAATGGTTTGTCACGATCAATAAAGAGCCGTATTCTCTCCAAAAAAAAAGGATCCATCTTGTGCAAAACCTTCGCTCTACTCAAATACCACTACATGCATGTATATGAAGATTTTCATAGTTATTGATTAATGAAAGGATCTATATAAAAAAACTAATTTTCACCCAGTTATTACTATTAACAACCAGCTATGTGTCGATGATGCTTCTGTGTTTGGGATAGGGGCTAGAGGATAATGTGAGGTAGTGTTTGCAATTAGGTGACGTCGACAGTGAGGATATTAGAGAGGGATTCTCTTGTTTGCTCGTAGCAATGGACTTAGTGCATGTATGTCTTCTAAGCGAATAAATAAATATTGTAAAAGCTCGCACTTCACTATACCACAAAATATATACAGTTCAAACAATAACCATATATTTTAATATCTGTAATCCATGCAAATGTATGCATATATGTCAGTTTCATGGAGCGGCGTAGCACGGCTTTAGCTTTGCATGCAGAGAAAAAGAAATTAATGAACATCTTGCTATTGATAAATATATGACACCTACCAATATATACAATAATCTGTGGAATTTACCAGAAATAAATTCCCACAACAACTAAGCCCTACATGACCAACAATCCTTATATATATATAGCACCACCTATAGAGTGTGATATTTCCATGTGCTAGCTGCATTAGTCGGTTGAAACCTTTTGGTCGAACAACAATTGCGTCAGCAGACATAATTAAAGAAAATAACCTTGTATAGTATAGTCACACACCGAGTATGTTCTTACCATGCTTGAGAGTTCAGAGTCACCAAAATCCAAATTGCTGTGCACGTGCCTGTGACATCAGAAAATCAATCATGAAATGATGAAGAAGGAAGTGAAGGTCAGCCTAGGAATAAGAGGTGTCGGGAAGGAAACAACTGGCCGCACATGATTGAGCAGTACAGTCCCGTTAAGTTGCTCTCCCTCTATGCCTATCTATCTTTTTCCTCCACCGCATGACGAGCATCCGAGTAAAGCATAGTTGACTGAAGGAGGCAGGTGGCATTTCATACATCCCCATGCTCAGAGCTGCTCCATCTGAAGCTGTTGTGTGTGAAATCAAAAAATTGTGCAAGCCATAAACCACTCCTATAGTAAATACTACTCCGTAGAAGGTGACCAGGTTTGTTCTTAAAGGTGCTCCCATAGTAATACTCATCATGGGATGCTTTCTTGCCGCATGATCAACTACGATGATAACTTGTGCAGAATCGCCCGTTATGTGATTGATTAATTTATGTCATGGCAACTTAGTACACTTGGAAATTTCCTTAGATGGTTCTTTCGGTGGTTGTTTCTGTGTCATACTACCAACTCTAACTATATAACAATGTTGATTGGGAATAATTTGGAGTTCTATATTTTCTTGGATGAACTTCCTTCGTCCTCATCTTTGTTAAATGGTGCACCAACTACTAGTTTCGATGAAAATTTAGTATTTTAAATCACCACTCTAGCATGCTTATTTTATTGCCTTTGGATGAATATATTTTGTTTGTTTCGTCTGTAGAGATCCCAGTCCATCATTAAATACGTTCCTTCAGATTATATCATGGTGTGCCATACTGCTCGGACTCCCATGAAAGCATGGAAATATAATGCATTTTCACGTAGTTCAGATGGAGTGAATCAATGCTGCACAAGCTAGAGTACCAAACAATTTATCTATTGTGAGTTCGATCACCATAGAATGCTTAGACTTTGGTTTATATTTTCTTCAGTATTCAATCTAACTGGGTCTCACGAGTAAATTGTTATTAAAACTAGCATGGTGGCCCTCGCAAATGTGAGGGCACCATCTTTATAGGGCCAGAAGTGTTATGTGTTAACCTTCAAATACATTTTTCTTATATTTACACACTTAATTACAAAAACTTGCATCATTATAGACATCGGTACATGCATAAAGGTGTAACTCTGGCCATTATTTTATTTATGAATGCGCGACTATGTTTCTAATAAGTAAAACATAATCCTGAAAATTTTGAAAATTAAATATTGTATAATTCAATTTAGCTACAAAGACTCAAATAAATGAACCCACAATTCACAGGCTTGCTAAAAATGTTACTGTATGCCCCCTAGCGTAGGACTGCAGATACCTTTCTATTTATCATGTTGTGTATGGCTATATATAGTAATCCGTTTGCTTGAAGTTATCGCCCTTGATGTACAAAGATAGAATTCCCTGGGATTCTTTCTTAAAAATAAAATTGGATCCATCTATCTATGAAAAAACAAAAAAACAATTCATTGACTGGCATGCCCTAAAATCTTCGTTTCTAAGTATATCCCTTGTTTACGTACTCCTTTACTAATACCAACGTTGGTGTATAGTTAATTCGAAACCATTATTTTAGTGAATGACCCCTCTTAATTTTTTACATCTCCAGTTGTACCAATTGTACAAAATCATATACAAGATGGTAAGACTTTTTTTTTATAGTCCCTACAATATTTCTAGAGATACAAAAATGTTGTTGTATAATTCATTATATATGCACATGTGCCCATCACTACCGGAAAAACCGCGCTGCCGTGCATGGCAGCTTGGCCGTGCGGCCATGCACGACAAAGAATCCTTTGCCGTGACCAGCCAGAGAGGAGTGCACGGCAAAGAAGACATGCACGGTAAAAGGCCCTAGGACTCACGGCAAAGAAAAGGGACATGACAAAGCCCAGAAAAGACACTCGGCAAAGAAATAATGCATGAAAAAGGCAAGAAAAGGCCCATGGCAAAGAAAATACACAACACACTGTTACTTAGGTCCCACCACTTCGGCGCAGTTAACGGGGCCATGGTGACGGTAGGGCTGTGCCGTGTGCCTCACCGTCTGGCACGACAAAGAATTTAATTACCAAATTTATTTTACATGCGAAAGTGTCCCGCCATTTATTAACACACAAAAAATCCACGCGGGAAAATCCTTCGCCATGTTTGCCGTGTGCCAACACATGACAAAGAACTTTTTTCCAATTGTTTCCTTGTTTTTGCCACCATTTTCTTTCAGTACATATATATTTTATCTCTAATATCACCCATGTTGCATCTATGGACACTTTCAAAAATCCTAGGTCCACATGCAAGTTTTGGTGGGTTTCCGGGCCTGGGGTCATTCTCCACAAAATATGTACAGTTCAAACAACAACCATATATTTTAATATTTGTATTCCATGTATTTTGATCCCTGGTCCCTCTTTTATGTTCAACTTGCAAATGTATGCATATATGTCAGTTTCATGGACCCGCGAAGCACGGCTTTAGCTTTGCATGCAGAGTAAAAGAAATCAATGAACATATAGGTATTGATAACTATATGACACCTGCCACTACTATAATCTCGGAAATTTATGGGAAATAAATTCCTACAACAACTAAACCCTACATGACCAACAATCCTTATATAGCACGACCTATAGAGTGTGATATTTTCATGTGCTGCATTAGCTGTTTGAAACCTTTCGATCGAACAACAACTGCGTTAGGAAGATGTAGTTAAGAGAAAGAACCACATATAGTATAGTCACACACCGAGTATATTCTTACAATGGTTGGGAGTCCAGAGTCACGAAAATCCAAATTAATGGCTATGCATGTGACATCCGAAAATCAATCATGTAAGAAAGTGTAAGTCAGCCTGAGAATATTAGGCGTCGGGAAGGAAATAACTAGCCTCACACGATTGCTTGGTACGGTCCCTTCCAGTTCCTCTCCCTATATGCCTATCTGCCATTTTCCTCCAATACACGACGAGCGTCCGAGTGAATCTCGGTTTACTGAAGGAGTTAGCTGGCGTTTCATACTGCTGTGTGCGAGACTCAAGATTCGTGCAAGCATTAAGGGGTGATGTTGTTTGTTCTTAAGGGGTGCTCCCATAGTAATATGCTTTCTTGCGGGATGATCAACGACGATGACAACTTGTGCAGAATCTCCCGTGATGTGATTGATTTATGTCATGTGGCCACATGAAAATTTCCTTGCATGGTTCTTTCGGTGGTTGTTTATGTGTCATACTACCAACTTTAACTATATATAAAATGTTGATTGCCAATAATTGTGGAGTCCTGTATTTCCTTAGATGAACTTCCTTTCTTGCTCATGTTCATTAAATGGTGCGCTAACTACTTGTTTCGGTGACAATTTTGCTTCAGTATTTGATCTAACTGGGTCAGTAAATTGTTATTCATTTTCTTCCCATAGTTTACAGTGTAGAACAAATCTTATATTTGTACTAATTACTTGTGTATGTGGTCGTGGCGTCCACTATGGCCCAGGTTCTTGTCTCATGAGATAGGAAGACGAACAAATAAAGCAACGTGCATACAGTTGTTGATGGGGAGTGGTGCAAATAGGAGAGGATGCAATGCCACGTTCTTGGTATGCCCAACCAGGGTGTGAATGAAGGCCGTGTATGCTCCGATGTGTGAGTAAAAGGTGCCGAGTTTGAGCCTTTGAGGACGTTGGAGGACATATTGCAAATGTGTGTATCCAGAAGATGTTTGCAATACCGGAGTGACAATTCTCGAGTTTTAAATTTTATCATTGGTACTAAATTAACATTTTTATGAATATAACCTACTACAAAATGAATATCTGCCTTATTGAAGCACATTGTATGATTCTTGGTGAATCAGTTTGTGTTTAGCCATTTTCCGTAACAAACGAGCAATGAGACCTCTCTTTCTCTCTCGCTACCTTTCATACACACACTCGCATTATACCTACTTATCAAATTACATGCTCCGTTGATAGCCAGCCATTATGAAACCAATATTTTAGTACATATGTCATATACCAACCGCATCGGTCAAAAAATAATGCAGAAACATAGCTATTTATACACGGCTACTGCCATGTATGTTCAATTCATGCTCTAGAATCAGTGAGGTTCATAATCTTCCTTTCATACACATCGTTTGTTAGCAAATGTATTGTAGGAAGAAGAAATATTAAGAAGAATGTGCGAATAGGAAATGTCAGGAAGGGAATACGATCACCTTCTCCCTAAGTGTTGTCCGAAACACAGCGACCCAGCTACCGGTTGTTCAGCAAATGCAGAATTACACAAAAGGCATTTAAGAGACACATGGTAGCCTGCATCCCAACGGTGAAAAGGTGTATCGCGGCGGGGTCGTCTGTGGCACATGGATCAGCAAAAAGGTTTCACAACCGTCATGAAGATATATAGGTAGTCACGCCACAAGCCGGCATGTACCTTTTGTACTGAGTCTCCACATCGGTTGGTCCAAAGGGTGATGTCCTCAAACGATATTAATGATAGTTGCATATGAATTTTGACCAATGTTTCCAAAGACCATAGCATTTCACGCATCCCAAAGTTTTCAAAGGATTATTAACACAACTTATGGCCATATGGAAGGTGGATGACCTGCATGCGTGGTAGCAGTCCAGATGTAGGAGATGGTTTCAAAGGTGGGCTGGAAGTTGATTACCTATGCATGGTTGTGGTTGGATCATCAATTCATCCATTCCATATTAGTTGTCGCTCATTTTGTAAAAAATGTACTAAATCAACAACAACTAATATCGAATGGATAGAGTACAGTTTTACTATCACCATAATATTTCACGTCACTACGGGAACAAAGCGTAGATGCCGAGAGGGACCTCAACGCCGTGGGGAAAATGTCGGGACCCTCGGCATAGCTCGTGCAGTGCCCATGTCCGGAAAAAAACCATCAACGTAGCCAAACGGTCGGCATAGAGGAGAAACAATTTATATAGCTTCAGGAGATGAGACATTAGCATAGTTATCATATACATATTGTGAGGTGGAACAATGCAATTGAATAGCTTGGTAGGATAGTGGTATCTGTTGTTAGCAAACTAGTGCAAGAAGAAAGAAAGACATGAGAGATGCATCTTGATCTCCTTGAGAATGGAAGACATCGGGCAAAGGATGCCCCGTTCCAACTGAAACCATGGTACTACACACTATTACGCCTGGATGCGCCAACAACCACATGCCCCTGAGAGACATGAAGATACATGCTCGGGTGTGCATGGATCCCTCACCGTGTTTGTGGTGATATTATCCTCCACATGTTAAACTTCACCGGCCATGTGGCAATCTTCCTAGATGATTACGGGCCGCCTCGTGACCTATGTCAAAGGAGAGAGAGGAGGAAAGGCGATGCGGACATGGACGACATTGGACCGGAGCAAAAATTGTACAACAAGAACATCTTAGTCGGGTTTTGACTCTGAATATAGAGTTGTTGAAACAGTAGCCACTCAAAAAATAGTATCCTATGTCCAAGTTAGAACCTGCTATGGCATATCAGGTTATCCACCATTATCCTCTTATTATCTTCCCTGCATGCAAAATCTTCTACCTCCTAGGTGTGGCTAGGGGAATTAGTAGTCACCCTCTGGATTAGGAAACTTGTCATTTTCATTTTGGGGCGAGTCAAAGTATTGGTATTTCAAACTTGCGGAGAACTGGAAGATCTTGTTCAATTTTCTATACTTTCAAACTTTTGAAAAGTCCATACACCAAGGTTTTCGTAATTTCCCAAAGAATTACAACCATACAAATTTTCGGGAGACCGTTGAGGCGCATTGTTTCTTTTTCACATGGGTGCACAAGCATCATGGCTTTGTCCTATGTGCAAGTGGCAGGTTATGATTCTATTTATATCTACTACAACAAGCTTTCTCCGGTGATGGAGGGGCACGGACGGCGGCGTGTATTTTCGGCTCGAGCTACTGTTCGTGGCCGTCATTAGGTCGTATGAGGAACCATATAATTTTTATTACTTTTAATGCTCTTGATGATTATTATAGATAGGTGAAAAGTTTCCAAAAATAAAGCCTATGGTATACGTATTTTCAAAAATATGAAAATACTTCTCTGTCACAAGGAAGTGGAGACATTGGAAAACCATGCACGTCACAAGGAACACATATGGAACATTTTTGTGGGGGACTCTCAGATCCGGTGCATTGCTACCATCCGTTGCGTTCTCCCTCTCCGGCGAAATAGCCGGCCAGCAAGAAGATGGTAAAGGTGGTCTGCTATCCGTTATTATCTCGCCCAGACCGCCTGCCGGCAAGCAGTGACTATGGTCCAGTGAAGTTTCTATCCTTTTAGCTTCCGTGTTGGAGGAAGGAGGCGGCGAGCGTATCCGAAGTGCCCCAGATCGGCGATTCGTTACACGTTTTCTCACCTTCTTCAACCGGCATAGTGCTGTATCTGAGGTGGGGCTGCAGCGAGGCTTGTTGGTCCCATTCGTAGTAATTCAGAAGTTACACCATGAATATGAAAAATAATATGAAAACCTAAAATGATTCTCCAAAAACTTTCCATTCACGCTATTTTGTGCTGCCGCTTCTTATTTCTCTCTAGCCAAGAAATTTACAGCACATTCATGAAAAAAAAGCCGTTTGTTGCACCAGTATACGCCAACGGATAACTTAAGATGAGGAAATTTTAACAAATCAGTCTAACTATTAATAATATCGCAAAAATGTTGAATAATGTGTTGTGCGCGTTGTGCTACAGTTAGACTAATAGTTACGCTGTAGGTTAGGTGTTGCAGTGAACATTTGTCCTGTAGGACCCTAAGCATGCATCGCCGGCTGTGAAGTTCCTCGCTGGCTACTTCTTCGTTACACATCAATTTTAACTACATCCGGTTAAAATTGACGTCAATTTCTATGGAACAGAACGAGCATTTGGAAGTATTTCAACCGTAATTTTTAGAACGGCCAAACAATCATGAGCATGAAAAAGGAACAAATAGTTAATTTATTGTGTGCAAATCATGAGTATGAATATGACTAATTGAACCACCAGTTTAGTTTGTGGGAAACAAAATTTCGCACGAAGGAACAAAACGTTAGCAACCACACAACAAACTATCCAAGGTGCAACACAAAGTTACTATCCAAGACCATGCATGGAACAAACCCAAGGAACAAAACTTTAGTGCCCACAGAACAAAACACTACCTATCGCGGAACAAACTACGAGTATATTGGTTGAATAAAAATTAGCGCCCTATGGCTATGGAATTATAATTTAGTATGTAGGTAACAAACTTTGGAGAGGACGAAACAAAACATTACCGATCGTGGAAACAATTATGAGTAAAGGTGGAACACAAAATTAGGGCCTACACCATGAAACAAAATTTTAGTCCCCATCGAAAAAACTTGAAAATATCGGAAAAAAACATTACCTCTCGAGGAACTAATTATGAGTACACATGGAACACAAAATTAGCCACCGAGAACCATGGAAAAAAACATTTATTTCCCGGGTAATAATTTTTTACAAAAAGTAAAAAAGCATTACTGACCGCGGAACAAATCAAGAGAATACGTGGAACACAAAATTAGCGCCCGAGAAACCATGTAACAATTTTTTACTTCTTGAGATTTCTGGATATTTTGGAACATAATTTAACCTGACCGAAGAACAAATTACAAGTACATATCGAGGACGGTCACTGTGGAGCCAGTGGCTCCCTCTCATGCGGTTTGGCCCCTAGGGCTTCCGCATGGGAGGCGAGGTGGTAGGCTGGTGAGAGGCATGATGGCGGTGTCCTCTTGCGTCGTTACCTTGTTGAAGGTGCCATTTGTGCAAATCTCCCGCCTTCTGTCAAGATGCTCTAGGGGGAATCCTAGACATGGGTCTCCTGAATCGGATGATGTCGGAACTTTTGGTATCGTTCACCCTCTTAGGGGGCGTGGTTTTGGAGCACGTGATACCTGGATGGGTTTGACGGTGATCATCTACTGTATCCATGGCTGCGAGTCCCGATAGCTGGCGCAATGAGGTCTCGGCTAATGGTGTATGATGATGGACGCGTGGAGGGCGGTCACACTATCTAGCATCGTGGGGATGTTGCAGCAGGCCTTTCGAGAAAATATGACGAAGTATTCACTACATCTGTTTTGTGCCTACTTATAGTTTTTGCGGATGTTTCACTTAGTTCTTGTGGTTGAGAATCACATCTTTGTGGAGATGCAATGCTTCTGAACTTTCCTAACTCACCAAGTTGCCAATAGTTAACTCTCTAAATGCACTAGTAGTGTGAGTGATGGTTACAGTAGCTGCCAATGTCTGTTGAAGCAATCAATTGCTTCACTTCAAAACATAGTGGTCGGTTGGTATTTTTTTCTAGTTTTACCATGGTAATTTCGAATACAAGGTTCGGAATCTTAAATTAAGTGTGCTGCACGCCCAATCCACACTTAGTAGTATCACTACAAGCATTGCCATCGGGAGAAGATCGAAGTGAAGAGACCTGTTCACAAAAAAATATAATAAATAGTGAAGAAACCCATTAATTCAACACCGTGTAGTATATATAACTGCCTGTTCGGGTTCTCACGTCGATCTGCTTCACGAGATTTATCTACATCTTCGCCATGGTTTTTAATACGTAGCAAATGGTGTAGGCATTGGAGACGTCGGGATGGAAACACTTACTTTGGCCAAGTCTTTACGACGCTATAGGATGCCGAGCGAGATGCAACACTAGGCCGCCTCCCATGACCACGTCTATAGGGAGGCGATATGATCTCTAGGGTGTGCCGGCCACCGTTGCCAGCATGTCCTCCAGCGGCTGTTCGCGACAACCTTGACCGCTGGCTCTCCATGCGGACTCACATGGCTGCTTGGGTGCTCGCCGTCGAGGCCCTGACTGCTACGGCAGTCCTAAACACCATAACCCAATTTTGGACCCTGCCTCCCCCCATGCACGGTGGTCTCCTGTTGACGTTGGTGAGGATTCTCCTGTTACTCGTCCAAGTGAATTTGATCCGTCTGAAAAGCTTGTTTTTCACTCTTTGGATATGCCTTTTTTTTTGTTTTTGAAGTAGATATGCCTAAAAATTAAGTGCCCAGTGAAAGAAATAAGTTGCACGGTTCACGTGTTCTGCTCTCTTAGTTACTTTCAACTACTAGTTGAATGCCCGTGCGTTACTACGGTGCGAGGTTACATCGAAGTTGGCGGAACGGGGGAGGACTCACAGTTAGACGGTGGTGTTCCAACAAGTTAAACAAACATCTAAGATATGTTAAGTCAAAATCGGTGGAACAACAGCGGCCTTGGGGCAAGACTGTAATTGCTCGTGGTGCTTCTCTAGAAACTGTCTATGCGTTGATACATGTCAAATCGATGACTATGAGGCCCACAAATCGACACATCCCTCGCTTTGTTGCACCGCTCAACCAGACACATTATCGGTTGGCATATTTTCTGCTCACAAGTCACAGTCAAATTTCGAGAGATATACCAAACAAACAAGAACCACGCGTCGGAACTACCTGACAAAGAAATAAGGCTAACCGTCCAGTATCAATAGTCCAACTCCATAAATCTGTTTTCAGAAATATGTAAAAAATAAGGTTGTGAATCATACTTTACCTTTACCCTTTGATGGCAGGTTTGGAATCACAACATCTCAGATATGCATGGTATTGGTAGGTGACCGTTTGGATAACAATATTCTGTTTTGGGAAAAATGGAGGCTGCAAACTCTTCTTGTTCTCTCACGTATCATTGATCATAGTATTCACCCTGAACCCATAGCACTTCTCTGCC
Source organism: Avena sativa (assembly GCA_916181665.1). NCBI lineage: Eukaryota > Viridiplantae > Streptophyta > Magnoliopsida > Poales > Poaceae > Avena > Avena sativa. Next base: position 50,368,065 of record OV702285.1, on the reverse strand, counting down.
TTGTACGTGTAGACGCAATAGAGCCCCAACAACACGATCTAGCCAGATTTTTACACCAACCAAATTTCTGATTTTACCATAAAAAAGCAGCAGCAGTACGAAAAAATATGTGAAGAACAGTTTTAGCTGGGGAGGGCCCTTACTTTTGTATAGCAACTAAGAGATCACAAGGATTATTTTTCTCTTTCACTTCGATTTGACACCATGAGACCAGATGTTTATATACAAGTGTGTACATCATTAAGTGCATGTCAAATGGGTACTGCTACCTGTTTTTCTTTGGCTCAAGATTAAAAATAAATAAACAGAAGATCTATAACAATAAATAAAAAGAAGATCTATGGCAACCAAATATGCATGGTTAAGCTTGAAATGCATACCAAGCAACTACAAATTAACCGTGAGACCAAAGGACTGTTTTTCTAATGTTGCTTATGAGAAAAATATTTATGAAGAGAAGTTTTGCTGTTCTTATCTTACCTCTTAACATTGCTAGCAACATAGTATAACTCGGTCTTAGATCATGTACCCAGCTGGAGTCTTATATCCATTTTAAAGACGATACTACTACTGGGATTCAATAAATTACTAAAATATGAACAACAATTTATGGGTATGTTCTATATTAAGATGATACTTCTATGTACAGAATGTCGGATGTAGATTATCCGATCGTTAACACCCATGATGTTGCTGCTCCCTCCATTTCATAAATATTACAGTAGCTAGCATGGGAGGATGGACCCTGGAACTCGACCACGCGTATAGGAGTTTTGTTGCAACATATGAATATACAACTAACTCCATAGTGCAAAGGAAAAGGGGAAAACCAACCTACCATTCATAACTCTAATCTTCAGTTCATACTGGTTTCCTATAATTTTGTGCACTCCAGGCAAACCAAAAACCTGAAACAACAAATATTAGGCATGATTAATTTATTCCTGGCCAATGGATGCATTTTTGCGAGATGGTGCTAAATATAGAAATAACAAAAAGATTATAAGCATGACACAAGAAAATGCTTCCGAAACCAACATGCCCAACTATAAGCATCTTTAGCATCTGGGAGCCCATGAAAAGCAACCTCATGGTAGCAGAATTATTTGGAAGAAGACAACACCTCTCTTCACCAATCCCTTTAGAACCTTTATGGCATATTGAGCTTCCAGCAACTTCTCCATCCTGTAGGTAGCTTGGACCTCTCCACAAAGTTTGTCGTCAGATATAGTTTTAATTAATACTGGTGCTTGAAGATAGCAAGACTGACCTTTTCAATGATTCGACCAAGGATGCTCTTCAAGAATTCTAGCCTGATGGTGAGCTTGCTTTCACTGACAGGCAACGGTGTCAGATTGCAGCTGGAATTCCTCAAACTGATATATGTTGAATAGGGATATAAGACAATGTTGGAAGCGACACCTTGCCAATATTAGAGACATTTATCTCTACTATATAATTTGTCCTGCGGTGGTTTTGGAACGCGGGGAGCAGTATCTGCGGGGAACTGGTGAGCGGCGCGCAGGAGCAATCGTGGCGGTGACGCGGCCAGAGCAGTTCAGTTCTTTCACTTCGCGGCGGGAAAGCCCACACGACGTAGCTCTGCTTCCCTGCTCGCCACCAGAGTGCTCCGCTTCCGTACTCACCGCCAGTGCTCGATTCCCCGCCAAATCGGCCGCCGCCATGGAGCAGACCGGCGGCTCCGCTCCCTGTTCGCTGCCAGTGCTCGAAGGCCCGCCAAATCGGTCGAGGCCCTGCTAGATGCCCTGCCAAATCGACCGCTGCCTTGCAGCGGGCCGGCTTCTCCGCTCTCCTGTCCGCTGCCAGTTCTTGATTGCTTGCCAAATCGCCCGCGACCCTGCAGCAGGCCGTCTGCTCTGCTTCCCTGATCGCAACCATCTAGGGGCGATGTCCTACAGCATCCTCTCCCCATGTGAAATAAAAACTTTTTGTTCCGTTCTCCGCCATCTAGAGGCGGCAGGTCCCGTTCCTTCAACCCGAGGAGGGCAGCGGAACCTCGGTAACAAGAACACGGGCAGGGCATCATGGCGGTGTGCGCCGATTTGGCCCCTTGAGCCATCGTACCCAAGCTGCGGTTTAGAGAAGGAGGACCGGGTGGCCGACCGCAGAAGAGAGGCAACCGACATCGAGTTCGATACTGCGAATCGCTGGAGGGGAAGACGACGCCTCGGACCACGGCGATTGACGGTTCATCTCTGCCCTTTTTCAGTGAGACCAGGAAAAGGAGTTCACATGTCACCCGGTTCTTTCTAGAGTTTGTGTCGGCTTCCACGGAGGAGGCGAGGAGTTCATTGCAGGTCATAAGGGCGACAAATCAAAGCAAACCCTGAACGACGGACGAAACCGACGAAAACCACCTCAACATAAATTATATAGTAGAGATTAGTTTGGAGTTTCTTTTTCCCATGACCGGTCAGCTTTAGAGCATGTGGTTGCTATAAATTGTATCTTTTAATTTTGATTTTTGAGGCGAATAAAACATGCTGTAGTGTCTAGCGTCGATACGATTTAGCAGTCTATCCGCGGCCGGATGGTTGTAAACGCGATAGGGTAGGAAACGTTGATTAGTTTCACGTTTGCCACCTAGTGTCATATTGCGATCAAGTTGGAGTTGTTTTTCTGTTAACAATTGATACGGACCTGGTCAAATATTTTTTTTTTGAAACGGACTGCTCTTTTGTTTTTGGAACTGCACGGTCTACTACTTGGTAAGGTGCATCACGACATAGGCCCACAATAAAGACGTGACAGCCGAGCCAGAATTGCATCATGCCAACCAAATACACTGTTACAAAATTACGCTAATTATTAATATTTAGTTAAATCCTAGCCTCATATTTTAGATCTGACTATCAAAAATAATTTAGATGATGTGGTTCAACCTGATACCTCGAAACACAACCTTATATTACTTTTAGTATATAATAGATAGATAGATGTGGTTCAACCTGATACCTCGAAACACAACCTTATATTACTTTTAGTATATAATAGAAGATAGATAATAGATAGACTAGTGGAAACAACCGTTTTTCATGTGTCTATGCCGTTCCCGAGATCTTTTTAATCATGTGCACTATAAAGTACTAGAAAAGTATCTCTCGCCGCGGTGAAGAAACAAGATCAGCAAAGACATGATAAATGTCGGCACCATCAATGTTTGATGGTACTACGCGGCATAGTGCCCCACGAGCGGCACAATCATGTAGAGGGTAGTGCCCCTAAGCTAGCCAAAAGAGTTGAGTTATTTTTTGCGTTAAGTTGTTAAAATATATTGTCTAGCCCTTTCCATCAGTTCAGACAGTTGGTTGCATTGGCTAGTCCATGCAATTCAATATGGTATCAGAGCAGGAGGTCATAGGATCAAATCCTGTCCAAAACACAAAAAATAGAAACAAATATTGCGGCTCCTCAAACATAAGTCACAATAGGCCAAAGGGCGAAAGACGTAGGGTGCGTGTTGAAATATATTGTCTAGCCATTTTTATTAGTTCGGACAGTTGGTTGCGTTGGCTAGTGCATGCAATTCAATATAAGTGTTTTGCTATGAGAGGTTATTTTTGTCGTTTTCTACACCTACTCTCCCTCGAATTATATTATTGAGATATCGAGGTGACAAAAGGTATACAAGGATCGACATGGCATTCATGGACAGTAGGTGATGAGCTCCACAGAGGTGCTCGCGACGGTGGGTGCCACCCTAATGACCAGCTAGACATCAGCCTGTAACTGGACACGGCTGTCCACGGCGCCGTGGGCCAAGCCCATTTAATTTCTCTTACTGGACACCCACGGAAACGAGCAGTTTTTAGCAGGACGGTTCTGGCTCGTTCGCTATCGCCGCGGCTGCGCCGCCAGATCGAGATCCTCTCCCCCGGTCGACCGCAAGGAGGCAGGCGATGGAGGCAGGGGCCATGCCCGGAGCCATTCCTCCTTCGCTGTTTCCTTCCCCTGCTCGTCCCCTCCCTTCCCCTCGTACTCTCACCCGTACAGCCAACACTGCGCCGCCGCCCCAGATCGTGCTCCATCAGTCCTCTCCCCCGGTCGACCGCAAGGAGCAAGGAGGCCAGGTGAGCCGCAATTTGGAGCAGGAACTACAGGCCGGCCTTGTCCGTGTGAAGATGGAGGTCGCTAGCGATGTGCTTAGGTCACGCTCTTCGTCCAAGAAGAAGAGGAAGAAGGTAAATCACTCTCCCACTCTTGTGTAAATTCAATCTCGTCACTTGCACAGGCAGATATTTGATGTTGTATTGGTGTACTGGCACGAGAAACTGTAGACATTGACTATTACTATTACCTCAATCTTGGCCTAAATTTGATGCTTAGTTCAGAAAATTAGTGATGAAATTGAGATTTATTTTCAATTTTGATGCACATTGACCCGAACTGTTTATGGATGTCTATTGCTGCAAGTGCAAACACGCTGGCCTCCCTTGAGGTGCTCGCTGTTTATGAGCATGCAAATTGCATGGTTGCTTTGCTTTGGTCTCCTGGCTATCTGGGAGTAGCATGTCAAACATGGATTTTTATGATATTGTACAGTGGCATGATACCCCTTGTAGATGAGGACCGGCGACGGGGTTTTTATGTTTTGCGGAGTATATGGAAACCAAAACCTTTAGTTACAGCTCTGTGGCCTTTTTCTCGATCTGAATGCATGGTAGTAGAAGACTTTGGTCTTTCTCTTTTGTACTGACATATGATCTGGATTTCAGCTTTTGTGTAGTCTTGTGTGTAATGCTTTATGCCAGCCGTAAATGTGAAGCTAAACTGGTTTTGAAGATCTGGGTTCATGTTTTTTCTTTCGTGTTTGATGTTGGGGCAAGGACATGTCTAGTGTTATAGGTGTTTGGTGTTTTTTTTCTGTATATGGGGGCAGATAATATAATGGACGTTCATCTCTATTATTTGGGAGATAAACTATAGCTTGTTTGATGTTTTTTTAATCAACTACACCATTATCTTCTGTCCAAGAATGGCATGTACCGTCTACATACACATATGAAGTCTGTACTGGGATAGATTCTTCTTTGATTATTAATACAGGATAATAAATCAATGAAGTTAGCACATTCACCCCTTGGGTTTGTATCTACTTGCTAGCACTAGCAGCCTTGTCATACCTCTCTGTTGTCATGACCTGCATACACATATGTTTCCGCTGGAAGATCTTATTATATGTTGTCGATACACATGTTTTAGGATAGAGATAACTAATGGTATTTTCCTTTTCTTTTGCTGGTTTGGGAAAGAGATTGCAAAGTTCTCGTGTACTTTTTGTGCTTTGTGCTGTTGTTAGTGTTTTTATCTGGGTATAGAGTGGACACCGCTTAATCTGAATCAAATATACAGGCAGCAAGTGGTGTCCCGTATTAGCAAGCGGACAGAGGCAATCAACTAGTGGACACCCACGGGCATGTCCAATTACAGGCCTAGCTAGACATGGCGGGAGATTCGGTAAGACTAGTCACAATGGGAAGTATCATATAGTAGTATCATGCATATGATACTAGTATATGATACCACCTCCACAATGCATAGTATCATGTAGTAGTACCATAGTTTTAGTGTATTTATTGTTTTGTAGAATCTCAATGCAAAATTGTGTACAAGATTCATTTGAGATTAGTTTTTCTAGTACTACGTGCTATGATACGGTATCTACCTATGATACCAACACAACCTCTTTCATCATTAATTAGGATGCCACGTCAGAATTTTGCCAACATGGCATGCATGATACTACCTATGATACCCCCATTGGGGCTAGTCTAATGTTGCAGGCACGCCTAGGCGCTTGTGCGTGGCGCGCCGTACGAGATACAATACCTAGTTTCGGTTTGGGAGGAGCACCCACATTTTCGCAAACACACGATCTCTTTACCTCTGCTCTCCTCCCACACTCCCTTAATATTAATCTCATCCCATCTCTTGCAATAGAGATTGCCTTCCAGCATATTTCGATGCATATTATTTTTGGAATTGACCAAGTAAATGTTTTAAATGACACCTACAAGTAGTAACTATTTATTTACCACCACCGGCCCCACGTTTTTGCCTTCATATTATTGTGAAATTGATGTGAGTTAAATGTTTCGAGCAACAACCCCACACTAACAATCACCATGCATGGACCGAGTGCCTGGCCAATATATATCACAAAACATTCATCACTTTTCTCAACACTATGTAGTACAACTGCAAGCAGCTTCACCCTTGGCAGAAGATCAGAGTGGAGACACGTATTTACAAAAGTACTGTAATAAATAGTGCGCTCATGGATGTGTCTCTCCTTCACCACATCGATTCCGTTCACATAGAATAATCTAACCAGAGGCGCCGCGCGGGGTGGAAGTCGTGCGGCGGGTGACGTGAGGTGACGCAGGCGACCACGACGGACCGCACAGAACGGCACCGTTTCTTCTCTCCCTTTTCGTGGCCTACGTGGCATAGAACGGTGCCTCTCTCTCCGTGATCGTGGCCTACGTAGCACAGAAGGTGGGACCAACCAAACGTGGGACCGACCTATCTGTGGCAGTGTGTTTGAATTTGGGGGGTGTGCCGTATAGAAAGTTATTCAGGTCCTTTTTTGTCTGTGAGAGCACAGTTGGGGAGACGAATCCGCCGGCGACGCTTTCGCCGCTCGTTGTCGCTCGCTCGCTGCTCGCCGCCGGCGACCGACAGATCCGTGCAGCCCTTCCGATGGTGAGTTCATCCCGCATCCTTTTTTACCGTCACTGTCCCGATGTGCTCTGCTCGCGCCGCCGCGGTTGCGTTCTGTTCCTCGCACCGCCGATGCGCTCTGAGCCCGCGGGAGGCGCCGCCGCCGATGCGCTCTGCTCGCGCCGCCGCCGATGCTCGTAGTTGGGTGGCGTTTTTGTGACCTGTGGGGAGGGGGTAGCTCGTCGTTGTGTTTCCGCCGCTCTCCCTCACCAATCTCCTCCCCCTCTCCCTCACCAATCTCCTCCCCCTCTCCATAACTACCAGTATATGGTTGGGGTGACGGTTTTTGTTAGGTTGCTAGTTTTTGAGTGGATGGTTCTGGTTGTGATGTGACGGTTTTTGCTAGTTTGCTAGTTTTTGAGTGGATGGTTCTGGTTGTGATCTGTAATATTGCATTCTAGATGGTCGATTTGTGTGGGTGGTTCTTCATTTTTTGCTTCCGATTAGTTTTTGAGTGCTAGGTTTTCATTTTGTTTTGGGGGGTGCAAGTAGTATGAAAGAGATACATCATTTAGTTTTGATCGCAGGAAACAACATCATTTAGTTCTTGTGTTTTGAATGGATCAAAAGTGTAAAGTGCAAGTGTAAATGGGTAAGCCAAGTGGTAGAGGGGATTCAATTCATATGCAATAGCCATAAGGAGTTTTTTGGGGGTTGAAATTAGTGTGTAGGTAGCAAGTGGTTGAGGAATTTGTGTGGTTGTTTTTATCAAGTATGAATTATTTCTGTTTTTTCATCAAGTATGAATAATCTGGTAGTCATTTTTAAAATAAAATGGTAGTTATGTTGTATAAAATCTGGTAGTTTTATAAGGAAAGCTATGTTGAATAAGCTCCTAGTTGTTCATATATAATCTGGTAGTCCTTCAACAATAAACTGGTAGTTGTATACACATATTCTGGTAGTTGTTTTATAAGTAAATCTTTTATTTGAAGATGCTAGTTGTTTTATATATAATCTGGTAGTTACTTAAAATTAATCTGGTTTATAAGTAACCTGATTTTGGATGTCATTCTTTTTAGTTAGTAGAGATTTGTATTTAATATGGTAGTTCAACTATGATGAATCTGTTAGGCTCTCCTGCATAATCTGGTAGTCATACAATCTGAAAGTTTTTTGTATATAATCTGGTAGCTTTTTTTTTCTAGATAACCTGGATGGTATGGCTCGGAGAAAGGAAAAACAAAGGGATGCTATGATTGCTCGGCATGGAAAAGTTGCAACGAAGAAGCGTATTGTAAGTTGGATGTGTTATAATATTAATTTATTTTCTAAAGCTACTTTTTATTATGTTGGTATCTGCATTTAGTTTAGGAAAAATTTACTAAGATGCACTGCATGTAATACTATGTCATTTTTTATCTTGAAAACCTGATAGCTATGGCAAATTAACATGATAGTTGTGTACTAAATTAGCCTGGTAGTTGCATTTGAAAATCTGGTAATTGATCTTAAATTAGCCTGGTAGTTATGTGAAAGTAATCTGATAGCTGCATTTAAAATTTCTGGTAGCTATGTCAAAGTAATCTGATAGAGCTGCATTTAAATAACCTTTTTTCCTTTGTTGATAGGTTTTCGCTGGAGAAAGGAACAGGGCCTCGCCGACACCTATCTTAAAGTTGTGCAAGAGTTTAACTGACGATCAACGCAATGCCATAGTATCCATGGGGCATGGTAGTTTCCTTGATATCAAGTGTGAGCAGTTGCACAATCCTGTCATTTACTGGTTTGCACAATGTTACGATCCGGCTAGGCGATCTTTTGTAATCCCTCGCCGTGGAGTGATCCCTTTGACAGAGGAGTCTGTCCATGATATGATTGGGCTGCCATGTGGACAGTTGGCTGTCAAATACTATGTAGATTATGATTTGGAAGCTGATATTGCAGCAAGGCTTTTTCCTGGTGAAAGTAGTAGGCCAAAAGTTTCTGAAATTGTCAAGAAGATAGCTGAGTACAAGGAGGCAGATGAAACATCTAGAGAGCTTTGGATGTTGTTCATTACATCGACAGTTGTTGCTCCTACTACTGATACTAGAATGAGTAACAAATATTATCCAATGCTGGTACGTCACTATTTGTTACATTTTTTACAGCTCCATTTAAATTCCTTTTGAGTTTTGTCCATCTCTATATACATGTTCCTATTTTTTAATCTTGTGATCTAATGTTTTTATTTAGGGAGATGTAGGGCAAGATCAAGAAATGAATATGTGCAAGTTTATTGCTGATGAACTACACAAGCACCTATCCAACAAAAAATACACAAAAGGGTGTTTGTTGTATTGCATGGTGAGAGTTTCTATTCATATACAGCAGCCTTTTTTACTTTTTACCTGGCATCCTATAGTAATATTTATGGTAGTCATGTGTTTTTTTCCTGGCAGCCAAGTCAATTTTATCTGGTAGCCTCATAGCTTGTTACTTATTTACCTGGCATCCTACTGTAATTTTGTGGCAGGCATATGTTTTTTGTGGTAGTCAAGTCAATTTTATCTGGTAGCCAGATAGCCGTATCACTTTTTTAGTTGGCATCATAGTGTAATTTTTTTGTGGCAGCCATGTTTTTATTTGTTTAAGGCAAGCCAATTTTTATCTGGTAGCCACATAACGTTATGATTTTTTTTGTCAAATTTGCAGTTGCGATACTTTTTTGCTCTCGATACCGATGATATGGATCTTGGGTTTGAGGCTTCACAGTTTGCTATTAATTGCTGGACTAAAGATGCAATCGATGTACTTGGTGAAATAGATGCGCAGGAGTTTGATTCAACCGTTTTTGGATGCATGAAGGTTAGGAATTCTTGTGTTTTGCCTTTTCTTTGTTCCTTTTTTTGTGCCTCTTTTACATGTTCCTGTTTTTTTATGTAACATCATCGCCTCCACATTTTTTTGCAGCTAAGGGACGAATTCAAAGATGATTTTGCTAGGAAAATGGGTCTTTTTGGGGCCCAGATGGTTTGGATGCTTGGATGAATCTTAATATTCATGCTACATGCAAGGAGAAGGTGATGATAATTTTATATTACGTACTAGTTAATTAAATTCATGGTATGAAACTTTTTTGTTGTCTAACTTTAGTACCTTTTTTGCAGCAAAAGATCAAAGCTTTCAATCTCATGCAAACTTTTGCATCTGGGCTTAATAATCTTTTGAGCGACCTTATTCGAGGTTTGACTAAGTCAGATGAAACAGAAGAAAATGAGGAAGCTGCACATGTTGATTCTCAAGAGCCAAATGTAGATGAATAAAATGATTCTTCTTCATCAGATTCAGATGAGGAAAATGAGAGAAATAAAGATGATGCAGAACCTAGTCACCGTGCAAGCACTAGAATCATTTTTCAAGCATTAGGAACACCAACCAAATCCAAATCAGTGGCTAGTACAAGTGCATCTCCTCCTGCTATGCACTCTCAAATCAAGGTTCCATCATTTAGTGACACTGATGCTTCCGACAGGAGTGAAGGACATGCTTATTTTTCTGGCGATCCCCCGATGGATTGCACCCAACAAGCTGAACAAGAAATAAAGGGAGATGCAGCATGTCTTGTAGCAAGGCTAAGTGCCATGAAAGAGCAGCCACTTAAACCAAAAGCCAGTGAATTGGACATGCATAACAAGATCAAGTGTTTAGTTGCAAAAGAGCTTGGGATCCCTATCAACAAGTGTTCTGAAGCAGGAGATCCCATTGGCACAGATAATTCAACAACTGTAATTGAAGAGAATGTTTTGAAGAATCCAAAAAGGAGGTAAGATAGTCCAGCTATTTATGCTGGCAACCTAGTGTAAATTCCATGGCAGTTATATCTGGCAATTTTGTCTTCTTAAATCTAAGTATGCCTTCTTAATGTTTGTTGAAACCTGCTACTCAATTACTACTTACATGATAATTGTTCAGAATGAATATGGCAGTTAAACATTCTGTTACTTTTCTGGCAGCAACCTGATAAGCCAGTGTATTTTATATGGCAGTAGCAAGTATTTAATATGGAAATTAAATATTTTTTCCTTTTTGCTGCAAGTCCATGTTTATAAAAACCTGGTAGTCAAGTTATTTTTACATGATAGTTGTTTATAATTAATCTGGCAATTAAACCTTGTTTTTACTTTTTTGTACTACAGCGCTGATTCAAAGAAGGTTCACGAGCAGTCCAGGGGTAGCAATAAAGCACAAAATTCTCATGTATCTGAGAGTGTGAATACCAATAAAAGGTGTGTTTTTTTGACTCTTATGGGATTTTTTGCAATCAACTTTTTTTCCCTTATAGTATGTAAGATATATAATTTTTTGTCTAACATCCCTTTTCGCTTTTTTGCTTTTTTTTGCCTGTAGAAAACGGCGTAGTTTGTCAAGCAACACACCTTCAAGGAAATCTCCTAGGCTTGCTCAGATTCAAAATACGAAGAAACCCAGTACTGATCATGTTATTGATGACAAGTGCAAGTCTACTAGCTTATCTCCAACCATCGAGGATGGGAAGAGTTTAAATTCAGCTTTTGTGGTGTCACCTACAGTTATCAACAATCAAAAAGATACCACTGCTGCGAGAATCAATGATGGGAAGTCAATCAACACTGCTATCCCAATTTCCCCTGCTGCCACAAAGATGTCATCAGCTAGCAATCCTACAACACTTTCTGTTGGCAGCCAAAAAACCAATTCAGGCGATGGAAAAAACAAGGCCAATGCAATCCAGATATCACCAACTGTTGACAACTTGAAATCAAAAACAACTATAGCAAGTGAGAACATGTGCAGAACCATGGTGGTTTCACCGGTAGCACAAGGTACATTCCCTAGAGGTTGGAGCAGCTATTACAGGCCATAGAAGTTGTCCCCTTTAGTTGGTGCTCAATTGGGAATTCCTGGTTTTCTTAGTGGGCAACCAGTTGCAGTACCACCAAAAATTTAAGAACTTGTTAGAGGTTTGTCTGAATCAGTAACAAAGCAAGGAGTGTTGCCTAGGGATGATGAAACACATGCAAGCACAACAGAAGGTACTTCTAGGAAAAGGAAATATATGGATGCAGGAGGTCCATCTACTATTTCAAACAGAGATAACCGTGCGGGAATGTTTACACCTCCACGTTTCAACTTGGGGTTTAGTTCATAAGAAGATTCCGGTAATGATTCTCCAATGGATTGCACAATCTCTACCAAGGAACATTCGATGCCCGTATTTGCGCAAGATGTTGCTCCAATATCTTGGGCAAACCCACAAGGTAACATCTTTTGGTAGTATGATAATAAACATGCATGGTCTTTGTATAAAGCAAATATTATGCTAATATCGATTAATATAAACCTTAGTAATTTTGTTTTTTCTCTCAAAATTTTGCATCTGATAACTATGTGTTCAAAACATGGTAGTTATCACATTTCGGTAAAACATAGGAATAAAGTTTAATCATATGGTAACCTAGTTTAAATAATATGGAAGCCAATATTATTTAATTAGGTAGCCGCATTTTTTGCCATAATTTGTGTGCTATGATCAAGTTTTTTACATGCAAGCCAAGTGTATATAGGATAACTGTTTTTGATAATTTGTTTGTTGCTGTACACAGAAGTAGCAAGCAAACCTGTTGAAAAAACATGCACTGAATCTGATTTTGAAGAATTCAAGCTGTCAAAGGAGCTAGAAGATTACATACTAAATAAAACTGATTTACTTAGTGAGGAAGGTGCGGCAGAGCTTAATAAGTATGAGGATTATTGTAAAGCATTCTCGAAAAGGAGGAGAGAGTTGATAAAAGCTGCAGCCCCCGCAAGCACCATGGATGGTACCGCAGTTCAAAGCATAACACCAAAGGTGCAAGCTCACAAAGTGAGGGTAAAAAATACGTCCCTGTTTCCTGGTGTCTCCTTTTGATAACTTGATCGAAGTCAATTCAGACTAGGAGAATGTATACCAGAAGATAATGTTGAGCAGCAAACATACAAGGCCAAGTCAATCCAACTTCAAAAGGTAAACATAATATATGTTTTCTAGTAGTTGTTTTTTATATATTCTGGTAGTTATTCTTATATAATCTGGTAGTTGTTCTTATATAATCTGGTAGTTCAAATATATATGGCAGTTAGTTTTTGTCACAGTTGTTCATATATGTATGGTAATTGTTCAAATATAATTGGGAAGTTTTGTTCACATTTATCTGGTAGCTATTGCACTGAAGGGAAAATCTAATGGTAGCTGCCACACGTTGTGGTGCCCCGGGGTAGCACTTCAATCCACTAAACACATTTTTAAGGTGGTAGCTGTTCAAACTTAATCTGGTAGTTGTTCCTCTTTTATTGTGGTAACTTTTCATTTTTAATCTGGTAGCTGTTGTTTTTTTATCTTTGTAACATGGTGGTTGTTCATGCTTAATTGTTTTCATTCCTTCTTTTTTAAACTAGGTACCAGATTATAAAATACACAGACAGCTGGGTTGGGAACAGGTGACTTGGCTGATTCTATACACGTTAGGGGTGAATTGTCAAATCACTGCATGAAAGTTGGTATTGAGTACCTGCGCCGTACAAACAAAGTAGAGGGCAAGATGATAATGCCATATCAGCTCTCCACTTTTTTGATTACTGGACAGTTTCAGAAGAAGGTTGTTGTTTCTTATTTCAAAAGAAGATTAGATTACTCCCTCAGTGTAATGAAACAGGTTAGCATCTACTCTGAAATTAGTTACCCGTTGTTTAATTCACATTAGTTACCTGTTTTTCTCTTGTCTCTTTTTCGTCCAGATTTCTTTCCCAGTCCTTGAAGAGGTTAGCAGAGGAACTAAGGAAGGCAATCACTGGTATTGCTTGTCTATGAACTTTCAAGCTGAAAGGTTTGAAGCACTTGACTCCATGCGTGGCGAAGGTAGTGAAAGTCTCACTAAACATGCAAACGCTCTAATAAGTAAGATCAAGGCTTTATGACAAATTCATTATGCCACCTCAAAGGTCCAAATACAGGATTGGGAACTTACAATTATCAATGTTCCAGTGCAGGAAAATATGTATGTCAACTTTTACTCTGTCTTTTTTATTTCTAGATTCGGATTTCTGATTTTTTTTATGTTGCAGTTTCTGTTTCCAGATAATATTGATGTTTTTTTGTTTTTCACCTTTTGTAGTTTCAATTGAGGTTTTCATGTGCTGTACAACATCGAGTATTGGGATGGGCAGAACATCCCACAAATTGGCAAAGGTGATGCTTATAAATTGAGGAGGATTATACCATACAAGTGGGTCACTGCTGATTTCAATGAGGAAAAGGACTACTCGAGGGAAAATTTGAACAAAAATGTCATACGGTAAAACTACAATTCTCCATACACCATGCATTCGCAATGTCTTTTACAACATGAAACAACAACATACATTCGCAATGTCTTTTACAACATGAAACAACAACAAAATGTAGAACATTAGTAATTGTTTATGTGGTAATGCATAGGGCTTTTTTTATTTCTGGTTTGGTAGCTGCGATCTTTCTGGGCATGTTCTTAAATCATGTTTCGTCGAGCCACATTGTTTGCATACACGGAGTTCCTTCCTGCCAATGTTCAGTGCATTCTCGAATGCATACTTTCTCTTTCTTCCTTTTGTGTTTGATTTGCAGGGATCACGTATGTCAGCATGGGATGTTTCCGAAGATGCTGCAGTGGTTGGAGGTATTATTGGGTCTGAACTTGTGAAATTAGGACTGTTAGTTGCCCTAGGACCATATGTGTGTGTTGATGACTTTGGAGCAGCCTTCTTGCGTTTAGCTGGATGTGTTTCTGGCCCAGATTTTTGATGTTGTTCATCCATACTTGTTGTAGTTGCATATTGCTGATTTCTCTAGGTTGTAGTATGTTGTGAAGAATTTGTTGGGAGGGCAGAATTAGCAGCAGCTTTTTTGCTCTTTTCTCCGTCTCTCTCTTTAGTGTAGTCAAATCCTTCTTCATATTTTTTTAGATGCATCCTTATTATATTCTTCCCATCATCTGTTTGATTTCCATATAGTGCCATGCTTTTGAACTCATTGCACATTGTTGCCAGTGACATCTTCTTCCTTGACTCCTCTGGTAGCTCCGCTGGTTTGCCTGGTGTTTCTTCCACTAAATTCTCCTCTGCGCTCCAAGTCCACCTTTTAAGAATGTATGCCGGTGGCATCACTGTCAATTCTATATAGAACATGGTCTTCATGTGGAAAAGCAAAAATAGTAGGGTAGGATAGTTAGTATGTTTCTGAAAAACATAATATGTGAAAACTAAATAAATTTTTAACTATGTTCATTTTTAATCTGGCAGTTTTTCCATATGATTTTGCAAGCTACTATATTTTTTAAAACCTGGCAATCATTTATTTTCCTAACAGGTAACTAGCAATAGTTATTCTAGGAACTGACAACAAGTTTTTAATTTACCTTTAGAATATGACAGCAGACTATGCCATCCCTCTCAAATTTGCAGCATTGACATTTGTACTCACTATTTTCATGGTCTGCATAAACTTGGTAGTTTCTGTTGTGGTATGTGGGCACAAACTTTGTGATGCATTCAAGTGTGTAAATACGGTCAACAGTCTGTACTATGTTGTAGGACATTGTGTATAGCATTTCTTTCTTAAAACGGTTGTATATGCCACGCGTGTACACTGTTGACAAGTGATGTTCAATTGGGTGCCAGCACCATGTCTTAGCTGTAGTTAGGGATGAGTCTGCTTCTTATTTGTTTTGTGCTTTCATTATCTTTTCTTGGATAGCAGCATATTGCTGAACAAACTCGAGGACTGAGTTTGAAGGACTAATGTATTGTTTTAGCACTGCATTAAACCCTTCACTCCGTTGGGTTGTCTGCATGAATGGGTAGAATGAGTGCATAAAGTATGCAGGGACCAGTAACTTCTTTTCTCATACAGTGCCAGAAACTTAGTATGTCCTTGCAAGCCAAACTTTTGTATCATGTCATTCCACCTCTCTTCAAATTCCTCCGGTGACAGGCTGCAATTTAGGCAATCATTGATCACTTCTCGTAGGCCAGGAATACTTGGAACTAATGGCCCAATCTCTTCTGTTGCCTTGTCAACTATATGCCAACGGCAGTTCCTATGCCTAGTGTTTGGAAACTTGTTATCTATTGCTGACCTCATTCCAAAATCCTGATCTGTAATTATATTTTTTGGAGCTACACCATCCATGGCAATTAGAAAAGTTGCAAATAGCCAGTCAAAACTAGAACTGAGCTCATTCCTTAAGAACCCACATCCAAGCTGGATAGATTGCCCATGATTGTTTATGCCTATAAATGGAGCAAAAGGCATCCTATACTGGTTTGTACAGTATGTTGTATCAAAAGATATGCAATCATTGAAGTGTTTGTATGCTCTTCTAGCAGCTCCATCTACCCAAAATAAGTTCTCAACCCTGCTTTCATCATCAAGCGTGAATCTGTAATAAAAATCATTATCTCGCTGCTTCATTTCATCAAAGTAAGTAAATGTATCTTGCATATCTGTGTACTTGTTTGTGGCATCCCGCAAAAACCACTACTAGAAAATCGCGTTGTTTTCGTGCATTGCATCATCCTGACCGCATGCTCATGCCATCATGCCACATTGCATTTGAGCATCGTCATGATCTTGCATTTGCTTGCATAAAACTATTGGCGGAAAAACCTGTTCGTGTTTTCTAAACGCCCCGTCTTTATTCAAACGCAAAACCCGGATCACCGGATTTATTTTTGTTTTGTTTGCTATCGGCTTGCAAAATTCTGTTTGAAATAAATACATTATTAAATTATTTTTAGTGGGGCAGTCGAACGGGCCGAATCGACCCGGACGACCACCCCCAGAATAAAACGGTTCGCCCGAAATCCTAAAACTACTCAGTCCTATTCTACCCACCCCTCCTCCACCTCACCTCGGCCAATCCCCACCTGACACGTCACCTCTCCCCTCCCTCTAGCCTATCCCACGCAGCCACCTGGCCTCTCTCCTCTCTCTCTCTCTCCCCCTCTCTCTCCCTGGGTCCCACCCCTCCCCACAGCAACACACACACGCCACCGCACGCCCCACCCTG
Source organism: Avena sativa (assembly GCA_916181665.1). Taxonomy (NCBI): domain Eukaryota; kingdom Viridiplantae; phylum Streptophyta; class Magnoliopsida; order Poales; family Poaceae; genus Avena; species Avena sativa. The sequence goes on along the minus strand of OV702285.1, from coordinate 50,351,275 downwards.
CTCACCCTGGCCCACCCTGACCCCGTCGTCTCCATCCTTCCACCCCACGCTCCCCTGGTTCTCTCCCTCCTCCCTCCTCTCCATCCTCCTTCCCCGCGGCCGAGCCCTGCCCGGACCCGAGCGCCGCCAGCTCCGTGGCCCACCAGCACCCCCCCTCCTCCGGCCGCTCTCCTCCACCCCGCCGGCCGCACCTTCCCCGCCTCGCTCGCGTCCGGCCGCCTCGCCCGACCCCGCGCCGCCGCTCGCCCTGCAGCTGCTCCGCCGGCCGCCTCCGCTCGGCTCCCCGCCGCCGGCGCGCCCCGGAGCTCCTCCCGCCCGCATCGGCCTCACCCCGCCGCCGCGTGGCCTCTGTTTCTCTGCCCGCGCGTCCCCGTCGGCTCCGCTCAACCGTCTCCGGCCGCCAACCGCCGTGCGTCGCCGGCCTCGCCTCGCCTCCGTCCTGCCTCCTCCCCTCGCCGTCCGCCCCGCCCAGGCTCCTCCCTGCGAGCCCCTGGTGCCGCGGCCTCCTCGTCGCCTCCGGACCCGCCGCCGCGCCGGACCCCTCCGACCGCTGCCCCGGCTGCCGTCCGTCCCCGCCGCCCTGCAGCTCCCTCCGGCCCTGCCGCGGCTCGGCCTTCCTCCTCCGCCTCGCTCGCCCTTGCCGCTTCGGGCCGGCCGCCACCTGCGACCGCGGCCACCACCGGAACCTCCTTTGGCCGCCTCCATGCCGCCAGGTCGTCCGCGACCCTGTTAGCCTCCTCTTTTGTTGTCCAGGCTTTGTTGTGTTTTGCATCGTGTCGTCTTGTGGTTTGGTGCTGTGAAGATGGGTGAAGTAGTGTGAGGGCACTGCAAGTTAATTCCTTATGGCGATCTATGTCGTGGAATGAAGTTTTGGTGTTCCCTAAGAACCAACCGATGAGGGAGCCACCCGATGATTGATGCGAGAAGCCGAACCCGAACGTCACTAGAAGGACCGTGCGACAAGATCTTCTCGGACCCGAGGATCACCAAGACTTCCGCTCGGCAACGCCAAGTACTCCTTCCTGGCTTCGAAGCCCGACCCCGTGGACCGACATGATCCCCTTCGCGGAACGACAAGATCGCCACAAGGACGCGAACCCCAAGACCCTGAGGCCCCGAACCGAACACCGATCCGGAACGCCAAGTACTCCCCTCGGACGCCGAGACCCGAACCTGAAGGACGCCAAGATCTTCGCGCGAGACGACAAGACCGACAACATGGCCCGACTACCGCGGATGCGACAAGATCTACTCTGTTGTCCGAGACCGATCCCGTCGAACCCTGAACCCCGAGACCGACCCCGAACCCCTTGGAGGCCAAGTTCGTCGAACCCCTAATGTGTGACCCTTTTTTCCCGAGCCCTATTTTTATAAATGTAATAACAAATTGCTGCATATTAACTTGTCATACTCGCATGCATATTGTGTGGTTTGGGGGCCTTATGCCGATTCACCTTATAATTAAATATGGGGCCCATATGCGGGCAAATCTAGTTTTATATTGGCCTCATTTAAATTTGTGTAGCGAACCGGTGCTATCTTCTGCCATGTTAAGACAACATTTAAATTGCGGGGTATCTAAATAACTTGAACCGTTTATTTAATTGTCGGGACCCCGGTTCCACTTAATATTGACCTAATTGCATCGCACCTTTGCCATGTCATACATCATACATGCATCATGCCCAATCTTCTGCCGTTGTATTAAATATTGCATCCGGTGTTTATTCTAGTGTTTTGCTTTTTCGCGGATAAGGCCGTTGAGTTGATGTGAGCTTCGCCCCGATCTTCGGTTGAACCTTCGGCAATGTTTTCAGGCGAGCACCTCCCCCCTTTCTACCTATCTTACTTTTATAGTATTTATTCCCTCCTGTTGATCTATTGCTATCTGTGTTGCGATGCTCTAGTTTCCGAACCCGTGATATCCCTTGCAGCCCTATAATGCCTTGGACACATCCTATTACCTGTTGTTTGATAGATAGTTGGACTTGCGTGTCGTAGTCGCTTGCTCAAGTGCTGTTGCGTGTCGTCAAGTACCACAGTTGTTGGAACCTTGCCGCATGTTTGTTGTTGGAGATGATTATGGCTTTAATTATCGTTCACTGTAATTACTGTTTCACAACTAAAATTGAAGTAAGTAAGCAGAGGCATCGGTGGGTGATAGATAATATTTGGTTTCCGACCGCCCACTTGTGTCCCGTAGGACCCCGAGTACTTGATACCTGTTCCTTGATTTATCGCGCTATCCACATCCGGGAGGATTATGGGACCCCCCTGAGCCAGAGCTTGATTCATTCTTATTTCTTGGGGCCACAAACTAGTTTGAGGTTTTATTTACTATCCTGTACTTATGCCATGCTTTACTGCTTTATTTAAATTGTGCGATGGATAGCACACTGTACTGTTTAGGATCGGGACACGTTTTCGCGGTGTCGACAAGCCCAGTTTTGGGTTCCCAGTCGTTCACAGCCGTCCACCCAAACCTCGGGTCCGTCTCGGAGTCAGCTAACTTCGTTGCGGGTGTACTCCAAGGGGTGGCCCTCTGAAATATTTCTGAATCCTGTGATTGCTTTGTCGTGAAGGCCTTGTTGGGTTTTGATTTGGTTTTTCCGAGGTTGATCGAGTGTGTGTTGCTATTGGTGCACCCCGGCCGGGTAAAACTTTCTGAAAGCCGTGTCCGCGGTTATGGACGACTTGGAGCACAGTATCTCGATCATAGACAACTATAACTAAAGTAGTGCTAAAAACTTGACTTTATAATGACTAGTAATCAGCTTCACTATAATGGAATGGCTAACTAAAACTGCCCACAATTGCTTGTTTATCTGTCGCTTGCGACAATTGTACCTGACAAGTAAGTATTGCAACTACAACGGAATGGCTAAATAAAAGTACCAACAACTGCTGGGTTTTTGGGATATCTCATGCTAATTGTATCTGACTAGTAAGTGTCGCAACTACAACGGAATGGTTAACTAAAATGGCCCACTGCTTATTCTATCAGGACGATTATCTATACCTGACTAGTAATTGCTGCAACGATAACTAAATAAGTAAAACTGCCAACTGTGTGAGTTCCTCGGTGGACTTCCTCGTTTGGTCTCGAGGGGGAAACACCAGGATGGGTTTGTTTGTTGGTAGAATCAGGTTGGTTCCGACTAGGTCTTTCTTATCCCTCTCTGATAGCCGCCAGTTGAATCGAGTCTCTATAGGTTGTTTAGTGCATGCTGCCGCTGCCGCTTCAGTCCACCATACCTATGTAGGCGAGGACCGCCGAATTCTAGTCTCGCCGTGTACTGGCCTCAGTACTGATGCTCCTCTTTTTCCTTGCCCTTTGTCGGCACCCCTTTTGTTTAAGCAGGTTTTGAGATCGACGCCGTTAGCAGGGTTACCCTTCCGGCTTGGCCTGGGCAGGGTTATGGACGTCATTGGTTATTCTTCAGGGCTCTTAGCCCCATTTGCATCTTGTCCGTAGTCGGACGCTCTATCATTTTCAAGGTGATTTGGATCTTGTACCGTATATCTGTATTCTTGACTCATGGAGTCGCTGTTATATATATCTGTTCTGTGGGTCCCATCGAGGACTGTTGTGTAATGTTATTACTTCGTTTTCCACCCGCACGCAAGTGCCTGGTGGGCACCTTTGAATCGTCTCTATGCGGGTTTGGCGGGTTTCGCTATAACTTGCATAGGTCCGATTCTGAGGGTGTTACATTGTTCTCAGCTCGAATTGAAGCTCTGAAGTTTGCCATGTCTTTTGGTGTATACGGAACTCCTTCAAGCGACTCATAGAGTGTAGCCATAACTTGCATCATCCTACTTGTTTCCATATTCAGCGAATGAAGAACTTTGATGAAATCTTGGTCCTCTTGCGGGATTTCTCTATGTGACCGTACGAATCCTGTTAGTGACCATTTGTTAATCAGCGGGTGATTGTCCTGATCACAAAACTACGTCAGAACCCAACTGCCATCCCTAAACTTGATCATCATTCGATCTTGGCAGTTAGTTCTTGTGTTTGTACTCCTATTCCTCTCCGGCATAACAAGCTTAGGATTTTGAGTGTCTTCATGTTCTTTTTTCTGGTGACCTGCCTTGTGACAAACAAGTGCTGCCCTTATGTACCCTCCAGTTGTTAGAGATATGCCCAAGAGGCAATAATAAAGTGGTTATTATCATATCTTCATACTTATGATCAATGTTTACATACCATGCTATAATTGTATTAACAGGAAACATTAATACTTGTGTGATTTGTAAACATAAAAGAGTCCCTAGTAAAGCCTCTTGTTAAACTAGCTTGGTGGTTAATATATGATCATGGTTTCCTGATCATGAACATAGAGATGTTATTAACAACAGGGTCATATCATTAGGAGAATGATGTGATGGACATACTCCTATAGTTAAGCATAGCATAAAGATCAAGTCATTTAATATAGTTCATTTGCTATTAGCTTTCTGATAAATAGTAACCTAATTCCTTCGACCATGAGATCATGCTTATCACCATCACCGGAAGGATGCTTTGATGACATCAAACACCACACCGTAACTGGGTGGCTATAAAGGTGGCATTGAGTGTTCGGAAAGTATGGGTTGAAACACATGGATCAAGATTGGGATTTGTCCATCCATATGACGGATAGATATACTCTGGGCCCTCTCGGTGGAATGTCATCCAATTAGCTTGCAAGCATGTGACTGGCTCACAAGGGATCACATATCACGGGAACGAGAAAAGAGTACTTATCGGTAACGAGGTTGAACTAGGTATGCAGAGATACCGACGATCAAAACCTCGGATAAGTAAACTATCGTGAGATAAAGGGAAATTGGTATCGTATGTAAGTGGTTCATTCGATCGCAAAGTAATCATAGAAATATGTGGGAGCCATATGAATTTCCAGATTCCTCTATTGGTTATTGACCGGAGAAGTGTCTCGATCATGTCCGCATAATTCACGAACCATAGGGAGACACACTTAAGGATTCGATGTTGTTGAGTAGTTATGGAATGATGAGTAAGAGACCGAATATTGTTCGGAGTCTCGGATGGGATCCGGGATATCACGAGGAGATCCGGAATGGTCCGGAGAATAAGATTCATATAAGGAAAGTCCTGTTTCGGGGTTGGAGAATGGTTCCGGTGTTTTCATCGGGAATGTTCTAGAAGGTTCCGGAATGTCCGGCACTCCGGAGGGAAGGGTACATGAATGTGTCATTGCAAGTTGGAGTGATTGCATCATGTACTAGGTGTCATCGCTGTACAAAATAAAGGGTTTAATCAAATCCTAGTTTGAAAAGTCAAACGCCAATTTGAAAAGTCAAACGGCTATTTTGGAAAGTGGAGAAGAAGTGGGAAACCGAGTTGGGGAGGAGTTCCTCCTCCACCGCTGGCCCACTAGGGATCCGAGTTGGGGAGGGACTCCCTCCCCTTGGCCGGCGCCTCCCTCCACCTATATAAGGAGGGGCAGGGCTCCCCTCCTAGACACACAAGTTGCCTCCCTCTAAACCAAAACCCTAGCCGCAGCCTAGGGATTTCTCCCAAGCCGCCGAGTTGGGGCTTCTAATTGCCCTAGCCATCGGCCTAGCCCCTTCTAATTGGTGTGTCTAAACCCTAGATCACCAAGGCTCCCTCATAGTCCACCATACTCGCTCCGGCTTAAGGCGAAGCCCTGCGAGATCTCCCCTCTACTTCCGCTACCACGTCATCGTGCTGCCGGAATCGCGAGGAGAGTGCTACAACCTCCGCTGCCTGCTGGAACAAGGGAGAGGAAGGTCTTCATCGAGTACCGAACGTGTGACCGACTGCGGAAGCACTGACGGAACGCAGTGCCGGAAGGATCGTCTACGCGATCTTGAGATCGGAAAGTGTACGACTACATCACCCACGAGAATCTGCTCTCGTTTACCGCTTTGGAATCTTCGAGGGCGAGTTCCTCTATCGACTCGTTGCTACAATCTAGTAGATAGATCTTGGCTTGTTTGTGTGCATGCGGTAGAATTTTTTTGTTTTCCATGCTACGAACCCCTACAGTGGTATCAGAGTCGTGTCTATATGTAGATCTGTTGCACGAGTAGAACACAATGGTCATTGTGGGCATTGATGCTTTTATTGTCGATTGCTTCTTGTGTACTTTCATCTTGCGGGATGGTGGGATGAAGCGGCCCGGGCTAACCTTACATGACATCGTTCATGAGACTTGCTCCACGCTTGACATGCAACTTGTATTGCATAAGTGGCTTTGCGGGTGCCTGTTTCTCCCAACATAGTTAAGATTCAATTCACAACGGGTGATTGACAATACTAGTATCAATGTTGTGGTTCTTGTTCGTAAGTTAGAGCGACACTTATTGAAAGCCCCAAACCACGTAAAATATGCAAAGAAAATTAGAGGCGTCTAACTTTGTTTTGCAGGGGTGTGCTGTGATGTGATATGGCCATGATTGTGATTATATTTGATGTATGCAATGTTCCTTATTGTAAGTTGGCAACCGGCAGAAGCCATATGGTTGTCTTTAAATTCTGTTAAGACCCGCGTGTCTATTCAAAGTAGTTGTAATAGTTGAAGCCGGTGGACGACAACCTTGGAGCGGCATCATTGACCTTGATGCAATGCCGGTGATGATAGAGATCATGTTCATGCTTGAAGATGGAGATCGGAAGCACAAAGCACAAAGGCCATATCATATCACATATTATGAATTGCATGTGATGTTAATCCTTTATGCATCTTGTATTGCTTAGTTAACAACGGTAGCATTATAAGATGATCCCTCATGCACATAAATTTCAAGTTTTAAAGTGTTCATCCTTAGTAAGCACCGTTGCTAAAGCTCGTTGTTTCGAAGCACCACGTGATGATCGAGTGTGTTAGATTCTGCGAGTATATTCAACGTGAACAAGACAGATTTTCTGATGCGAAAGCTAAGGTTTGATCTTGACGAGCCTAGCATGTACAGACATGGTCTCGGAACACAGATCGCCGAAAGGTAAAGCATGAGTCATACAGTAGATATGATGAACATGTTGATTGTTCGCCATTGAAGCTACATCAACTCTCGTGATGATCGGTTTTGATGTGGTGGATTTGGTTCGTGTGATCACTAAAACAATGTGAGGGATATTGTTTTGAGTGGAGTTCAACAGCAATATGATTAAAAGTTGAAAACTATTTATCATAAATTAAATCAAAGTGAATTTGCATAGTTGTTGTAGTCATTGGCATCTGTTTACCACCTTACGCTTAGTTATAATTGAGATGATAAAACTATAGAATTCTGGTTAGTTACTTTACGAACTGGTATCATATTGTTTTGAAGTGTTAATCTAAAGTTTAAAAGTCCTATTGCAAACTTTCAGTAAGTTTCGGTTACTCCATGAAGTTTAATAATTGGTATTAAATCAAGAGTGACAATTCCAAATGTTAGTGTATGAGTATCATGTTTGTCTCCATGATTCTTGATATTCAAAGGATTGTCTTAATATCAAGGTTATCTAGGATCTGAAAGAGTTGTTTCAGAAACCATGATGTGTGGAAGATATTGTGATATCTGAAACAAAGTTTTGGTTGCAACATGATAGAGTATAATATGGCAAAAGTCATGTTCTCATATTTGATGAGAATTTGCAAAAGGTTGGAGACACTAGTTGTCCTAATCCTCCAAAAGGTTTTGGAGAGCAACATTATACTCGCGATTCATCGTTATAAGCTAAAAGTAGCTTGATCATGAATAATTCCATGGTAAGGGTGAATATTGGATGTAGGTAAAATGTTCACTACACCAAGAGATTACTAAAGAAAGGAATTTGAAAGAACACCAAACATTTGATAATGGTGATCTGCTTCAAAGTGCAAGTCCAAAGACATTGGTATTTAACTATACACGCTTTGGACTATGAGTCATGTGTATGGCTCCACTATTGATGTTGACAGATTCTTTCAAAAGAAATACTGAAATAGAATCTCAGAAGTATATGGCAGAAAAGAAAAGACTAGAATTGTTCAGCTTAAGTATATAGACGATATACATGTTATGGCTATATTCTTTGCTTATTAAACAACGTGGTTCTTAAGTATTTGATACTGCATTTGTTGGTGTGAATTGTCGTACGAAACAACACAATTCATGAACTACAATGGCCTAAGTAACTAGCAAAAGAATATGTGATGATGTTCATCGAGAACAAATAAAGGGTTATTGTGTTGATCGTAAAAAATCAAAGCTTGCCTTCAAGATTTGTTATATCAGGTATTATGAGAACAAAAGGGTTGTTCAAATAATTGCCGTAATCCATAAAAGATGGATGATTCACAAATCTCGTTGGAGAAATCACATCCATAAAACTAGTGCTAAAAATGTCGAAAGACAAATTGATTGAAAGATCACTTAGGAAGTGACATCGCCGTTTAAATTATATTGGAAAGAAAACATGAAGAAACTCCATGTGGATGGAATTTTTTGATTCTTTTGATTTTTGATCAAATGACGCTTGTGAAAACTTTCCTAGAGATAATTAAAACTTCGTTCATAGGTCAAAAGGGAACGAATGACTAGCCTATTGGAACTTGTACATATTGTTGTATGAAGTCCATTATGTATAGTCAAGAAGCGATGGATTTCAACTTCATATGTTTTCTCCGAATTTGAGTGAATATATGAATATTTACTTAATAAGGATAAAGTATGAAACATTTGAAAAATTCAAGGATTTTCAAGATGAAGTGCAAAATCATTGTAACAAGAATATAAATAGTTTATGATAAGATCATAAAGGAAGATATTTGAGTTACAAGTTTAGCATAATACCTAAGATTTAAGGAATCGTTCCATGGATTTACATTTCCCGAAACACCATAAGAGTATGGAGCGTTCGAGATATGTAATTAAACTTTGTTTGACATGGTAAGATCAAAGGTGTAATTTATAAAACTGTCATTATATTTTAAAGATTAAAAGCTCTAGAGACTACAGTTTTTCCACTGAAAAAAAGCTTCATCATAATCCGTTGAAATGACACCACATAAAGTTATGGTTTGGGATAAAACCCAAGTAGTCCTTTCTTAAACATTGGTATGCTATGCATAAGAAAGATGTTTGCAACCAAAGTCGGATGAACCTGTCTTTGTATAACTGTTAAGTATTCCTCCATAAACACCAGAGACAAAAGTGTTTGTCGCTTAGAACGTCAAGTTTCTTTGAGAAGGAATTTTTCGTGAAAAGATAAGTGGGAGGACAATAGAACTTTGATAAGGTTAAAAGAACGTTAGCTATATGTGCAAAGTTGCGCAGCGCCGAAAAGTGTTCCGGAGGCAGCAACAATGCTCATGGCTCACGTGCCTCAAAGGTTGCGGTCATGGAGGTCTAAGTTCCTATTGAAACAAGTAGGTCGGGTAAACAATCAAATACCAAGATTTGAGAGTTAAATCATTATTTGAAAATAATGATCCGACTACATGCAAAGAAGCGATGATGGGCCCTGACTCCGTCAAATGGCTTGAAGCCATAAAATCCGTGATAGTTCCATATACGAGAGATCAAGCTTTGAACTTGAAAGACCCTTTGGTAAGGTACAATACCTTACAGTCGTATTTGGATCTATAAAGAAATAGACATGGATGTTTCACATCAATGAAATAGCCGACATGTTGGGAAAGAGTTCACAACAATGTTCAAAGGTTGTATATGACAAGATTTGATCTTTCATAGCGATATTTAGTCTAGACGGATTAATGTAGCAACCAATACATATAATTTTGTTATATGGTAGTTGAATAAACAAAACAAGTTCTTCTAATAGAATTGTTACCTAGGACATGTGCATAACACTGTCCATAGGGTTTTGTTAATTCAAAGGATGCTAAAAGCATATGAAAACTTCAATGGTTGAAGTAAGCATCGCGGAGTTAGAATCTTCACTATGATGAAACTGTTAAAAGAGTTTAATTTCATCGGAGACAATGAAGATGCTTGCATTTGCAAGAAATTAAGTGGGAGCACTAAGACATATTTCTAATACATTGGAGGACATATTGTTGATTGGAAATGATGTATCTTTTATTAACACATATTAAAGAATTTCATCCCGATGAAAGGTTTAGGCAAAACCCAAATATTTGGCATCAATAGATGCTAATATGGTTGTGCCGAAAGTACATAGATGATATATTGAATAAGTTCAATATAGAAACTACAAGAAAGGTTCTTGTCGCACAGAAAGGATTGAATGAGTTCAATATTGATGATATATTCAAGTGTATTGACATTTTGTAAGTGAAACAAAGATTCAAGTATAGATTGATACTTGATGCATGAAATCACAAGGAGTATTTATATCCATCATACTGTGATATGTACAAATCCAGATATGTCCTATGCTCTAAATGTTGTGAGCATATACCAGAATGATTCATAAGATGATCATTGGACGATAGTAAAGATATTCTTATGATCTTATGGAAGAACAAAGAGTATATTGTTTTGTAAAAGTGACAAATAGATGGTTAGTTCATTGTAAAAGTACTACATTGATACTAGTTTTGTCACAAAGTACAAATTAAGTTTATCTCAATCTAAACTAAGGGTGGCACAATATAATGGAAAGTGAGTTCCATAATGGATTTGGATGAGTTCCAAAGTTAAGACATTGTGACAGATACTACAACAAAAGGCTAAGTATATGACTGCTATTATAGCAGCAAAAGAGGGCATTTGTGTCAAGTAGTTTGTTATCAAACTAGGTGTAGTTCACAGCAGGGATAATACTATGAAGATATATTGTACGACAATATTATCAACATGTTTTAGCCCCAAAGAACTAAAGGTCTCACCAAAGGACCAAATTTATACAAAGCCATCTCATTAGAGAATGAGTAATGCGTAGGGACGCAAAGACATGCAAATTACACACGGACCTGGAAGTGTCAGATCCGGAGATCAGTTGACCACTAGCAATCTGTTGGAGATATGCCCTAGAGGCAATAATAAATGTAGTTATTATTATATCTTTGTGTTTATGACAAATGTTTACATTCATGCTATAATAGTATTAACAGGGAAACATTAATACTTGTGTGATTTGTAAACTTAATTTGAAGTCCCTAGTATAGCCTCTATACTTCACTAGCTTGTTGGTTGATAAATGATTGTGGTTTCCCTATCATGAACATTGAGATGTTATCAACAACAAGATCATATCGTTAGGAGAATGATATGGTGGACATACTCCTATAGATAAGCGTAGCATAAAGATCAAGTCATTTCAATAGTTCAATTGCTATATGCTTTCTGATACATAGTAACCTAATTCCTTCGACCATGAGATCATGCATATCACCTTTACCGGATGGATGCTTTGATGACATCAAACACCACACCATAACTGGGTGGCTATAAAGGTGGCATTGAGTGTTCGGAAAGTATTGGTTGAGACACATGGATCAAGAGCGGGATTTGTCCATCCATATGACGGATAGATATTCTCTGGGCCCTCTCGGTGAAATGTCATCCAATTAGCTTGCAAGCATGTGACTAGCTCACAAGGGATCACATATCACGGGAACGAGAAAAGAGTACTTATCAGTAACGAGGTTGAACTAGGTATGCAGAGATACCGACGATCATAACCTCGGATAAGTAACATATCGTGAGACAAAGGGAAATTGGTATCGTATGTAAGTGGTTCATTCGATCGCAAAGTAATCGTAGAAATATGTGGGAGCCATATGAATTTCCAGATTCCTCTATTGGTTATTGTTCGGAGAAGTGTCTCGATCATGTCCGCATAATTCACGAACCGTAGGGAGACACACTTAAGGATTCGACGTTGTTTTGAGTAGTTATGGTATTATGAGAAAGAGACCGAATGTTGTTCGGAGTCTCGGATGGGATCCGGGATATCACGAGGTGATCCGGAATGGTCCGGAGAATAAGATTCATATAAGGAAAGTCCCGTTTCGGAGTTCGGGAATGATTCCGGTGTTTTCATCGGGAATGTTCTAGAAGGTTCCGGATTGTCCGGCACTCCGGGGGGGGAGGGTACATGAGTGTGTCATTGAATGATTGCATCATGTACTAAGTGTTCTTGCTGTTCCAAAAACATGAAAGTCAAATTGCCAGTTTGAAAGTCAAACGGCTAAAACAGGAAACTGTGGGAAACAGGAAACTGTGGGAAACAAGCAAGAGGAGTTGGAACCAACTTGGAGGAGGAGTCCAACTCCTCCAGGCCGGCGCCCAGCCCTAGGCCGAGTTGGGGAGGGACTCCCTCCCTCCCCTGGCGCGCGAAGGCCCCTCCACCCATAAAAGGAGGGGCAGGGCTCCTCCTTGAGAGACACAAGTTTCCACCTCTAATCTCAGGTTTAGAGCCGTTTGGTTTAGAGCTTCTAATTGCTTTAGCCTGCGGTTTAGAGCCTTCTAATTGGTGTGTCTAATCTATAGACCACTAATAGCCCTCTCTCATAATCCACCATACTCGCTCCGGCTTAAGGCGAAGCCCTGCGGGATCTCCCCTCTACTTCCGGTACCACGCCGTTGTGCTGCCGGAATCGCGAGGAGAGTGCTACAACCTCCGCTGCCTGCTGGAACAAGGGAGAGGAAGGTCTTCGTCGAGTACCGAACGTGTGACCGACTGCGGAAGCGCTGCTGGAACGCAGCGCCGGAAGGATCGTCTACGCGATCTTGAGACCGGGAAGAGTACGACTACATCACCCACGAGAATCTGCTCTCGTTAAACGCTTTGGAATCTTCAAGGGTAAGTTATTCCATCGACTCGTTGCTACAATCTAGTAGATAGATCTTGGCTTGTTTGTTTGTATGCGATAGAAAATTTTTGTTTTCCATGCTACGAACCCCTACAGTGGTATCAGAGCCGTGTCTATATGTAGATCTGTTGCACGAGTAGAACACAATGGTCATTGTGGGCGTTGATGCTTTTATTGTCGATTACTTCTTGTGTACTTTGCATCTTGCGGTATGTTGGGATGAAGCGGCCCGGGCTAACCTTACATGACATCGTTCATGAGACTTGCTCCACGCTTGACATGCAACTTGTATTGCATAAGTGGCTTTGCGGGTGCCTGTTTCTCCTAGCATAGTTAAGATCCAATTTACAACGGGTGATCAACAATGCTAGTATCAATGTTGTGGTTCTTGTTCGTAAGTTAGAACGACACTTATTGAAAGCCCCAAACCACGTAAAATATGCAAAGAAAGTAGAGGCGTCTAACTTTGTTTTGCAGGGGTGTGCAGTGATGTGATATGGCCATGATTGTGATTATATTTGATGTATGCAATGTTCCTTATTATAAATTGGCAACCGGCAGGAGCCATATGGTTGTCTTTAATTTATGTTAAGACCCGCGTGTCTATTCAAAGTAGTTGTAATAGTTGAAGCCGGTGGACGACAACCATGGAGAAGCGTCATTGACCTTGATGCAATGCCGGTGATGATGGAGATCGGAAGCACAAAGAAGAAAGGCCATATCATATCACATATATATTGAATTGCATGTGATGTTAATCCTTTATGCATCTTGTATTGCTTAGTAGATGACGGTAGCATTATAAGATGATCCCTCATGCACATCAATTTCAAATCATAAAGTGTTCACCCTTAGTTAGCACCGTTGCTAAAGCTTGTTGTTTCGAAGCACCACGTGATGATCGGGTGTGCTAGATTCTGCAAGTGTATACAACGTGAGCAAGCCAGATTTGCTCATGCAGAAACTAAGGTTTGATCTTGACGAGCCTAGCATGTATAGACATGGTCTCGGAACACGGATCACCGAAAGGTAAAGCATGAATCATATAGTAGATATGATGAACATGTCGATTGTTCGCCATTGAAGCTATATCAACTCTCGTGATGATCGGTGTTGGTATGGTGGATTTGGTTCGTGTGATCACTAAAACAATGTGAGGGATATTGTTTTGAGTGGGAGTTCACCTAGTTTAATTTCATTAATTAATTTGAACTCAATTTGTCATAAACTTAGTCTAAACTATTGCAAATATGTTGTAGATCAATGGCAGCCCCTACCATCAATTTTAATGCGTTCCTAGAGAAAGAAAAGTTGAAAAACAATGGAAGCAACTTCGCGGATTGGTTCCGCAATTTGAGGATTGTCCTCACAGCTGGTAATTTGACCTATGTGCTGGATGCACCGCTGGGTGACCCACCTGCAGATGATGCTCCCGATGAAGTAAAGAATGTTTACCTCGCTCGGAAGAATCAGTACTCCATAGTTCAGTGTGCTATCTTGTATGGTTTGGAATCGGAGCTTCAGAAAAGGTTTGAGGATTCAGACCCATATGATATTGTCGAGGATCTCAAATTGATTTTTGAGACTCATGCGGCAATTGAAAGTTATGAAGCTTCTGAAAAGTTCTTTAACTGCAAGATGGAAGAGGGCAGCTCCGTCAGTGAGCATGTGCTTAAGATGTCAGGGCACGCAAACAAACTTCAAAGCTTGGGTATTGTGATTCCTAATGCTTTGGGGATTTACCGTGTCCTCCAATCACTACCACCAAGTTACAAGAACTTTGTGATGAACTACAACATGCAGAACATGAACAAGACGTTGCCAGAACTCTTTGCCATGTTGAAATCTGCAGAAGTGGAGATTAAGAAAGAGCACCAAGTGTTGTTGGTCAATAAGACCACCAAATTCAAGAAAGGCAAGTCTAAGTAAAAGGGACACTTCAAGAAGGGTGGTAAGAAAGTTACCACGCCGGCGAAGAAGACCAAGGCTGGACCTAAGCCTGATACTGAGTGCTTTTACTGCAAGGGAGAAGGTCACTGGAAGCGGAATTGACCAAAGTACTTGGCGGATTTGAAGAACGGCAACATCAAGAAGAAAGGTATATCTGATATACATGTTATTGATGTGTATCTCACTAGTACTCGTAGTAGTGCCTGGGTATTTGATACTGGTTCGGTTGCTCATATTTGTAACTCGAAACAGGTGCTGCAGAATAAACGGAAGCTAGCGAAGAACGAGGTGACGATGCGCGTGGGAAATGGATCAAAGGTTGATGTGATCGCGGTCGGCACGCTACCCCTTCATCTACCATCGGGATTAGTTTTATACTTAAATAATTGTTATTTAGTGCCTGTGTTGAGCATGAACATTATATCGGGATCTTGTTTATTGCGAGACGGTTACTTGTTTAAATCAGAGAATAATGGTTGTTCGATTTATATCAGTAATATGTTTTATGCACATGCACCTTTGATAGATGGTCTGTTCTTATTGAATCTCGATAGTGGAAATACACATATCAACAACATTGAGGCTAAACGTTTGAAATCAAGCGATAATTCGACCTATATGTGGCACTGTCGTCTTGGTCACATTGGAGTGAAGCGTATGAAGAAACTCCATTCCGATGGACTTCTTGAATCACTTGATTTTGAATCACTTGAAAGATGCGAAGCATGTCTGATGGGAAAAATGACTAAGACTCCATTTTCTGGTATGATGGAGCGAGCTACGGACTTATTGGAAATCATACATACCGATGTGTGTGGTCCAATGAGTGTAGCATCGCGCGGTGGTTATCGTTATGTTCTTACCTTCACGGATGACTTGAGTAGATATGGGTATATCTATTTCATGAAACATAAGTCCGAAACTTTCGAGAAGTTTAAGGAGTTTCAAAGTGAGGTAGAGAATCAACGTAACAAGAAGATTAAATTTCTACGTTCTGATCGTGGAGGTGAATATCTAAGTTACGAGTTTGGCGAGCATTTGAAGAAATGCGGAATACTTTCACAATTGACACCGCCGGGAACACCACAGCGTAATGGTGTGTCCGAACGTCGTAATCGAACTCTCTTAGATATGGTTCGTTCTATGATGTCACTTACAGATTTACCGCTATCATTTTGGGGTTATGCATTAGAAACAGCCGCATTCACTTTAAATAGGGCACCATCTAAATCCGTTGAAACGACACCGTATGAATTATGGTTTGGGAAGAAACCTAAATTGTCGTTCCTTAAAGTTTGGGGATGCGAAGCCTATGTAAAGAAGTTACAGCCGGACAAGCTTGAACCCAAAGCGGAAAAATGCGTCTTCATAGGATACCCGAAGGAAACTATTGGGTATACCTTCTATCATAGATCCGAAGGCAAAATCTTCGTTGCCAAGAATGGATCCTTTCTAGAGAAGGAATTTCTCTCGAAAGAAGTGACTGGAAGGAAAGTAGAACTCGACGAGGTTGTCGAACCTTCTCTCGAAATTGCGAGTAGCGTAGCACCGGAAGAAGTTCCTGTGGTGCCTGCACCAATTAGAGAGGGAGCTAATGATGGTGATCATGAAACTTCGGTTGAAGTTGCTACAGAGCCTCGGAGGTCAACGAGAACTCGTACCACTCCAGATTGGTATGATCCCGTTATGAGTGTCATGTTGGTGGACAACACCGATGACCCCGAGACATATGAGGAAGCGATGATGAGCCCAGATTCCAATAAATGGCAAGAAGCCATGAAATCCGAAATTGGATCCATGTACGAAAACCAAGTATGGACTTTGGTGGACTTACCGGATGGCCGAAAGGCTGTCGAGAACAAATGGATTTTCAAGAAGAAAACAGATGCTGATGGTAATGTTACTGTCTATAAAGCTCGACTTGTTGCAAAAGGGTTTCGACAAATTCAAGGAGTTGACTACGATGAGACTTTCTCACCGGTAGCGAAGCTAAAGTCTGTGAGGATTATGTTAGCAATCGCTGCATATTATGATTATGAGATATGGCAGATGGATGTCAAAACAGCATTCCTCAATGGAGATATTGATGAAGAGTTGTATATGATGCAACCCAAAGGTTTTGTCAATCCTAAAGATGCTAACAAGGAATGCAAACTTCAACGGTCCATCTATGGATTGAAGCAAGCATCCCGAAGTTGGAATCAACGTTTTATTAAGGTAATCAAAAGTTTTGGTTGTATACAAACTTATGGAGAAGCTTGTATTTACAAGAAAGTGAGTGGGAGCTCTATAGCATTCTTAATACTATATGTGGATGACATATTGTTGATTGGGAATGATGTAGACCTTCTTAATAGTGTCAAAGAATATTTGAATAATAGTTTTTCAATGAAGGATCTTGGCGAAGCAGCTTACATATTAGGCATAAAGATTTATAGAGATAGATCGAAACGCCAAATATCATTGTCACAGAGTACATATTTGGACAAAGTTCTAAAGAGGTTTGGAATGGAAGAAAGCAAGAAAGGGTTCTTGCCCATGTTGCCCAATACGACCTTGAGTAAAACTCAAAGTCCGACATCGGCAGAAGATAGAGAAAGGATGAGTAAGACTCCCTATGCATCAGCCATAGGATCTCTAATGTATGCCATGCTATGTACTAGACCTGATATTGCATATGATGTTAGTTTAACTAGCAGATATCAAAGTGATCCAGGAATGGATCATTGGACAGCGGTCAAAAACATCCTTAAGTACTTGAGAAGAACTAAGGATATGGTTCTTTCTTATGGAGGTGATGAACAGCTCGTTGTTAATGGTTACACCGATGCTAGTTGGAACACCGATCCAGATGATTCTAAATCACAATCTGGGTATGTATTTATTTTGAATGGTGCAGCAGTTAGCTGGAGGAGTGCAAAGCAAAGCGTTGTGGCGAGATCTTCAACTGAATCGGAATACATGGCTGCTTCAGAGGCTTCACAAGAAGCGATATGGATGAAAGAGTTCATTACAGAGCTGGGTGTGGTTCCTAGTGCGCTGGACCCAATGTCTATCTATTGTGATAGCATGGGCGCCATAGCCAATGCGCAAGAACCAAGGTCACACAAGAAGCTGAAGCATATCAAGCTACGTTTTCACGCTATTCGAGAACATATCCAGGATGGGGATATAAAGATTTGCAAAGTACACACAGATCTGAATGTGGCGGATCCGTTGACTAAACCTCTCCCGAGGGCAAAACATGACCAACACCAAACTGCCATGGGTGTTCGGTATATTACCATGTAATCTAGATTAGATGACTCTAGTGCAAGTGGGAGACTGTTGGAGATATGCCCTAGAGGCAATAATAAATGTAGTTATTATTATATCTTTGTGTTTATGATAAATGTTTACATTCATGCTATAATAGTATTAACAGGGAAACATTAATACTTGTGTGATTTGTAAACTTAATTTGAAGTCCCTAGTATAGCCTCTATACTTCACTAGCTTGTTGGTTGATAAATGATTGTGGTTTCCCTATCATGAACATTGAGATGTTATCAACAACAAGATCATATCGTTAGGAGAATGATATGGTGGACATACTCCTATAGATAAGCGTAGCATAAAGATCAAGTCATTTCAATAGTTCAATTGCTATATGCTTTCTGATACATAGTAACCTAATTCCTTCGACCATGAGATCATGCATATCACCTTTACCGGATGGATGCTTTGATGGCATCAAACACCACACCGTAACTGGGTGGCTATAAAGGTGGCATTGAGTGTTCGGAAAGTATTGGTTGAGACACATGGATCAAGAGTGGGATTTGTCCATCCATATGACGGATAGATATTCTCTAGGCCCTCTCGGTGAAATGTCATCCAATTAGCTTGCAAGCATGTGACTAGCTCACAAGGGATCACATATCACGGGAACAAGAAAAGAGTACTTATCAGTAACGAGGTTGAACTAGGTATGCAGAGATACCGACGATCATAACCTCGGATAAGTAACATATCGTGAGACAAAGGGAAATTGATATCGTATGTAAGTGGTTCATTCGATCGCAAAGTAATCGTAGAAATATGTGGGAGACATATGAATTTCCAGATTCCTCTATTGGTTATTGTTCGGAGAAGTGTCTCGATCATGTCCGCATAATTCACGAACCGTAGGGAGACACACTTAAGGATTCGACGTTGTTTTGAGTAGCTATGGTATTATGAGAAAGAGACCGAATGTTGTTCGGAGTCTCGGATGGGATCCGGGATATCACGAGGTGATCCGGAATGGTCTGGAGAATAAGATTCATATAAGGAAAGTCCCGTTTCGGAGTTCGGGAATGATTCCGGTGTTTTCATCGGGAATGTTCTAGAAGGTTCCGGATTGTCCGGCACTCCGGGGGGGGGGAGGGTACATGAGTGTGTCATTGAATGATTGCATCATGTACTAAGTGTTCTTGCTGTTCCAAAAACATGAAAGTCAAATTGCCAGTTTGAAAGTCAAACGGCTAAAACAGGAAACTGTGGGAAACAGGAAACTCTGGGAAACAAGCAAGAGGAGTTGGAACCAACTTGGAGGAGGAGTCCAACTCCTCCAGGCCGGCGCCCAGCCCTAGGCCGAGTTGGGGAGGGACTCCCTCCCTCCCCTGGCGCGCCAAGGCCCCTCCACCCATAAAAGGAGGGGCAGGGCTCCTCCTTGAGAGACACAAGTTTCCACCTCTAATCTCAGGTTTAGAGCCGTTTGGTTTAGAGCTTCTAATTGCTTTAGCCTGCGGTTTAGAGCCTTCTAATTGGTGTGTCTAATCTCTAGACCACTAATAGCCCTCTCTCATAATCCACCATACTCGCTCCGGCTTAAGGCGAAGCCCTGCGGGATCTCCCCTCTACTTCCGGTACCACGCCATTGTGCTGCCGGAATCGCGAGGAGAGTGCTACAACCTCCGCTGCCTGCTGGAACAAGGGAGAGGAAGGTCTTCGTCGAGTACCGAACGTGTGACCGACTGCGGAAGCGCTGCCGGAACGCAGCGCCGGAAGGATCGTCTACGCGATCTTGAGATCGGGAAGAGTACGACTACATCACCCACGAGAATCTGCTCTCGTTAAACGCTTTGGAATCTTCGAGGGTAAGTTATTCCATCGACTCGTTGCTACAATCTAGTAGATAGATCTTGGCTTGTTTGTTTGTATGCGATAGAAAATTTTTGTTTTCCATGCTACGAACCCCTACACAATCGTGTACATACAACACCGGAAAGCCATAGGTGTTGAATACACAAAGGTTTGAAACTAGATTATTGACTCTAGTGCAAGTGGGAGACTGTTGGAGATATGCCCAAGAGGCAATAATAAAGTGGTTATTATCATATCTTCATACTTATGATAAATGTTTACATACCATGCTATAATTGTATTAACAGGAAACATTAATACTTGTGTGATTTGTAAACATAAAAGAGTCCCTAGTAAAGCCTCTTGTTAAACTAGCTTGTTGGTTAATATATGATCATGGTTTCCTGATCATGAACATAGAGATGTTATTAACAACAGGGTCATATCATTAGGAGAATGATGTGATGGACATACTCCTATAGTTAAGCATAGCATAAAGATCAAGTCATTTAATATAGTTCATTTGCTATTAGCTTTCTGATACATAGTAACCTAATTCCTTCGACCATGAGATCATGCTTATCACCATCACCGGAAGGATGCTTTGATGACATCAAAAACCACACCGTAACTGGGTGGCTATAAAGGTGGCATTGAGTGTTCGGAAAGTATGGGTTGAAGCACATGGATCAATATTGGGATTTGTCCATCCATATGACGGATATATATATACTCTGGGCCCTCTCGGTGGAATGTCATCCAATTAGCTTGCAAGCATGTGACTGGCTCACAAGGGATCACATATCACGGGAACGAGAAAAGAGTACTTATCGGTAACGAGGTTGAACTAGGTATGCAGAGATACCGACGATCAAAACCTCGGATAAGTAAACTATCGTGAGACAAAGGGAAATTGGTATCGTATGTAAGTGGTTCATTCGATCGCAAAGTAATCATAGAAATATGTGGGAGCCATATGAATTTCCAGATTCCTCTATTGGTTATTGATCGGAGAAGTGTCTCGATCATGTCCGCATAATTCACGAACCGTAGGGAGACACACTTAAGGATTCGATGTTGTTGAGTAGTTATGGAATGATGAGTAAGAGACCGAATGTTGTTCGGAGTCTCGGATGGGATCCGGGATATCACGAGGAGATCCGGAATGGTCCGGAGAATAAGATTCATATAAGGAAAGTCCTGTTTCGGGGTTGGAGAATGGTTCCGGTGTTTTCATCGGGAATGTTCTAGAAGGTTCCGGAATGTCCGGCACTCCGGAGGGAAGGGTACATGAATGTGTCATTGCAAGTTGGAATGATTGCATCATGTACTAGGTGTCATCGCTGTACAAAATAAAGGGTTTAATCAAATCCTAGTTTGAAAAGTCAAACGCCAATTTGAAAAGTCAAACGGCTATTTTGGAAAGTGGAGAAGAAGTGGGAAACCGAGTTGGGGAGGAGTTCCTCCTCCACCGCCGGCCCACTAGGGATCCGAGTTGGGGAGGGACTCCCTCCCCTTGGCCGGCGCCTCCCTCCACCTATATAAGGAGGGGAAGGGCTCCCCTCCTAGACACACAAGTTGCCTCCCTCTAAACCAAAACCCTAGCCGTAGCCTAGGGATTTCTCCCAGGCCGCCAAGTTGGGGCTTCTAATTGCCCTAGCCATCGGCCTAGCCCCTTCTAATTGGTGTGTCTAAACCCTAGATCACCAAGGCTCCCTCATAGTCCACCATACTCGCTCCGGCTTAAGGAGAAGCCCTGCGAGATCTCCCCTCTACTTCCGATACCACGCCGTCGTGCTGCCGGAATCGCGAGGAGAGTGCTACAACCTCCGCTGCCTGCTGGAACAAGGGAGAGAAAGGTCTTCATTGAGTATCGAACGTGTGACCGACTGCGGAAGCACTGCCGGAACGCAGCGCCGGAAGGATCGTCTACGCGATCTTGAGATCGGAAAGTGTACGATTACATCACCCACGAGAATCTGCTCTCGTTAACCGCTTTGGAATCTTCGAGGGTGAGTTCCTCTATCGACTAATTGCTACAATCTAGTAGATAGATCTTGGCTTGTTTGTGTGCATGCGGTAGAAATTTTTTGTTTTCCATGCTACGAACCCCTACACCAGTTACTTCTGACTTCTTCCTGTAGTTGTACCTAATGCCAAATCCCTTCCTCCGCGCATACATCTTGTAGTGCCTTTCAGCTTCCTCCAATGTATCGAACCTCATGTGTGTAGTTGGCGGCTGGGGTGTAGAAATGACTTCTGGGATGCCATCATTACCACTGTTTTGTTCTGCTGGAGGTGTGTGAGCAGTACTTGACTGTGGTAGACTCATGTCAGGGCCACTAATTCCGAGAGAACCACCCATAGAAAGTGTTTCTTCATTGTTTGCACCAAAAAGTATGATATCTGCATATTTTTTTCACATTAGTATGAAGCACAATAGAATTCTAATGTAGAAATTTAATTTTGGTAAAACAATCTGGTAGTTATGCATGCATAACCTGGTAACCAGTCCATAAACAATCTGGTAGTTCTGGTAGTTCTACATGTATAAAGCTAATTTTGGTAGTTATGCATGTATAACCTGGTAATCAGTTCATAAACAATCTGGCATTTCTGTTTTTTTAGCTTTTTGTCTGAATAATCTGCTAATCATTTCATAAGTAATCTGGTAGTTCTGTATGTATAACCAGGCAATCATTTGATAAATATTCTGGCAGTTTTTGAATTTCCATCTTTGTCTTTAATAACCTGGTAATCATTTCATAAATAATCTGGAAGTTCTGCATGTATAACCTGGCAATCATTTTGATAAATATTCTGGCAGTTTTTTGAATTTCTATCTCTGTTTTTAATTACCTGGTAATCATTTCATAAATAATCTGGAAGTTCTGAATGTATAACCTGGCAATCATTTGATAAATAATCTGGCAGTTTTCATTTTGTTTATGAGTTTTTACTATTCTATGTCAACCACATATATACCTTCATTATTCAGTGCTGCAGTCAATGACAGATCACCATTAGACCCATCCATCGCTAACATCTGATCTATATCCATGGTTTTTCTTCTATGTACCTGCAAAGTGAATTGTTTTTGAATTTGGTCAAATTCATAATGCTTACTCTTTTTTCAATGTAGGAAAGACAAGTGAATTTTCAACATGGATGCAACATTTAAGTAGATACAAGGTTGAAGTTTATCATTCACATGGAAGCATATGCAATTTTCTATGTGCAAAGGTTGAAGTTTATCATTCACATGGTTACAACACAAGCATGGGAATATTTCTGTCATGATATCCCTAGGATCTGTTTGGATACATATTATCCTTATTTCTTTTGCAATTTGTTAAACTACTATTAGTACCCTCTTTCTTGGACATGTATCTTGTTTGTTTGCTGGTACGAAAACTTTTGTGAGAGAATCCATCTTCATATTTTTGTACCTGTTCTTGTTCTATGTGTGTTCTATGCAATAGAGGTGAAATTTATGGAATTAAGGAACAGAGGGGATGGGGAGAAGGGATGGGGGAGAGGGGATGAAACCTGTTCTTTTACTCCATTAGTTTTTTCTGTAGGCAGAGGAATTTTTTTGATCGTCCATGGAATTAGATCTGGTTCTGTATTCTTGAGGGAGAAGAAGGTTGGAGATGGCCGATGGGAGTTGTTGGAAAGGACAATGCAAAGGACAAGATATGGGGGAGACCGGCAGAGGAGGATGGGTTTTAGTGATTGGCAGTGTGGGTTGGCAGTACAGCTGTCCTAGGCTGGTCTAGGAGTCAGCTGTCATGGATAGGCGTAGATGTTGTACATGTTGGTGGCCTGTCTTTTTTTTCACGTGAGCTGACAACCGCCGCGCGGGATTGGATTTGTGCGGCGCCGCGCGTTAGCTCATTCCTTTTTTATATCATTAAATTGATTTCAGTAGCAAAGGGTTTGGGCATAGGAGACATCGTGATGAAAATGCTCGGATGCTTTTGCCATGCATGCATGTATTACGCGTTAACACTACAGGGCGCGCGTGCGTAGACCAAAATGCCCTCGACGTATGGTACGCCGACGGCTGCCCTCGGCGTAGCCTCCTCGGCAAAGATCTCCCTCGGCGGAGCACACTCAAGCCGTCGACGTATCGAAATGCCATCGGCGTACGCTACGCCGATGGCTTTGCCCTCGGCGTAGCGGCCGTCGGCATAGCCTGTCGGCCGGTTGCAAAAACATTTTTTTGTAAAAAAAAATTATTTTTTTCTCAATTTTTTTATTCTTTGAATTGTTTGACTCGTTAATCTCCCACTTTGAATATTTTTAACACTAATTACACTTAATATTTGATTAAATTTCAGTCTTAACTTCCCGGCCGGTCACCCATCCTAATACTACTCCAGCTCCAGCATGCTTAATTTCCTCCTGCAACATTGTTTGCCATCCTATGATGCACATGTATGCAACATTGGTGCGACAAAAAGGAAATCTTCCTCCTGCAACATTGTTTGCCATCCTATGATGCACATGTATGCATAATATATGCACATTATCATAAACTATGCCTTGATTCTAGCCATAACATTGGTCATTTGACCCGAAAGCCATGAAACCTCGAATGAGATAGGTCATTTTGTGAAGGTTTCTTTAAAACATAATCAATATACCAAGTTTGACATTTTTTCTTCTAACTATGTCACAAAATATAACACCACGCGAAGGTTTCACATTGTTTCGATCGTTTTCGAATTTTTTATGCCCGTATTAAACTATATATAATGTTTTATGTTTTACTTAATTTTTATTTACAAATGTGTAATATTTGAGTGTAGATAGATAGGTCTTATTTTTCTGCAAATTTTGATATATTATTTGTATTTTTCTGAATTAGAATGATTTAGTTATGATTTTTCAAAGTTTAATAAGATAAAATAAAAAATAGCTACGCCGTATGCTACGCCGATGGCAGACGTCGGCGTAGCATAGGATATGCCGAGGGCAATTCTACGCCGACGGCTGCTTGGCGGGGCTGGCGTAAACAATGGCTACGCCGACGGCTCCAACGGTTGGTCGTATTCCTATAGTGTAACATGACCTGATGTGACACCATCGGGTCATTGGTGGCCACTTTCTTGCGGAGGAGATCCCATCAAGTGGCTATCCGCTACCATGTTGCCATATATATATATATATATATATATATATATATATATATATATATATATATATATATATATATATATATATATATATATATTATGGCCGCTTGCCGTTCTTACGTCGATCGGTGCACTACCGACTACCTCTAAAGCTGAAGAAAATAAGGAGCATGGCTCACTTGATCTGGTCGGTTACTCGGTAGTGTAATAGAATGCATGTACAACCTCACGAATGCATGTGTATCTGTATCTCAATACCTCTCTGAACATGAAATTGATTAATCAGCTAGTGTAATAGAAATAAAACTTCTAATGAAAAATATTTTGCCATAGTAAAGCAACAGGTCTAATGTTTCGTTTTTTTTTTACAAACTACTAGAAACGACCGTTTTCCGTGTGTCAATATGCCGTTCCCGAGATCTTTTTAATCATGTGCACTATAAAGTACTAGAAGAAACAAGATCAGAAAGACATGATACATGTCGGCACCATCGATGTTTGATGGTACTTAAAAAATGAGATTTTCCCGTGTGTCTTTGCCTTTGTCGAGATATTTTTAATCGTGCACACGGCCGAGTAAAAGAAAGTCTCTTGCGGCAAACGAACGCGCTCGGCAGAGGCATATTTAATTTCGAGGCAGTCAAACAACAAGCAGTCTTTGCCTAGTAGTGGTTGCTATTGGCAAAGCGTTCTTTCAAAAAAAAAATTTATTTTCACTGCATGTTTTATTATGTAGTGTCCAGAATTTTCGTGGAGGTTCATCTTTTCATTGAAAAACATTGTTGGCAAATAGAGTTTACAATATGTTTTGTACGGAAAAATATTTTCTACTCTCTACGGGCAGAAGCACTGTGTCCTCTGATTTTGCAGACCATATTTAATTGGCAATACCTAGCTAGCTTCTGTGAGTGATCAAGCTGTTCACCTCTTAGTGGCTGGATGCGAGCCTTAATTACATCCCGCTGTGTCATCTATAATATGTACAAAAGGACACTCGCTCGACATAATCCTAAGGGGTGGTGGGGTTGTTGCACCTGTTTAAGCTGCCTGAATATCATCAAATAGCAGTCTCATCAACGGTCACATGAGGATGATACTCAACAGAAAACTATACTGAAATGTTTCTAAATCTTCTCACATCATAGTAGTCGTACTTTTAGTGTAACTTAGGCTCCCAAAGAACATATTGATCTGGATTGATCTTGATAATTCACAAAATCATGATAAACATCTACTCCCCTGAAAATGATATCATAAATTATCTAAATTCGAATGTATCTATATACCAAATAGTATCTAGATACATTCAAATTTAGACAAATCTGCGACTTTGTTTTCAGAATGGAGGGAGTAGCTTTCGAAGGATACAACATGTACCATAGATTCTTTTAATATTTCCATTTACTTAAATTCTCTTCGTATCATACTCTTGTACAGATTTGCAAAAAAATGAAAAATATAAACACATGCAGTAGAACGCTATAGCTTTTCATTAAATAAAATTAATAGTAGTTGTCTGGTACAAAAGTTTTGCTCTTGGTCAATAGAGCATCAAGATGGTCTCAGAATTTTCTTGTTGCACGTTCAATTGGATATGGTACAAGTGTATCCTTTAACAGATCAACAGTCATATGGTGTCACTAATGAAAAACAGCCCTTCGGTTCGATCTGAACTATGTCACCAGCCGCTGCTTATTACGAACCGGACTAGTGCTAACATGCAGTGACCTAGCATACCACTGCATGATGTAGTACACTATATTCGTTGACATAACACCAATGAAACACCGTTCAATAGTATTACATGCCTCGGAATAGTACAACAGAAACATAGCAGGTCCAAGACATGACTATAGGTTACAACTCAACTCTTTACACAAGATCCAGAGAACACTCTAGGTTAAAGAGAGAGAGAGAAACTTCTAACGAAGAAGAATCAAGAATCAATAACTCATAACTACCATACCTATAAAACTAGTAGCTGAACTACTGGCTTGCATTGCTGCTATTGCAATACTCTACAGAAGTAGGTTCTATGGTTAGAAATTTTATTCTTATCTAATCAGCAACTTCGTCTTCACTTGAGTTGATGTATATGTTGACTTCCTTGACTTCATTGAAGAGCATTAGCTTTTGTTGATGTTTTCTGGAGCATAACTTGATGTAGACATCGTCTGTACTGGCTTTAGAACCTAACAAGGGTTAAGAAGATACTTTGAGTACGAGCGTACTCAGCAAGTCCACTAGAAAATGAGTGTTTGATGCACTATAGCTACAGCCATAGACCATAGGTCATAGGCAATGCAAGTTTTCATAAATATTTCTTCAAAGGTTGCTTTTATTCTGAAAAGCTATGTCCGTCAGCCTTCACGGGTTTACTAGAACCTTCATGGGGTTCCTTTCCCGCCTCGTTCGCAGCTCCTTCCTGGAACAGGGAGTAACAAGTTACAGTTCTTACACTCTGCAAAGGTGCGTCACTTTACCCATGAGAGATCTTAGCTTTGTTGCACATCCGAATTGTAGGTTCGTTCACACTTCCTTGGTGTGAGGCCCAGACTAAGATCCAAGCCAATCATTGCCTTCTCCGCGACCCCGCATGTCTCCTTGGTGTACGCCAGCCCACCTATTGAATTACGACAATGGCAGTACAAACCGTTCAGATGCCGGAACTATCGTGAGACGTTGAGGGATCCCACTCATATGCTTCATATCCTCTACGAATTACCATAAATAATATGCACGCTACGAGTGATAACAGTCACGACCCGCACATCCAGCTCCATGCGAGAGGGAAAAGATACAGCTGACTTCTCCGTCCCATTCCAAATCTCATGGTCAACACGTAGTATACGGCGCAAGAATCACTGGTGACATTGGTTGTTAAGTCCTAGATAATATGTTCCTTTACCACCGGAACTCTTATAGTAGGTTATTACCTCATGGTAAATAACCTATAACCACTCTATTATGAAAATAGTGTTTTCTGTCCTTTTTCAAATGCAGGTGATGACAACACTGTATTTGTAAAATACTTTACAGAAAATAATCAAAGGACATGAGCAAGTGTGAACTTGCCTTTTGTGATTGCAAGATTATGCACTCACGGTCTTCAAGACAATATAAGATCCAATTACGGAAATCTGCATCATTGGTCCGGTAAGGACTAATGTTTAAAGAAGCAAGATGCTTTTATGCATAAATAATGTAATGCAAGTTGATAAACGCGAATCCCAAGGATAACGTTGATCTAGGATTTGGATACTGGAAAGGGTTTCCTTGGAATGTGTTGCCCTTTTAGATTAAGTTTCATGCATGTGCTTCTTATTAAGGCTTGTAAGTGTGTGGAATACAACATGTATTTATACAACAATAAAATACATAGTATGGAATGCTACTCAAGGTTGTTTACATCTTAATTGTTTATCTTCAAGTTTTACTTTACAAATAATGTCACTTATAAGGAATTTAAGTAGTAACAATCTTATGATACCAGAAAGTATAAAGTAAGGTGTTTACTATTAGTTGTCATATGTTAATTGAAGTGGCAAAATGAATAGCTTTTGAAGAAAAGATTTCCTTACTAAGGTTTAAACAACATTGGTGGTTGATTAAATATGGTTGATGTTGTTTGTGTTTGAATAGTTGGGACTGGAGATGCTTTACAACTTATTTATAACAGACCAAAGTAAACTATAAAGCATATAATAAAGTTTTTAGTATTATAATTAAAGCTTTGCAAATAAAGGTAACTTTAAGGATGTAGATAGACTTAGGTTGTATTACTTAGGATACTTGTACCTTGTTCACTTTATATTGTGTCCTTAGAGTTACGAAGAATGGCATTACTTTTATTTGAGTAGTGGTTTCTTTACATTGTATTTGTATAAAGGAATTTATTTTCCTATAAGGGTGTGGTTAAGGTTTATGAATAAGTAAACAATATTATTTACTATTTATAAACTCACTATAGTGTTTTAATTTGTTTATAAACTTGTGGTTAATATAAAGAATGGGTTTTATCTTATTATAATTATTCTTGGAGATTTTATAATGGATAAGAATTCTTTTATAACATAATTTATAATTATGGTTGAAAGGTAATTTAATAAAATTGTATTAAAAATGTGTTGAAGCATTTTAACTTCATATTATCAATATTTAAGACTAATACTATTTATTACATTTAATTGGTTAATTTAGGAAATATTAACAAATTTTATTTGCCATTTTATGAATTATTAACTAAAGAAATAGATTGAAATTCAAGTTATGAAAGTATTTAACTTTTATTTAACTCAAAAGTGGAATATCACATTTTTAATATGTAGGTATTATTTTTTGTGATCATTTTGGTATATTACATTTATTTTTGTGATTTATAAATAATAAGATATAATTTTAATAAGTTTATTACTTTTTAAAAATACTTAATAAATAACAAATATTTAATTAAGGGAAATATTAATGTATAATTATAATCTTAAAGTATAATTCTTATTTTTTCTAAGATTTTTGGTATTTTATTTATATTTTTAACATTTATCATTATTAAAATATTAATTATCAAAGTATTAAAACTTGATAAAGTATTTATTAAATAATATTTATTTAAATAATTATCATAATAATATTTAATAATAGTTTTAAGTTGCAGATTTTATTTTTCTAAACATTTTCATATATTATATGTATTTTTCTGATTTATAAAACAAAAGATATTAAATTTACAAGATTTAATCCTTTTATTTAATTTCTGGAATATTTGAAATTTGAATTCATATTGTTTTAATTATTTTCTAAACAGGTACAGATTTTTTTTACACCGCAAACCTATCTTGCCCCAGACACTGACCCCTCGGCCCTAGGCCACGTCATCTGCCACATGGACAAAGACCAGTCAACAGGGTGGACTAGGTCAAGGATGACGCCAGCAAGACGTCATCATGACGTCACACAGACTCTCACCCTCAGATCGAAGTTCGATCGATCGATCCCGAACGCGCGCGCGGCTGCGGTGGTGTTGGTTGGAACGAGAACGATGTGAGGAGCCTAGCTGTGGTGGTGCCGCCAAGAAATGGTCACCGGCGAGGGGAGCACGACGGCGTCTGACGGCTAAGCATGGTGACGCACAACGGTGGCTCGATTCAGGAAGCAAACGAGGCAAAGGAAGACGGTGGTGTATTCAGTAGCTCACCCGGAATGCATGGAAGTGGTCGTAGAGGCGAGGTGCAGCTGGAGACGGCGGCGATTGATGTCGGCGATGACGTCGGTGTTGAGGAAGATGGCCAAAATCCTACGGCTAGGGATCACCCCGACCAGCGCTCCTTGGGGTAAACGACGAAGTCGAGTATCGTGGTCATCATGGTGGTTTCAGAATGGCCAGGGGAGCTCGGAAACAACGACGACGGGCGGCTCCGGCGAGCGCGGTTATCAGTGGATAAGGGAAAACGAGAGAGAAAGGGATTAGGGTTCGTTCTCAGCGCAGGAAGGGATTTTGTATATGATGTCTAGGACGGTAGCGCGGATCTCTTCGCAGCGAGCATCACGGCGACGACGGACGGCTCCGGCGACGCCACGCAGCTGCTTCGCCGGCATGCTGGCTGGCGAGAGGAAGAAGAAAAGGGAAAGAAGGGGCGAAGCGGTATGGGCCGTGGAGTTGGGCCAGTTGGGCTGGGATCGGCTGCTCGCGAGTAGCAGACAGGGATAAGGGAAAATGGGCCATGGGCCAGATTGGGTTTTCCCTCTATTTTTTTCCTGGTATAATTCCTTTTTTCATTTTCTGTTTTGTTTTCAGATTTGTATATTACACATTTGATTGAAATTTCTTTATGGAATTTATTTTCTGAATAATTGCAGTAATATTGAAGTTGTTAAGAATCAATTGGTGAACTTTTATTATATATATTGTTTAGGGTTTCTTTATTTTCATTATATAGATACCTTTTCTATTATTATTTGTGTGAGCCTTTGATATGAATTTTAATTGGGCATAAATTCATAAATTTATTATAGAATTTATTACTATTAACTAATGAGTTAAAGTTTATATTGAAAATGTTTTACCATAAGTTCTTAGAAGATTTAATATTTACAAGTTTATTTTATGGATGTGAATAAAGATTAATGCTTAATCACATTGTCTTTATGTTTGTGATCTTTAATAACACCACCATTCAAAGTAGAATAATGGAATTGTTTTCTAGGATAACTCATGAGAAACAATTAATAAAGATAGTTTCATAAGCACCTATAATAATGATGGTTGAGAATGTCCAAGGTGTGCTGAAATGATTAATGTAGGAAATTATTCCTATCATCCATTGTGGAAACAAGATGATAGCTCAACCATAGTAAGTGGATATTAAGTTTGGTCTTAAATTTACGGTTTAGTGCTTAATAAGGATTCCTATATTCCATACTTCATAATTCTAAACTTCTGATTAAGGAATTCCTTTCCTAGATATATTACTTCTCTATATCCATCATCATGTGTTAACATGATGAGCTTTACCTCACAATAATATTCTTATCCACCTTTTATTCTGCTAAATCTATTTATAAATCCAATGAGCTTAACACTAAATCTTTCATAATATTCTCATATTTATACTTGGCTATAACAACTATTCTAATATTAACAATCTCTAACCCAACAAGTGGTTACATCTAACTCCATTTATACCCTTCCTAAATCATCCTTCACTGATATCTCTTCAATAGATGTATACATCAAATTTCTACTCTCATTAAGTGTTTAGTATTTCCCAAGAGGGAAATACTATTTCTATAATCCAATGTTGCTCTAACATTATTGTAATCCTACTATCTTGACTCTACTTGACTCCAATATATAACATTCCAACCTCACATTATATTAATGTGACATGTAATAACTAATCTAGGAAAATGTATCTATACTATGGTTCAATCATGTTTTATCCACTATTGTCACTTATATATGGTACAAGCATTCAATATTGGTGAATAAGGCATGATCATTATAATCCTTTAGGGTTTAGGTTTCCAATTGGCTAATCAAGGCTTCATCAATACAACACTATAGTTGGATTGAAATTATCTTCTATCTAGCTCTATTGGATTAGGAGATATGATTCATTGATTATACCTGCTTGATCCAATAGGACTACTCCTGGTAACTATCTTCAGACTTCATCCTTGTAATCTTCTTTGTTACCATATTGACTTGATTCCTTCAATCACTCCCATCCTATAGATAACATCTAAAACTAGCATCACTATTTACCTCTTCTTACTCTTTCTTTATAAGCCTTAGGTGGATGCTATAATCAGGATAAGAGTTGATAGATCAAGAATTGATAGGTTAAGAATTGGTGAATCAATAGTTGATTACTCACTATTGATGAACAACAAATATAAAGATAGGATTCAATAGAGATGATAAGGATTGATATGGAAAGAAAGATATATGGTGAATGATCTTGACTTGGTTTCTTTCCTACTCAACCTCACTAAAGAGTTAAAGTTTGGTACTTCCATGATACTCATGGTATAAGTAGATGAGATTAAGATATAGTTGTTACATTTTTATTATTTGGGTTATATTTATAATTTAGTATTCATGAGTGATTATAATGAATATTATGATATGATCACCTAAGGATCAAATATAAATCATTAAGTAATGTATTAGGGTTTAATTTTATTATATTTGATCTACACTTAGATCAAATCATGTTTACCCAAAATAAAGTTTTAGCAAAGGTCATATTGAAACTCATCGCAGTCAACTTGATGATCTACTTCAATTCCATCAAGTTAAGAGAGGCTTCAATCACTTTGACAAGTTTTTATTTAAATGCGCGAAAATTATTCAGATTTTCTATGCATGAATGCAATGCACACATCTGTGTTCATCTTATTTCTAAGCTTAAATGTTGGGATGTTACATAGCACTAGTCCCAGGTCGTGACACCTCCAACGGCTAGTAATCGTGATAGCCTTTAGTTTCGGGCCTGATTGGACCTCTAGTCCCGGACCGTAATATGTACCAAAGGACACTCGGTCATAATCCTAAGGGGTGGTGGGTTGTTGCACCTATTTGAGCTGCCTGTAAATCTTCAAATAGCAGTCTCATGAACGTTTACATGAGGATGCATGATACCCAACAGAAAACTATACTCAAATGTTTCTAAATTGTCTCACAATATCATACTAGTCGTACTTTTAGTGTAACTTAGGCTCCCAAAGAACATATTGATCTGGATTGAGCTTGAAAATTCACAAAATCGTGATAAACATCTACTCCCTTGGTCCTGAATATGATATCGTAAATTATCTAAATTCGAATGTATCTATATACTAAATAGTGTCTAGATAAATCCAAATTTAGACAAATCTACGACATCGTTTTCAGAATGGAGGGAGTAGCTTTCGAACTATACAACATGTACCATAGTTTCTTTCAATATTTCCATTTACTTAAATTCTCTTTGTACCATACTCTTGCATAGATTTGAAAAAAAAGAAACATATATAAACACATGCAGTAGAACGCTATATCTTTTCACGAAATAAAATTAGAAGTAGTTGTCTGGTACAAAAGTTTTGTTCTTAGTCAATAGAAGCTTCATGATGGTCTCAGAATTTTCTTGTTGCAAGTTCAATTGAATATGGTAAAAGTGTATCCTTTAAGAGATCAATATCCATATGGGTACTATACAAATCTTGCATTTTGTACCCTAGATTTGAGGCAATACATGAAAGGCAAAACAATTGATAGATATGTTAAATTGGTTACAACCACTTGGAGATAGAAGCAC
This sequence comes from Avena sativa, assembly GCA_916181665.1. Taxonomy (NCBI): domain Eukaryota; kingdom Viridiplantae; phylum Streptophyta; class Magnoliopsida; order Poales; family Poaceae; genus Avena; species Avena sativa. Next base: position 50,317,513 of record OV702285.1, on the reverse strand, counting down.
GAGATGTATTCAACCAGTCTGAATGGAAGTAATATGATTTGTAGTGCATAAGTGTGTCATATAGTAATATGCTTTACTGTGCTTTGCACCAGCTATACTTCCTTACAACACTTCTAAAATATTTGTGGCATAGATTATATTGCTTCTCTCTTTTATGTTCTCTATATATTTGTATCTAGATACATGCAAATTAGACAAATCTGCGACTTCGTTTTCAGAATGGAGGGAGTAGCTTTCGAAGGATACAACATGTACCATAGATTCTTTTAATATTTCCATTTACTTAAATTCTCTTTGTATCATACTCTTGTAGAAATTTGAAAGAAAAATGAAAAATATAAACACATGCAGTAGAATGCTATAGCTTTTCGTTAAATAAAATTAATAGTAGTTGTCTGGTAGAAAAGTTTTGCTCTTGGTCAATAGAGCATCAAGATGGTCTCAGAATTTTCTTGTTGCACGTTCAATTGGATATGGCACAAGTGTATCCTTTAACAGATCAACAACCATATGGTGTACAAATCTTGCATTTTGGACTCTATATTTGAGGAAGAACATGAAAGGGAAAACAATAGATAGATATGTTAAATTGGTTACAACCACTTGGAGATAGAAGCTCAAGATGTATTCAACCAGTCTGAATGGAAGAAACATGATTCGTAGTGCATATGTGTGTCATATAGTAATATGCTTTATTGTGCTTTGCACCAGCGATACTTCCTTACAACACTTCTAAAAGCTTTGTGGCATAGATTAATGTATGCATCAATCGATGTAGTTGCTAGGTTATTCTCCTTTTGAAGAAAAAGTTGGATAATCCAAAACTAGAGTGTCACATGGCTTCAGATTCAAAAAAAAAAAAAAACGATGTAGATATATAAATGAATATCTCCCATGTACTGCTGAGTGATTCAATCTTAATTGTGTAGAGTATATCCTCTGTGGAGAATAAGAAAACATTGCGACTAACAATCACCTATCATGTTGATGACTGCCATTAATTGTGAAACTATTTCTGTGAAATATTGTCATACACTCTCCGTCCAAAAATTAGTGAATTGGATTTGTCTAAATTCGTATGTATCTAGACGATGTTTTAGTGTGAACATACATGTGAATCTATATAAATCTAAGTCACTTATTTCTGAATGGAGAGAGTACAATTGGTTATGGCCAAATGATTTCAGACTTCAACAACCATGCTTCACGGTGATTTTACAACCACCCCGCACTAACCGTGAACAAAAACAATGACAGAAAAGACATTATATGGCATCGCTGACGGTGCCCCCCTTCATCATTCAGGGTCACCTTAAGATGGTATCCCCATCAGCTCTGTGCCATCTGGCAATGGGGCTTTATAAATTTAAAGTTGGGCACTATCGTGCTTTCCTTCTGAAAACATTAAAATAAGTATATAGTGAAAACTATATTCAAATATTTATAAATCATCTTACATCGTTAATGTAGTCATATTTTTTGAGTACCACACTGTACACGACCAGCTATTAAACGATATAGCAATTGTCATTGCCTATTGTAATTTTTCAATGTACTTTTGGTTATATACGTATGATACTCGTGTACAAATGCAAAATAAATACATGCAATAGAATGATATTATTTTCCATTGAAAAATCAATAGTACTTGCATGGCACAAAAGTTTCCGAGGCTTCGTCGATAGAACCTCCAGGATCACCTCAGAATTGACATGTTGCATGTTCAAGTAAATACTTAACAAGTTTGTCATGTAAGCGATCAACAATTAATCGGAGTTATACAGAGCATGTATTTCACACATTGGATCTGATTCAAAAATTTGATAGCAAATCACTTGGGGCTGGTAGGGCATGATCGATATTTTCGACCAGCATGGATGTGATTTTAGCAATATGAGTTGTATTGCATAAGCGCGTCAGTGTCATAATATGCTAGGTTGAGCTTTCTATGTAAGATGGTTCCATGCATGTAAAATTCTTCCCTTGAAATATAAAATGTAGGTTTGGTCGATGAAAATAGAGGTTGGGTCGATCAAAATAGAGACTGGAGTTTTCTTCTCTTGAAGAAAAAGTCATGTTATCTGAAACAAGAATGCAATTCACATTGCTTAAGTTTCGAACTAAATCATTTGTACGTAGATATTTGTCTCATGAATGAATATTCCATCCACCGCTGACTGCAGTAAGTCCCTAGTGGAGAGGAAGCACAACCGATTGGCGATTGCGAGTAAATGTGACTATCTCTCCATGCAAAAATATCTTATATAATTGGCAAATGATTTGAGAAACCATGCTCGGCGCGGTTATATATCGCCGATCAAGGATAGCGAGTGTTGTCTGTATGCTAGCTTTACGGTCATTTAACAATGAATGAAAAGGTCTATATGAGACCACTGACAGAGTTTGTTCCCTTGATCTTGCTTGAGAATCATAGCAGTTTAGCACCTTTCTCTTGTACACTAGCCGTTAACAAAAAAATGGCGCAAGGAAAAGAAAGGAGAAGGGATATTTCAGGAATAGGAGACGCCAGGAAAAAAACGCTCAAGCGGACTCAAATTTGCCGTCTTTGTTGCCACATACTCGTTCACACGGTCAGGTACCACTACATTGTGCCCCGTCTCTCTATGTTCTCACGACTTCAGCATTGGTCCGGTGCATCGCTGAAAGTTATTTATGGCCATGGCGTCTCAAAGAAATCCCCCTAAGCACTGAGGCATTGGACCTGGATGTGACCGTGACCGTGACTGCGGAGGAGGACAGTGAGGCATTGTGTATCTCCGCGTTGAGGTGTTGTGTATCAGTTTCTTGCTTCACAGAGGCGTGGGTTGCACAATAGTTTTTGTAAATTATTATTTTGCTGAATATTTCCAGTGGGAATCTCTTTTGTGTTAACCAGCTTTCCCTGCCATGGTTCAGACTTCAGATAAAAACGTGCTGGTTCCATCTCCATTATTCATGTTACACCTTTCTCTTGTACACGTCCACATGCGCGGTCTTCGTCTTTGGGGTGTGCTTTCTGGCGAGGTCTCCTGTCCGCCGTGCCCCGCTGCTCCTACGTCGCCTATTGCCCTTGCCCCCGCTGCTTCTCAGGATCTGACTGACTACACTCAGTGGATAGATGAGGATGCTCGTGCTGCTGCTGTTCTCACTTCCAGTATTCTGCCTCAGTATGCTGCTGAGTTCATGGGTCTTCCCACTGCTGCTGCTCAGTGGGCTTTTCTTCGTCAGCGCTATCAGCCGTCTGGGGATGCTCTTTACCTGTGTGTGGTTCGCCAGGAGCATGCTCTTCAGCATGGTGACTCTACTGTTGATGAGTTCTATACTCAGAGTGCTGCTATTTGGCGTCAGGTTGATTCTCTTCGTACAGCTGTGTGTGCCACATGTCCCTGCTGTCTGACTGTGCGCGCGGATCTGGAGTTTCAGCGTGTTTTTGAGTTCTTGTCACGGCTCCGTAAGGAGTTTGAGCCGCGTCGTGCCCAGCTGCTTGCCTGTGGTCGTGTTCCCCTCTCTGAGGTATTGTCTGAGCTTCGTGCTGAGGAGACTCGTCTTCGTGGTGCTGGTCTTTTTGAGGTTCCCTCTGTACTTGTTGCTCATGGTCCTCCTGTGACGTCGGCTTCGTTGCGGTCTCCAGTACCGTCGATACTCTCTACTCCTCCGGTCCAGGGTCAGAGTCAGCCTCAGCAGCCTCGTGGTATGACAGCACCTCCTCGTCCTCCCTGTTCCTATTGTGGAAAGCCTGGCCATGATGTCTCTAGCTGCTGGAGGAGGGATCCTAGCTTACGTCAGCAGTACCATGCTCGTAGGCAGGCTGGTTCTTCAGGATCTTCTGCTGGTGCACTGTCTAATCAGGACATTCTTCATGGTCTACTCGCTGCTACAGGCTCTTTCTCGTCGGGTACTGCTGGTTTTGTGCCTAGCTCTTCTAGCACCGCGTGACCACCACCTTCTACACAGTCAGGTACGTCATCCCCGTGGTATCTGGATTCTGGAACTTCTTTTTATATGACTTCTGCGTCCTCTATTCTTTCTACTCTTCGCTCTCTTATTTCTCTTGTCCGTGTTATCACGGCTGATGGTACCTCTCTTCCTGTTTCCAGTCGAGCCACCCTTTCTACTTCATCTTTCTCTGTTCCTAACTTTTCTCATGTTCCTAGTCTTAAGATGAACCTTTTCTCTGCTAGTCAGCTTACTGATTCTGGTTATCGTGTCTTTCTTGACGCTGATTCTTGTGCGGTTCAGGACCGCCGTACCCAGGCCCTGGTTGGAGCTGGTCCTCGCAGCCTTGAGTCTCCGGGGCTATGGGAGTTAGACTGACAGTATAGGTGCTATCAGTATTGCACGTGATCCGGTCAAGCATGAGCTGACCAAGCATATTGGTGTTGATGCTTTTTATACATGTGCTCAGGTGCAGGATCAGGTTGTTGCGCTTCATTATGTGCCTTCAGATTTGCAGTTGGCGAATTTCTTTACAAAGGCACAAACTCGAGCGCAGCATGACTTCTTACTCTCCAAACTCAGTGTTGTGGATCCACCATGAGTTTCAGGGGGGGGGGGGGGTGTTAGAGTAAATATTTGTACATTGTAGTTTTCCCGTGTGTTAGGGGGTTTCCTGTATATTTGCGCCTGTACATGTATATTGTGGCCTTTGGCCCCCTGGTAATACAACAAGTCTATTACCCTAACATGGTATCAGAGACTAAGATCTCGAGTTCGAGTCCTGGCTTTCAAAATTTATCCTAAAATTGCTATTGACCCCTCAGTGTCCACGTATAGGCCTCTTGAGTCATACGTGAGTTTCGCGTGCCGTCGCCCTCTTCCGGTTGCACGTGCTGACTTCTCTCCGTCACATGTGAGAGGGGGTGTTGAAGTGTATAAGTGGATTGCACTAGCCCTTTCCATCAGTTCGGACTTTTGGTTGCGTTGCCTAGTGTATGAAGCTTGACAACAACATGTAATATAACTAGGCAAGTTCTTAGCATAGAAAAGGACTCCACATATTTACACAGCATACACAAGTGCAGAGGCACCAAAAGGCCACATTGTCTACTGCTAAGAGCACCTCCACCCGCGTTTCCAGGAGGGCATTTCTATGCCTTTTTTCACCCGGACGGTGAATTTTCGCCCAACCAGTACGAATAGCGTCGGATTTACCCAACTTTCATCCGGTGTTTTCTGGCCGAACCTGGGGCACTGGAAACCGCCAGGGAACGCCCAGAATCGGCGGAAAAAAACTTCCGTCCTTGGACCCGCTCTGTCAGCGTGTGAAGCCGAGTCATCCTCATCCCGTCGCCTCGGCTCCCGCGACGGACCGCCGGTCAACGACCGCCCGTCGCGTCGGCCACGTGTCGCCATAATGGCGCGCCACCGCAGGCTCGACTTCCTGCCATTTCCCCTTTTCCTTCCCACGCCGCTACACCCCTCCCGCCTTTGCCGCTATTTCCTCTTTCAGCTATAAATTTTGGCGCCCCTCACTGGTTCACAACACACACTCTCACAACTCCCACTCCCCAACCACGCACTCCTCCTTCGTCGACAAGAAGAATCCCACGGTGACAGCTATGGCGGAGAGGTACCCCGATGACTCGGCAGCGGTGAGCGACTTTGGCTGGCGTTCTCTGCAGCCATGGGAGGCGCAGCTGCTGCACGGCGCCGGCTACATGGCGCCGCCGAACTTCCGCTGCCCGCCGACCTGGAAGCTAAGCACCGGAGGCGTGCTGGTGCCGCCGTTGCCTGAGGGCGCGGAGATGGTGGAGGAGATCCAGGCCGCCATCGCGGCCATGGAGGACCCGGAGCTTGCAAAATACCCCGGTAACCGTGTTTACTGGGAGTAATTTTTTGCTGAGCACCGACGCTAGGAACTGAAGGCATACGACGGGGCCGGCTCGCGTTGAACAGGCTACCGAGGAGGATGTGGGGCATCATATCCTCTTCCTCGGCCTCGGCATCAAGGTCGCCTGGTTCAGCGTTGAACAGGCTACCGAGGAGAATTTGGTTAGTTGAAACTGCCTTTCCCGTTGTCTATTTTTTCCAGTAACTAGCATGGTGGCCCTCGCAAATGCGAGGGCATCGCCTTTGGTTAGTTGAAAATGCTTTCAGACATATCTTTTCCTTTATACTCATGTTACTATTTCAGTATTATATAGTTGAAACTAATGAGATATAGAAATTTCGACATCAAGCACCGGTCTAATGAGATATAGAAAATATGATCTAACCTTTAGTTCTATGTATCACTGGTACCACATAAAGCTACATATATGGTCAGTCCACAAATAAAAAGTACAACATTGGGACACTAACATGTGCACATGACGACCATTCACACACATACGTTCACATAACATGTACTGAAGGATGGTGTCGCGAAGTTTAGAGATTGACAAGGTCACAAGACATTCCTCGGAATGTTTAGGAATGTAACATGCAACTGAAAGAATATTTTGTGATAATGCGAGAAACATGACATCACACCTACGGTTTGATCTCCGATGGGGTCAGGGTATACTGACCTTTTTAACCATCCTACCAAAGGTTATTTATCATGGTCCGTAAAATGGTGTTATTTGAGTGATATGAACTATACTATATAATACTGAAATAGTAACATGAGTATAAAGGAAAAGATATGTCTGAAAGCATTTTCAACTAACCAAAGGCGATGCCCTCGCATTTGCGAGGGCCACCATGCTAGTTACTGGAAAAAATAGACAACGGGAAAGGCAGTTTCAACTAACCAAATTCTCCTCGGTAGCCTGTTCAACGCGAAACCAGGCGACCTTGATGCCGAGGCCGAGGAAGAGGATATGATGCCCCACATCCTCCTCGGTAGCCTGTTCAACGCGAGCCGGCCCCGTCGTATGCCTTCAGTTCCTAGCGTCGGTGCTCGGCAAAAAATTACTCCCAGTAAACACGGTTACCGGGGTATTTTGCAAGCTCCGGGTCCTCCATGGCCGCGATGGCGGCCTGGATCTCCTCCACCATCTCCGCGCCCTCAGGCAACGGCGGCACCAGCACGCCTCCGGTGCTTAGCTTCCAGGTCGGCGGGCAGCGGAAGTTCGGCGGCGCCATGTAGCCGGCGCCGTGCAGCAGCTGCGCCTCCCATGGCTGCAGAGAACGCCAGCCAAAGTCGCTCACCGCTGCCGAGTCATCGGGGTACCTCTCCGCCATAGCTGTCACCGTGGGATTCTTCTTGTCGACGAAGGAGGAGTGCGTGGTTGGGGAGTGCGTGGTTCAGGTAATCAACTTCTTCACTTCTGATCTACTGGTCGGTTTGTAGTTTTTATTTCTTCTGCCTAAAGTTGGCTGCACACCGACTCAATACGAAGCAGTATAAGACACTTCCAGCCTGCTCTGTAGCATACAACAATCTGCTTCCTGATAATGTTTTCCACATATTTATCAATCGTCCTTGGGTTTTCAGAAGGGAAGGTTTTTAGGCATAGGAGACGTCGGGATAGAACCGCTTGGTGATTCTTGTCATCACAGTATGGCGTGTTAAGATGCCCATATGCAACACCATGCTACCTCCGACGACCTCATGCGCCAGGAGATGATCCGATCTGTGAGATGTGTCGGCCACCGTTGCTAGCATGTTGTCTCTGTGTTCGCCACCAGATGATACTTGGGTACTGGTAGTCTGAGACACTGATGGTGATGGTTGCGACGACCACTTACAACAAAACGATCATATAGAGACGTTGTTTATTAGACGCAATTTATCTTCGTCTTTACGTGAATAATGAACCATGTATAGGGACATTCCTTGAGACGCTACCTAAGGCGTCCCAAAATATACACTGTTACTACTTAAAAAAACTAGAATCCCCACGGTGGCCATCTGATTAATTCTCTCTCTCCCCCGTGATTTAGATAATAGAACAGTGCAAACCCTACTGCCGCCGCCACATTATCCTCCATCGAATCAGAGCACACGCACGGCGTGACGGCGGTCGTGCGCTTCTCACGCTCTCCGCCCCTTCCATCGTTCCCCTCTCCCATCTCAGTCTCCATATCCCTCTAATTACCCCGTGGCGATGATGTGCCCTTCGCCGCTCGTAGGCAGCACGTCAGCGACATCCTCGACCAAGCGCGACACCGAGGGCACCCTGCCGTTCGCCAACAATGAGATCTGCATCAGCCAGCTCTAGCCGGCCAGCGAGCGTTGCCCTCTCGTCGCCTTCCTCGAGACAACCACCCCCTTCTCCGTGTGATGCAAGCTCCAGGCCAAGCCCCTCCTTCCCCGGCCCAACATTCACCGGCGGCTCTACTTGATTTGGTTCAAAGAGTACAAGGTTTGCCCCCAAATTTGTGTTGATTTACATTCACTCTGATCTCACAGTTTTGGATAATCAGTAGCATTTTAAGTAAGATTCAGCATACTAGAATCTTGTTTTATCTGGTTTCATTCTGGTAATGAAATTGAGGGATGTGCCCCTCAACTTGAAAACAAAAGCGGTAGATCTTTTTAGGTTGGAAGTTGAGTCTATGATCGAAGGGGAGGGGTGAGGTTGGCATCATCTGTTATGTTCCGTCAATACAGCCAACGTATGGTATTTTACATGGATGCGGTACCTAAGAGATATGTCAGAGAACCTACAACTTGTGCGTATCTAAGTTTTCTGTATACAAGCTTGAACGTAACAAATCTGTACAAGAAGTTACAGACCTATTAGATTGAGGGCAGCTCAATTGGTTTTGTGGATTCTTTCTATGGCCAGTTATGCGATTCTTCCATTGTGAAGTTTCTACAATGGCCTCGTTCTCCTTACCATGTCCATTTAAGTTACTCGATGTGATATTTGTAGTTGAAATTTAATGTTTTCTTTTTTGGATTCGTTTACAAACAGGAGCATAAGGTAAAGTCTGGGACTACTAATGGCATGGATCAATCTTTATTGAGTGAAGTAAAACATTTTCCATCTACTTAATTTTCATGGGAAATATCTGAAGAGGCATTATTGTTATGGGATTCTTGGTATTATTCCCTGAAAGATAAAACTAGTATGACATTTGAATACACTTTTACGCTGAAAGTTTCAACTGATTCTGATGCCACCATTGTTTTTCTTGTAGAGTTCTTGGAGCGGAATCAGTGGAATTGACTGTCGAAGCAGCAAGCACATTGTCATGTATGAAAAGTATGATCTGTAGATTTTTATTTTTTCTGGTCAGTTAACTTCTTCTCTTGACTTGCTATAAAATTGCTACGACGGTGGAATGAGCATTTAAATTTTTGTGATGTATCGTTTCAATGAACTTGCGATCCTGTTAACTTATATAAGTTCTGAATCCTCTGCAGATATATGATGGCTGCAAAGGACATGAACATACGTATTGAAAGGACACTGAAGATATTGGATTCCTGGAAAGAGAAAATTCCTAGATAGGTCATGTTATTTTGGAGAGAGATAAAATATAAATTTGTATGTTTTCTCCAATTGTATTTCCAGCTCGTGTGGATGCTTTCAACTGTTGTCAATTGAATCAATTCTTAGCGAGCCACTATGTTTTCTTGATGTTGTATTTGAACAATGCAATTTTGTATAGGTAACGCCTTCTTTAAGAACACATGAAACATCTTTTAGTTGTTATGATGTAAATGCGTGCACAAATCTTTCAGTTCTACAAGCCATAATAATATTTCAATGAAAAAGGAAAAGCTATTATAATATTTCAATTAAAAACCAAAATTGGCGATGTCCTTTGTACCATGGAGCGATCATGTCCTGAATATATTCAATAGCATCACAAGGGATGGTAGAGACGAGGTCCTGAATATATTCAAGTCGCAATATAGCGTCACAAGGGATCATACAGACGACGTGCAAATCCATATATGAAAGCGTCTTTAGGTTTGTAGAGATGCAATATAAACGTCTCGTCTCCTCATAGACACGCTCACTAAAACGTCTCTTAGAGATTTGAGACGGTGCATAAGAAGACGCTCATGAGACGCTTTATAACTACGACTCTATGGTGCCATAGAGATGAAATAAAATGTCTCTAGCCCTCAAATTGTGCGTCTCTACATGACCAATTTGTTGTAGTGGACAATCCACATCCCCATGACGTCGTCTCCAATAGGACGAGATCTGTCGACACGGCCTGCCCCTGTGACCTCATCTCCAGAAGCGCCACCGCTGATGAAGGCTGTTAGCACGAGCCCATCACTGTGGAATTTGGAGACCGACGGCGATGCTTCTCCTATTACTCTTGCTGTGCACGATTAATTTGGTGCAAGATGTCTAAATCTCACATTTCTCTCTTTTTTTTGAAGGACACATTTCTCTCTTTAGATATGTGTAAAAAGTAAGTGCACCAGCCGTGAAAAAAAAATTAAGTTCACTGTTCATGCAAAACGGAGCAAAGCCATGCGGCAAGCAAGCGGCCGCGTTGCCTCTACTGTCTACTCGATGTGCTGTAATTGCCTGCACGTGAAGCAGCAAGCACCACCGAAGCTTCTGCTCATGCAAATGGAGGGAGGCTATTAGCTTTAAGAAACTAAGGAAATATTCATGGTTTGCTCAAGCAAAGGGTAAAATATAAGTTTCGATCATAATTCTGGACTGCACCAAGCGATATAACTAGCAAACTTATCACCATTTTAACTAGTTGGCATAATAGGTACTCCCTACATCTCAAACTTGATGTCGCAAATTTTTCTAAATTTGGATGTATCTCTAAATTTAGACAAATTTGTGACATCTATTTTAGGACGAAGGGAGTAGTTCGAAAGTGACTTGACACAGGCAGCGTGCTTCTAGTCTTCAAAATATCACACGAGGTGTTCAAATTTGTACAACTTTAAGGTGGGACAACATTCACGAACTTTAAGCTGAAATCCAAATAAACCATCTTTGTTTTTAAATTTTTGTTGCCACTTAATGGACTTCACGGAAAAGATCTTTTAGGTTTGGTTATAGACAAAATTCTCTAGTTAGTAGCCAAGATCTCCTCATTATTTTTGAGTATGGAATCTATCTCGTTGTTGCCGATGATTGTTCAGATGTAAAAGTGAGTGTGACCGCATATATAACTGTATGAAAGTATACTTTTTGTAACTTTGGTTATGAAATTTTCAATAAAATATAGCCTAGTGTAGTACTGCCACGCTTAGGAAACCAAGTCATGCTAAAAAAAATGCACCTTGCATTTGAGTTGACAAACCGAAAGTGGTTCAACCCTAAATAACCAATAGTTAACCCTGTTCGATTCTCAAATTGTTCATGTGGGCAGATATAACAAAATATGTACGAGTAAAACAAACAGGGGACGCCTATAGCTATGAGCACGCACGCGGGTGACTTCACTATTTATAATTTTTGTGAAGAGGTGTATACATTTTTGATCTTCTGCCAGTGCAAAATCTTGCACTTATAGTGCTTCATGTTGAGTGGGTGTGCAACTAACATGTTGTGAAACTTAACATGTTACGAGTGTAAAAGCTACATCAGAAGTGGATCAATTGACTACTTCAACAAACACATGACTGTCTTTACCAAACCAACTCAGTACTCTATATGCCTTTCGAGCGCCGGCTATTTGTTATTAGAGGATATTTGTTTGCATATCCACAGAAATAGAAACATTGCTTTCACGATTTGATCCTAGTAAAAGATAAGAGGAAATGGTTTTTGACCATGATTTTTCTGTAAGAAAATGTAGTTGGGGAAGTTGAATCATGTTACACTACTTGTACTAGTCTGTACTGATCACGTCATGTAATGTACTGTAATCCTAGCCCACCTTCCTACATCCTAGGATCTGGAGCATGCGCACTAGGCCACGAGGTCCTCTCCTATATGTAACAGACTCTATCTGTATTCAATAATATCAATTCTCCAAAACTACTTGGTATCAGAGCCTCTCTCTCTCTCCCTCCTCCGGCCATGGACCCCTCTTCCTCTGCTCCGGCCGGCACAACTCTCCCACCCAACCCCAACCCTCTCGATCTCGATCCCTCCACCCCTCTCCAGCAACGCGCTCCTCCGCCGCGCGCCATGCCCAGCCCTCTCCTCCACAGCGAACTCTTCGGATCCGAGGCTCCCTCGGCTACCACCAACCTACCCCTCACCCACAACCTCCCTCCACCCCCACCCAATCCTGCCACGCCCGCCCCTCCTCCGGCCACCGTCAATGCTCCGCTCCATCTCCGTGATATCCACATCGGCGAGTACATCGACTACAAGGTCAATATCACCGGGGCCAACTTCTCCAAGTGGCGCAAGACGATTACCCTTCTGCTCACCATGTGCAGCGCCCTCGACCACGTCACGGAAGGCGCCGCGCCGGCCAACCCCGACGCACAATGGCTCGCCGCCGACATCCACCTCTCGCTGTGGTTTCTCGGCACCCTGGCCGACGATCTTCATCACCTTGTCCAGGGCACAGACGGCCGCGCCTGCTCCACGTGGAAACGCCTGCATGATTTCTTCCTCGCCAACCGAGCCAGCCGCTACATCTTCCTCAGCAAAAAATTCCGCACCTCCCCGCGCGGTGATCTGCCCATCTCCACGTACGCCAGCAAACTCCAAGGTATCGCCGACGACCTCGCCGACATCGGTTACCCCGTGCAGGACCATGACCTTTGTCTCCAGATGCTCTCTGGCCTCGGCACCAAGTTCGCCCTTCACTCCGCCATCATCGGCAACACGGTGCCCCTGCCCTCCTTCGCCGACGCCTGTTCTCGTCTTCAGCTTGCGTAGGCGAGCGCAGACACGGCGCAACTCGACGAGGGGGCACAGGCCATGGCTGTCCATGGAGGTGGACGCAGCGCCGGGACACACGACGGCGGCCGCCGCGGCTCTGGCAACAGCTCTCCCTACCGGGGGGGGACGCGGCGGCCCACCCGCTGGCCAGCCGCGCATGATGGGGGTCAGCCCGAATTATCGGGGGAAAAACCCCATCCCGGGGTACGTACACGGTGGCGGCCACCACCAGACTCAGTCCTACGGACGCGGCACCAACAACCAGCATCAACCTGGCCCCTCCGGTCACCGCGGCACTCCACCTCAGCAACCCTGGATGGGGTATTTCGCACCCTGGGGGACTTCGTTCCCTCCCGCGCGTGCGCCTTGGGTGCCTCCCAACGCCTCGGGCGTTCTCGGCTCGCGTCCAGGAGCTCCCTCGCAGGCCTACCAGGTGCAATCCGCTGGTGCTGCGCCACCTGCGGGCTACCCTCCACCATGCATGGGGGGTGCACCCTCCTCCACGGCTTTCAACCCACAGCAACAACCCTCCTCCGCGCTGTACTCCTTCGACTACTCGGCCATGATCCATCACGCCAACGACAACAACCACTTCAACCCGCCACGTCCTGAGTGGTTCATGGACTCGGGAGCCTCGTCCCACGTCACCGGTAAGACGGGTAACTTGACTACTACTCATTCTCCCTTATGCAGTGATTCGTCGCATATTATTGTTGGTGATGGGTCCAAACTTCCCGTTTTAGCTGTAGGGTCTGTCCAAATTTCCTCGCCCCCTCTCCATCTACAAAATGTCCTTGTCTCACCTAATATAGTCAAAAATCTAATATCCGTTCGCCAATTCACCCGTGATAATTTTGTATCCATTGAGTTTGATCCATTTGGTTTTTCCGTGAAGGACCTCCACACCAAGACTACTATTCTTCGCTCCAATAGTGACAGCGACCTCTACCCGTTCTCCGGATCCGCGCCTTCCTCGCCAACCGTGCTGTCCACCACCGGCGGCTCCCTGTGGCATCAACGACTTGGACACCCCAGCTCCACCACCCACTACCCTTTAGATTTTCTCTCATGTAATAAACAAGCTCTTAGCAGATCTCCTTTTTGTAATGCTTGTCAATTAGGACATCACACGCGCCTCCCCTTCCCCACCTCTCACTCTCACACTTCCGCTGCATTCCAACTCATTCATTGTGATTTGTGGACCTCACCCGTCATTAGCTTTTCAGGATACAAGTACTACTTAATAATCCTTGATGATTTCACACACTATTCGTGGTCTTTTCCCTTGCGAAACAAATCTGATACTTGTGACACCATCCAACGTTTCTTTGCATATGTGCGCACCCAATTTTGTGTCCCTATTCAATGCTTGCAATGTGATAATGGTGGCGAATTTCTTACCACGCACCTCCGGGATTTTTTCGGCGCCAATGGTGTTACCTTCCGCCTCTCGTGTCCACACACCTCCCCACAAAATGGCAAAGCTGAGCGTCTCATTCGCACCACCAACGACATTGCTCGTACTCTCCTCTTCCAAGCCAAATTACCACCGCCTTTTTGGGTCGAAGCCCTCCATACCGCCACCCATCTCCTCAATATTCGACCCTCCCGCGCCATCCTCTTTCACACCCCTCACTTCCGTCTCTATGGCCAAAACCCCACCTATGACCACCTGCGAGTCTTTGGTTGCCTATGCTACCCGAACCTGCTCGCCACGACTCCCCATAAACTCGCTCCGCGCTCCATCCCTTGCGTTTTCATCGGCTACCCGCGGGAACACAAAGGATACCGCTGCCTCGACATAGACTCACGTCGCATTATTGTCTCGCGGCACGTCACGTTCGACGAAACCTGTTTTCCTTATTTTTCCACTGACCCGGCGTCCTCTGCTGCCACAGATTCCGTACCAGCCGCCCCTTCCGTTTCGTACCGACCTCGACCAGCCCGCACACCTGGTCCACCAGCCCCACCCACGTCCTCCTTCCCTCCCACCTCGCCACCGCATCCACCAGATGCCCCTGGCCCATCCCCTGTGGCCACTGCACCACCACCCGCCGAAGCCCGCGTCGCCCCGTCCCCACTCCTGCACCCTGTCCCTGCCCAGATTCCCTCACTTTCGGCCCCACCTACCTCGGCTCCCTCGCCCTGCCTCACCTGGTCGCCTGCGCCCAACCCCACTGCATCCCCTCCAGCTGCCCCCAGCCCGCCACCTCAACCGCGTCTCCCGCCCAAATCCATCCCTGTCGCTCCTCCCGAGAACCCCCACCGCATGCTCACACGCGGTAAAGCTGGCTATTCTATGCCCACACAGCGCTTCTCTCTCGCGATCGCTACTCCCGCCAAACTTTCCCCAATTCCTGCTACTTACCGCTCCGCCCTCAAAGACCCTAACTGGTACAATGCTATGCTCGATGAATATACTGCTCTAATGCGGAATGACACGTGGTCTCTAGTTTCTCGTCCTGCAGGTGTTAACGTCGTGACAGGGAAGTGGATATTTCGGCACAAATTCAATCCTGATGGCTCTCTTGCGCGGTACAAGGCTCGCTGGGTTGTCCGCGGCTTCACCCAACAACACGGGGTCGACTATGGTGAGACTTTCAACCCCGTGGTTAAGCCTGCCACCATTCGCCTGGTTTTGAGCATCGCCACTATGCACTCTTGGCCCATTCATCAGTTGGATGTTAAAAACGCTTTCCTCCATGGGAATCTTGATGCAACTGTTTTTTGTGAGCAACCCTCTGGTTTTCTTGATTCCACTCACCCATCCCATGTTTGCCACTTGCATAAATCACTCTATGGGCTCAAACAAGCCCCTCGGGTTTCTGTCTCCAAAAGCGATTCTTCCCTTTTCATCGTTCGCCGTGAGACATCCATTGCATATTTGCTGTTGTATGTTGATGATATCATCCTCACCGCCAACACCACCACCCTCCTCCACTCCATCATCGCCTCCCTCCATTCCGAGTTCTCCATGAGTGATCTCGGCGATATCCACCATTTTCTTGGCATTAATGTCCACCGCACATATGAGGGTTTATTTCTTTCACAACAACAATATGCCCTTGAGATTTTGGACCGTGCTCACATGCTAAACTTGTTGGAGATATGCCCTAGAGGCAATAATAAATGTAGTTATTATTATATCTTTGTGTTTATGATAAATGTTTGCATTCATGCTATAATAGTATTAACAAGGAAACATTAATACTTGTGTGATTTGTAAACTTAATTTGAAGTCCCTAGTATAGCCTCTATACATCACTAGCTTGTTGGTTGATAAATGATTGTGGTTTCCCTATCATGAACATTGAGATGTTATCAACAACAAGATCATATCGTTAGGAGAATGATATGGTGGACATACTCCTATAGATAAGCGTAGCATAAAGATCAAGTCATTTCAATAGTTCAATTGCTATATGCTTTCTGATACATAGTAACCTAATTCCTTCGACCATGAGATCATGCATATCACCTTTACCGGATGGATGCTTTGATGACATCAAACACCACACCGTAACTGGGTGGCTACAAAGGTGGCATTGAGTGTTCGGAAAGTATTGGTTGAGACACATGGATCAAGAGTGGGATTTGTCCATCCATATGACGGATAGATATACTCTGGGCCCTCTCGGTGGAATGTCATCCAATTAGCTTGCAAGCATGTGACTGGCTCACAAGGGATCACATATCACGGGAACGAGAAAAGAGTACTTATCGGTAACGAGGTTGAACTAGGTATGCAGAGATACCGACGATCATAAACCTCGGATAAGTAAACTATCGTGAGACAAAGGGAAATTGGCATCGTATGTAAGTGGTTCATTCGATCGCAAAGTAATCGTAGAAATATGTGGGAGCCATATGAATTTCCAGATTCCTCTATTGGTTATTGTTCGGAGAAGTGTCTCGATCATGTCCGCATAATTCACGAACCGTAGGGAGACACACTTAAGGATTCGACGTTGTTTGAGTAGTTATGGTATTATGAGAAAGAGACCGAATGTTGTTCGGAGTCTCGGATGGGATCCGGGATATCACGAGGTGATCCGGAATGGTCCGGAGAATAAGATTCATATAAGGAAAGTCCCGTTTCGGAGTTGGGGAATGATTCCGGTGTTTTCATCGGGAATGTTCTAGAAGGTACATGAATGTGTTGTATCAAGTTGGTATGATTGCATCATGTACTAAGTGTCCTCGCTGTTCCAAATAAAGGATTAAATTAAATCCTAGTTTTAAAAGTCAAATAGCTAGTTTGAAAAGTCAAACGGCTAAAATTGGAAAGAGGAAAAGAGGAGGAAGTGGGAAACCGAGTTGGGGAGGGAATCCCTCCTCCAACCGGCGGCGCCCCCTCCAAGCCGAGTTGGGGAGGGACTCCTCTCCCTCCCCTTGGCCGCCGGCCCCCCTCCACCTATATAAGGAGGGGAAGGGACCCCTCCTAGAACACACAAGTCCCTCACCTCAAACCCTAGAAGCTGCAGCCCACCATAGCCGCCGCCACCCCCTAGGGTTTTGCCCTAGCCGCCGACTTGGGGTCCCCGGAACCCTAGCCGCCGGCTCTAGCACTTCCTCCTTGGTGTGTCTAAACCCTAGATCGCCGAGGAGCTCTCTCATACTCCACCATACTCGCTCCGGCTTAAGGCGAAGCCCTGCGAGATCTCCCCTCTACTTCCGATACCACGCCGTTGTGCTGCCGGAATCGCGAGGAGAGTGCTACAACCTCCGCTGTCTGCTAGAACAAGGGAGAGGAAGGTCTTCGTCGAGTACCGAACGTGTGACCGACTGCGGGAGCGCTGCCGGAACGCAGCGCCGGAAGGATCGTCTACGCGATCTTGAGATCGGGAAGAGTACGACTACATCACCCACGAGAATCCGCTCTCGTTAAACACTTTGGAATCTTCGAGGGTAAGTTATTCCATCGACTCGTTGCTACAATCTAGTAGATAGATCTTGGCTTGTTTGTTTGTATGCGGTATAAATTTTTTGTTTTCCATGCTACGAATCCCTACAGTGGTATCAGAGCCGTGTCTATATGTAGATCTGTTGCACGAGTAGAACACAATGGTCATTGTGGGCGTTGATGCTTTTATTGTCGATTGCTTCTTGTGTACTTTGAATCTTGCGGTATGTTGGGATGAAGCGGCCCGGGCTAACCTTACATGACATCGTTCATGAGACTTGCTCCACGCTTGACATGCAACTTGTATTGCATAAGTGGCTTTGCGGGTGCCTGTTTCTCCTAGCGTAGTTAAGATCCAATTTACAACGGGTGATTAACAATACTAGTATCAATGTTGTGGTTCATGTTCGTAAGTTAGAATGACACTTATAGAAAGCCCCAAACCACGTAAAACATGCAAAGAAAGTAGAGGCGTCTAACTTTGTTTTGCAGGGGTGTGCAGTGATGTGATATGGCCATGATTGTGATTATATTTGATGTATTCAATGTTCCTTATTGTAAGTTGGCAACCGGCAGGAGCCATATGGTTGTTTTTAATTTATGTTAAGACCCGCATGTCTATTCAAAGTAGTTGTAATAGTTGAAGCCGGTGGACGACAACCATGGAGAAGCGTCATTGACCTTGATGCAATGCCGGTGATGATGGAGATCATGTTCGTGCTTGCAGATGGAGATCGGAAGCACAAAGAAGAAAGGCCATATCATATCACATATTATGAATTGCATGTGATGTTAATCCTTTATGCATCTTGTATTGCTTGGTAGACGACGGTAGCATTATAAGATGATCCCTCATGCACATGAATTTCAAGTCATAAAGTGTTCACCCTTTAGTTAGCACCGTTGCTAAAGCTTGTTGTTTCGAAGCACCACGTGATGATCGGGTGTGTTAGATTCTGCAAGTGTATACAATGTGAGCAAGTCAGATTTGCTCATGCGGAAACTAAGGTTTGATCTTGACGAGCCTAGCATGTACAGACATGGTCTCGGAACACGGATCACCGAAAGGTAAAGCATGAATCATATAGTAGATATGATGAACATGTCTATTGTTCGCCATTGAAACTATATCAACTCTCGTGATGATCGGTGTTGATGTAGTGGATTTGGTTCGTGTGATCACTAAAACAATGTGAGGGATGTTGTTTTGAGTGGGAGTTCACCTAGATTAACTTTATTATTAATTTGAACTCAATTTGTCATAAACTTAGTCTAAACTATTGCAAATATGTTGTAGATCAATGGCAGCCCCTACCATCAATTTTAATGCGTTCCTAGAGAAAGAAAAGTTGAAAAACAATGGAGCAACTTCGCGGATTGGTTCCGCAATTTGAGGATTGACCTCACAGCTGGTAATTTGACCTATGTGCTGGATGCACCGCTGGGTGACCCACCTGCAGCTGATGCTTCCGATGAAGTAAAGAATGTTTACCTCGCTCGGAAGAATCAGTACTCCATAGTTCAGTGTGCTATCTTGTATGGTTTGGAATCGGAGCTTCAGAAAAGGTTTGAGAATTCAGACCCATATGATATTGTCGAGGATCTCAAATTGATCTTTGAGACTCATGCGGCAATTGAAAGTTATGAGGCTTCTGAAAAGTTCTTTAACTGCAAGATGGAAGAGGGCAGCTCCGTCAGTGAGCATGTGCTTAAGATGTCTGGGCACGCAAACAAACTTCAAAGCTTGGGTATAGTGATTCCTAATGCTTTGGGGATTTACCGTGTCCTCTAATCACTACCACTGAGTTACAAGAACTTTGTGATGAACTATAACATGCAGAACATGAACAAGCAGTTGCCAGAACTGTTTGCTATGTTAAAGTCTGCAGAAGTGGAGATAAAGAAAGAGCACCAAGTGTTGTTGGTCAATAAGACCACCAAATTCAAGAAAGGCAAGTCTAAGCAGAAGGGACACTTCAAGAAGGGTGGTAAGAAAGTTACCACGCCGGCGAAGAAGACCAAGGCTGGACCTAAGCCTGATACTGAGTGCTTTTACTGCAAGGGAGAAGGTCACTGGAAGCGAAATTGCCCAAAGTACTTGGCGGATTTGAAGAACGGCAACATCAAGAAGAAAGGTATATCTGATATACACGTTATTGATGTGTATCTCACTAGTACTCGTAGTAGTGCCTGGGTATTTGATACTGGTTCGGTTGCTCATATTTGTAACTCGAAACAGGTGCTGCAGAATAAACGGAAGCTAGCGAAGAACGAGGTGACGATGCGCGTATGAAACGGATCAAAGGTTGATGTGATCGCGGTCGGCACGCTACCCCTTCATCTACCATCGGGATTAGTTTTATACTTAAATAATTGTTATTTGGTGCCTGTGTTGAGCATGAACATTATATCGGGATCTTGTTTATTGCGAGACAGTTACTTGTTTAAGTCCGAGAATAATGGTTGTTCGATTTATATGAGTAATATGTTTTATGCACATGCACCTTTGATAGATGGTCTATTCTTGTTGAATCTCGATAGTGGAAATACACATATTAATAACAATTGAGGCTAAACGGTTGAAATCAAACGATAACTCGACCTATATGTGGCACTGTCGTCTTGGTCATATTGGAGTGAAGCGTATGAAGAAACTCCATTCCGATGGACTTCTTGAATCACTTGATTTCGAATCACTTGATAGATGCGAAGCATGTCTGATGGGTAAAATGACTAAGACTCCATTTTCTGGTATGATGGAGCGAGCTACGGACTTATTAGAAATCATACATACCGATGTGTGTGGTCCAATGAGTGTAGCATCGTGCGGTGGTTATCATTATATTCTTACCTTCACGGATGATTTGAGTAGATATGGGTATATCTATTTCATGAAACATAAGTCCGAAACTTTCGAGAAGTTTAAGGAGTTTCAAAGTGAGGTAGAGAATCAACGTAACAAGAAGATTAAATTTCTATGTTCTGATCGTGGAGGTGAATATCTAAGTTACGAGTTTGGCGAGCATTTGAAGAAATGCGGAATACTTTCACAGTTGACACCGCCGGGAACACCACAGTGTAATGGTGTGTCCGAACGTCGTAATCGAACTCTCTTAGATATGGTTCGTTCTATGATGTCACTTACAGATTTACCGCTATCATTTTGGGGTTATGCATTACAAACAGCCGCATTCACTTTAAATAGGGCACCATCTAAATCCGTTGAAACGACACCGTATGAATTATGGTTTGGGAAGAAACCTAGATTGTCGTTCCTTAAAGTTTAGGGTTGCGAAGCCTATGTAAAGAAGTTACAACCGGACAAGCTTGAACCCAAAGCGGAAAAATGCGTCTTCATAGGATACCCGAAGGAAACTATTGGGTATACCTTCTATCATAGATCTGAAGGCAAAATCTTCGTTGCCAAGAATGGATCCTTTCTAGAGAAGGAATTTCTCTCGAAAGAAGTGACTGGAAGGAAAGTAGAACTCGACGAGGTTGTCGAACCTTCTCTCAAAATTGCGAGTAGCGCAGCACCGGAAGAAGTTCCTGTGGTGCCTGCACCAATAAGAGAGGAAGCTAATGATGATGATCACCTCGGAGGTCAACGAGAACTCGTACCACTCCAGATTGGTATGATCCCGTTATGGGTGTCATGTTGGTGGACAACACCGATGACCCCGAGACATATGAGGAAGCGATGATGAGCCCAGATTCCAATAAATGGCAAGAAGCCATGAAATCCGAGATTGGATCCATGTACAAAAACCAAGTATGGACTTTGGTGGACTTACCGGATGGCCGGAAGGCTGTCGAGAACAAATGGATCTTCAAGAAGAAAACAGATGCTGATGGTAATGTTACTGTCTATAAAGCTCGACTTGTCGCAAAAGGGTTTCGACAAATTCAAGGAGTTGACTACGATGAGACTTTCTCACCAGTAGCGAAGCTAAAGTCTGTGAGGATTATGTTAGCAATCGCTGCATATTATGATTATGAGATATGGCAGATGGATGTCAAAACAGCATTCCTCAATGGAGACATTGATGAAGAGTTGTATATGATGCAACCAAAAGGTTTTGTCGATCCTAAAGATGCTAACAAGGTATGTAAACTTCAACGGTCCATCTATGGATTGAAGCAAGCATCCCGAAGTTGGAATCAACGTTTTGATAAGGTGATCAAAAGTTTTGGTTTTTTACAAACTTATGGAGAAGCTTGTATTTACAAGAAAGTGAGTGGGAGCTCTGTAGCATTCTTAATACTATATGTGGATGACATATTATTGATTGGGAATGATGTAGACCTTCTTAATAGTGTCAAGGAATATTTGAATAATAGTTTTTCAATGAAGGATCTTGGCGAAGCAGCTTACATATTAGGCATAAAGATTTATAGAGATAGATCGAAACGCCAAATATCATTGTCACAGAGTACATATTTGGACAAAGTTCTAAAGAGATTTGGAATGGAAGATAGCAAGAAAGGGTTCTTGCCCATGTTGCCCAATACGACCTTGAGTAAAACTCAAAGTCCGACATCGGCAGAAGATAGAGAAAGGATGAGTAAGACTCCCTATGCCTCAGCCATAGGATCTCTAATGTATGCCATGCTATGTACTAGACACGACATTGCATATGTTGTTAGTTTAACTAGCAGATATCAAAGTGATCCAGGAGTGGATCATTGGACAGCGGTCAAAAACATCCTTAAGTACTTGAGAAGAACTAAGGATATGGTTCTTTCTTATGGAGGTGATGAACAGCTCGTTGTTAATGGTTACACCGATGCTAGTTGGAACACCGATCCGGATGATTCTAAATCACAATCTGGATACGTATTTATTTTGAATGGTGCAGCAGTTAGATGGAGGAGTGCAAAGCAAAGCGTTGTGGCGAGATCTTCAACTGAATCGGAATACATGGCGGCTTCGGAGGCTTCACAAGAAGCGATATGGATGAAAGAGTTCATTACAGAGCTGGGTGTGGTTCCTAGTGCGCTGGACCCAATGTCTATCTACTGTGATAACATGGGCGCCATAGCCAATGCGCAAGAACCAAGGTCACACAAGAAGCTGAAGCATATCAAGCTACGTTTTCACGCTATTCGAGAACATATCCAAGATGGGGATATAAAGATTTGCAAAGTACACACAGATCTGAATGTGGCGAATCCGTTGACTAAACCTCTCCCGAGGGCAAAACATGACCAGCACCAAACTGCCATGGGTGTTTGGTATATTACCATGTAATCTAGATTAGATGACTCTAGTGCAAGTGGGAGACTGTTGGAGATATGCCCTAGAGGCAATAATAAATGTAGTTATTATTATATCTTTGTGTTTATGATAAATGTTTGCATTCATGCTATAATAGTATTAACAAGGAAACATTAATACTTGTGTGATTTGTAAACTTAATTTGAAGTCCCTAGTATAGCCTCTATACATCACTAGCTTGTTGGTTGATAAATGATTGTGGTTTCTCTATCATGAACATTGAGATGTTATCAACAACAAGATCATATCGTTAGGAGAATGATATGGTGGACATACTCCTATAGATAAGCGTAGCATAAAGATCAAGTCATTTCAATAGTTCAATTGCTATATGCTTTCTGATACATAGTAACCTAATTCCTTCGACCATGAGATCATGCATATCACCTTTACCGGATGGATGCTTTGATGACATCAAAACCGTAACTGGGTGGCTACAAAGGTGGCATTGAGTGTTCGGAAAGTATTGGTTGAGACACATGGATCAAGAGTGGGATTTGTCCATCCATATGACGGATAGATATACTCTGGGCCCTCTCGGTGGAATGTCATCCAATTAGCTTGCAAGCATGTGACTGGCTCACAAGGGATCACATATCACGGGAACGAGAAAAGAGTACTTATCGGTAACGAGGTTGAACTAGGTATGCAGAGATACCGACGATCATAAACCTCGGATAAGTAAACTATCGTGAGACAAAGGGAAATTGGTATCGTATGTAAGTGGTTCATTCGATCGCAAAGTAATCGTAGAAATATGTGGGAGCCATATGAATTTCCAGATTCCTCTATTGGTTATTGTTCGGAGAAGTGTCTCGATCATGTCCGCATAATTCACGAACCGTAGGGAGACACACTTAAGGATTCGACGTTGTTTGAGTAGTTATGGTATTATGAGAAAGAGACCGAATGTTGTTCGGAGTCTCGGATGGGATCCGGGATATCACGAGGTGATCCGGAATGGTCCGGAGAATAAGATTCATATAAGGAAAGTCCCGTTTCGGAGTTGGGGAATGATTCCGGTGTTTTCATCGGGAATGTTCTAGAAGGTTCCGGAATGTCCGGCACTCCGGAGGGGAAGGGTACATGAATGTGTTGTATCAAGTTGGTATGATTGCATCATGTACTAAGTGTCCTCGCTGTTCCAAATAAAGTATTAAATTAAATCCTAGTTTGAAAAGTCAAATAGCTAGTTTGAAAAGTCAAACGGCTAAAATTGGAAAGAGGAAAAGAGGAGGAAGTGGGAAACCGAGTTGGGGAGGGAATCCCTCCTCCAACCGGCGGCGCCCCCTCCAAGCCGAGTTGGGGAGGGACTCCTCTCCCTCTCCTTGGCCGCCGGCCCCCCTCCACCTATATAAGGAGGGGCAGGGACCCCTCCTAGAACACACAAGTCCCTCACCTCAAACCCTAGAAGCTGCAGCCCACCATAGCCGCCGCCACCCCCTAGGGTTTTGCCCTAGCCGCCGACTTGGGGTCCCCGGAACCCTAGCCGCCGGCTCTAGCACTTCCTCCTTGGTGTGTCTAAACCCTAGATCGCCGAGGAGCTCTCTCATACTCCACCATACTCGCTCCGGCTTAAGGCGAAGCCCTGCGAGATCTCCCCTCTACTTCCGGTACCACGCCGTTGTGCTGCCGGAATCGTGAGGAGAGTGCTACAACCTCCGCTGCCTGCTGGAACAAGGGAGAGGAAGGTCTTCGTCGAGTACCGAACGTGTGACCGACTGCGGGAGCGCTGCCGGAACGCAGCGCCGGAAGGATCGTCTACGCGATCTTGAGATCGGGAAGAGTACGACTACATCACCCACGAGAATCCGCTCTCGTTAAACACTTTGGAATCTTCGAGGGTAAGTTATTCCATCGACTCGTTGCTACAATCTAGTATATAGATCTTGGCTTGTTTGTTTGTATGCGGTAGAAAATTTTTGTTTTCCATGCTACGAATCCCTACAAAACTGCAACCCCATCACCACCCCCGTTGACACTCACTCCAAACTTTCTGCCTCCGATGGCCCCCGGTGCTCGGATCCGGCCCTTTACCGCAGCCTCGTCGGCGCCCTGCAGTACCTCACGCTCACCCGCCCTGATATTTCCTATGCGGTGCAGCAAGTTTGCTTATTCATGCATGACCCCGCGACTCCCATTTTCAGCTCATCAAACGTATCCTTCGATATGTCCAAGGCACCTCCCACCACTAGTAGAAAAAGAGCCATACGTCCACCCTAGTTTGGAGCATTAATCCCGGTTATGGTTGGACCCGGGACTAATGTGAACATTAGTCCCGATTCCAACGACTAGAACGCCATACGTCTTTAGTCCCGGGTCAAATGGGACCTTTAGTCCCGGTTCGTATCACCAACCGGGACTAAAAGGGGTGCCCCGGTGCCAATCCCTTTAGTCCCGGTTCATATCACCAACCGGGACTAAAGGTCACACCTTTAGTCCCGGTTCGTATTACCAACCCGGACTAAAGGGATTGGCACCGGGGCACCCCTTTTAGTCCCGGTTGGTGATACGAACCGGGACTAAAGGTTATAAAAAATTCTAAAAGTAAAATCCCTGTGCTGATTGTGGGTGCCCTTTTCTCTAAAAGTAAAAAATTCTAAAAGTAAAATCTCTTAGAAAATCATCGCAACAGCATGATCAATCTTGGAGGAATTAAAGAAACTAGGATTTTGATACAAATATCCACGTGTTTGTGATTTTAGGAACTCTGTAGTTAGGCCATGTACACTGCCAGACGTTTAGATAGACGTTTAACTGATTAAAAACAATACGTACAAAAAAGAAAATTAGGCAAGCGCCCTTGTTCCTCATCGCGTGGCGTTAAACCCGGGCGCTAAATAGAGTTTGTTTTTCGCGTCCGTACAGTCCGCCGCAGGAAAAATTAGACGAAGCGCTCAACCTATCAAAACGTGCAGAAAAAATTAGCTCTTTGATTTCAACATACTTAGGCCGTTTTGGATTCTTAAAATTCGAAAAGAAAAAAAATTATTTCAGAAAAAAATTATTTTAGTATTTTTTATGTCATATTTGAATTCCTCGCATTTTTCTGATAATAATGGATATATTATTTGTTAAATTTCGATTTACAGATTTGAAGATATTGTTTATGTCATATTAAATGAATAAATGGAAAAAATGAATAAAATATTAATTTAATTAGTTTTTACTTTCATTAGAATAAAATATTATTATTAATTATTTATTGTTGTTTACTAAAAATAGTTGTTCTTAATTTCAAAAAATAAAAACGTGTCACATATCGATATGAGTTAATAAGATTGATATACTAGTCTTGACAACAAGATATATTGGTCCTTCGCGCAGGTGGGAGAGATGGAACGAAGAAGTTAAGCGTGTTGGGGGTGGAGTAGTGCTAGGATGGGTGACCGGATGGGAAGTTTGACTATAAGTACAATTTGAACTAAGATTAAGTATAACTAGTGTTAAAAATGAGAGATGTGGGAGATTAACGAGCCAAATAATTCAAAAAATCAAAAAAAAACTTTTTTCAAAAAATTGAAAAAAAATAATTTTTAAAAAAAAAATTAGAAAAAACTTTTAGTCCCGGTTCGTATTACAAACCGGGACTAAAGGTCCTTCCTCCCTGGCAGGCCACGTGTGCACCCTTTTGTCCCGGTTGGTGGGACAACCGGGACTAAAGGTTAGGGCTTTAGTCCCGATTGCCCCGTCCCGGTTGGGCAACCGGGACTAAAGGCCCATACAAACCGGGATGCATGGAGCTCTTTGTACTAGTGCACTATGGTCTCCAGCTCCACAAACTTTCCTCCCTCGATCTTGTTGCCTATTCGGATGTTGATTGGGCGGGCTGCCCCGATACACGGAAGTCAACCTCTGGCTTTTGTGTGTTTCTTGGCAACAACCTTGTGTCTTGGTCCTCCCGTCGCCAGCCTACCGTCTCGCGCTCGAGTGCGGAGGCTGAATATCGAGCTGTTGCTAATGTGATTGCTGAGTCGTGCTGGCTGCGCCAACTCTTGCAGGAGCTCCACCATTTGCCCTCCCGTGCAACGGTGGTGTATTGCGACAATGTGAGCGCCATGTATATGTCATCCAACCCAGTTTAGAACCAGCGGACGAAACATATAGAGATTGACCTTCATTTCGTTCGTGACCGAGTGGCGCTCGGTGAGGCCAAAGTGCTCCATGTACCTACCAGCTCCCAGTACGCCGACATCTTCACTAAAGGGTTGCCAACGACGCTATTCCAAGAATTCCGTGACAGTCTGAACATCGCTCCTGGCGTCGTTCCGACTGCGGGGGGAGTTGAATCATGTTACACTACTTGTACTAGTCTGTACTGATCACGTCATGTAACGTACTGTAATCCTAGCCCACCTTCCTACATCCTAGGATCTGGAGCATGCGCACTAGGCCACGAGGTCCTCTCCTATATGTAACAGACTCTATCTGTATTCAATAATATCAATTCTCCAAAACTACTGGCGAGTGTATTTGATAATTAAACTCGTAAAACCATTACGCCAATATAGAGTTAAGGTAGGAAAATTGCCAGGAAAATCATGGTATATTTACCGGGTTTATATATAAGAATCACCTCATAGAGATTTGGCGGGAAGACTTCCATCACGGGGAGAAAATCTGTGGGAAATAAATCCTAAAGTTTATGAAGGGGCAAAACCCTCCTGTCGTCACGGCGCCGTTAAGGCTGGCCACATTGCACACTTGTGCACAATATTTGGCGAGGCTAATATTTGTTTGAGTTTTTTTAGAGTTGGCGAGTACTTTTTATTTGGTGAGTTTTTTTTTAGCTTTACTGAGTCCATTTTATTTGCCCGGTTGTTTTTCCTCAATTTTGCCAAGGCAGTTCTATTTGCCGAGTCTTTTCTTTATCGAACTCAGCAAGTTGTCTATTTGCCGAGTTCTGGGGCTTTGGATACTCAGAAAATAAAATTTACAAGGAAAAAAGTTATTCTACGGTAGTGAACAACGTTCTTAAATGGATTTGTTTCTTCCATTATTTGTGTTCATGGTGCAGACAATATGGTTATAAAACAATCGTGAATCATGCCGTAATACTCTACTCGTCAGTGGTGATAGATAATCATCTAGAGCGTTGTCGCTGAAATCATTTCCCAATTATATAATATAAGCTATTTTTCCCATGGAGAGATCTTCACATTTTATGGAGTCAACATGAGAGTTCTTATGGGACACACAATTATGAAAGAGATATCTCCAGTCGTATGGTTTATTTTGAAGCTCAAGCCATATGGCTCTCATTCTAGTTTTGGATAACATGTGCTCAAGCCATGCTGGTTGAACTTGAACATATCCTCTGTTGCCATGTCCAAGCGGTTATACCCAGATTTAAAATATTGTTATACTTTTTGCTATCGGATGTTTGACTTGGATATGGTGCGTGAAATGCAAGCTTTGTACACCATATTCCTCTCGACATATTTTGTCAATATTAGTGAGGTTAACTTTTGACTAGAATCATATTTATATACTTGTGGACCGAGTGGGTACTGACCAAGTCATTATGGTGCATTGCTTTTTTGCTGGTGCCCGTCGATTACAAGAAAAAAATATAGAAAGAGAATACAAAAAAGTAGAACTTATAGAAAGAGAATACAAAAAATATAGCCCGTCAATTATGGTGCTATATCCTTTTTAGTACGCTCACCCTTGCTCTCAACTATCACATTCTTATAAGACTTCCATTAGTTATGAGATGTTCCGTTCCGTCCAAAAATATCTAATGAAATCAATTAGAAATAAACTAACGTGTTAAATAGTCACACCCTGCACCGACTATGTGCCAGATGTTAAAAATCATATCATTAAAAACTTTCTTTGAATACGACTTCAAATGGTACAGTTCTCGTGACAAATAGTGTACGTTTCGGTGGTTAAATTTATTATGGGATAACTTAAATCTCAAAAATCATGTGCCCCACCTAAATAGGTACAAAGGAAGTATATCACTACCAGTAGCCAGTGTCCACGGCATGCTCGACAGTCATTTTGTACCAACCATGAACACGGATAACAAAGGAAATATCCATATAAGAGAAGTGATGGAGTGTGTTCACCTTATGATTTAGAATCCTGAAGGTTTAGCACCTTCCACTTATACACCAACACTCTGGAAAAAATGGCGCAGGATAGTAAGAAGGGAGAAAGGGGGTTATTACACTGAAAGTTAGGCATAGGAAACACCAGGAAATAGACGCTCAGAGGGAATCACAGTTTATGTACTATGCTTTATGATGTCCGGTGCGACACGCCGTCGTATCCGACCATCTCATGTGTCCGAAGGACATGATGACACTATCGAACCTGCTAGGCACCAAAGCATGGCGACATGATCTTACTTGCCCTGGGAAGTTCTTGTATTCGTTGTGATGTACTCATCCACACCATCCTGTACCAAAGCATCATGCCCCGCGCGTATCTGTGATCTCACTGAGATAAGCTTGTGTGTGGCGCACTGATAAAGGAGGTTTATTGTCGCTGCGTCTTAAGGAAATCCTTCCAAGCACAAACACATTGGTTGAAGGGGAGGTTGCAGCGGTCTTGACAGAGGCAAGACGTAGCTCCTTGATGAGGTGTTCTATGGCGGTGTTGGCTAAGCACATTGCCACAATCCGGGCATTGATCTATCTTGTTTTGGTAGTTTTTCCGGTAGGAATCGCTTGTCTTACCAAACTTTTCATGTCATGGGTCACAATACAGAGTAACCAAGCTTCAACATCTTCCTCACATAAACAAACTAGTAACTCTATGATTGTTTATTTATGCCACAAATAATTGCACGAGTGGAATAACTTGGTGAGGGTGGGAAATATTAATCTACGATTCTTGAATGTGTTCATTACAAGTAAATCCACAGGTATCATCGAAATTATGGCTGTGCCACTATGATTCGGGAAATTAGAAAAATGTTAGCAGCTTCTCATTACGTCTATACCTTTGGATGTGTTTTATGCTTGTTGACATTTTCTTTGGCTAACTTGACGTCCGTTTGACTCGTTTCCTTACATGTGGTCTCATTTAGCTCGGTCGTTCTTTTGACCATTATTCTGATTAGTGGGCCCCACCACCTCAAAAGTAGACGACGCGCAACTCAGAATTGAGAATTAGAGCACCCACACTATTGTCGTCCGTCGCTTGTCTCCATTTCCTTGCTCCTTCCGTTGCCACACCGTTCCGTCGTTCACCGGCATCCTAGCCCTTTGGGCCACTATTCGTCACCCTAGTCATCGCTCCCGGTCTCCCTATCTTCCTGCCCTAATGCTCCAATTGCTCATGCAGATGGAAACAAAAACCATGAGTCTTCCATTGGTCGTAGGCATACGGTGGATCTAGAACCATGATGGATCGTCCACGGTTTGGAAATGAAATCCTCCACGGTTGGAGAACACGGAAAATGAAACTTGCAAGGATAGAGAGCATTGCAGCTCTAGAGCCTGTGAATGTGTCGTTCATCCTGACTGGAAGGTATCCTTATGTACTCACATTTCAACAAACATGTAACGAATAGTACTCACACTAGATCCAAATTAGGCTCAAACTCTAATGTTCGGATCTTTTGTTTCTATGGAAATAGACACGTGGTTCCTAGTGTGTGGGATGAATCATAATTTGATGTAGGGATCAGTGGAACACAACCGGCATGCATGTGTGTCCGTTCTATATGCTCACAACGGCCGTGACGTGAATAGGGAGGCATCGGGGATGGAACACAACCGTCATGTCGAAGGTCACAAAAACTATATTTGTTTTCTCCACTGTTGACGGGGCAAGGGGAGATCCCACGTTTATAGAAACAAGTCAAACAGAGGGACGAAAGTTAGTCAGAGCATCTATAAATAGATGTAACGAGCTCACGAAATCTAATCAGTAGCATTTTTTCAATAGGCTGATCCGTAGTGGCACAGTCATAATTTTCACAAGAACTAGCGATATGGCCGAAAAAACCCTCGTGTAACAATTCAACACATTTTATCTAGCTTTCCAACTGTAAAAAAAAATCAATGAATAGGTTTCCACATGCATTTAGAACTAAATTGTTGTGGAAAACGCACTCGCATTGAGAGTATCTGTACATGAGTCTTGAACTGTTGGACCAGCCCCTTCCTTCGAGTCCCTTCCGACGTCCGCGACGTCGAAGATTATATTCTACCAACATGAAACTAGTAAACTTTCTGAAATTTTGCGATGCACACAGAATAGATTTCCTAAAGGTGCCATGGCGACTGCAATGGACTCCAAATTGGCCTTGGGTAGCCTGGAAAAGATCCTCTTCTTGTCTAGTTCTTATAAGTGTGCTGGTTTTCTTCATAAGTTATTATAAGGAGATCAATTCTTGGGGAGTTTAGTCACGGTGATACAGACTGAAGTGCTCCTTCATAAGTTATTATAAGGAGCTCAATTCTGAGAGATGCTAATCCATGATTGGGGAGCGGAGTCAGAGGGGAAGTGTTGGCGGCGGCTCTAGGGATCCGCCTGAGCCGCCCCTCCTGGGACTGACATGGGGGCGGTTGACTCCTGGGAGCCTAATCTATGTCAGTTCTAGCACATTTTATTTTGAAGGAAAGTAAGTTGAATTTGCTGTGTGGGTCTACGTATAAAGGTGTGGCGCTGAAGTATCGCAGTTGTATAATGTATTACTCAAGCGACGTCAAAAAATCCAGGTCACTGAAGGTTTTATTATGGAAAATGAAATGGAGTAGCTGTTCTATTTTTATGGTGAAACTGATATTAACATTGGTACTTTGTTCTCAGTGAATAATGACATACAATTACTATAATCTGTCCTCGTTTCTTTTTATAAGATCAAATGATGAAGTAAATTCACATCATCCAGTTGATATGATCGAATCACATTTTTATGGAGATTCAACAATAAGATTCAGTGAGCAGTGAATTGCTAACTCTCCAAATGCAGTGAGCAGTGGGTCATGGTTACGTACAGTGGATGCTTCTGTTTGTTGAGCTAATCAATTGCTTCACTTCAATGTGTATTGATGGGTTTTCATTTTTTAGTTTTGCCATGGTGATTTGGAATATAAGGTTCAGAAAACCAAAGTTGGCTACACATAGACTCAACACTAAGTCATATATATACCTGTAAGCTTTGCCACCGGCCGGGGGAAGATGGAAGCGAAGAAACCTCTTTAAGGAAAGTAATAAATAGTGAAGACACCCAGTCAACACTAGGTAGTATAACTGCCTGCTTAGCTGCTCAGGTCGACCTGCATCCATAGATTTTTTTTTCCTCTCGCACAGAATTATTTACATCTTCCCCGTGTTTTTTTGGTAGCAAAGGATGTAGGCATTGGAGATGTCAGGATGGAAACACTTGGTTACTTTGGCCAAGTCTGTAATGCGGGTTATGATGCCGAGATGCGGCACTATGCCGCCTCCAACGACCGCGTGTGTGGCGAGGTGATACGATCTGTATGGCGTGCTGGCCACCCTTGCAGCCATGTCGTCGAGGGGCTGTCCGTGACGGCCCCGGCAGCTGAATCTTTCTCCACACTCACATGACTGCTTGGGTGCTTGCCCCTCGAGGCCCTGACTACCACAGGGCAGTGCTGAAGGGCTTAGCCTATTCGTGTGGACCCTGGAGTTAGTGGCTGGTGTGGTGGCGTCGGTTACCCGGCAGGTTGTTATTACCGAGAGTTTGAGGGTAGAAGTGCCGAGATTTTGTACTATAGATCTTCCTTTAGACCGTCCAGTGCTGGGGGCAATGCTGGTTTATCTACATACTTTAATAAAAGGTTGTGTGCATCGATTGATGCAGACGTCATGGTGATATGCCCTCACGACCACAATGCTGGCCAACATGTACCTCATGAAGGGCTCATGGTGTATCAAGGGAAACAAGGACGGTGGTATGACGATGATTTTTCAGGGCCACCGAAATGCACAACACACAAACCCATACATCGAACAACTGTCTATTGAATACCATGTTAACATAATTTGAGCTTCGAGGTTGACAAATACGCCAGTAAGAAACAACTCCCACTATCTTATATTAACATAGAAAATTCATTCCATCATCTTCTGTCTTATATAGCCTATCGCTGAAGTTTGGCATGTTTCTTTTTTTTTGGAAATGGGAACTTTATTACGTAACGGTAATATTTACACTTGGCCTCTGCATATCTAGGATACACATAGCCGATCAACCACACGACTTGTGAGCAAAGCAAAAGTACCAGTATTACATGCTAATAAATAAATGCCCTCGAGCTATGGCAGATCTATCCCTAGATCATGCTGCCATTCATATCGGGAGAAAATATCTTTCACTGTGTCCTCCAATCGCGTACACCCCTCCACAAACAAGTCGCGAAATTTCATACGTTGTAGAGTAGTCCATGATCAGAGATAACTGTGGCTCGATAGATAATCTGCTGGGGAGAAGACACAATGTTATTAAAAATCGTGTCATTTCTACATAGCCAAAGCAACCAAATAATGACTAGTGTTCCCATCCTAAGGAAAGTCATGTATTTATCCTCAATCCCGTGCATCCAGTTGCCAAATACTTTAGCTACCGAACATGGAGTTGCTAATTGGATGATTGACCATATAGCATGAGTAATACAGTGGAAGAATTAATGTCGGATTGTCTCATTATGGTGACAAAAAATGCATTGTGTACTTCCATGCCAATTCTTCTTAACAAGATTATATATCTTTTATAAGAATGACCTCCTTACGGAGATACCAAGCGAATATATTCGTTTTAAGAGGTATTTTCATCTTCCAAATTTTACTATTATCATCGACTAGAATATCAGGTTGGATCAAAGCTCTATACATTGAATCAACAGAAAATTATCACTCTATATTAATTTCCATTTGAATTCATCCACACCCTCCGACAGTTATATCGTGGATAATTTCAATAAAAGATGGTTCCATGATATCAGTCTAGGACCTATGAGACTTCTTCTGAAAGACACATTAGGAGGATTGGATTCCATTACTGTTAAAAGTGTATCCCTTTTGTTTCTACCAATCGAATATAAAGATGAATATTGTTCACGAAGAGAAGTTTGGTCAAGCCATTTATCTTCCCACAACCTAATCTGCGATCCATCTTTAATATTAAAAACACCAAACTTTTTTGGATGCCATTACTATAGCCCAGTATAAGTCTTCCGTCAAGGAATAGCAATTTATCTTTCCAACTATTAAGATATTTTTGTTGTCTTTTCTTAACGAGTTTTCATTCAGCAATCATGAAACGCCGATAGTGGATCAGTATTCCCAGATAGTTGATTGGAAATTGGTGTATGGGACTCAACAAAGTTTTAAAAAATCCTGGTGGATAGGTGTATGGACTTTGTCTTTATATATTTCTCTCTTCATGTATCGACTCATTCGTACAAATGCATGAGTTGAAGACTTCCAAAATACCTTTGTGAAATTGACAAGTCATAAATGCATCCAGCAACTAAACCCTACACGACTAAGCCCTTTATATGGCGCTACATCCAGACACTATTCGCTTGTAAACCAACTGCAGCGAATGCATGCAAGCAATTGATCATGCGAGAGAGTTCAAAGAGTGCCGCCAAACCGGAAAAGAATGGAAAGCTCATCGTGGGAATACGAGACATTGGGAAGGGAACACCTGGTCTGATGTGTATTTTATGTACCGCACAATTCACTGCATCTCGCTCTCCGTCTTACCGCAATCCGGGCCAAGGCTACGTGGCCGTGAGGTCGACGCCGTGGCGGCATCGTGGCAGTTTGCAAATTTGTGGATTCATAGGGATGAATCTTGGGACGCTTTGGAATACGTCCTTGTAATTAACCTTTTGAGATAACCTTTTGAGAAACTAATTTTGTGCTTGGTGAAAAATAATGGCTTTGATAATGTGTGTGTCAATTACAAACTAGACAGAGAAAAAATCTTGGTAAATACACCCTTGACAAAATATAGAGAAAGAAAAATTTGAACTGTTGACCAGAATTATGTTTTGGCGCTAACTTTGTTAGATTTACCGCTTAAGAAAATATATCTCTGCTCTGGTGATGAGTTCTATGCAATTGCAGATGATGAGCAGCAGTAGCGGACCCAGGACTTAATCAAAGCCTAGGCAAACTGTGAATTTGCCCGGGCTTCGCCGCCAAGCGCGGGTCGCTCCCAAGTAGGGCTGGACTATCGAGTAGCTCGACTCGTTAAGGCTCATACTCGTTAAGGCTCAGATCATTAAACTCGTTAGGGATAGTGAGCAAAAAGTAAAGCTTGGCTCGGTTCGTTAGATGTTAACGAGGGCTCATGAGCTACTCGTTAAGAAAATACGAATAAGTAGGGCTCCAGGCTCCAGAGTCCAGTCGGAAAGGCTCGGTAGGCGTCATCGCCGCGGTCAAAAGATCTAGATCGAGAAGATGGGAATGCGGTGGGGACTGGGGACTGGGTCTGGGGAGACGACGAGTCTAGTAGAAATAAGGGGTCTGTCGAACGGTCGCTCTCGCCTCTCGGGCTCTTGGGCTCTCGCTCCTGATCGATTGGTCTTTCTAGGCTAAATGTTTGTCTTAAATGGGCTGTCAAATTAGACATAAGTGGGCTATACCTTGGTTGTTACCGAGTTTAACGAGTAGCTCACGAACATCGTTAGCTCGATCGTTTAGCTCGTTAAGGATAACGAGCAAAAACTTCAGCTCAGCTCGAATCGCTAAGAAAACGAGTCGATTTCGAATGATCCGAGCAAACGAGTGCTCATTAAACTCGTCGAGTTTCGAGTTTTATGTCCAGCCCTACTCCCAAGCATGATATCGACGAGTGTCGATAGGCAAGACCGCTTTGTTATTTTTTTGTAAATGGGTGCTTTATTACTTTATAGAAATGTTTACACCCGGTCTCTGCATAACTAGGATGGAAACCGCCACACAAACCACACAACTAAAGAAAATGATAGTAGTACTAATACAAATATAAATAAAACAAACGACGGCTTTGAACTATAACAAATCAATCCGCAAATCACGCGGCCATCCATGTCAAGAGAAATTATCCCTCGTTGTATCCTCCAATCGCATACTCCCCTCCGCAAATAAGTGGAGAAACTCCATACATTGTAGGATAATCCATGATCGAAGTATAGTCGTATCCCAATAGATAACCTGCACACGATAAGACACAATGTTATTAAAAATCTTATCATTTATACACATCCATAGCGACTAAATAATGGCAAGCGATTCTATCCTAAACAAGATCATGTATTTATCATCTATCCCATGCAACCAGTTACCAAAAATATTGGCCATCGAGCATGCGAAAGATAAACGAGAGGCTATTTGGATGAATGATCATATAGAGCGAGCAAATTTATAATGAAAGAATAAATGACTGATTGTATCATCTTGATGACAAAAAACGCATTGTGTACTTCCATGCCAATTGCTCTTTACAAGATTATCTTTTGTAAAGAATAACCCCCTTACGGAGATACCAAGTGAATATCTTCGTTTTTAGAGGTATTTTCATCTTCCAGATTTTACTATTATCATTGACGGGAATATTAGGTTGAATCAAAGCTCTATACAAAGAGTTAACTGAAAACTTACCACTTTCAAGTAATTTCTATTTGAACTTGTCCACACCATCTGACAATTATATCATGGATAATCGTAGTAAAAGATTGTTTCAAGATACCAGTCTAGGACCTATGAGGCTTCATCTGAAAGACACATTCGGCGGATTGGTTTCCATTACTGTGGATAGAGTATCCCCTTTATGTCTAATAATCGAATATAGAGCAGGATATTGATTATGAAGAGGAGTCTGGCCAACACATTTATCCTCCCATAATCGAATTTGCGATCCATCCTTAATATTGAAAGCACCAAAAGACGAAATGTTTTTAGACGCCATAAGTCCTTTCCAAAAGTGTGAATCACCAGGTTTCCAAACCACTTGAGACGCAACTTTGGAACCCACATACTTCCTCCATAAAATGGTTTGCCAAACACCATCTTCGGTCAGTAGTTTGAAAAGCCATTTACCCAGAAGCATGGTATTTTTGACTTGCAAATCATATATGCCAAGTCCATCGTATTCTTTCGGTCGGCAAACCATATTCCATCTGGCTAGTCGATATTTCTTTTTTTCACTCTCCCCCTGCCAAAAGAATCTTGATGGGAAATAATCTAATTTGGTAACTGAAAGAACAAGATCATATACGATACCATATTGATAAGTACTGAATTTATGAGTACAGGTCTTCCTTCAAGGGACAGTAATTTACCTTTCCAACTATTAAGGCGTTTTTGTAGTCCTTCCTCAACTAGTTTCCATTCAGCAATTTTGAGACGCTAATAATGAATCGGTATCTCCAGATAGTTGATTGGAAATTGCCCCTGACCATAGCTGAAAAGTTCAGCATATAGGTAAGCCTCGTTTTGAGCCTCGCCAAAACAATACAAATCGCTCTTATAGAAGTTTATTTTTAGTCCAGATAGTTGCTCGAATGCTGATAATATTAATTTCAGATTCTTAGCTTTCTCTATATCATGTCCCATAAATAGGATTGTATCATTGGCATATTGAAGAACAGAGAGACCGCCATCAACCAGATGGGGAACTAGTCCTTTAATTTGGCCATCAGCTTTGGCACGCTCTATAAAGATAATCAACATATCAGCCATTATATTAAATAGTAAAGTCGATAGTGGATCATCCTGTCGCAGTCCCTTCTTGGTTTGAAAGTAAGTGCCAGTATCATCGTTTACTTTTATAGCAATACTACCACCATATATAAAATACTATATGAGAGCGCGCCACACCTTCGAAAAAACTTTCATATGGAGTATTTGCTGAAGGAAAGACCAATTAACTTTATCATATGCCTTCTCAAAGTCAATCTTGTACAATACTTCATTTAATATTTTTTAAGTGTAGTTCATGAATTGTTTCATACAAGATTATTTTTCTTTTGGTAATACGTGATTAGAAACCCATCAATATCAGACCGGCCACGCGTCCAAAATAGGCGCGTGACTCAAGGCAGTCAAGGGTGTTCCCATTTGATGACTCAGCATGGACTCCAAGAACCCATCACACATTGTTTTGTGTGCTTTTCATTTTAGCTAGACTACCGTGACATTTAAGAAAACATTTCTTGGCATGAAGATGAACATTCATTGACAGAAGCGTGAACGATGCATTGGCAAAAGTTGGAGTTATGTTTTTGAGTTTGAGCTTTGTCGACCATCGGTCTTGGGCTTTACCCCATGGAGAGTGTGGATGTGACCCCATGGTGTGGCATTTTTTTTATGATTTTTGTTTGATTTTCGCAGATTAACTAAGAATCTTCTTATTTAATTGATAAGACAAAGATTTTTTCCTTCGTTTCGAAAATGGAAAGTTCAAATGAAACGAGCGACGGGGCTGCCTGATACTCCATCCGTTTCAAAATATAAGTTGTTTTAGTGAATCTAGACATAAAAGAAGTGTAGATACATTTTCTTCATAAATCTAAAACATCTTATATTTTGAAACGGAGGGAGTAGAAGAAAGCATAATGATAATGTTTGGTGCGAGGAGGGAAATAGTGAAGCAAAAGACACAGGGTGAAAATAATCGTAGAGTTCAAAAAAGATCTTCATGGCATTTTAAAAGAGAAAATATCCGAAAAAAAATTTAAAGGAGAAAATATCCGCGTAGTTCAAAAAAATCCACAAAGCTTAAAAAGAGTGTAAGTACTCTAAAAGGAGTATCCTTGGGGTTAAAATATGTTTGTGTGTGAGGCATACATATTCATGAATACAAAATAACTGTTCACGAGTTATAAAAAACACATGTAGTTCACAAAGTTAATAAAATGTCCGTGTAGTTAAAAAAATCACGCGACGTTAAAAAATGTTAATTTGGGAGAAATATATGTTCACATAGAACAAAAGAATTTCTATATAAGGTGAAAATATTTGATTCATGTGCATGCACTACAGGAATGGCCAGATGCGCCGACGGCCGTCAGCTACGCCGACGGCCAAACGTCGGGGCCGTCGGTGTAGCACCGCACCAGGCCAGCCCAACTGGCCAGTCCTCGGCGTAGCCAAGCCGTCGGCGTAGTATACACTACACCGACGGTCACCCTTGGCGTAGTGGCGGCCCTCGGAGTAGCAAGCGGACGCGTGGCACATGCCGGGCAACACGGACGGCGCGCTAACGGTGCCGTCGGTTAGGCCGACGGCGACCCTCGGCATAGCATACGCCGACAGCCACCCTCGGTGTACCAGCAACGTACGCCGACGGTCACCCTCGGCGTAGCCTTCTCTATTTTTCATATATTTTGTATTTGCATCAATTATTTATATATTTTTTTATTAATTGGATAATTCCGTACCCTCTGAATAGCAGTCTACACGTCCACATGAAATGTCGTTGCGAATCTTCTCACACCCCGAGAAATTTCTATATGTTTGTAAGTGTTATTATCGCATGTGGTTCTCAATAGCACTCACCACGACCACATGAAGTGCTTGCATGTGTCCCCCCTCGCATGCATGCGCTCTAACCTAGAGGCGAAGGTTCCGTACCCGTATAAGGGTGGAATCTCCCCGTCGAGGTGAAACCGGGTAGGATAGTGCCCCAACTTGTGAACCAACATGGTTTGACATCACCCTATGACCTAAACAAACACAAAACAAGAGAGAGCTACGCCGGGCTACCCCTGTCAGAGGAACGTCTAGGGGGGTAGACGATCCGAGTGTGCACAGAGATCAGGGTTTCGTCGGAGGAAGACCACGAGAACATTGGAATGAGATGAAAACTTGCATGTGCCCCCAGCATATATGTGTGTGGGTGTGGTGAGAGGTTGGTATATATAGGTGCTTGCATGTGTCCCCCCTCGCATGCATGCGCTCTAACCTAGAGGCGAAGGTTCCGTACCCGTATAAGGGTGGAATCTCCCCGTCGAGGTGAAACCGGGTAGGATAGTGCCCCAACTTGTGAACCAACATGGTTTGACATCACCCTATGACCTAAACAAACACAAAACAAGAGAGAGCTACGCCGGGCTACCCCTGTCAGAGGAACGTCTAGGGGGGTAGACGATCCGAGTGTGCACAGAGATCAGGGTTTCGCCGGAGGAAGACCACGAGAACATTGGAATGAGATGAAAACTTGCATGTGCCCCTAGCATATGTGTGTGTGGGTGTGGTGAGAGGTTGGTATATATAGGTGCTTCCATGTGTCCCCCCTCGCATGCATGCGCTCTAACCTAGAGGCGAAGGTTCCGTACCCGTATGAGGGTGGAATCTCCCCGTCGAGGTGAAACCGGGTAGGATAGTGCCCCAACTTGTGAACCAACATGGTTTGACATCACCCTATGACCTAAACAAACACAAAACAAGAGAGAGCTACGCCGGGCTACCCCTGTCAGAGGAACGTCTAGGGGGGTAGACGATCCGAGTGTGCACAGAAATCAGGGTTTCGCCGGAGGAAGACCACGAGAACATTGGAATGAGATGAAAACTTGCATGTGCCCCTAACATATGTGTGTGTGGGTGTGGTGAGAGGTTAGTATATATAGGTGCTTGCATGTGTCCCCCCTCGCATGCATGCGCTCTAACCTAGAGGCGAAGGTTTCGTACCCGTATGAGGGTGGAATCTCCCCGTCGAGGTGAAACCGGGTAGGATAGTGCCCCAACTTGTGAACCAACATGGTTTGACATCACCCTATGACCTAAACAAACACAAAACAAGAGAGAGCTACGTCGGGCTACCCCTGTCAGAGGAACGTCTAGGGGGGTAGACGATCCGAGTGTGCACAGAGATCAGGGTTTCGCCGGAGGAAGACCACGAGAACATTGGAATGAGAGGAAAACTTGCATGTGCCCCTAGCATATGTGTGTGTGGGTGTGGTGAGAGGTTGGTATATATAGGTGCTTGCATGTGTCCCCCCTCGCATGCATGCGCTCTAACCTAGAGGCGAAGGTTCCGTACCCGTATGAGGGTGGAATCTCCCCGTCGAGGTGAAACCGGGTAGGATAGTGCCCCAACTTGTGAACCAACATGGTTTGACATCACCCTATGACCTAAACAAACACAAAACAAGAGAGAGCTACGCCGGGCTACCCCTGTCAGAGGAACGTCTAGGGGGGTAGACGATCCGAGTGTGCACAGAGATCAGGGTTTCGCCGGAGGAAGACCACGAGAACATTGGAATGAGATGAAAACTTGCATGTGCCCCTAGCATATGTGTGTGTGGGTGTGGTGAGAGGTTGGTATATATAGGTGCTTGCATGTGTCCCCCCTCGCATGCATGCGCTCTAACCTAGAGGCGAAGGTTCCGTACCCGTATGAGGGTGGAATCTCCCCGTCGAGGTGAAACCGGGTAGGATAGTGCCCCAACTTGTGAACCAACATGGTTTGACATCACCCTATGACCTAAACAAACACAAAACAAGAGAGAGCTACGCCGGGCTACCCCTGTCAGAGGAACGTCTAGGGGGGTAGACGATCCGAGTGTGCACAGAGATCAGGGTTTCGCAGGAGGAAGACCACGAGAACATTGGAATGAGATGAAAACTTGCATGTGCCCCTAGCATATGTGTGTGTGGGTGTGGTGAGAGGTTGGTATATATAGGTGCTTGCATGTGTCCCCCCTCGCATGCATGCGCTCTAACCTAGAGGCGAAGGTTCCGTACCCGTATGAGGGTGGAATCTCCCCGTCGAGGTGAAACCGGGTAGGATAGTGCCCCAACTTGTGAACCAACATTGTTTGACATCACCCTATGACCTAAACAAACACAAAACAAGAGAGAGCTACGCCGGGCTACCCCTGTCAGAGGAACGTCTAGGGGGGTAGACGATCCGAGTGTGCACAGAGATCAGGGTTTCGCCGGAGGAAGACCACGAGAACATTGGAATGAGATGAAAACTTGCATGTGCCCCTAGCATATGTGTGTGTGGGTGTGGTGAGAGGTTGGTATATATAGGTGCTTGCATGTGTCCCCCCCCCCCCCCCCCCGCATGCATGCGCTCTAACCTAGAGGCGAAGGTTCCGTACCCGTATGAGGGTGGAATCTCCCCGTCGAGGTGAAACCGGGTAGGATAGTGCCCCAACTTGTGAACCAACATGGTTTGACATCACCCTATGACCTAAACAAACACAAAACAAGAGAGAGCTACGCCGGGCTACCCCTGTCAGAGGAACGTCTAGGGGGGTAGACGATCCGAGTGTGCACAGAGATCAGGGTTTCGCCGGAGGAAGACCACGAGAACATTGGAATGAGATGAAAACTTGCATGTGCCCCTAGCATATGTGTGTGTGGGTGTGGTGAGAGGTTGGTATATATAGGTGCTTGCATGTGTCCCCCCTCGCATGCATGCGCTCTAACCTAGAGGCGAAGGTTCCGGACCCGTATGAGGGTGGAATCTCCCCGTCGAGGTGAAACCGGGTAGGATAGTGCCCCAACTTGTGAACCAACATGGTTTGACATCACCCTATGACCTAAACAAACACAAAACAAGAGAGAGCTACGTCGGGCTACCCCTGTCAGAGGAACGTCTAGGGGGTAGACGATCCGAGTGTGCACAGAGATCAGGGTTTCGCCGGAGGAAGACCACGAGAACATTGGAATGAGATGAAAACTTGCATGTGCCCCTAGCATATGTGTGTGTGGGTGTGGTGAGAGGTTGGTATATATAGGTGCTTGCATGTGTCCCCCTCGCATGCATGCGCTCTAACCTAGAGGCGAAGGTTCCATACCCGTATGAGGGTGGAATCTCCCCGTCGAGGTGAAACCGGGTAGGATAGTGCCCCAACTTGTGAACCAACATGGTTTGACATCACCCTATGACCTAAACAAACACAAAACAAGAGAGAGCTACGCCGGGCTACCCCTGTCAGAGGAACGTCTAGGGGGGTAGACGATCCGAGTGTGCATAGAGATCAGGGTTTCGCCGGAGGAAGACCACGAGAACATTGGAATGAGATGAAAACTTGCATGTGCCCCTAGCATATGTGTGTGTGGGTGTGGTGAGAGGTTGGTATATATAGGTGCTTGCATGTGTCCCCCCTCGCATGCATGCGCTCTAACCTAGAGGCGAAGGTTCCGTACCCGTATGAGGGTGGAATCTCCCCGTCGAGGTGAAACCGGGTAGGATATTGCCCCAACTTGTGAACCAACATGGTTTGACATCACCCTATGACCTAAACAAACACAAAACAAGAGAGAGCTACGCCGGGCTACCCCTGTCAGAGGAACGTCTAGGGGGGTAGACGATCCGAGTGTGCACAGAGATCAGGGTTTCGCCGGAGGAAGACCACGAGGACATTGGAATGAGATGAAAACTTGCATGTGCCCCTAGCATATGTGTGTGTGGGTGTGGTGAGAGTTTGGTATATATAGGTGCTTGCATGTGTCCCCCCTCGCATGCATGCGCTCTAACCTAGAGGCGAAGGTTCCGTACCCGTATGAGGGTGGAATCTCCCCGTCGAGGTGAAACCGGGTAGGATAGTGCCCCAACTTGCGAACCAACATGGTTTGACATCACCCTATGACCTAAACAAACACAAAACAAGAGGGAGCTACGCCGGGCTACCCCTGTCACAGGAACGTCTAGGGGGGTAGACGATCCGAGTGTGCACAGAGATCAGGGTTTCGCCGGAGGAAGACCACGAGAACATTGGAATGAGATGAAAACTTGCATGTGCCCCTAGCATATGTGTGTGTGGGTGTGGTGAGAGGTTGGTATATATAGGTGCTTGCATGTGTCCCCCCTCGCATGCATGCGCTCTAACCTAGAGGCGAAGGTTCCGGACCCGTATGAGGGTGGAATCTCCCCGTCGAGGTGAAACCGGGTAGGATAGTGCCCCAACTTGTGAACCAACATGGTTTGACATCACCCTATGACCTAAACAAACACAAAACAAGAGAGAGCTACGCCGGGCTACCCCTGTCAGAGGAATGTCTAGGGGGGTAGACGATCCGAGTGTGCACAGAGATCAGGGTTTCGCCGGAGGAAGACCACGAGAACATTGGAATGAGATGAAAACTTGCATGTGCCCCTAGCATATGTGTGTGTGGGTGTGGTGAGAGGTTGGTATATATAGGTGCTTGCATGTGTCCCCCCTCGCATGCATGCGCTCTAACCTAGAGGCGAAGGTTCCGTACCCGTATGAGGGTGGAATCTCCCCGTAAAGGTGAAACCGGGTAGGATAGTGCCCCAACTTGTGAACCAACATGGTTTGACATCACCCTATGACCTAAACAAACACAAAACAAGAGAGAGCTACGCCGGGCTACCCCTGTCAGAGGAACGTCTAGGGGGGTAGACGATCCGAGTGTGCACAGAGATCAGGGTTTCGCCGGAGGAAGACCACGAGAACATTGGAATGAGATGAAAACTTGCATGTGCCCCTAGCATATGTGTGTGTGGGTGTGGTGAGAGGTTGGTATATATAGGTGCTTGCATGTGTCCCCCCTCGCATGCATGCGCTCTAACCTAGAGGCGAAGGTTCCGTACCCGTATGAGGGTGGAATCTCCCCGTCGAGGTGAAACCGGGTAGGATAGTGCCCCAACTTGTGAACCAACATGGTTTGACATCACCCTATGACCTAAACAAACACAAAACAAGAGAGAGCTACGCCGGGATACCCCTGTCAGAGGAACGCCTAGGGGGGTAGACGATCCGAGTGTGCACAGAGATCAGGGTTTCGCCGGAGGAAGACCACGAGAACATTGGAATGAGATGAAAACTTGCATGTGCCCCTAGCATATGTGTGTGTGGGTGTGGTGAGAGGTTGGTATATATAGGTGCTTGCATGTGTCCCCCCCCCCCCCCGCATGCATGCGCTCTAACCTAGAGGTGAAGGTTCCGTACCCGTATGAGGGTGGAATCTCCCCGTCGAGGTGAAACCGGGT
This sequence comes from Avena sativa, assembly GCA_916181665.1. Classification (NCBI taxonomy): domain Eukaryota; kingdom Viridiplantae; phylum Streptophyta; class Magnoliopsida; order Poales; family Poaceae; genus Avena; species Avena sativa. The sequence continues at coordinate 50,272,733 of OV702285.1, read as the reverse complement.
AGGATAGTGCCCCAACTTGTGAACCAACATGGTTTGACATCACCATATGACCTAAACAAACACAAAACAAGAGAGAGCTACGCCGGGCTACCCCTGTCAGAGGAACGCCTAGGGGGGTAGACGATCCGAGTGTGCACAGAGATCAGGGTTTCGCCGGAGGAAGACCACGAGAACATTGGAATGAGATGAAAACTTGCATGTGCCCCTAGCATATGTGTGTGTGTGGGTGTGGTGAGAGGTTGGTATATATAGGTGCTTGCATGTGTCCCCCCTCGCATGCATGCGCTCTAACCTAGAGGCGAAGGTTCCGTACCCGTATAAGGGTGGAATCTCCCCGTCGAGGTGAAACCGGGTAGGATAGTGCCCCAACTTGTGAACCAACATGGTTTGACATCACCCTATGACCTAAACAAACACAAAACAAGAGAGAGCTACGCCGGGCTACCCCTGTCAGAGGAACGTCTAGGGGGGTAGACGATCCGAGTGTGCACAGAGATCAGGGTTTCGCCGGAGGAAGACCACGAGAACATTGGAATGAGATGAAAACTTGCATGTGCCCCTAGCATATGTGTGTGTGGGTGTGGTGAGAGGTTGGTATATATAGGTGCTTGCATGTGTCCCCCCTCGCATGCATGCGCTCTAACCTAGAGGCGAAGGTTCCGTACCCGTATGAGGGTGGAATCTCCCGGTCGAGGTGAAACCGGGTAGGATAGTGCCCCAACTTGTGAACCAACATGGTTTGACATCACCCTATGACCTAAACAAACACAAAACAAGAGAGAGCTACGCCGGGCTACCCCTGTCAGAGGAACGTCTAGGGGGTGGACGATCCGAGTGTGCAGAGAGATCAGGGTTTCGCCGGAGGAAGACCACGAGAACATTGGAATGAGATGAAAACTTGCATGTGCCCCTAGCATATGTGTGTGTGGGTGTGGTGAGAGGTTGGTATATATAGGTGCTTGCATGTGTCCCCCCTCGCATGCATGCGCTCTAACCTAGAGGCGAAGGTTCCGTACCTGTATGAGGGTGGAATCTCCCCGTCGAGGTGAAACCGGGTAGGATAGTGCCCCAACTTGTGAACCAACATGGTTTGAAATCACCCTATGACCTAAACAAACACAAAACAAGAGATCCGAGTGTGCACAGAGATCAGGGTTTCGCCGGAGGAAGACCACGAGAACATTGGAATGAGATGAAAACTTGCATGTGCCCCTAACATATGTGTGTGTGGGTGTGGTGAGAGGTTGGTATATATAGGTGCTTGCATGTGTCCCCCTCGCATGCATGCGCTCTAACCTAGAGGCGAAGGTTCCGTACCCGTATGAGGGTGGAATCTCCCCGTCGAGGTGAAACCGGGTAGGATAGTGCCCCAACTTGTGAACCAACATGGTTTGACATCACCCTATGACCTAAACAAACACAAAACAAGAGAGAGCTACGCCGGGCTACCCCTGTCAGAGGAACGTCTAGGGGGTAGACGATCCGAGTGTGCACAGAGATCAGGGTTTCGCCGGAGGAAGACCACGAGAACATTGGAATGAGATGAAAACTTGCATGTGCCCCTAGCATATGTGTGTGTGGGTGTGGTGAGAGGTTGGTATATATATAGGTGCTTGCATGTGTCCCCCCTCGCATGCATGCGCTCTAACCTAGAGGCGAAGGTTCCGTACCCGTATGAGGGTGGAATCTCCCCGTCGAGGTGAAACCGGGTAGGATAGTGCCCCAACTTGTGAACCAACATGGTTTGACATCACCCTATGACCTAAACAAACACAAAACAAGAGAGATCTACGCCGGGATACCCCTGTCAGAGGAACGCCTAGGGGGTAGACGATCCGAGTGTGCATAGAGATCAGGGTTTCGCCGGAGGAAGACCACGAGAACATTGGATGAGATGAAAACTTGCATGTGCCCCTAGCATATGTGTGTGTGGGTGTGGTGAGAGGTTGGTATATATAGGTGCTTGCATGTGTCCCCCCTCGCATGCATGCGCTCTAACCTAGAGGCGAAGGTTCCGTACCCGTATAAGGGTGGAATCTCCCCGTCGAGGTGAAACCGGGTAGGATAGTGCCCCAACTTGTGAACCAACATGGTTTGACATCACACTATGACCTAAACAAACACAAAACGAGAGAGAGCTACGCCGGGCTACCCCTGTGAGAGGAACGTCTAGGGGGGTAGACGATCCGAGTGTGCACAGAGATCAGGGTTTCGCCGGAGGAAGACCACGAGAACATTGGAATGAGATGAAAACTTGCATGTGACCCTAGCATATGTGTGTGTGTGGGTGTGGTGAGAGGTTGGTATATATAGGTGCTTGCATGTGTCCCCCCTCGCATGCATGCGCTCTAACCTAGAGGCGAAGGTTCCGTACCCGTATGAGGGTGGAATCTCCCCGTCGAGGTGAAATCGGGTAGGATAGTGCCCCAACTTGTGAACCAACATGGTTTGACATCACCCTATGACCTAAACAAACACAAAACAAGAGAGAGATACGCCGGGCTACCCCTGTCAGAGGAACGTCTAGGGGGGTAGACGATCCGAGTGTGCACAGAGATCAGGGTTTCGCCGGAGGAAGACCACGAGAACATTGGAATGAGATGAAAACTTGCATGTGCCCCTAGCATATGTGTGTGTGGGTGTGGTGAGAGGTTGGTATATATAGGTGCTTGCATGTGTCCCCCCTCGCATGCATGCGCTCTAACCTAGAGGCGAAGGTTCCGTACCCGTATGAGGGTGGAATCTCCCCGTCGAGGTGAAACCGGGTAGGATAGTGCCCCAACTTGTGAACCAACATGGTTTGACATCACCCTATGACCTAAACAAACACAAAACAAGAGAGAGCTACGCCGGGCTACCCCTGTCAGAGGAACGTCTAGGGGGGTAGACGATCCGAGTGTGCACAGAGATCAGGGTTTTGCCGGAGGAAGACCACGAGAACATTGGAATGAGATGAAAACTTGCATGTGCCCCTAGCATATGTGTGTGTGGGTGTGGTGAGAGGTTTGTATATATAGGTGCTTGCATGTGTCCCCCCTCGCATGCATGCGCTCTAACCTAGAGGCGAAGGTTCCGTACCCGTATAAGGGTGGAATCTCCCCGTCGAGGTGAAACCGGGTAGGATAGTGCCCCAACTTGTGAACCAACATGGTTTGACATCACCCTATGACCTAAACAAACACAAAACAAGAGAGAGCTACGCCGGGCTACCCCTGTCAGAGAGGGGGTAGACGAAATAAGGGGGGAATCTCCCCGTTTAGCCCACATCTAGGGTTTGCTTGGAAAACGAGTACAAGACGAAATAAAAAATTATATATTAATAATATATAGTTTATTCTATAATAGTAGACACTAAATAAAGTATGTTGTAAAATTTGATATTAAACAAAAGACCCTTCTTTCAAAAAAAAAAGTTAAAAAAAACCCTAGCTACGCCGACGGCTGCCCTCGGCGTATGCCTGGCCGTCGGCGTAGCCCTATCCTACTTTGGCTCCTACGCGCCCGCTCCCGACCCCTCCTCCTCTCACCAACCGCTCTGCCCGCGCCCGACCCCGACTCCGCCGCCAGCAGCCACGCCTCCTCCCTCCCCCGAGCTCCACCGCCTCCTCCCTCCCCCGACCCCGGCCCTCCCCCGCCGCCGCCTCCCTCTCTCCTCCCCGCCGCCAGTCGCCTTCCTCCCTCCTCCTTCCCGAGCCGGTCCCCGAGCTCCACCGCCTCCTCCCTCCCCCACCGCCGCCTCCCTCCCCCACCGCCGCCTCCCTCCCTCCTCCCCGCCGCCAGCCGCCTTCTTCCCTCCTCCCTTCCTCCTTCCCGAGCTCGGCCCCCTCCTCTCTAACCTTCCTCCCTCCTCCCTTCCTCCTCCCCGAGCTCGGCCCCCTCCTCCCCGAGCTCTCCCCCTCCTCCCCAAGCTCTCCCCCTCCTCCCTGACCTTGCCCCCTCCTCCCCAAGCTCTCCCCCTCCTCCCTGGCCTTCCTCCCTCCTCCCTTCCTCCTCCCCGAGCTCGGCCTCCTCCTCCCCGAGCTCTCCCCCTCCTCCCCAAGCTCTCCCCCTCCTCCTCGAGCTCGGCCCCCTCTGCAGGTACCTCCTCCACTCCCCTCTAGAAGCAAATATTTAATTTTGTTAGATTAAATCTTGTTGTTAATCTTGTTAGAATTTATTAGTTGCATCTATTAGTAGTTTATATCATTTGTTAAGTGATATGCATGCACGAGTTGCTAGGATTAAGCCGTTGGTTAGTGGCAAGCTAGCTTGGTCATATGGCCGTTGAAGAGAGAAGCCACACTAGGGCCGTGAGTGTGTTGCATGTTTACTAAGGTGTTCTCTTTATGTCAATGTACAGACTTTGTAGTGTTTCGGGAGTGACCATCCTTGGCGGACTGACTGTCATTGCGGGAGATGGTGTAGGTGACACCTCGATCCCGTCTCCGAGTTCCGTCGCCGACCTCGACACTCGGTTGATCGACTACTTCCTCTACCGCCGAGGGTGAGAATCTGTTCGCCTCTCTTGTACCTAGGTTTTATTTTTGTGTCTAGATCACCAAGTCTGTCGCGTCACCTAGGCGTCATCCCGACCGTAAGCGTTACGCGACTTAATATGCATTAGTGGTCTCGCATATTTTGGACAGTAACGCTTATGGCTTTTATCGGGCAGTCGGCGGATTCGTAGTTGGGTTTGGTTCTCCCTGGCTCGACCTCGATTCGAGACAGGATTTCGGTGGCGCCTCCTCGTTGTTCTCCGGATGCACATCCTCTTGGCTTTTTGTCGAGACGTGTATCGGGAGAGCAGCGGGGAGGTGCTGCCGAAATTCTGCTTGGATCGGGGTAGAACCAGGGAGAACTTACCCAATCTACGGATCCGGCGGCTGGTTAGGACCCTCTTTTCCTATTGGACATGTAGGTTGATGAATGCGTAAAAATATGAAGCATTTAATCTCCTGTTTGATATAAAATGTTATATTTGTTGTTTGTCTCCCAACAAAGCAGAAGAGGATGGCTGATAATGGGTGGATGTACAGTGGCCGTATTAGTGCGACTAATAAAACAGACGATTGGGTACGGAACACTCATTTGTTAGTGAATGAGTTAGCGCGTGGTTCGAAGGCAATTGTTCGGGCACTTTGTCCCTGCGCTCATTGCACTAAGCGTCATCGTCAGGGAAAGGATGACATGTACAAACACCTTCTGCAATATGGGTAGATGTCTAACTATGTCACGCAAGTCGACTTTGCTCGGTACGAACGTGACAGAGGTGAGGTGATGCGTCAGCGGCTCAATGGCAATGAGCACGATGGGATTAGAAACATGCTAGATGATCTTATCGATGCCGACCAGCCGAATTCGCCACCTCCACGGGAGGAATCACCAGAACCGGAGGAACCGCTAGAACCGGAGGAACCGGAGCCAACCGCGAAGGCCTTCCTTGATATGATGGCCGCGGCTAAGAGGCCTCTGTACGAGGGTGCAAAGATTTCTCAGCTCGATGCCATCTCTCAGTGTCTAGCCGACAAGTGCCAGTACTCCGCCACCCGTTCTCACTTTGAAGCTAATCTGAGAACATGTGGTAACATGTTGCCCGAAGGGCATTGTCTGCCCAAAACCTTTCACGAAACGAAGAAACTCATGAAGGAGCTCAACATGGATTATGAAAAGATAGATTGTTGTCCAAAAGGCTGCCTTTTGTTTTGGAAACAGTTTGAGGGTGACAAGTACTGCTCCATTTGTAAGGCCTCTAGATATGAAGAGATAAAGGGGAAGGATGGTCAGGTGAGGCACTCAAAGGTCGCTAAGAAGATACTTCGGTATCTCCCATTCATAAAAAGAATCCAGCGGCTTTACTTGAGCGAGGAGACTGCCAAATAGATGACGTGGCACAAGAAGGGGAAAAGATACGAGGACGGGCACGGACGGAAGAAGATGGGACATCCATCTGATGGTAAGGCATGGAAGAACTTCGATGACAAATACCCCCGGTGGGCAGAAGAGGCTCGGAATGTTAGAATTGCGATAGCAACAGATGGCTTCAACCCATATGGTATGTCGACGGCCTCGTACAGCTGCTGGCCGGTGTATGTTATTCCGCTCAATCTCCCTCCCGGAGTATTAATGCAACGGAAGACCATGTTTTTGTCGCTGATAATTCCAGGACCTGAGTATCCGGGGAAGAACTTGAGTGTCTACATGCAGCTGATTGTGGATGATTTGAACCACTCTTGGATACACGGGACATTGACATACGACCGAGCATCAAAGAGAAACTTTTTGATGAAAGTTTGGTTACAATATACTATGCATGACATGCCCGGGTACGCCCTAACGTGCGAATGGTGTACAGCTGGTAAGTGGCCATGCCCAGTGTGCAGGCACCGACTTGAGTTCCTTTGGCTAAAGTCGGGTCGCAAATATGTTGCGTTTGACATGAATCGACAGTACCTCAAAAGAAATCATTCGTTCAGAGAAGATAGAAAGAACTTCAAGAAGGGCAAAGTTGTGCATAAAGTAAAAGAGGTACCAAAGTTCGAGGGTGCAGTTGTTGATGCCGAGATACGTGCTCTTGTGCCCGCGGCGCCGGGAACTGGCCATCAATTTGCGGGATATGGTGTAACGCATAATTGGACTCACGTGGCAGCCTTAACGAATCTCGTGTATTACAAGGACCTCGAACTTCCCCATAACATCGATGTGATGCACACCGAAAAGAATGTCAGGGAGTCCCTTTTTCACACAGTCCTGAACATTCCTGGGAAGTCAAAGGATAATGTCAAGGCTAGAGTTGATGTTGAAAAGCTTTGTGATAGGAAGAGATTACACATGCAGCCTCCTATTGTCCGTCGAAAGAATTGGTTCAAGCCGCATGCCTACTACTGCCTTGATAATGTCCAAAAGAAGGAGTCATTTAGGTGGCTCAAATACGTCGTGATGTTTCCTGACGGTTATTGTTCGAATATAAGTAAGGGAGTCAATCTTTTGACGGGACAAGTCAACGGGCTCAAGAGTCACGACTATCATATATGGATTGAGCGGCTGATGCCGGTGATGGTTCGAGGGTATCTCCCAGAAAAAGTATGGCGAGTGCTTGCGGAGTTGAGCCATTTCTTCCGCACCCTCTGTGCTAAGCAGATATGTCCTCTGGTGATTGAGAAGCTGCAAGTTCAGGTGCCGGAGTTGCTATGCAATTTGGAGATGATCTTTCCGCCAGGCTTCTTTACTCCGATGGCACATCTCATTGTGCACCTCGCGAACGAGGCACTATTGGGGGGGCCGGTGCAATTTCGTTGGCAATTTTGTATTGAGAGAGAGTTTAAGTATATTCGAAAGATAACTGGAAACAAAGCCAAGATTGAAGCATGCATAGCTGAAGCAACATGCCTTCGGGAGATGGCAGACGCCGCGACAACCTACTGGCCCGATGATGTTCCCACTATGCATAACCCGGTCTCTCGTTACAATGTCGACCTGCCCAAGAATGACCCCAATCTCGAACTATTCCAATTTCCCGGTGGCAAGGCCGGTAAAGGACTAAAATATAGGTTGCCGAAGGAAGAGAAGGATTGCATAATGCTCTATATGCTTATGAACATGAAGGAAGTGGTCGATTTCATTAGGTAAAATGGTGAACACCCTATTTCTCTATGCAGCTAGTAACTCGGTCTCCGTCTAATGCTTATTTTCTCCTTCTTAGCGATTTCACGGATGAACAGTGGTCGGGACCGACTGATCCCTCTCCCATGGAGTTGGACACTCTACTGAAAGAGGGTGCTCCCGGAAATAAAAAAACTTTGTGTCCTGGTTTATGGAAAAAGTAATTTCTAACATGTCCCTCTTACCTTGCAATATGTGACTTGTCGCTCTTATTCCACGTAACTACTGAACGCAACAAATTCCTCTTGTACCTGTAGGGAGCTGATCCCAACGTTGAGATGTCAAATGAGCTGAAATGTGTTTCCCAAGGTTGTAACAGTGTCGTCATGAAGTATGAGAAGTATGATGTGAATGGGTTTCGCTTCCATACAGAGACGCACCAGAAAGGGCGACCGAATGCAAAAACGGTAAATACTGGGGTGTTCACCAAAGGAGCCGATTCCCTTGATTACTACGGAAGGTTAGAGAATGTATACGAGCTGACCTTCAATCGTACGAATGTCGAACTCAATCTTGTTGTGTTCAAGTGCCACTGGTTTGACCCAAGGGGTGGACTGAGAAGTACCCCTTCCATTGGGTTAGTTGAAGTTAGGCCTTCAACCACCTATAGCGGAGCCGACGTCTTTGTTGTTGCTCACCAAGCCAACCAAGTTTATTATTTGCCCTACCCATGCCAGAAAGCGGAACTCCAGGGCTGGGAAGTCGTGTTCCAGGTATCGCCACATGGTAACCTACCGATTCCCTCCGAGGACGATTACAACAACATTAACCCTTTAACGTACGAGGGAATTTTCTATCAAGAGCAAGAGGACTTCGGACACTTTGATTTAGAACCGGTTGATCTTGAGGACCTTGGGAATGATGTAGAAACTCGGGGTGAGTCAGTGGTGAATCTACATGACATAAGTATGCTCGAGAAGCTCCATACCGAGAATGACAACGATGATGAGCCTACACCCTTCGATGAGAATCCAGATTTCTACTCAAAAGATAGTGATAGTGAGAATGAGAATGAGAATGAAAATGATAGTGAGTATTTATTTTTTTAATGCATTTTATTTTGTCTTTGTGCTTAACTGTTTTCTTAATTGCATTATGCCTTTATTCTTTGTGTATACATTTTATTATGTCTTTGTGCTTAACTGTTTTCTCTTACTTAATGCAGGTGATTGAACAATATGAGCAGCGGCAAGGCAACCAGTTCGTCCTTGCTTAATGCGCTGAAGCAGCGCAAGAAAAGTGCTACACGGAGTGGGAGACAGCCAAATCCCAATCCGCGTTACCCCGATCTTGCTCCTGCTGGCGGAGGACGGGGTCGAGGCCGAGGTCGAGGAGGACGAGGACGAGGTGCCACGGGAGGAGGTGTGGACTTTGACCCACCACCCTCTGCTTCTAGCGACGTGGCTCCTGAGTTGTTCCTGACAGAGCAGCCTTTCAGGTCCGAGAGGGAGGCAGAGTCTAAGAGGGAGGCGAGGACCGAGAGGGAGGTGGGGACAGATACGGAGGCGGACACTAGCCGCGAGTTGGTGGGGCCGAAGAAATTGCGGAATCGTGGGGAATCGGGAGTCCCTGACGAGAAGTTTGAGCCTAGGACTCAGGAGGCGAAAGCCCTTATTATTCCAGATGGCCTTGAGTAAGTGTACTAATTTGGCAATTTAAAACATTTTATTTCATGTTGGTCATAAATAATTATTGTGTACTAACGTTTATTATTGTGCAGCAATTGGACATTTCCTCCGGGGACGAAGCCTCGCCTTCCTAACAGCCTTGTTGGAGCTCTGATTAGGAAGTTCTGGTCGGGCTATCACATTACCAACGAGGGTGACAGGAAGCTAGCTACCACTTGGGCGGACTACCAGACTACCCGTGTCCCGGGCTTTCCGACAGCTGCTGATGCTGTCATCACCAAGTTTTGGGTAAGGCATATTTCTCGAGTTATGTTCATACTTGATGACCCCACCGTGCTAACTCATGACTCTTATGCATGATTGAAGTGCTTTTACCGTGTGGCCGAGGAGGACCAGGAGAAGGCGCAGAGGACTTTGCTTGGGGCTTGTGTGAAGTTGACCCCCCAGGTGTGGTACAACCAGAAGGTCACGGCCGCTAGCCACTTCTGGGCTGACAGGGGCGTGAGGGTCAGGAAGGAAGACATTGTCGGTAGGAACCCTAATCCTGAGTACTCGATGACGCCAGAAGAGTACATGTCGGTGAGTAAAATGTCAATGAGATTCTACATTGCTTCTAAGTTGCCATTGCATTGTCTGGAGTTGAGTATTGCATTTTCAGGTTATCCCCGATTGGGCCGAGCCGCATCGACTCGCATGGGAGGAGCTGGTTAGGACGAGATGGCTCAGAGAAGACGAGGAGTTTGCAGCCTTGTCGAGGCAGAACGCGGATAACCGAGGCGATGGTGGAACGCACTGCGCGGGAAACCGCAACTTTGGCCGCTTCAAGGGGAAGGTGGTACGTATATACATGGAACGACCTGCGTGCATTTCTGCTTATGTTTGTACTTCATATGCATAATATTTTCTTTTCGCGATACAGGTGGCCGAGGCACAACCCGGGGAGGTGATTCATGACGTCACCGTCTATGAGATGATGCGGCGAAAGAAGCCCAATTACTCGGAGCCTCAACCCTCGTTGCCCGTGTACTTCGGCACTGCCCAGAATGACTTGGGGAACTACAGCACGATGGTGAAGGCTCGTCACCCCCATGTGGATGACCCCATTCACGCGAAGATCGACGAGGAGTCGTTGGTCCTGTCGGGGCACGGATTGCAGCATGGACGCCTCAAGATTCTGAATAAGAAGGTCAAGCCTACCCTCAGAACGAGCTTCAGCCGTCTCAAGGCTACCTACCCCGCCGACGGCCCCCCTATCCCGCCTCGTGGCCAGCCTCGTCGCTCCGCCGAGGATGTAAGTTTTTCTCGTTTTCATCATCTTTATGACTTTTGTTCCTGCATGGCTAACCGCTGACGAGATTCCTTGTATTTGAAATTGTAGCCTGAGTTAGACGCGGCCTACGATGCCGCTTATGAGGAATATCAGGTGGCCTTTCGGCAGCATCAGGAGGCGAATGCGATCTACATGCAATACGTAAATGTAAGTCCGAACCTTTATTTTTTGCAAAAGATACAAGTCCCACTTCCCCCCGTTTGTTGTACTACGGCCTGACTTCTAAACTATCTTGCAGGCCATGATGGTGAATATTCAAACTGGCCATAATAGAGATTTAGGGCCCGTGCCTCCCATGCCAGGTCCGATGCCATTTTGGCAATCGAAGGAAAGCTTCGCTAGGACCTACTACGCATCGACACCGGTAAGTTCTTTGCTAACCCACTGGTTATCGCTTTACTTTGCCTCGCAAGTTGCTAACATGTAGGCAACATGTAGGAAACGGGAGCTTCTGGGAACCGGCACTTTGGCCACGCCTCGCCGGATGGGCGTCAGATCACACCGCTTCATGACGATGGTCCATCTCCTGGCCATTCTGCAGGTGGTTCTCCCGAGCTTCACACTTCTACTCCCTCGCCAGGTGGCTCTTCTGCTGCTTCTACTGGACGCAACCCTCGGCAGAGGTCGCCACTTTTCACCAGGGGAGATCTCGGGTACACCCCCTCTCCTCCAGAGTTGTAGGCATGTGTGATGATGTATGAACGATGTATGGATGATGTATAAACAATGTGTGATATGACCATGTGTGATATGAACAATGTTTAATATGAGCATGTGTGATATGAACAATGTGTGATATGAGCAATGTTTGATATGAGCATGTGTGAAATAAAGGTGAGCATTGCTGTGAGCTGTGAGGGTTTGATATGAGCATGTGCTGAAATAAAGGTGAGCATTGCATTGCAGAAAAAAAAACTGGGGCTGGTCCTACGCCGACGGCCTTGCCCTCGGCGTAGAAGGTATGCGCGACGGCCTTGCCCTCGGCGTAGAAGGTACGCGCGACCAAATGGTCACGGCTACGCCGACGGCAAGGCCGTCGGCGTAGGGCCAGCCCGCTGCTGCCAGGCCGCTCCGCTGCCTCCACGTGGCATATGTACGCCGAGGGGGAGGCCGTCGGCGTAGGCGCTGCGCCAGGCCACTCCGCTGCCTCCACGTGGCGAGCGTACGCCGAGGGGGAGGCCGTCGGCGTAGCGACTGCGCCAGGCCGCCCGCCTGCCTCCACGTGGCGAGAGTACCCCGAGGGGGAGGCCGTCGGCGTAGCCGACGCGCCGTTAACTGGCCGTGTGACGGCGCTGCCGACGTTCGCCGACGGCCTCTACGCCGACGGGCGCCGTCAGGCCGTCGGCGTTGACCTACGCCGACGGTCTTGTCCTACGCCGACGGCCGCGCCTGCTCCGCCGAGGGAGAGGTCCGCCGAGGACGGTACGCCGACGGCAGCCGTCGGCGTAGCTTACGCCGAGGGTTTTCCTGGCTACGCCGACGGCAATAAGCCCTCGGCATACCAGGCGTTTCCTGTAGTGATGATACATATATCTGTTCGAGAAAAAATTTAGTTGACTTGGTCTCGGCCACGCTTCGACAAGTTCCTGGGTCTGTAACTTGGTGCATCAACTTCTTCCCTCTATATATGTTTCTCTGTGCGTGTGTGTATTGACCCATTCGTACCGATGCATGAGTTGAAGGCTTTCAAAGTATTTTCTTTCTAAAATTGACAACACATAAATGCACCAAGCAACTACATCCCACACAACCATGTCTATATATAGCGTTACCAATCGAGATAGTGTTTTCTTCATATACACTATTCGCTTATAGACTAACTGCAGCATACGCATGCAAAAGATATAAATCATGTGATCGCGAGCGGGTTCTCGCCATGCATGCTTGAGAGTTCAAAAAGTACAGCCAGAATGGAAAGCTCATGGTGGGAATATGAGACGTTGGGAAGTGAACACCTAGTCTGTTTTGAATTTGCCGTACCGCGCAGCTCACTGCGTCTCGCTCTCTGTCTGTCCGCTTGCTTCCTCCCAAACTTGACCGCAATCCGGACCGAGGCTTTGTGGCTCAAGGCCGGAGCAGTGAGGTCGACGCCATGGTGGCATCGTGGCGTTGGACGAGGTCGCCCGAGACATGGTCACTGAAAAGCTTCCTCAGCTACTGGACCAGCTATCGTTGAAGAAGCTGCAGCGCATGCAGGACAACTACGGCATACGGCCGATCACTGCCTGCCTCCTCGACAACGGCGGGACATGCGTTCTCTTTCTCAGAGCTATCCAGGGCTCGTTTGCTCAGCTCGCTGTGAAGCTTGATGGCGCTAGCCCTAACTAGCTCTCTCACGGACGGAGGTGGAAGAAGAAGAAACAGAGAACAGATAGATTTTTCAGCGACGAATGCCACCAGCGCACACCAACGCCTGGCTATTTTCTTGGTATAACAACAACTCTCCAACAAACACAACCAATTACAGCCAGTTTTATAGCCCTGGGCCATGCAGCATCTACGCACGCTGCACTCCACGCGCGCACGTTCTGGCGCACACCCCGGTGACCCGATCTCCCTCAAACGTGAGCCGTTGCTCCACAAGACATGGGTGTCACCCTCCACTGCCCGCTGCTTCCTCCGTCGACGTACGGTCGAAGTCCCTGACCAACTCGACACAGCTGAACATGAGCCGGACACAAGCGTCTCCGATTATTTGCTAACAAAGTTGTTCCATTTTTGGCCACCGCATTTGACCGACGAGCTGGCCGTATGATCCTTAATTCTTATAAGCCAACACCGCTCGATGTAATTCTTAGGAATAGGAAGTCATAGTATATGCATCTGTGCCAATAGGAATGTGGTGTTACTGGAAACTCAAGCGTAGCATGTTAGCTTTCCACCATAACCATGGTGCTACACACTATAATTCCTCGCGGCGCCACAATGCCGCCTCCAACAACCACATGCCTTTGATGGGCCATAGATACATTCCCTGATGTGCATGGACTGGAGATCTCGCCATATTTGTCGTGATATTATCCTCCGAGTGATCAACTTCTTGGGTAGACTTTACAAAGGGACATAGCCACCGGCCAAGTGGCAAACACCGTGTTCCCCACCTTAGAGCATCTCTAACCCATTCCTACAATATAGGAGACTAAAATCCTCCCAATAATAGATGAGCAAATTTTTTCTCCTCTAAATGGTTGCCGCCGAAACCGGTCCCCAATAAACTTAAATGACTAAAAATTTTAGCATAATTTTGGATCCAAAATTTAACCATGTCACAAACACATAATTCAAACATGCATAAATATTATCCCAAAAACATCACATCGATCAAGTTTGATCCAAAAGCACAACATCTTGGCCACCACCATCTCGGCCACCTCAAACACCTTCTCAGCCACCACCACCATCTCGGCCACCTCAAACACCTTCTCGGCCACCACCACTTTGGCCACCTCTTCATCGCCGATAAGTTGAGATCGTCAAGCCCTTGAGTGTGCGAGGAATCGAGCCACGACATGAACTCGGTTACAATCAACTCGGTCACGCTTGTTTGGGGTAGGCTCGGTCATTTCATTGACCACCTAGCGGGCGACGCCACGAGCTGCAACGGAGGGCGTCGAGGATAAGTGTACCCCTAATTGCATATTCGGTCTCAACAAAGTTTTAATAAATCTTGGTGGATAGGTGTATCGGCTCCGTCTTTGTATATTTTTATGTTTGTATCGACTCATTCATACAAACGCATGAGTTTAAGATCTCCAAAGTACTGTTGTGAAATCCACAAGAGATAAATGCAGTTGACAACTACACCCCTACAATGTCCAATCTCATCATTGACTCTTATCCCCACAATACCACCTTGCACGAAATCCTTGATCCAATTACATCATTGCAGATCAAAGCCTTTCATGTGCAAGACTTGTCGTAATAAAGGCCATTTTACTTTAAAATATGCCTTTTTTAAAATCAATTTTGAAAAACATGCCATCATATTTCTTGTGATAAAGTTCATGGATGGTTTTGTGCAACTCCCTCAAGGATGTGTCATCCATGCATAGACGTAGTTTGGGTAGGTCTTATCACTTTTTGAGTCAAACTCGAAATGCGATTAGTCGCTACCTTAGTAAATACTTTGAAGCTAACATTTAAATTGGTCTATATTTTTGCATTTGTACCGCATTTTATTTCTTGGGCAGCAAAGTGATTACCCCGAAATTCAACTTAAACAAAGGTAGATCACTCGCTTTCAATTGGTAAACGAGTGTCATTAAATCATTTTTATGACAGCCCGGAAATATTCATAAAACTTAGCATGAAACCCATCTAAACCTGGAGCTTTATTATGTTCCATTTGAGAAATATCTTCTAACACATCTTTCTCGGTGAAGTCAGCTATTAGAAGAATATTTTCCCCATTTGACAGTGGCGGTATATCTCCCACCCATTCTTCCATCATAGAGAAATTGTTGTAATCCGACTCTCCAAAGAACTTTTTATAGTAGTAATATACACTTCCAAATTTTCCACTTCCACAATGGTTTCTTCATTTTGTTCAATTTGAAGAATCTTCTTCTTTCAATGTTTCCCATTTGCAATTAGGTGAAAAAAATTAGTGTTATTCCCACCTTCTTATACATGTTTAACCTTAGCACGTTGATCCCATTTGGTCTTTTCATCTCGCCTCAGTTTCATTTGCATCTTTAGCATAAACTTTTTTGAATCATTGAGTGGATATGTTTCTGCTTTGATATCTAGTTCATCAATAACGGATATCAGTCTTTCTTTTCTTTTTTGTATTTGCCACTTAGATTCTTCACCCATCCTTTCAAGAACCGGCGTACATGCCATATCTTGTTTTGCCATCTCTGAATAGCGTTATGACCAACCGATACCGATTCCCATTCTGATGGTATCAACTCATTAAAACCCTCATGTCTCTGTCATGATAATTCAAATGAGAAGTGAGCTTTGTTCCCCGAGTGAGCCTGAGGCCCTCAATCAATTAGCAACGGTACTGTTGTCAAATCCACAAGACATAAATGCATCCGGCAACTACACCCCTACAAGACTAAGCCTTTATATAAGGCTACCAATCGAGATAGGTGTTTTCCTCATACACTATTCGCTTGCAGACCAATTGCAGGCAGACACATGCAAGAGATAAATAATGATGTGATCTCGAGTGGGTTCTCTCCATGCTTCATATAGTTTGTAGTCACCGAGAGTTCAAAAAGTACATCCAAACTGGAAAAGAATGGAAAGCTCGATCATCCTAGGAATACGAGACGTCGGGAAGGGAACACCTAGTCTGGTTTGGTTTCGTAGTATCGCACACTTCACTCCCCTCTTGTGACTGCAATCGGGACCAAGGCTGCGTGCCTGAAGGCGGCAGCATGGCCGTGGACATGATCACCCACAAGTAGCGTCAGCTACTGGTGGACCAGCTATCCTAGAGGCACGACGGGAATAACTAAATAGGCCGACGGCCTTTTTATACGCCGACGGCAAAATGTCGGGGCCGTCGGCGTAGCTTGGCTGGCCGTCAGCCCAGTTTTGCCATCGGCGTAGATAAATTGGCCGACGGCCGCTGTCGGCGTAAACATGACCGTCGGCGTAGCCCATTGGGCTAACGGCAAAGCAACGGCGTCAAGTCTACGCCGACGGCAGACCTATGCCGACGGCTTCGCCGTCGGCGTAGCTATTTTTCTTTTTTTGCCATATAAATCTTAGAAAAATCATAACTAAATCATTTAAATTCAGAAAAATACATATAATATATCAAAATTTGCAAAAAAATAAGATATATCTATATAAACTCAAATATTATATATTTTTATTCAAAAAAATACATAAAAAATACAAATACTTTCGTATAACATATTTTTCATTTTTCAAGTGCAAAAAACGGGGTGTTTTGTGAAGCAACCACCAAAAGAAAGTTTCAAAATGATAATACCATATTTTTCAAAAATACTAGACCATATTGAATGGATAATTTCCCAACCTAGGAATCACAAACCTTTCCGTTCACCTCTCGTGAAAAAGACAAATTCCTGCTGAATCGGTAGGAAATGAGTTAGATTTGAACTACATGTATATGATATATTGCTCATGATTTTTTGTAAAGATCATTTTTAGGTTCACAATATGCCATTTCATCATAGATCTAATGCAAGTTTAGTGAGACTCGTCCCCGAGCTAAGAATCATCATGCCCCTCAATTTAGGAAGTTTGACGATAGTTTGACACGGGCATAAAAAATTAAAAAATGATCGAAACAATGCAAAACCTTCGCGTGGTGTCATATTATATGACATAGTTCCATGGAAAAATATAAAACTTGATATATTCATTGAGTCTTAAAAAACCTTCACAAAATGGCCTATCTCAATCGAGGTTTTCTGGATTTCAGGTCAAATGACCAATTTTATTGCTATAATCGCGGTATAGTTTGCGATAATGTGTCTATATTGTGCACACATGTGTATCATGGGATGGCGAACAATGTTGCAGGAGGAAGTTTTCTTTTTCGTCGCACCGAAAAGCCATTTTTCATTTTCCGAGTGCAAAAAACGGGGTATTTTTGTGAAGCAACCACCAAATGAAAGTTTCAAAATGATAACCACATTTTTTGAAAATACTAGACCATATTGAATGGACAATTTCCCAACCGGGGTATCTCAAACCTTTCCGTTCACCTCTCGTGAAAAAGACAAATTCCTGCCGAATCAGCAGGAAATGAGTTAGATTTGAACTACATGTACATGATATGATGCTCATGATTTTTTGCAAAAATCATTTTTAGGTTCAAAATATTCCATTTCATCAGATATCTAATGCAAGTTTAGTGAGGCTCAGCCCCGAGCTAAGAATTTGCATGCCCCTCGATTTAGAAAGTTTGACGATAGTTTGAAACGGGCA
Organism: Avena sativa; assembly: GCA_916181665.1. Classification (NCBI taxonomy): domain Eukaryota; kingdom Viridiplantae; phylum Streptophyta; class Magnoliopsida; order Poales; family Poaceae; genus Avena; species Avena sativa. Next base: position 50,255,222 of record OV702285.1, on the reverse strand, counting down.
TAAACAATTCAAAAACGATCGAAACAATGCAAAACCTTCGCGTGGTGTCATATTATGTGACATAGTTGCATGGAAAAATATAAAACTTGATATATTGATCGTGTCTCAAAAAACCCTTCACAAAATGACCTATCTCAATCGAGGTTTTCTGGATTTCAGGTCAAATGACCAATGTTATTGCTAGAATCGCGATATAGTTTGCGCTAATGTGCCTATATTATGCACTCGTGTATATCATGGGATGACGAACAATGTTGCAGGAGAAAGTTTTCCTTTTCGTCGCACCAAAAAGCCATTTTTTATTTTTCGAGTGCCAAAAACGGGGTGTTTCATGAATCTTGACATAGTTTCAGTTGGTTTAATATTTAAAATTTATGATATATAATTAAATAGATGATATGGATGTCCTATTTGGATTCCTCTCATTTTTCTGATCGATTTGGATATATTATTTGTCGAATTGTGATTTACGGATTTGTAGATATGAATTATTCAAATTTAAATAAAAAAAGCAAAATAAATAAAATTTATTTTATTTTTATTTGAATTCAAGATTACTATTACTTATTTATTGTTGTTTACTCAAAAAATTGTATGGAATGTAAAAAACAAATATGTCTAACATTATAGTGTAATGGTTAATAGGTTTGATATGATAATATTCACAACAAGTTCTAGTTTGTTTGTCGGAAGCTCACGTGGAAGGAACGAAGAAGTTAAGCGTGGTGGGGCTGGAGTAGTATTAGGATGGGTGACCGGTTGGGAAGTTTAACTAATTGTGCAATTTGACTTGAGACTAAGTATACTTAGAATTAAAAATGTCCATGTGAGATTAACAAGTTAAATAATACAAAAATGTTAAAAAAAGTTGAAAAAAAAAATTTGAAAAAAAAATTGGAAAAATCTAGGCCGACGGTAAAGCCGTCGGCGTAGCCAAATGGCCGTTAGTCATCTAGGTGGGCCCCATATGGTCTACGCCGACGGCTTTTGTACGCCGACGGGAGAAGAGGCTACGCCTACGGGGCAGTACGCTGACGGCCATACGCCGACGGCAGCCGTCGGGTCAGCCTACGCCGACGACATTTAGGGCCTATGCCGACGGGACCCGGCCGTCGGCGTATTCAGCTTCTCCCGTAGCGAGGAGGCTACAGAGAATGCAGGACGACTTCTCTTGCTCAAAGCTGCCCACGGAAGATTTGCTCGATTAGCTCTGAAGCTGCTCCATCCTCAGCCACCGTACTTGACTGGCAAGCTGGCGGTGCGGTCCTTAATTCTTGCAATCCCGCACTGCCCGATAATGTAATGCTATTCTTTTTAAAAAGGAGCATATATTAATATCTTGATGATATCAATTACACCCAGCCTCTAAAACAACGCATTACTCTAATGGCATTACGGATGCACACAACCAAAAAAAAAGTAGAATTACAAAAAAGCAAAGTCCGTCTACAAGGATAAGATCCTTACAAACAGCGACACTAATCCAGTAGAAGTCCAACATCTTCAATAGCGACGCCTTCAAGAAGAAAACAGAGCACAAGCACCGTCCTCGCCCGATCAAAGATTATAGGTTTTCACCCTGGAGAAATTCCCCGCTCACAAAACAATGTCTTCAACAAGATCATTGCGAGGCACAACCAATTAAGGCCAGACCTTGGATTTTCACCCTTCACGGTAAGACTGTGAACTTCTCATGTGCTGCCGTCCCCACCTTCCGATGCCGCTGCTATAATTTACGAATCACCAAGCCAATTCCTCATCGCCACCAGGACTCGACACACCATAGCTAGTCCAAAAATCTTGGCTTTCATGACATTCTCCACACACTAACTTCACCATGGAACTAAAGACATGATCCATGATGGCAACAGACTGCAGAGCTTCGCCTCGCTCCCTCTAAAACCAAACGGTCAGAAAAACACCGGTTGTGCGCGACCGAATCCCAACCATTCCAGCAGTCTCCAAGCATGAATCGTCCATGGGAGTTCGCCGGCGAAGCCTTCCGGAACACGACACTGCCACCAGATCAATGAAAATAGGCTGAAGTTAGATCTTCGTCTTGGCGACAGAGAATCCTTAGAACTGCACCCCTGGCAGCAGATGTGACCCGTGCCACCATCCGCCGAGGGAGAACCTCCATCAAAGCCTGAGGCTGCCGTCCTGGCTTACAGACACTGCCGCCATTAGATCGCCGTTAGAGCGACAACCTTCGAGCGTCCAAGGGACTCCCTTCGGGGGATACGCCACCACGCGAGGAAGCAGCCCCGCTGCCACCATCGGCAGGCCGGACTTTGCCCGCCGACGTCCTCCGGTGGCAGCGGAGAGAGGTGGGAGGAGGAGTCGGGGGCGGCGGCGGCTTGGGTTCTGCCCGTGCCGCCTCCCCCGAGAGGCAGCGCGTGCGGCTTGGAGTCGTACTTAGCAGTACCCACCGTTACCAAAGGGTCCGTGTGTAAGTTAGGTAGAGCTACACAATGTAATGCTATATGCATCTGTGTCAACTGGAAAGTGGTCTTACTGAAAACTCGAGCATACCATGTTAGCTTGAGAATGGAAGACGTCGGGCAAAGATCGTAGCCATGGTGCTACTCACTATAATTACTAGCCGTGCCACCATGCCGCCTCCACCAACCACATGCCAATTGCCATTGATGAGCCATAGATGATGCTCCGATGTCCATGGAGCTCTCACCATATTTGTCGTGATATTATCTTCCTGATGATCAACTTCTTGGATAGACTCTACAGAGGGGGGACATGACCACCGGATGTTGGCCAAATGGCAAACATTGTGTTGCTCACCTTAGCTACCACCCTGCCTGTCGGGGTCGCCCATGTTGCGGCACCAATCTAGACACTATCACGCCACGTCGATGTAAAAGAACCAGCATCCATGACGACACCTAGTGGGCCTGCTGCTGCCCTGATGTCATATTTGTGAACTATCTCATTAAGAAATTCCCATCACAACAAGCAGTGCCTCATACCCAGGGTTGCCATAATACCGCCCCGAGATTTTCCAAACAAACTTATAAATTCATCCAAAATTAATAAAATACTTTAAATTTCAGCAAATTTGTGAACCCGTTTAAATTTTGGTAGTATATTTCACGGTTGTAACCAGAAATGCCAGTATTGGGGGAAATTCGGAAAAAAAAATCAGTTGAGAAAAACCCGGTTTCCTACCCTGTCAGCACCCTACGCATGCTACTGTCCACGCATAGGAAATAAATCGAGGTTTTTTATGGTAGGGACAGGAAGTTACCAACCTTCCAATCAACAGATCAAACGGTCCAGATTTCTGGATACTTGTTGTCCAGCGGAGTACTATTTTTTTTTCTTTTTTTGAGCTGGAGTACTATTTTTCTACCAAAGGGCAAATTCGATAGATGCCAAAGAAACACATCACGCAGAAAACTGCCAACAAATCTTGACCTTCCATACACAAGCCACAACTGTGGCAAGGCCAACAAGTTTGCTGGACGCGAAGCTCGCACTGACAACGAGTTCTGGCCGCCGTGTTGCTGGACCCGCGAACCGCCTATCGCGCCGAGAACACGCTCTTTCGCGGGTTAACATGGTGCTCAACGAGGATGGTGAGTTCTAGCCCTTTGTCTAGCCGGCGAGGTGAGGCTCCCCAAACGTGATTTTCTCTAAACCTATTTCTAACCAAAAACTCAATAAAACAGGTTTTACTAAAAATCCTATTAAAACTCGTTTTCTAAAAACTGATCTCTAATCTCTACTATCCAAACAAGGACTGGGTGTAGTATTATGTATCCAACATACATCATATCATAAAAATAAAGGCACTACTCTGTTTATTCTTATACTAGTTTGTGGAGTACAGGCCCGAAACAACTAGTCCACGGACCCTCAAAATTTGATGAGGCAACCAGCCGCTTTTCCTCATTCACGGATATGTGAGTGCAGTCCTCATTCGCCGCCTGGCAGAGGGAGCAGATTTGTATTGCATAAGTGTGTCGTGCCATAATGTTCTTGGTTGAGATTTATATAGCAGAGATAGTTCCATGCATGGATGCAAAACTTTTCCGAAAAGTTTGAAATAAAAGGTGTATGTTGCATCTCGATCAATCTAGTGGCTGGTGTTTTCTTATTTTGAAGAAAAACTCATGTCATCCAAATCTAAATGTGAGTCACATGGCTTGATTTTCAAAATAAACTATTCGTATGTAGACATCTTTTTTTCATAAATGAATATCCCATCCACCGCTGATTGATTCCATCTTAATACTGCAGAGTACATCCCTGGCGTGGAGGGAAAACAACCACATTGGGAGTAAATGCGACTATCTTTCCGTGCAACAGTATCTGATACAATTGGCAAATGATTTCAGAAACCACGTTCCGCGCGATTATATATCACCACCGAGGGCGAGTGTTTGTATGCATGCTTCACGATTATCTAAAAACCATTCGGTACCAACCATGAACAACAAAAATGAAAGAAAAAAAGTCCATATATATGAGACTGCTGATGGAGTTTATTTGTTCCCTTCTTGTTTGAGAATCATTGAAGTTTAGCACCGTCCATGATCATTAGTGGAAAAAATGGCGCAAGGAAAAAGGATGGGAGAAGGGGGATTTGGCCGAGAGATGGGAATAGGAGACGCCAGGAAATAAACACTCAAGTGGGTTCGTGTCCACAGTACTATGCTTTGTGATGCACCTCGCGGTACGGTACCATGCCGTCTCCCGCCATCAGGATTGTCTGAGCGTCATGGCGACCCTGCCAAACTAGACAGTGTTTGATTTGCTGCGACATGATCATACTCGCCGAGCACACCTGTTTGATTTGCTGCGATAGACCAGGTACAAAAGCGTCGTGCCTTGTCCATCAGTGATCTCACGAGATTAGCACGAGCCGTGTGCAACAGTGAAAGATGATATTCATGGTCGTGGTATCATAAGGAAATCCTCCAAAGCACTGAGATTCGTGAGATAAACAAGAGTAGTATTACTGTTAGTTTAAGCTTACTTTGCTATTATTAGATCGGTACTGTCCGATATTAGTAAATCTGTTACTTTGTATTATTAAGTACTTTAGTTTTTTTTACAAACGAGCGCTTTTATTACTCAGAGCAATGTTTACACCCGGCATCTGCATAACTAGAATGCGCACGGCCGCTCAAAACACACGATAGAGAAAAAGAAACTGGAGTACTATTAGTTTTAGTTTACTTTTAGTTTAAGCTTAGTTGCGGCGGTCTTTAAAGGTGCATGGGAACTTGTTGGCAACGATGGCCCAAGAAATGAGTTTCTTTTAACAAAAGAGATGAGCTTGTGAAGTGGCTAAGCAATAATAGTGGAGAATCACCAAATCAACAGAAAGTTGTCTCCATTGTTGGGAAGTTTGGGCAAGATCACTCTTGCCAATGAGGTCTATCACCACATGGGATTTTTTTTTTTTGCAAAGTTCCATAGATCTAACTAAAAATCATCAGTAGTGCAAAGAAACCCAAAAGTAATTAAAAATAGCTCATTAGACCACCTAGTGACAACTACAATCACTAGCATGAGCCGAAGACGCGCCGCCGTCCTCGCCCCGCCATCACTGGAGCCGGAAAACACTTGTCGTAGTAGAGCTTGTTGTAACAGACAGAAGGGAAGTCATCGAGCTAAGGCCACAGAGAACCAACACACCAGAGCAGCAACCATCACCAATAATGAAAATCGTAGATCGAAAAAGACTGACCTAAAATCACACCAACGAACACGGAAAACGCCTGGATCCAGAGAGATTTGCTAGACGGGGATAGAGCGGGGGTGACCTTATTCTGACTTCAGAACATAACCAACGCCTCAACATCCTGAAGAAGACACATGAAAATAGGCTAAACAAAGATCATAAAACCTCCCACCGGCGAGAGGCATTGGTCCGCCACACCTTCAAGGTCCCAAGGCAACCGGAAGCGGAACGGACATGTAGCATCGCCAGTAGGAAAAACGAAATGCTAGGTGGGTTTTGTTTGTCGCCCGCTGATACAACATGGGATGCTTTGATTGTCGGGCATTTTGTTTCTTCGGGTCTCTTCTTCGTGTGTTCTACATGTGGCGACTAGGGTTCGCGTATGCCCGTTTATGTTTGGATAGGACATGGGCAGTAGCCCATGACTGAGTCGCCAACATTCCATGATCCAAAAGATACGAAAACGGCCGATTGATTAATGCATTAGTTAATAACTCATAATTAATATATAATTAATTCTTCTTAACATCAAACACACTCTATGTCTCTGTATAAGTTTATAGGTTGTCAATCTGACCTATATAATAGAAATTATATAACACAAAAATTATACCATTAAAAAATATAACACCAAAAATTTGTAATAATATATTTTTATAATATATATCTCATATTAAGTTGATCAAATTGACGATCTAGATACTCGCGTATGACTTGTAAACTGGGATGACATCATGAGTTCCAGCAAACCGCAAATTGTGAAGAGCTCGACTTTTTATGCTTACGACTAAGAATAAAGAGTGAATGTTAAGGAATTAATCGAACCTATAAGTGCTATCTGCAATTGATACATTAGATTTTGTTTCCATCTCATGATATAGTTAATTTTGCTTCCGCTATGATGAAATGACTCAAATGGACCGAGTCGGATTGTCCTTGGGTGGAAACCGAGGTTCCTTGCGACAAGGCGGATATGGAGTTCTTCCATGCAATGACAAAAGTGTAGGGTTCGCAACATAGAAAACAAAAAAAATTCTACTATAGGAACAACTAAGTATCAAGATCTATCTACTAGATAGAAGCAACGGGTGGATATATATCCATAGAAAACATACCCTTGTAGACCGATAAAGTTTAACGAAGTTGTACTCGTGGATGATATAGACGAACGCTTGCCGATCTCAAGATCGAGAAAAAGTCCTAGCGCCGCAAATCAGCGGCACATCCGTGCTCGCACACAAGTTCAAGCCACCGAGCAACCTCCGCCTCCTCTCTCCAGCGATGCAGCGGAAGCAACAACTCTTTCCAAACAAAAAGCCACCGGCAACATGTATCTCGTAGTCCGAGACCATGGAAGATAAACTAGAGGAGGAGAAAGATCCTTCACGAGGAGGTGTGAGTATGAGAGAGGGAGATGGACCTTTTTATAGGAGGAGGGGGGCACCCCAAGGGGGTGGCCGGTGCATGGGGGGCTGCCCGCACGCCTTCCTCCATTCAAGTGGGTGGAGATCCCACTCACAATTTTCCCCTTCATTTCTCCACTCAAAAAACCCTCTCATGTAATCTCTCTTTAAATAAAACTCATTTTATTTATTTATTCAGAATTTTTGTCAATTACATTAATTAACAAACATTCACATAAAACCCTTGCTAGTATTCTATTTCACATGCAAAAATAATTTCAGCAATTTCACCCGAAACAATTCCGGTGTCTAGTGAAATAAATTCCTGCGCTTTATAAATCTTTTCGTTTAGAAACTATTTGTTCCAAATGGTGTCACTGTCTCTTAAGTGTGTCACCCTACGGTTCGCGAATAATGCGGACATGATCGAGACCCCTTTCGGATCAATAATCAGAAGCGAGACCTAGAAATCCATACTAACTCCCACACATTCAACGATAACTTCTTCTGATCGTGAGAACCTTATACACTAGTAACTTAATCCCTTTGTCTCACGATATATTACATGTCCGATATTCGATCATCGGTATGTTTATACCTAGTTTGATCTCGTTACTGATATGTACTCTTTTCTTGTTCCCGTGATATAACATTCTAGTGATCAAATCACTTGCTTGCAAGCTAACTAATGTGAAATCACAGAGAGGGCCCAGAGCATATCTATCAGTCATCAGGATGAATAAATTCCACTCTTGATCCATGAGCCTCAACATAACACCTTTGTAGCACTAAACCCATTTTTATAGTCACCCTGTTACGGTGTGACGTTTAATGTTATCAAGATACTCTTCTAGTGTTACTGATTGACATAATCTCATGATCTAAGGATTATGATTACTTCGTATAATGTTATAGCAATATAAGCACAATGACTTTGATCGTAATGTTGTACTTCGGATGAATGTTTATCACATCATTCCAATAATGTTGTGACCTTATTATTAACAACATCCAATGTCCATGATCAGAAAACCTTAATCATCTTGTTAATCAACGAGCTAGTTTACAAGAGAGGCATAACTAGAAACTTTCTATTTTTTTATTAAACACATATGTATTAACATTTCCATATTAATATAATTATAGCATGCAAAATAAACATCTATCATATACTTGAAATATACATAATAACAAATTTATTATTGCCTCTCAGGACATATTCTCTTCAGAAAGTCACTATTGGAGATGGCAATAAGGCCTCCTTTTGGGATGCCCCATGGGCCGACGGGATCAGCCCCAATGTCATCGCGCCATCCATCTAAAAGCTCTCTAAGAGGAAAAGGTGGACGGTTCGAGGCAAAGCCATCCACGACAATGCTTGGATACAAGAAATTGATTATTTCAATAGCCTTTTGGTACATCATCTTGAGGAGTTTGCGCTTCTTTGGCACTGTACATCACATGTTCATCTCGATGATAATACCCATGACTCGATTGTTTGGAAGCTTACCGCTTCAGGTTCCTACTCTTCGTCCTCCGCTTACAAAGCCAATTTTGGTCTCATTCCCATAACCTTGGAAGATTTGGGCATCCCCAAGATGTAAATTATTCTCATGGCTCATCATCCAAAATCGTGTGTGAAAGGCGGGTCGTCTCCAAAAACGAGGATGGCCTAACTATGGCAATTGCAAGCTTTGCAATCGAGCCTGAATCCTTAGCTCACCTTCTATTCCATCGTCGCTACTCCACTAGGATTTGGCTCATGGTTCAAGAATGGCTTGGTCTTATTTCTCTCGAGCCTTGGGCGTGGGGCGTTTTTGAAGATGTGAATTCTTGGTGGAACCACATTGTCCACTGTCACACTGGAAGACAAAAAGCAATGACTTCTCTTGCCATGCTTGTGTCTTGGGAACTTTGAAACGAGCGCAACGAGCGAGTTTTTAAGAACAAGAGCGCCATGGCTTCTGTGGTTCTAGCACGTATCAAAGAGGAGGCGCGTGATCGTGGGTCTTTGTGGGCGCAAAGTATCTCGGTCACCTTTTGCCAGGAGATTAGACTTTTTTTTTTGTTTTTGGGCTTGTAGCCTTACAGGCTTCTATTATGGAACCTGCTTCTTCTTAATCAATAAATTAAGATAAATCTTTTGCCTTTTTTAAAAAAAAAATCGTTCACTTCGTCTTTTTTTTATGGTCCGAACAGTCTTTTTTATGGCCCAAAAGCCCAACTGGTAAGTTATAATAGTGAGCCCTAAGTCTGGGAAATACAGAGGCCGCGCACACCGACTAGCGAGCCGCCGCCGCGTACTCTGTTTCCGGAGAGAAGCAGATTGCCGCCGCCTACCGCCTGACGAGCTACGCCAGTCCGAACCCGTGCCCGAGCACGCCCTCCAGCCACCGAGCTCGCCGCAGGCCCACAACCGTCGCTCTCTTCTCCGGTGAGCCGCCGACCTCCAGCACACTTGGTGTTTTCTTTTTGCTATATATGTATCCCATTGACCTCCGATGAGCTGCATGGTAGAGTTTCTGTTCATTTTCTTGCAATTCGATGATGCTGGTAGTAGGCCACACGCCTAAGTGATGTGTAGCATGTTGTGTAGGGTTGCTTTTGTTAGCATGTTATCAAATCAATGGATCGAATCTTAAGTGCTATATGCAAATGATACATCAGATCTAGTCTCTCTATCAGTTACTCCTCTGATTCAAATTAATTGACTCGATGTATCTAGACATATTTTAATGTTCGACAAATCCAAAAGAGTACTATTTTTCAGCTGTTTTGACAATTTTATATATACTGAAAATGATATACTCTCTCCGATCCAAATTAATGTACCTAGATTTGTCTAGATTCAGATATCTAGTCATGTTTTATTGATAAATACATCCGAATCTATTAATTTAGATCAAAGGGAGTACCCTTTATTAGTTATTATTTATTTCTTCTTGATATATCCTACCGTTGGTGATTTTTACTGTTGGTGATTAGTAGTACTCCCTCCGATCCTAAATAAGTGTCGCCATTTTGAACTAGAGTTAGTTCAAAACCGTGACACTTATTTAGGATCGGAAGGAGTACTACAAATACAAACTTACGTGATGTGCCAATTTTATTTGTTCCCTCGGTTCGATATTAGAGTTTCTGTTTATTTTTTTGCAATTTGATGATGCAGGTAGCAGGTCACATGCCTAAGTGATTTGCAGCAGGCTGTGTAGGGTTGCTTCTGTTTAGCATGTCATCAGATCAGTCGATCGAATCTGTAAGTGCTATATGCAAATAATACATCCGATTCAGGCCTTCTGTCAGTTGTTACCTTCGTTCCAAATTAATTGACGTAGATTTGTCTAGATATGGATATATCTAGACCTATTTTAGTGATGTATCTAGACAAACCCGGGGGAGTACTATTTTTTCAGCTGTTTTGACAACTTTGTATATACTGCAAATCATATACCCTTATTAGTTATTATTTATTTCTCCTTAATATATCCTACTGTTTGTGATTTGTAGTACTATAGATACATACTTACGGGATGTGCCAATTTTATAGTTATTTGTGACTCTCCTGATTTTGTAGTATCGTATAAACTTATGCTGACCGGGGATGCTAAAAGGTAAGTTTTATAGGACGACAATAAGACTAGTGATGCTATATGGAGTAGAATGTTGGCCCACTAAACAACTACAGATCCATCAAATGGGTGTTGCAAAGATGTACATGCTACTATGGATTTGTGACCTTATAAGAAAATATTGTATTAGAAATGAGATAATACTTGCTAGGGTAGGGTTGGCATCGATCGACGGGAAGCTAGTCCAACACCGACTAAGTTAGTTTGGGATATCGAACGAAATCCTCCAAAAACACCTTAAAAGTAGCATTCTCAAGAGAATGGAAAACACTAGCAGGGGTAAAGGGCGCCCGAAGTTGACATGGACGGAGGTGGTTAAAAGAGACTTGAAGGATTGGAATGTACCTAGAGATTTAGCCCTTGATAAGACTGCATGGAAATTAGCAATCCATGTGTTAGAATCTTAGTTTTCTTGTTTCTTGTTTTGTTTCTCGCTTTTTTTTCTTTTTCCTCTATTGTGTTTCATATCTAGCCTACCTCAACTTGCTTGGGAAAAAGGCTTTGTTGTTATTGTTGTATAAACTAATGTTGAAGGAATTTATTACCAGAGCAACTAGTATAAGCAAAAATGACATCAACTTTTATATATAACCAAACCCTAACTCTAGGTGAATTATGGAGGCTGAACGAACCAACGAGCCATCGTGCACTCTGGTTCCTGGGAGAAGCAATGCCACCGCGGGCGACGCATTGACCGAACCATTGTCCCCGTCCAGCTACTGGTTTTAGAGTGCATTTGTAAGCGACAACTAAGAAGGTTTGCCCCCTCAGCCCATCCATCTCTGCTCTCAAATTGGAAATGTGAAATGGTGACCGGATTTTGGATTGACTTGCAGATTCGTCATGTCATTGTTCACCGGTGTATCTATCATCACCGACGCTTGGAATTGCACCACGTCAGCTGTTGACACCAACACCAACAGCGGGTACCATTTGCTAGTGGTCAAAAACTATTCATGTACCGTACAAGCAATACCCATGGGAGAGGAAATCAGCACCGAGCCTTTCATGGTAGGAGGCATTAATTGGAAAATCTTCTACTATCCTAACGGTGCCTACTCAAGTTGTGCCGACTTCATTTCTTTTTATATTTGCCCCGGCGGTGAATTTGATGAATTTGAAGAAAATGTGGAGGTCAAGTTCCAGCTTAGCTTCGTTGACCAGGTTGAGTATCATAAGCCATTGCACATTCGTGCAACTAAAACATACAACTTTCCTGGCCCGCTGGGGGGCTGCAATCAGTTTATGAAAAGAGATGCCTTTGAACGATCGCCTCATCTAAAGGGTGATTGTTTCACCATTCGGTGTGACATTATGGTTTGCAAGGATTTCAACACCCATAATGCCGATGACACTCGGTCTGAGATAAATGAGCATTTTGACTATCTCTTTCAAAATAAGGTGGGTGCTGATGTGACATTTGAGGTCAGCGGCGAGACGTTCGCTGCACACCGGTCTGTGCTTGCTGCCCGATCAAAAGTCTTCATGGCACAACTCTTTGGCCCCATGAAGGAAGGCACTACATCAAATGTCATAAAGATCAAAGACGTGGATGCAAAAGTGTTTGCCGCTTTGCTTAGGTTCATCTACACAGATTCATTCCTCCAGATACAAGAAGAAGATGTAATGTGGCTGCAAGACTTGTTTGTGGTGGCGGACAGATACAATGTCCAACGGCTCAAGTTCTTATGTGAAAACGAGTTGTCCGAGCACATAGGTGTGAGCTCGGTTTCATCCACTCTTGCTCTAGCTGAGCAGCACCACTGCCACAGATTGAAGGAGGCGTGCTTCAAATTTATCCAAGTACAATCTCCCGAGTGTCTGGATAAATTAATGGCGACCGATGGCTGGGAGCATATGAGTAGCACATATCCATCTGTTGTGAAGGAGCTTGTTTCCAAGCTTGCATCCAATAAAAAGAAGAACAAGAAAAGGAAGCACTAGAAGATGTAATGTGGTTGTAACAGCTTCAAGTAATACTAAGCAGATTGTGGTATGTGTGTTGCTTGTGTTTTTTTTTTCTTGTCATTTGCCTATATGCTGAACCAGAAAGATCCAACATATGGGCCAATATGGAGCTAGATGGTAATGTCATGTGTAAGCGTATTTATGCAAGTTCCCTAGCTAGCCGTTTCTCTGTGCGTTGTGTCGTACTTTGTTCCCCTGTCATGTAAAACTTCTAGATGCAGCTGTTTGTTTCAGTTGGATTTTTTTTTTGGCATGAAGTGAAGTATGAAGGAAGTATAACTAATCTCTCGTACAGGATTTTGGCATGGACAATTTTAAGGATATGATCTCGAAATCATCTCTACTGCACCAAGGAGAAACATGCTTGCAACTTTTATCCTGGTGTTTCGCACAGCTGGATTGTTTTTCTACTGACTTTAGTGATCTATCAGTTTCATTGATACTGATTTTCTATTGTGTTTCCGAGTGATTCTAGACAAACACTTGCATTCTTACTGTTTTCTCCTAGTTTTGCTGCTACATTCTCTGGAGTTTGACATTCAGCTGAAGACAGATTTCGGATCACTTTTCCTTTTGAAATTTCTTGTGGAATTTTCTCACAGTTTTACATCGAAAGTATTCTTCTATAAGATTGGGCGTAAATTGGCTAGGCTGCATCCATAGAGAGTACATACATATGTTGTGAATACGGAAGATATCTGCCACTGTAAGTTTCTTCTAGTCCTTCAGGCTCTGTCTCGATGCGACATTCCTTCAGGTTCTGCCTCTGAACGAAGACATCAGAAGGTAATACAGTGCAGCATTGTATTAGATTAATATTTTTGTTTACGTTAACTAAATATTTGAGGTACTGCATGCGATGCGACGGTTTTGCATGTTCCACTTTGTTTTCTGGACAAGTACTCTTTTTTCAAATCTGATGTCGTACGTCGTTCCTTCACAGATGTCCAATTGGGATATTCCAAGGACCCTTCAAGTTCATACTTTGTCATTGTTGGAAAGTGAAAGATTGAGAGTGAAACTTATTGTCTATTGATTCTCAGAACTTGGTATATATACAGGGGTTGGTGTCTCTTGGAGGCACCCTTACAAAGGGACACGACTGTTCCATATGACGGTAACTAGGAGGCAACTTTTAGACGTGCCTGTTGATCTAACATGTGTTTGTTTCTAACCAAAAGGTATCTATATAGAAGGGTCACGTCCGTGCGGACACACATGACCCTACGACGCTTTGGGCATGTAGAAACTGCCTAGAGCAGTTGGATTTTATTCCTAACAGTCATGCTGGCCAAAAAATATTTGCTGTCGAGCAGCTCATAGAGCTAGCAGGCCCTGTTACGGAGTTGATCACACACTTCCAGGATATGAGTCACACAAGTGGTGAGTGAAGTCTTGTTTTCTGGACCCAATGTCGGCCTTTCCTCCGTTTCTAAGCATATACATACTGTACTACTGATCGACTACTTAGCTGATGAGATATATTTCTGTAATATGCTTCCTTTTGTGGAGAATGTCTGTTCTGTAACATAATGTAGTAGCTCTGTAAATAAAACCTTGAACTTTGAACTGTTCGATGTTGTTACGGCAGGTGGCGTTGCTTAGAATTCCCCCGTTTCAAAATATATACTCCGTTGACCAGGTTGAGTATATAAGATGTTTTATCTTAGAATTCTTAGCAACAGAGGAAAGAAGCTAAACCGTGGAGTATATAAGATGTTTTAGCTTCTTTCCGAAACATTTAGCAACGGAGGAAAGAAGCCTCAAAAGAACTGGGCCTTACTCATTTTGCTTTGAACCTATGCACTAAAAAGCGTCTATATAGATATATTTCAGAAAAAGACTAAAACATCTTATATTTTGATCCACGGTTTTTTTTTCAGGGATCGTACTACACGCATGAACTGCTGGTGACAATTTTTGGCAATGGCTACTATGTGACCAAACTGCTGTCGAAATGAAAGATGACACCGTGAGATAAAATAAATTATACCGCCAGCCACCACAAAAGACACGGTTCCGGTACTCTGATTTGTGACTCTAAATAACAACACAATTCTACTAGCACTAGTGTGGTGTGGTGTGATTCAAATGCTTCGGATAATGATACTACTACCTCTTTCCATTTTCAAAATAAAAGATGTTTTAGCATTTTTAGAAACACATGTATCAAGAAATATTTTAGTGTATATATAGGCTTACGCATTTTGCTGTGCTGCGCTGCGTCGTGCGTTTGATGTGCACGACCTCCACCTTTTCTACAAACGCTGGCCGTTGCAGCTGTAAATGTGGGTTGTCGGTGCTATAGGGTCGACCGATGTCGACTTCTTTGTTGCAAACGCCGGCTATCGCTGCTATGCACGCCCGTCGACGCTCCTACAAATGTAGGCTGCCACTCCTGCAAGCTCGGTTGCCGCCCAGTACTAGGAAAAAACTTACTCGTGACGCACACAATTTTCTTACTTGTGGCGCACTGCGCCACAAATAGGTGTAATCGGTGGGCTACAGGTAAGATTTTTGGAAAATAAATGAATACACATTTACATAAAACACCCTCATTTTGAAAATTAAAAGTCATCGAGTCCCACCGCCGCCATCGGTGCCGCCTCGTCAAAGCTCTGGCATGGAGGATGTGGTCGTGGCACAACCACAACCTACCACCGCATGGAGGTGCGGGAGACCATGGCCGCGTCTATCCATAGGGAGGAGCAACAGACAGGAGGTGGCGGGGTTGAGCTCGAGGTCAAGGCCGTGGCGATGATGGGGAGGAGGCATGGTCAGAGATGGATAACGCATTGAGGGGGAGAAGGAGAAGGGGAAGGTGGAGGAGACGAAGGAGAAAGGAAAAGGGAAGGGGAACCTGGAGGTGGTAGGTGGCCGGTTCGATTTTGAATATGGATGGCGCGCCACGTGTAAGTGAGCCATATTTTTGGCAGAAAAAATCTAATTTTCTATGTAGCCTTTTTTACTTTTCGAATTTTTGGATTCTAAAAAATTAGTAACGGTCGGAGATGGTTGCCATCGAATGTAGAATTTCATGTAGATGGTTGCAAAAGTTATGCCCTTTCACAGGAACATTAAGTTTTTCTTTGCAAAATATGTCTCAAATTCATGTTTGCTATTTTTTCCTACAACTATACCCCGTAACATAACTATATTTCAAAGAATTTTTAAATTTAAAGATTTTATCATTTAAAAAAAGCCTAAAAAGACGATCCACTTGGAAGGGGGTGGGTGGAGTTGGTGTTGGGTGGCCCACGAGTAGACAAGTACTCCTGACGCAATCTATATTGGTACCCCACAAGTAATCAAATACTTGTGGCGCACGCATGGTTAGCTCCCTTCCTATCATTAGCTGTTCTTGTAACCAATTATTATTTAAGTAGGCAGTGAGTAAGCTAATAGGGTCTTTGCTGGCACTATATGTCACAAGAATCATTGGTATACACTTGTGTGCTTAGTATACCCTTGCAAGCAACCTCTTTCGAACTAGGGGAACAAGATCCAAAGCAAGGACCCTAAAAATTTGAAAGATATCTTAAGAAAAGGTTTTAACACCGGTCTCTCATATATGTACTCCGGTTTCACCGAAGTATCACGCCTAGCTACCAAGGTGTGGGTAGCTAGTTAGCAGCGAGCCGTAGGATTAATTCCTTGTGATCGATGAAATTATGCAGCCAAGGCAGTAAAATCAACAATGGCAATATACGCTATCACTCCTAATTATGAGAAAGAAAGAAATACGAAGAACCAAGAAGAAATGGCGAAGTGGAGTCGACCTTTGGATGGTATGTTCCATATTGGTGCACCACCAATAAGCAGGAACACCCCTGTCGGATTGTATTTCAACTACTTGTGTTGAACCTCATATATAATGTGCCACTAGTAAGTGAATAGTAGTGGCGCATCGAAATATGGTGCGCCACGAGTATATACTTGTCAACTACTCTCTCCGACAAGGGACCAAAAAATCTCGCGAGGAATTTTGCTGAGATGCAGTAGGAAAACTTTACTGGGATGGGAGGGGCTTTGTTTCTCCGGAGCGATGAAGACGTTGCATACCAAAATATCATATGGTGCATGGCACTTCAGTCTAACGGCCAGCTCAACAGGGATTGCGTGCTCTCTTTGTTCGGGGACGCTCAGTGCTCCCCACTTATTAAACGTCTTAGAGCATCTCCACCCCCCCCTCCCCCTCCCTCCATACAAAATCCGACGGTAGCCCGTATAGGAGGGGGACGTCGGATAATTTTTTATTATAGAGGGTAGATAGTGGAGAGGTTCCGGTTGAGCCCTTGAAGCCAAAGATGATAATAGAGTGGACGGTAGTGTCAATCTGGAAAGAAGTTTACAACCCGGTGTTAATTTCTCGTGCACACGGGGACCAGTGGCCCTGATTTTAATAAAACCAGAAATTATATTTTAAAGTTTCAAAAAAATATGAAAATAAATTCAGATATAGCTAATGATGTATCCCAAGTACGTGCAAAATATCAGTTTCAAATGGTTTGTACTATGAGCTACAAAAATGACAAAATTATGGATCTAAGTATGCATCGTTTCATTGTCTTCAAATTTCATATATTTTACTATCATTTTTGCGTAGCCCAGAATTTTAGGTTTTGATTTTACATTTTTTAGGATAAAATATTTTTTTTATGAAATTTCACCGATCTACTAATAATCATCAACGGTAGTACAAAGAATCTCAAAAGTAATAAAAATTATAAATAGATTATTGGACCATCTAGCGATGACTACAGACACTAACCCGAGTCAAAGACGCGTCGCCGTTCTCGCCCCTCCATCACCGGTATCGGTCAAAACTTGTCATAGTTATTAGACAGATGAAAAGTCGTTGACGCCTAGAATTTCTTGTCAGATTTTTGGAAGCGTAAATATGATTTTAAAAAAAACTAAACGAAGGGAGCACCATACATCGGAAGCACTAGACCTTAGGAGCAAAGACACTTTCCGAGTGTTAATTTACAAATTTGTTTGAGATGACACGGCCTCACGTGTAATTTGTCAGACTCCACTGTACGTCCCTTCGTCTCCATCTAATAACTCTACGAAAAGAAAACAAGAAAAGGGAAATTCCTCACTCTCTCCGTCTTCTTCTTCTTCTTCTTCTTCTCTCTCTCTCGCAACAGCAACAGTAATCCGCGCTACTGAACGCGATGGCCAAGCAGTCGACGGCGCCGCCGCCCGCCGGCGAAGTGGCGGTGGACGGGGACGCCGACGTGGGGCTCAGCGGAGGCGACGACGAGCTGCGCCAGCTCCCGGACCAGGCGCTCCGTGGGATGCTGCAGCGCATGCAGCAGAGCGTCGACGGGGGCATCGCCGCCCGCCTCCCCGACGGCGGCAGGACTTACCGCCTCAGGATCCGCGCCGTCCGCCGCGAGGTCGAGCGCCGTCAGTCTGCTGCTGCTGCTGCATTCTCGCCACCGCCGCCGCCCCGGCCGTCGTCCTCTTCCCAGACCCCGCCACCGAACCAAGGCGAGCCGCCGGTGAGAGGTTCTTCATTCTCTTTCCGCGTGGGCGTGGCAGCCTCGTTTTGCTCGGATTTGCGAGTTGCTCTTTCTGCCTTTCGAGTCTTAGCTTCTGTTCGACGGAATGCCTGCAAGCCCTGTGGATTCAGTTTACTTAGAGAAGCGATTCCACGATTCCATCTTTAGGTGTGTAGCTAGTGGAGTGGTTACTACTAAAAAATTATAATGCGTAGTCCAATTAGATTCCCTGTATTTCCCTCTTTATGCTCATAACCGCCAATGTAAACCTGCTACTTCTCCAGTGACATGCATATGAATATATGATAGCAGCTCGTCTCTGAACAAAATACTTTAACTGCTGAATTCGACAGTTGTGTCGCTCGACTGCTTGACTAAAAGCTCTCTTGCAGGAGGGCGACCGATGTGAACTGATGGTGCAGAAAAGCTGCGTGGAATCGTCCAGTATGAGACTCATTTATGTTATAGCTTGAAATTTGGCCTTATACAGCACTTTAGTTAACATTAATTTTTGTTAGTGGGTTAATACTAGAGATCCGTTTCTTTACCTATGTACATGTCATGCTTGCTTGTATTTTTTGGTAAATGCTTTGTTAATTGTTTTTGCTTGTTGCAAAGACATTTCTGAATGGTTGCATGCTCTCGTTGGGTTTCACATTTGTTCGGTAACCATTTTTATTAACTGATATCGGACCCATCTCTTTTTTTTTATATCAACTCTTAAGTAATGGGTTACAATACTGCCCATCATTTTATCATTCTATTACTGACTAACTCCGGTGGCATATAGATGTACGCATACACATAGCAACCGTGAAGACAGAAAGCTGAACTTGTTATGCCTGTCAGAGCTGAAACAAATGTTTTTGAAAGTACTGCTATTATACAGATACACATAGCAAACGTGATGGCTTTATGACCATATCATTAGAGATAGTGTGGCAATTCAACTCCTACTATAATTCTTTTTTTTAATTGCGCAGACAGAAAGCCTGATAAGGTGTCTTGTCACTTGTGAGATCAAATTTCTTTGTTGCATAGTACTTTGACCATTTATCCAACAGAGATTCATAAATTTCTCCTTTATGATATTCTTCCTTACAAACTTCAGATTTTTGTTTTCCTACCACTTCTTCATTTTACAAATTATATAACGTTCTTCATGATGAACTTCAAACTTCTATTATAGTATAATGTTCTTCACTATGGATTTAAGATATTCATTTTTCTGCAACCTCTTGATTTACAAATCATATCATAGTTCAGGAGATTGACTCATCGGGTGCTACTTGCAATTGACAGATGTACAAGCGACATCGCCCTTGCCTGCTCAGGTGCTAGTTATCTGCTTCCTCAAATATTTTGTTTAACTGAATCTTTCCAGTAGGAATCTTTTGGTGTTCCCGAGCTTCCCTGCCATGTTTAATTTGTGCTGTTAGAAATTATGGAGCTTTTGCAATTTATGGAAAAGAATATTTGGTAGAACATTTTTAGGAAGGAGAGTGTGGAGTGAAATCATGTAATGTTGAACAAGTAGTACTCTTTCCCTTTTCACTGATTTCTTGGCTCAAATGAGGATGGACGGCTTTCCGATTTCGATAAGTTGCAGAGCTTCTCCACTAGAACATATGAATAGAAATTATTTAGCTCTTTCCATACATATATGACAGAAGAGTTTGGTTACGAAATTTGCACAGAGATGACATTTATGGTGACCAGTTATTTGCATTGATCTTATCAGCTAGAGACCCCTGCATGTCCATCAAAGCTGCTGCCGAATGTGCACCTCATCAAACCAAAACTAGAGTCTTGTGAAGACTCACCGGTGCCAGCTCCTGATGCTGCTGATGATTGGGACACCATGCCTCTCTCTGGAGACCACCCTTTCTTTACCATCATCCTGTCAAGATCACACGTTCAGAAGCCGTTTCAGCTGGTAGGAGGCAGCAACCGTATCTCCAAGTACTGAATAGTTCGCACGAGCGACTTGTAGTTATTGTATCATGTTCTTTTTTTCCAGTGCATTCCTTGTCGCTTTCACAAGTGCCTCCCAGAGGCACGCACAGCTGCCACCCTCGTTTGCCGTGGGAAGTCATGGGCCATGAGCTACTGCGGCGACCTAAAGGTGAAAAAGCTGGATGTTAATTGGATGGACTTTGCGGTCGACAACCGGCTGCAGATCAACGATGCTTGTGTCTTCGAGCTTGTGAATGGCACCAAAGCGGAGGTGGTGTTCCATATGCAGATACTCCGCGGAGGCCTACCGGGGGAGTTCACCTCCAAGGGTGCCACCATCGATGAGCCCATGGTCATCGTGGACTAGAGGCCAGGTAAGGAAGTGTTTCTTGTTGCACGGACTACAAGAGACCAGGGGGCTTTTGTGTGCTGTCAAAATCTGAATGTTGCATAGTCAGCTTATTTTGGGTCAGTTTAGTGATAGGATGGTTTTGGAAAGCGGTGCATGTTTGATTCTGATTGACCTTGTAATCGCCCTAAACAATATCTAATTATACCGGGTGCTTGCTCCTGGAAAAACAAAATATCTAGAATATATATCAACTTTAGTTTTTCCATTGTTGGGTCTTTGACATGGCAACTGGGAGGTCTACAGCTAGCTGCTTTCTACTGCTGCTGGGGTTGCTCCACAAACCGTAGTTTGCTGGTACTTCCTTAGCGACATGGTTACAACAGTATTAACGGAGGCAAATGGGTCTCTCAGACCCGTCGAGGGTCGACGCTGATTGAGAACAACAGCAAGATATGGAAGAGTCACCAAACTGCTTTAGTGAGCTCCACTGGCCATGCATGTCAGTGGAAGTAATGTTTATGATGCCTGAGAAAGAGCCTGATCTCAAAGTGCTGATGATGTATTTAGCCAATAGTTACGCTATATGTGGCCAATATATAGTTTGTTCTCATTCATCGGTTCCCTAAGATAATTTGCTTCAGTCTTTTCTTGTTGGTTTCTACTAGTCCATATCATCTTTGTATCTTTCCCCTTTGATTTGAATAACATAACATCCATGCTTAGATTTGATGTTTGTGCTTAGTTTGGCTGTTTGGCTGTACCAAACAGCTTTAGGTGTGCCTTCACTTTAGGTAGATATACAATATGGAGCAAAGGTAACGCTTGGTTTATTATGTGCCTAATTTTTAATAGATAATGGAAAAGCCCCCTTTGCCACTCCGTCCCAGAATGCAAAGCATCTCATGTTTATATATTAGATGACTGTAATTCGTAACTTGACATCGACATTTTCTAGTTCCCTTCAAATGAAATTTACGTCTCAGAATTATTTGACTAGAGTATAGCTTACTCTCAAGATGTCTGGTTCTTTCTAATTCAAAAAATTTGTTTGAACATTATGTCAATACTTAATTATGAGGATTACAGTAGCTGGTGTGGTGTGAGTTGGATTACAGTTACATCAGATGGCTGTACTTGTCACATCAGCTGCAGATTTGAGCTCGTCTACCTGCTTCATCACGTACCTGATCTGCTCTGGAGTGGCAGTAAGCAGAAATTCAGCACACCAATAACATATGTCGATTCTTCAGAGCAACCCAGTAAACAGCATGGCGGTGATATGGTCACTTCATGACTTGTTGGCAGTCCACAATGGACACTTGTTGGAATTTAAATTGAAAACACAATTTAAAACAACTGATATGGTCTAGAAACATGTTGTGGCTTATGCTGTTATACAAGGTCTCTGTTTTGATCTCACACCGAACCCAAAATTTCACAAGCGGGACCTCACGACAAAACAGGCCTTTGGGATAAGGCTGCTGCTAACAAATAGGACTAAACCTGCCGAGGAGGCCCAACAAAAGCAGATGACCTAATCAAAGACAGAAGGATGCCACACGCATTCTCTTGCTTCAAGACAACCAAGGCCTACACATCGTGGTAATAGTAGATAGCCAAAAATCCTATATCGATTCATCTCATAGAGGCCCCTATCAAACTCGCCGAGATCCATCTTTGTGATCTTGTACCTATGATCTCCATATCAAGAAATTGAAGTCAACTACATGTATATATGCTTTACTTGTGTCCCAAATCCCATACCGAACAAAAAAACATGCTTTAGATGCATCTTTGAGAAGTACAATTGCCGAAGGACCCGTGCGCGCGACCTAATAACAAGAGCAACTTGGAATTACTAACGGATCGACAACTCGTGTGAAGCCAAATGTCTCTTTATGGATGTTTGTCGGGGGATTGTCCACAATATATGGGGCCATCCATAATGTCTAAGGAGCTAGATACTATCCATGCAACAGTGTACATAGGACTTGAGGTGACGAAAAGTCCGCCAAAGCCGCCAGAGAGCATATCAACGACCACACGACGCCGGTCCATGAATCCCTACCACGGGCGCCGGACCGTCCCCTCGTAATATGGTGTCTAGCATATTTGTTTTGTTTAGTTACAATTTTCTACCCTATAGCGCCTTTATATACTAAGCTCGGTTTACACGCGTTCGATCTAAACACCTAACCCTCCTCTAACTGAAGTCAAATTGTAGCAAAATTCATACACATAACCAACACATATTGCAATGTTGTTATATTGATAGTTATTCTTATTATCTTTGTGATGGGTGCCCAATGATTAGTTAAATGATGAGTGTGGAGATGACAGTGTTAGTGTGGTAGGTACATCTGCTTTGCTGTATGTATGTTTGTCTGTGTGCAGGAGATATGGCTTGAAATTGGGGCATTTTTCACATAGCACCGACGGTTGAACCGGTTGTGAGGATGGCCATATCACTGCCAAGTCAAAAGGATTAGGTGAGTACGAACATAGAAAATGCACATACTATTATCTCGGGTGCTCTCTGACCACTCTTTAAATAAAATGGATTACGTTAGGCTCCTCTGCTTCCTTTGGGTTTGCTGCAAATCCTGTCGTGTCTTCAATATTTATCCTTGAGCTGACAGAGAGATCGAGTATCTCCTTCTGGTAATTTTAAAAATGCCAACCAATCTCTCACCTCTCTCACATGGCGCAGCTGAGTGTTTCAATTACAGAGTATATATATTTTCCATAACTGGAACTGCTGGTACGTTTATGTCAGACTGAGAGATCGAGTATCTCGTTCCAAGTTTCCAACACCATCCCATTACCTTCTCCAATGGCGCAAGGGTCATGGCCGATGCAATGCAACTTGGCCTTTTCTAGTCTCGCAAGACAAAAGATGCATTGGTTTCACTTCTATTTTCTACTTGGGCATAGTGTCTTGATTTAGTAAATTTCCTTAGCCTCTAAAGTGACAATTTAAACCAAGGAAACGAATTTTATCACAACTTGAATAAAATTACAAATGCTGCAGATACAAGACACTGAACTTATTCTTTGCATCTACATGTGAGAAACAGAAAAAGATAGTAGGATCTACTCCATCTTGGTTACGAGCTGCTGCCCATTAAGTCGTATGAACATCAAGCTTTACATTAGTATTAGTACTGCATACAACTTAATCTTCAAGTCTAACTATTTTGTATTTGTGGATATTGATATCTTTGACAGACCGAGATGAGATATCGACTATGTAATTCTTGTTAGATGTATATATCTGTATATTGTATTTCCCCCATATGTTAGGGGGCTTTCTGCATATTTGCCCTGTACGTGTACTATATATTGTGGCCTTTGGCCCCCAGAGGAATACAACTTGTCTATTTCTAACATGGTATCAGAGCCGGTTTTAGGCTTTCCGTGCCCACCGGTCCTCTGCTTGTGATCGCCGCCGTCAGCTCGCCCCGGGCACCCGCCGGTTCCCGTTCTGACCGCCGCTTGCGTGAGGTCCTTTCCTTTCGTTCTTGTCCTCTGCTTCCCAGATTCGTTCCGCCCTTATTGCCGATCGGATCTACACACTGCCGATCGGATCTACACACCCTCCTGCAACCTCACTGCCGATTGGACCCCGCCACCTTGTCGCACCCGCCGATCCCCTGCCCGCGTCTGCACGTGCGCGCGGCGGTCCACGCGCGGACCGACGGGTTTCCTCCGTCCTTTTTCGTCCTTTACATCTAGCACATACACACATACACCACCTGTTACAAACTATCTACACCAGCACCACACTTACCCTCCTGCATAACCTCCCACTGCCGCTCGGGCCTCGCCACCGCTGTCCGCCTCGCCCTGCCCTGCTGCTGTGCCGCGTGGGGCCCGCCACCTGCAGGAAGCCTGCCGCCTGCTCGGCGTTTTCGCCGGTGCTGATTTCGTCTGCTTGCGTCAGATCGATCTGATCTAGATCTGCTCTGTGTCCAAAAAAAGAGAGATATGTCTTCTTCATCGACTTATGTTGCGATTCCTCGCTGCCCAGTGGTTTTTGATGGCGTGAATTACCCTGATTTCGCTGCCTTTATGCGCGTTCACATGCGCGGTCTCCGTCTTTGGGGTGTGCTCTCCGGCGAGGTCTCCTGTCCGCCATGCCCCCCTGCTCCTGTGGCCCCTCTTCCGCCGACGCCGATTGTTCTCGGTGCTGATGCTTCTCAGGAGGCCAAGGATGCTGCTCAGAGTGCTGATGATAGTGCTGTTGCTGCTTATGACCTGAAGTTCAAGCAGTACTCTTCTGATCTCGAGGCCTATCGACACACTCTGACTGCTTACACTCAGTGGGTTGATGAGGATGCTCGTGCTGCTGCTGTTCTCACCTCCAGTGTTC
This sequence comes from Avena sativa, assembly GCA_916181665.1. Taxonomy (NCBI): domain Eukaryota; kingdom Viridiplantae; phylum Streptophyta; class Magnoliopsida; order Poales; family Poaceae; genus Avena; species Avena sativa. The sequence continues at coordinate 50,230,325 of OV702285.1, read as the reverse complement.
TGCCCCAGTATGCCGCTAAGTTCATGAGCCTCCCTACTGTTGCCGCTCAGTGGGCCCATCTTCGTCAGCGCTATCAGCCGTCTGGGGATGCTCTTTATCTGTCTATGGTTCGCCAGGAGCATGCTCTCCATGCTTGGGGATGCTTGATACGTCGGAAACGTATCTATAATTTTTGATGCTCCATGCTTGTTTAGTATCTACTTTGCTTTTCTTTGTCTACACTTTGAGGTGTTTTTATATCTTTCCTGGAACTAACCTATTAACAAGTTGCCACAGTGCCAGTTGCCTATTTTCTTATGTTTTTGGTTCTAGAAAGGCAGAAAATCAATATTCTTGGAATTGGACGGGACAAAAGCCAAAGTCAATATTTTACCATGGGGTACATGAAGCCAGAAGACGAGACGGAGAAGCAAACCAGGGCGGCCAGACCCCCCTAGGCGCGGGTGGGCCCACCTCGAGCCTGGGTAGGGTGTAGGGCCCCTGGCCGCCTCCCAGCCTCGCCTCTTCGCCTATAAGATGCCCCCGATGCAGAAACCCTAAGCACCCAATCACAACTCCACGAAACCTTCTATAGCCTCCGCCAACGTCTTCCCTAGATCGGGGGGATCTGAAGTTCTTTCCGGCACCCTACCGGAGGGGAAATCATCCCGGAGGCCTTCTCTCCGGTATGAAGCGTGAGTAGTTCCACCTTGGACTATGGGTCCATGTAGTAGCTAGATGGTTGTATCTCCTCCTTGTGCTTTCATGTATAGATCTTGTGAGCTCCGTTCATGATCAAGATCTAATCTATTTGTAATCATGCATGTTGTGTTTGCGGGGATCCGATGGATATTGAGATTACTATGTCAGATTGATTAATGGTTTGTCTTTATGATTCTATCATGTCTGTGTTGTTTGTGATCTTGCATGATCTCCGTTGTTAGTAGCTATCTTGTCCAAGTAGTTGCTAGTGACTCCATTGATTAATGGGTATTTATGCTCGATAGTGGGTTCATGCCTCTAGTTTCCAAGGGAAGTGACAGAAATCTCTTCGGTTGTATATGTGCTATTGCCACTAGGGAGAAAACAACGGTCTCTTGTTCATAGAACAAGTGGATTATTTACCTTACACACTTTGCTTAAAGCAGTTGTCCGTTGCTTGCAACTTAATACTAGAGGGGGTTCGGATGATAACCTGAAGGTGGACTTCTAGTCATAGATGCAGTTGGATGGCGGTGTATGTATATTGTTGTATTGCCCAATCGAATCTCATATGATCTTTTTGTCTGGTATTGCATTGTTATGCCTTGCTCAGTTCCTGTCAATTGCCCTGCTGTAATTTGTTTACCCTTCATGCCATGCTGTTTATCTAAGGAGAGCACCTCTAGTGAACTATGGACCCCGGTCCAGTTACCATTGATACATCTTTCACTATGACTTGTTTACTTGCTGCAAACCGTTACCTTCCACACCATAAGTTTAATCCTTTGTTATAGCAAACCGGTGAGCTTGACAACCTCACTGATTTCTTGGGGCAAAGTCTTGAGTTTGTGTTGTGCAAGTCTCCATGTTGCTTGCAGCACCTTTGGGGCGTTTCCTTCCTCCTACTGGTTCGATAACCTTGGTTTCTTACCGAGGGAAACTTGCCTACTGAACTGCATCACACCTTCTTCTTGGGGTCTCCCAACGAAGTGCTGCTGCACTCATCAGTCATGGGTCTCGCGATACTTGAGAATCCTTCTACGAACTTGCGGTAATATCCCGCTAATCCGAGAAATGCACGAACTTGGGTTTGAGTGGTTGGGGCTTGCCATTCTTCAACATCCTTAACCTTTGCAGGGTCAACGAAAATCCTCCGACTGGCACAATATGTCCGAGGAATCCTACTTCCTGTAACCAGAATTCACATGTGCTAAACTTGGCATACAACTGATGCTCCCTAAGGGTTCCAAGGATGGTCCTCAGGTGTAGCTCATGTTCTTCTTATGATTTGGAATAGATCAGAATGTCATCGATGAAAAAAATGACAAACTTATCCAGGAAGTCCATAAAAATCTTATTCATGAGGTTCATGAAATAAGCGGGGGCATCGGTTAATCCAAAAGACATGACAGTATACTCATACAGTCCATATCTGGTGGCGAAAGCAGTCTTTGGAATATCCTCTGCGCGAATCTTGAGTTGATGATAACCAATTCTAAGATCAATCTTAGAAAACACTTTGGCACCAGTCAACTGGTCAAACAGGTCTTCTATCTTCGGCAGTGGGTACTTGTTCTTGATGGTGACATCATTCAGCTTTCGATAATCCGTACACAAACGGTTACCTCCATCTTTCTTGTCTACAAAAAAGACATGTGACCTCCATGGCGACGCACTTGGTTGAATCAGGCCTATCTCCAGAATAGAATCCAGTTGCTTCTTCAGCTCCACTAATTCAGACAGGTTCATACTATAAGATCTCTGGGCTATGGGTCCAGTTTCAGGGATTAGTTCAATGATAAACTCGATATCCCGATCTGGGGGCATACCGGGCAAAACATTTGGAAATAAGTCAGGGTATTCATATACTACTCTGACTTGGTCAATGGTTGGTTGGGCTAGACTCTTGTTGCACTTGAATTGACGGGGCAAGGTTTCAGATACATGCTCTACTGATATTTCGGCTGTACTGGTCATGGTTATGGCTTTCTTGGCACAAACCGATTAATCCTTTATGTTTCGACATCCAATCCATTCTTAGTTCTACTTCCAAACCTTTGGTTCCGAGTACTATTAGATTAGCATAAAAATCGTTGCAATGGATTCTGATAGGTACAGCCTTGCAAATTTGTCTAGCTTTGGTGGTTCAACCAGGTATTTGAACTATCTTAACATGCTTCAATTTGGTTGGTTGAATCTTACCAGTGCATGCAAATTCTTCTGTAACAAACGAGTGTGATGCTCCAGAATCAAACAACACTCTTGCAAGTACTGAGTTAACAAAAAACATACCCAGCACGACATCTGGCACTTCCTGGGCTTCTTCAGCATTCGTGAGAAACAGACGGCCGTTGCGGTTGAGCGAATTCCCTAGGGCCAATCTTCTTCCAGGCTGAACACGACGCAGCTGCTGAGCTAGGGCATTCACATTGGGGGCTGCTTTAATCTTCTTGGGACACTCATTGGAATAGTTACCATTGGTTCCGCATTCATAACAAGTCACCTGAGACTTGTCATTTCCTGCAACAGGCACAACATTGCTTCTTGTCCTTGGGGCAGTATTGGTGTTGTTGACGACGTTGTTGTTATTGAACTTGGGCGGTGCACGATTGAAATTGCTGGGGTTGCCGGGGTTGTTATTGTGGTTTCCTCCGGGCCTTAGGTTTTCTCCTCCACGGTTGGGATAGGTCGGACGGTTCATCGGGGGTCTATTGTTTCTTGGGGCAAATCCTGTAGATGGGTTGGGGCGATACTTTGGGGTATGGTGGGTTCCTGGTTGATACATCATTCGACGCTTGCAGTTCTCATTGGCTTGGTTTACCTTGCCTTCCATCTGAATGGAGGAATCCACTAAGGCTTCAATGTCAGCAAATGGAATATTGACCAACACTGTCTGCATCTCATCATGCAGACCATTCAAGAATCTCTCCTTCTTCTTGGCTTCAGTGTCAATCTCATCTGGTGCATACCTAGCTAATGACAGAAATTTGTCACAGTACTCAACTACTATCATCCTCCCTTGCTTCAATTCTCTGAATTCATCTCTCATCCTCTTGATCAAACCTGGTGGAACATGGGTTCTGCTGAACTTGAGTTTGAATTCATCCCAAGTCATCATTTGTCCTCCAGTCATGGCACGAATGCTGTTCCACCAAGCTCTTGCATCTCCTGCCAGATAGTGGGTGGCAAACAATACTTTCTCGTTGGCCTCCACTCCTGCGACTTCTAAGTTGTTCTCCATGGTTTGCAGCCAGTCATCTGCATCTAGGGGCTCTTCAGACTTACTAAAGACGGGTGGATTGGTGTTCTGAAAGTTCTTGAGCTTGGATCCATGGTTGTCCTGGTTTCCATGTCCTTGATTGTTGTTGGCCATCTGAGCTATGTGTTGGAGGCTGGCTAAGTTGGCTTGACGTTCGGCTCTTTCAGCTTCGCGGTCCGAAACCAACATTTGCAAGATTTGTAGCATTGGGTCCGGGGATGAACTATTTCCTCCGCGAGGCATCTGAAGATTGAGATAGATTATGAGAAAAGAGGGAAATTTTCTAAGGTTCAGGGGTTTGTTTTTGAAAAGTTTTTGAATGTTGACTCAAATTTTCTAGCAACTTGCTTTTCATTCATTCATAGTACACAATGCAAACACACACCACAACAAGGAAACAGATGGTTTTAAGAACCATTCTATGAAACTACGATACAGTGGGACCGGATACAACTTCACTAACGCTAGTGCTCAAGTGCTACTAGTCCTCGGAATTGGTGGCTTCATCATCATCATTCTCATCATCATCATCATCATCATCAATGAAGGCGAAGTCATCCTCATCGGTGAAGAAGTCCATGGCTTGATCCTCCAGGAAGTCGTCACCGTCACTGAGATAGGAATAGGGATCTCCACGGATATCTTCCCCTGCATTCTCCCTCTCCTCAAGCTACATGTCCCTCTTGTGGATGGTCTCCTCCAAGTCAGTCACCTTGTGATGAAGGCGGGCAATAATGCGATCCTTCTTGTCAAGCTGAAGGCGACGAGACTGGCAATCCTTCACAAGCATGGCAATGGTCTGGTCCTTCTTGATGGCGATGGCGAGTTGTGGTTGGCATAGGAGCGGGCATTGTCTAACTCCTTCTGCTGATCATACATCATGAAGCTGAGGTGGTCCACTTGATGCTTCAGCTCAGGGTGATATGGTGCCTCCAGTGGCTGTCCCATAACATCACGCCTTGGATAGAACTCAAAGCGGGTGCCCTTGATCTGATTGATGCTTTGCCCACACAGACGGACAAGAGCTTCCTGCATGGCCCCGGCAAGTCCATCTAGCCAGTTGCTCTCTCTTAAGGTGAACTGGACTCCCTCTGAAGTGGGGGCTTCAATCTTCCCTTAGAGACTTGCAACAATCAGCCATTGCAATTCTCCTCCTTCCTGATCATTGAGCTAAGCTCCGAAGAACTCGGGTGCGGGTGCTCCAGAAGTTCCGAGAGTTGGTCCAAATCATGCGCAAAGATGAGATCTCCTCCATTTCCCAACCGATAGAACTTGTTATACTTCGCGTCCATCTTTAAGAATGTAGGATGAGTAAGTTAGTAGAGTGATCAAGTGTGTCAAATTTTATGTAAGTTTGCAAGAATTTTTTAGGAACATGAATTTTCATGAAAGAACCTAAGTGATAAGAATGATAATAGATTTTCATAAATACTCACTTCTTTTGTTTTGAAACTAAGTTTTTGATTCAAGCGTCCATTCTAAACTAGGGTCTCCTATGGTCAGGATGGCTCTGATACCAACTTGTCAACACCCGGATTTTCAATCCCAGATGCCTGTTATGCCATACATCGCAATCCCAGGATTACCATTTTTGCGAGACATAACAGATTGGATATCACAGTACATCATCCATTACAAACCATAATACAAGTCTTACAAATAAAGGATCTCATGATCCAGTCTTAGTACAATCAAAACAGCGGAATAATATAATAACTATAGCGTGGGCGAGGCTCCATCTTCATGGTCACAGGCAATGCTGACGATGTGAGATGATCCTAGTTGTCGTAAACTTCCCGCGGTCCATACTCCTGATAGTCCTCTTCATAGTATGGCCACAGTAATAGCCAGGGACAAAGCCATAAGTACTCTTTAATTACTCGCAAACTATCACTAACATGTAAAGTGGTTTGAGTAGGAATACTAAGCTCTAGGTTGTTTTGCAAAAAGCCAGGTTTATCTCTAACTGAGTTTAGAAGCGAGGAAAACTAGTTTAAGGTTTTATAACACCTAAGTGGAAACTTGAGTTTTCATATCACAACCCTGTTGTGGTCAAGTCAAGTCATGATTCATTTCACAAGTCATTTTGAAAAATATCTGACGGCGGAACAGTATGGCCACTCCAACTGTCCATAACCACGGATGCGGCTATTCGAATAGTTTGACACTCTACAGAGGTGGTACACTTTCACCACAATATTCGATACATCCGTCAGGAACAATCCTGAATTCACCATACTCAGTATGCGGATAATCAATCCTAACCTTTCAATTACACACCTTAGTATAGGCACTCTGCTATGAGTTTGGCCTCCCAACCATGACCATCTGTCATCTTGGGAACTGTACAGGTGTACAATCATCGCGAGGTAGCCTCAACTCAAACCTCGGCCGCAAGGGAACCCATACTAAGGCATATAAACTTCCAGTCAATCCCTACCCAATTCGGGTATTGTGGTTGTACGGTAAAATTGGAATGGTATCACATCCAGACAACCATCAGTTTTATAAAAGGGCTAAGGCTCATGCCTCAACATTTTCATCATCAAAATCATCTGGTGTTCAAGAACACATGTCAAAACATTTCATTAGAATGACTCATCATTCTAAGGTTTTCATAATCATTTCCACCAAGTATTCCCATCTAAAGTGATCAAGTTTTTTGATTAGCACTAGCCACTAAAGTTGGGGGTAAACACTAATGAGGGGTGATAATCAAGTGTGAATTATCTAAGTTCAATCTCATGCCTTAGGATGACATCAAGATCTATCTAACTTAGGCCATGTTTTATGCTCTTTATGCTACCTATAAATCTTTCCCAAAACTTCACAAGCACTTTCTAAAAGTAAACAAAGAATTTTGATAAAGAAATAAACTAATAAAGCTTGCAAATAAAACTGGGATTTGGTATCATCAAGTGGTATAACCAAGGCATGCCTAATGCATTTCATAGGTTATCTTGTAGGTTTAAGCTTGCAAGTATGACTTGTATGGTTTAGCTTAGCTTGCTAAGATAGTAGCTTGCTAGTTAACTTGTAGTGTTAGGCTTGCATAATTGCAAGTGTAAGCTTGCATTAGATAGCTTGCATAGGTAACATGCAAGTGGTAGCTTGCCTTGTGCAGTGTAGTGGTTGAAGTTCTCTGCTTCTTCCTCGTAGTAGTCTCCTTTTCGTATCCTTGGTCGGTACTAGCGTCTATAAATACATACGAGGTACACAATCACCAAACAATACTTAACTAATTCTATTTAGCACACAAAGGCTCACACTAGATGATCTAACATCATCACAATCATCACATGGATTAAAGCAATAGTTTTATTTATTTTCTTTTAGAAATGTAATTTCTACTTATTGAAAAACTACTTAAGATTTAATATTCTCCAATTAAAACATGGGATCATGTTGACACATGTCATCAGCACATATTTTAGTACTTGGGAATGTGATTTAAAATGGTGTCACAATTTAATAAGGTTTAACCTTTTTATTTCAATTAATTAAAATGACTAGAAATGCCTATGGGGCATTCTTTTATTACTTGTACATTATTACTGCAAGTAAACCTAGATATTTTTATATGTTCAGAAAGGTCTTATCAAATGTGATTTTTGAGAGTTGGAATCAACTCAAAAGCTTTTATGGTTGAATTTTGAAAAATGTTTGAATGCAGAAAAGTCTCTGCCTTGTTATTTTTACTATAGGTGATCTATAATTTCAATTGGTTTGAATCCAACGGGCTTAGATTAAGAATTTCAATACCTTTCTAGGAAAATTGGTTTCATGCAATTTGATTTAGTGAATCTCTCTGAAATGATTTTTGAATCTACTTCCTGAACTAGATTTGAAACTAAATAGATAAATATAATTTCAAACTACTAGGTCGCGCGGGAGAGCTAACTGGGCCGGCCCACTATGCACAGCGTGCGCAGGCTGGTTAAGTGGTTGTCCCCACGCGTCAGCGAGACTAGGGGGTGCGAAGGGGTACGGGGTGATTACAACCGTAGGATTATATGTAAGATCAACGGCTGAGGGTCGTCGTCCTCGTCGAACAGAACTCGACGGGCATGAACCCTAACGTGGCCAGTGGGGGTCTGTGGCGGCTCACCGGGGCCCAGGGATGGTCGGCGATGGCGGCGAACGACGAAGTCGACGATGGTGGTTCTCCTGGTACTGGCGGCTGCTCCTGGGGTGGCTCCAATCAACGACGCCCTTCTCCTCCAGCAGCGGCAGGATCCGGTGAAATTCCGGCGATGCTGCACTCGCCTTGCTCCGGGAAGAAGTGGGCACGATCAGTGAGAGGTGGGGAGTGGAATGGTGTGAAGAAATCGAGCGGGGGAGGCCTATATTTATACTGCGATGAGGGATCCGAAGGGTGCAGGCTGAGCTCGTCGGGGTTGGGGTTACAGTGAGCTAACGGCATGGCTGAGGGTAGGGGACGGTGCGTGGTCTCCTGGCGAAGCTCAACGTCTTGATGGCGCGACAAGGGGTGGTGCGGTTTGGTCGGAACGTGTCGACGCTCTGAGCGGCACCGACAGTAGTTTTGATGGCGCACCATGGCTACGGGTTGCGCCACAGCGAACAGGGATGTCTGGGAGGTTCCTGGGACGGTGGTGATCACGTACATGGGCGGCGAAGGCGGGGAGCGGTCTGTGCGAGCGTGTCGAGCGTGGCGCTCTGGCGCGCTCTGGACATGGTCGCAGAGAAATGGGCGCGTGCGTTCTCTGTGGTCCAGTTCCTGGAAGGGCTCGAGGGCTGTACATGGGGTGGCGGTGGACGGTGGCGTGCTTCCTGGACACGGTGGCTAGGCGCGGCGCTTGCTCTAGCTAGCTTGACATGGTCGGTTGACAAGGGTGCTCTCGGGTTGGAACAACATGGTGCATTGGGTAGGGGATAGGTGGGTTCACGGCATTGGTTGGCACTAGGGGAGACAAGGATGATCAATGGTGTACAATGGTTGGGGTGATCACTTCTCAAAACAGTGAAGTTTGGCCAAATTAATTTTCCGTCTCCAAGTGTTTGATGAAATGACCGAAAGAAATTCAAATTTGAATTTTTGGATAAAACTTTGTGGGTGTAATGGTCACATTCTAGGTAGTCTCTGGTTGATTGGATTTGTCAAGGTGCACTGGTTTGGTTAGGTTTTGAGAAATGATGATCTTACCATATGAACTAGATTCAATTTTCAAATGTCATTTGAATAGGGTTGCCAAATGTTTTTGTGGGTTTGCAAGGTGGGCTTGGGTTCACTTTCACTTGGTCTAGCAAGGGATGAAAATAATTGGATTTGTTTCTGTTTGAAATCTTGGACTAGAAACACTCAAAGTGGACTAGTGAGCAAGATTGGCAAAAATGACCATTTGCTTATTTTGTTTGTCTTTGAATTTCTATTGATTTGATTCTGCTTGAAAATGATTTAGATGATGTTGTTTTCATCTTTAAACCAATCCTTGCAATTCATAACAATCAAACAAGTCCATTCATGCATTCATACATTTATCACATACACACATGCGTTCATATGGATTTAATTAACAAAAGTTTTTGTTAACCCTAATTTTGAGTGATTGGAATTGATAACCTTGGTTAATATTTTTTGGATGTTACACAATAACTCATCAAAATGGCCATAAACGCGAAAAAGACGAGTTTTTTTATTATAACTCTCAAACATGTAAATCGCCATAGAACCCCAAAACTGTGGGCAGTAGCTCATGAAAACGTCCATAAAATTGAAAACGACGAGTTTTCGCCATAACTCTCAAACATGTAACGGGTCTTGTGGGCCATGCGAATCCCCGTGGAATCCTAAAACTGTGGCCAATAGCTCATGAAAATGGCCGAAAAACAAAAAAAACCATATAATGCCCTCAAACATGTATCTGGTATTATGGTCTTTATAAATTGAACCGAAACCCCAAAATTGTGGCTAATAACTCATGAAAACGTCCATAAAATGCAAAAAGGACAAGTTTTTGGTCATAACTCTTAAAAATGTAAATATCCCTGGAACCCCAAAACTATGGGAAATTTCTCATGAAAATGGCCGTAAAACGCAAAAACGACGAGTTTTTTATTATAAGTCACAAACATGTAAATCGTCTTGGAACCCCAAAACCGTGGGCAATAGCTTATAAAAAGAGCCATAAAACATGAAATCGACAAGTTTTTGGTCATGCCCTCAAACATGTATCTGGTATTATGATCTTTGTAAATCACGCTACAACCTCAAAACTATGGGCAATACCTTACGAAAACGGCCATAAAATACGAAAATGACGAGTTTTTGGTCATAACTCTCAAACATGTAAATATCCCTAAAACCGAAAACTATGGGCAATAGATCATGAAAACGGACGTAAAATGAAAAATCGACGAGTTTTTGGTCATAAGTCACAAACATGTAAATCGCCCTGAAACCCCAAAACTGTGGGCAATAGCGTATGAAAACAACTATAAAACATGAAAACAACGAGTTTTCGGTCATGCCCTCAAACATGTATCTGGTCTTACGATCATTGGAAAACACCTTAGAACTCCAAAATTGTGGGCAATAGCTTATGAAAACGGCTATAAAACACAAAAATAACGAGTTTTTGGTCATAACACTCCAACATGTAAATCACCCTAGAACCCAAAAATAGTGGGCAATAGCTCATGAAAAAGGCTATAAAACACGAAAACAACGAGTTCTTGGTCATGCCCTCAAAAATGTCTCGGGTCTTAAGGTCATTGTAAATTTCCCTAGAACCCCAAACCTGTGGGTAATAACTCATGTAAATGGCCATAAGACATGAAAACGATGAGTTTTTGGTCATAACTCTCAAACATGTATCGGATCTTACGGGCCATGCGAATCCCCCTAAAACACCAAAACTATGGGCAATAGCTCATGAAAATAGTCATAAAACGCTACTACTGCTCTAGTACGTGATCATTCTATTACTGCTCAAGTACGTGACTTGAACAAGAATTTTGATATCAATGACTTAGGTGATTTACACTATTTCCTTGGCATCGAGGTGAAGAAGGTGCACAAGGGTTTACTTTTGACACACGAGAAATATGCTATAGATATACTTGATAAAGCTGGCATGCGCAGCTGCAAGTCAGCTCCTACACCTCTGTCATCTTTAGAACAGTTGTCTCTTTCAGCTGGTACACCTCTTGGGGCTGAGGATAGCACTCAATTTCGAAGCATGATTGGAGCTTTACAGTATCTAACTTTGACTCGGCCAGATTTGTCTTTCTTAGTGAACAAGATTTGTCAGTATCTTCATGCTCCAACTACGGAGCACTGGATAGCTGCTAAACGAATTCTCAGATATGTCAAAGACACATTGAGACTCGGAATCTCTATTATCCAATCTTCCTCTACATTCCTCAGTGCATTCTCAGATGTAGACTGGACAGGTTGTCTTGATGACAAACACTCTAAAGGTGGTTTTGCTATTTTTATTGGTCCAAATTTGGTCTCCTGGAGTGCCACAGGATATAATGTCGCGTTTTAACACTAAAGCTGAATACAAGTCACTTGCAAACGCCACATCTGAGTTGATTTGGGTTGAGGCCCTGCTTACAGAACTTGGAGTAAAACTTAAAGAAAAGCCAAGTCTTTGGTGTAACAATTTAGATGCTACCTATTTGTCTATCAATCACGTGTTTCATGCTTGCACTAAACATATTAAGATTGATTTTTTACTTTGTGAGAGAACGAGTTGCCAATAACCAGCTTGCCTTTCGGTTTGTCTCTAGTGGTGATCAAGTTGCAGATGCTTTTACAAAAACACTTTCAGTTTAGAAGTTAAATGAGTTCAAGCATAATCTCAACCTTTCCATGGGTTTCGATTAAGGAAGGTTGTAAGAATATGTAATAGGAGTTTACGCTTTATCTCTAAATCGTAAGTCACGCTGCCATCCATGTCTAGAAAATATATCTCGTGCCACGGCTTCTAAACGCCTACACCCCTCCGCAAAGAAGTCTCGGAACTCCATCCGTTGAAGAATTATCCATGACCGCACATTGTGTTGTGTGTGTGGATACGGACTCCTGTACATATTGCCCGCTATATATTAACACATAGCCATGCGAGGCCAAGTACGGTTCCTGTCATATTCATTGACAGCCTCCACCTGTTCTTACCCAAAACCAAGCTTAGCTCCAAAGGTTCGCCTGCCTCGGGAATGGCCGAGGAAGCTCATGGCGAGAAGAGCCATAACGGAAAAGGAGGAGACAAGGGCTTGGTTCCAAAGACAGAAGCAGGACTGTGGATACTGTACCAGGGCTGCTGGCTGAGACCTCGGGCCGTGGAGAGCGTGAAGCTCGTGCAGGAGCAGTTCCAGGCGCGCTTCGACGACGTCCTCCTCGTCACCTACCCCAAGTGCGGCACCACCTGGCTCAAGGCCCTCGCCTTCACCGTCGCCAACCGCCTCCTCCACCCCGTCGCCGGCGACCGGCACCCTCTGCTGGTGCGCCACCCGCAGGACCTCGTGCCGTTCCTCGAGATGCCCTACCGCCAGCTCCAGCAGCACCCTGTCGCGGAGCTGGAGGAGATGGCCTCCCCCAGGCTCCTCTCCACCCACCTGCCCGTCACGCTGCTGCCTCCCAGCGTGCTCCATCTCGGCTGCCGCGTCGTGTACCTGTGCCGCAACCCAAAGGACGTGCTCGTCTCGCTCTGGCACTTCGTCAACAAGGTAAACCACCAGAACTACACCATAGATAAAGCCTTTGAGCTCTTCTGCAAGGGGGAATCGGCCTACGGACCCATCTGGGAGCACGGCCTCGGCTTCTGGAACAAGGCGGCCGTGTCTTCGTCGTCGGAGTCGGAGAGCGACAGCAGCAGGGTTCTCTTCCTCAAGTACGACGAGATGATGGCCCAGCCGGTGGAGCATGTCAAGATGCTCGCCGAGTTCCTCCGCGTGCCCTTCAGTGACGAGGAGGTGAGCCGTGGCGTCGTGGAGGACGTCGTGCGTCTGTGTAGCTTCGACAAGCTCAAGAGCGTGCCGGTCAATTCCTCGGGAGTCTGTGATAGGATCGGTGGGGTGCCCATGGAGAATTCTTCCTACTTTAGGGCTGGGAAGGTTGGTGACTGGGCGAACCACCTCACCCAAGAGATGGCCAACAAGCTGGATGCCATAGTCGAGGAGAAGCTCACAGGTTCGGGTCTCGCGTTTTGACATCTCATGCGTTGTCGTCGTCATCCTTCGTTGACACTGTTGTGTGCATGCAAGCATGTGCACCCATGTTACGCATACTCGATCCGATATGCTCTAATAATTAAGTGACAAAAAAAAAACTACTACTAGTACATGCTTGATTTGATGTTTTGCACTTTTTTATATTCGATATTTCTCAGCTGTTCTCGCTAGAGATATGAGCATCCCAAAAATCTACCCCCTTGATTCAAAAATAAGTATAAGATCAGCTCATGTCCTAAGTCAAACTTTATTAGTTTTAAACAATTCGTAGCAAAAAGTGGCAACATTTGCGAAACAATATTACTCCCTCCATGGCAAAGTATAAGGTGCATTTTATTTTACACGGTCTTTTATGAACAACATAATCACTAATCTTTTATTTATAAAGAGCATATATTAATATTACGAAGATACCAATTACACACTGTCTCTGCGACAACGCATTGTCCTAGTGGCCTTACGGATGCACACGACCCAGAAAAAAGAAGAAGAATTACAAAAAAAGAAAAGTCCCCTACACAGATCAATTTCTTTCGGCAGCGACACTAATACTACCGGAATAACACCAAAAGTCCACCCTATCCAATAGTGACGCCTTTAAGAAGGAAACAGTGCACAAGAGCCGTCGTTGCCCGATCAAAGATCATAGGTTTTCACCCTGGAGAAAGTCCTCGGTGAAGAAGCAATGCTGGCCTTCAACAAGCATATTGCTAGGCACAACCAATTAAGGTCAGACCTTGGGTTTTCACTCTCCAAGGTAAGACTATGAACTTCTCCTATGTTGCTGCCCCCACTTTTCGATGTCGCTTCTACAAGTCATGAATCACTAAGACCATTCCACATCGCCACTAGACTCGAGCCACCATTGGTAGTCCTCTAATCTCGGCTTCCATGGCATTCACCGCATATTGACTTCACCATGGAACTAAATGCATGTTCCATGATGGCAATAGACTGCAGAGCTTCGTCTCGCTCCCTCTGAAATCAAATGGTCAGAAAACACGGTTGCATGCAATTGAATTCCTTCGATTCAGCAATCTCCAGGCATTATTTGCCCATGGGAGTTTGCCGGCGGAGCTTTTCGGAGCTCGCCACTCCAGCCATATCAAAGAGGGCAAGCAACAAGAAGATCCTCGTCTTGGCGCGAGAGAAATCCTAGGACTGCCGCCCTTATTTTCAGCAGACAAGTAGGCCCCCACGTCGCCTTGTTGGAGATATATATGCCCAAGAGGCAATAATAAAATGGTTATTATTATATATTTGTGTTTATGATAAATATTTACATCCCATGCTATAATTGTATTAACCAGAAATATTAATACTTGTGTGTTTTGTAAACATAAAAGAGTCCCTAGTAAGACTCTTGTTGAAACTATCTTGTTGATTAATAGATGATCATGGTTTCCTGATCATGGACATTGGATGTTATTAATAACAAGATCATATCATGAGGAGAATGATGTGATGGACACACACCCTTAGTAAGCATAGCATAAGATCAAGTCATTAAGTTCGTTTTGCTACAAGCTTTAAGATACATAGTAACCTAATCCTTTGACCATGAGATCATGTTAATCACCGTCACCGAATGAGTACTTTGATGACATCAAACACCACTTCCATAACTGGGTGGTTATAAAGGTGGCTTTGGGTATTCTGAAAGTATGTGTTGAAGCGCATGGATCAAGAGTGGGATTTGTCAATCCATATGACGGATATATATACTCTAGGCCCTCTCGGTGGAATGTCATCCAATTGGTTTGCAAGCATGTGACTAGGTTACAAGGGATGTCATATCATGGAATGAGTAAAGAGTACTTACCGGTAAGGAGGTTGAACTAGGTATAGAGATACCGACGTTTGAACCTCGGATAAGTAAAGTATCGCGCGTCAAAGGGAATCGGTATCATATTTGAATGGTTCCTTCGATCACGAAGTCATCGTTGAATATGTGGGAGCCATTATGAATCTCCAGATCCTGCTATTGGTTATTGACCGAAGAGGTGTCTCGATCATGTCTCCATAGTTCGTGAACCGTAGGGTGACACACTTATGGTTTGATGTTGTTTAAGTAGATATGGAATATGTTTGGAGACCGGATGTAGTTCGGAGTCCCATATTGGATCCAGGACACCACGAGGAGATCCAGAATGGTCCGAAGAATAATGTTCATATAAGGAAAGTCGATTTCCGGGGTTCGGAAAAGTTTCCGGTATTTTGACCGGAGCTTCTAGAATGTTCTAGAGGGACCACCAGTGGGGCCACCACCCTGGGAGGGGCCACTTGGGCTGTGGCATGCCACGGGGGCCCTAGGGCTAGCCGCACTAAGCCCAAGGGGGCCAATCGGCCAGCACAAGGAAAAAGAGGAAACCCTAATATGGAAAGGGGAAGAAAACTTGAGGGGCAAGTTTTCCCCCTCTGGGCCGCCGAGTTGGGGAAGGACTCGGTCAGGGTGGGAACATATAAAGAAGGGTGGGGGCGGGGGCGCACCCCTCCTCCCCCACCTCAACCCTAGCCGCCGGCCTCCTCCCTCCTCCATCATCCTGCTCCGGCTTAGGCGAAGCCGTGCAGAAATTCTTCTCCTCCACTACCACCACCACGCCGTCATGCTGCTGGGATTCCGAGGGGGCTACTACCTCCGCTGCCCACTGGAACGGGGAGATGAAGGTCTTCATCAACTACGTACGGTGGCCGAGTGTGGAAGCACTGCCGGAACGCGGCGTCGGAAGGATCGTCTACGCGATCTTGAGATCGACAAGGGATCGACTACATCAACCACGAGATTCGATATCATTAACGCTTTGGATCTATGAGGGTTAGTTCTCTTAAATCTCTTTGCATCGATCTAATAGATTAGATCTTAGTTTTATGTGTTCTTGCGATAGAAATTTTTTGTTTTTCATGCAACGAACCCTATAGTGGTATCAGAGACGACTCTATGCATAGATCTGTTTGCACGAGTAGAACACAATGGTTTTTTGGACGTTGATGCTTTTGTTGTGGCTTGCTTTTCATGTACTTTGCATCTTGCGGGATGGTGGGATGAAGTCGTCCCACATGAGACTTGCTCCACGCTCAACGTGCAACTTATATTGCACAAGTGGCTTTGTGGGTGTATGTCTCTCCCACCATAGTTAAGATCCAATTTACAATGGGCACTTGACAACACTTGTATCAGCGTTGTGGTTCTTCTTAGTAGGTAAGAACGATTCTTATTCGAAAGCCCCAAGCCACATAAAACATGCAAAGAAAATTAGAGGCGTCTAACTTGTTTTTGCAGGGGCATGTGATGTGATATGGACATGATGTGATTGTGATTATATTTGATGTATCCGATGATCCTTATTGTAAGTTGGTAATGGCAGGAGCCTAATGATTATCTTTAAATTTGTTAAGACCTACATGTATAATCATCATGGCGTAGCTTTATTCCAAGTAGTTGTAATAGTTGCTATTGGTGATGGACAACCATGAAGCGGCTCCATTGACCTTGACGGTACGCTGGTGATGATGGAGATCATGTCCGTGCTTTGGAGATGGAGATCAAATGCGCAAGGAGAAAGGCCATATCATATCTCATATTATGAATTGCATGTGATGCTAATCCTTTTTATGCATCTTGTATTGCTTAGATCGCGGCGGTAGCATTATAAGGTGATCCCTCTCACTAAATATCAAGAAATAAAGTGTTCGTCCTTAGTAGGCACTGTTGTTAAGACTCATCATTTTGAAGCATCTCGTGGTGACCGGGTGTGATAGATTCTACGTGTGCATACAACGGGTGCAAGCTAGATTTGCACATGCGGATACTATGGTTAATATTGACAAGCCTAGCATGTACAAACATGGTCTCGGAACATGGAATAACTAAATGTAAAGCATGAGTCATATGAATGATATGATGAGCATTTTGATTGTTCTCCTTTGAAGATACATCTTCTCTCGTGAAGATCGGACTTGGTGTAGTGGATTTGGTTCGTGTGATCACAAAAACAACGTGACGGGTGTTGTTTTGAGTGGGAGTTCACCTAGTTAATTTGAGAATTAATTTTGAACTCAATTTGTGATAAACTTAGTTTAAGCTCTTTGCAAATATGTTGTAGATCATGGCGGCCCCTACCATCAACTTTAATGCGTTCCTAGAGAAATAAAAGTTGAAAAACAATGGAAGCAACTTCACGGACAGGTTCCATAACATGAGGATTGTCCTCAGTGCTGGTCAATTGACCTATGTGTTGGATACACCGCTGGGTGACCCGCCAACAGCCGATGCTACCGATGAGGTGAAAAATGCTTACCTCAATCGGAAGAATCAATACTCCACAGTTCAGTGTGTCATCCTATACGGTTTATAATTGGAGCTTCAGAAGCGCATTGAGAACCGCGACCTTCATGATATTATAAATGATCTCAAAATGATATTTGAGACTCATGCGGCCGCGGAGAACTATGAAGATTCCGAGAAGTTCTTTAACTGCAAGATGGAAGAGGGAAGCTCCGTTAGCGAGCAGGTGCTCAAAATGTCTAGGCATGCAAACAAACTCCAAGATTTGGGAATAACGATTCCTAATGCATTGAGGATTCATCGTGTCCTCCAATCTCTGCCACCTAGTTACAAAAACTTTGTGATGAACTACAACATGCAGCGCATGGATAAGTCGTTGCCCGGACTCTTCTCCATGCTAAAAACTATGGAAGTGGAGATTAAGAAAGAGCACCAAGTGTTGATGGTCAATAAGACCACCAATTTCAAGAAGGAAGGAAAGCCTAAGAACAAGGGAAACTTCAAGAAGGGCGGCAAGAAAGCTATCACGCCAGCTAAGAAGCCCAAGGCTGGTCCTAAGCCTCATACTGAGTGCTTTTACTGCAAGGGCAAAGGTCACTGGAAGCAAAATTGCCCCAAGTACTTGGCAGATCTGAAGAACAACAACATCAAGAAGAAAGGTATATTTGATATACATGTTATTTATGTGTATCTTACTAGTAATCTTAGTAGTGCCTAGGTATTGAAACTGCTTCGGTTGCTCATATTTTTAACTCGAAATAGGTGCTGCAGAATAAACGAAGACTAGCGAGAGACGAGGTGACGATGCGCGTTGGAAATGGCTCCAAGGTTGATGTGATCGCCGTCAGCACACTCCC
Organism: Avena sativa; assembly: GCA_916181665.1. Taxonomy (NCBI): domain Eukaryota; kingdom Viridiplantae; phylum Streptophyta; class Magnoliopsida; order Poales; family Poaceae; genus Avena; species Avena sativa. Next base: position 50,212,045 of record OV702285.1, on the reverse strand, counting down.
TCTTCATCTACCGTTGGGATTAGTTTTAAACTTAAATAATTGTTATTTGGGGCCTGTGTTGAGCATGAACATTATATTTTGATATGGTTTATTGTGAGATAGTTACTCGTTTAAGTCCGAGAATAATGGTTGTTCGATTTTTATGAGTAATATCTTTTATGGTCATGCGCCTGAGATGGATGGTCTATTATTATTGAATCTCGATAGTAGTGATACACATGTTAATAATATAGATGCTAAATGAATGAAATTGAATGATAATTCCACATACATGTGGCACTGCCATCTTGGTCACATTGGAGTGAAGCGCATCAAGAACTCCATTCTGATGGACTTAGTGAATAACTTGAAAGATGCGAATCATGTCTAATGGGAAAAATGACTAAGACTCTATTCTCTGGGATAATGGAGCGAGCTATGGACTTATTGGAAATAATACATACCGATGTGTGCGGTCCAATGAGTGTAGCGTCGCGCGGTGGATATCGTTATGTTCTTACTTTCACGGATGACTTGAGTAGATATGGGTATATATATACTTGATGAAACATAAGTCCGAAACTTTCGAGAAGTTTAAGGAATTCCAAAGTGAAGTAGAAAATCAATGTAAAAGAATATTAAGTTTCTGCAATCTGATCGTGGAGGTGAATATCTAAGTTACAAGTTTAGCATGCATTTGAAGAAATGCGGAATAATTTCACAGTTGAAACCGCCAGGAACACCACAGCGTAATGGTGTGTCCAAACATCATAATCAAACTCTCTTAGATATGGTTTGGTCTATGATGTCTCTTATAGATTTACCATTATCGTTTTGGGGTTATACATTAGAGAAAACCGCATTCACTTTAAATAGGGCACCATATAAATCCGTTGAAATAACATCGTATGAATTGTGGTTTGGTTAAGAAACCTGTCGTTCCTTAAAGTTTAGGGTTGCGAAGCTTATGTAAAGAAGTTACAGCCCAACAAGCTTGAACCCAAAGCGGAGAAATACGTCTTCATAGGATACCCTAAAGAAACAATTTGGTATACCTTATATCATAGATCCGAAGGCAAAGTTTTCGTTGCCAAGAATGGATTCTTTCTTGAGAAGGAGTTTCTCTCGAAAGAAGTGACTGGAAGGAAAGTAGAACTCAACGAGGTTGTTGAACCTTCTCTCAGATTTGAGAGTAGTGCAGTACCGGAAGATGTTACTGTGCCGCCTGCACCAATAAGAGAGGAAGCCAATGATGGTGATCATGAAACTTCGATCGAAGTTGCTGCTGAACCTAGCAGGTCGACGAGGGTTCGTACCACTCCTGATTTGTATGATCTTGTCATGAATGTCATGTTGGTGGTCAACACCGATGACCCTGTGACGTATGAGGAAGCAATGATGAGCCCATATTCCAATAAATGGCAAGAATCCATGAAATCCGAGATTGGATCCATGTATGAAAACAAAGTATGGACTTTGGTGGACTTACCTGATGGTCACAAGGCTGTCGAGAATAAATGGATTTTCAAAAGGAAAACAAATGTTGATGGTAATGTTACCGTCTATAAAGCTCGACTTGTCGCGAAAGGGTTTCGACAAATTCAAGGAGTTAACTACGATGAGACTTTATCACCAATAGCGAAGCTAAAGTCTGTCAGGATTTTGTTAGCAATCGCTGCATTTTTTGATTATGAGATTTGGCAGATGGGTGTAAAAACGGTGTTCCTTAATGGTGCAATTGAGGAAGAGTTGTATATGGTACAACCCAAACGTTTTGTCGATCCTAAAGATGCTAACAAGGTATGGAAGGTTCAGCGGTCCATTTATGGACTGAAGCAAGCACCCCGGAGTGGGAATCAACGTTTTGATAAGGTGATCAAAAACTTTGGATTTATACAAACTTACGGAGAAGCTTGTATTTACAAGAAAGTGAGTGGGAGCTCTGTAACATTCCTATTCTATATGTGTATGACATATTGTTGGTTGGGAATGATATAGAACTTCTTAAAAGTGTCAAAGGATATTTGAATAATAGTTTTTCAATGAAGGATCTTGGCGAACTAGCATACATCTTAGGCATCAAGTTTTATAGAGATAGATCAAGACGCTTAATAGCCCTTTCACAAAGTACATACTTGGACAAGGTTCTAAAGAGGTTTAGAATGGTAGAAAGCAAGAAATGGTTCTTGCCCATGTTGCCAGGTAAGACCTTGAGTAATACTCAAAGTCCAACTACGACAAAAGATAGATAAAGGATGAGTAAGATCCCCTATGCCTCGGCCATAGGTTCTATCATCTATGTCATGTCGTGTACAAGACCGGATATCACACATGCTGTTAGTTTGACCAGCAGATACCGAAGTGATCCAGGAGTGGAACACTGGAAAGCGGTCAAGAATATCCTAAAGTACCTAAAGAGGACTAAGGATATGGTTTTTTATTATGGAGGTGACGAAGAGCTCGTTGTAAACGGTTACACCGATGCTAGTTGGAACACCGATCCGGATGAGTCTAAGTCACAGTCTAGATACGTATTTATTTTGAATGGTGCAGTAGTGAGCTGGAGGAGTGCAAAGCAAAGCATTGTGGAGAAATTTTCAACTGAATCGGAATACATAGCTGCTTCGGAGGCTTCACAAGAAGCAATATGTATGAAGGAGTTCATTACCGAGCTTGGTGTGGTTCTTAGTGCGTTGGACCCAATGGCTATTTATTGTGATAACATGGGTGCCATAGCTAATGCACAGAAGCCAAGGTCACACAAGAAGCTGAAGCACATCAAGTTATGTTTCCATTCGATTCGCGAGTATGTCCAAGAGGGTGACATAAAGATTTGCAAAGTACACACAAATCTGAATGTGGCAGATCCGTTGACTAAACCTCTCCCTAGAGCAAAGCATGACCAACACCAAAATGCCATGGGTGTTAGGTACATTACCAAGTAATCTAGATTATTGACTCTAGTGCAAGTGGGAGACTGTTGGAGAAATGTCCAAGAGGAAATAATAAAGTGGTTATTATTATATCTTTGTGTTTATGATAAATGTTTATATCCCATGCTATAATTGTATTAACTGAAACATTAATACTTGTGTGTTTTGTAAACATAAAAGAGTGCCTAGTAAGCCTCTTGTTGAAACTAGCTTGTTGATTAATAGATGATCATGGTTTCCTGATCATGGACATTGGATGTTATTAATAACAAGATCATATCATTAGGAGAATGATGTGATGGACACACACCCATAGTAAGCATAGCATAAGATCAAGTCATTAAGTTTGTTTTGCTACAAGCTTTTAGATACATAGTAACCTACTTCTTCGATTATGAGATCATGTTAATCACCGTCACCGGATGAGTACTTTGATGACATCAAACACCACTTCCGTAACTGGGTGGTTATAAAGGTGGGATTGGGTATTCTGAAAGTATGTGTTGAAGCGCATGGATCAATAGTGGGATTTGTCCATCCATATGACGGATAGATATACTCTGGGCCCTCTCGGTAGAATGTCATGCAATTATCTTGCAAGCATGTGACTAGGTCACAAGGGATGTCATATCACAGAATGATTAAAGAGTACTTATCGGTAACGAGGTTGAACTAGGTATAGAGAAACCAACAATCGAACGTCAGATAAGTAAAGTATCACGCGACAAAGGGAATCGGTATGTGTATGTGAATGGTTAATTTGATCACGAAGTCATCTTTGAATATGTGGGAGCCATTATGGATCTCCATATCCTGCTATTATTGGTAACGAGTTGTCTCGATCATGTCTGCATAGTTCGCCAACCGTAGGGTGACACACTTAAGGTTCGATGTTGTTTAACTAGATATGGGATATTAGTTGGAGATCGAATGTAGTTAGGAGTCTCGGATTGGCTCCAGGACATCATGAGGAGATCCGGAATGGTCCGGAGAATAAGATTCATATCAGGAAAGTCGATTTCCGGGGTTAGGAAAAGTTTCTAGTATTTTGACCGGAGCTTCTAGAATGATCTAGAGGGACCACCGGTGGGTCCACCACCTCGGGAGGGGCCGCTTGGGCTGTGTCATGCCGCGGGGGGCCTAGGGCCAGCCGTACCAAGCCCAAGGGGGCCAACCGGCCAGCACAAGGAAAAAGGGGAAACCCTACTATGGAAAGGGGAAGAAAACTTGAGGGGCAAGTTTTCCCCCTCTCCCTCTTGGCCGCCGAGTTGGGGAAGGGCTCGGCTAGGGGTGGGAACGCTGGCTGCAGCCCCCCTCTAGATAAAGAGGGGTGTGGGCGCACCTCTCCTCCCTCACCTAAACCCTACCCGCCGGCCTCCTCCCTCCACCACTGTCCTGCTCTGGCTTAGGCGAAGCCCTGCAGAAATTTTTCTCCTCCACGATAACCACCACACCGTCATGCTGCTAGGATTTCGAGGGGATATACTACCTCTGTTGACCACTGGAATGGCGAGAGGAAGGTCTGCATCAACTCCGTACGTGTGACCGAGTGCAAAAGCGCTGCCGGAACGCGGCCCCGAGGGATCGTCTATGCGATCTTGAGATCGGCAAGTGATCGACTACATCAACCATGAGATTCGATCTCATTAATGCTTTGGATCTACGAGGGTTAGTTCTCTTCAATCTTGTTGCACCAATCTCGTAGATTAGATCTTGGCTTCGCCATAGATTAGATCTTGGTTTTATGTGTTCTTGTGATAGAATTTTTTTTGTTTTTCATGCAACAAACCCTACACGCCTATCATCTCCCTGCAGCACCAACAGAAGAGGACAACCCAACGCACAACTGCAGGAGATCGTGTGGCTAGACTACTGATACGTTGGAAACGTATCTATAATTTTTGATGCTCCATGCTTGTTTAGTATCTACTTTGCTTTACTTGTGTACACTTTGAGGTGATTTTTACATGTTTTCTGGTACTAAACTATTAACAAGTTGCAATAGTGCCAGATGCTTGTTTTCTGCTGTTTTTGGTTTTAGAAAAGTTAGTAAAGAAATATTCTCGGAATTGGACAGGACGATCGCCAAAGTCAATAACTTTCCGTGGGGAACGAGAAGTCCAGAGGAGAACCGGGGGGCTGGCCAGGGGGGCCATACCCACCCCAGGCGCGGGGTCAGGTGGACCCATGCCTGGGTAGGGTTTGGCGACCCTGGTCGCCTCCCAGACTCACCCCTTCGCCTATAAGAAGCCCCCGATACAGAAACTCTCGGTACCTGATCAGAAATCCACGAAATCGTCTGTAGCCGCCGCCACCATCGTGCCTAGATCAGGGGGGGTCTGAAGTTCTTCCCGACACCCTGCCGGAGGGGAGATCATCCTAGAGGCCTTTTCTCCGGTATGATTTGTGAGTAGTTCCACCTTGGATTATGGGTCCATGTAGTAGCTACATGGTTGTATCTCCTCCTTTGTGCTTTCATGTATAGATCTTGTGAGCTCCGTTCATGATCAAGATCTAATCTATTTGTAATCATGCATGGTGTGTTTGCCGGGATCCGATGGATATAGAGATTATTATGTTGGTTTGATTAATGGTTTTATCTTTATGATTCTATCATGTCTGTGTTGTTTGCGATCTTGCATGCTCTCCGTTGCTGGTGGTTATCTTGGCCAAGTAGTTGCTAGTGACTCCAAGAGGGAGTATTTATGCTCGATAGTGGGTTCATGCCTCTAGTTTCCAAGGGAAGTGATAGAAATATCTTCGGTTGTAGATGTGCTATTGCTACTAGGGAGAAAACAACGGTCTCTTGTTCATGGAACATGTGGAGTGTTTATCTTATACACTTTGCTTAAAGCAGTTGTCTGTTGCTTGCAACTAAATACTGGAGGGGGTTCGGATGATAACCTGAATGTGGACTTCTAGTCATAGATGCAGTTGGATTACGGTGTATGTATATTGTTGTATTGCCCAATCAACCTCATAGGATCTTTCAGGCTAGTAATTGCATTGTTATGTCTTGCTCAGTTCCTGTCAATTGCCTTGCTGTAATTTGTTTACCCTTCATGCCTTGTTGTTTATCTAAGGAGAGCACCTATAGTGTGAAGGGAATATGCCCGAGAGGCAATAATAAAGTGGTTATTATCGTATTCCTTGTTTATGATAAATGTTTATTTTGCATGCTATAATTGTATTAATACGGAAACGTTAATACATGTGTGTTTAATAAACAAACAGAAAGTTCCTAGTTATGCCTCTCTCATAAACTAGCTCGTTGATTAACAAGATGATCAAGGTTTCCTGATCATGGACATTGGATGTTGTTAATAACGGGATCACAACATTAGTGTAATGGTGTGATGAACATTCATCCGAAGTATAGCATTACGATCAAAGTCATTGAGTTTATATTGCTATAACAACTTACGAAGTGATCCTAATCCTTAGACCATGAGATCATGTCAATCATTAACACCGGAAGAGTTTCTTGATAACATCAAACGTCACACCGTAACAGGGTGATTATAAAGATGGATTCAGAACTAATAAAGTGTTACATTGAGGCTCATGGATCGAGAGTGGAATTTGTTCATCCCAATGACGGATAGATATACTCTGGGCCCTCTCGGTGATATCATATTGATTAGCTTGCAAGCAAGTGATTTGATCACTAGAATGTTATATCACGGGAACAAGAAAAGAGTGCATGTCAGTAACGAGATCAAACTAGGTATGGAGATACCGATGATCGAATCTCGGACATGTAATATATCGCGAAACAAAGGGATTAAGATACTAGCGTAAAAGGTTCCGACGATCACAAGAAAGTCATCGTTGAATGTGTGGGAGTCAGTATGGGTCTCCAGATCCCGCTTTTGATTATTGATCTGAGAGGGGTCTCGATCATGTCTGCATTATTCGTGAACCGTAGGGTGACACACTTAAGAGACACCGACATCCATTTGGAGCAAAAGTTTCATGCCAAAAAGAATAACAAGCGCAGGAATTTATTTCACTAGATACCGAAACGGGTTTTCGGGTGAAATTGCAGAAAGTGTTTCTGCATGTGAAATGAAATACTAGCAAAGGGGTTATATGTGAATGTTTGTCATTAAAGTAATTGACAAAATTCTGAATAAATAAAAGGAGTTTTATTTAATGAGAGTTTGCATTAAATTTGGTGGAAATTTAATGGGAATTTGAGTGGGTTTTTGAGTGGAGGGAATTGAAAGGCATTTGAGTGAGTGGAGTGTCCACCCACATGAATGTGGAAGAGGTGGGGGCAGCCCCATGGCTGGGCGCATGGCCCCTTGGGTTCCCCCTCTCCCTATAAAAGGAGCCCCCCTCCCTCTCTCTCACTCACACCTCCTCGTGAAGGATCTCTCTCCCCCTCTAGAATTTATCCCCCATGGTCTCGGACTAGCGAGATACATGTTCCCGGTGGATATTCGGAAATAAAGAGTTGTGCTTCCGCTGCATCGCTGGAGCGAGGAGGCGGAGGTTGCTCGATGCCTCGAACGTGTGTGCGAGCACGGATGCGCTGCTGTTTTGCGGCGCTAGGACTTCCTCTCGATCTTGAGATCGGCAAGAGATCCTCTACATCAACCACGAGTTTGGACTCGTTAAGCTTTGTCGGTCTTCAAGGGTATGTTCTCGACGGATATACATCCGCCCGTTGTTTGTATCTAGTTGAAAGATCTTGGTACATAGTTGTTCCCATTGTAGGAAAATTTTTGTTTTCTATGCTACGAACCCTACATAGTGAACTATGGACCCCGGTCCAATCTTTACCATTGATACATCTTTCACTGTTACTTGTTTACTTGCTACAAACCATTACCTTCCACACCATACGTTTAATCCTTTGTTACAGCAAACCAGTGAGCTTGACAACCTCACTGATTCGTTGGGGCAAAGTCTTGAGTTTGTGTTGTGCAGGTCTCCGCGTTGCTTGCAACACCTGTGTGACGTTTCCTTCCTCCTACTAGTTCGATAACCTCGGTCTCAACTGAGGGAAGACTTGCTGCTGTACTCTTCACACCTTGCTCTTGGGGTTCCCAACAAAACTCCACATCATCGACCAAGTTTTCTAGCGCCATCAAGGAGTCATCAACAAGTTTTCTGGCGACGTTGCCGGGGAGGCTAAGGACGTCTTCACTAGGGGAGTCCTTCACTTCCTTTCTCTTTACTTTGTTTTTAGTTTGCTTTGTTTCATTTGCTTGGTTTTGTTTGCCTCTTTTCAAAAAAACCAAAAAAATTAGTCTAGCTTGGTTTGCTTGCCTTATTCAAAAACATAAAAAATTAGTTCCTGCTCTAGTTGCTGCCATGTCGGGGTCTGCCTTTATTTCCCCTATGGTACAAATCTCCACTTTTAAGCAAAAAAGTGAAGAAAGTTTTAAGGAAGCTTGGTCTAGAATCTCTGCTTTCCAGAGGGAAACTGAGCCTGAGGTAAGCCTCAACTTGGTTATTGATAGTTTTTACCGCGGTATTGCTCTTCGTTATAGATATTCTTTGGATGCTATGACTGAGAAAGATATTTTGCTTTGTACTGAGGATGAAGCCTTTGATGCCTTAAAAAAGTTGATTGCAATTTATAATACACCTCGCAAGTCTGATTCCTCTTTCACAAATATTTTTGCTAGGTTGAACACTCTTGAGACTAGTATTGCTGCCATGAATAGGTTCTATCATACTCTTAGGGATTACCATGATTATGTTACCATAAATTCTGAGCCTTCAAATTGGTTTCCCACAATTAAAGTCTCAATAAACACTACACTTTTTGATGCTTGCTGTGATATCATGTCTGAATTTTGTCTCATGCCTAAAGATATTTTTGATTCCTTGAGTCTTTGGGGGCTTATTTAAGTAGGAGAGGAAATATATCTTACCAACAATGCCACTATATTGCCCATTGGAATAACTGAAGGTGTGTTTACAAGAATCTCAGGAAAAATGGTGTCTACTGATTATGTTGTTATTAAAGTGTAGGCAAAGGACATATCACACTTGGAAGATCTCTACTGAAACACTTTGGGGTAGTAATAGATGTGGGAGAAGGCATCATGCACTTTACTCCCCCGGTAAGCAATCATATCTTCCCTAAGAAGAAAAAGTAAGGTAAGAAAAGAAGGAACAAGAGGGGCAATTCCTCATCTGAAAATACTTGATTCTTCTTGCTTCTTGTGCCTAACTTAAAGGCGTTAAAGAAAAGTACTTATTGGGAGATAACCCAAGAGTTTCCTTGAGTTTTGGAAGTTATTACTACTGCAATGACCTCTCCTTATCCTTTTTGTTTTCTCTTTGTGCCAAGAATGACCTCTAATGAGAGGGAACTAATATTTGGGGAGTTGCTGTCCCGAAACAGATTTCTGTCCTCCACCAAAAATATTCGTGAGGAGGCTCTGTAACTCGGATTGAGATCACAATTTACTAATAAATCCCCCAGTATGTTGCCTAACTTTCATTAGTTCAACACTTTTTGATTTGAGCAACATAAGATGTTCGAAAAAATTTGTTTCTACCTGCTGGTCTGTTTTGACAGATTTCTGCCATTATTTGCATTTGCTTCTTATTGATTCCTATTTGAGCTCTCTTCAGGTAAATTGAGTTTCTTTGAAGGAGTTACTTCAGTAGCTTGTGTTTTTAGTGAAAAGCCTTGCTGTTCCAAAGCTTTGCCAGTGGTCTAATATCTTTTGAATAAGCTAATGTTGCTAATGAAGATTGTGTGAAGTTTTGTATGAAGAAAAAATTTTAGGTGTAGAGAGAGAATGATGCAATGAGATGAAGAATGGACAAAAGCTCAAACTTAGGGATGCCACCATGGTGTCACCCCAAGAAATATCCAAGAGGTACAAGCATCAAAGCTTGGGGATGCCTAAGGCATCCCCTTCTTCATCAATAAAAGCTCTGGTCTGTCTAGACACTTCACTTTTATTGTTTCATCCACAGTTGTGTTGTTCTTGGAGCGTCTTAGTTTTCGTTTGCTTTGCTTAGTTTGTTTAGCCTTCTTTAGTAGTTTGGACCCCCGCTCTCGCTGTGTTGTTTTTCAAATAAGTTTGCTTGGTGTTTGGAAAGGAGTAGTAAGTTCTTACTTGAAGTGCAAGAGGAGCTTGCATTGACTATGACTTAGACTTTAGCATGACATGCTAGGTGTTGTTTTAGCATTATGCTTAGTGATTATTTCTGTAGCATGTCTTGTTCCAAACAATTGGGATTGCTTAGTGTGCCTTGAAGAAATTATGCGTTGTTTTAGCATGCAAAAGCATAGTATTGTGGTATTCTCCTTTGATGTTTTGCTTGGGCTGACTTGGCACATGCTCACACCATGTTATGACTATGACAAGTCACCATTAGCCTCTATGATCATTTAGTCCTTGACTTGTAGTACCACTCTTTTCTTTGATAAGTTTGCTTTGTTGCATTGCATAATTATGGCCATTATTGCTCTCTTAGTTGGTTGCTCCCAGTCTTTTGCTAGCCTCCACTTGTATGAGTAAGTTCTGCTCATGCTTCCAACTCCCAAGAAACCAAGTTATTCCAAAGTGTCCACTATAAACTCCTATGCATGGTGTGTTACACCATTCCAAGTATATTCTTGTTTTCAACTATCTTCCAATTAAAAACTATTTTGTTATGTGAAAACTTAGTGATTAAAGCCCTCATGAACTTGATGGCACATTTTATTCTTTGCCCCTATTAAACTTGAACCATTGAGGAAACTTTGTTGTATATCCTTGCACTTATAAGTTGGGATTAGCAGAACCGTGCTATCACGGGGAACGTTTTCAACATTGCACTTGTACCTTGTTGTACTTAGTTGATATCATGTTGTTTTGTCTATGGATGTCACCGGTGTGAAATAAAGAGGGGACTTATAAGTCCATGGAGCTTGTATTATGTGTTAGAGAAACGCCTGGCCCGCTAGCCCAAGCCATGCCTAATCATGGTGGAAACTTGCAGCATCACCATAGTGAGCTATCTATCAAGCATCCTCAATAAAAATCTATGCATATGGTAAATAAAAAGATTGCTGAGATGCTCATTGTCTGCTTGCCTTGTCATTTTGGTTATGGGAAAGCTCCGGTACCATGTGCAAGGGGTACCCCATTGGCGGTTCTCAATGATATGCAAATACTTACAGTGACAATAACTTACCTGGACCCAAAGTTGAGTATGCCTGAGGTGTGGCCCTCGTATTCAAGGGGCATGAGATTGCCAATTTATACTTTGTCAAGCATATACTCCAGCTGTGCCACTTTAACCTTAACCACTTCAAGATGCTTATGATGGGGGCCATGAGGGCTGAAAGCTAATAAATACCATAATTTTTGGAAGCTCTTTTTGAAACTTGTAATCTCTGCTTCCTTTACAAAAAGGCCTTTCTTCCACCATTATTAAGTCTCCACCTTCTACCTTTAGGCACCATTAAGAGAGCATAGTTGTCATTATGTGTGCAATGTTCCATAGCTTATTAATTGATGCATATCGTGTTATTACTTGTTCATGTGCTATCTATTTCTAGTCACCCTTGTGAACTTTGCAGGTGTCCTACGCATTATATTGCTACTCTCTGAGGGACAAGCTGATTACCACTATGCTATGTTTTCTGCATGTGAAACAAACAAATGTTTTTCAGTACATATTATTCATGATCTTTGTTTGTAGCTTTCCATGTTGCATGCATAATTACTATGTCCTATTGTTAGAACTCCATCTTTCATGCACATGTTTAGAGTTCTTTGATCCCAGCTTTCAATGCTTGCAAATGGTTGGATCTTTATTGTGAGGGTGCATGTCACCTCAAAAATTATTCTTTTATCACTTACCTACTCGAGGACGAGCATGAGTTAAGCTTGGGGATGCTGATACGTTGGAAACGTATCTATAATTTTTGATGCTCCATGCTTGTTTAGTATCTACTTTGCTTTACTTGTCTACACTTTGAGGTGCTTTTTACATGTTTTATGGTACTAACCTATTAACAAGTTGCAACAGTGCCAGATGCCTGTTTTCTGCTGTTTTTGGTTTCAGAAAATTTAGTAAAGAAATATTCTCGGAATTGGACGGGACAAACGTCAAAGTCAATAACTTTCCGTGGGGAACAAGAAGTCTAGAGGAGAGCCGGAGGGGCTGGCCAGGGGGGCCAGACCCACCCTAGGTGCGGGGTCAGGTGGTCTTGCGCCTGGCTAGGGTTTGGCGACCCTGGTCGCCTCCCGGACTCGCCCCTTCGCCTATAAGAAGCCCCCGATGCAAAAACTCTCGGTTCCCCGATCATAAATCCACGAAACCGTCTGTAGCCACCGCCACCATCGTCCCTAGATCGGGAGGGGATATGAAGCTCTTCCCGGCACCCTGCCAGAGGGGAGATCATCCCGGAGGCCTTCTCTCCGGTATGATTTGTGAGTAGTTCCACCTTGGACTATGGGTCCATGTAGTAGCTAGATGGTTGTATCTCCTCCTTTGTGCTTTCATGTATAGATCTTGTGAGCTCCATTCATGATCAAGATCTAATCTATTTGTAATCATGCATGTTGTGTTTGCAGGGATACAATGGATATAGAGATTATTATGTTGATTTGATTAATGGTTTTATCTTTATGATTCTATCATGTATGTGTTGTTTGTGATCTTGCATGCTCTCCGTTGCTGGTGGTTATCTTGGCCAAGTAGTTGCTAGTGACTCCAAGAGGGGGTATTTATGCTCGATAGTGGGTTCATACCTCTAGTTTCCAAGGGAAGTGACAGAAATCTCTTTGGTTGTAGATGTGCTGTTGCTACTAGGGATAAAACGACGGTCTCTTGTTCATGGAACATGTGGAGTGTTTACCTTACACACTTTGCTTAAAGCAGTTGTCTGTTGCTTGCAACTTAATACTGGAGGGGTTCGGATGGTAACATGAAGGTGGGCTTCTAGTCATAGATGAAGTTGGATTACGGTCTATGTATATTGTTGTATTGCCCAATCAACCTCATAGGATATTTCTGGCTAGTAATTGCATTGTTATGCCTTGCTCAGTTCCTGTTAATTGCCTCGCTGTAATTTGTTTACTTTTCATGCCATGTTGTTTATCTAAAGAGCGCACCTCTAGTGAACTACGGACCCCGGTCCAATCTTTACCATTGATACATCTTCCACTGTTACTTGTTTACTTGCTGCAAACCATTACCTTCCACATCATACGTTTAATCCTTTGTTACAGCAAACCGGTGATCTTGACAACCTCACTGATTCGTTGGGGCAAAGTCTTGAGTTTGTGTTGTGCAGGTCTCCGCGTTGCTTGCAACACCTATGTGACGTTTCCTTACTCCTAATGGTTCGATAACCTCGGTCTCAACTGAGGGAAGAGCTGTTGTACTCTTCACACCTTGCTCTTGGGGTTCCCAACAAGACTCCACATCAGCCACCAAGTTTTTTGGTGCCATCAAGGAGTCATCACTTACGGTCATTGGAAATCACCCTATAACCCAAAACTGTGGGTAATAGCTTATGAAAACGGCCATAAACCATGAAAATGAAAAGTTTTTTGTCAAAACTGTCAAACATTTAAATTGCCATAGAACCCAAAAACTTTGGGCAATAGCTCGTGAAAAAGGCTATAAAATATGAAAACGACGATTTTTTGGTCATGCCCTCAAACGTGTCTCAGGTCTTAAGGTCATTGTAAATTTTTTGGAACCCCAAACCTGTGGGAAATAACTCATGTAAAAGGCCATAAGACGTGAAAACGATGAGTTTTTGGTCATATCTCTCAAGCATGTATTGGGTCTTACGGGCCATGCAAATCCCCCTGGAACACCAAAACTTTGGGCAATAGCTCATGAAAACAGCCATAAAACGCGAAAACAAAGACTTCTTGGATATGCCCTCAAACATTTATCGGGTCTTAAGTTCGTTGTAAATCTCTTTGGAATTCAAAATCTATGAGCAATAACTCATCAAAATGGCCATAGAACGCGAAATAGATGAGTTTTTTTTGTCATACCTCTCAAATATGTAAATCGCCCTAGAACCCCAAAACAATGGGCAATAGCGCATGAAACCGTCCATAAACTCGAAAACGACGAGTTTTTTTTGCCATAACTCTCAAACATGGAACGGGTCTTATAGGCCATGCAATCCCCTGAAACCCCAAAATCGTGGGCAATAACGCATGAAAACAACGAGTTTTTGGTATTATGGTCTCTGTAAATCTCCTTGAAACCCCAAAATTCAGGGCAATAACTCATGAAAACGCCCATAAAATGCAAAAACAATGAGTTTTTGGTCATAACTCTGAAACATGTATTGGGTCTAACGGTCCATTCAAATCCCCTAGAACACCAAAACTATGGGCCATAAAACGCGAAAACGACGAGTTCTTGGCCATGCTATAAAATATGTATCGGATCTTACGTTCGTTGTAAATCGCCTTGGAACCCAAAACTATGGGCAATAACTCATCAAAGTGGCCATAGAACGTGAACAACGAGTTTTTTTTTCATAACTCTCAAACTTGTAAATTTCCATAGAACCCCAAAACTATGGGCAATAGCTCATGAAAACGTTCATAAACTCGAAAATGACGAGTTTTTTTTGCCATAACTCTCTAACATGTAAATCACCGTAGAACCGCAAAACTGTGGGCAATAGCTCATGAAAACGTCCATAAACTCGAAAGCGATGATTTTTTCTCCATAACTCTAAAACATGTAAAGGGTCTTGCGGGCCATGTGAATCCCCTTGGTGAAGGGTTTCGCGGCATAGTAAATCAAAATTTTCTACGGATGCGAACAGAGGGAAAGCCAAGATCTAATCTAGGAGATGCAAACAACGAGAGAGATTGGATTAGATCTTCATACCCTTGAAGATTCGCACAGCGGAACGTTCGTCGGAACGTGGGTGATGTAGTCGTACTCGCTTCTCCTCCTCGCGATCCGATCCGATCTAGCACCACAAGGTGCGGTGCCTCCGTGAGATGCACACGTGCAGCACCTCGACGTCTCCTCCTTCCTCGGACCAGCAAGTATGGTGGAGAGACGGATTGGATCTACAACACGACGGCGTGGTGTATATGGTGGAGAATTTCTGCAGCAGGGCTTCGCCTACAAACAGTAGGGAGGGAGAGAGGAGGGCAGCAGGGCGGCTAGGGTTGGAGGGGAAGGTGTGGGGGGTTGGTGCGCCCCCAGCCCTCTATATATAGAGGGGTGGGCGCAGCCCTAGCCCCTCCCCCAAGCCCAAACCGGCGGCCCCAAAGGAGGAGGAGTGGGGGGCAAGGAAACCCCCCCTTCTAGAAGCTCTATCTCGAGTTTAAACCCCTCTTGGCCGGCTGGGCCCTATGGGGCCTTGTGCCCCTGGCCCAATGCGGCTAGGGCACTCCCTCATAGGCCCATACCCCCTCCCGGAAGGTGGGGCCACATTGGTCCCCTTCCGGAAGGTTCTAGAAGCTTCCGGTACAATACCGATTAACCCGGAATAATTCCGAACTCCAAAAACTGCACTGCCTTATATGAATCTTATTCTCCGGACCACTCCGGAACCTCTCGTGATGTCCCGGATCCCATCCGAGACTTCGAACAAGAACTCATAAACCAATTATCCAATCTATCCTAGCGTCGAGACACGTTAAGTGTGTGACCCTGCGGGTTCGAGAATATGCAGACATGATCTTCTATCAATAATCAACAGCGGGGTCTGGACACCCATATTGACTCCCACACATTCATCGATGATCATATCGGATGAACCATGATGCCAGGATTCAATCAATCCCATATATATTCCCTTCGTCTCGCGATATTTTACTTGCCCGAGATTCGATCGTCGGTACCGTCATACCTAGTTCAATCTCGTTCACAGCAAGTACTTTACTCGTTCCGTAAGCCGATATCACTTTGTGATTAACTCCTTAACCACATGCTTGCAAGCGGTGTTGATATCGATTACCGAGTGGGCCCGAAGTATATCTCTCCGACTTGGGAGGGACAAATCCCATCTCGATACATACAACCCAACAGATACTTTCTGATCACCTGAGAGACACCTTTATGATCACCCTCTCATAGGATGACGTTTGATGACCTCAAAGCTTTCTTCCGATACCAGGGAGTTGTATTATCTCATGGTCTAAGGAATACAATACTTGACATAAGAAAAGCTTCGCAAAGACGAACACGATGACACGATCTAATTGCTTCGCTTAGTTTGGGTCTGTCCATCACATCATTCTCCCAATGATATGATCTCATTATCAATTGACAACTCATGTCTATGGTTAGGAAACCTTAACCATCATTAATCAATGAGCTAGTCCATAGAGGCGTACTAGGGACACGGTGTTGTTCACAAACCACACAAGTATTAAAGTTTCCGCTTAATACAATTCTAGCATGGAATATAAACATTATCATGAACAAGAATTATAATAATAACATCTTTATTATTGCCTCTAGGGCATAATTCCAACAGTCTCCCACTTGCACTAGAGTCAATAATCTAGTTTACATCTGGCAACCATCTCACACCCATGGCACTGAGGTGCTGATCATGTTGTACACGTGGAAGAGGTTTAGTCAATGGATCTGCGACATTCAGATCTGTATGTACTTTGCTAATCTTCAGATCTCCATCTGCTATATAATCTCGGATTATATGAAACTTGCGGTTGATATGCTTGGTTTTTGGATGATATCTTGGTTCCTTAGCGAGTGCTATGGCGCCAGTGTTGTCACACAATATCTCCAGTGGGTCCAATGCACTTGGAACCATGCCAAGCTCAGTGATGAAGTTCCTGATCCAAACTCCTTCACTTGACGCTTCTGCA
Source organism: Avena sativa (assembly GCA_916181665.1). NCBI lineage: Eukaryota > Viridiplantae > Streptophyta > Magnoliopsida > Poales > Poaceae > Avena > Avena sativa. The sequence goes on along the minus strand of OV702285.1, from coordinate 50,195,334 downwards.
GCAGCCATGTATTCCGCTTCTACTGTAGATCCCGCGATCATGCTTTGCTTGCAGCTTCTCCAGCTCACAGCTCCTCCATTCAAAATATACACGTATCCTGTCTGAGATTTAGAATCATCCTTGTCGGTGTCGAAACTAGCGTCGACGTAACCTTTTACGACGAGCTGTTCATCACCCCCATAGACTAAGAACATTTCTTTAGTTCTATTTAGGTACTTTAGGATGTTCTTCACGGCTGTCCAGTGTTCCACTCCTGGATCACTTTGATACCTGCTCGTCAAACTAAGAGCATTGGACACATCCGGTCTAGTACACAGCATGGCGTACATGATCGAACCTATGGCCGAGGCATAAGGCACTTTGCTCATAGCTTCCCTATCATTTACCGTAGCTGGACACTGAGCCTTGCTCAATATCTTACCTGACAACATAGGCACTGAACCTTTCTTTGCCTTATCCATTCTGAACCTTTTCAGAACTTTGTCTAGGTATGTACTCTGGCTTAAAGCTATCAGGCGTCTTTGTCTATCTCTATAGATTTTGATGCCCAATATATAAGCAGCTTCACCTAGATCTTTCATTGAAAAACACTTGTTCAAATAACTCTTCACATCGTTAAGCATGTTAATGTCATTTCCAATAATCAATATGTCATCCACATATAGTACCAGAAATGTCACTGAGCTCCCATTCACTTTCTTGTAGATACAAGCTTCGTAGCAATTTGGAACAAATCCAAAGCTCTTGATCACTTGATAAAAACGAAGGTCCAACTCCGAGATGCTTGCTTTAGTCCATAAATGGAACGCTGAAGTTTGCATACTTTATCAGCATCCTTAGGATCGACAAAACCTTCGGGTTGCATCATATACAACTCATCATCAATGTTGCCATTGAGGAACGCAGTCTTGACATCCATCTGCCATATTTCATAATCATGAAACGCAGCAATTGCTAATAAAATCCGAATGGACTTAAACATCGCTACGGGAGAGAAAGTCTCATCGTAGTCAACTCCTTGAACTTGTCGAAAACCTTTTGCGACAAGTAGTGCTTTATAGATGGTAACATTACCATCCGCGTCCGTTTTCTTCTTGAAGATCCATTTGCACTCAACAGCCTTTCGGTCGCTAGGAGGGTCCACCAAAGTCCATACTTGGTTTTCGCTCATGGATCCCAATTCTGATTTCATGGCTTCTAGCCATTTCTCAGAGTCTGGGCTCATCATCGCTTCCTCATAGTTTGTAGGTTCACTGTCTTCTACTAACAAGACAGTCAAGACAGGCTTGCCGTACCACTCAGGAGGGGCACGCGACCTTGTCGACCTGGGACGTTCAGTAGCAGCATCGTCCGAAGCTTCATGATCCTTGTAATTAGCCTCCTCTATTGTTGGTGCAGGCGGCACTGGAACGATTTCAGGTGCTGCGCTACTCTCCAACTCAAGAGAAGGTTCAATAACCTCGTCTAGCTCTACTTTCCTCCCACTCACTTCTTTCGAGAGAAACTCCTTCTCAAGAAAGGAACCGTTCTTTGCGACAAACACTTTGCCTTCGGTTCTGTGATAGAAGGTATACCCAATAGTTTCCTTAGGGTATCCTATGAAGACGCATTTCTCTGCTTTGGGTTCGAGCTTGTCCGGCATCAACTTCTTGACGTAAGCTTCGCATCCCCAAACTTTAAGAAACAACAACTTAGGTTTAGCACCAAACCACAGTTCATACGGTGTCGTCTCAATGGATTTAGATGGTGCCCTATTTAAAGTGAATGCAGCGGTTTCTAATGCATAACCCCAAAATGATAACGGCAAATCAGTAAGAGACATCATCGATCGGACCATATCTAATAGGGTTCGGTTCCGGCGTTCAGACACACCATTGCGCTGTGGTGTTCCGGGTGGCGTGAGTTGCGAAACAATTCCGCTTGCTTTAAGATGCGTGAGAAAATCATAACTCAAATATTCGCCCCCACGATCGGATCGTAGAAACTTAATCTTTCTGTTACGATGGTTCTCCACTTCATTCTGAAATTCGTTGAACTTTTCAAATGTTTCAGATTTATGTTTCATTAAATAGATATACCCATATCTACTTAAGTCATCGGTAAAAGTGAGAAAATAGCGATATCCACCGCGCGTCGAAACACTCATCGGTCCGCACACATCGGTATGTATGATTTCCAACAAGTCCGTTGCTCGCTCCATCATACCGGAGAACGGGGTTTTGATCATCTTGCCCATGAGGCATGGTTCGCATGTGTCAAATGATTCAAAATCAAGAGACTCCAAAAGTCCATCAGAATGGAGTTTTTTCATGCGCTTTACTCCAATATGACCTAGACGACTGTGCCACAAATAAGTAGTATTATCACTATCTACTTTGCATCTCTTAGCCTCAATGTTATGGATGTGTGTTTCATCCCTTTCGAGATTTAGAAGAAATAAACCATTCACTAAAGGTGCATGACCATAAAAGATATTACTCATATAAATAGAACAACCATTATTCTCCGATTTAAATGAATAACCTCTTGCAATAAACACGATCTAGAAATGATGTTCATGCTCAACGCAGGCACATAATAACACTTATTAAGGTGTAAAACTAATCCCGAAGGTAAAACTAAGGAGAGCGTGCCGACGGCCATCACATCAACTCTTGATCCGTTGCCAACGCGCATCGTCACCTCATCCCTCGCAAGCCGCCGTCTATTCCGTAGCTCCTGTTTCGAGTTACAAATATTAGCAACTGAACCAGTATCAAATACCCAGGCACTACAACGAGGGCTAGTAAGGAAAACATCAATAACATGTATATCAAATATACCTTTGATGGTGCCAGCCTTCTTGTCCGCTAAGTACTTCGGACAGTTGCGCTTCCAGTGACCCTTGTCCTTGCAATAGAAGCACTCAGTGTCCGGCTTAGGACCAGACTTGAGCTTCTTCTCAGTAGGGGCAACGCGCTTGCCGCCGCCTTTCTTGAAGGGCTTCTTTGCACCCTTACCTTTCTTAAAGGAGGGCTTGTTGACCATCAACACATGATTATCCTTTTCGATGTCCACCTCCGTGGCCTTCAGCTTTGCGAAGAGCTCGGTGATCGTATCAGTGGAACCAATCTGATTATGAGTCACTACAAAACTTTTGTAGCTGGGAGGGAGTGCTTGCAGAACCCTGTCAATCTTGAGCTCCTCTGGAATCGTGCATTCCAGTTGTTCAAGGCGTTGAGTGTAGCCCGACATCTTTATGGCATGCTCACTAACGGAACTCCCTTCCTCCATCTTGCAGTTAAAGAACTTCTCAGAGATCTCATATCTCTCAGAACGAGCTTGAGTCTGAAACATGGTTTTCAGCTCCTCGAGAATCTCAAAGGGCCCGGGATAGGTTTCAAAACGATTTTGAAGTTCCGGTTCCATAGCAAACAACATGGTGCTCTTAATCACACCATAATCATCTTTGCGCGACTGATAGACAGCTTTCTCATCAGCCGTCGCAGTTGCAGCAGGGGGGTCACCTAACGCTTTCCCAAGGACATAGTCCTTTTGACCGCTAGAGAGAATGATTCTCAGATTGCGGAACCAGTTGGTGAAGTTAGACCCATTGTTCTTAAGCTTTTCTTTCTCAGAAAAAACGTTGAAGTTGAAGTTGGACTTAGCCATTTGATCTACAATATTTGCAAGTACAAATTAGACTATGTTCATGATAACTAGTTCAACTTTTAATCAAATTACTAGATGAAATGCCACTAAATTCAACATCCCTCAAGTTGTTTAGTGAACATGATCCAAATTCACCACACCTAATCCGATCTTCACGAGAAGAGATGTGGTTTCAATGGTGGACAACGAAGTGTCGATCATATCATTCATATGACTCATGCTTAACCTTTCGGTTCATGTGTTCCGAGGCCATGTCTGTACATGCTAGGCTCGTCAAGTAAAACCCAAGTATTTCCGCGTGTGCAAAACTGGCTTGCACCCGTTGTATGTGAACGTAGAGTCTATAGCACCCGATCATCACGTGATGCTTGGACACGACGATCTTTCGCAACGGTGCATACATGAGGAGAACACAGTTTTATCTTGATCTTTAAGTGAGGAATCATCTTATAATGCTACCGTCGCGATCTAAGCATAATAAGATACATAAAAGGATAAACATCACATGCATATAACTTTATGTGACATGGTATAGCCAATCTTCGCGCAATGATCTCCATCTTGTGCGTGCCGGCATGATCTCCATCACTCCACCATGATTGCCTCCACCACGAATAGCAACTACAACTATTGCTAACTACTTAGCGATAAAGTAAAGCTATTACATGGCGTATAAGAAGTTGACTCGCAGGTCATACACAATTATAAAGACAACCATATGGCTCCTGCCGGTTGTGTACTCATCGACATGCAAGTCGTGAAACATTACAAAACATGATCATCGCATACAATATACACATCACATCTTGGGCCATACCATATCACAGAAAACACTCCCTGCAAAAACAAGTTAGACGCCTCTACTTTGTTGTTGCATGTTTTACGTGGCTTATGGGAGTAGATGCTAAGAACGATTCTTACCTACGGAAAGCCACAACGGTGATATTATGGTTGCCAAACTCTGGTGTTAATCCCATGACAACTATAGTGAGAGAAACTGACATCCACCAGCCGCATGTGTGGAACAAGCCACACGTCAAGTGCGGAGCCGGTCTCGTGAACGACGTCGTGTAAGGTTGGCCTGGACCGCTTCAATCTCACTATCCCGCGTCATAAGAAGAACACAAACAAGAGGCTTGCAACAGAAAACATCAACGCCCGCAACAACCATGTTGCGTTCTACTCGTGAAACACATCTACGCATAGATCTAGCTCTGATACCACTGAAGGGTTTCGCGGCATAGTAAATCAAAATTTTCTACGGATGCGAACAGAGGGAAAGCCAAGATCTAATCTAGGAGATGCAAACAACGAGAGAGATTGGATTAGATCTTCATACCCTTGAAGATTCGCACAGCGGAACGTTCGTCGGAACGTGGGTGATGTAGTCGTACTCGCTTCTCCTCCTCGCGATCCGATCCGATCTAGCACCACAAGTGGCGGTGCCTCCGTGAGATGCACACGTGCAGCACCTCGACGTCTCCTCCTTCCTCGGACCAGCAAGTATGGTGGAGAGACGGATTGGATCTACAACACGACGGCGTGGTGTATATGGTGGAGAATTTCTGCAGCAGGGCTTCGCCTACAAACAGTAGGGAGGGAGAGAGGAGGGCAGCAGGGCGGCTAGGGTTGGAGGGGAAGGTGTGGGGGGTTGGTGTGCCCCCAGCCCTCTATATATAGAGGGGTGGGCGCAGCCCTAGCCCCTCCCCCAAGCCCAAACCGGCGGCCCCAAAGGAGAAGGAGTGGGGGGCAAGGAAACCCCCCCTTCTAGAAGCTCTATCTCGAGTTTAAACCCCTCTTGGCCGGCTGGGCCCTATGGGGCCTTGTGCCCCTGGCCCAATGCGGCCAGGGCACTCCCTCATAGGCCCATACCCCCTCCCGGAAGGTGGGGCCACATTGGTCCCCTTCCGGAAGGTTCTAGAAGATTCCGGTACAATACCGATTAACCCGGAACAATTCCGAACTCCAAAAACTGCACTGCCTTATATGAATCTTATTCTCCGGACCACTCCGGAACCTCTCGTGATGTCCCGGATCCCATCCGAGACTTCGAACAAGAACTCATAAACCAATTATCCAATCTATCCTAGCGTCGAGACACGTTAAGTGTGTGACCCTGCGGGTTCGAGAATATGCAGACATGATCTTCTATCAATAATCAACAGCGGGGTCTGGACACCCATATTGACTCCCACACATTCATCGATGATCATATCGGATGAACCATGATGCCAGGATTCAATCAATCCCATATATATATTCCCTTCGTCTCGTGATATTTTACTTGCCCGAGATTCGATCGTCGGTACCATCATACCTAGTTCAATCTCGTTCACAGCAAGTACTTTACTCGTTCCGTAATCCGATATCACTTTGTGATTAACTCCTTAACCGCATGCTTGCAAGCGGTGTTGATATCGATTACCGAGTGGGCCCGAAGTATATCTCTCCGACTTGGGAGGGACAAATCCCATCTCGATACATACAACCCAACAGATACTTTCCGATCACCTGAGAGACACCTTTATGATCACCCTCTCATAGGATGACGTTTGATGACCTCAAAGCTTTCTTCCGATACTAGGGAGTTGTATTATCTCATGGTCTAAGGAATACAATACTTGACATAAGAAAAGCTTCGCAAAGACGAACACGATGACACGATCTAATTGCTTCGCTTAGTTTGGGTCTGTCCATCACATCATTCTCCCAATGATATGATCTCATTATCAATTGACAACTCATGTCTATGGTTAGGAAACCTTCACCATCATTAATCAATGAGCTAGTCCATAGAGGCGTACTAGGGACACGGTGTTGTTCACAAACCACACAAGTATTAAAGTTTCCGCTTAATACAATTCTATCATGGAATATAAACATTATCATGAACAAGAATTATAATAATAACATCTTTATTATTGCCTCTAGGGCATAATTCCAACACTTGGAACCCTAAAGTTGTGGCCAATAGATCATGAAAACGGCCGAAAAACAAAAAAAACTATGATGCTCTTAAACATGTATCTGGTATTATTGTAATTGTAAATCGCTCTGGAACCCCAAAATTCTGGGAAATAACTCATGAAAACGCCCATAAAACACGAAAATGACAAGTTGTTGGTCATAACTCTCAAACATGTAAATGTCTCTAAAAACGAAAACTATGGGCAATAGCTCATGAAAACGGATGTAAAATGAAAAACTGACGTGTTTTTGGTCATAAGTCACAGACATGTAAACCGCCCTAGAACCCTAAAACCATGGGCACTAGCTTATGAAACAGCCATAAAATATGAAAACGACGAGTTTGTTATCATGCCCTCGAAGATGTATCTGGTCTTACGGTCGTTGGAAATCACCATAGAACCCAAAACTGTGGGTAATAGCTTATGAAAACAGGCATAAAACATGAAAAATACAAGTTTTTTGTGAAAACTCTCAAACATGTAAATCGCCATAGAACCCCAAAACTGTGGGAAATAGCTCATAAAAAGGCTATACAACATGAAAACGACGAGTTTTTGGTCATACCCTCAAACGTGTCTCGGGTCTTAAGGTCATTGTAAATTTTATTGGAACCCCAAACCTGTGGGCAATAACTCATGTAAATGGCCATAAGACATGACAACGATGAGTTTTTGGTCATAACTCTCAAACATGTATCGGGTCTTATGGGCCATGCAAATCCCCTGGAACACCAAAATTTTTGGCAATAGCTCATGAAAACAGCCATAAAACGCGAAAACGACGACTTCTTGGACATGCCCTCAAACATGTATCGTGTCTTACGTTCGTTGTAAATCTCTTTGGAATCCAAAAAATGTGGGCAATAACTCATCAACATAGAACGCGAAAACGATGAGTTCTTTTGTCATAACTCTCAAATATGTAAATCGCCCTATAACCCCAAAACTATATGCAATAGCTCATGAAACCGTCCATAAACTCGAAAACGTCGGTTTTTTGCCATAACTCTCAAACATGGAATGGGTCTTATAGGCCATGCAATCCCCTGAAACCCCAAAAATGTGGGCAATAACCAATCAAAACAACGAGTTTCTAGTATTATGGTCTCCGTAAATCTCCCTGAAACTCCAAAATTGTAGGCAATAACTCATGAAAACGCCCATAAAATGCAGAAACAATGAGTTTTTGATCATAACTCTCGAACATGTATCGGGTCTAACGGGCCATTAAAATCCCCCTAGAACACCAAAACTATGGGCCATTAAATCCCCCTATGAAAACGGCCATAAAACGCGAAAACGGCGAGTTCTTGGCCATGCCCTGAAACATGTGTCGAATCTTACGTTCGTTGTAAATCGCCTTGGAACCCAAAAAAATATGGGCAATAAATCATTAAAGTGGCCATAGAACGCGAACGACAAGTTTTTTTCCATAACTCTCAAACATGTAAATCGCCATAGAACCCCAAAACTATGGGCAATAGCTCATGAAAACATTCATAAACTCCAAAATGACGAGTTTTTTTTGCCATAACTCTCTAACACGTAAATCACCCTAAAACCCCAAAACTGTGGGCAATAGCTCATGAAAACGTCCATAAACTCGAAAACGACGTTTTTTTCGCCATAATTCTCAAACATGTAACGGGTCTCGCGGGCCATGTGAATCCCCTTGAAACCCTAAAATTGTGGCCAATAGGTCATGAAAATGGCCGAAAAACAAAAAAACTGTGATGCCCTTAAACATGTATCTGGTATTATAGTATTTGTAAATCGCACTAGAACCCCCGAAATTCTAGGAAATAACTCATGAAAACGCCCATAAAATGCAAAAACGACAAGTTTTTGGTCATAATCTCAAACATGTAAATCTCCCTAGAAACAAAAACTATAGGCAATAGCTCATGAAAACGAACGTAAAACGAAAAACCTACATGTTTTTGGTCATAAGTCACAAATATGTAAATCGCCCTAGAACCCTAAAACTGTGGGCAATAGCTTATGAAACATCCATAAAACATGAAAACGATGATTGTTTGGTCATGCCCTTGGACATGTATCTGGTGTTACGGTCGTTGTAAATCACCCTAGAACCCAAAAGTGTGGGTAATAGCTTATGAAAACGGCCATAAAACATAAAAATGACAAGTTTTTGGTCAAAACTCTGAAACATGTAAATCACCATAGAACCCAAAAAACTGTGGGCAATAGCTCAGGAAAAAGGCTATAAAATATGAAAACGACGAGTTTTGGTCATGACCTCAAACATGTCTCGCGTCTTAAGGTCATTGTAAATTTCCTTGGAACCCCAGACCTGTGGGCAATAAATCATGTAAACAGCCATAAGACGTGAAAACGTTGAGTTTATGGTCATAACTCTCAAACATGTATCGGTCTTACAGGCCATGCAAATCCCCCTGGAACACCAAAACTATGGGCAATAGCTCAGGAAACTGTCCATAAACTCGAAAACTACGAGTTTTTTTAAAATAACTCTCAAACATGGAATGTGTCTTACAGGCCATGCAATCCCCTGAAATCCTAAAATTATGGTCAATAACACATGAAAACAACGAGTTTCTGGTATTATGGTCTATGTATATCTCCATGAAACCCCAAAATTATGGGCAATAACTCATGAAAATGCCCATAAAATGCAAAAAACAATGATTTTTTGGTCATAACTCTCAAATATGTATCGGGTCTAACGGGCCATTAAAATCCCCTGGAACACCAAAACTATGGGCAATAGCCCATGAAAACAGTCATAAAACGCGAAAACGGCGAGCTCTTGGCCATCCCCTGAAACATGTATCGGATCTTACATTCGTTGTAAATCGCCTTGGAACCCAAAAAGTGTGGTCAATAACTCATCAAAGTGGCCATATAACACGAACGACGAGTATTTTTTCATAACTCTCGAACATGTAAATCGCCATAGAACGCCAAAACTATGGGCAATAGCTCATGAAAATGTTCATAAACTCGAAAATGACGAGTTTTTTTTGCCATAACTCTCTAACATGTAAATCACCCTAGAACCCCAAAACTGTTGGCAATGGCTCATGAAAACGTCCATAAACTCGAAAACGACGTTTTTTTTGCCATAACTCTCAAACATGTAACGGGTCTTGCGGGCCATGTGAATCCCCTTGGAACCCTAAAATTATGGCCAATAGCTCATGAAAACGGCCAAAAAACAAAAAAAAACTATGATGCCCTTAAACATATATCTGGTATTATGGTCTTTGTAAATCGCACTGGAAGCCCCAAAATTCTGGTAAATAACTCATGAAAACGCCCATAAAATGCAAAACCGACAAGTTTTTTGGTCATAACTCTCAAACATGTAAATCTCCCTAAAAACAAAAACTATGGGAAATAGCACATGAAAACGGATCTAAAACGAAAAAACCTACGTGTTTTTGGTCATAAGTGACAAACATGTAAATCGCCCTAGAACCCGAAAACCATGGGCAATAGTTTACACTACAAGAAATGTGTTAGCTTGTGACGTTTTAGTAGTTACTATCTACAAAATCGTCTTAGATTTATGAAGATTCCGCTCAAGCTGCTTGGGAGGGTCAAAGCCTTAGTAAACTATGACGATTTTGCTCAAAAACGTCATAATTAATTTAAATGAAATCGTCATAATAGCTAGGGAGATCTAAATATAGAGGATAGCAACATGGACCATCGGATCCAAACAAGATGGACGGGCAGGATGCTGATATGCGGGAACTTTGACATGGATCGATGACATGGCACTACCCATCGTGCAGACACCAAATATTTTCACATTGTGTGCGTGCCAACTGAACCAAAACCGCCACATCCCCACCCTCTCTCAGCGAACGCGTCTACCCAACCCTAAACCTACCGTCGCCGCTCCAGCGAGATCCGCGCCGCCGCTCTTCCCGCTCGCTCCAGCCGTTGAACCCATCATCTCCAGCGAGATCCCCAACCCTAAACCTATCGTATCCAGCGAGATCCGCGCGCCGCCGCTCTTCCTTCCCAGCGAGATCCGCGTGCCGCCAATCTTCCTGCTTGCTCCAGTCGCTCCCCTCCTTCTCCAGCGAGATCTCGCAGCCACCCTATCCTCCTCTCCTCACCTCACCACAGTCGCAGCGACGGACAAGAACAACGCCCTCATCATCAGCATCCCGCGCCCCTCGTCCTCCCTCCACAGCGCTCGTCTCCCAGCAGAGCTGACGAGAAAAGGAACAGGCAGCAGAGGGGAGGAAAGGAGCAGCTGCTAGAGGGGAGGATCCGACGGAGGAGTGGATCCGGAGGAGGTCTAGCACATGGTGGATGGCTCCAGGTCGAGGCGTCGATTCTCCACGTCGAGGCCCCTCCCTGACCACGAGCGTGGGGGCCGCCTAGGAAGCAGGGTGAGCATACTCCTCAACTCCCTCTCGTGGTGTGCTCCATTTCTCCCTCCTCCTCCTCCTCCTCCTCCTCTCCTTATTGTTTTCCTTTCTTCTAGGGTTTCTGGTAGCAACGGCGTCACGAGAAGGGGGCCGCATCCTCGATACCATGGAGGAGTGGAGTGCACTGGGTGGTTGAACTTTCAGCAGCCGTTGGAAAGTGGGTGGAGGGAGACGCTGCTCTGGGTGTGTCCAGGAGGGTCTCATAGACAAGGAGAACGACACCTCTCAGGTAAGGTTTCCATCTCTCCCTCCCTTTCTTCTGCAATTTTAAGCCAGATTTTGTTTTGGGCTCGATCTCCTCCAGGATTTAGCGCGAGGAACTGCGACCTGGAGTTGGATTCGTGGGTGGATTGTTGGATTAGGATTGCCTCCAGCTGGTTTATGATGATGTTCATGCACACTAGCTACTTGGCACTTTGATTTTTTTGTGGTTGTGCTACAGGCCGCAGATGATTCAAAATGTTTGGCAAGAAACTCCTACTCATTCCAAATGTCAAACCAACATAGTGGTTAGATATATAGATTTTTTTCATCAAGCCGAAAACAATCCTAAGGTTAGATAAATGATTTGTAAGAGATACATAGATGTCTATGTGGCATTTGCAAGAGTTACATAGACACATAGATTTTTTGGTAGAAGGATCTTATTAAGGGTATAAGGACACAATTCGGTTGCTTAAAAATGTGCTGCAGGCTCCACCAAATTGTACTAAAAAGAGTTACAGTTGTTCCTAATATTGGCTACATGGTAATTTTGTTTGATAATTCACTTTAGTTTATGCACTCTTGTTTGTTTGCTAGGACTCCAAGAACACAATTCCGATGTTTATGATGTTCTAGCTCATTACTGTTAGTTAATTGGAGCATGAATATTCCTATAACTGGCCGATAAACGGTGCATATGTAGCTTCTCTATCTACCGTTGACAGTTCAGTTTTCTAAAATCTTTTTAGGACTGCTTGGAAATCCTTAGCTAGCTTTGCATCATATATGAACTGCACTAAGATCCTCCCTTTACTTTAATAGGTATAGAAAGTTGACATGCTACACGCTGTGACATGCTGGATGCTGTGACAATGAAGTTAACACACATTGAAATTTCTCCACGGACCACAGACTACAGTATATATTTGGATTTTGGTAGATGTTGTTTAGATTGTAAAACATCAGTGTAGAACTGTATATTGTTGTAGAAATTCATCAACTGGTACATGCTACTGCAAATAACAAGTAAAATATCAACTTGAGAATACTCAAATATGATCCTTATTTCATTTATATCAAATTGCCACTGAAGAACTTATTAGTAGAAGATCATAGTCTTGGGATGATCTTGTTATTATCATAGAAGTGGTATGTCGATTTGATCTATGTTATATAACATGATCTGTGTCACATAGTTTTTGGTTGTCTTGCTCATCGAGTCATGGTTTCATTAAAGCCAATCTTTTACATAGGTAATCATACCGCTTTACCATATCTATCCCAGCCTTTTTTATTTATGTTATTTTATGAAATTGCTAGGTCAGTTCAAAGAGGAAGGAAACCAGTCGCACCAGCGGATGCTAGACACTTTTGAAACAACCCCCCTTTCGTAGTACAGATCCCGTGACCACCTCGTCGAACTGGTGAGTTTCCCCACCCTTGCCTTTGCTGTTTGTGTGTATGCCTTGGCAGAGCGAGATGTGATCTGTTTGATCCATCTGCTCGGTGTGGTCTCGACAAGATCTAAACTGTCATTTCCCTATGTGTCCTCTGAAATATTTGTTCTATTGATTGCATAGCGGTAACATGTATAGTAGAAAATCGAGCATTCGTACATTTTTTATTCCAATTCATTAATGTTTCTGTTATTTCCTTAGTAGTCTGTAGTTACACCTACTGTTGTTTTTCTCTTTGGCAACATTCTTGTTCCTACTATTACAATATATGCAGTATCGACATGTTTTCTTTTTTGGATGACATTGGCTGTTCTTTTTTGAACACATGGAAACTACTGTTGTAGTTTCTAATTTTTTTATACTAGAGTTATTAGGCAGCAACCTATGCTATTTGTGTTGCGATGGAGTTATATTCACTATTGAATTAACACAATTACCAATGTAACAGAGATTGTGAAATCTAGAGCGAACATTTCTGATAAGCTGCTGCAGGTATAGTTAGGGACTGATCTATTTAGTAACATAGAAAAGGTCCATTTTCATGTTGTGAACATTTGAAACCCTGTTGCAACTGAAAATAAAGTAATGTATTGTTTATGTGGGCTAGGATAGTGCTTTATTTGATGTCCAAAAACATGCTCATATGTTCTTTGCATAACTTACTGTTAGATACTTTATTGTTATTATCTCACGTGTTCTATTGCTGCTACCAGATATATTGTGGTGTCATCTTACATGAGCTCCAGACTAAGTTCAAAGAAGGCAGAAGACTGATGCGGATTTTTCTCACATGATTGTACAGTTCATGTAGCAAGTGGCTCGAGATGTACATATTTGTAGTTTTCCACGGTTGTAATATACTAGTGTACGATTTGTAGCTGTTTTATATTCTTGGGTGATGTCAAATATGTCCTGAATGTAATATTGATCTAAATTTGGTCACCATTCATGGAAATTAATGTTATTTGCCCTATCCATATGTAAATATTTGATGTTTACTGTTGTTTGTCTGAAATGAAATAAATGCTAGATGGGCTGTAAAAAGGCCTCGGCACAATTTTAGACTAGAGAGGTGTATAATTTAATAAAATGGTTGAAAATAAAAAAGAAACGAACCTTTAAAAGGAAAAGGCCATGAAAATAGAGAAGGCCAACTTCTTGGGCTTGGCCCAACAAATGAACTGAATTGACACAAAAATTAATTGACCAAGTTGTTGGGCTTGGCCCATATAAACAACAGGTATGGACTGGGCTGATTTCGTGCCACGTCGAACTGGCCACGTGGGATCTGACCTGGCCATGTCAGTTTTCCCATGACGATATCGGATCATCATAACAGTTATGACGATCCAATATCGTCATAAATGGTTATGACGATTTCACTAAAATCGTCGTTATAGTTCATTTGCGACGCCCAGCTTTCGAAGATCTCAAAATAGTCATAGAATCGTCATAAACGGACTATTGTGAGGATTTTGTGACGAAAATAGAGGGTCATATATAGCCATATTCCTTGTAGTGTTATGAAACATTCATAAAACATGAAAACGACGAGTTTTTGGTCATGCCCTCGGACATGTATCTGGTGTTACGGTCGTTGTGAATCACCCTAGAACCCAAAACTGTGGGTAATAGCTTATGAAAACGGCCATAAAACATGAAAATGACAAGTTTTTGATCAAAACTCTCAAACATGTAAATCGCCAAAGAACCCAAAAACTATGGGCAATAGCTTAGGAAAAAGGCTATAAAACATGAAAACGACGAGTTTTTGGTCATGACCTTAAACATGTCTCGGGTCTTAAGGTCATTATAAATTTCCTTGGAACCCCAAACCTGTGGGCAATAACTCACGTAAACGGCCATAAGACGTGAAAACATTGAGTTTATGGTCATAACTCTCAAACATGTATCGGCTCTTACGGGCCATGCAAATCCCCCGGAACACCAAAACTATGGGCAATAGCTCATAAAAACGACATAAAACGCGAAAACGACGACTTCTTGGACATGCCCTCAAACATGTAAATCGCACTGGAACCCCCGAAATTCTGGGAAATAACTCATGAAAACGCCCATAAAATGCAAAAACGACAAGTTTTTGGTCATAACTCTCAACCATGTAAATATCCCTAGAAACCAAAACTATGGGCAATAGCTCATGAAAACGGACGTAAAACGAAAAACCTCAAAATTGTGGCCAATAACTCATGAAGACGGACGTAAAACGATGAGTTTTTTTGCCATAACTCTCAAAAATGGAATGGGTCTTACAGGCCATGCAATCCCCTGAAACCTCAAAACTATGGGCAATAGCTCATGAAGACGGACGTAAAACAAAAAACCGACGTGTTTTTTGTCATAAGTCACAAACATTTAAATCGCCCTAGTACCCTAAAATCATGGGCAATAGCTTATGAAACAGCCATAAAACATGAAAACGACGAGTTTTTGGTCATGCCCTTGAACATGTATCTGGTCTTACGGTCGTTGGAAATCACCCTAGAACCCAAAATTGTGGGTAATAGCTTACGGAAACGGCCATAAAAAATGAAAATGACGTGTTTTTGGTCAAAACTCTCAAACATGTAAAACGCCATAGAACCCAAAAACTGTGGGCAATAGCTCATGAAAAAGTCTATAAAACATGAAAACGACGAGTTTTTGGTCATGGCCTCAAACGTGTCTCGGGTCTTAAGGTCATTGTAAATTTCCTTGGAACCCCAAACCCGTGGGCAATAACTAATGTAAATGTCCATTAGACGTGAAATCGATGAGTTTTTGGTCATAACTCTCAAACATGTATCGGGTCTTACGGGCCATGCAAATCCCCCTGGAACACCAAAACTGTGGGCAATAGGTCATCAAAACGGCCATAAAACGCGAAAAGATGACTTTTCGGACATGCCCTCAAACATGTATCAGGTCTTACGTTTGTTGTAAATCTCTTTGGAATCCAAAAACTGTGGGAAATAGCTCATCAAAATGGCCATAGAACACGAAAACGATGAGTTTTTTTGTCATAACTATCAAATATGTAAATCGCCCTAGAACCCCAAAACTATGGGCAATAGCTCATGAAACCGTCCATAAACTCGAAAACGACGAGTTTTTTTGCCATAACTCTCAAACATGGAATGGGTCTTACAGGCCATGCAATCCCCTGAAAAACCCCAAAATTTTGGGCAATAACGCATGAAAACAACGAGTTTCTGGTATTATGGTCTCTGTAAATCTCCCTGAAACTCCAAAACTATGGGCAATAACTCATGAAAATGCCCATAAAATGCAGAAACAATGAGTCTTTAGTCATAACTCGCGAACATGTATCGGGTCTAACAGGCCATTAAAATCCCCCTAGAACACCAAAACTATGGGCAATAGCCCATGAAAATGGCCATAAAACGTGAAAACGGCGAGTTCTTGGCCATGCCCTGAAACATGTATCAGATCTTATGTTCATTGTAAATCACCCTATAACCCCAAAACTATGGGCAATAGCTCATAAAAACGTCCATAAAATCGAAAACGACGATTTTTTCGCCATCACTCTCTAACATGTAAATCGCCCTAGAACCCCAAAACTATGGGCAATAGCTCATGAAAACGTCCATAAAATCGAAAACGACGATTTTTCCGCCATCACTCTCAAACATGTAACGGGTCTTGCGCGCCATGTGAATCCCCTTGGAACCCTAAAATTATGGCCAATAGCTCATGAAAACGGCCGAAAAACAAAAAAAACTATGATGCCCTTAAACATGTATCTGGTATTATGGTCTTTGTAAATCGCACTGAAACCCCTAAATTTTAGGAAATCACTCATGAAAACTCCCATAAAATGCAAAAAAAAGTTTTTGGTCATAACTCTCAAACATGTTAATCTCCCTAGAAACCAAAACTATGGGCAATAGCTCATGAAAACGGACATAAAACAAAAAACCAACGTCTTTTTGGTCATAAGTCATAAACATGAAAATCGCCCTAAAACCCTAAAACTGTGGGCATTAGCTTATGAAACAGCCATAAAACATGAAAACGGCTAGTTTTTGGTCATGCCCTCGAACATGTATCTGGTCTTGCGGTTGTGGGAAATCACCCTAGAACCCAAAATTGCGGGTAATTAAGAGATAGTATAACTCAACCAACTAGATGCTCCTACAGCGATTTGGTGCTCATAACCGTCGGATCCAGACGCTCAACGCTCCAGATCACCCAAAGTCACTAAAATATCGCGTACTAACCGTACGTCGGCCAGACCACCATTGTTGGGCTGCTGCTCCGCATGCCAAGTTAGACGTCCTCTTGTTAATCGGGCTGACAAACTATGTAACCCGTCCGATAGGCCCAGTAAGTATTTACAGGAATCCCGTGTGTGTGCTCTCCTATTCGATTCGGCTTCGCTACATGTCAAACAAAATCGTCTTTGCTGAAAAAACAAATAATCCTCTCCCCTTCTGCCCTTCGGCGCTCGCATCTGTGCGCTGCTGCAAGCTCGAGCATGATGTACTCCAGTCCTCCGCAATCCCCTCCTGATCTCGGCGTAGGGAGGAACATGGGTGATCCGCGGGTTTTCTCAACGATCTCACGGACTTCAGAACTATTTCTATGAAACCCTCCTAGCATAATCTCTCATCACTGTAGAGATTAGATGATCTTGATGTCCCTCCTCTGGAAATCCTTTTTGTTATCTCCGTTCTTGTTTTTATTATCGATTAGTGATTAGTTCTCTAGGACTGATAATCTCCAGGGAGGATCTTGTTCTTATTGTTGATTACTGATTAGTTCTCTAGAACTGATAATCTCGAGGGAAGATGGCGTTGCTAAATTGTTGTGCCAGTGCCTGATGGACATGGAAATCTAGGTTACGCTGACATCTAGGGAGGATGTAGCCCGAACGGGTGCTGGGTGCTATACTATTGGCAGAATTCTTGAATTTTAACCTCATTCCTGAAAGGTGAGTTCTCAGGGCTTGGCGTGTGTTATAATGGCCCAGTTTGGGTTGTTGCATGTCCATTTTCTTTTTTAAAATTTTTCTTGAAGAATATACCCTTTGATATTTAGCAAGCACTTTGTTATTTTATTAGTTGAGTTTCAACTTATTATTTAATATTTGATTAAATGTTATTGTCTCCTAAAGAATTATTTGCCAGCCAGTTTTGTTCGGGTGCACATACACTAAGTTTTTGATATATTCTGACACCAAGGTCATGGACATAACAACTGTAGATGCCATTAACTAGGGTAACAAGCCATTAGATGAGCTCGTTGTTGACAGCAAGGTTATGTTCTACTTTCAAAGGCAATTTTTTAACATATATCTGTCACTCTTGTTGGCCACACTTATTCTTGATGCTACAATTCCAGGATCTTAATGTTTTCTGATTTGGAGATTTTTATTGAAGCTCGCAAACTTTTCACCGAACTCAGGCTCCTACTTTTGTTAGCCATAATAGGAAACGTGAACTAAAAAAAGGTAAAACAAAAAACTCATTTATTGATGTGACCTATTCTGTATTGTTGAAGGTTAATTGTGCTTAGCTACGTTTGATGCCATGTGATTTTTAAAATTAAGTGTAAATAGACTATTGCAAAATTCAGTCGAATGAATTTTACAAATCTGTGTTTTTATCTTTTCCTGTAATTATTTCTATTATATAAAAAATGTAGGTTGAATTTAGCTCTAAAGTACACTGCTTAATGTATATAAATGGACCATCATTTGTATAATTCATGTAGTCATTTCAACATTAACCTTGAGTGTATCTAATATATAGTGGGTACAAAGCTTTCATGAAATTGACATTTACGAGGGCGTCATGATCCCATCTTATACGTGGTTATTGTTTCCGTCCAGGTGTTTAAAAATACATTATGAAATTGTATTTTCATAGAAGTACTTACTAATATAAACTCATTTGCATATAATTAAGATTTGAAGTTTGAAATGGCACGACTTAATACCTTATTTTATTTCTTTGCTCCATGCCAATGTTTTATTTGACCCATGTTATTTGCAACCATCGCGCCTAGCCTCATTTGTTTTTGTTACATTTGTTTGCTTGTTGTTCACTGTAAGTTAATATTGACACACTTATGGCTAGCGGAATAAGGAGTGGTGTGGTTCTGGTGAAACTTGTTTTTCCCATTTAGATGGAAGACAATGATGTTTTTTAGCATGCCTCCATGTTTATGAATAGTTTACTTATATCGCCTTTGTACCACTTAGACAACGAAAGAAGGGAATATTCCAGAATTCAAGGAAACATTGAAGGTTTATATTGCTTCAGTTCTAGGTATTTAACAACACATACAAGCTTCTTTGTCATGCTTCCCAACAATACACATATACACATACATGATTAGTACATGTTTAAGCACTCACTTTGCCATCAATATTGGTGTTTGTTATGTCATTTCCAGATGTGTTATTATGTGGTCTTCTTTATTCGATGGTACAATTGATGGTATGATCGATGTGGTAAATAACAGTGTTCCAATTTTGTGGTCAGAAGACATGTTTGGAGCTGGAGACAATCAACTATTTATTCTTTATGTTATAACCTTTTAGATTTTATAAGTTGCATCCCAATATCAAATCATATATTTACCTATACTATCGTTCTAAAAAATACTCTTTCTTTTTCTTCAAATATGGACGGGCGCAGCAACGCGCGATTCCACGGTCTAGTAGCTTATGAAAACGGCCATAAAACATGAAAATGACAAGTTTTTGGTCAAAACTCTCAAACATGTAAATCGCCATAGAACCCAAAAAATATGGGCAATAGCTCATGAAAAAGGATATAAAACATGAAAACGACGAGTTTTTGGTTATGACCTCAAACGTGTCTTGGGTCTTAAGGTCATTGTAAATTTCCTTGGAACCCCAAACCTATGGGCAATAACTAATGTAAATGGCCATAAGACGTGAAAATGATGAGTTTTTGGTTATTACTATCAAACATGTATCGGGTCTTACGGGTCATGCAAATCCACCTGGAACACCAAAACTGTGGGCAATAGCTCATCATAACGGCCATAAAACGCGAAAACGACGACTTTTTGGACATGCCCTCAAACATGTATCGGGTCTTACGTTCATTGTAAATCTCTTTGGAATCCAAAAACTATGGGCAATAACTCGTCAAAGTGGCTATAGAACGCGAAAACGATGAGTTTTCTTGTCATAATTCTCAAATATGTAAATCGCCCTAGAACCCCAAAACTATGGGCAATAGCTCATGAAACCTTCCATAAACTCAAAAACGACGAGTTTTTTTGCCATAACTCTCAAACATGGAATGGTTTTATAGGCCATGCAATCCCCTAAATCCCCAAAATTGTGGGCAATAACGCATGAAAACAACGATTTTCTGGTATTATGGTCTTTGTAAATCTCCCTGAAACCCCAAAATTGTAGGAAATAACTCATAAAAACGCCCATAAAATGCAAAACAATGAGTTTTTGGTCATAACTCTCAAAGCTATATTGGGTCTAACAGGCCATTAAAATCCCTCTCGAAGACCAAAACTATGGGCAATAGCTCATGAAAACGGCCACAAAACAGGAAAACGATGAGTTCTTGGCCATGCCCTGGAACATGTATTGGATCTTACGTTCGTTGTAAATCGCCTTGGAACCCAAAAAAAGTGGGCAATAAATCATCAAAGTGGCCATAGAACGCGAACGACAAGTTTTTTCCATAACTCTCAAACATGTAAATCGACCTAGAACCCAAAAATGTGGGCAATAGCTCATGAAAACGTCCATAAACTAGAAAACGACGATTGATTTGCCATAACTATCAAACATTTAACGGGTCTTGAGGGAAATGTGAATCCCCTTGGAACCCTAAAATTGTGGCCACTAGCTCATGAAAACGGCCAAAAAACAACAAAATTGTGATGCCTTAAACATGTATCTGGTATTATGGTCTTTGTAAATCGCATTGGAACCCGAAAATTGTCGGAAATAACTCATGAAAATGCCCATAAAACACGAAAACAGACAAGTTTTTGGTCATAAATCTCAAACATGTAAATCTCCCTAAAAACCAAAACTATGGGCAATAGCTCATGAAACCGACGTGTTTTTGGTCATAAATCACAAACATGTAAATCGCCCGAGAACCCCAAAACGGTGGGCAATAGCTTATGAAACAGCCATAAAACATGAAAACAACGAGTTTTTGGTCATGCTCTTGAACATGTATATGGTCTTAAGGTCGTTGGAAAACACCCTAGGAACCAAAACTGTGGGTAATAGCATATGAAAACGGCCATAAAACATGAAAATGACGTGTTATTGGTCAAAGCTCTCAAACATGTAAATCGCCATAGAACCCAAAAACTGTGGGCAATAGCTCATGAAAAAGGCTATAAAACATGAAAACGACGAGTTTTCGGTCATGACCTCAAACGTGTCTCCGGTCTTAAGGTCATTGTAAATTTCCTTGGAACCCCAAACCTGTGGGAAATAACTCATGTAAACGGCCATAAGACGTGAAAACGATGAGTTTTTGGTCATAACTCTCAAACATGTATCGGGTCTTATGGGCCATGCAAATCCCCCTTGATCACCAAAACTGAGGGCAATAGCTCATGAAAATGGCCATAAAACGCGAAAACGACGACTTCTTGGACATGCCGTCAAACATGTTTCAGGTCTTTTGTTCGTTGTAAATATCTTTGGAATCCAAAAACTGTGGGCAATAGCTCATCAAAATGGACAAAGAACGCGAAAACGATGAGTTTTTTGTCATAACTCTCAAATGTGTAAATTGCCCTAGAACCCCAAAACTATGGGCAATATCTCATGAAACCGTCCATAAACTCGAAAACGACGAGTTTTTTTTGCCATAACTCTCAAACATGGAATGGGTCTTATAGACCATGCAATCCCCTGAAACCCCCAAAATTGTGGGCAATAACGCATGAAAACAACGAGTTTCTGGTATTATGCTCTCTGTAAATCTCCCTGAAACCCCAAAATTATGGGCAATAACTCATGAAAATGCCCATAAAATGCAGAAACAATGAGTTTTTAGTCATAACTCTTAAACATGTATCATGTCTAACAGGCCATTAAAATCCCCCTAGAACACCAAAACTATGGGCAATAGCCCATGAAAATTGCCATAAAACGCGAAAACGGCGAGTTCTTGGCCATGCCCTGAAACATGTATCGGATCTTAGGTTCATTGTAAATTGCCTTGCAACCCAAAAAATGTGGGCAATAACTCATCAAAGTGGCCATAGAACGGGAACGACGATTTTTTTTGTCATAACTCTCAAACATGTAAATCGCCATAGAACCCCAAACTATGGGCAATAGCTCTGAAAACGTTCATAAACTTGAAAATGACGAGTTTTTTTTGCCATAACTCTCTAACATGTAAAGCGCCCTAGAACCCCAAAACTGTGGGCAATAGCTCATGAAAACGTCCATAAACTCGAAAACGACGATTTTTTCGCCATCACTCTCGAACATGTAACGGGTCTTGCGCTCCATGTGAATCCCCTTGGAACCCTAAAGTTGTAGCCAATAGCTCATGAAAATGGCCAAAAATAAAAATAACTATGATGCCCTTAAACATGTATTTCGTATTATGGTCTTTGTAAATCGAACTGGAACCCCTAAATTTTAGGAAATAACTCATGAAAACGCCCATAAAATGCAAAAACAACAATTTTTTGGTCATAACTCTCAAACATGTAAATCTCCCTAGAAACCAAAACTATGGGCAATAGCTCATGAAAATGGACGTAAAATGAAAAACCGACGTGTTTTTGGCCATAAGTCACAAACATGTAAATCGCCCTAGAACCCTAAAACCGTGGGCATTAGCTTATGAAACAGCCATAAAACATGAAAACGACGAGTTTTTGGTCATGCCCTCGAATATGTATCTGGTCTTACGGTCGTTGGAAATCACCCTAGAACCCAAAATTGTTGGTAATAGCTTATGAAAACGGCCATAAAACATGAAAATGACAAGTTTTTGGTCAAAACTCCCAAACATGTAAATCGCCATAGAACCCAAAAACTGTGGGCAATATCTCATGAAAAAGGCTATAAAACATGAAAACGACGAGTTTTTGGTCATGACCTCAAACGTGTCTCGGGTCTTAAGGTCATTGTAAAGTTTTTGGAACCCCAAACCTGTGGGAAATAACTCATGTAAAAGGCCATAAGACGTGAAAACGATGAGTTTTTGGTCATATCTCTCAGGCATGTATTGGGTCTTACGGGCCATGCAAATACCCCTGGAACACCAAAACTTTGGGCAATAGCTCTTCAAACGGCCATAAAACGCGAAAACGATGACTTTTTGGATCAGCCCTCAAACATGTATCCGGTCTTACATTCGTTGTAAATCTCTTTGGAATCCAAAAACTATGGCAATAACTCATCAAAATGGCCATAGAACGCGAAAACGATGAGTTTTTTTGTGATAAGTCTCAAATATGTAAATCGCCCTAAAACCCCAAAACTATGGGCAATAGCTCATGAAACCTTCCATAAACTCGAAAACGACGAGTTTTTTTGCCATAACTCTCAAACATGGACTGGTCTTACAGGCCATGCAATCCCCTAAAACGTCAAAATTGTGGGCAATAACGCATGAAAACAATGATTTTCTGGTATTATGGTCTTTGTAAATCTCCCTGAAACCCAAAATTGTGGGAAATAACTCATGAAAACGCCCATAAAATGCAAAACAATAAGTTTTTGGTCATAACTCTTAAACCTGTATCGGGTCTAACAGGCCATTAAAATCCCCCTCTAAGACCAAAACTATGGGCATAGCTCATGAAAACGGTTATAAAACGGGAAAACGATGAGTTCTTGGCCATGCTATGAAACATGTATCAGATCTTACGTTCATTGTAAATCGCCTTGGAACCCAAAAATTGTGGGCAATAAATCATCAAAGTGGCCATAGAACGTGAATGACAAGTTTTTTTCCATAACTCTCAAACATGTAAATCGCCCTAGAACCCCAAAATTTTGGGCAATAGCTCATGAAAACGTCAATAAACAAGAAAACGACGATTGTTTTGCCATAACTCTGAAATATTTAACGGGTCTTGAGGGCAATGTGAATCCCCTTGGAACCCTACAATTGCCACAACTCTCAAGAATGAAGAGGTCTTAACAGGTTTTTTTGCCACAACTCTCAAGAATGAACTGGTCTTACAGGCCACGCAATCCCTAAAACTCCAAAATTGTGGGCAATAATGCATAAACACAACGATTTGCTAGTATTATGGTCTTTGTAAATCTCCCTGAAACCCCAAAATTGTGGGAAATAACTCATGAAAACGCCCATAAAATGCAAAACAATGAGTTTTTGGTCATAACTCTCAAACCTGTATCGGGTCTTAAAGGCCATTAAAATCCCCCTCGAAGACCAAAACTATGGGCAATAGCTCATGAAAACGGCCATAAAACGGGAAAACGATGAGTTCTTGGCCATGCCCTGAAACATGTATCGGATCTTACGTTCATTGTAAATCGCCATGGAACCCAAGAACTGTGGGCAATAAATCATCAAAGTGGACATATAACGCGAATGACAAGTTTTTTCCATAACTCTCAAACATGTAAATTGCCCTAGAACCCCAAAAATATGGGCAATAGCTCATGCAAACGTCCATAAAATAGAAAACGGCGATTGTTTTTCCATAACTCTCAAACATTTAACTGGTCTTGAGGACAATGTGAATCCCCTTGGAACCCTAAAATTGTGGCCACTAGCTCATGAAAACGGCCAAAAAACAAAAAAAATGTGATGCCTTAAACAAGTATCTAGTATTATGGTCTTTGTAAATCGCATTGGAACCCAAAAATTGTGGGAAATAACTCATGAAAACGCCCATAAAACACGAAAACGACAAGTTTTTTGTCATAACTCTCAAACATGTAAATCTCCCTAGAAACCAAAACTCTGGGCAATAGCTCATGAAAACGGACGTAAAATAAAAACTAACGTGTTTTTGGTTATAAGTCACAAACATGTAAATCTCCCTAGAACCCTAAAACCATGAGCATTAGCTTATGAATCAGTAATAAAGCATGAAAACGACGAGTTTTTGGTCATGCCCTCGAACATGTATTTGGTCTTACGGTCGTTGCAAATCACCCTAGAACCCAAAATTGTGGGTAATAGCTTATGAAAACGGCCATAAAACATGAAAATGACAAGTTTTTGGTCAAAACTCTCAAACATGTAAATCGCCATAGAACCCAAAAAATATGGGCAATAGCTCATGAAAAAGGCTATAAAACATGAAAACGACGAGTTTTTGGTTATTACTCTCAAACATGTATTGGGTCTTACGGGCCATGCAAATCCCCCTGGAACACCAAAACTGTGGGCAATAGCTCATCATAACGGCCATAAAACGCGAAAACGACGACTTTTTGGACATGCCCTCAAACATGTATCGGGTCTTACGTTCGTTGTAAATCTCTTTGGAATCCAAAAACTATGGGCAATAACTCATCAAAGTGGCTATAGAACGTGAAAACGATGAGTTTTTTTGTCATAACTCTCAAATATGTAAATCGCCCTAGAACCCCAAAACTATGGGCAATAGCTCATGAAACCTTCCATAAACTCGAAAACGACGAGTTTTTTTGCCATAACTCTCAAACATGGAATGGTTTTACAGGCCATGCAATCCCCTAAATCCCCAAAATTGTGGGTAATAACGCATGAAAATAATAATTTTCTGGTATTATGGTCTTTGTAAATCTCCCTGAAACCCCAAAATTGTGGGAAATAACTCATAAAAACGCCCATAAAATGAAAAACAATGAGTTTTTGGTCATAACTCTCAAAGCTGTATCGGGTCTAACAGGCCATTAAAATCCCTCTCGAAGACCAAAACTATGGGCAATAGCTCATGAAAACGGCCACAAAACGGGAAAACGATGAGTTCTTGGCCATGCCCTGGAACATGTATCGGATCTTACGT
Source organism: Avena sativa (assembly GCA_916181665.1). Taxonomy (NCBI): domain Eukaryota; kingdom Viridiplantae; phylum Streptophyta; class Magnoliopsida; order Poales; family Poaceae; genus Avena; species Avena sativa. Next base: position 50,169,636 of record OV702285.1, on the reverse strand, counting down.
TCGTTGTAAATCGCCTTGGAACCCAAAAACAGTGGGCAATAAATCATTAAAGTGGCCATAGAACGCGAACGACAAGTTTTTTTCCATAACTCTCAAACATGTAAATCGCCCTAGAACCCCAAAAATGTGGGCAATAGCTCACGAAAATGTCCATAAACTAGAAAACGACGATTGATTTGCCATAACTCTCAAACATTTAACGGGTCTTGAGGGAAATGTGAATCCCCTTGGAACCCTAAAATTGTGGCCACTAGCTCATGAAAACGGCCAAAAAACAAAAAAACTGTGATGCCTTAAACATGTATCTGGTATTATGGTCATTGTAAATCGCATTGGAACCCGAAAATTGTCAGAAATAACTCATGAAAATGCCCATAAAACATGAAAATAGACAAGTTTTTGGTCATAAATCTCAAACATGTAAATCTTCCTAAAAACCAAAACTATGGGCAATAGCTCATGAAACCGACGTGTTTTTGGTCATAAGTCACAAACATGTAAATCGCTCGAGAACCCCAAAACGGTGGGCAATAGCTTATGAAAACGGCCATAAAACATGAAAATGACGTGTTATTGGTCAAAACTCTCAAACAAGTAAATCGCCATAGAACCAAAAAAACTATGGGCAATAGCTCATGAAAAAGGTTATAAAACATGAAAACGACGAGTTTTCGGTCATGACCTCAAACGTGTCTCCGGTCTTAAGGTCATTGTAAATTTCCTTGGAACCCCAAACCTGTGGGCAATAACTCATGTAAACGGCCATAAGACGTGAAAACGATGAGTTTTTGGTCATAACTCTCAAACATGTATCGGGTCTTATGGGCCATGCAAATCCCCCTTGAACACCAAAACTGAGGGCAATAGCTCATGAAAACGGCCATAAAACGCGAAAACGACGACTTCTTGGACATGCCCTCAAACATGTTTCAGGTCTTTTGTTCGTTGTAAATATCTTTGGAATCCAAAAACTATGGGCAATAGCTCATCAAAATGGACAAAGAACGCGAAAACGATGAGCTTTTTGTCATAACTCTCAAATATGTAAATTGCCCTAGAACCCCAAAACTATGGGCAATATCTCATGAAACCGTCCATAAACTCGAAAACGACGAGTTTTTTTGCCATAACTCTCAAACATGGAATGGGTCTTATAGACCATGCAATCCCCTGAAACCCCCAAAATTGTGGGCAATAACGCATGAAAACAACGAGTTTCTTGTATTATGCTCTCTGTAAATCTCCCTGAAACCCCAAAATTATGGGCAATAACTCATGAAAATGCCCATAAAATGCAGAAACAATGAGTTTTTAGTCATAACTCTTAAACATTTATCGTGTCTAACAGACCATTAAAATCCCCCCGGAACACCAAAACTATGGGCAATAGCCCATGAAAATGGCCATAAAACGCGAAAATGGCGAGTTCTTGGCCATGCCCTGAAACATGTATCGGATCTTACGTTCGTTGTAAATCGCCTTGGAACCCAAAAAATGTGGGCAATAACTCATCAAAGTGGCCATAGAACGGGAACGACGATTTTTTTTGTCATAACTCTCGAACATGTAAATCGCCATAGAACCCCAAACTATGGGCAATAGCTCTGAAAACGTTCATAAACTTGAAAATGACGAGTTTTTTTGACATAACTCTCTAACATGTAAATCTCCCTAGAACCCCAAAATTGTGGGCAATAGCTCATGAAAATGTCCATAAACTCGAAAACGACGATTTTTTCGCCATCACTCTCGAACATGTAACGGGTCTTGCGTCCCATGTGAATCCCCTTGGAACCCTAAAATTGTGGCCAATAACTCATGAAAATGGCCAAAAAAATAACTATGATGCCCTTAAACATGTATTTGGTATTATGGTCTTTGTAAATCGCATTGGAACCCCTAAATTTTAGGAAATAACTCATGAAAACGCCCATAAAATGCAAAAACAACAATTTTTTGGTCATAACTCTCAAACATGTAAATCTCCGTAGAAACCAAAACTATGGGCAATAGCTCATCAAAACGGACGTAAAACGAAAAACTGACGTGTTTTTGGTCATAAGTCACAAACATGTAAATCGCCCTAGAACCCCAAAACCGTGGGCATTAGCTTATGAAACAGCCATAAAACATGAAAGCGACGAGTTTTTGGTCAAGCCCTCGAATATGTATCTGGTCTTACGGTCGTTGGAAATCACCCTAGAACCCAAAATTGTTGGTAATAGCTTATGAAAACGGCCATAAAACATGAAAATGACAAGTTTTTGGTCAAAACTCTCAAACATGTAAATCGCCATAGAACCCAAAAACTGTGGGCAATATCTCATGAAAAAGGCTATAAAACATGAAAACAACGAGTTTTTGGTCATGACCTCAAACGTGTCTCGGGTCTTAAGGTCATTGTAAAGTTTTTGGAACCCCAAACCTGTGGGAAATAACTCATGTAAAAGGCCATAAGACGTGAAAACGATGAGTTTTTGGTCATATCTCTCAGGCATGTATTGGGTCTTGCGGGCCATGCAAATACCCCTGGAACACCAAAACTTTGGGCAATAGCTCTTCAAAACGGCCATAAAACGCGAAAACGACGACTTTTTGGACATGCCCTCAAACATGTATCCGGTCTTACATTCGTTGTAAATCTCTTTGGAATCCAAAAACTATGGACAATAACTCATCAAAATGGCCATAGAACGCGAAAACGATGAGTTTCTTTGTCATAACTCTCAAATATGTAAATCGCCCTAGAACCCCAAAACTATGGGTAATAGCTCATGAAAACTTCCATAAACTCGAAAACAACGAGTTTTTTTGCCACAACTCTCAAGAATGAACTGGTCTTATAGGCCATGCAATCCCCTAAAAACAAGGATTTTCTAGTATTATGGTCTTTGTGAATCTCCCTGAAAACAACTTGTAGGGTTTGCATCATAGAAAACAAAAAAATTCCTACGGTGGGAACAACTATGTACCAAGATCTATCTACTAGATACAAGCAACGGGCGGATATACATCAGTAGAGAACATACCCTTGAAGACCGACAAAGCTTAACGAGTTCAAACTCGTGGTTGATATAGACGATCTCTTGCCGATCTCAAGATCGAGAGGAAGTCCTAGCGCCACAAAACAGCAGCGCATCCATGCTCGCACACACGTTCGAGGCACCGAGCAACCTCTGCCTCCTCGCTCTAGCGATGCAGTGGAAGCACAACTCTTTCTTGCCGAATAGCCACCAGGAACATGTATCTCTCTCGTCCGAGACCATGGGGAATAAATTCTAGAGGGGGAGAGAGATCCTTCACGAGGAGGTGTGCTTTGAGAGGATGAGAGGGGGGCCTTTTATAGGGGAGAGGGGGGCACCCAAGGGGCATGGCGCCCAGCCATGGGGGATGCCCCCACCTCTTACACATTGATCTGGGTGGACACTCCACTCACTCAAATGCCTTTCAATTTCCTCCACTAAAAATCCCACTCAAATTCCCATTAAATTTCCAGCAAATTTAATGCAAACTCTCATTAAATAAAAATCCTTTGTTTATTCAGAATTTTGTCAATTACTTTAATGATAAACATTCACATACAACCCCTTGCTAGTATTTCATTTCACATGCAACAACACTTTCTGCAATTTCACCCGAAAACCTGTTTCGGTATCTACAGAAATAAATTCATGCGCTTGTTATTCTTTCTGGCATGAAACTTTTGCTCCAATTGGATGTCGGTGTCTCTTAAGTGTTCCACCCTATGGTTCGCGAATAATGCGGACATGATCGAGGTCTCTCTCGTATCAATAATCAGAAGCGGGATCTGGAGACCCATACTGACTCCCACACATTCAACGATGACTTTCTTGTGATCGTCGGAACCTTTTACGCTAGTATCTTAATCCCTTTGTTTCGCGATATATTACATATCCGAGATTTGATCATCAGTATCTACATTCCTAGTTTGATCTGATTACTGACATGCACTCTTTTCTTGTTCCCGTGATACAACATTCTAGTGATCAAATCACTTGCTTGCAAGCTAATCAATGTGATATGACCGAGAGGTACCAGAGCATATCTATCCATCATCGGGATGAACAAATTCCAATCTCGATCCATGGGCCTCCACATAACACTTTAGTAGTTCTGAACCCATCTTTATAATCACCCTGTTACGGTGTGACGTTTGATGCTATCAAAAAACTCTTCTGGTGTTAGTGATTGACATAATTTCATGGTCTAAGGATTAGGATCACTTCGTAAGTTATTATAGCAATATAAACTCAATGACTTTGATCGTAATGTTATGCTTCGGATGAATGTTCATCACACCATTACACTAATCTTGTGACCTTGTTATTAACAACATCCAATGTCCATGATCAGGAAACCTTTGATCATCTTGTTAATCAACGAGCTAGTTTACAAGAGAGGCGTAACCAGGAACTTCCTTTTGTTTATTAAACACACATGTATTAACGTTTCTGTATTAATACAATTATAGCATGTAAAATAAACATTTATCATAAACAAGGAATATGATAATAACCACTTTATTATTGCCTCTCGGGCATATTCTGTAACACCCTCAGAATCGACCCTATGCAAGTTTTAGCGAAACCCGCCAAACCCGCATAGAAACGATTCAAAGGTGCCCACCAGGCACTTTCGTGCGGGTGGAAAACGAAGTAATAACATTACACAACAGTCCTCGATGGGACCCACAGAACAGATATATATAACAGCGACTCAAAGAGTCAAGAATACAGATATAATATACAAAGATCCAAATCACCTTGAAAATGATAGAGCGTCCGACTACGGACAAGATGCGAATGGGGCTAAGAGCCCTGCAGAATAACCAATGGCGTCCATAACCCTGCCCAGGCCAAGCCGGAAGGGTAACCCTGCTAACGACGTCGATCTCAAAACCTGCTTAAACAAAAGGGGTGCCGACTAAGGGCAAAGGAAAAAAGAGGAGCGTCAGTACTGAGGCCAGTACACGGCGAGGCTAGAATTCGGCGGTCCTCGCCTACATAGGTATGGTGGACTGAAGCGGCAGCGGCAGCATGCACTAAACAACCTATGGAGACTTGATACAACTGGCGGCTATCAGAGAGGGGTAAGAAAGACCTATTCGGATCCAACCTGATACTACCATCAAACAAACCCATCCTGGCATTTCCCCCTCGAGACCAAACGAGGAAGTCAACCGAGGAACTCACACAGTTGGCAGTTTTATTTATTCGGTTAACGTTGCAGCAATTACTAGTCAAGTATAGATAATCATCCTGATAGAATAAACAGAGGGCCGTTTTAGTTAACCATTCCGTTGTAGTTGCGACACTTACTAGTCAAATACAATTAGCATGAGATAACCCAAAAACCCAGCAGTTGTTGGTACTTTTATTCAGCCATTCCATTATAGTTGCAATACTTACTAGCCAGGTACAATGGTCGCAAGCGACTTCCAAACAAGCAATTGTTGGCAGTTTTATTTAGCCATTCCATTATAGTGAAGCTGATTACTAGTCATTATAAAGTCAAATTTATAGCACTACTTTAGTTATAGTTGTCTATGATCGAGATACTGTGCTCCAAGTCGTCCATAACCGCGGACACGGCTTTCAGAAAGTTTTACCCGGCCGGGGTGCACCAATAGCAACACACACTCGATCAACCTCGGAAAAACCAAATCAAAACCCAACGAGGCCTTCACGACAAAGCAATCACAGGATTCAGAAATATTTCAAAGGGCCACCCCTTAAAGTAGACCCGCAACGAAGCCGGCCGGCTCCGAGACGGACTCAAGGTTGTGGGGACGGCTGTGAACGACTGGGAACCCAAAACTGGGCTTGTCGACACCGCGGAATCGTGCCACTATCCTAAACAGTACAGTGTGCTCCTCGCACAATCGTAAATAAAGCAGTAAAGCATGGCATAAGTACAGGATCATAAATAAAACCTCAAACTAGTTTGTGGCCCCAAGAAATAAGAATGAATCAAGCTCTGGCTCAGGGGGGTCCCATAAGCCTCCCGGATGTGGATAGCGCGAATATTCAAGGAACAGGTATCAAGTACTCGGGGTCTACGGGACACAAGTGGGCGTTCGGAAACCAAATATTATCTATCACCCACCGATGCCTCTGCTTACTTCAATTTTAGTTGTTAAACACAAAATTAAAGTGAACGATAAGTAAAGCCATGAGTATCTCCAACATTCAACGTGCGGCAATACTCCAACCACTGTGGTACTCAACGACACGCCACAGCACTTGAGCAAGCGACTACGACGCGCAGGTCCAACTATCTACCAAAACAACAGGTAATAGGAGGTGTCCAAGGCAATATAAGGCTGCAGGGGATATCAAGGGTACGAAACTAGAGCATCGCAACACAGATAGCAATAGATCAACAGGAGGGAATAAATACTATGAAAGTAAGATAGGTAGAAAGGGGGAGGTGCTCGCCTGAAAACATTGCCGAAGATTCATCCGAAGATCGGGGCGAGGCTCACATCAACTCAACGGCCTTATCCGAGAAGAAGCAAAACACTAGAAGAACACCGGATGCACTATTTAATACTACGGCAAAATATCGGGCATGATGCATGTATGATGTATGACATGGCAAAGGTGCGATGCGATTAGGTCAGGTTAAGCGGAACCGGGGTCCCGACAATTATTTAGATGGTTCATGTTGTTTAGATACCCCACAAATTAAATGTGGTTTTAGCATGGCAAAAGATAGCACCGGTTCGCTACACAAATTTAGATGAGGCCAATATAAGACTGGACTTGCCCGCATATGGGCCCCATGTTTAATTATTAGGTGAATCCGCATAAGGCCCCCAAACCACAGTCAAGTATGCATGCACGAACAATTAATATGCGACAAGTTGTATTATATCATAAAGTAGGGTTTCGGGAAGGGATTCACACATTAGGGTTTGACGATCTTGGTTCCGGGGGGTTCGGGGTCGGTCTCAGGGTTCAGGGTTCGACGGGCTCGAGGTTCGGATAACGGAAGTAGATCTTGTCGCATCCGGGAAGGGGGCCCTGGTTTGGTGTCGGGGGCGCATTGGATTCGCCCTGGTCGCTGTCGTTCTTGTCGTCGTGCAGATCTTGTCGGGTCCACGCCATCGAGTCGGTCTCGGCATCCGGGTGAGGTGCTTGTCGTTCCGATTGGAGATCTTGGCGATACCATGTCGTGGACCCTGACGGCCGGGAAGGAGAGCTTGACGCACCGGGGTTCGATCTTCGGTGTCCATGAAGGAGGTCCTGGCGTCCGAGAAGGCGAACTTGTGTTCTGGGCATCTTCGGGTCGGGGGTCTCGACGTCTTTGGGTCCGGGAACAGCTACGGGATCCGAGAGGCGATCTTGGCGCTCAATGTCCGTGAGGGAGTCCTTGGGGTCCAGGATGGAGATCTTGTCGGTGGTCTTACAACACGGTGCAGATCTTGGCGTGCCAGCAGTTGAGAAGAACTTGAATCGTTATTTGTCGGTCTCGTCTCATAGGATATCTTGCTCCATCGCCTCAGAACAACCACAACTTGCCACCAGGAAGACCAAACATGCACGAGATCGAGTTGGCCCTGAACACGCAGGCACGCACGGGGATGACGCGGCCGCGCTGCCGGGCGACGGGGTGGGCCCCGCAGGGGAGACGGTTCCAGACGGGGCCGGCTGCTGCGCGCTGGAAGGAGGGCGAGGGGCTCGGGGAGCGAGCTCGCGGGCGCGGACGCGGGCCGCATGCGGAGGACCAGGCGGCGGTGTACGGCCTGACGCACAGGCGGAGGCGGCGACGAGCTCGGAGGTTGGCGCGCCGGCGACCGGCGAGCGGCTGTCGGGGACGAGGCGAGGGAGACCGAAGGTGGGGAGGCCGGTGGCAGGCGGCCCAACGGTGAGCCCGACGCGGAGGGGCGGCTCAGGCCGACGGGGCGAGCTCCGGGCTAGCGCGAGCGGTGGCGGTTGGCGGTTGGGGACGGCGCCGGAGGGAGCGGACGGCTCGGGGGAGGAGGCGAGCTCGAGGGGGGGTCGCGTCGGACGAAGGAGGGAGGAGGAGCGGCGGGTGAGCGGGAGGCGGCGCCGGCGAGGGAGGCGGTGGCCGGAGAGGGAGGGGCGAGCTCGGGCAGAGAGGAGAACGGGCGACGGGGCGAGGGGAGAGGCCTGCGGCCGCGGGCGGCGGGAAGGAGCCTGGGGGAGGAGGGGGAGGTCGGAGCGGGACCGGGGAGGAGCCTGGGGAAGGAGGCTGCGGGGCGGTGGGAGGTTGGGGACGAGCGCGAGGTGGTGGGCGTGCAGGGGCAGAGGAGAGAGGAGGGAGGAGGCGGCGAGCAGAGGGGTCCCGCGAGCGGCGGTGGGAGGCGGAGAGCGGTCGAGGGCGAGGCGGGGCCGGGGGGGCTCGCCAGAGGCGGCGGCGGGCGCCGGAGAGGACGCAGAGGAGGGGTGGGGGCGCGTCGGGCGCGAGGAGGTGGGAAGGAAGAGAGAGAGAGAGAGAGAGAGAGAGAGAGAGAGAGAGAGAGAGAGAGAGAGAGAGAGAGAGAGAGAGAGAGAGAGAGAGAGGCGCGTGGGGGTGGTGGGGTCGGGCAGCAGGTGGGGCCCAGGGCGGGTGAGCGGGAGTGTGGGGGTCCTTGTGGCAGTGTGTGGGGTGTGTACTGGGTGGTTGTGGCGTTGAGTGGGAGAAGGGAGAGAGAGAGGTGAGGGAGAGGCTGTGGACAAGTGGCGGGATGTGATTGGGTAGGGGAAGGGAAGAGGGTGAGGTGGCTACATGCCATTGGGTGGGGTGAGGTGGAGGCTGGGTGGGTAGACTAGGACAGGGTAGACTAGGATTTTGGTAGACCGTTTTATTTTCTGGGGGTGGTCGTTTGGGTCGAATCGGCCCGTTCGACTGCCCCCACTAAAATAATTTAATATTTTATTTGTTTAAAACATAGCTTCTGCAAACCGATAGCAGACAAACAAAATAATCCGGAGACCCGGGTTTTGGTGTTTGAATAAATATGGGGCGTTTAGAAAACAAAAACAGGTTTTCCGCAATTAGTTTTATGCAAGCAAATGCAATGTGATGACGATGCTCAAATGCAATGTGGCATGATGACATGAGCATGCGGTCATGATGATGCAATGCACAAAAACAACGCGATTTTCTAGTAGTGGTTTTTGCGGGATGCCACATATTCCCTTCAGTCTCCCACTTGCACTAGAGACAATAATCTAGTTTGAAAACTTTGCGTATTGATCACCTATGGCTTTCTGGTGTTCTGTATACACAACTGCAAGTGGTTAACATAATCTACGGATCTGACGCTTTCAGGGCCATGTGTATTTGCATGTCTTTGCGTCTTCACGCATCACTCATTCTCCAATGAGATGGCTTTGTATAAATTTGGTCTTTTGGTGAGACCTTTAGTTCCTTGGGGTTAAATCATGTCGATACTATTGTCGTACAATATATCTTTAGTGTTAGCCCATTGCGAACCACACCTTAGTTTGATACCAAACTACTTGACACAAATTCCCTCCTTTGCTGCTACTATAGCAGTCATATACTTGGCCTTTTTTTGTAGTATCCGTCACAATGTCTTAACTTTGTAATTCATCCAAATCCATCACGGAATCTCCTTTCCATTACATTGTGCCACCCATAGTTTAAATTGAGATAAACTTAGTATCAATGTAATGCTTTACAATGAACTATTTGTAATTGTTTGTCACCTCTACACAAATATATTCTTAGTTCTTCCAAAATATCATAATAATATCCTCACTATCGTCCAATGATCATTTTATGATTCATTCTGGTATATGCTTATAACACTTAGAGCATAGGACATATCTGGATGTGTACATATCATGGTATGATTGATCAAAACATCCTTGTGATTTCACTCATCAAGTGTCAAAGCACTTGAATCTTGTTTCACTTATCAAGTGTCGATACACTTGAATCTTGATTCAATTCCTTTCCATGCGACAAGAACCTTTTCTTGTCGTTTCTATATTGAACTCCTTCAATATCTCATATATGTTCGTTTGGCACAACCATATTAGCGTCACAGTCTATCCACTATGGACATTCATGCTAAATATTCGGGTTTTGCCTAAGTCTTTCATCAAAATGAAATTCTTAACCTTTGTCAATAAAAGATATATCATTTCTAATCAACAAGAATGTCCTCCACATAACGTATTAGAAATATGTCTTAGTGCTCCCACTTAATTTCTTGCAAATGCAAGCATATTCATCGTCTCCTGATGAAAACTCCCTTTTCATCACGGTGAAGATTCCAACTCCACGATGCTTACTTCAAACATTAAAGTTTGCATGCCCTTTTAGCATCCTTTGAATTTAACAAAACCATTTGGACCGTGTCTTGTACACATCCTAGGTAACCATTCTATTAGAAGAATTTTGTTTTGTTTATTCATCTACCATATACCAAATTATATGTATTGGTTGCTACTCTAATCCGTCCAGACTAAATATCACTATGAAAGATCAAATCTTGTCATAGTCAACTCCTTGAACATAGTCGTAAAATACTTTACGACATGTCGACTATTTCATAGATGTGGAACATCCATGTCTGTTTCTTTATAGATCCAAACACGACCGATAGGTTTTTACACCTTTCCAGAGGGTCTTCCAAGTTCAAAACTTGATTTCTCGTATATGGAACTATCACGGATTTTATGGCTTCAAGCCATTTGACGGATTCAGGGCCCATCATCGCTTCTTTGCATGTAGTCGGTTCATCATTGTCAAACAATAATGATTTACTCTCAAATCTCAGCATTTGATTGTTTTTCCGACCTACTTGGTTCAATAGGAACTTAGATCTCCGTGACCACAACCTTTGAGGCACATAAGCTATGACCATTATGGCTGCCTCCGGAATTATTTACGGTGCTGCGCAACTCAGCACATTTAGCTAAGGTTCATTAACCTTATTAAAGTTCTATTATCCTCCCACTTAACTTTTATGAAAAACTTCTTTTTCAAGAAACTTCACGTTTCAAGCGACAAACCCTTTTGTCCTTGGTGTTATGGAGGAATACCCAATGGTTATTCGAAATAACCTACAAATACATGCTCTTCTGACTTTGGTTGTAAACATCTTACTTATGCTTAGCATACCAAAATTTAAGAAAGGACAATTTGGGTTTTACCCCAAACCATAACTCATATTATATCATTTCAACGGATCAAGATGGAGCTCTTTTCAGTGTAAAATCGGTAGTCTCTAAAGCTTTTAATCTTTTAAAATATAATGGCAGTTTTATAAATAACACCTTTGATCTAACCATGGCACACAAGGTTTCATTACAAATCTCAAATTCTCCATACTCCTATGGTGTTTCGAGAGATGTAAATCTAGGTGTTTTGCTAAACTTGTAACTCAAATAAATCCCTTTATGATAAACCATAATTCATTTATTTTTCTTGTTACACTTGTAACTCAAATAAATCCCTTTATGATAAAATCATAAACCATTTATTTTCTTGTTACAATGATTTTCCACTTCATCTTGAAAGTCTTTGAAACGTTTTCAAATATTTCATACTTCTTTCTCATTAAGTGAATATTCACTCAAATTTCTGGAGAAAGCATATGAAGTTGAAATCCATCGCTTACGACTACACATAATGGACTACATACATCGATATGTATAAATTCCAATAATTTAGTCGTTCGTTCTTCTTTGGACTTTGAACGAAGTTTTAATTATCCCGAGGAAAATATCACAAGCGTCACTTGATCAAATCAAAGACTCCAAAAATCCATAAATATGGAGATTCCTCATGTTTTCTTTCCAATATAATTTAAACGGTGATGTCACTTCGTAAGTGATATTCCAATCATTTGTCTTGGGACATTTTAGCATTAGATTTATGGATGTGATTTCTCCAACTATATTTGTAAATCATCCATCTTATATGGAATACGGTAATTATTTGAACAATCTTTGTTCTCATAATACCTAATTTAAATAACAATTATTAAAACAAATCTTGAAGGCAAGCTTTGATGTCAACGAGAAATACAAACAACGGTTTGTTTGTTTTCGATGAACATCATCACATATTCTCTTGCTAGTTACTTAGGCCATTGTGGTTCGTGAATTGCGTCGTTCTGTATGAAATTTCATACCAACCAATTCGGTATCCAATACCCAAGAACCACATTGTTTAACAAGCAAAGAATACAACCATAACATGTATATCATCTATATACCTAAATTGAATATTTCCAATCTTTTCTTTTCTGCCAAATATATTTTATAGATTATCTTTCAGCATTTCCTTTTCCTTTTAAAAGAATCTATCAACATCAACAGTGGCACCATCTATATGACATATAGTCCAAAGCGTGTATATTCAAATAATAATACCTTTGGACTTGCACTTTGAAGTAGATCACCATCATCAAAATGATCGGCATTCTTTCAAAATCCATTCTTTAGTAATCTTTTAGTGTAGTAAACACTTTACATACATCTTCTATTCATCCTTATCATGACAACTTTCATGATCAAGCTAATGTAGCTGATAAAGACGAATCGTGAGTGTAACGTTACTTTCGAAAACCCTTTTGGATGATTAGGATGTCTAGCATCTCCAACCTTTGCAAATTCTCATCCAATATGAGAACATACATTATACTCTATCATATTGCAACCAAAACATTGTTTCAGATATCATTATATCTATCACACATGATGGTTTCTGAAACAATTCTTTTAGCTCCTAGATAAACTTGATATTAAAACAATCAAGAATCATGGAGGCAAACATGATAATTAAGATACTAACAATGGAATTGTTACTCTCGATTTAATACTAATTATCAAATTTCACGGAGTAAACAGAGTTTGCTGAAAGTTTGCAATAGGACTTTAAACTTTAGATTGACACTCAACACAATACGATACCAGTTCGTAAAGTATATATCCAGAATACTATAGTTATATTATCTCAATTACAACTGTGCATAAGGTGGTGAACGAATCAATGACTACAAAAAATTATGCAAATTCAATTTGATTTAATTTATGATAAATTGAGTTCTACTAATCCAAATTAGAAATGAACTCCCACTCAAAAACGACATCCCTCGGGTCTTTTTGGTGATTACATGAACCAAATCCACTACACCAAGTCCGATCATCACGTGAGTCGGTGTAGTTTCAAAGGCGAGCATTCATATGGTCATCATATCAAAACATATGACTCATGCTTAACCTTTTGGTCCATGTTCCGAGGACATGTTTGTACATGCTAGGCTCGCCAAGTAAGAACCTTAGTATTAGCGTGTGTAACTATCTTACACCCGAGATATGCTCGTGGATTCAAGTACACCCGATCATCACGTGATGTCTTGAAGCGACGAAACATTGTCGGTGCATACTTAAGGAAGAACACTTTTTTATCTTGATGTCTAAATGAGGGATCATCTTATTATGCTAATAAAATGCCAAACTAGCAATATAAGATGCAACAAACATCACATGTTAATAAGTGAAATGATATGGTTCTTGCATTTGATCTCCATCATACCTCTATGTGTAAGTCCAAGGTCTATGGAACTTACACGTTATGTGTGCTGTAAGAGTATCGACATATACTTCTACTTACAACATCACCATATCATGACACTAGCCCAGCAACAATCTATACTAGACGCCTCTAATTTATCCATTGCAAGTTTTACGTGGCTTAGCGCTTTCGAAGAAAGAACCGTTCTTACCTACGAACATGAACCACAACGAGGATAACCAAATTGTTGACAACTCATTGCAAATTAGATATTGAATATAGTAGGACAGACAGACACCCGCTATCCACTTATGCAAAACTAGTTGCATGTCAAGCGTGGAACAGGTCTCATGTGCGAGGACATGTAAAGTTTGTCTGGGCCGCTTCATCCCACTATGCCACCAATATCCAAAGTACAACTAAGAAGCAATAAAATGATCATCATCACCCACATAATCATATATGTACTACCCGTGCAAATCATTTACGCATAGATCTGGCTCTGATACCACTGTAGGGTTCACAGCATAGAAAACAAAAAATTCCTACGATGGGAACAACTATGTACCAAGATCTATCTACTATATACAAGCAACGGGCGGATATACATCCGTAGAGAACATACCCTTGAAGACCTACAAAACTTAACGAGTCCAAACATGTGGTTGATGTAGACGATCTCTTGCCGATCTCAAGATCGAGAGGAAGTCCTAGCGCCGCAAAACAACAGCGCATCCGTGCTCGCACACACGTTCGAGGCACTGAGCAACCTCCGCCTCCTCGCTCCAGTGATGCAGCGTAAGCACAACTCTTTCTTGCCGAATAGCAACCGGTAACATGTATCTCTCTAGTCCAAGACCATGGGGAATAAATTCTAGAGGGGAGAGAGATCCTTCACGAGGAGGTGTGCTTTGAGAGGATGAGAGGGGAGCCTTTTATAGGGGAGAGGGGGCACCCAAGGGGCATGGCTCCCAGCCATGGGGGCTTCCCCCACCTCTTCCACATTGACGTGGGTAGACACTCCACTCACTCAAATGCCTTTCAATTTCCTCCACTCAAAATCCCACTCAAATTCCCATTAAATTTCCACCAAATTTAATGCAAACTCTCATTAAATAAAACTTCTTTTATTTATTCAGAATTTTGTCAATTACTTTAATGACAAACATTAACATATAACCCCTTGCTAGTATTTCATTTCACATGCAAAAACACTTTCTGCAATTTCACCCGAAAACCTGTTTTGGTATCTAGTGAAATAAATTCCTACGCTTGTTATTCTTTCCGGCATGAAACTTTTGCTCCAATTGGATGTCGGTGTCTCTTAAGTGTGCCACCCTACGGTTCGCGAATAATGCGGACATGATCGAGACCCCTCTCAGATCAATAATCAGAAGCGGGATCTGGAGACCCATACTGACTCCCACACATTCAACGATGACTTTCTTGTGATCGTCGGAACCTTTTACGCTAGTATCTTAATCCCTTTGTTTCGCGATATATTACATGTCCGATATTCGATCATCGGTATCTCCATACCTAGTTTGATCTCGTTACTGACATGCACTCTTTTCTTGTTCCCGTGATACAACATTCTAGTGATCAAATCACTTGCTTGCAAGCTAATCAATGTGATATCACCGAGAGGGCCCAGAGCATATCTATCTGTCATCGGGATGAACAAATTCCACTCTCGATCCATGGGCCTCAACATAACACTTTAGTAGTTCTGAACCCATTTTTATAATCACCCTGTTACGGTGTGACGTTTGATGTTATCAAGAAACTCTTCCGGTGTTAGTGATTGACATGATCTCATGGTCTAAGGATTAGGATCACTTCGTAAGTTGTTATAGCAATATAAACTCAATGACTTTGATCGTAATGTTATATTTCGGATGAATGTTTATCACACCATTACACTAATGTTGTGACCTCGTTATGAACAACATCCAATGTCCATGATCAGGAAACCTTTGATCATCTTGTTAATCAACGAGCTAGTTTATAAGAGAGGCATAACAAGGAACTTCCTTTTGTTTATTAAACACACATGTATTAACGTTTCCGTATTAATACAATTATAGCATGTAAAATAAACATTTATCATAAACAAGGAATACGATAATAACCACTTTATTATTGCCTCTCGGGCATATTCCCTTCAAAACTATGGGCAATAGCTCATGAAAACAGTCATAAAACGCGAAAACGGCGACTTCTTTGACATGCACTCAAACATGTATCGGGTCTTATGTTCGTTGTAAATCTCTTTGAAATCCAAAAACTGTGGGCAATAACTCATCAAAATGGCCATAGAACACGAAAACGATGAGTTTTTTTATCATAACTCTCAAATATGTAAATCGCTCATGAAACCGTCCATAAACTCGAAAACGACGAGTTTTTTTGCCATAACTCTCAAACATGGAATGGGTCTTACAGGCCATGCAATCCCCTGATACACCCAAAATTGTGGGCAATAACGCATGACAACAATGAGTTTCTGGTATTATGGTCTGGGTAAATCTCCATGAAACCCCAAAATTGTGGGCAATAACTCATGAAAATGCCCATAAAATGCAGAAACAATGAGTTTTTGGTCATACTCTAGAACATGTATCGGGTCTAATAGGCCAGTAAAATCCCCCTAGAACACCAAAACTATGGGCAATAGCCCATGAAAATGACCATAAAACGCAAAAACGGCGAGTTCTTGGCCATGCCCTAAAACATTTATCGGATCTTACGTTCGTTGTAAATCGCCTTGGAACCCAAAAAAATTGTGTAATAACTCATCAAAGTGGCCATAGATCGCGAACGATGAGTTTTTTTGCCATAACTCTCAAGCATGTAAATCACCTTAGAACCCCAAAACTATGGGCAATAGCTCATGAAAACGTTCATAAACTCGAAAATAACGAGTTTTTTTTGCCATAACTCTCAAACATGTAACGGGTCTTGCGGGCCATGTGAATCCCCTTGGAACCCTAAAATTGTGGCCAATGGCTCATGAAAATGGCCAAAAACAAAAAAAAACTATGATGCCCTTAAACATGTATCTGGTATTATGGTCTTTATAAATCGCACTAGAACCCCTAAATTCTGGGAAATAACTCATGAAAACACCCATAAAATGCAAAAAAACAAGTTTTTGGTCATAACTCTCAAACATGCAAATCTCCCTAGAAACCGGAACTATGGGAAATAGCTCATGAAAATGGACGTAAAACGAAAAACCGACGTGTTTTTGGTCATAAGACACAAACATATAAATCGCCCTAGAACCCTAAAACCATGGGCATTAGCTTATGAAACAGCCATAAAACACGAAAACGACGAGTTTTTGGTCATGCCCTCAAACATTTATCTGGTCTTACGGTCGTTGGAAATCACCCTAGAACCAAAAACTGTGGGTAAGAGCTTATGAAAACGGCCATAAAACATGAAAATGACAAGCTTTTGGTCAAAATTCTCAAACATGTAAATCGCCATAGAACCCAAAAACGGTGGGCAATAGCTCATGAAAAAGGCTATAAAACATGAAAACGACAAGTTTTTGGTCATGACCCCAAACGTGTCTCGGGTCTTGAGGTCATTGTAAATTTCCTTGGAACCCCAAACCTGTGGGCAATAATCATGTAAACGGCCATAAGACGTGAAAACGATGAGTTTTTGGTCATAACTCTCAAACATGTATCGGGTCTTACGGGCCATGCAAATCCCCCTGGAACACCAAAACTGTGGGCAATAGCTCATGAAAATAGCCATAAAACACGAAAACGACGACTTCTTGGATATGCCCTTAAACATGTATCGGGTCTTACGTTCGTTGTAAATCTCTTTGGAATCCAAAAACTATGGGCAATAACTTATCAAAATGGCCATAGAACGCAAAAACGATGACTTTTTTGTCATAACTCTCAAATATGTAAATCGCCCTAGAACCCCAAAACTATGGGCAATAGCTGATGAAACCGTCTATAAAATCGAAAACGACGAGTTTTTTTGCCATAATTCTCAAACATGGAATGGGTCTTACAGGCCATACAATCCCCTGAAACACCAAAATTGTGGGCAATAACGCATGAAAACAACGAGTATCTGGTATTATGGTCTCTGTAAATCTCCCTGAAACCCCAAAATTGTGGGCAATAACTCATGAAAGCGCCCATAAAATGCAGAAACAATGAGTTTTTGTTCATAACTTCCGAACATGTATCGGGTCTAATGGGCCATTAAAATCCCCTTGGAACACCAAAACTGTGGGCAATAGCCCATGAAAACGGACATAAAACTTGAAAACGGCGAGTTCTTGGCAATAACTCATTTATCAGATCTTACGTTCGTTCTAAATCGCCATAGCTTATGAAAACGGCCATAAAACATGAAAATGACTAGTTTTTGGCCAAAAATCTCAAACATGTAAATTGCCATAGAACCCAAAAACTATGGGCAATAGCTCATGAAAAAGGCTATAAAACATGAAAAGGACGAGTTTTTGGTCATGCCCTCAAATGTGTCTCGGGTGTTAAAGTCATTGTAAATTTCCCTAGAACCCCAAACCTGTGGGCAATAACTCATGTAAATGGCCATAAGACATGAAAACGATGAGTTTCTGGTCATAACTCTCAAACATGTATCGGGTCTTACGGGCCATGCAAATCCCCTTGGAACACTAAAACAGTGGGCAATAGCTCATGAAAACGCCATAAAACTCGAAAATGATGACTTCTTGGACATGCCCTCAAACATGTATCGGGTCTTACGCTCGTTGTAAATCTCTTTTGGAATCCAAAAACTATGGGCAATAACTCATCAAAATGGCCATAGAACGTGAAAACAATGAGTTTTTTTCATAACTCTCAAATATGTAAATCGCTCTAGAACCCCAAAACTATGGGTAATAGCTCATGAAACCTTCCATAAACTCGAAAACGACGAGTTTTTTTTTTGCCATAACTCTCAAATATGAACGGGTCTTATAGGCCATACAATCCCCTAAAACCCCAAAATTATGGGCAATAACGCATGAAAACAACGATTTTCGGGTATTATGGTCTTTGTAAATCTCCCTGAAACCCCAAAATTGTGGGCAATAACTATGAAAATGCCCATAAAATGGAAAACAATGAGTTTTTGGTCATAGCTTTCAAACATCTATCGGGTCTAATAGGCCATTAAAATCCCCCCTCGAACACCAAAACTATGGGCAATAGCTCATGAAAATGGCCATAAAACGCGAAAACGACGAGTTCTTGGCCATGCCCTGAAACATGTATCGGATCTTACCTTCGTTGTAAATCGCCTTGGAACACAAAAACTATGGGCAATAACTCATCAAAGTGGCCATATAACGCAAACGACGAGTTTTTTGCCATAATTCTCAAACATGTAAATCGCCCTAGAACCCCAAAAATGTGGGCAAAAGCTCATGAAAACGTCCATAAACTAGAAAACAACGATTGTTTTGCCATAACTCTCAAACATTTAACGGGTCTTGCGGGCCATGCGAATCCCCTTGGAACCCTAAAATTGTGGCCACTAGCTCATGAAAAGGGGCCGAAAAACAAAAAAACTATGATGCCCTTAAATATGTATCTGGTATTATGGTCTTTATAAATCGCACTGGAACCCCAAAATTGTGCGAAATAACTCATGAAAACGCCCATAAAACACGAAAACGATAAGTTTTTGTTCATAACTCTCAAACATGAAAATCTCCCTAGAACCCAAAACTATGGGAAATAGCTCATGAAAACGGACGTAAAACGAAAACCCGACGAGTTTTTGGTCATAAGTCACAAACATGTAAATCACACTGAAACCCCAAAACTGTGGGCAATAGCATATGAAAACAACCATAAAACATGAAAACAACGAGTTTTTGGTCATGCCTTCAAACATGTATTTGGTCTTACGGTCATTGGAAATCGCCTTAGAACTCCAAAATTGTGGGCAATAGCTTACGAAAACGGCCATAAAACATGAAAATGACGTGTTTTTGGTCATAACACTCCAACATGTAAATCACCCTAGAACCGGAAAATAGTGCGCAATAGCTCATGAAAAAGGCTATAAAACACGAAAACGACGAGTTTTTGGTCATGCCCTCAAACGTGTTTGGGTCTTAAGGTCATTGTAAATTTCCCTAGAACCCTAAACCTATGGGCAATAACTCATGTTAACGGCCATAAGACGTGAAAAAGATGAGTTTTTGGTCATAACTCTCAAACACGTATTGGGTCTTACGGGCCATGCAAATCCCTGTACAACACCAAAATTGTGAGCAATAACTCATGAGGACGGCCATAAAACACGAAAACGACGACTTCTTCGTCATGCCCTCAAACATGTATCGGGTCTTATGTTCGTTGTAAATCACTTTAATTCCAAAATCTGTGGGCAATAACTCATCAAAATGGCCATAGAACGCAAAAACGATGAGTTTTTTTGTCATACTTTTCAAACATGTAAATTGCCCTAGAACCCCAAAACTATGGTCAATAGCTCATGAAACCGTCCATAAACTCGAAAATGATGAGTTTTTTGCCAGAACTCTCAAACTTGGAACGGGTCTTACGGGCCATGCAAATCCCCCTGAAACCCCAAAATTGTGGGTAATAACTCATGAAAACAACGAGATTCTAGTATTATGGTCTTTGTAAATCTCCCTGAATCCCCAAAATTGTGGGCAATACTCATGAAAACGCCCATAAAATGCAAAAATGATGAGGTTTTCGTCATAACTATCTAAAATATATCGGGTCTAACGGGCATGCAAATCCCCCTAGAATACAAAAACTATGGGCCATAGCACATGAAAACGGCCATAAAACGCGAAAACGACGAGTTCTTGGTCATGCCTTGAAACATGTATCGGGTCTTACGTTCGTTGTAAATCTCCTTGGAACCTAAAAATTGTGGGCAATAACTCATGAAAATGGACATAGAACGCGAAAATGACAAGTTTTTTTTGTCATAACTCTCAAACATGTAAATCGCCATAGAACCCCAAAACTGTTGGCAATAGCTCATGAAAACATCCATAAACTCAGAAACGACGAGTTTTTTGCCATAACTCTCAAACATGTAAATCGCCCTAGAACCCCAAAAATATGGGCAATAGCTCATGAAAACGTCCATCAACTCAAAAACGACGAGTTTTAACTCTCAAACATGTAAATTTCCCTAGAACCCCAAATTTGTGGGCAATAGCTCATCAATACGTCCATAAACTCAAAAATGACAAGTTTTTTGCCATAACTTTCAAACATGTGACGGGTCCTGTGGGCCATGCGAATCCCCGTGGAATCCTAAAACTGTGTCCAATATCTCATGAAAACGGCCAAAAAAAATATGATACCCTCAAACATGTATTTGGTATTATGTTCTTTATAAATCGCATTGGAACCCCAAAATTGTGAGAATAACTCAAGAAAACATCCATAAAATGCAAAAACGACAAGTTTTTTGGTCATAAATCTCAAACATGTAAATCTCCCTGAAACCCGAAAACTATAGGCAATAGCTGATGTAAACGGTCGTAAAACGCAAAAACGTTGGTCATAAGTCACAACCATGTAAATCGCTCTGGAACCCCAAAATCGTGGGCAATAGCTTATGAAAACAGCCATAAAACATGAAACCAACGAGTTTTTTGGTCATGCCCGCAAACATGTATCTAGTCTTACGGTCATTAGAAATCACCTTAGAACCCAAAATTGTGGGCAATAGTTTACGAAAACGGCCATAAAACACGAAAGCGACGAGTTTTTGGTCATAACTCTCAAACATGTAAATCGCCCTGGAACCCAAAAACTGTGGACAATAGCTCATGAAAAAGGCTATAAAACATAAAAACGATGACTTTTTGGTCATTCCCTCAAACGTCTCTTGGGTCTTGAGGTCATTGTAAATTTCCCCCGAACCCCAAACCTATGGGCAATAACTCATGTAAACGGCCATAAGACGTGAAAACGATGAGTTTCTGGTCATAACTCTCAAACATGAATCGGGTCTAACGGACCATGCAAATCTCCCTAGAACACCAAAACTATGGGTAATAGCTCATGAAAACGGCCATAAAACGCGAACACAACGAGTTCTTGGTCATGCCCTCAAACATGTATTGGGTCTTACGTTTGTTGTAAATCGCCTTGGAACCCAAAACTTGTGGGCAATAACTCATCAAAATGGATGTAAACGCGAAAACGACGAGTTTTTTTATCATAACTCTCAAACATGTAAATCGCCATAGAACCCCAAAACTACGGGCAATAGCTCATGAAAACGTCCATAAACTCGAAAACGATGAGTTTTTCGCCATAACTCTCAGACATGTAACGGGTCTTGTGGTCCATGCGAATCCACGTGGAATCCTAAAACTATGGCCAATATCTCATGAAAACGGCTGAAAAACAAAAACCTCAAACATGTATCTGATATTATGGTCTTTGTAAATCTCCCTGAAACCCCAAAATTGTGGGCAATAACTATGAAAATGCCCATAAAATGCAAAACAATGAGTTTTTGGTCATAACTTTCAAACATCTATCGGGTCTAATAGGCCATTAAAATCCCCCTCGAACACCAAAACTATGGGCAATAGCTCATGAAAATGGCCATAAAACGCGAAAACGACGAGTTCTTGGCCATGCCCTGAAACATATATCGGATCTTACCTTCGTTGTAAATCGCCTTGGAACAAAAAAACTATGGGCAATAACTCATCAAAGTGGCCATATAACGCAAACGACGAGTTTTTTGCCATAACTCTCGAACATGTAAATCGCCCTAGAACCCCAAAAATGTGGGCAAAAGCTCATGAAAACGTCCATAAACTAGAAAACAACGATTGTTTTGCCATAACTCTCAAACATTTAACGGGTCTTGCGGGCCATGCGAATCCCCTTGGAACCCTAAAATTGTGGCCACTAGCTCATGAAAAGGGGCCGAAAAACAAAAAAACTATGATGCCCTTAAATATGTATCTGGTATTATGGTCTTTATAAATCGCACTGGAACCCCAAAATTGTGCGAAATAACTCATGAAAACGCCCATAAAACACGAAAACGATAAGTTTTTGGTCATAACTCTCAAACATTAAAATCTCCCTAGAACCCAAAACTATGGGAAATAGCTCATGAAAACGGACGTAAAACGAAAACCCGACGAGGTTTTGGTCATAAGTCACAAACATGTAAATCACCCTGAAACCCCAAAACTGTGGGCAATAGCATATGAAAACAACCATAAAACATGAAAACAACGAGTTTTTGGTCATGCCTTCAAACATGTATTTGGTCTTACGGTCATTGGAAATCGCCTTAGAACTCCAAAATTGTGAGCAATAGCTTACGAAAACGGCCATAAAACATGAAAATGACGTGTTTTTGGTCATAACACTCCAACATGTAAATCACCCTAGAACAGGAAAATAGTGCACAATAGCTCATGAAAAAGGCTATAAAACACGAAAACGACGAGTTTTTGGTCATGCCCTCAAACGTGTCTTGGGTCTTAGGGTCATTGTAAATTTCCCTAGAACGCTAAACCTATGGGCAATAACTCATGTAAACGGCCATAAGACGTGAAAAAGATGAGTTTTTGGTCATAACTCTCAAACACGTATTGGGTCTTACGGGCCATGCAAATCCCTGTACAACACCAAAATTGTGAGCAATAACTCATGAGAACGGGCCATAAAACAGGAAAACGACGACTTCTTCGTCATGCCCTCAAACATGTATCGGGTCTTATGTTCGTTGTAAATCACTTTCATTCCAAAATTTGTGGGCAATAACTCATCAAAATGGCCATAGAACGCGAAAACGGTGAGTTTTTTTGTCATACTTTTCAAACATGTAAATTGCCCTAGAACCCCAAAACTATGGTCAATAGCTCATGAAACCGTCCATAAACTTGAAAATGATGAGTTTTTTGCCAGAACTCTCAAACTTGGAACGGGTCTTACGGGCCATGCAAATCCCCCTGAAACCCCAAAATTGTGGGTAATAACTCATGAAAACAACGAGTTTCTGGTATTATGGTCTTTGTAAATCTCCCTGAATCCCCAAAATTATGGGCAATACTCATGAAAACGCCCATAAAATGCAAAAATGATGAGGTTTTCGTCATAACTATCTAAAATATATCGGGTCTAACGGGCATGCAAATCCCCCTAGAATACAAAAACTATGGGCCATAGCACATGAAAACGGCCATAAAACGCGAAAACGACGAGTTCTTGGTCATGCCTTGAAACATGTATCGGGTCTTACGTTCGTTGTAAATCTCCTTGGAACCTAAAAATTGTGGGCAATAACTCATGAAAATGGCCATAGAACGCGAAAATGACACTTTTTTGTCATAACTCTTAAACATGTAAATCGCCATAGAACCCCAAAACTGTTGGCAATAGCTCATGAAAACATCCATAAACTCAAAAACGACGAGGTTTTTGCCATAACTCTCAAACATGTAAATCGCCCTATAACCCCAAAAATATGGGCAATAGCTCATGAAAACGTCCATCAACTCAAAAACGACGAGTTTTAACTCTCAAACATGTAAATTTCCCTAGAACCCCAAAATTGTGGGCAATAGCTCATCAATACGTCCATAAACTCAAAAATGACAAGTTTTTTGCCATAACTTTCAAACATGTCACGGGTCCTATGGGCCATGCGAATCCCCGTGGAATCCTAAAACGGTGTCCAATATCTCATGAAAACGGCCAAAAAAAAGATGATACCCTCAAACATGTATTTGGTATTATGTTCTTTATAAATCGCACTGGAACCCCAAAATTGTGAGAATAACTCAAGAAAACATCCATAAAATGCAAAAACGACAAGTTTTTTGGTCATAAATCTCAAACATGTAAATCTCCTTGAAACCCCAAAACTATGGGCAATAGCTGATGAAAACGGTCGTAAAACGCAAAAATGACGAGTTTTTGGTCCTTATTCACAACCATGTAAATCGTCTGGAACCCCAAAACCGTGGGCAATAGCTTATGAAAACAGCCATAAAACATGAAAACAACGAGTTTTTTGGTCATGCCCGCAAACATGTATCTAGTCTTACGGTCGTTAGAAATCACCTTAGAACCCCAAAATTGTAGGCAATAGCTTACGAAAACGGCCATAAAACACGAAAACGACGAGTTTTTGGTCATAACTCTCAAACATGTAAATCGCCCTGGAACCCAAAAACTGTGGACAATAGCTCATGAAAAAGGCTATAAAACATAAAAAAGATGAATTTTTTTCATTCCCTCAAACGTCTCTTGGGTCTTGAGGTCATTGTAAATTTTCCCGGAACCCCAAACCTATGGGCAATAACTCATGTAAACGGCCATAAGAGTGAAAACGATGAGTTTCTGGTCATAACTCTCAAACATGAATCGGGTCTAAAGGACCATGCAAATCTCCCTAGAACACCAAAACTATGGGCAATAGCTCATGAAAACGGCCATAAAACGCGAACACAACGAGTTCTTGGTCATGCCCTCAAACATGTATTGGGTCTTACGTTTGTTGTAAATCGCCTTGGAACCCAAAACTTGTGGGCAATAACTCATCAAAATGGCTATAAACGCGAAAACGATGAGTTTTTTATCATAACTCTCAAACATGTAAATCGCCATAGAACCCCAAAACTACGGGCAATAGCTCATGAAAACGTCCATAAACTCGAAAACGATGAGTTTTTCGCCATAACTCTCAGACATGTAACGGGTCTTGTGGGCCATGCGAATCCACGTGGTATCCTAAAACTATGACCAATATCTCATGAAAACGGCTGAAAAACAAAAACCTCAAACATCTATCTGATATTATGGTCTTTGTAAATCTCCCTGAAACCCCAAAATTGTGGGCAATAACTATGAAAATGCCCATAAAATGCAAAACAATGAGTTTTTGGTCATAACTTTCAAACATCTATCGGGTCTAATAGGCCATTGAATCCCCCTCGAACACCAAAACTATGGGCAATAGCTCATGAAAATAGCCATAAAACGCGAAAACGACGAGTTCTTGGCCATGCCCTGAAACATGTATCGGATCTTACCTTCGTTGTAAATCGCCTTGGAACACAAAAACTATGGGCAATAACTCATCAAAGTGGCCATAGAACGCAAACGACGAGTTTTTTGCCATAACTCTCAAACATGTAAATCGCCCTAGAACCCTAAAAATGTGGGCAAAAGCTCATGAAAACGTCCATAAACTAGAAAACAGCGATTGTTTTGCCATAACTCTCAAACATTTAACGGGTCTTGCGGGCCATGCGAATCCCCTTGGAACCCTAAAATTGTGGCCACTAGCTCATGAAAAGGGGCCGAAAAACAAAAAAACTATGATGCCCTTAAATATGTATCTGGTATTATGGTCTTTGTAAATCGCACTGGAACCCCAAAATTGTGCGAAATAACTCATGAAAACGCCCATAAAACACGAAAACGATAAGTTTTTGTTCATAACTCTCAAACATGAAAATCTCCCTAGAACCCAAAACTATGGGAAATAGCTCATGAAAACGGACGTAAAACGAAAACCCGACGAGTTTTTGGTCCTAAGTCACAAACATGTAAATCACACTGAAACCCCAAAACTGTGGGCAATAGCAAATGAAAACAACCATAAAACATGAAAACAACGAGTTTTTGGTCATGTCTTCAAACATGTATTTGGTCTTACGGTCATTGGAAATCGCCTTAGAACTCCAAAATTGTGGGCAATAGCTTACGAAAACGGCCATAAAACATGAAAATGACGTGTTTTTGGTCATAACACTCCAACATGTAAATCACCCTAGGACCGGAAAATAGTGCGCAATAGCTCATGAAAAAGGCTATAAAACACGAAAACGACAAGTTTTTGGTCATGCCCTCAAACGTGTCTTGGGTCTTAAGGTCATTGTAAATTTCCCTAGAACCCTAAACCTATGGGCAATAACTCATGTAAACGGCCATAAGACGTGAAAAAGATGAGTTTTTGGTCATAACTCTCAAACACGTATTGGGTCTTACGGGCCATGCAAATCCCTGTACAACACCAAAATTGTGAGCAATAACTCATGAGAACGGCCATAAAACACGAAAACGACGACTTCTTCGTCATGCCCTCAAACATGTATCGGGTCTTATGTTCGCTGTAAATCACTTTAATTCCAAAATCTGTGGGCAATAACTCATCAAAATGGCCATAGAACGCGAAAACGGTGAGTTTTTTTGTCATACTTTTCAAACATGTAAATTGCCCTAGAACCCCAAAACTATGGTTAATAGCTCATGAAACCGTCCATAAACTCGAAAATGATGAGTTTTTTGCCATAACTCTCAAACTTGGAACGGGTCTTACGGGCCATGCAAATCCCCCTGAAACCCCAAAATTGTGGGTAATAACTCATGAAAACAACGAGTTTCTGGTATTATGGTCTTTGTAAATCTCCCTGAATCCCCAAAATTATGGGCAATACTCATGAAAACGTCCATAAAATGCAAAAACGATGAGGTTTTCGTCATAACTATCTAAAATATATCGGGTCTAACGGGCATGCAAATCCCCCTAGAATACAAAAACTATGGGCAATAGCACATGAAAATGGCCATAAAACGCGAAAACGACGAGTTCTTGGTCATGCCTTGAAACATGTATCGGGTCTTACGTTCGTTGTAAATCTACTTGGAACCTAAAAATTGTGGGCAATAACTCATGAAAATGGCCATAGAACGCGAAAATGACAAGTTTTTTTTGTCATAACTCTCAAACATGTAAATCGCCATAGAACCCCAAAACTGTTGGCAATAGCTCATGAAAACATCCATAAACTCAAAAATGACGAGTTTTTTGCCATAACTCTCAAACATGTAAATCGCCCTAGAACCCCCCAAAAATATGGGCAATAGCTCATGAAAACGTCCATCAACTCAAAAACGACGAGTTTTTTGCCATAACTCTCAAACATGTAAATTTCCCTAGAACCCCAAAATTGTGGGCAATAGCTCATCAATACGTCCATAAACTTAAAAATGACAAGTTTTTTGCCATAACTTTCAAACATGTCACGGGTCCTTTGGGCCATGCGAATCTCCGTGGAATCCTAAAACTATGTCCAATATCTCATGAAAACGGCCAAAAAAAAGATGATACCCTCAAACATGTATTTGGTATTATGTTCTTTATAAATCGCACTGGAACCCCAAAATTGTGAGAATAACTCAAGAAAACATCCATAAAATGCAAAAACGACAAGTTTTTTGGTCATAAATCTCAAACATGTAAATCTCCCTAAAACCCCAAAACTATGGGCAATAGCTGATGAAAACGGTCGTAAAACGCAAAAACGACGAGTTTTTGGTCATAAGTCACAACCATGTAAATCGCTCTGGAACCCCAAAACCGTGTGCAATAGCTTATGAAAACATCCATAAAACATGAAAACAACGAGCTTTTTGGTCATGCCCGCAAACATGTATCTAGTCTTACGGTCATTAGAAATCACCTTAGAACCCCAAAATTGTGGGCAATAGCTTACGAAAACGGCCATAAAACACGAAAACGACGAGTTTTTGGTCATAACTCTCAAACATGTAAATTGCCCTGGAACCCAAAAACTGTGGACAATAGCTCATGAAAAAGGCTATAAAACATAAAAACGATGACTTTTTGGTCATTCCCTCAAACGTCTCTTGGTTCTTGAGGTCATTGTAAATTTCCCCGGAACCCCAAACCTGTGGGCAATAACTCATGTAAACAGCCATAAGACGTGAAAACGATGAGTTTCTGGTCATAACTCTCAAACATGAATCGGGTCTAATGGACCATGCAAATCTCCCTAGAACACCAAAACTATGGGCAATAGCTCATGAAAACGGCCATAAAACGCGAACACAACGAGTTCTTGGTCATGCCCTCAAACATGTATTGGGTCTTACGTTTGTTGTAAATCGCCTTGAACCCAGAAATTGTGGGCAATAACTCATCAAAATGGCTATAAACGCGAAAACGACGAGTCTTTTATCATAACTCTCAAACATGTAAATCGCCATAGAACCCCAAAACTACGGGCAATAGCTCATGAAAACGTCCATAAAATCGAAAACGATGAGTTTTTCGCCATAACTCTTAGACATGTAACGGGTCTTGTGGGCCATGCGAATCCACGTGGAATCCTAAAACTATGGCCAATATTTCATGAAAATGGCTGAAAAACAAAAACCTCAAACATGTATCTGATATTATGGTCTTTGTAAATCAAACTGGAACCCCAAAATTGTGGCTAATAACTCATGAAAATGTCCATACAATGCAAAAAGAACAAGTTTTTTGTCATAACTCTCAAACATGCAAATATCCGTGGAACCCCAAAACTATGGAAATTTCTCATGAAAGCAGCCGTAAAACGCAAAAACGACGAGTTTTTGGTCATAAGTCACAAATATGTAAGTTGCCTTGGATCCCCAAAACCGTGGGCAATAGCTTATGAAAACAGCCATAAAACATGAAATCGACGAGTTTTTGGTCATGCCCTCAAACATGTATCTGGTATTATGGTCTTTGTAAATCACCCTAGAACCCAAAAACTATGGGGAATAGCTTATGAAAACGGCCATAAAACACGAAACGACGAGTTTTTGGTCACAACTCTTAGACATGTAAATCTCCCTGGAACCCTACAGCCATAAAACGCAAAACCGACGAGTTTTTTATCATAATCCACAAACATGTAAATCGCCCTGGAACCGCAAAACCGTGAGCAATAGCTTATGAAAACAGCCATAAAACATGAAAACGACGAGTTTTTGGTCATGCTCTCAAACATGTATCTAGTCTTACGGTCATTGGAAATCACCCTAAAACACCAAAATTGTGGGCAATAGCTTACAAAAATGGCTATAAAACACGAAAATAA
The DNA here is from genome assembly GCA_916181665.1 of Avena sativa. NCBI lineage: Eukaryota > Viridiplantae > Streptophyta > Magnoliopsida > Poales > Poaceae > Avena > Avena sativa. The sequence goes on along the minus strand of OV702285.1, from coordinate 50,140,187 downwards.
CGAGTTTTTGGTCATAACACTCCAACATGTAAATCACCCTAGAACCCGAAAATAGTGGGCAATAGCTCATGAAAAAGACTATAAAATACAAAAATAATGAGTTTTTGGTCATAACTCTCAGACACGTAAATCTCCCTAGAACCCAAAACTATGGGCAATAGCTCATGAAAACAGACGTAAAACGAAAAACCGACGAGTTTTGGTTCATAAGTCACAAACATGTAAATCGCCCTGAAACCCCAAAACCGTAGGCAATAGCTTATGAAAACAACGAGTTTTTGTTCATGCCCTCAAACATATATCTGGTCTTACGGTCATTGGAAATCACCTTAGAACTCCAAAATTGTGGACAATAACTTACGAAAACGGCCATAAAACACGAAAATGATGAGTTTTTGGTCATAACACTCGTGTATACTGTCGTTATACTAGCTGGCCCCATATATCATCGACAGCCGCCGATATGGAGCTCTTGATCTTCCTGATTTTGTGCATGTACGATGACAAGCAATGACATCGATTTAGCTATGTCCAAAGGGACAACAGTTTCCTTACTTATGGTCTCCTTACGTTCTACATCCACCATCTCATCTACTTCTGGTGCCATTGCGCTGGCTTCAATGGCTACTGTCTGGCTACCCCCAGCATTGTCTGAATGGTCATGAAGACCTATTGGACAGTAGGCAATTGATCTATGATCTGATCGCGAGCGAATTTAGCCTTGTATTCCTTCATGAGGGCATCATATATATTCCTTCAAGTTGGTTCTCTTTCACAATCCATGTCACCAGTCTCAGGATTGAGTGCGTAAAGGATAGATTCAGATTAACCTCCGGCTTCCTAAGAGCTAGATCCTGAAGCAGAACCTATGTAGCGAACCAAATGGCACCTTTGCTTCTCTAACACCTAAGGGACCCAGGTGGATCTACCTCGATCTTCCACCGGAATCTCCTGCCCTAGAGAGGTTTGGGTGGGCCTTGTTTTTTGTAGATCTAAAGCAGAAGACTCATTAGAGGATCCTGCTCAGATCATTTTTCTACAATCATCTCCAGCCTAAAGTTGGTCCATGTGGGCCTTGACGTGATGCCAGCTTCCTGGGAGTTTGATCGCGAGCCGATCACGCCGATGAAGATGTGAATACCACGAAAGGAGATGATGGTGTGGCTGGCGATGTTCTCACTAGCCGGAGTCTAGAGATGATCATTGGGGACTATGGGGATGTTCCCAAGCGTAGATGCACGTCTGATGGCAACTATGTTGTCGATGCCTGCAAAGGCAGATCCCACCGGAACCGCGCTCCAGGCGCTTCTTGCCCCATGGTGGGTGCCAACTGTTGTAGTATTTTCGACAAGTACGCCCTAAGGGGGTCCTAAAAAAGATTTTAAAGAGGTAGGGGATGAAGGCTGTGAGCTACCGAGATCGGGATGACATAGTTTACCTAGGTTTAGATCTCACACCGGTGGCAAGATCCTACTCCCGCTAACAATCACAATAATGGCAATACGTTGGGTTACAGAGATCTGGGATTCGCTGTGTGTGAGTTGTTCTATGCCCTAAGGCTCTCTTAGGTCGGCTTATAAAGGCGCCAGGACCTAGGGTTACAGGAAGAGTCCTAGCTGGGAGGGTTAGAAAGTCCTATGCTAATATAACTAGTCTTCGTTCTTGTACTCCAAGGCTCTGTATTCACATATGTCAACCCCCGTAGACTTCCCATATTCGGCTTGGGCTTCCCCTTTGGAATTCTCTATCTTGGCCACCTGGTAGGCCATAGGCCTTGGCAACATTTGTGGGCCAACCGGATTAGCCGAACTAGGTCCATGCTACGGTGATCCATTCTGCATATTCTCAACACACGACGCTCTGAAAATGTGTAGACATAAATGTTCACGTCACCAAAGATATGATATCTTTTTTGTCTAGTATTTACCTTGATTTTTTATCTTATGTAGAATATGCCTTGTCTTATTTAGTTGTCTTATGTAGAGGGATCCAGGCGTTTCTTGTGTGGCTACCTGAAGCTTATTACAGGGATCAAAACTATGAGTACGAGTGATGTTCTTAAGGGGAAGGAACCAGCGATACCAGTGGGTTCCCTTCAGTGCTCTATACCGGTGGTACAGCCAGCTAAATCTTGGTCGAAGCCAGAACAAGGTTGGGTGAAGCTTTCTGTTGATGGCTCGTTTAGCACAGTTAATGGCTCGGCTGGTGCAGGAATGGTCTTGAGAGACTCGGATGGACTTTCAATCTTTATGTCATGCAGTCATCTATCAAACTGTGAGGATCCCCTTGAAGCTGAATTTCGTGCATGTCTCGAAGGTCTTCTTTCAGCTATGCAATTCTCGACACTGTCTATCATAGTGGAGTCTGATTCATCTTTGGTAATTAACGCCATAAACTCCTCGTCACCAGACCGCTCTCCATTCGTCCATTTAGTGAATGAGATTAGAGATTTAGCTAAACAAGATAGACAGTGTGTTTTTGTAAAAGTAGACCGTATGCAGGTTAGGGTTAGCGACTCTCTGGCAAACTTTGCGAGAGTGCAAGGCCGTACCATGACATGGTTGAGTTCTGGACCGGAGGATGCCATCCGGTTGCTGGAGCTCGCCTCTCTGTAACCCTTTCTGCTGATTAATGGAGTGTGTTTTACCCGGAAAAAAAATAGATGATAATGGTTCTGAATATAATCCGGACGCACTGTGTGAGAAAGGTTTGCTTGACGTCAGAGTAGGTGGTAGTACTATTATCGGGTGCCTCGATCACCACCCTCTTCTTCACCGCTCATTAAATAAAATGGAGTATATGTAACTAATTTAACTAGGTGCCTCAGCTTCCTTTGGGTTTGCTGCAAACTCTGTCCTCTCTCTATAATATCCTTGAGCTGACAGGGAGATCGAGTATCTCCTCCACAGAGCATCACATGTATCATGTGGCTCCAGTCTTGGTGCAGCTCAGTTTTCCGATTACAAACAATTTTCCATTTCTGTAATTGGTACGTTTATGTCAGACTGAGATATCGAGTATCTTGTTCCAAGTTCCAACACCATTCGAATCACGATCATGCATAGTGGCCGGCTTCTCCAATGGTACAAAGGGTCATGGATGCAACCCAACTTGGCATATTTTTAATCAAGCCAAAGATTCACCGGTTTCACAACTACAACCAGGCCCCAACTTGGCTTAGACTAAACTAAGCTGTATGTATGGTTAAAGTTACTGCTGTAACTCTTATAAATCTAAGTCACCTTTTTGTAAGGCTTCATATTTCCATCACATGCTTGTGATTTGCATCTACTCCCTCCGTTTCAAAATATAAGATATTTTAGGTTTATAAAGAAAATATATCTAGACTTCTTTTAGTGTGTAGGTTCACTCAGATTCATTATATTCACAAACCTAAAACATCTTATATTTTGAAAGAAGGGAGTACGTGTGGGAACAAGACAAAGACAGTGCTAAACATATTCGCGATTCTAATGCACTAGCTACAAACTTGGTTCAAATACAAATGTATTGATATATGTATTGTAGCATCTGCCTCATTTCGTGAATAGACAAATTTGCTGTAAAAAGTTACGCTCAAATTTGTTAATGCATGGAGCAAAGGGAAGTGATTATCGTGTGTTTGCTTGGTTTGGGCCGCGGACTGCAACAGTTGTCACCCCCAATCTTGCTTACAAGCTTTTGCCAACAAATCTCAACGCACGCACGCACGCACGCACGCACGCACGCACATATTCGAAAAGGCTTATTTTTTATGAGTAGTATATTGCATACAACTTAACGTTCATGTATTACTATTTTTGGACAGAGCGATATATCGACTATGTACTTCTCACGTGCATGGATGCATGGTGGTTGGCCAGCTTCTCAAATTGTGCAACGGCCATAGTTCCAATATGACAACGAATCTCTCACCGACACAATGCACCACATGTATCATGAGTTTTCTCAATTAGAAACTGTTTTCAATTTCTAGACATTGATGTTTATCTCTGACTGGATCTGATATATATCCATCACCGTGCGCCTCACATAGTCACGCTCATGCACGATAATATGTGGCTGGTCTCGGATACTCATGATCTCGACTTTCAAACTAGGCTAAAAAATTGTATCTCTAGGTTTTTTTTAGAAAAAGAGATAAATCATGCACTTATATATCGCCTTGCTACATGCCTGTACCAAGTTCCATGAAAAAATATGTAAGCATGTGGTCTCCACAAAAAGAGAAATATGCAACATGCACGGTGAAATTCTTTAACTTGTATTGTGCATCAGTTACTTTGTATTTTTTTTACCCAAGTTGAATACTTTTGAATTTAAGTTTCAAACTTGGTATGCACATATCTGCTCGAGATTGAGTATCTTCTGACGATATTGACTCACATTCACGCATAATGTCGGGCATATCAAACGATGCAAGTGTCATGTATGCTCGTAGTCACTAGGATGCCAAGCAAAACACTAAAGGAAATGTATATAGTAGATTATTAAGACAGCACTACATAAGGGGGCCTTGTGATAGCTAGGCATCAGAACATTGTAGAAAACAATCTGGCTAGTAGATACTAAATCCGTTCCTAGTTTGCCAAAACGTTCTACATTCTTGAACCGAGGTAGTATATCTGAACTTTCGATGGATATATAGCTTGCGAACAATCAAAGTAATATATGGCTATTCTTACGTAGAAAACACTAAAATGATAAATTATATACATGAGAGGGTGATTACCGACACTTAAGCTGTGTCTCTCTTTCGGCAATAGGAAAACTGGAAATAAAAATTGGCTATATAATAATAACCGGTAGATCTAGGTTACGTGTTAGCTGTGAGTGTGGAAAAAGTAAAATCTAGCTAGGGTAATCAGGACTGCATGTAAGGGAGCGTGAACTTGTAAAATGTGAGTGTTTTTACGTGGTAGATCTAAGACTGTAGCAAGTTAATTGGTTGGATCTCCGATGACACGGTGAAGTCAAATTGATGGAGATTGATAGCTAGGTTGGCTTTCCCAATTTGTTGGCGCTCCGCGAGATCCACACGTCGAGGGAGGCATATAATTAATTAAGGTTGCAAGGTCTATATGAGGCGAGTGGTGGTGAAGGAATACTTTCATCCATCTCAACACAACCACACACACACATACACAGAGCGCATGAAGATGAAGATGGATGCCCTTGTTCTGGCGGTGGCGCTTGTTGGAGCCTTTGCGGCGCACTACTGCCACGCCCAGAAGTGCGGCTGGCAGGGCAACGGCATGGAGTGCCCCAACAACCAGTGTTGTGACGAGAACGGGCACTGCGGCACTACCGCCGCCCACTGCGGCACCGGCTGCCAGAGCGGCCCCTGCTGCACCGATATTCTCTGTGTTAGGATTAGACTTCGTCTATGTTTCAGTTTATGTGTACCGAACCTAATATGAGTCGGTATCTGCCTTTGTAATCCTACCGGACTCTTGTATGTTATTGTGCCGCATAGTACAACCAATATATATACATCAGAACGCCCGGCTCGGTTGTTACCGAGTACGTACGCTCAGTCTTGATTTTGACATGGTACCAGAAGCCTAAAACTCTTCCGTGTCATCCAACTACCGGCCGATCGGAAAATAAACTAGATCGATCTACCGACCACCCTCCCCTCCGTTGCCTTCATGGCTACGACGAGCTCCAGCGCCGCGCCCGCTCTAGGATCGCCGCCATCAGAGAAACTCAAGAGGGGAAATCACCCGCTATGGAAAGCCCTGGTTCTTCCGTCGCTCAGAGGTGCCAAGATGGTCGGGCTCCTGGATGGTACTGAGGCTGTGCCCTCGAAGACAGTACCCACGGAGCTTCCAGACAAGACGCGCGGAACAGCGCCCAATCCCGCCTACGATGCTTGGCTCGTCCGGGATCAACAAGTCCTCAGTTATCTCCTGAACTCGATCTCTCCTGAGATCCTCTCACATGTTCTTCGCTATGAGCACGCCGCTGGTGTCTGGACTGCGGTGGAGGAGATGTTCGCGTCGCAAAGCCGTGCAAAAGTCACGAACCTGCGCATCGCGCTCACCAGTACAAAGAAGATTGGTATGACTACTCCAGCTTTTTTCTCCAAGATGCAGACTATTGCCAATGAACTCGCAGCTGCTGGAAAACCCGTCGACGATGAGGAGCTCCTGTCCTTTATTCTTGTTGGACTTGGTCCTGCATACGAAGATTTGGTTGGAGCCATTGGGCTCATGAAAACTCCAATCTCCATCAACGAGTTGTACTCTCAGGTGATGGCCAAAGATCAGCGCCAAGATCTCAATGGAACCTCCCATGATGGTGGCTTTGAGTCCTCCGCTAATTCTGCTACACGATCTCGTCAAGGTGGAGGTTACCGCTCACGTGGAGGAGGCAATAAGCCAGCCTGGCGTGGTGAACGCCAAGGAGATCGCCCGCAGCAGTCGCGCCAAACTGATGATCGCTGGCAGCCCCGTCCCAACAACAGGGGTGCAGGACGAGCTGGCCCTGCAGGAGGAGGCCGCGGACGTGGACGTCGTCGCACGTCGCCATGGGTCGATGTGACCTGTCAAATCTGCAACCGCGAAGGGCATGCCGCCTAGGACTGTTGGCATCGCTTCCATGATAACGACGATGATGATATGTCCGAGGAGAAGGACGCTCATGCTTATGGCGTCGACACAAACTGGTACTCTGACACCGGTGCCACTCATCATGTTACCGGAGAACTCAATAATCTCACGGTTCGCGATTCCTACAAGGGTCGTGACAAGGTCAACACCGCTAGTGGACAAGGTATGGATATTTGCCATGTTGGTCATTCAATAATTCGTAACCCTGTTCAAAACTTTGAACTTCGAGATATCTTGCATGTTCCTCACGCTTCCAAAAATCTTTTGTCTGTTCATCGTTTCACCCTCGATAATCGTGCTTTTCTAGAATTCCATCCTTTTTTCTTTTTAATCAAGGATCAGGTTACGAGGAAAATAATTCATAGAGGAAGGTGCATTGGCGGTCTCTACCCACTTATTTCATCATCGGTGTCCTCCCCACACAAGCATGCTTTCGTCGCCACGAAGCCGTCATCCGCAAAGTGGCATAGTCGTCTAGGTCATCCTTCATTAGCTATTGTTAGGCAAATTATTAGCAAGAATAATCTTCCATGTATTAGAGATTCGCGCATAGAGTCAGTGTGCGATTCTTGTCAAAAAGCTAAAAGTCATCAATTACCATATCCCATCTCTACTAGTGTGTCCACTGTTCCTCTTCAGTTGATATTTTCTGATGTATGGGGTCCTGCTCCGACCTCTGTTGGACGCCATGATTATTATGTAAGCTTTATTGATGACTATAGCAAATTTACATGGATCTATCTCCTTAAAAGGAAATCTGATGTTTTCCATGCCTTTGTTAACTTCCAAAAGTTAGTTGAACGCAAGTTTGATAAAAAAAAATTGACGGTTCAATCAGATTGGGGAGGTGAATATGTTAAACTAAATTCCTTCTTTCAAACTCAGGGAATTGCACACCATGTTTCTTGTCCTCATGCTCATCAGCAAAATGGTTCCGCTGAAAGAAAGCATCGTCATATAGTTGAGGTTGGTCTAGCACTCTTAGCTAATGCATCTATGCCATTAAAATTTTGGGATGAAGCGTTTCTCACGGCCACCTATCTCATTAACATGCTTCCTAGCAAAGTCATCAACAATGATACACCTGTTCATCGCCTTCTTCATACTAAACCCAATTACTCTTCCCTTCGTGTCTTTGGATGTGCTTGTTGGCCTAATCTCCGTCCTTACAACAAACGCAAGTTTGCGTTTCGTTCTAAGCGTTGTGTCTTTTTAGGCTATAGTCCTCTTCACAAGGGAGTTAAATGTCTTGATGTATCTACTGGTCGAATCTACATCTCTCGTGATGTTGTTTTTGATGAGGCTGTTTTTCCCTTTGAATCTCTACATCCAAATGCTGGTTCTTCTCTTCGCAAAGAAATTATCTTGCTTGATCAATCTCTACTCAATTCTGAACAAGGGGAAGAATTTATTGATGATTCATCGTTGGCTAATCCTACTAATTGTGCTAGTCCTGCTTATGTGAATTTGCAGTCACCAGGTGAAAATTTAGAGCACAATGGTGAAAATTTAGAGCAAAACGGTGCATATATGCCTCAAAATAGTGTACAGCAAATAACAGACTCGGGTCCAGAAAATGAGCAAGATTCGTCGCCTACACGATCATTGGGTCACGTACTGTCGCCGCCAGCATCTGACTCTGTAGCGACGGATTCCAGCGTCGAATCATCCAGATCCTCTGCGGCCTCACGTGCTGGAGTAGTAATTCATTGGTCCCTTCGGATGCCACACCCCGGACACGATCCCCTATGGCAGAAAGTGACAGCAGCGGGCATGCTGCTGGGAAGCAGCGACCGCTAGTTGCTTGTGAGCAACATGGCCAAGGCCAAAATGCTATCCACGTACAGGGGCAACCCAGGAGTAGGACCCAGGAAGGTGTGTTGGGATCTCCTGTGCCAAGAACTGCTGCAGAACGTTCCGTTTCAGCTCCTTCTTCGCGCCCACGAACTCGTGCTTCTCAAGGTATTATCAAAACTAAAGAATATACTGATGGCACAATTAGATGGGGGTTATCTTGCTCAGCTGATGAACCAGCAAAATTGGAGGACGCGCTAGCAGACAATCAATGGAAAGAGGCTATGAATGAAGAGTACAATGCTCTTATAGAAAACAAAACTTGGCATTTAGTTCCTCAGAGACATGGTGCAAATATAATTGATTGTCGCTGGGTATATAGAATCAAGAGAAAGGCTGATGGTACAGTTGATCGGTATAAGGCAAGGCTTGTAGCTAAAGGATTCAAACAACGCTACGGTATAGATTATGAGGATACTTTTAGCCCCGTTGTCAAAATTGCTACTGTTCGACTTGTTCTAGCAATTGCTGTCTCTAGAGGATGGAGCCTGCAACAGTTGGATGTCAAAAATGCGTTTTTACATGGTGTTCTAGAAGAGGAGGTCTATATGAGGCAACCGCCAGGCCCAGTTATATATGCAAACTTGACAAAGCATTATTTGGTTTGAAGCAAGCGCCTCGAGCATGGTATTCTCGTTTGAGCTCCCAATTGATTAGTTTCGGTTTTGTTGCTTCAAAGTCTGACACTTCATTGTTCATCTATCACAAGTCAAATGTCACTATCTTTATGCTCATCTATGTTGATGATATCATTGTGGCAAGTTCCTCTAAAGCTGCAACAGATGCTCTACTCCAGGATTTAAGTAGAGAATTTTCCTTAAAAGATCTTGGAGATCTTCACTTCTTTCTAGGTATTGAAGTTCAGAAGGTAGAAGAAGGACTTGTGTTAAAACAGACAAAATATGCAACAGATATTCTTGCTCGAGTAGGCATGAAAAATTGCAGCGCCTCTCCTACTCCCTTGTCATCTACAGAAAAGATTACAACACATGAAGGGGAATTTTTAGGACCTGAGGATAGTACTAAGTACAGAAGTATGGTTGGATCATTACAGTACTTGACTCTCACAAGGCCTGATATTTCTTATGCAGTTAACAAAGTTTGTCAATATTTGCATGCCCCTACTACTTTTCATTGGACTGCAGCTAAGAGAATTTTGAGATATGTTAAAGGTACATCCAGTGTTGGTCTAACTTTTATGAGATCAAGTTCCACCTTGGTTAGTGCATTTTCAGATGCTGATTGGGCAGGATGCCTGGATGATAGACGGTCAACTGGAGGCTTTGTTGTTTTCTTTGGACCAAATCTTATTTCTTGGAGTGCTAAGAAACAAGCTACAGTATCTAGATCAAGTACCGAGGCGGAATATAAGTCATTGGCAAATGCTATGGCAGAAGTAATTTGGTTGCAGTCTCTTCTTGTAGAACTTGGAGTCGATTCAAAGCAGCCGCCGTGTTTGTGGTGCGACAATTTGGGCGCAACATATCTATCAGCAAACCCAGTGTTTCATGCAAGAGCAAAACACATAGAGATTGATTTTCATTTTGTTAGAGAGAGTTCTCAACAAACAGTTGGAAATTAGGTTTGTTTCTTCGAAAGATCAAATTGCTGACGGATTCACAAAACCTCTTGCAGCCCGCAAGTTCGAGGAGTTTAAACATAATCTCAACTTATCGAAGTTATGATTAAGGGAGGGTGTTAGGATTAGACTTCGTCTATGTTTCAGTTTATGTGTACCGAACCTAATATGAGTCAGTATCTGCCTTTGTAATCCTACCGGACTCTTGTATGCTATTGTGCCGCATAGTACAACCAATATATATACATCAGAACGCCCGGCTCGGTTGTTACCGAGTACGTACGCTCAGTCTTGATTTTGTCACTCTGTGGCAGACAAGCCGGTGGCAAGACGTGCCCCAACAACATGTGCTGCAGCCCGCGCGGGACGTGTGGGTTTGGCTCCATATATTGTGGCGAGGTGGGCTGCCAGAGCGGACCGTGCGATGGGTACAGGGCGTGCAGCAAGACCAACCCATGCCCCAACAACTGATGCTGCAACGTGGATGGCTGGTGCGGCATTGGGCCCGGTTACTGCAGCAAAGGTTGCCACAGTGGAACATGTTGCAACAGCGACAACAAGGCCTGCGGCAACAAGGGTTGCGGACGAGTGTGCGAAAATGGCCAATGTTGCAGCAAGGATGGGACCTGCGGCTATGGCGCCGCCTTCTGCGGCACCGGCTGCCAGGGCGGTCCGTGCAGCTGCGCCATTCCACTCACCGCACGCTTCAACTCCACCATTCTACTACCAGTCACAGGAGAAGAATAGTTGGCCGTTTTCATCATAGAGACCCATCGAAGAAGTATACCGCAGCCATTCAATTTTTTTCCTATAACTAGCTTCAGAAGGCTAGCTAACTTTACTTGGCACACCATGCATTAGCATGCATCCGTCCTTTTGTTTTTATCACTTCATCAATAATATGCGGTACGTATTTCAGTATTATCACCCTAGTTTGTGGGCATTGTATTTGTCTTTTTTAGACAACTAACATAGTGACCTTCACAAATGCGTAGACAATGACGAAAATTGTCTAAAAAAATATTTGTATCACACTATAGAAACTTATATTATTCTACTAATTTAACTCAAATATTTCTATAGTTTTGATTCATAAAACATGATTTGTGTGGGAAACTATGTAATCATATTTAACTCTCAAGATTTTGGTTCTAGAAATCCATGCTCATCAACGTACTCCATGTACTATCCTCAGTCGTGTGACTTGTGAGTTCTCATTTTTATTGTTGTATCGACAGCTCATCAAGAGTTCATAGTTTGTCAGTATAAATTGTCTACAGAGTTCTATACTTCTACATATATAGTAAACTAATGTGTTGAATGAATGTTAGAAGTGTTGCTTTTGTGATTTAGTGGAGTCCAAGGAGCATTTGTTTCTTTTATGTCCATTTGCTTGCATTATTTGGAGAATCATTTTCTTTGCTTATAATATACCTCCACCATCCAATATTACAAATATGTTTAGAAATTGGCTAAATGAGGTTGATAATAAGAATAAAGGTAGAGTACCTTTATGTTAGTCCACATGGATGCCTAGGAATAACACTGTTTTCAATAATCAAACATGTACTGATTTTTTATAGGTTATTCGATTGGCGGCATATTGGATACAACTATGGTCCTACCTTCCCCTACCAGGTCGGTAGGAGCCTATGGATGATGGATGAAACCGGCTGCTGATGGTTGCACATGACTGCTATTTTCGGGCTACTAGGTGGTGTCTCACTAGTAGAATCCAAAATGGATAGTTTTATGTTGATTTTCATTTTTAGATGGTTGATTACATGTCTCAACCCTCTCTGATCCATGAATGTAATACTTTGTATCTTGTTTTGAACGCTGCAATAAATGAGGTTGTGTGCATCAAAGATGCAGGACCGGGGCTTCGCTCCCCATTTCGAAAAAAAATGTCCATGTAAGGTAATTCGAACTCGTGGCGGACATTTCAAGGATTTCTTTGTTCACCATTTACTCATGCAGATAAGTTTTATGTATAATTGGGTGAGCTTTACTGTAGGTAAACATGTATGAAACATTTATCTAGGCAGTGTCATTACCTCGAGAATTCAGGACATAGTAAAATGGATTTATATGGTTTACCAGGGTATGTTTGCAAGGGAAAACAACCTGGACATGCTAGAAAATAGTAGGTGAACAATGATAAACCATAAATCATAGAGTACATAATTCTAAGCAAACAAATGTGCAAATATAAATTTAGAGGTGTAAATACACCAAAAATAAGTTTTCTATGAAATCCACAAACATGAGGGGGTGTTTTCTATGATTTCCACATTGTATAGAACAACCAACATGAAAACGGTATTCCCTGTAGGGTTTCTGCAAAATATCCATGATCAGGTTCCCCATTTTTTATGTTACGAAATCATAGTGGACCGGCCAAATAAACCTAGCCAGACTCGGGTTGCGCGGCCCAATCGGGCCACGTAGTCGCTCTGTCGGTCTAGCTAGAGTCTGCGCCTTGCTGGTGGTGTTAGTGCGTGCTTTGATACGGCGGCGGCGTGCAAGCGTACTTTCCCTCATGCGTGCAGGACCGTCGGTTGCAGGCAAAGCATCTCCATGAACTCGTGAAACACGCTAGCCTAGCAATTTTTTCACCTTGTAGCAAATTACTGCAAACTCTCTGTCGATAAGAAGAATCTTTGCAGTTCATCAAGTGGTCATGTGCGATACTTGAAATTACTATAAACAGAATATTGGATCAGGATCTTTCTTGATTGGGAAATCACGATATCAGATCGCCTAGAGATACGAAGCATCTCCATCACAGACTTTGTGAACTCATGGTCATGTGAAACTTTGTCCATATCACAAACTCCATGAACTCCTAGAGGAAAGAAGAAAGCATCTTTCCTAATCACATCACATTGTGAAATTAGGCTTACTGCACCACCCGACAGCTCTTTTAAGTAGAGATAATCACTGCCGGTTGCAGGCAAAGCATGTGCCATGCCCGGGTCACATCGCTAGTTCGTTTAATTTAACAAGTCTTGGTAACTTTTGCTCTAACCCACTCTCGGTTATGTATCCATGGTGATGTGTAATGTTTGACAGTTAATTACTACAAACCGCAAGATGATAAAACCATCATTGCACTGTATCATTGTGCAATATATGTCGTTATTACAAACACGGTATAAAACTCCTAACCTAGAGAAATTAAGTGTCTTCTCATGTATAGTTATCGCAAGATCATACCAGCTCTCTAAAACTCCAAGTGCCAAAAAAGCATATTTCCTAATGGCTGATGACATTGCAAAATACAATACAATATCTGGATATAGAAATTGGATATGCAATTTACAAGATCGCTGCATGGACTGACAACGCTTTTAAAGTAATGTTAATCCCCTTGGTTGTTTGTAAAGCATGTGCCATTACTGGGTTACTTGGCATTGTAACTTTTGCTCTAACATTGTACGGTAGGATTACAAATTGTTCAACATTAAACCGGTGAGCTACCCTCGTAAATGACCCTCAGTACATTGGCTGACAAGATAAAATCATCTTTGCGCCTGCATCACTGTGTAGTACATGTTGTTATTACAAACACGGTAAACTCTTAAACCCAGATGAATTAAATATCTTTGCGTCTAGTGTATCACAAGATCATACCAACTCCCTAAACTCCCATGAGCCGACTAAAAGCATCTTTGCCCCTATCTCAAGCTCCAAGTGGTCAAAAAGCATATTTCCTGATGACACTGCCAAATGCGGTAACTGAATATAGAAACTGGATATGCAATTTATAAGATCACTACACATGGCCTGAATATAAAAATTGGATATGCAATTTACAAGATCGCTGCATGGCCTGACAACGCTTTTAGAGTAATGGTTAATCCCCTTGGTTGTAAGCAAAGCATGTGCCATTACCGGGACACTCGGCATTGCAACTTTTGCGCTAACATTGTACCATAGGATTATAAATTGTTCAACATTAAACCGGTGAGCTAACCCTCATAACCCACTCTCAGTGCATTGGCTGACAAGACAAATAGTACCTTTGTATACTACGTGGTGTTGTGCAATGTCTGACGGTTAATACAAACTCCGCGTAAAAAAAGCATCTTTGCACATGTATCACTGTCGTTATAACAAACACGGCTAACTCCTAACCCCGAGAAATTAAGTATCTCTGACAAGATCATACCAACTCCAGAAACTCTCATGAGCCCACTGAAAGCATCTTTGCCTCTATCTCAAACTCCAAGTGCTCAAAAAGCATATTTCCTGATGACACTGCCAAATGCGGTAACTGAACATAGAAATTGACTATGCAATCCATAAGATCACTGCACATGGTCTGACATCGCTTAATTTTAAAGTAATGTTAATCACCATCGGTTGTAGGCAAAGTGTGTGCCACGAGCCCATGAGCTTTCAGAACAAGTTAATCACCATTCACAATAGATTAATTGCAGCAAACCTACACGTGAGGAACCCTACATCCAGTTCTATAAATAACACTTTGCAAGCTTCTGCATTTCTCACAACTCGAAGAAAAGCATATCGAGCTCGATTGGCCGGCATACACACACTAGCAGTCACTTTTGTTCATCTCCACGCTTGTCCATGGCTGCTCCTTCCAATTTCCAAGTCACTCCTTTTGGTGGACAGCTCCACAACACAGAGTTTAGCTTTCGTAACCTATATTTGCACCAGATCTTCTCTGGACCAGAGCAAAACCAATCAGTGATAACACCTGGGGATGCTACTACTGGGCTGGGTGACACTGTTGCTAACAGCTGGGCAATATACGAAGGCGTTGGTCCAACGGCAAAGGTAGTTGCCCACGCACAAGGCCTGCATATGCGTGTTGGCATCTGGTTTAACTCGTTCGCCATTTTGTTTGAGAGTGGAAGGTATGTAATCATTTCCGTATTTTTTGTTATATACAAGTAAATATGTTCATCCTTTGTTAACTAATTTTTCGCTATGCTAGTGTTAGATTGGTTTCTCGTACACATGATTGACGATGGGTGCAATTACGCAGGTTCAAGGGATCGACCCTCCAGGTAATGGGATCAACCGTGGATGATGCAGGTGAATGGGCAATCGTCGGTGGGACGGGTGCCTTTGCAATTGCATGTGGCACCATCAACAGAAAAGTGCATTCAAAAATACCAAATGGAGAAATACAAGAGCTTACTATCACTGGATACTGCAAAATGCAGGCAATGGGATTTCTAACATTGTTTTAATTTTTAGTGCTTTGTTTTTTATGTAAGAAATCTAATATAGTTAGATTACTCCTATCCATGCAGCTTCCTGTCCCAGTAAAGTTTGGACCATGGGGTGGAAGTGCGGCTCCCGACCTTCCATACGAACCACGGATGATCGAAAGCATAACAATTGCAAGTGGCGACGTTATTGATTCATTTTCATTTACATACATTGACCGAGCTGGCCAGAGGCGCACTGGTGGTCGTTGGGGTAATGGTCCTGGAACAATTAACCCGACGGTGAGTTCTTATAAATTATATTTTTCTTAAGTATTATATGATCACTTATATATAGTATTCATGTGTTCTCTCGTATATTCCCACAGATCCAGTTGGGCCCTTCCGAGCTTGTGATACATATGTCAGGAACGATTGCTATATGGAAAGGGGAGAGGACTATAGCATCACTTACTTTTATCACAACGAACAAAACCTATGGACCATTCGGGAGCGCAATTGGCACTCCATTTTCTGTCTCGGTGCCTCACGACCAAAGCATCGTGGGTTTCTTTGGGAAATCTGGGAAGTATTACCTCGAATCACTTGGTGTTTACCATGTGTGAATTGTGGCATTGAGATGTATCTTATCCAACACATATTCCCTTATTTTCGTTGTTCCACCAATAACATGGGTAGGTTGCACCCTATGCCATTATGTCATTTTCATTTCCACTTGATTTCCAAGAACTAGTTTTAAGAATGCTTCATGTAGGAGTGATTCTTGATGGATGTAATATTAGTGTCCTGTTTTTACTTATTGTGTTATGCTAAATAAAGTTCTCATGTCTTGTTCTTTTGAGAAACTAATACTTCCAAAGCGTCATTTATTTGACATATATATTTATTGTATTACGGGCACATTTACGCCTGTTTAGAAATCCAACACTACAACACGTTGTCGGAGGTATTATATTTGAGGGCGCTTAAGAAAGGATGGAACAAAGGTTTTTTTTACGACAGGCCTTAGTTGTCGCTTAGAAAAAGATGACCTTATCACCATATCTTCCCTGTATGAACTAGCCACTTAAATAAATAAATGTGAATATTCTTGTATTTATGGATTTCCATCACACGCCATATCCTTTCCCGTGTGATTGCCACATTAACAAACCATTAAAATGAAAACTAAAGAAAACTTTGATGCCCTATGTATATATAAAGGGAGTGAGGGGAAGCGGGATGCCAATTGAGGGTTTTCTGTCAGGCATGTCGCCCCATTGGTCCGCTATCAAACGTGTTGCCCCACCTTGTAAGCAACAAGGACATCCTCCGGTCCGCTGTCAAACGTGTTGCCCCACCTTGTAAGCAACAAGGACATCCTCCGTGGCACCGCCCGAGTCCTCTCAATCTCGAGATCCTCCATCGTTCGTGATCATGCATAGTACCCATCTGAGTTCAAGCTCATACATCATCCATGCTTTGTACCCACAATCTTGAGATCCTCCAACATTATGAAGCTCTTCCATTTATGCCTTGCCAGCCTTGATCTTGCACTCCTGCACCAGTCTTTCCTACATGTGAGCTCCAACAACCTCTCCTCATTGCTTCCTCTATTGCGGCTATGCGCATACCAGTGATGCTGATGAGATTAAGACCATGGTTGAGTATTTGTTTACACTTGGTGGTTGCGCCTTTTTCTAAAAATCTTGTAAGCAAACCACCTTAACGAGGTTAACAATGAAAACAGAATTCACAACATTAAACACGGCTAATGTTAAAGCAGAGCGGCTTCATGATCTCTTGATGGACTTACCTATGGTTTAAAAATTAGTATCCCCATCCCGATGAACTGCGATAATGAAACTGAACAATTATAAGGATAATCTGAAGTCGTCATGACATGTGAAGAGGAGATTGATATCCGTTAGGAATTCAAGAAACTCTAGAATTATTGCGTTGAATTATATCCAAACGTCTAAGAACTTGCAACTCGCTTCACAAAGGGTTTATCACGTAATAACGTGATAGATAATGCATCGAGAAAGATGGATTTGAGACCTACGTTATGAGTTGTTTGCGGTGGTAACCCACTCTATGTGATTAGAGATCCCACGACATAAAATAAAATCACTAAGTTTTACCAATCCTATGAATAAACACAAATTCGAAATTTCTAGTCAAGTGCTATTAGCAATCTTGTAAATACACATTCAAATATAGCATGATTTTTGTGTGCTCTCTAATTTTGCATCCTACAACTTGTTTCTTTTTTTTTCTATTGCATGGGATAAATGCCGCATTGTTCACTCTGCTGAAGTGGTAAATTTTTGTCTGGCAAAACATATATAATATGAAAAATAAACATAAATTCAATTTTTTTGTCTGAGTGCTATTTAGCAATCATGTAAACATAAGCTTAAACCTTTTCATCCTACATATTATTTTTTCCTCCAGGGCGGTTGGGAGAAAGAGAGGCTTCTTTCACCCTCCAGAAATGGTAATTTTTCTCTGGTCAAACAATCTTTATGACAATATATTAGCAATACCGTAAGTAAATATAAATTCAAAATTTTAGTCAAGCACTATTTAAAATACACAGGAACATAGGTACATATATATCAAGATTTTCTTTGTGGTTTAGGCTTTTGCATCGTTTTTCTTTCTTCATTTTCATGACACATGAGCACGCTAGTTAGTACTATTTTCACGTGTCAAACAAATTTTTTGACCGAAAAGTCTTCTTTTTTTAGAGAGAATTCGGCCACTTTATTGATCAACATAAATCATTACAGAGTATCTCGCGGATGCAATCCGGAGCAACAGAACGAAAGGTAGAAAAACCAAAAAGTTCAGAACTACGATCTAAAACATGAGCCGATTCCTTGAGATTCCTAGGAACATGTAGGAAGGTGCAAGATGAAAATGACGTTGCCGCCTTCTTGATGTCCTGAATAACCACTCCCAGGTACGACCGGTCCATCCCAGTAGATCTGATGCACTGAACCACGGATAGACAGTCAGAAGCCAACCTGATCTTCTCGAAACCTTCCTCGCTAGCGAAAGCCATAGCTCGACACATTGCCAAAGCTTCTGCAAGTTCAGGTGCCGTGACCGCATGAAGTAGCTCGCTGCGAGCAGCTAAGCATTCACCTCTATGGTCCCTGATCACGACACCGGCTCCCATTTGCTCTGAAGATTTGAATAACGCTGCATCCACATTGATAAAAACTTCCGGTGGAGGGCTCCGTTTAGCTGGGGATATGGAGTCACGCCTATGGTTGGTAACGGTCTTAAGCAGATGCAGTTCGATCAAGTTAACATACGCCTTGATTTGTTCTGACAACTGATGGGGGTCCTTCTTCAGTTCATCGTTTCGAGCCCCATTCCTAGCATTCCACAGATGCCAGAAGGTAACAGCCAGCACTGTCAATTTCCTTGGCTCAAACCTTGAAATGAAACTGAAGGTCCAATCCTTCGGGTTGACGAAGCATTTCTTCCGCAATTTGACCAAGAACGAGAGCTTGAGATCTCTCCAAACTTGGCCTGCAAATTGACAGAACATGAAGGTGTGCACCGCTTGTTCAGTACGGGCACAATAAACACAGGCATCCGATGACGGAATCCCCATGTGCACCAGTTGCTGACCCGACGGAAGACAGTCGTGGATAAAGCGCCATACGGTGAGCTTCATTTTACCTGGCGCTGAAATCGCCCACAACTTTTTCCATACCTTCGCATCTTCTTCCGCCGAGGACGAAAGGCCCCTCTTGGGCAAGCTTCTCGCAAGGTTGAAAGATTCAGACCTCGCAAGGTTATATGCAGACCGCACAGAGTAGCATCCATTCTTAGTGTAAGGCCAGGATGCAAAATCTGCACCTCCCAGTCTGCTTATTGGTACTTGAATGATCTTAGGAGCGACATCGTCTTCAAATGAGGATTTGATCAGATCGCAGTTCCATATACTAGTCATATCATCAATAAAAAAGGCCACCTTGGCTGCCTCAGGCACTGACGCAATGGTTTTAATGAATTCAGGGTTCAGGCCAGGAATCCACCTATCCATTAATGCTTCTGTTTTCTTTCCATCACCGATGCGCCACTGCAAGCCTCTCGTGACCAGCTCCTTACCAAATTGGATACTCCGCCAAGTATACGAAGATGATCTCGGATTCTGAGCATGCCAGAAGTCCGTCTCAGGGTAGTAACGCCCTTTCAACACCCGCGCACAGAGTGATTCCGGTTAGATGAGCAAACGCCGGCATTGTTTCCCTAGCAAAGCTTGATTAAACAGGGCCAGATCTGGAAAGCCAAGACCCCCAACCTGCTTCGGAGAGGACAACCATTCCCAGGAACGCCAATGCATGTTTTTCTTCCCCTCTTCAGATCCCCAAAAGAAGTCAGCAATAGAACGTCGCATGTGGTCACATGTGGAGATCGGCAACTGGAAACAACTCATAATATAAGCCGACTGAGCCTGAAGAACAAACTTAATAAAAACCTCCTTCCCAGTTCTGGATAATGGCCGATCCGAGGATGCCATGATGCGTTTCCATATACGGTCCTAGAGGAAGTTGAAGGACTGAGTGGGAGATCGGCCAACCGACGTTGGCATGCCAAGGTAGGTATCATGAAGCACTTCCGAATGAACTCCGAGAATGAACTCCGAGCTGATCCATCACAGACTGTTTGGTCGCCATGTTGCAATGAGTCCCGAAAAGTCTTCTTGTGTAAAATAAAAACACGTTCCAACATAGCATGATTTTTTTTCTGGAATTGTACTGATACGTTTGGATCCTGTAAAATTCAGGACGATTGTTTTTTTTTTTTTGAGGGTTTCAGGACGATTGGTTTGGTCAAACAATACTTTTAGGCCGTTAGAAAATGGGCTCTCAGATCATCGGCCCAACTAGTAAGTTAAATACTGAACCCTAGGAAACTCTGGGCGAAATGCAGAGGCCCTACACACCGACGAGCCGCCGCCGCCGCCGCCGCCGCCGCGCGCTCTGATTCCAGGGAGAAGCGACTGTTGGAGCGGCGTCTCCGTGCGGCTGCCGGTTCAAGCCCGAGCAACAAGCTTCTCCACCCCGAACGCCTCCTGCAGCACGGTGAGTTACTTCAAACACCAAACACCAAATGCTTTGAGTTTCTGTCCATTTTTGGGAATTCGATGCAGGTGTGGTAGATCACAGAATTTTCCCGAGTGCTCGATCTGTAGTCCATTTCCCGAGTGCTCTTTAGTCCATTTGTTGTGTAGGCATGGTCTCGTAGATGCAAAAGCTCAAGAGGCGGTGCTAATGATAATGCTCCTTTGTTTAGCACTAAGTTAGAAGCTGGGTTGGAACAACTTCATTTCTACAACATCAGATCATTTTGTCCTCAAATAGGAAAATTCCATTGTCCTGGGAGTTTTAGTATACCTACAGTTCAATTCTCTATCTTGTATAAATGCAAGCAATCGACTTACACTTAGTTGCCAGCATCTGTTGTTTTGTAAATTAAGGAAGTTAGCTGCTATCTGCAAATGATACATCAGATTCAGGCCTTTTATTAGTTAGTATTTGTTTTCCGCTGTTTATTACTTACTATTTGTTTCCCTGATATATCCATCCCACGGTTGGTAGTAGTGTATAAACAAATGTTGATGGATATTATAACGAGATCATCCAATGACATGAATTTTTATTGACAAACGAACCCTAACTTTCTGTGAAATGCATAGGTCGAACCCACCAACGGGCTAACATCCCTGCGTGCTCTGTTTCCAAGGAGAAGCGAAGTGTCGTCTCCATCTGGCCGCTGTTTCAAGAGTGGGTTTTCAAGTGGGAGCTACGCAGGTTCGACCCCTTAGCTCATCCATCTCAACTTTGAAAATCGGAATATGAATGTTGACTGGAGTTTTGATCTATTTGCAGATTTGCCATGTCGATGTTCACCGGTGTATCTGTCGTCAACGACTGGCACTGCACCACATCAACTGTCAACGCCAACACTGATAGCGGGTACCATTTGTTTGTGGTCAAAGACTATTCTGTTACCGTACTAGCCATACCTGGGGGAGAGGAAATCAGTTCTGGGTATTTCATGGTAGGAGGCATTAATTGGAAAATCATGTACTACCCTAATGGTTCTCATGATAGTTGCGCCGACTTCATTTCTTTCTATATTAGTCCTGGCGATGAATATGAGGAACTGGAAGAGACTCTGGAGTTGAAGTTCCAGTTTAGCTTCGCTGACCAGGTTGAGTATCATAAGCCGATGCACATTCGTGCAGCTAAAACATACAAATTACCTGGCATTTTGGGGGGCTGCCGTGAATTTATGAAAAGAGATGCCTTTGAACGATCAACTCATCTAAAGGGTGATTGTTTCACCATCCGGTGTGACATTATGGTTTGCAAGGATTTCAACACCCACAATACCTATGGCACTCTATCTGAGATACATGACCATTTTGACCATCTCCTTCGGAATAAAGTGGGTTGTGATGTGACATTCGAGGTCAGCGGCGAAACATTCAATGCACACCGGTGTGTGCTTGGAGCCCGATCAAAAGTATTCATGGCACAACTCTTTGGTCCCATGGTGGAGGGCACTATGTCAAGTGTCATACATATCGAAGACATGGAAGCAAGAGTGTTTGCAGCTTTGCTTAGGTTCATCTACACAGATTCTTTCCCTGAGATGCACAAGGACAACAACATCAAGGAGGAAGGCCAAAAGGATGAAGAAGGTCAAGAAGAGCATGTAATGTGGCTGCAAGAGTTGCTTGTGGCGGCAGATAGATACGATCTCCAACGTCTCAAATTCTTATGTGAAAACAAGTTGTCTGACAACATAGGTGTGAGCTCAGTGGCGTCCACTCTTGCTCTAGCCGAGCAGCACCATTGCCAGAGATTGAAGGAGGAATGCTTCAAGTTTATCCAAGTCCAGTCTCCCAAGTGTTTGGATAAAGTAATGGCGACTCATGGCTGGGAGCAGATGATTTTGACGTATCCCTCTATTCTGAATAAGTTTCTTGCCAAGCTTGTGTCATCCAATCAGAAGAAGAACAAGAAGAGGAAAACTCCCCTACGCATCGGTAGTGGATGATGCAATGCAAGACCTGAAGTAAGGCTATTCTGCTTATATGGATGGGCAGATGGTAGTATATGTGTCTTTCCTTTGTTTCATCATGCCATTTGCCTATATGTTGGATTTATGTTGAACCTGAAATATCCAACATATGCAAGTATGGCATGTAGTTCTAATTTCAGGTGATCTGTGCCAAGTTCCATAGCTAGTCGATTCTTTGTTGTGGCTTCCCTGTCATATAAACAAAAACCTTTTTTCCTTTTGGTTATTAAGAACTATGCACATGTTTTATGGAAGACAGGTTGAGAACTTGGATTTTATGGGGAAGAATTTCTGTAGGGACCATCTACTGGGTGCGTGCTTTTCTTGAAATATTTATCCCATTTTGTTGCTGATCACACATCTGTAGGTTGACTTGTTTGTGGTTTTGGGTTCATGTTTTGTGCTATTGGCTGTTTGAACTGTTGAAGTTTTTTTTCTTTGGTTTGTTTGATATGTCCCCATAGCTGTTGAGTAAGTAAGTTTTTTCTAGCAGTATTATTGAGGTCATTTCTTCTAGTACTAATAAATATCCGCGATCAGGAATCAAGCTGCTGTGTGAACTATGCTCGGTAATTTGGTTTCCACGGTGCTGTTACATAAGATGCAGTTTGAACTCAAGTTATTGTGTAGTTCTCTCAAGCACTACTAATTCGTGTATTGTAAGGTCAACTGGACCAATATTTATGGCTTTCTATATGAAGCTGAAATTTATTTTTTTTGTGAAGTGAAGGATGAAGGAAGCATAAGTAATCTCTTATACATGATTTTTGGCATTGCCAATATCGAGTTATGATATCGAATTGGAATGTTTTTCCTGAGTCTAGTGATCTATCAGTTTCGTTAATAACTAGTTTTTTTCTAGTGATTCTAGAGAAACATCTTTATTATACAGATGTCTTCCAGTTTTTTCTGCGTTATCTGAAATTTTACATCCAGCCGAAAAAAGGTTTCGGAGTACTGTCCGATTACAAGTTTTCTTCTGAAATTTCCTGTCTCGTTCTCTCGAACTTTACATCCCATTTGTTCTAAGCTAGAAAAGGCATGTGCTCTTCTCTGCCACTATACACAGATTCATTTCTGATTTCATTCATATGCTTTATGATCCTCTAGCTATAAAATATTGGAAGTCATGTCTGCATGATGATTCTATAACAGATCCATGCCTTGTTATTACCTTCTCTATGCTAATTTATAGTCTATTATAGATATATAGATACCTATATCAAAGACGAACCGATTCCAGGCCTATTAGTGATCCATTGAGTTTTGGTTACTGTAGATTCCCCTTTCTAGCCAATCACCGTGTGACGCGTATGGCAACTTTTATGTAGACCCGCGCGAGACCAGTGTGTTCTCCTCTGTTCTTTCTTAGTTTTTTCTTTCATGGTTATCTCTTTTACCGCTTCCTTCCGGTGGATTGGTCCTGGTTTCTTGGTTCTTCCCTGTTAGATAGTTCTTCTAAATTTTTTGTCTCTCGGTTGTTGCCGGTGATTCCGGTTGTTGTGTTAATTTCATGCCACGTTATATCCGTGTCCACATCGTTTTGTTTCATCCGGAAGACTCCAGTGGAATCCCGATGGAGGTCTTCGTTTCTTCTTCTAATCGCTATCCCCTTTATTTTCTGCTCCTCCCCTCTCTCTCTCTCAACCGTTCTGGAGGAGAGCAGTAAGGCAGGTGCAACACCGGCGGGGAGATGCATGTGGGTTGCCGCTTGCATCCCCTTTGCCTGAAGCCCTATTGCATGGGTGTGCTCCCTTCCCTGATTTTCCCAGCCCGACCTCCACGTGGTCGCCAGCCTCCTATACACTTTCCATATCTGCTTGCCGGTAGAAAAAGGGAGCAGTTGCGGTTGATTTCCGGTTGGAAAAGAGCGGGTGCACGAGGCTAACATGTCAGGGAGCCTAGCCGACGGCGCTGCACCGGTGGTTCCACAGCAGGTGGGCAGCGCGGCCTCTATGCCACGAGTGGTCGGACAGGTGATCTCAGGTTCTGATTTGTTTGCCTTTGTTGATGTCTATTTCCCCCCATCTCCTCCTGGCATATTCATGCTTCGGCCGGTTTAACAGCATAAAGTTGCCACCGGTATGACAGTGGCCTCCGCTAATAAGGCTCTGCTGGTGCGGGCTCACGCGGCAACGGAGGTTGCAGGAGCTCCTTTGCCATGATGGGTACAGACAGGCATACAACGATCGTTCTCTACTCTGTACATTCCTGATTTCCTTATCTTTGGGATTTCACTTTGAGGTTTTCCTCTTTTGTTGCGGACGTGGTAAAGGAGGCACGCCACCCCAATGACAGGGCCGGACGAGGAGCAGTCATGCCACAAATCGTTCTCTCTGGCTGGCCGCCTGTTACCACTAGCTGAAGAGACCATCTGAACTTGCTCCGTCTCATCCAGTTCTCCAGTCGGTGCCTTGAGCTCTCTTGTGTAACTGCCCTGTCCTCTCTAACTTGATGGCCGTCGTCAATCCGGGCGGAGCCACTGTACCCATGCCTCATTCGCAAGCTGTTACGCTAGGGCAATGGCAATGACATGGTCGCGCAAGCTGGCCTGCCTACTCCCTTCCTGCAATGAGTCGATGTCTAGCCTCTCATGGGAAAGCTTCCATGGCTCACCCATCCCAGTATCAAGTGGGTAAGATGCCTCTCTCCTGAGTCTCCCTCTCGCTTGAGATATAGATCAAACACAAAATAGATGTGCACTCACATTTCTATTACGCCAAACTGAAATAGCCGCAGTGTATGAGCATATCATTTCAATGTTGTTAGTATGGCTGATTCATATTTTTTTAAATAAAGTATTAGATAAACAAATGAAATAGTTATATTTAACGGACTAATGTAATTGCCATCCAACTTTATGTTCATATACATTGGTTCAGGTTAGTAAGGCAGCCATATCTTTCTAAAGCTGGAGCAGGTTCTCTGTTCCATTGTACTACTTTGTGGCTTTCTGTGATTCTCATGGTCCAGATCAAGTTTTATGTGGAGGATTTGTGTCTGATTTTTGTTTATAATTAGTAAGATTCTAAATTATCATGTAGTTGCAGCCATCTGATGAGTTAAGGTTGAGCTGCATGTTTCTCACTAAAAGCCATGTTTGCCAGATTGTATTACGTTTGATCCATCTGACTAGAAATGCTTTGGCATTTTGCTGCCAAAACATGATAAATAAGGTGCTGAACCTCACCCGTTTGTCGATGACTTTATTCCAACAGCTGAGGGAAATGATGGTACCTTACATCCATCCACAGAAACTTCCAGGTTCACCATCAGTTTAAACTTTGAAGTACCCAACTATTATGGGGAGAAAAATAGATATCTCCCACACAGTAAAACAATATATGTTTACTTTTTCAGTCATGTATCTACATTTTTTAGCTTCTGTCAAATGCTTTCATGTGTCTTTTTTTTTTTTTTTTGCTATTTGGTCTTTTTATTCAAACCCAAGGTCTACCATTTATTAAGTCTAGCAGTATCGTTGTGTTCGCACTACACAATCTTCTTTTTCTTTCATATATTCCTTTAATAATGTGTCGCTCGGGAATGTTATATGCAACTCTATGTTGACTGCTTACATCTCTGAACTGGCTCAAGTATAGTATGGAAAAGGTAACATCTTCTTTTGAATGATGTTCTTATATATAGACTTCACTTTCTTCCTTTGCAAGTGGAGTTTTGTAAAACATATGTCAAATAAAGTATATTTCTGTAAATGCATTTCTAAAGCGTATTTTTTTTTTATAATTTTGACAGAGAAGTGTGTGCTTCTGAGAAGCTTACTCCTTTTTTATTTTTGATGGATGTTCTGTATGACCAACAGCCGCAAAAAATTATTCGTGCTACGACCATCTTCTGATGCTATGGAAAAATTATTTCCTAAAGAAAAAATCTACCAGATCAAGAGAAAGCACTTCCCATGGGGTGGGGGCATGTAAATAATATCTCAGGTCTTATGTCTAATGATATGTATCCAACACTCACTTTAGATGTGACATGAGGTCTAAATATTCCACAACCTCTATTTTTCTAGCTATTGGTCATTATTCATGGTTATTAAACAACACACCTTTTGTTTTAGTGAATGTTAAGCAAGGTCATAGAACTAATTGTATTTCTACTTCTTTGGCAACCCAAATACATGAAGGGAAGTTTCTAATGTCTGTTCGAAGATTTGGACATGGGGCACATAAATAATATCTCATGCTTATGACTAATGATATATATGCAGCATGCAATTCAGGTGTCGGAGAGCTGAGGCGAGGTCTGAATATTCCATAATCATTTTCCCTACCTATTGGTATATCATTCATAATCATTAGATTAAATAGCACACCTTTTGTTTTATTCAATTTTAGAGCATGGTCACAGAACTACAATCTAATCAGGCAGTGAAGAAACTGAAACCTGCTACCTTATATTTTGCTCGGATTCAATTTGCAATTGCAGAAGTTCTCCCGATTCGAGCTATGTTCTGCAGACTTTCTACTACTGATGTTCTGCTTCAATCAGTTTGCAACTGTGGAAGTTCTCCCAATTCACATGCTTTCTGAGCTATGTTCTGCAGACTTTCTACTACTGATGTTCTGCTTCAATCAGTTTGCAACTGTGGAAGTTCTCCCAATTCACATGCTTTTGAGTTGTGTACTGCAAAATTCTACTGTCGGAAAGGTAATCACATCTCATGGTTACTAAGTTGGGGAATGGGTTCTTGAAGCTAAAATATGATTGGCAGCAATGTTGGTGACTGTGTATCTGTACCGAGGATTGTACTAAATGCACGATCCACCAAGTGGCCCTTTACACTTCAATGCCGAAAATATCCAGTTCGTCTTTCCTATGCAATGACAATTAATAAAAGCCAAGGACAAAAACTTGATAAGGTTGGTGACTATTTGCTAAATCCTGCTTTTTTCTCATGGTCTACTTTTTATTGCAACCTCAAGGGTTAACCTCTAGGAGAGGATTAAATATCCGTGCGCTTGATGTCATTGGAAACCCTACTGCAGAAACAAGGAACATTGTGTACCAAGAATTACTTGATACTCTCTAGACGATGCATATGTAGGTATTTTCTGTGATCTTATGCATACTGCACGTGTTTATGTACATGTTTTGTTCACTTTGCTTATTTGAGTCTTCAATTATTTTCTCGCAGGATTTATTCTTAATCTTGTCGTCTTTTATGGTTATGTTGCCCGTCTATGAAAGTGATGTTGTTCTTCTTGTGTAAACAATGTTACATTTCTCTGTATACTGCTATTTAATTTTTATGTGTATTTTTCTATTGTATGCCGCTGGCATGGTTGGTTTATTTTCTCATCCTGGTGCGGTATTTATAATTCATGGTTTCTGTTGAAACTCTGTTCGAAATGAAACAATTAAAATTGGCTTCAGATATCCACAGCCATAGTCTACACTCGTTTCAGTTCCCAGCTCTCTGATGGCAGTTCATGTGGTTATGACTTCTAAGTTTCGCATGCTTCTCTATCACTCCCTGGCTCGATGTGTTACAGCATGAGTCGATCAGGGTACTAAAGATTGTTCTTGGATTAGCCTAATCTTTATAATCCCCCCTACTGTTATGACCGTTCTCTTCAGTATTGAGTTGTACTATTTGCATGTACTGTATGTATTCTCGATTGTTACGTTCTTTTGCTAGTTCAGTACATTCAGCCACAGGAAAGGAAAAAACTCAAAACATTAATAAGCAAACTAAAGTTAAATCAGAAAATGGAGCGATATTTATCTACTTCAACTATAATTAAAAAAGGAATTCAGAGCCACTAACATACGCATGACTAGTGTAGACGTGAAGAAAAGGTTCAGAGCATCGTAAGTAGTTTCTTTAACTGACCAAAAGGATTGGAAATCAATCAACGCATTCAGTCACAGACGCAAGCAAATTTCGACTCTGTTGACTCGAAGAAAAGAGACATATCGCCCATAGCAGATTGCCTCCATTCCGCCGCCTCACTGGCAGAGCACCTTGCATCCACTTCAATGGTTTTGTTGATAATAATAGTGTCGCCCCTTGCCACACGTGATCCCGCCGGTCTTCTTCTCCAACTCACACGCCGTCGCCGTGAGGTATGAAACCGCATGCAAGATTTTGATTGCAACAGAGAAAAGCGCGATAGAGAAGAGACCATGGAAAGGAGAGAGGAGAGAGTATTCCATGGCCTTCCCCCGTTGTCTCCCCTAAACTTCGTGTCGCTGCTGCGACGCCCGATGCTTCACCGCTAGAGAAGAGGTGTGAGATGGGAAGAGAATATTAGGGTTTCGAAAAGAAAAGAAAAAAAAAGAAACATGAGCGAGAGACAGTTCATACGTTCAGGCAGGGGAGTGGCCGGAGAAAAAAGAGAGGGCTAGGCTAGAGTAGGTCGTAGACGTCTAGCTGGGGGGTGCGGGAGCACGGCGAGTGTGAATGAAGAGGAGGAGGGAGGGAAAATAGGGAAGGAATACTACTAGAAACCCTCTTTAACTTTTCTCGCGACAAGCCAAACGAGACCAGCAACGGAGATGTAAAGATCACAAGTGATGGTGAAAAAAAGTTGCAGTCCACTAGCTCTCCGGATCGACTTCAGCTAAGATCCAATGGTCCTAAATGCATCCGACGGGAGTGGTCTCACCGGGCTGGGTAGTCACCGGGCTTAAGCCATTAGTTAATTCACGAGGTAAATCCCTTCTAAAGAAGTTTTATGTTCCCGCTAAGTGCCTCTAACTCTTGCAATTTGTGTGTCCTTCAAATTTTTAAGCTTTATGTGCTCCTTCAATTTCTGAATGTGCTCTCAGCCTGCATGGTAAGTGGTAAATATATGACACACCCTTTCCTGCATACTATTTCCCTGTAATTTTAACTCCCATAAATTCTCAAGTTACACATAATGTATGGATTCTCAGCCTTTTTTGGGATATATACAATTAAACAATGTTGCACTATTTGACGGCTGTTCTTCTACCTTTCTACTGTTCAGTCGTACTTAATTATTGCATGGGAGGAAGGCTTAGGTCGAATTTGGCATGAAGAAACATGACATGATGGAAGACTAATGTATTTCCGCGTGCTTGCAAGTGCAACTTCTGTTTCTACTAGACCTATTCATGCTTGAATAAATAGATCAGGTTGGTGTTCATGTCCAGACCTGAATAAATACACCAGGTCAATAGAATATGATACTGCCTCAGATCCAAAATAAGTGTTGAAGATGTAGTACATGCTTTGTACTAAAAGAGTATTAAATCACCGACAAATTTATTATGGATTAGAGGAAGTAGATGTATACCTTGGCCAAATTTTTTAAGTTAATTGTATTGACTTCCAGTATAGTAAGGTGAACTACAAAAAAACAATAGTCAGCAAGGCAATGTCTTTCTTTTAGAACAGAGATCTGTGTTCTTTATTGTAGAAGATGAAGAGTATCAACGCGATTGCCTCCTCTGATGAGATACGGTATGGCCTTTAGTTGGCAATCCAGATCGTTTCTGAAATGACAATGCAGATATGAGTGATGCCCTATTCATGTACACTTGTTTTACGAGATCCTCTTTGATGGTACCAATAATCAAGCATTTATAGATTATTGATAGTTAATCTTTTTAAATCTTATTTTGGATTTTCAACTTTTTTTGCATGATAAAAGGCCCCAAAGGACTCGGAAACTGCATTAATTAGGCGGACGGTATAAATTTACAAAAAGGACCTTAGTAGAACCCAAATATATACACAGAGGACCTTGATTTTTACAAAAAGGACCTTAGTAGAACCCAAATATATACACAGAGGACCTTGATTTTTACAAATCGCACCCACGAAACATGATCGGGTCCTTGAGCTCTACCGCCAAGCTGCCGGATGTAGCCGCTCTTGATGCCACCAGGGACGAAACAACTTGGGGACGCCCCGTGTATGTGGCTGCAACGTTTCTCTTTTTTTTTGCGTTCGACGGTGTTCACTATCCAGAACAAGGAGACATAATGACAGAGAGAAAATAGTGAGAAGAAAAGAACGATAAAGTGGTCAGAATGAGCAGTAGCCTAGCACTAGCATGCAACAATCTCAATGAACAGTTCAACGGTAGGATAACTCATATACCCATATGTACAAGTACAAAATCCATTCTCGTATAGTTATAGCAAATACATTGAAAGGTTTGACTCAACCTTTTGTTCTTATACAAATATTTTTAATAAATTTTCCATAGCAACGCGTAGGCATCATCTACCTATCTATCTATCGTATAAAACAGATTGTTTCTAAAGAAAAATCAATTTTGGCAGGAGAGGGTAACCCAACCCAACTCAACTCAAGTAGGTTTACGAGAAAAGGAAAGAAGAGAAACGATACATCCACCCGGAGAAAGGGAAAGGGAAAGTGAAAGCGGCGACGATGTCTGCAGAGGCGGCGGCGGCGGCGGTGCTGCCGGTAGGGTTCCGATTCCGCCCGACGGACGAGGAGCTGGTGCGGCACTACCTCAAGGCCAAGATCGCCGGCCGCGCCCACCCGGACCTGCTGGCGATCCCGGACGTGGACCTGGCCGCCGTGGAGCCGTGGGACCTCCCCGCCCGGTCCGTCATCAAGTCCGACGACCCGGAGTGGTTCTTCTTCGCCCACCGCGACCGCCCCAAGTACCCCGGCAAGAGCGCCCGCTCCAGCCGCTCCACCGCCGCCGGCTACTGGAAGGCCACCGGCAAGGACCGCCTCATCCGCTCCCCGGGGGGCGCCCTAATCGGGATCAAGAAGACCCTCGTCTTCCACCGCGGCCGGGCGCCCCGCGGCACCCGCACCGCCTGGATCATGCACGAGTACCGCACCACCGAGCCACGATTCGAATCCGGACAAAACGTACTCCCATCAAATCCCCTGCTTCCCCTTGTTTTCCTCACCTCTGCTCTGCTTCCATTTCATTTCATGGCTTGTTTGTTAGTAATAATTCTTTCTTCTATGGTGAACGTTCTAGCTAGCTTGCAGTCAGTCTAGTGTAGCTCACACAGTTCTTGTTTAGGACAATCGTGTCATAACAATTCTCAGGTGCTAAGCCAGCAGAAAATATCGATGGGGTCATCCTTCTAAGTGTAGTGGTACCATTGTTTATTTGTAAGACTAATTCCTTAGTTCTATAGAAGATTAACAAGAAATCGTTGGTGTCATTTGACACCAACTAGCTACATGCTAGCTCCGCCACTGACAATTCTGGACATGCTTTGCGAGAGAAACCAGGCATGTAGCCTGATGACTATCCAATTGTGTTCTCCAGGGTACCTTCCTGTCTCTACAGCTCTAGCCAGCTTAGCAGTACCATTTGCACTCTGTCAGTGTAGCTTACTCAGTTCATGCTTGGGCCAATTTTGCCATAACTCATAGGGTACCCTAACTAATAACAACAGGACATGGACATGACGGCAAGACAAACCATATATGTATGGACTATAGAGTAGTAATATATATAGCTTGGTGACTATCGAAATGTGTTGTCTCTTCAGGGTAGCTTCGTTCTCTACCGCCTGTTCAACAAGCACGAGGAAGAAACCCCAGGCTCCAATCCGGAGTCTCCGTCCACGTCGTCCCGAGGCACCCCGATACATGGCGACGACACCGCTACCACCTCCATGATGCAAGACGGCGATGCCTCACCATCTGATGTCAGCCAGCTCGCTGCGACAAAGATAACCGCCGATCATCCTCCTACTACTGCTGGTGACACGCAGCAGACATCAGCTCAGGTGAACTTACTCCTAATTTTCATGTACCGCCTTCATGCTCTGTAGTATTTCGTTTTGAGTGACAAATTCTTTCTTGTTCCTTTCATGAAATGCAGGAAGCCGCTCTTCTGGACGTGTTAACCCAGCTTCCAGACCTACAGGCGGAGCAAAGATATGATGCGTTCCCTACCATCAGCTCCCCGATGCGTCCTTACACGGATCATCCTTTCGTTGGCAACATGGGTGAGCAAGACTTCTCACCATACTTGGACAGTATCGCAGCTGAGCAGGATCTGCAAGACATGTTTCTTAATCCAGCCTATGCCAAAACGGAAACTGCAGATGCCGAGTGGTATCCTTCAGCCGTTGTTGAATCGGCTGGCAACTCGAACGACAACGCATCCCACTATCGCAGCCTACATCAAGTACCAGATGCACCGTTTGATCCTCTGACAGAATTGCAGAATAGTGGAGCCTTCTGCTCTGCAAGCTCAGGCTCATGGGCTCCTTATCCCGAAAACTTGTTCGACACGATGGTAGAACCGAGCAGGAGTGACATGACGAATTCAAACGCCTCCAATGGCCTAGGGAGCTGGGCAGCAGCACCTCCGATGCAGCCGTCCACAGTTTCAGAATCAATAGACCCGCAACAAGGGAATGCGGCAAGAAGAGTTCGCCTTGTGAGTGCCGTTGAGAGGGCATCAGCCTCTCAGCCTATATTGACCTGTCACTTCGAAAGCGAAGACGAAGAAGCTGAATCATGCTGTAGCACAGGAAGTTCATCCGGCAGCCACGACAAGGATCATGTCGAAACTACGGTACGATTCCAAAATACTACAGCAAGTCTATTTAGTTTTTTACAGGTAATAGCACTCGGTGAATTAATATTGGTCTTGCTTAGGCTGGAGATCTGATCCATATTCAGGGCAGAGGGCATAACGTCCCTGCTCTAGTAGTTTCTTCGGCTGAAGATGCAGACAAGCTCCAGCATTTATCATTTCAGGGTAATAAAACCTTCAGTTCTGAAACAGTATGCCTTCTAGTCAATACATATTTTATTTTGCCAATATTCTTAGATGTAGCTGAGCTTCTTTTTTTTTTAACTTTTCTTGCAGATAACATATTGGAAGATATTAGGCTGTCTAGTGGAGCTGGTCTCACGCGGAGGCTCAAACAGGATTCTGATGAAAATGTGCAGGAAGGACTCGTGCAGAACAGCGACCGTGTGACGACTGGGCGGGAGTCATCTTCAGAAAAAACAAGACAACCAACCGGTTCCGTCGCGCGGTTGCTGTGTCTGGCTCTCCTGGTGATGGGCCCTTTGCTTCTCTTGGCTGGTGTATGGAGATCTCTGAACTACTAGCTGGCGCAAATGGTTCGTCATTGTTTGTAGGCTTTTATGTTGCTGGTGTATATATCTGCTGTCTTAAGTTTAGGAGCATCGGAGCTATTTTGTAATGTAGTCAGTTCATATTGTTGCTACTTACAACCTCTATATGCAAATTATTCACTCGGCAGTTCATAGTGTGTTTCTAAACCCTCTGTGTATTATGAATGTGTTGAAATCATTCCCATCATCAGAACAGGAACTGAGTAAGTGTTCAGCAACAAGAATACTGAAGGTTGGATCACAGCCAAGCTCTGCTACCAGATTGGGAAGAAAAGAAAGATCTATCTGTTACAGTACATCATTTACATGTGCTGTAGGACAAAAACACCGAAGCCGATGCCAAGGAAAGTGGCGATGGCGATCCCGAAGATGCCGACGAGGATCCCCGGAACCATGAGAGAGGTCCAGCCCTTGGTGGTGGCCATCCCGCAGGCGGTGGTCGGGCCGCCTACGTTGGCGTTGGACGCGATCAGCAGCAGCTTCTTCTCAAGCCCCAGGAGCTTCCCTGCACCGAGGATGAGCAGCAGGTGAACGGTGATCTGCACGAAGGCGAAGGCGAAAATGCCGGGGGTCGTGTTGATGACGTTGCTGATGCTCCCGTTGGCTCCCACGACGGCGAAGAACACCTGCATAGCATACAGTACTCATTATCAGCAGCAAGCAGAGAACACCTACTGCATTCATTCTTATTATGCTTGGGATAGAGTAAGAAGTGTGCGTGCGTGCCTGCATCAGGATGACGGCCAAGGCCTCGCCTGACGGAGCAAGCTTTCCTAGGTGATTGGGGAACAATGTCGCCAGCGAGACGACGACGGCCGTTATGCAGGGCAGGCTTCCCCCCTTTATGCCGAGCAAGGACGTCATGGATTTGCCCGCTTTGCAGATCGCGAAGGACACGGCCATGGCCGTCGCGCTCTGCAGCACGGGCAGCTTATCGCCGCCGGCAGCGGTGGCCGTGGTGGTGGTGGTAGATTCACCGTCTCCTCCTGACTGGTGTGAAGTCTCTTCGGCGGGGATGTTGGCGGCCAGCGCGAAGAGGGTGGTGAAGTAGAGCGCGCAGATGACGTTGTCGGCGGCGAGCCCCGCTGCCAGCACGGACGGAGTGACTTCCAGAGCTTCTGAGACGGCGACGTAGTTCACAGCTGAAGGAGAGAAACAGAGGCTGCAATTTAGTCGGTGAGTATTGAACAGTGAAGTGAAGACTGAAGAGTTAGTGCAAGAATGATGACCTCCTCCAATGTGTCTGCTCATGAGAGCCGCGGCGATCTTCCAGTTGTCGTTCCCCAGCGACCGCATGGGCACGAGCAGGAACGCCACCACGGTGCCGACCGTCGTCGCCACTGCCAATATACATCGGACATTACTGCTCCAGCTGACTGACTGACGGACTGAAACTCGCTGCAGATCCTGAACCGAAGAAGAAGAGGAGGCAGTGAGAGAGTTACCGGATCCGAGGAGGAATGCGAGGAGGAGGGCGCCGGTGGAGCTTAGGACGCGGCGGAGGTCGGCGGAGAAGAGGAGGAGCGGGACGGCGAGCGGGAGGAGGTATTCGAGCACGACGCGGTAGGCGGGGGCGTCGGCGGCGACGAGGCCCGCGGTGCTGGCGGCGAGGCCGAGGAGGACGGTGACGAGCGCGCCGCTGAGGGCCTTCCCCGCGCGGGTGGAGCGCTCGGACCAGACGCCCAGGGCGGCGGTGGCCAGGAGGAAGGTCCAGTTGCCCCAGTGGTCGGAGGCGGCGATGAGCGGGCCTTGGGGCAGGGCTCGGAGGCGCGTGGCCGGGCGGCGAAGCGTGAATGTGAGGCGGGAGGACGCGTGGCGGCGGCGGAGCGGGGCGGTGGGCGGAGAGGAGATGCGGCGAGGTGGTGGTGCGTTGGCTCGTGCCGGGGCCGGGGGGTAGACGGCGACGGGGGAGCAGCAGGTTGGTGTGTGCGTCGAGGCCATCGGATCGACTCGCCCCGCCGCCGGTCAACTCAGCAGCACACCGTGTCGAGGCTGCACTAGTCGACACTCCCTCGCTCCTCACTTTGACTTCTCTCCGATAGAAAAAATAGCGCGCTAAAAGAAATAGCGCCAGCCTTCTTCAAACCTTATACACGTTATGCCGTGCTAAGCCTGTCAAAACAATATAAGAAGCGCGCTATTTTTTCTAACGTTATAACGTTTTAGCGAGATATAGCGTGCTATTTTGCAAATAGCGCTATAGCGAGTAAAATTGATAAAATTTAGCGTGACCACTCCAAATATGCTATAGCGTGCTATTATGGTGAAATAGCACGCTATTTTTTCCATGCTTCTCTCCACAATGGTCGGTCCAAAGCATAACTCTTCTAGCCCATCCCTTTTCTACCGAGCATATCCTCATCTATCTCTTGAAATCATTATTATTATGTCCTCTAATCACTCTTTCACAATGCATTCTCTAAAAAAAACATATGCCCCTCCCACCATCCCACGACCCTAGAACGCAGTGGGCAACCGGGTCGTCTCCCATCTCTTCCACCCGAATGCAACATTGTTGTGTCGGCGACACCATGTCAGAGTTCGGCTTCTTCAGCGAGGGCGAGGTTCTCTGGTGTCATTCCCACACCCTATAGAAACTCAGCATTTCGAACAAGATCCGGAACAGAAACCCCCGCGACATACTGGTTCATGCGCTTCTATGGGTGGTCTCGCTGCCGTCACCTAGGCGATGACCACTTTTTCGACGCCTCCCATTTGGAAATAAATGGTTGCCCATGGCCTCCCCTCATTCCACAAGAAGCGTAGGTAAACATGAATCTTGCTAAGGTGAACTATTCCTCCTACTTAAACAACCATGTTATGATCGTTCCGCCTGTATTGCGAGCTTTCTAGGATACATCAAGGGTGAACGAACATTGAAGAGTTACAACATCATTTCTTACAAAGCAAAACTACGACGTGTACCAAGTTCAAGAACAACAAACTACCTCCTCTGCATGGTAACAAAAAAAAAATATTTTGTGCTGGCTTGACATTCCGAGTGACCCAACAGATGCGATGGTCTCTCGGCTAACCTTGCTGGACTGGCGAGGAGGAGCGTGAGGCATGGTCGTGGCCTCAACCGGGAGATGAGAGTGAGCAAGCGCGTGTGTGCCTACTTTGCTTGGAACCATGAAATGGGCCTCGGAGCGCAAAGGCTTATTTGTTTTCCTTCTTCCACAATTTGATACTAGGTGAATTATATATTGATTGAAGATTGAAACTGTTGACTGCCGATACTTTAGATACTTTCACACAGAAGTTTAAAGAAGCACGGTAAGGATTGTATTGGAATAAGAGCATCTCCACTCGGTTTCCCAGGACGCCGATCCAAGAGCGAAATTTAGGTCCGGACGCCGAAATCGGCCTAGTCGCGGTCACAGAACCCCGGTTTCGTCCGGATTTTGACGAACTTTGGTCCGGACTTTCCATGCCATTTCCAGTAACCTGGGAACGTCCTGGGAACGCCGGACGAAGCGAAAACGAGCGTGGGCCAGCTCAGTCGGCGACACAGCCCCATTTTCCCACACCCACAAGCCCAGTCTGCGGCGAAGATCTCCCTAGCTGCCTCTGCCGCCATGGCTTCGCCGGCGGAGCTCCTCCACGCCGAGACATGCCCACACCTCTAGGCTCGCCGTAGTCGCCGGCCATTCTGCCACCGCTTTCACCGCCCAAGCTTCGCCATAGCTCGGCTTCGCTGCGAGCTCCCACCACCTCGTCCACCAAGTATTCGGCGATTTGCCGGTTCGTCCATGGACTCCGACGAGGAGGAGATGATCGTCGTGTTGCTGGAGGAGGAGAACGCCGCTGTCGCCAAAGATGCAGAGCACATGCAGATCCTCGCCTCCCTCGCCTTACCTGCAGACGGCAAAGCCGAAGCACAGAGGTTCGGCGAAGGGTCGCTTGAAATGCAAGGCGAGGCAAAGGATAGAGGGCTAATGCATGTTGTACGCCGACGATCCGCTCCATTAAAAGGCCATGTTTCGGCGCCGTTTCAGGATGAGCCGGAAGCTCTTCCTCAAGATTGTGTATGCCATCCGGGAGTTCGACCCCTATTTCGTGTGCAAGAAGGACTGCACCGGCATGGTTGGGTTTTCCTCACTGCAGAAGTGCACAGTGGCGATGAGGTTGCTTGCATATGGAGCGTCGGGTGACAGAGATGATGACTATCTCCGCATGGATGAGTTCACCACCATCGATTGCTTGTACAGGTTCTGCAGGGCAGTGATTGCAGTGTTTGGGAAACAAGACTTAAGAACACCCACTGCTGAAGACACTGTTCGGATCCTCGCAGTCAATGAAATTAGAGGATTTCCTGGAATGCTTGGAAGCATAGACTACATGCATTGGCAGTGGAAGAACTGTCAATTTGCATGACAGGGAATGTACAAATGCCACAAAGGAGGTTGTACTGTGATACTCGAGGCAATTGCTACACATGATCTTTGGATCTGGCACTCCTTCTTTGGCATGGCAGGATCGAACAACGACATCAACGTCCTCAACTCCTCAAATGTCTTTGCCAAGCTTGTTGAGGGTCATGCTACCCCTGTGGACTTTGAAATCAACTGGCACCATTACAACAAGGGATACTATCTAGCAGATAGCATCTATTTAAGATGGCCAACATTTGTGAAGACTATCTCAAACCCAATGCTCCTCAAGCATTCTCAGTTTGCCAAGGAATAGGAAGCTTGTAGGAAGGACGTGGAGCGGGCATTTGGTGTGCTCCAACAGAGGTTTGTAGTTGTCCAGTTCCCTGCTATGACCTGGTCGAAAGATCAGATGTGGGAAGTGATAAACTATTGTGTGGTCTTGCACAACATGGTCACTGAGGAAGAGAGAAAGGATCGAGTGAGTTTAGTCGAGCAGAACGAGCCATACTACAGACAGGGACCTCTTGTCTAGCATGATCATCAGGTGCCTCCAACCTGGGCTGCCTTCAACGCCATGCACCAGGAGATCCGAGATCCGGCAGTGCATCAACGGTTGCATGATGATCTAGTTGAGAATCTATGGATACGCATGGAAAACACGTAGATGCCAAGCATGAACCGGCCGAACTAGGCCGAAATATGTTGTATTTTCACTGTAGGCCGCACCATGTTTAAATTTACGTCAAACTATGGTCGATTGTATGCCGAACTAGGCCGAACAATATTTTGTATTCATATTATGCCAAACTATGCCAAAATCTGGACGAATTTAAGCCGAATTTGGGCGGAAAAGGGAGTCTCGGGAACTCGGCCTGGGAACGCGAGTGGGAAACTCGGCGTTCCTAGGCCGAAGACGAGCTCCATCCGGCCATATTTTGGTCCAAATTTTGGCATGGGAATGCCCAACGAGTGGGGATGCTCTAAGCAGGTAAGTACTCCCTTCGTTTCAAAATATAATGTTTTAGGTTTGTGAAGAAAATGTATCTAGACTTTTTTTATGTGAAGATTCACTCCAAACCTATGTAAACCTAAATACTAAAAGAAGTCTAGATACATTTGTTTTACAAATCTAAAACATCTTATATTTTGAAATGGAGGGAGTAGCATTCTTGGTCTACTTCCGGCAACTTGGCATCTCCCATCCAAAATTCACAAGAGAGCATTCATGCATGGTGAAATCAACTTTTGACACTTTTTAGTCATGAAACTAAACAAGCAAACATGCATACTTTTATTCATGAAGACAAACATAAGAAAGCTAGAGGCCCCCTTTTTAGAAGAAAGAAAGAAAAAAGGTACGTAGTGACCAGAGCTAGCTAGCTAGCCGGCCATATTATTATTTGGAGGAGATCGACATGAGCTAGCTAGCTATGGCCTACGGGTTTCCACCGGTGGCGCTGCTGCTCCCGGCTCCAACCCCGGAGCCGCCAGCAGACCCGCCGTCGGTGCCAGTGCCCTGGCCGCCTCCAGACCCTCCGCTGTTCGCGTAGACGTCGCGGGACGGCCCGTAGTTCTCGCCCACACCCGACCCGGCTCCGTCGCCGGCGCCCGAGCCGCGACCGTTCCCGCGGCTCCCGCCACCTCCTTCGCCGCCGCCTATCCCGCTGGCGTTCGCGGCGCCGCCGTCGGTTCCCGAGTCGCTCGCGTCACCGTGGCCCGCTCCGAGGCCACTACCACCCCCGCCGCCGGCCGCGGACTTGCTGTGGCCGCGGTAGCTGCCGCTGCCGCCGCCGTTCCCATCAGCGCCAGCGAAGTTGTTGTTGTCGGACGCCGAGGCGGACCCGAAACCGGAGCCGGAGCCGGTGCTGGAGCTCTTGCCCTTCCCGCTGGCCTCTCCGGACCCGCCGCCCACGCCGTCCGCGGTGGCGTCCCGGGTCACCACCCTGATGGCGCTGGACAGCCCCACGCTCAGGAGGAGGACGAGGGCGAAGGAGAGGATCAGCTTGCCAGAAGCCATGGCGATCGACCAGCTACTGTCGTGTGCAAGAAGCGAGCGAGATGAGGTGAGTGAGTGAGTGATGATCG
Source organism: Avena sativa (assembly GCA_916181665.1). Classification (NCBI taxonomy): domain Eukaryota; kingdom Viridiplantae; phylum Streptophyta; class Magnoliopsida; order Poales; family Poaceae; genus Avena; species Avena sativa. The sequence continues at coordinate 50,100,288 of OV702285.1, read as the reverse complement.
GAAGCTCCTGGCGCCGCTATTTATAGCGCTCAGCTGAAGTTGTAAATTGCCACCTGTTGAGAAGGGCGTGCTCAGCGTGCGTGATCCTTGTTATTAAGCAATTGGGAGGGAGATTGCGGGAAGATTTTGTCAATGGGCTGCCTTAATTACAGGGATCATATGATATGATTCATATCACACAAGCTTACTGGGATCGTATCACTCTCACTGATTCTCCACGCTCCTCCTTGCTTTCATATATCACACCGAGAGTGTCAGTCGTCGTTATAAGTTGTTTACGTGCACGGTAGTGATCTATTCACGTCGTCTACGTGCACGGTAGTGATCACTAGCATTCTATTCTAGCTAGGCTGGCCATGCGATTGCCCTGTCGGCTGCACCCAAAGTCAACCAGAGTTTCACTTACAAGTGATGGAAGAGGAATTCCATCGTGGGGAAGGCAGCTCCATCGGCTAAATGGAAATGGCATCTCCAACATCTAAAAAGAAGGAGAAATCTTAGCAGTATCCCTAAACCCACCCCATCCTGTGAGCAGCACTGACCCGCCATCGACCGAGAAAGGCTCATCAAGGACGACGAGCCTTCGAGAGCCCAACTCCCGCTACATTGGCCCTTCATGGATTAAGCCCAAGGTGGCAAAGTCAATGAAGCCTACTGCCGCCAGCCGCCGCCACTTCTTGAGGAGGAAAAGAAGGAGGAGAACAGATCCAGTTGAATCACGACATCGACGTCTCTCTCTCTCTCTCTCTCTCTCTCTCTCTCTCTCTCTCTCTCTCTCTCTCTCTCTCTCTCTCTCTCTCTCTCTCTCTCTCCTCTCTCTCTCTCTCTCTCTCTCTCTCTCATCTAGGATTTGGCCAACCCTAGGACGCATGGGCCTAGGTGGTTGTGGCACCTTGGCCCACTAGATCTGAGGTGCCCCCACTCAGGCCCATGTGGCCCCACCTCGCAGGTGGACACACATGTGGACCCTCCAGGAACCTTCTAGAATATTTTGTCTCACAGAAATAAAATTTTCCAAACCCTAAATAGGACTTGCCATATACTTTTCTCTACCTTTGGACCATTCCTAAACTACTCGTGATATCAAGGATCTCATATGAGACTCCAAATCAACACTTGATTACACCATACATAATCTCAACGAAAACTAGTGACACTGAAGTGTTAAGTGTGTGACCCAACAGGTTCGAGAACATATAGACATGATCAAGACAACTCTCCAAACAATAACCATTAGCGGGATCGGGATGCCCATAGTGGTTCTCACATATTCAACAATTTTTTTTGTGGTGGTGGCACGGAAGATGCCATAGGTAGGCTAAAGTTGGGGCCAACGTGTACTAGAGGGATCCAGGGAGGGATGATGTAGTGATTTCTAAACACATAGAACTCTCTCACGATCTTTACTTAGATCAACAATGGTTACACTTGCTCCTTGAGTTGTATCAGAGAGAGGAGGAAGAAACTCTCGATCACCCTCTAAGTGTCAAATGAATCGATCCCCCCTCTGGGAGGTCCTAGCTCACCTTATAAAGGGGTGGCCAGGATACATTAGGGCTGACGTGGATGGCATATTCCTCGAATATGCTCATCCCAAAGAGGTAATTCGGTGGGAGCCTTTCCCTGTCTCCCTTTTATCGACGACAATAACCCAGAGCCCACGACATGTGAACGTTGGACTCTAGGGCTGTCACCTCCATGACGCTTCTTCTGCTCTTCTGTCCCTCTGATCCTTGTCTGTAGCTCTTGGCTCTGTGTAGATTCCTGAGGGAGAGACAGAGCGCTGTATTGACTTTGGGGCTTGCTCTCTCATTCTCGAGCAAGCCTCCTCATGACTCGGCCTCGTATAAGTTGACTCGGCCAAGCCCCAACCTACAAATAGATAACATGCCTAACATCGTTCTGACATACCTTTTATGTTGGCCATGTAGGGGTTCGTAGCATGGAAAACAAAAAAATTCTACCGCATGCACACAAATAAGCCAAGATCTATCTACTAGATTGTAGCAACGAGTCGATTAGACTACTCACCCTCGAAGATTCCAAAGCGGTTAACAAGAGCAGATTCTCGTGGATGATGTAGTCATACACTTGTCGATCTCAAGATCGTGTAGACGATCCTTCCGGCGTTGCGTTCCGGCAGCGCTTCCGCAGTCGGTCATACGTTCGGTACTCGGTGAAGACCTTCCTCTCCCTTGTTCCAGCAGGCAGCGGAGGTTGTAGTTCTCCTCTCGCGATTCCGGCAGCACGACGGCGTGGTGTCGGAAGTAGAGGCAAGATCATGCAGGGCTTCGCCTAAGCCGGAGCAGGTTATGGTGGATCTAGGGTTTCCGGCGATCTAGGTTTAGAGGGCCGGAGAGGAGGAGGAGGTGTCGGCGGTGACTAGGGCGACGACGACGGGCCGGCGGCGGCATGGCTTGGAGGTGGGGAGGGCTGGTTGTGGTGCTTTGGGGCAGCCCCTCCACTCTATTTATGAGAGGAAGGTCATCTTGGGAGAGGGGAGTTTGAATCCTTCCCCAAACCCAAGTTGGAGAGAAAGAAAGACTCTTTCCTTCTTCCACTAGGAAACTATTGTTCCTGTTTGACTTTTCAAACCTTCATTTTGACTTTCAATTTAGAGCTTTATTTCTCTCTCGCAAATGCCCAACCAAGTGACCTAGAACATGATCCAATCATTCCACTTAACCATGACACATTCATGAACCATTCCCCTTCCGGTCCTGTGAACCTTCTAGACCTTTCTAGAACCTCTCCGATGAAAACATCGAAATCATTCCTGAACTCCGGAATCGGACTTTCCTTATACGAATCTTATTCTCCAGACCATTCCGGATCTCCTCGTGATATCCCGGATCCCATCCGAGACTCCGAACAACATTCGGTCTCCCTACTTATATTCCATATCTACTAAACAACATTGAACCCTTAAGTGTGTCTCCCTACGATTCGTGAATTATGCGGACATGATCGAGACACTTCTCTGATCAATAACCAATAGAGGAATCTGGAAATTCATATGGTTCCCACATATTTCAACGATTACTTTGCGATTGAATGAACCACTTACATACGATACCAATTTCCCTTTGTCTCGCGATAGTTTACTTATCCGAGGTTTGATCGTTGGTATCTCTACATACCTAGTTCAACCTCGTTACCGATAAGTACTCTTTTCTCGTTCCCGTGATATGTGATACCTTGTGAGCCAGTCACATGCTTGCAAGCTAATTGGATGACATTCCGCCGAGAGGGCCCAGAGTATATATATCTGTCATATGGATGGACAAATCCCACTCTTGATCCATATGCCTCAACACATACTTTCCGAATACTCAATGCCACCTTTATAGCCACCCAGTTACGGTGTGGTGTTTGACATCATCAAAGCATCCTTCCAGTGATGGTGATTAGCATGATCTCATGGTCGAAGGAATTAGGTTACTATGTATCAGAAAGCTTATAGCAAATACTATTGAAATGACTTGATCTTAATGCTACGCTTATCTATAGGAGTATGTCCATCATACCATTCTCCTAATGATATGATCTTGTTGTTAATAACATCTCAATGTTCATGTTCAGGAAACCACGATCATCTATCAACCAATAAGCTAGTATTACAAAGAGGCTTTACCAGGGACTCTAATTTAGTTTACAAATCACACAAGTATTAATGTTTCCGGTTAATACCATTATAGCATGAATGTAAACATTTATCATAAACACAAAGATATAATAATAACCACTTTTATTATTGCCCCTAGGGCATATCTTCAATAGTCTCCCACTTGCACTAGAGTCAACTAATCTAGATTACATGGTAATATACCAAACACCCATGGCGGTTTGGTGCTGGTCATGTTTTGCCCTCAGGAGAGGTTTAGTCAATCGATCCGCCACATTCAGATTTGTGTGTACTTTGCAAATCTTTATGTCACCATCTTAGACATGCTGTCGAATAGCGTGAAAACGCAGCTTGATATGCTTCAGCTTCTTGTGTGACCTTGGTTCTTGCGCATTGGTTATGGCGCCCATGTTATCACAGTAGATAGACATTGGGTCCAGCGCACTTGGAACCACACCGAGATCTACAATGAACTCCTTCATCCATATCGCCTCTTGTGAAGCCTCTGAAGCAGCTATGTATTCCGATTCAGTTGAAGATCTCGCCACAACGCTTTGCTTTGCACTCCTCCAGCTAACTACTGCACCATTCAAAATATATACGTATCCAGATTGAATCCGGATCAATGTTCCAACTAGCATCGGTGTAACCATTAACAACGAGTTGTTCATCACCTCCATAAGAAAGAACCATATCCTTAGTCCTTCTGAAGTACTTAAGGATGTTTTTGACGGATGTCCAATGATCCACTCCTGGATCACTTTGATATCTGCTAGTCAAACTAACAACATATGCAATGTCGGGTCTAGTACATAGCATGGCATACATAAGAGATCCTTTGGCTAATGCATAGGGAGTCTTACTCATCCTTTCTCTATCTTCTGCAGTTGCAAGACTTTGAGTTTTACTCAAGGTCGTATTGGGCAACATGGGCAAGAACCCTTTCTTGCTATCTTCCATTCTAAACCTCTTTAAAACTTTGTCCAAATATATACTCTATGACAATGATATTAGGCATCTTGATTTATCTCTATAAATCTTTATGCCTAATATGTAAGCTGATTCGCCAAGATCTTTCATTGAAAAACTATTATTCAAATCATCCTTGACATTATTAAGAAGGTCTACATCATTCCCAATCAACAATATGTCATCTGCATAGAGTATTAGGAATGCTACAGAGCTCCCACTCACTTTCTTGTAAATACAATCTTCTCCATAAGTTTGTATAAAACCAAAGTTTTTGATTACCTTATCAAAATGTTGATTCCAACTTCGGGATGCTTGCTTCAATCCATAAATGGACCGTTGAAGTTTGCATACCTTGTTAGCATCTTTAGGATCGACAAAACCTTTGGGTTGTACCATATACAACTCTTCATCAATGTCTCCATTGAGGAACACCGTTTTGACATCCATCTGCCATATCTCATAATCATAATATGCAGCAATTGCTAATAAAATCCTCACAGACTTTAGCTACGCTACCGGTGAGAAAGTCTCATCGTAGTCAACTCCTTGAATTTGTCGAAACCCTTTTGCGACAAGTCGAGCTTTATAGACAGTAACATTACCATCAGCATCTGATTTCTTCTTGAAAATCCATTTGTTCTCGACAGCCTTCCGGCCATCCGGTAAGTCCACCAAAGTCCATACTTTGTTTTCGTACATGGATCCAATCTCGGATTTCATGGCTTCTTGCCATTTATTGGAATTTGGGCTCATCATCGCTTCCTCATATGTCGCAGGGTCATCGGTGTTGTCCACCAACATGACACTCATAACGGGATCATACCAATCAGCAGTGGTACGAGTTCTCGTTGACCTGCGAGGTTCCGTAGTAACTTCAATCAAAGTTTCATGATCAACATCATTAGCTTCCTCTCTTATTGTTGTAGGCGCCACAGGAACTACTTCCGGTGCTACGCTACTCTCAAGTTCGAGAGAAGGTTCAACAACCCCTTTGAGTTCTACTTTCCTTCCAGTCACTTCTTTCGAGAGAAAATCCTTCTCTGGAAAGGATCCATTCTTGGCAACGAAGATTTTGCCCTCGGATCTATGATAGAAGGTACACCCAATAGTTTCCTTCGGGTATCCTATGAATACGCATTTTTCCGCTTTGGGTTCAAGCTTGTCGGGCTGTAACTTCTTTACATAAGCTTTGCATCCCCAAACTTTAAGAAACGACAATTTAGGTTTCTTCCCAAACCATAATTCATACGGTGTCATTTCAACGGATTTATATGGTGTCCTATTTAAAGTGAATGCGGTTGTTTCTAATGCATAACCCCAAAATGATAGCGGTAAATCTGTAAGTGACATCATAGAACGAACCATATCTAAGAGAGTTCGATTACGACGTTCGGACACACCATTACGTTGCCGTGTTCCTGATGGTGTCAATGGTGAAAGTATTCCGCATTTCTTCAAATGCTCGCCAAACTCGTAACTTAGATATTCACCTCCACGATCAGATCGTAGAAACTTAATCTTCTTGTTACGTTGATTCTCTACTTCACTTTGAAATTCCTTAAACTTCTCGAAACTTTCGGACTTATGTTTCATGAAATAGATATATCCATATCCACTCAAGTCATTCGTGAAGGTAAGAACATAACGATAAACACCGCTTGATGCTACACTCATTGGACCACACACATCGGTATGTATGGTTTCCAATAAGTCCGTAGCTCGCTCCATCATACCAGAAAATGGAGTCTTAGTCATTTTGCCCATCATACATGCTTTGCATCTTTCAAGTGATTCGAAATCAAGTGATTCAAGAAGTCCATCGGAATGGAGTTTCTTCATACGCTTCACTCCAATGTGACCAAGACGACAGTGCCACATATAGGTCGAGTTATCGCTCAATTTCAAATATATGTATTACTACAATCGAGATTCAACAAGAATAGACCATCTATCAAAGGTACATGTGCATAAAACATATTACTCATATAAATCGAACAACCATTATTCTCGGACTTAAACAAGTAACTGTCTCGCAATAAACATGATCCGGATATAATGCTCATGCTCAACGCAGGCACCAAATAACAATTATTTAAGTATAAAACTAATCCCGATGGTAGATGAAGAGGTAGCGTGCCGACCACGATCACATCAACCTTTGATCCATTTCCAATGCGCATCGTTACCTTGTTCTTTGCTAGTTTCCGTCTATTCTGCAGCACATGTTTCGAGTTACAAATATGAGCAACCGAACCAGTATCAAATACCTAGGCACTATTACGAGTACTAGTGAGATACACATCAATAACATGTATATCAGATATACCTTTCTTATTGATGTTTCCGTTCTTCAAATCCGCCAAGTACTTAGGGAAATTACGCTTCCAGTGACCTTCTCCCTTGCAGTAAAAGCACTCAGTATCAGGCTTAGGCCCAGCCTTGGTCTTTTTCGCCGGCGCGGTAACTTTCTTACCGCCCTTCTTGAAGTTTCTCTTTTTCTTAGACTTGCCTTGCTTCTTGAATTTGGTGGTCTTATTGACCATCAACACTTGGTGCTCTTTCTTGATCTCCACTTCCGCAGACTTTAACATGGAGAAGAGTTCGGGCAACGACTTGTCCATGTTTTGCATATTGTAGTTCATCACAAAGTTCTTGTAACTTGGTGGTAGTGATTGGAGGACATGGTGAACCCCAAAGCGTTAGGAATCACTATACCTAAGCTTTGAAGGTTTCTTGCGTGCCCAGACATTAAAGCATGTGCTCACTGGCGGAGCTGCCCTCTTCCATCTTGCAGTTAAAGAACTTTTCAGAAGCCTCATAACTCTCAACTGCTGCGTGAGCCTCAAATATCATTTTGAGTTCACGGACAATATCATGTGGGTCATGGTTCTCAAACCTTTTCTGAAGCTCCGATTCCAAACCATACAAGATAGCACATTGAACTGTGTAGTACTGATTCTTCCGAGTGAGGAAAACATTCTTCACCTCATCGGTAGCATCAGCTGCAGGTGGGTCACCCAGCGGTGCATCCAGCACATAGGTCAAATTACCAGCATTGAGGACAATCCTCAAGTTGCGGATCTAATCCGCGAAGTTTCTTCCATTGTTTTTCAACTTTTATTTCTCTAGGAACGCATTAAAATTGATGGTAGGGGCCGCCATTGATTTACAACATATTTGCAATAGTTTAGACTAAGTTTATGACAAATTGAGTTCTAATTAATAGTTAAATTAATCTAGGTGAACTCCCACTCAAAACAATATCCCTCACATTGTTTTAGTGATCACACGAACCAAATCCACCACATCAAAACCGATCATCACGAGAGTTGATGTAGCTTCAATGGCGAACAATCAACATGTTCATCATATTTACTATATGACTCATGCTTTACCTTTCGGTGATCCGTGTTCCGAGACCATGTATGTACATGCTAGGCTCGTCAAGGTCAAACCTTAGCTTCCGCATGAGCAAATCTGGCTTGCTCTCGTTGTATACACTCGCAGAATCTAACACACCTGATCATCACGTGGTGCTTCGAAACAACAAGCTTTAGCAACGGTGCTTACTAAGGATGAACACTTTATAACTTGAAATTTTGTGAGAGGGATCATCTTATAATGCTACTGTCGCGAACTAAGCAATACAAGATGCATAAAAGGATTAACATCACATGCAATTCATAATATGTGATATGATATGGCCTTTATTCTTGTGCTTCTGATCTCCATCTTCAAGCACGAACATGATCTCCATCATCACCGGCATTGCGTCAAGGTCAATGGCGCTGCTCCATGGTTGACGTCCACCAACATCAACTATTACAACTACTTTGAATAATAGACACGCAGGTCTTAATGAAATTAAAAGACAACCATATGGCTCTTGCCGGTTGCCGACTTACAATAAGGAACATTGCATATATCACATATAATCACAATCATGGCCATATCACATCACAACACACCCCTGCAAAACAAAGTTAGACGCCTCTAATTTTCTTTGCATATTTTACGTGGTTTGGGGCTTTCAATAAGTGTTGTTCTAACTTACGAACAAGAACCACAATGTTGATGCTTGAATTATCAAGTGCCCGTTGTAAATTGAATCTATACTATGATGGGAGAGACAGACACCCGCAAAGCCACTTATGCAATACAAGTTTCATGTTAAGTGTGGATCAAGTCTCATGAACGATGTCATGTAAGGTTAGCCCGGGCCGCTTCATCCCATCATACCGCAAGATGCAAAGTACACAAAAAGCAATTGATAATAAAAGCACCACCACCCACAATGACCATTGTGTTCTACTCGTGCAACAGATCTACATATAGACACAACTCTGATACCACTGTAGGGGTTCGTAGCATGAAAAACGAAAAATTCTACCGCATGCACACAAACAAGCCAAGATCTATCTACTAGATTGTAGCAATGAGTCGATTAGAGTACTCACCCTTGAAGATTCCAAAGCGGTTAACGAGAGCAGATTCTCATGGATGATGTAGTCGTAAACTTGCCGATCTCAAGATCGCGTAGACGATCCTTCCGGCGCTGCGTTCCGGCAGCGCTTCCGCAGTCGGTAACACGTTCGGTACTCGATGAAGACCTTCCTCTCCCTTGTTCCAGCGGGCAGCGGAGGTTGTAGTTCTCCCCTTGCGATTCCGACAGCACGACGGCGTGGTGTTGGAAGTAGAGGGAAGATCCTGCAGGGCTTCGCCTAAGCCGGAGCTGGTTATGGTGGATCTAGGGTTTCCGGCGATCTAGGTTTAGAGGGCCAGAGAGGAGGAGTAGGTGTCGGCGGCGGCTAGGGCGACGGCGACGGGCCGGCGGCGGCGCGAGGCAGTGGCGCGGCTTCGAGGTGGGAAGGGCTGGTTGTGGTGCTTTGGGGCAGCCCCTCCCCTCTATTTATGAGAGGGAGGGTAGCTTGGGAGAGGGGAGTTTGAATCCTTTCCCAAATCCAAGTTGGAGAGAAAGAAGGACTCTTTCCTTCTTCCACTAGGAAACTATTGTTCCAGTTTGACTTTTCAAACCTCCCTTTTGACTTTCAATTTAGAGATTTATTTCTCTCTCGCAAATGCCCAACCAAGTGACCTAGGACATGATCCAATCATTCCACATAACCGTGACACATTCATGAACCATTCCCCTTCCGGTCCGGTGAACCTTATAGACCTTTCTAGAACCTCTCCGATGAAAACATCGAAATCATTCCCGAACTCCGGAATCGGACTTTCCTTATATGAAACTTATTCTCCGGACCATTACGGATCTCCTCGTGATATCCCGGATCCCATCCGAGACTCCGAAAAACATTCAGTCTCCCTACTTATATTCCATATCTACTAAACAACATCGACTCCTTAAGTGTGTCTCCCTACGGTTCATGAATTATGCAGACATGATCGAGACACTTCTCTGATCAATAACCAATAGAGGAATCTGGAAATTCATATGGTTCCCACATATTACAACGGTTACTTTGTGATCGAATGAACCACTTACATACGATACCAATTTCCCTTTGTCTCGCGATAGTTTATTTATCCGAGGTTTGATCGTCGGTATCTCTACATACCTAGTTCAACCTCGTTACCGATAAGTACTCTTTTCTCGTTACCATGATATGTGATCCCTTGTGAGCAAGTCACATGCTTTCAAGCTAATTGGATGACATTCCGCCGAGAGGGCCCAGAGTATATCTACCCGTCATATGGATGGACAAATCCCACTCTTGATCCATGTGCCTCAACACATACTTTCCGAATACTCAATGCCACCTTTATAGCCACCTAGTTACGGTGTGGTGTTTGACGTCATCAAAGCATCCTTCCAGTGATGGTGATTAGCATGATCTCATGGTCGAAGGAATTAGGTTACTATGTATCAGAAAGCTTATAGCGAATGAACTATTGAAATGACTTGATCTTAATGCTACGCTTATCTATAGGAGTATGTCCATCGTACCATTATCCTGATGATATGATCTTGTTGTTAATAACATCTCAATGTTCATGATCGGGAAACCACGATCATCTATCAACTAACAAGTTAGTATTACACAGAGGCTTTACCAGGGACTCTAATTTAGTTTACAAATCACACAAGTATTAATGTTTCCAGTTAATACCATTATAGCATGAATGTAAACATTTATCATAAACACAAAGATATAATAATAACCACTTTATTATTCCTTATAGGGCATATCTCCAACAGTATCCCATTTGCACTAGAGTCAACTAATCAAGATTACATGGTAATATACCGAACACCCATGGCGGTTTGGTGCTGGTCATGTTTTGCGCTCGGGAGAGGTTTAGTCAACGGATCCGCCACATTCAGATCTGTCTGTACTTTGCAAATCTTTATGTCACCATCTTGGACATGCTCTCGAATAGCGTGAAAACGTATCTTGATGTGCTTCAGCTTCTTGTGTGACCTTGGTTCTTGCGCATTGGCTATGGCGCCCATGTTATTACAGTAGATAGACATTGGGTCCAGCGCACTTGGAACCACACCGAGCTCTGCAATGAACTCCTTCATCCATATCGCCTCTTGTGAAGCCTCCGAAGTAGCTATGTATTCCGATTCGGTTGAAGATCTCGCCACAACGCTTTGCTTTGCACTCCTCCAGCTAACTGTTGCACCATTCAAAATAAATACGTATCCAGATTGAGACTTAGAATCATCCGGATCGGTGTGCCAACTAGCATCGGTGTAACCATTAACAACGAGATGTTCATCACCTCCATAATAAAGAACCATATCCTTAGTCCTTCTCAAGTACTTAAGGATGTTTTTGACGGCTGTCCAATGATCCACTCCTGGATCACTTTGATATCTGCTAGTCAAACTAACAGCATATGCAATGTCGGGTCTAGTACATAGCATGGCATACATAAGAGATCCTATGGCTGATGCATAAGGAGTCTTACTGATCCTTTCTCTATATTCTGCCCTTGCATGACTTTGAGTTATACTCAAGGTCGTATTGGGCAACATGGGCAAGAACCCTTTCTTGCTATCTTCCATTCCAAACCTCTTTAGAACTTTGTCCAAATATATACTCTGTGACAACGATATTAGGCGTCTTGATCTATCTCTATAAATCTTTATGCCTAATATGTAAGCTGCTTCGCCAAGATCTTTCATTCAAAAACTATTATTCAAATAATCCTTGACACTATTAAGAAGGTCTACATCATTCCCAATCAACAATATGTCATCTACATATAGTATTAGGAATGCTACAGAGCACCCACTCACTTTCTTGTAAATACAAGCTTCTCCATAAGTTTGTATAAAACCAAAGTTTTTGATTACCTTATCAAAACATTGATTCCAACTTCGGATGCTTGCTTCAATCCATAAATGGACCGTTGAAGTTTGCATACCTTGTTAGCATCTTTCAGATCGATAAAACCTTTGGGTTTTACCATATACAACTCTTCATCAATGTCTCCATTAAGGAACGCCGTTTTGACATCCATCTACCATATCTCATAATCATAATATACATCGATTTCTAATAAAATCCTCGCAGACTTTAGCTTCGCTACCGGTGAGAAAGTCTCAACATAGTCAACTCCTTGAATTTGTCGAAACCCTTTTGCGACAAGTCGAGCTTTATATACAGTAATATTACCATCAACATCTGTTTTCTTCTTGAAAATCCATTTGTTCTCGACAGCCTTCCGGCCATCCGGTAAGTCCACCAAAGTCCATACTTGGTTTTCGTACATGGATCCAATCTCGGATTTCATGGCTTCTTGCCATTTATTGGAATCTGGGCTCATCATCGCTTCCTCATATGTCGCAGGGTCATCGTTGTTGTCCACCAACATGACACTCATAACGGGATCATACCAACCAAGAGTGGTACAAGTTCTCGTTGACCTACGAGGTTCCGTAGTAACTTCAACCAAAGTTTCATGATCAACATCATTAGCTTCCTCTCTTATTGGTGTACGCGCCATAGGAACTACTTCTGGTGCTACGCTACTCTCATGTTCGAGAGAAGGTTCAACAACCTCGTCGGGTTCTACTTTCCTTCCAGTCACTTCTTTCGAGAGAAAATCCTTCTCTGGAAAGGATCCATTCTTGGCAACAAAGATTTTGCCCTCGGATCTATGATAGAAGGTATACCCAATAGTTTCCTTCGGGTATCCTATGAAGACGCATTTTTCCGCTTTGGGTTCAAGCTTGTCGGGCTGTAACTTCTTTACATAAGCTTCGCATCCCCAAACTTTAAGGAACGACAATTTAGGTTTCTTCCCAAACCATAATTCATATGGTTTCATTTCAACGAATTTAGATGGTGCCCTATTTAAAGTGAATGTGGTTGTTTCTAATGCATAACCACAAAACGATAGCGGTAAATCTGTAAGTGACATCATAAAACGTACCATATCTAAGAGAGTTCGATTATGACGTTCGGACACACCATTACGTTGTGGTGTTCCCGGCGGTGTAAATTGTAAAAGTATTCCGCATTTCTTCAAATGCTCGCCAAACTCGTAACTTAGATATTCACCTCCACGATCAGATCGTAGAAACTTAATCTTCTTGTTACATTGATTCTCTACTTCACTTTAAAATTCCTTAAACTTCTCAAAAGTTTCGGACTTATGTTTCATGAAATAGATATACCCATATGGAGTCTTAGTCATTTTACCCATCATACATGCTTCGCATCTTTCAAGTGATTCGAAATTAACTGATTCAAGAAGTCCATCGGTATGGAGTTTCTTCATACGCTTCACTCCAATGTGACCAAGACGACAGTGCCACATACAGGTCGAGTTATCACTCAATTTCAAATGTTTAGCTTTAATGTTATTAATATGTGTATTACTACAATCGAGATTCAACAAGAATAGACTATCTATCAAAGGTGCATGTGCATAAAACATATTACTCATATAAATCGAACAACCATTATTCTCGGACTTAAACAAGTAACCGTCTCGCAATAAACATGATCTGGATATAATGTTCATGCTCAACGCAGGCACCAAATAACAATTATTTAAGTATAAAACTAATCCTGATGGTAGATGGAGAGTTAGCGTGCTGACCGCGATCACATCAACCTTTGATCCATTTCCAACGCGCATCATCACCTCATTCTTCGCTAGTTTCCGTCTATTCTGCAGCACCTGTTTCGAGTTACAAATATGAGCAACCGAACCAGTATCAAATACCCAGGCACTATTACGAGTACTAGTGAGATACACATCAATAACATGTATATCGGATATACCTTTCTTCTTGATGTTCTCGTTCTTCAAATTCGCCAAGTACTTAGGGAAATTTCGCTTCTAGTGACCCTCTCCCTTGCAGTAAAAGCACTCAGTATCAGGCTTAGGCCCAGCTTTGGTCTTCTTCGCCGGCGCGGTAACTTTCTTACCGCCCTTCTTGAAGTTTCCCTTTTTCTTAGACTTGCCTTGCTTCTTGAATTTGGTGGTCTTATTGACCATCAACACTTGGTGCTCTTTCTTGATATCCACTTCCGCAGACCTTAACATGGAGAAGAGTTTGGGCAACGACTTGTCCATGTTTTGCATATTGTAGTTCATCACAAAGTTATTGTAACTTTGTGGTAGTGATTGGAGGACACGGTGAATCCCCAAAGCGTTAGGAATCACTATACCTAAGATTTGAAGCTTGCTTGCGTGCCCAGACATCTTAAGCACGTGCTCACTGACGGAGCTGCCCTCTTCCATCTTGCAGTTAAAGAACTTTTCAGAAGCCTCATAACTCTCAACTGTCGCGTGAGCCTCAAATATCATTTTGAGTTCACAGACAATATCACGTGGGTCATGGTTCTCAAACCTTTTCTGAAGCTCCGATTCCAAACCATACAAGATAGCACACTAAACTATGGAGTATTGATTCTTCCGAGTGAGGAAAAGATTATGCACCTCATCGGAAGCATCAGATACAGGTGGGTCACCCAGCGGTGCATCCAGCACATAGGCAAATTACCAGCATTGAGGACAATCCTCAAGTTGCGGAGCCAATCCGCGAAGTTTCTTCCATTGTGTTTCAACTCTTCTTTCTCTAGGAACACATTAAAATTGATGGTAGGGGTCGCCATTGATCTACAACATATTTGCAATAGTTTAGACTAAGTTCATCACAAATTGAGTTCTAATTAATAGTTAAATTAATCTAGGTGAACTCCCACTCAAAACAATATCCCTCGCATTTTTTAGTGATCACACGAACCAAATCCATCACATCAAAACCGATCGTCACGAGAGTTGATGTAGCTTCAATGGCGAACAATCAACATTTTCATCATATCTACTATATGATTCATGCTTTACCTTTCGGTGATCCGTGTTCCGAGACCATGTCTGTACAGGTTAGTGTAGTGGTCCCAACCTGATAAGGTAGAGATCCCTGTGTTTACAATGCTAGTCCCTGGATCAGTAGTGTAGAGGTCTCAACCTAATAGGGTAGATTCCTCCTGTGTTTTACTATGCTAGTCCCTGGATCAATAGCTAGCATCCACAGTTAAGATGTAATATCAAGAAACAAAGGTCATAACATAACTTTATAACCAGGAATAACATAATTTTATTACATCATACATAGCTCATTTGGCTATTACATTACATTGCAGCGGAATAACTATAAGTAAGGGTCCTTCATCTTCAAAGTGCCACAGGCAGATGTTGGTTGTAGACTTTGTAATCCTAATGAATCAATCTTCACTAAAAACAATCAAAACCTGCAACATACAAGTTACAGCCACAAAGGGTCAATACATTTGAATTGTATTGGCAAGTGATACTATGGTAGTATGGTGGAGTCTATCATCTATATGCATTTGGCTAAGTGGAGTTGAGGCTTGCATTGCTCAAAATAGATTTTTCCTTAACATTTGAAAATACTAAGTTTTGTTTGGCAAAAAGCATTTTTTTCAATCGAAGATTTGAAGATCCTTTCAAGGCATCTCTCCATCAAAGATTGAAGATTTCAAACAACCCTTGTTCAATCCACAAGTTTTAACTTAGAAATTTGAATGATGAGATTCTTGATTGCTTCCATGTCTTGATGCTCAAATTGTCCTTTACCAGGGACATGGCTAAGTACTTAGGTTTTACACTCTGCAGAGGTGGTGCACTTTCCCCACAAGACTTGGTTTCCCAAGACAAGATCTTTCAGAAGCCTTCCCTTAGACCAAAATGGACGCGTTCCAACCTATCAAACACTACCACCCACTGTCCATATGGCTAAGTTCTTGCAACCTATATGATCATGGCAGAGCCCATATTGCCAAGTGGTTGCACTTGAAGCTTCTCAACATTTGACATCTCAAATCTCCTTGTTCCTGGGTGGCCATCCACAAGTGAGATACACAAGCCAAGTCCATGGCCTTGTGAACCACTCAACCAAACACCACCAAGCTATCCCATTCCACCCAGGTGATTCATTAACTTAGTTGTTTTATTAAACAAAAACATAAGTCCTCAGACTTAGAGATTTTTCCATAGTGTGAATATATTTCCACCCATGTTTTCTATTAGCTAGGCTAAGCTTGATAGTAATAGGAATATTAATTTAGGAAGATTTCCTCTAAGGTTTCATCTACTAGTTTTTCTATAGTAAGGTTTATACTTAGCAAAATTCATGCAAGTTTTACTTAGAGAAAATCACTAATGCATAGTGAAAGTAATGGGATAGAAAGTATGAAGCATCACTTGCCTTTTTGGTAGGGAATGGTGGTTCACTTCTTGATCTTGCTAGTCTCACACCTTACTACAAGTCAATCAAGAAAACACACATTCAATTCTCATTCCAAACCAAAGTCAAACAAACAATTTTTCACACACAAAGTAATGGAATCTAAGTCATGCATAAGCATGCAAAGGTTGGTTCTATTGCAAGGATGGTCTCCACTGGGCTTCTAAACTTTGTAAGTTCCAAATTGGTCATTTACCCAAAATGGCAAAGTCATTTGCAAATGGGTTTTATCCATAAACCATTTTTGAATCCATTCATCATTTCCTGTGGTGAAAAATGTTTTTATCAAGGCAAAACTCTTAAGTTGTTCACCAAATGAGTTGCTAATTTGCAAAACTTGGTGTTTTGGGTCAGTGGGTTTGATCAAACCATTTTCTTAAAGTTTTCTTTCCATAAACATTTTTATAACAAAAACCATTCTTTTTATTTGGCTAGAAAATGGCTAAGTCAAGTAATCCAACCTAAATCTTTCCAAAATCATTTTTAACACCAAGGGTTGGTTCCTAGGGTCAGTAAGGTCACAACAAACCATTTTGCAAAAGTTCTAACCCTAAAATCCATTTTAAACAATTTTTATACTCTAAACAAGCTCACAAAAGAATCTGCAAAAACAAGCAAGCTAACAGATACTATTTTCTACACCAAGGGCATGGTTGGCTAGGGCTTGCTCCACTGAATCCATTGATATAAAATTTGTAATTTTTGGACGTGTGGTTTGAAAGTTACAAGGGTTTGAAGTTTGCAAATAAATCTGATTCAAATCTGTTTTTAGTTTTAATACTGGCCACGCGTCGCCGTTTCATTGGTCGATACCGGTTCGGCCGGATCGGCAACATGAACCGCAGGATCTAACTGGAAACGTGCGGTGCAGATCGTTCGATACCCCTTCGCTCACTTTCTTTCCTAGCCGCTGGATTACGATCTAACGGTTCCTATCAACTAGCCAGGAACTGGCGGCGCAAGGCCAACGGCGAGCGGCAGAGCGGCTAGTTGGCGGCGGCGCTGGCAAGGCAGGAAGCGAAACAGGGTGGGAGTAAGCTCACCAAGGTCGCGAGGATGAGGTGATGCTGGTCGTGTGGTCGTCGTGGCAAGGGGCGCACGGGGACGGGCGGGATTCCTCGCCGGAGTTGGTTCTGGCGGCGGATGCACGTGGTCGAGGTCGAGGACGACGCTGTGGTCCACGAGAAGACAAACGGAGGACTAGGTTAGCTGCGCAAGGCCATGGCAAAGATGTTTGCGTGATCTAGAAGACACGGGGTGGTCGGAATCTACCTGTGGGCGTCGTCGGAGTAGTAAACAGACGATGGTGACGGCGGTAGTTGTCGTTGCCGAGGCTCAGGGGCGCCCGCGGTCGAATTGGTGGTACGGGGAGAAGTGTCTGGGAGTGGGGAAGCTGCCAGGGTGCTCAGGGGGGCTCGGGGTGGTGTGTGTTGGTCGGATTTTTGGAAGAAAGCTCGTCGGAGTAGTGTGCTTGCCACAAACAATCCGAGCATCCTGGTGGCGAAGAGAGGTTGGCGTCTGAGGGGAACGGAGGAGAAGGCGCTGGCGTTTTATCGAGCATGGTTAAAGCGAGGTAAAGGCCCGGCGTTATTGCGAATTGATCGCGCGGATTGAAGGCAGCAACGACAGCGAGGTTTGGGGGAGGGAGGTCACGCGGTAAGGACGATGAACAGAGGAAAGTGGGGCCGTTGCGTCAGTGGGAAAAGGAGAGAGGGGGAGGTCCACTGGTTAGTCTCTGCGCGTTTAAGTTCCTGAGTGAGGAAAAACGATTCGGGGGGGGAAGGAGCTGGGCTGCTGGGCTAAGTTGGGCTTGGCCAGTTGGGTCAGGTCCATTTCCTATTTTTTTCTTCTGAATTCTTTTTCCTTTTCTATTTCTATTTTTCTGTTTTGAATTTTTCAAACAAACAAACATCATCCAAATCAATTCAAACAATACCAATCTTTGAAATTTTGAAATTAGTTCTGTTCAGTAATATGGACCAAAGTCCAAAATAAAATAAAATAATAATTTTTATTGATCCCTTCTTTAATTAATAAAATGGATCTTTTGTTATTTAATAAAATAGGGTTTGATTTAATTAATAAAATCTCCTTTTCAAATCTAAATATTTTCAAAACCAAATCAGTAGGTTTTATTTGGAAATAAAGAATATTTGGAAAACTTGTTTTTTTTAAAATAAAATAACCTCTTTATTTTTGGTCCATTAACAATTAAATAAAAAATGCCTTATTCATTTACTTCATATAAGATTTGTTTTATTAGAATATTTATTTTGTAATTTAAAATAAAACAAAAATACTTCAGTAAGATTTATTTGAGAATATAAAATATTTGGAAAACTTATTTAAAATAATTTAATAAGTTTTGATGTTTCAATTAAAATAGTAAAACCTTGTATTTAAATAAATTTGGATATTAAATTCTTATTAATTTATTTAAATAAACCTTTGCTATTTTTATTCAAAACAAAATGTTTTAATCCCAAAGTTTGGTCAAGGTTTAATTTGGCTTTATAAAATAATCTTTATTTATAAACACATCTTTTCTTTTGAAAACCAAATCTTTTATTAAGAGATCAAAATAGTAATTCCAAAGCATTTTTATTTCCTTTAATGAATGTTTATCTTTATGAATCCCTTTAGGATTTATTTGATTTCAATTGGTTTGAAGTTCCAGTTAAATTCAAAAAGTTTCTTGTGGCTCTGAAAATCAAACAAAGTTTTATTTTATTCATTTATTTTCACATTACAAGATTTGGAAAATCTTGGGATGTGACAGGCAACCACCCTTAAAATAAATCTCGTCCCGAGATTTGGGGAGGCTAGGGGTTACAAGTTGGCTCAAAACAACTAGGGTACTACCACCCTTAAAAATTTTCAAACTAAATTACATCTTGGCTTGCTTGGGATCCTGGGGAAACTTCTCTGGGCAACCTTCTGCATAGTGTCCTTTGTTTCCATACTTGACTCATGGGCCAAGGTTGAGATCCTTCATAGACTTGTTTAACTTGTTCTCCATCCTTTCTGGACAATTGTTTGCATAGTGGCCTAGTTCCTTGCATTTGAAACATGTGACAAGGCTGAGATCCCTCATAGGCTGGTTTATCTTATGCTTCATCTTTTCTGGACAGTTGCTTGCATAATGTCCTAACTCTTTGCAGTGTTTGCACATCACTTGGCTAATATCTTTCTTTTCCTTGGGTTTCTCTATCCTTTGTTTGTTTTCTTGGCTCTTCTCCTTTTCTGGGCATTCATTGGCATAGTGTCCCATCTCTTTGCATTTGAAACATTGCACTTGTGTAATATCCCTCTTGCTAGTGTTGGGGCATTTCTTCTTCTTCTTGGGTCTCTCCAAAGCCAGGAGTTCTTCTAGTTCATGTTATTCATGAGTGGGAGATCTTTCTCTCTTCTTGGGGCAGTGATCTTCATGCTTCTTGGATGCATGATCCTTATCCCTACAAATATTGCTAGCTTGGGTTCCTTCTAGATTAACATCTTTGTCATCCTTGTTATCATTAGCTCTTTGGGAAAAGTTTTCTCTCATGTTGATCACTTGAGTAACCAATCCTTGCAACAATTGGGATTGAAGTTTCAAAATCCTTTGTATGGCTGGGTCTAGTCCATTGTTGTTGGCTAAAAGCTGAGTTGTCTCTTGGCTCAACTGGTTTTGGGTTGCTATAAGCTCTTTCATGCTGTCTTCTTGGTTGTTGTTGGTGTCATTAACCTTGGAGTATTTTGGAGTATTCATCTGTTTGGGTTGAAGGGAGATTAGAATAGGCAAGATATTTCTAAGGAAATATTTCTACTCACACACATCACAATTCACACAAACAATGTGCATGCAATCACAAACCAAACTTTTCACTCAAACAAGGTTCAATCACATACTTAGTCAACAAAAACATTTTTGTTACACCACACAGGTTGGTGTGTTTTGACTTATCCATAATATGGTGGTCCATCTATACGGTTCACTTGTGATCTTTCCATCCTTCTTGGTTGCTTCTTCTTACATGAGATCATGGCTTCCTTAGGAGAATTTCTTGGTCTCAAAAACTTCAAGTGATGTAGGCTCTTTCTAACTTTTGCATTCCCTCAGTCTCTAACTCTTGAGCAAGATTTCCTTGTTTCACTTGTGGTCCTTAGTAGTTTCCAAGTTGGAAGTCCTTGGGGAATATGCTGAAGATGTTGAAGTCATTAGAGTTGAAGAAGTCCTTTGCACATGGTGTAGTCTTTGGCCATGGGGTAGGTTTTTCCATCAAGTTGAAGTAGAAAGGAGTAGAGTTGAAACCAAAATGGTTTGAGGAATGAGTTTACAAGTGTCTTTGATAAATAAGTTTTTGGAATAAGACAACTCCTAATTTTCTAAGGGTTTTTGTCCAATCCTAGGTTTACAAATCCTACAGGCAACACAATGCTCTGATACCATCTGTAGAGGTCTCAACCTAATAGGGTAGATTCCTCCTGTGTTTTACAATGCTAGTCCCTGGATCAATAGCTAGCATCCATAGTTAAGATGTAATATCAAGAAACAAAGGTCATAACATAACTTTATAACCAGGAATAACATAATTTTATTACATCATACATAGCTCATTTGGCTATTACATTACATTGCAGCGGAATAACTATAAGTAAGGGTCCTTCATCTTCAAAGTGCCACAGGCAGATGTTGGTTGTAGACTTTGTAATCCTAATCAATCAATCTTCACTAAAAACAATCAAAACCTGCAACATACAAGTTACAGCCACAAAGGGTCAATACATTTGAATTGTATTGGCAAGTGATACTATGGTAGTATGGTGGAGTCTATCATCTATATGCATTTGGCTAAGTGGAGTTGAGGCTTGCATTGCTCAAAATAGATTTTTCCTTAACATTTGAAAATACTAAGTTTTGTTTGGCAAAAAGCATTTTTCTCAATCGAAGATTTGAAGATCCTTTCAAGGCATCTCTCCATCAAAGATTGAAGATTTCAAACAACCCTTGTTCAATCCACAAGTTTTAACTTAGAAATTTGAATGATGAGATTCTTGATTGCTTCCATGTCTTGATGCTCAAATTGTCCTTTACCAGGGACATGGCTAAGTACTTAGGTTTTACACTCTGCAGAGGTGGTGCACTTTCCCCACAAGACTTGGTTTCCCAAGACAAGATCTTTCAGAAGCCTTCCCTTAGACCAAAATGGACGCGTTCCAACCTATCAAACACTACCACCCACTGTCCATATGGCTAAGTTCTTGCAACCTATATGATCATGGCAGAGCCCATATTGCCAAGTGGTTGCACTTGAAGCTTCTCAACATTTGACATCTCAAATCTCCTTGTTCCTGGGTGGCCATCCACAAGTGAGATACACAAGCCAAGTCCATGGCCTTGTGAACCACTCAACCAAATGAAGGGTTTCGCGGCATAGTAAATCAAAATTTTCTACGGATGCGAACAGATGGAAAGCCAAGATCTAATCTAGGAGATGCAATCAACGAGAGAGATTGGATTAGATCTTCATACCCTTGAAGATTCGCACAGCGGAACGTTCGTCGGAACATGGGTGATGTAGTCGTACTCGCTTCTCCTCCTCGCGATCCGATCCGATCTAGCACCACAAGTGGCGGTGCCTCCGTGAGATGCACACGTGCAGCACCTCGACGTCTCCTCCTTCCTCGGACCAGCAAGTATGGTGGAGAGATAGATTGGATCTACAACACGACGGCGTGGTGTATATGGTGGAGAATTTCTGCAGCAGGGCTTCGCCTACAAACAGTCGGGAGGGAGAGAAGAAAGCTAGCAAGGCGGCTAGGGTTTGGAGGAGAGGTGTAGGGGGTTGGTGCGCCCCACCCCTCTTTATATAGAGGGGGGCGCAGCCCTAGCCCCTCCCCCAAGCCCAAAGGATAAGGAGTGGGGGGCATGGACTCTCCCCTCTTCTAGAAACCCTATCTCTAGTTTAAACGATTTAAACTCTCTAGGATCGGCTGGGCCCTATGGGGCCTTGTGCCCCTGGCCCAATGCGGCCAGGACACTCCCTCATAGGCCCATGCCCCCTCCCGGAAGGTGGGGCCACGCTGGTCCCCTTCCAGAAGGTTCTAGAAGCTTCCGGTACAATACCGATTAACCCGGAACAATTCCGAACTCCAAAAACTACACTGCCTTATATGAATCTTATTCTCCGGACCATTCCGGAACCTCTCGTGATGTCCCGGATCCCATCCGAGACTCCGAACAAAAATTCATAAACCAATTATCCAATCTATCCTAGCGTCAAGACACGTTAAGTGTGTGACCCTGCGGGTTCGAGAATATGCAGACATGATCTTCTATCAATAATCAACAGCGGGGTCTGGGCACCCATATTGACTCCCACACATTCATCGATGATCATATCGGATGAACCACGATGTCAGGATTCAAACAATCCCATATATATATTCCCTCCGTCTCGCGATATTTTACTTGCCCGAGATTCGATCGTCGGTACCGTCATACCTAGTTCAATCTCGTTCACAGCAAGTACTTTACTCGTTCCGTAATCCGATATCACTTTGTGATTAACTCCTTAACCACATGCTTGCAAGCGGTGTTGATATCGATTACCGAGTGGGCCCGAAGTATATCTCTCCGACTTGGGAGGGACAAATTCCATCTCGATACATACAACCCAACAGATACTTTCCGATCACCTGAGAGACACCTTTATGATCACCCTCTCATAGGATGACGTTTGATGACCTCAAAGCTTTCTTCCGATACCAGGGAGTTGTATTATCTCATGGTCTAAGGAATACAATATTTGACATAGGAAAAGCTTCGCAAAGATGAACACGATGATACGATCTAATTGCTTCGCTTAGTTTGGGTCTATCCATCATATCATTCTCCCAATGATATGATCTCATTATCAATTGACAACTCATGTCTATGGTTAGGAAACCTTAACCATCATTGATCAATGAGCTAGTCCATAGAGGCGTACTAGGGACACGGTGTTGTTCACAAACCACACAAGTATTAAAGTTTCCGCTTAATACAATTCTAGCATGGAATATAAACTTTATCATGAACAAGAATTATAATAATAACATCTTTATTATTGCCTCTAGGGCATAATTCCAACAGTCTCCCACTTGCACTAGAGTCAATAATCTAGTTTACATCTGGCAACAATCTCACACCCATGGCACTGAGGTGTTGATCATGTTTTACACGTGGAAGAGGTTTAGTCAATGGATCTGCGACATTCAGATCCGTATGTACTTTGCTAATCTTCAGATCTCCATCTGCTTTATAATCTCGGATTATATGAAACTTGCGGTTGATATGCTTGGTCTTTGGATGATATCTTGGTTCCTTAGCGAGTGCTATGGCGCTAGTGTTGTCACACAATATCTCCAGTGGGTCCAATGCACTTGGAACCACGCCAAACTCAGTGATGAAGTTTCTGATCCAAACTCCTTCACTTGACGCTTCTGCAGCAGCCATGTATTCCGCTTCCACTGTAGATCCCGCGATCACGCTTTGCTTGCAGCTTCTCCAGGTCACAGCTCCTCCATTCAAAATATAAACGTATCCTGTCTGAGATTTGGAATCATCCTTGTCGGTGTCGAAACTAGCATCGACGTAACCTTTTACGACAAGCTGTTCATCACCCCCATAGACTAAGAACATTTCTTTAGTCCTATTTAGGTACTTTAGGATGTTCTTTACGGCTGTCCAGTGTTCCACTCCTGGATCACTTTGATATCTGCTCGTCAAACTAAGAGCATTGGACACATCCGGTCTAGTACACAGCATGGCATACATGATGGAACCTATGGCCGAGGCATAAGGCACTTTGCTCATAGCTTCCCTATCATTTACCGTAGCTGGACACTGAGCCTTGCTCAATATCTTACCTGACAACATAGGCACTGAACCTTTCTTTGCCTTATCCATTCTGAACCTTTTCAGAACTTTGTCTAGGTATGTACTCTGGCTTAAAGCTATCAGGCGTCTTTGTCTATCTCTATAGATTTTGATGCCCAATATATAAGCAGCTTCACCTAGGTCTTTCATTGAAAAACACTTGTTCAAATAACTCTTCACATCGTTAAGCATGTTGATGTCATTTCTGATAATCAAT
The DNA here is from genome assembly GCA_916181665.1 of Avena sativa. Classification (NCBI taxonomy): domain Eukaryota; kingdom Viridiplantae; phylum Streptophyta; class Magnoliopsida; order Poales; family Poaceae; genus Avena; species Avena sativa. The sequence continues at coordinate 50,075,816 of OV702285.1, read as the reverse complement.
ATGTCATCCACATATAGTACCAGAAACGTCACCGAGCTCCCACTCACTTTCTTGTAGATACAAGCTTCGTAGCAATTTGGAACAAATCCAAAACTCTTGATCACTTGATCAAAACGAAGGTTCCAACTCCGAGATGCTTGCTTCAGTCCATAAATGGAACGCTGAAGTTTGCATACTTTACTAGCATCCTTAGGATCGACAAAACCTTCGGGTTGCATCATATACAACTCTTCATCAATGTTGCCATTGAGGAATGCAGTCTTGACATCCATCTGCCATATTTCATAATCATGAAACGCAGCAATTGCTAATAAAATCTGAATGGACTTAAACATCGCTACGGGAGAGAAAGTCTCATCGTAGTCAACACCTTGAACTTGTCGAAAAACTTTTGCGACAAGTCGTGCTTTATAGACGGTAACATTACCATCCGCGTCCGTTTTCTTCTTGAATATCCATTTGCACTCAACGGTCTTTCGGTCGCTAGGAGGATCCACCAAAGTCCATACTTGGTTTTCGCTCATGGATCCCAATTCGGATTTCATGGCTTCCAGCCATTTCTCAGAGTCTGGGATCATCATCGCTTCCTCATAGTTCGTAGGTTCACTGTCTTCTACCAACAAGACAGTCAAGACAGGGTTGCCGTACCACTCAGGAGGGGCACGCGACCTTGTCGCCTGCGACGTTCAGTAGCAGCATCGTCCGAAGCTTCATGATCCTTGTCATTAGCTTCCTCTATTGTTGGTGCAGGCGGCACTGGAACAATTTCAGGTGCTGCGCTACTCTCCAATTTAAGAGAAGGTTCAATAACCTCGTCTAGCTCTACTTTCCTCCCACTCACTTCTTTCGAGAGAAACTCCTTCTCAAGAAAGGAACCGTTCTTTGCGACAAACACTTTGCCTTCGGTTCTGTGATAGAAGGTATATCCAATAGTTTCCTTAGGGTATCCTATGAAGACGCATTTCTCCGCTTTGGGTTCGAGCTTGTCCGGCATCAACTTCTTGACGTAAGCTTCGCATCCCCAAACTTTAAGAAACGACAACTTAGGTTTAGCACCAAACCACAGTTCATACGGTGTCGTCTCAACGGATTTAGATGGAGCCCTATTTAAAGTGAATGCAGCGGTTTCTAATGCATAACCCCAAAATGATAACGGCAAATCAGTAAGAGACATCATTGATCGGACCATATCTAATAGGGTTCTATTCCGGCGTTCAGACACACCATTGCGCTGTGGTGTTCCGGGTGGCGTGAGTTGTGAAACGATTCCACTTGCTTTAAGATGCGTGAGAAAATCATAACTCAAATATTCACCTCCACGATCGGATCGTAGAAACTTAATCTTTCTGTTACGATGGTTCTCCACTTCATTCTGAAATTCCTTGAACTTTTCAAATGTTTCAGATTTATGTTTCATTAAATAGATATACCCATATCTACTTAAGTCATCGGTAAAAGTGAGAAAATAGCGATATCCACCGTGCGTCGAAACACTCATCGGTCCGCATACATCGGTATGTATGATTTCCAACAAGTCCGTTGCTCGCTCCATCATACCGGAGAACGGGGTTTTGATCATCTTGCCCATGAGGCATGGTTCGCATGTGTCAAATGATTCAAAATCAAGAGACTCCAAAAGTCCATCAGAATGGAGTTTCTTCATGCGCTTTACACCAATATGACCTAGACGACAGTGACACAAATAAGTAGTATTATCACTATCTACTTTGCATCTCTTGGCCTCAATGTTATGGATGTGTGTTTCATCCCTTTCGAGATTTAGAAGAAATAAACCATTCACAAGAGGTGCATGACCATAAAAGATGTTACTCATATAAATAGAACAACCATTATTCTCCGATTTAAATGAATAACCGTCTTGCAATAAACACGATCCAAAAATAATGTTCATGCTCAACGCAGGCACATAATAACACTTATTAAGGTTTAAAACTAATCCCGAAGGTAAAACTAAGGAGAGCGTGCCGACGGCCATCACATCAACTCTTGATCCGTTGCCAACGCGCATCGTCACATCATCCCTCGCAAGCCGCCGTATATTCCGTAGCTCCTGTTTCGAGTTACAAATATTAGCAACTGAACCAGTATCAAATACCCAGGCACTACAACGAGGGCTAGTAAGGAAAACATCAATAACATGTATATCAAATATACCTTTGATGGTGCCAGCCTTCTTGTCCGCTAAGTACTTCGGACAGTTGCGCTTCCAGTGACCCTTGTCCTTGCAGTAGAAGCACTCAGTGTCCGGCTTGGGACCAGACCTGAGCTTCTTCTCAGTAGGGGCATTGCGCTTGCCGCCGCCCTTCTTGAAGGGCTTCTTTGCTCCCTTACCTTTCTTAAAGGAGGGCTTGTTGACCATCAACACATGATTATCCTTCTTGATGTCCACTTCCGCAGCCTTCAGCTTTGCGAAGAGCTCGGTGATCGTATCAGTGGAACCAATCTGATTATGAGTCACTACAAAACTTTTGTAGCTGGGAGGGAGTGATTGCAGAACCCTGTCAATCTTGAGCTCCTCTGGGATCGTGCATTCCAGTTGCTCAAGCCGTTGAGTGTAGCCCGTCATCTTAATGGCTTGCTCACTAACGTAACTCCCTTCCTCCATCTTGCAGTTAAAGAACTTCTCGGAGATCTCATATCTCTCAGAACGGGCCTGAGTCTGAAACATGGTTTTCAGCTCCTCGAGAATCTCGAAGGGCCCGGGATACTCTTCAAAACGATTTTGAAGCTCCGGTTCCATAGCAAACAACATGGTGCTCTTAATCACACCATAATCATCTTTGCACGACTGATAGACAGCTTTCTCATCAGCCGGCGCAGTTGCAGCAGGGGGGTCACCTAACGCTTTCCCAAGGACATAGTCCTTTTGTCCGCCAGACAGAATGATTCTTAGATTGCGGAACCAATTGGTGAAGTTAGACCCATTGTTTCTAAGCTTTTCCTTCTCAGCAAAAACGTTGAAGTTGAAGTTGGACTTGGCCATGTGATCTACAGTATTGGCAAGTACAATTTAGACTATGTTCATGATAAATAGTTCAACTTAATCAAATTACTAGATGAACTCCCACTAAATTCAACATCCCTGAAGTTGTTTAGTGAACACGGTCCAAATTCACCACACCTAATCCGATCATCACGAGAAGAGATGTGGTTTCAATGGTGGACAACAAAGTGTCGATCATATCATTCATATGACTCATGCTTAACCTTTCGGTTCTTGTGTTCCGAGGCCATGTCTGTACATGCTAGGCTCGTCAAGTTAGACCCAAGTATTTCCGCGTGTGCAAAACTGGCTTGCACCCGTTGTATGTGAGCGTAGAGTCTATAGCACACGATCATCACGTGATGCTTGGACACGACGAACTTTCGCAACGGTGCATACTTGGGGAGAACACAGTTTTTATCTTGATCTTTAAGTGAGGAATCATCTTATAATGCTACCGTCGCGATCTAAGCATAATAAGATACATAAAAGGATAAACATCACATGCATATAACTTTATGTGACATGGTATAGCCAATCTTCGCGCAATGATCTCCATCTTGTGCGTTCCGGCATGATCTCCATCACTCCACCATGATTGCCTCCACCACGAATAGCAACTACAACTATTGCTAACTACTTAGCGATAAAGTAAAGCTATTACATGGCGTATAAGAAGTTGACTCGCAGGTCATACACAATTATAAAGACAACCATATGGCTCCTGCCGGTTGTGTACTCATCGACATGCAAGTCGTGAAACATTACAAAACATGATCATCGCATACAATATACACATCACATCTTGGGCCATACCATATCACAGAAAACACCCCCTGCAAAAACAAGTTAGACGCCTCTACTTTGTTGTTGCATGTTTTACGTGGCTTATGGGAGTAGATGCTAAGAACGATTCTTACCTATGGAAAGCCACAACGGTGATATTATGGTTGCCAAACTCCGGTGTTAATCCCATGACAACTATAGTGAGAGAAACTGACATCCACCAGCCGCATGTGTGGAACAAGCCACACGTCAAGTGCGGAGCCGGTCTCGCGAACGACGTCGCGTAAGGTTGGCCTGGACCGCTTCAATCTCACTATCCCGCGTCATAAGAAGAACAAAAACAAGAGGCTTGCAACAGAAAACATCAACGCCCGCAACAACCATGTTGCGTTCTACTCGTGAAACACATCTACACATAGATCTAGCTCTGATACCACTGAAGGGTTTCGCGGCATAGTAAATCAAAATTTTCTACGGATGCGAACAGAGGGAAAGCCAAGATCTAATCTAGGAGATGCAATCAACGAGAGAGATTGGATTAGATCTTCATACCCTTGAAGATTCGCACAGCGGAACGTTCGTTGGAACGTGGGTGATGTAGTCGTACTCGCTTCTCCTCCTCGCGATCCGATCCGATCTAGCACCACAAGTGGCGGTGCCTCCGTGAGATGCACACGTGCAGCACCTCGACGTCTCCTCCTTCCTCAGACCAGCAAGTATGGTGGAGAGATAGATTGGATCTACAACACGATGGTGTGGTGTATATGGTGGAGAATTTCTGCAGCAGGGCTTCGCCTACAAACAGTCGGGAGGGAGAGAGGAAAGCTAGCAAGGCGGCTAGGGTTTGGAGGAGAGGTGTAGGGGGTTGGTGCGCCCCCACCCCTCTTTATATAGAGGGGGGCGCAACCCTAGCCCCTCCCCCAAGCCCAAAGGATAAGGAGTGGGGGGCATGGACTCTCCCCTCTTCTAGAAACCCTATCTCTAGTTTAAACGATTTAAACTCTCTAGGATCGGCTGGGCCCTATGGGGCCTTGTTCCCCTGGCCCAATGCGGCCAGGACACTCCCTCATAGGCCCATGCCCCCTCCCGGAAGGTGGGGCCACGCTGGTCCCCTTCCAGAAGGTTCTAGAAGCTTCCGGTACAATACCGATTAACCCGGAACAATTCCGGGCTCCAAAAACTGCACTGCCTTATATGAATCTTATTCTCCGGACCATTTCGGAACCTCTCGTGATGTCCCGGATCCTATCCGAGATTCCGAACAAAAATTCATAAACCAATTATCCAATCTATCCTAGCGTCAAGACACGTTAAGTGTGTGACCCTGCGGGTTCGAGAATATGCAGACATGATCTTCTATCAATAATCAACAGCGGGGTCTGGGCACCCATATTGACTCCCACACATTCATCGATGATCATATCGGATGAACCACGATGTCAGGATTCAAACAATCCCATATATATATTCCCTTCGTCTCGCGATATTTTACTTGCCCGAGATTCGATCGTCTGTACCGTCATACCTAGTTCAATCTCGTTCACAGCAAGTACTTTACTCGTTCCGTAATCCGATATCACTTTGTGATTAACTCCTTAACCACATGCTTGCAAGCGGTGTTGATATCGATTACCGAGTGGGCCCGAAGTATATCTCTCCGACTTGGGAGGGACAAATTCCATCTCGATACATACAACCCAACAGATACTTTCCGATCACCTGAGAGACACCTTTATGATCACCCTCTCATAGGATGACGTTTGATGACCTCAAAGCTTTCTTCCGATACCAGGGAGTTGTATTATCTCATGGTCTAAGGAATACAATATTTGACATAGGAAAAGCTTCGCAAAGATGAACACGATGATACGATCTAATTGCTTCGCTTAGTTTGGGTCTATCCATCATATCATTCTCCCAATGATATGATCTCATTATCAATTGACAACTCATGTCTATGGTTAGGAAACCTTAACCATCATTGATCAATGAGCTAGTACATAGAGGCGTACTAGGGACACGGTGTTGTTCACAAACCACACAAGTATTAAAGTTTCCGCTTAATACAATTCTAGCATGGAATATAAACTTTATCATGAACAAGAATTATAATAATAACATCTTTATTATTGCCTCTAGGGCATAATTCCAACACCAAACACCACCAAGCTATCCCATTCCACCCAGGTGATTCATTAACTTAGTTGTTTTATTAAACAAAAACATAAGTCCTCAGACTTAGAGATTTTTCCATAGTGTGAATATATTTCCACCCATGTTTTCTATTAGCTAGGCTAAGCTTGATAGTAATAGGAATCTTAACTTAGGAAGATTTCCTCTAAGGTTTCATCTACTAGTTTTCCTATAGTAAGGTTTATACTTAGCAAAATTCATGCAAGTTTTACTTAGAGAAAATCACTAATGCATAGTGAAAGTAATGGGATAGAAAGGATGAAGCATCACTTGCCTTTTTGGTAGGGAATGGTGGTTCACTCCTTGATCTTGCTAGTCTCACACCTTACTACAAGTCAATCAAGAAAACACACATTCAATTCTCATTCCAAACCAAAGTCAAACAAACAATTTTTCACACACAAAGTAATGGAATCTAAGTCATGCATAAGCATGCAAAGGTTGGTTCTATTGCAAGGATGGTCTCCACTAGGCTTATAAACTTTGTAAGTTCCAAATTGGTCATTTACCCAAAATGGCAAAGTCATTTGCAAATGGGTTTTATCCATAAACCATTTTCGAATCCATTCATCATTTCATGTGGTGAAAAATGTTTTTATGAAGGCAAAACTCTTAAGTTGTTCACCAAATGAGTTGCTAATTTGCAAAACTTGGTGTTTTGGGTCAGTGGGTTTGATCAAACCATTTTCTTAAAGTTTTCTTTCCATAAACATTTTTATAACAAAAACCATTCTTTTTATTTGGCTATAAAATGGCTAAGTCAAGTAATCCAACCTAAATCTTTCCAAAATCATTTTTAACACCAAGGGTTGGTTCCTAGGGTCAGTAAGGTCACAACAAACCATTTTGCAAAAGTTTTAAACCTAAAATCCATTTTAAACAATTTTTATACTCTAAACAAGCTCACAAAAGAATCTGCAAAAACAAGCAAGCTAACAGATACTATTTTCTAAACCAAGGGCATGGTTGGCTAGCTTGCTCCACTGAATCCATTGATATAAAATTTGTAATTTTTGGACGTGTGGTTTGAAAGTTACAAGGGTTTGAAGTTTGCAAATAAATCCGATTCAAATCTGTTTTTAGTTTTAATACTGGCCACGCGTCGCCGTTTCATTGGTCGATACTGGTTCGGCCGGATCGGCAACGTGAACCGCAGGATCTAACTGGAAACGTGCGGCGCAGATCATTCGATACCCCTTCGCTTACTTTCTTTCCTAGCCGCTGGATTACAATCTAACGGTTCCTATCAACTAGCCAGGAACTGGCGGCGCAAGGCCAACGGCGAGCGGCGGAGCGGCCAGTTGGCGGCGGCGCTGGCGAGGCAGGAAGCAAAACAGGGTGGGAGTAAGCTCACCGAGGTCGCGAGGATGAGGTGATGCTGGTCGTGTGGTCGTCGTGGCAAGGGGCGCACGGGTACGGGCGGGATTCCTCACCGGAGTTGGTTCTGGCGGCGGATGCACGTGGTCGAGGTCGAGGACGACGCTGTGGTCCACGAGAAGACAAACGGAGGACTGGGTTAGCTGCGCAAGGCCATGGCAAAGATGTTTGCGTGATCTAGAAGACACGGGGTGGTCGGAATCTACCTGTGGGCGTCGTCGGAGTAGTAAACAGACGATGGTGACGGCGGTAGTTGTCGTTGCCGAGGCTCAGGGGCGCCCGCGGTCGAATTGGTGGTACGGGGAGAAGTGTCTGGGAGTGGGGAAGCTGCCAGGGTGCTCAGGGGGGCTCGGGGTGGTGTGTGCTGGTCGGATTTTGGGAAGAAAGCTCGTCGGAGTAGTGTGCTTGCCATGAACAATCCGAGCAGCCTGGTGGCAAAGAGAGGTTGGCGTCTGAGGGGAACGGAGGAGAAGGCCCTGGCGTTTTATCGAGCATGGTTAAAGCGAGGTAAAGGCCCGGCGTTATTGCGAATTGATCGCGCGGATTGAAGGCAGCAACGGCAGCGAGGTTTGGGGGAGGGAGGTCACGCGGTGAGGACGATGAACAGAGGAAAGTGGGGCCGTTGCGTCAGTGGGAAAAGGAGAGAGGGGGAGGTCCACTGGTCAGTCTCTGCGCGGTTAAGTTCCTGAGTGAGGAAAAACGATTCGGCGGGGGGAAAGGAGCTGGGCTGCTGGGCTAAGTTGGGCTTGGCCAGTTGGGTCAGGTCCATTTCCTATTTTTTTCTTCTGAATTCTTTTTCCTTTTCTATTTCCATTTTTCTGTTTTGAATTTTTCAAACAAACAAACATCATCCAAATCAATTCAAACAATACCAATCTTTGAAATTTTGAAATTAGTTCTGTTCAGTTATATGGACCAAAGTCCAAAATAAAATAAAATAATAATTTTTATTGATCCCTTCTTTAATTAATAAAATGGATCTTTTGTTATTTAATAAAATAGGGTTTGATTTAATTAATAAAATCTCCTTTTCAAATCTAAATATTTTCAAAACCAAATTAGTAGGTTTTATTTGGAAATAAAGAATATTTGGAAAACTTGTTTTTTTTAAATAAAATAACCTCTTTATTTTTGGTCCATTAACAATTAAATAAAAAAATGCCTTATTCATTTACTTCATATAAGATTTGTTTTATTAGAATATTTATTTTGTAATTTAAAATAAAACAAAAATACTTCAGTAAGATTTATTTGAGAATATAAAATATTTAGAAAACTTATTTAAAATAATTTAATAAGTTTTGATGTTTCAATTAAAATAGTAAAACCTTTTATTTAAATAAATTTGGATATTAAATTCTTATTAATTTATTTAAATAAACCTTTGCTATTTTTATTCAAAACAAAATGTTTTAATCCCAAGGTTTGGTCAAGGTTTAGTTTGGCTTTATAAAATAATCTTTATTTATAAACTCATCTTTTCTTTTGAAAACCAAATCTTTTATTAAGAGATCAAAATAGTAATTCCAAAGCATTTTTATTTCCTTTAATAAATGTTTATCTTTATGAATCCCTTTAGGATTTATTTGATTTCAATTGGTTTGAAGTTCCAGTTAAATTCAAAAAGTTTCTTCTGGCTCTGAAAATCAAACAAAGTTTTATTTTATTCATTTATTTTCACATTACAAGATTTGGAAAATCTTGGGATGTGACAAGTAGCTAGCATCCACAGTTTAAGATGTAATATCAAGAAACAAAGGTCATATTACAACTTATAACCAGGAATAAAATAATTCATTACATCTTACATAGCTCATTTGGCTATCTCATTACAATGCAGCAGAAATAGCTATATAGCATGGAGTCCTTCATCTTTATATGCCACAGGCAATCATGTTGGTTGTATACTTGTAATCCTATTCAACACACTTCACTAACATCAAACAAACCTACAACATAATAAATTACAGCCACAAGGGTCAATACATTTGAATTGTATTGGCAAGTGATACTATGGTAGAATAGTGGTATCTAACATCTATATGCAGTTGGCTAAGTGTAGCTGAGGCTTTCTTTGCTCAAAATAAGTTTTCCTTATTATTTGAAAACACTAAGTTTTTGTTTGTCAAATCACCCAAGGAACAACCAATAGAATTGGTTAACCTTTAACCCTTGTTCAACCATAAGTTTTTAACTTAGAAATTGCGATGAGGAGATCCTTGATAGCTTCCATGTCTTGATGCTCAAATTGTCCATTGTTGGGGACACGGCTAGGTACTTAGATTTTACTCTCTCGAGATGTGGTGCACTTTCCCCACAAGACTCGACATGCATCGAGACAAGATCTTTCAGAAGCCTTCCCTTAGACCAAATGGACACGTTCCAACCTATCACCCTACCACCTTCTGTCCATCTGGCTAAGTTATTGCAACCTATATGATCCAGGCAGAGCCCACATTGCCATGTGGCTGCACTAGAAGCTTCTCAACACTTGACATCTCAAATATCTTTGTTCATGGGTGGCTTTCCACAAGTGAGATACACAAGGTTGCCAGTCACTGGGCCTTGTTTAACCACTCAACATAACCCATTCATACCATTCCACCCAGGTGATTCATTCACTTGGTAGTTTTATTAAGCAAAAACACAAGTCATAGACTTTGTATAATATCATAGCATGAATAATTCACCCTTGTTTTCTATTAACTAAGCTAAGCATGATAGTAGCAAGAATCTTAACTTAGGGAAAATTCTACTAAGGAATCATCTAATAGGATTTCCCATGGCATAACATATATATATACTTAGTAAAAATTCCATGCAAGTCCTACTCAAATTATCACTAATGCATAGTGAAAATAATAGAATAAAATGTATGAAGCACAACTTGCATTTTTAGTAGTGAAACTAGATTCACTCCTTGATCTTGCAATTGTCACACTCTTCAAAGTTCACTACAATTCAATCAAGCAAGGCACAAATTCAAACTAGCATTCAAACAATTCATCACATAAAATAATAAAAACAAAGAAATGCATGCAAGCATGCAAAGGTTGTTTTATTTGGAAAAGTGGCTTCTAATAAGGCTATAAACATTTTAAAACACCTACTGGTCATTTATAATAGTGGCAAAATCATTTGAAAACAAGTTAGTGAAAATAGGCCATTTAAATCATTTTTGTTTTGCTAGAAATGCTTTTATCCAAAGGAATAATTTCTAGTGTTAGCCAAATATGTTTTTAAACAAAAATGTTAGTGTTTATGGTCAAAGTGGTTAAAACAAAACCATTTGCAAAAGGTTTCACTCAAAACTTATTTTTAAATCATAGTAACATTTTTGTTTTACTAGAAATGCTTTTATTCAAAGGAATAATTCCTTAGTGTCACAAAATATGTTTTTAAATTCTAATGTTAGTGTTTAGGGTCAGGGAGTTCAAAACAAACAATTTGCAAAAGATTTTACTCAAAAATCATATTTAAAATAAATTTTTATAACCAAATTAGCCTTACAAAAATTTCTGCAAAAACACCCAATTTTCCAGAAGCAAAATACTAAACTAAGGCTACTGTTGCAAAGTTCACATTTTTCTGAATCCATTGATATAAAATTTGTAATTTTTTTGACATGTAAAACAAAAGTTATGAATTTTACAAAATCATTCATCTCATAAAACCTTTTATGTTTTTAAAACAAAGTCTGGGACACATGTCTTGTTTCTATTGGACGATACCGGTTCATCTGGATCAAGCTACGCGGAGCGTTGGATCTAACTGGAATCACACGGTGCAGATTGATTCATACCTCTTCGTTAAGTTATTCTATCGTATCCCTACGATCTAGATCTAACGGCTCTCGGCACATCGACTAGGACCTGGCGGCGCTGGCGACGAACGCGCGGCGGCGGCGCTCTGTCAGCGGCGCTTGGGATATTCTAGGAAGCGAGGGAGAGGATGAGGTGGCTCACCGTGTTCGCAGTAACGTGGCGAAGCTCAACTTTGTTGTCGCAGGGCAGGGGGCGCACGTGGTTGACGATAATTGCTCGCCGCAGTTGTCCCTGGCATCAGGCACGCTCCGCCGTTGTCGGGGACGAGGCTACAGGGCACGGGGAGGCAAAACAACGAGTGCGTTAGACGCGCGCGAGGAAGGATAGTACGCGAGTGTCAACGAGAGGGGAGGCGCGGTCAGAAGTTACCGGTAGAGATCGCCGGAGTGGACGCAGACGACGGTGCGCTCAGATGATAGACCGAGGCGAGCTTCTGGGGGGCGCGCGTGCAAGCGGTGAGTGCTGGTAGGTGCGGGAGACGCTGGCGAGCAAGCTCGTGGAAGCTAGGGGCAGTGGGGAGGTCGGAGCTGGCCGGAATTGGACGGGGAAGCTCGTCGGAGCAGTGGCGGCGCAAGCAAAATTAGGGGCAGCCTAGGGGCAGAGAGGTGCGGGAGGTTGAGGGGAAATAGGGAGGAGAGGAGAGCGCTTATGAGGGCGTGGTCACGGACGGGAATTACTCGGCTATTAACGCGAATTGACGAGGTTTCAACAACGGCAGACACGGCTAGGAGGTGTTGGGGGCGTGGTCACCGCGAGGTTGATGACGATGAGTTGGCAATGGGGCCGGTTAGTCAGCGAGGTGAGAGGGTTACGCATGGGGTCGCTAGGTCAGTGGGTTGAGGGTTACGCGAGAGAGGTTAGTTGGGTTGCTTTCTTTTCTATTTTTTCCTTCTTTTTTCTTTTTCTGTTTCTATTTTCTGTTTTGATTTTATTCAAATGATTCAAATACTCATTTGTTTTCAAATCGTTCCCAAATTTCCAGTATGTTTTTATACTGTTTAACAACGTATTTTAGAGTCCATTTTAGAATATTTTCTTATATTCTCTTATGGTTTATTATTTATTAGACATTTGTCTTTATTTAAATAAGATTTAAATATGATTCCAATCCATATTATTTTATTCAAATGATTTAAACATCTGTTTAAATTCAAATGTTTCTCAAACCTTTTCAGTAAGTTTGTATTGCTTAGTAATGTGTTTAAAATTCCATTTTAGATTATTTCAAATATTCTTTTATGGTTTAATATTTATTTAAATGAGGTTTGTGTTTTTATTCAATCCATTGATTCAAGCTTCCATTTGAATTCAAATTTCACCAAACCTTTTCAGTAGGTTTAAACTTTTGATTAGTGTGTTTAAATAATTCACTCTAAATTATTTCAAACATTTTGTTATGATTTAATATTTATTTAAATGAGGCTTTTGTCTTTATTTAAATGAATTTGAATATGGTTCCAAACCATATAATTCTATTTAATTATTCTTTTATTCTTTTTAAGTTAATTAGATAACTTTTAATCCACTTTCGCTATTTCAATTATTTATTTTCTCATGATTTAATTAATCATTTTTATTAGGGATTTTGTCTTCATTCATATTGAATTGTATTTGGTTAAGGCCCATATAATTTTATTTAAATAATCCTTATTTCTTTATTTTTATTTGGATTATCTTTATTCCATTTTCTTATGGATTTAATTCAAGTTTTAAATTGTCTTCCAAATAATTTTCTTGGGATTTATTATTTAGTTTAGGAAATTTGTCTTCATTTAAATAAAATTGAATATGGTTCAATCCATATGATTTTATTTAAATATTCTTTTATTCCTTTTTATTATTCAGTAAACTTTCATTCCATTTGTTTATGGATTTGACCAAGATTTAATTTGTCTTTTAAATAATCCTTATTTATTTATTTATATATTTGTCTTATAAAATCCATATCTTTTTATTTATAGTTCCAAATTTGGTGATTCCAATTTTTATAATTTTATTTAATATTTGTTTATCTTTTTAATCCCTTTTAGGATTACTTTGCTCACAATTTGGTATTGATTTTTGTTAGGAGCTTTGATTAGCCTTGGAAATTATTTCTTTCTATCTTATTAAATTCATAAGTTTTTATCCATGGCTCCAAATTAAATGAAACCAATTTCCATGGTTTTATAATATTTTTGTTTATCATTTTTGATCATTTATAAATGTTTGTTGCTAAAGTTTTATATGGAACAAATCCATAGTCTTAGAGAGATCTTGGAAATTATTTCTTTCTTTAGGGTTTAGGGTCTTGGTTTATTTTTCCAAGTGTTCAAATTTCAAGATTCTTTCCATTCATAAATGCATTTGATCTTTGATGAAATATTTGTTTATTGCTTTATTATTCAAAAAAAATTCAAGTAGGGTTTTAGTGTTTCCATTTAGAAGCAAAAAAGTTTCTTTTCACCCTAAATTTCAACAATTAATTCATTTGTTTATTTATTTTTCACATTTCAAAATTTGGAAAATTTTGGGATGTGATAGCTAGGCTCGTCAAGGTCAAACCTTAGCTTCTACATGAGCAAATCTGGCTTTCTCCCGTTGTATACACTCGCAGAGTCTAACACACCCGATCATCACGTGGTGCTTCGAAACAACAAGCTTTAGCAACGGTGCTTACTAATGATGAACACTTTATAACTTGAAATTTTGTGAGAGGGATCATCTTATAATGCTACCGTCACGAACTAAGCAATACAAGATGCATAAAAGGATTAACATCACATGCAATTCATAATATGTGATATGATATGGCCTTTCTTCTTGTGCTTCTGATCTTCATCTTCAAGCACGAACATGATCTCCATCATCACCGGCATTGCATCAAGGTCAATGGCGCCGCTCCATGATTGTCGTCCACCAGCATCAACTATTACAACTACTTTGAATAATAGACACGCAGGTATTAACAAAATTAAAAGACAACCATATGGCTCCTGCCGGTTGTCGACTTACAATAAGGAACATTGCATATATCACATATAATCACAATCATGGCCATATCACATCACAGCACACCCCTGCAAAACAAAGTTAGACGCCTCTAATTTTCTTTGCATATTTTACGTGGTTTGGGGCTTTCAATAAGTGTCGTTCTAACTTACGAACAAGAACCACAATGTTGATGCTTGAATTATCAAGGCCCATTGTAAATTGAATCTATACTATGATGGGAGAGACAGACACCCACAAAGCCACTTATGCGATACAAGTTACATGTTAAGCGCGGAGCAAGTCTCATGAACGATGTCATGTAAGGTTAGCCCGGGCCGCTTCATCCCATCATACCGCAAGATGCAAAGTACACAAAAAGCAATTGATAATAAAAGCACCGCCGCCCATAATGACCATTGTGTTCTACTCGTGCAACAGATCTACATATAGAAACGGCTCTGATACCACTGTAGGGGTTCGTAGCATGGAAAAAAAATCTACCGCATGCACACAAACAAGCCAAGATCTATCTACTATATTGTAGCAAAGAGTCGATTAGAGTACTCACCCTCGAAGATTCCAAAGCGGTTAACGAGAGCAGATTCTCGTGGATGATGTAGTCGTACACTTGTCGTTCTCAAGATCACATAGACGATCCGTCCGGCACTGCGTTCCTGCAGCGCTTCCGCAGTCGGTCACACGTTCGGTACTCGATGAAGACCTTCCTCTCCCTTGTTCCAGCAGGCATCAGAGGTTGTAGTTCTCCCATCGCGATTCTGACAGCACGACGGCATGGTGTCGGAAGTAGAGGGAAGATCCTGCAGGGCTTCGCCTAAGCCGGAGCAGGTTATGGTGGACCTAGGGTTTCCGGTGATCTAGGTTTAGAGGGCCGAATAGGAGGAGGAGGTGTCGGTGGCGGCTAGGGCGACGGCGATGGACCGGCGGCGGCACGAGGCGGCGGTGGCGCTGGGCGGCGGCGAGGCGGCGACGACAACCGGCAGTGGCGGCGCGGTTTGGAGGTGGGGAGGGCTGGTTGTGGTGCTTTGGGGCAGCCCCTCCCCTTTATTTATGAGAGGGAGGTCAGCATGGGAGAGGGGAGTTTGAATCCTTTACCAAACCCAAGTTGGAGAGAAAGAAGGACACTTTCCTTCTTCCACTAGGAAACTATTGTTCCAGTTTGACTTTTCAAACCTCCCTTTTGACTTTCAATTTAGAGCTTTATTTCTCTCTCGCAAATGCCCAACCAAGTGACCTAGGACATGATCCAATCATTCCACTTAACTATGACACATTTATGAACCACTCCCCTTCCGGTCCGGTGAACCTTCTAGACCTTTCTAGAACCTCTCCGATGAAAATATCGAAATCATTCCCGAACTCCAGAATCGGACTTTCCTTATATGAATCTTATTCTCCAGACCATTCCGGAACTCCTCGTGATATCCTGGATCCCATCCGAGACTCCGAACAACATTCGGTCTCCCTACTTATATTCCATATCTACTAAACAACATTGAATCCTTAAGTGTGTCTCCCTACGGTTCGTGAATTATGCGGACATGATCGAGACACTTCTTCGATCAATAACCAATAGTGGAATCTTGAAATTCATATGGTTACCACATATTTCAACGATTACTTTGCAATCGAATGAACCACTTACATATGATACCAATTTCCCTTTGTCTCGCGATAGTTTACTTATCCGAGGTTTGATCGTCGGTATCTTTGTATACCTAGTTCAACCTCGTTACCAATAAGTACTCTTTTCTCGTTCCCGTGATATGTGATTCCTTGTGATCGAGTCACATGCTTGCAAGCTAATTGGATGATATTCCACCGAGAGGGCCCAGAGTATATCTATCTGTCATATGGATGGACAAATCCCACTGTTGATCCATGTTCATCAACATATACTTTCCGAACACTCAATGCCACATTTATAGCCACCTAGTTACGGTGTGGTGTTTGACGTCATCAAAGCATCCTTCCAATCATGGTGATTAGCATGATCTCATGGTCGAACGAATTAGGTTACTATGTATCAGAAAGCTTATAGCAAATGAACTATTGAAATGACTTGATCTTAATGCTACGCTTATCTATAGGAGTATGTCCATCATACCATTCTCCTAATGATATGATCTTGTTGTTAATAACATCTCAATGTTCATGATCGGGAAACCACGATCATTTATCAACCAACAAGCTAGTATTACAAAGAGGCTTTACCAGGGCCTCTAATTTAGTTTACAAATCACACAAGTATTAATGTTTCCGGTTAATACCATGATAGCATGAATATAAACATTTATCATAAACACAAAGATATAATAATGACCACTCTTATTATTGCCTCTAGGACATATCTCCAACAAAATGATGTGATTAGAAGCTATACTTATCATTGGGTATGTCCATCACATCATTCTCTCAATGATGTGATTGCGTTTTCAAGTGACAATCATGTCCATGGTTAGGAAACCTTAATCATCGCCTGACTAACAAACTAGTAGAAGAGGCTCATGTAACACCCTCAGAATCGGCCCTATGCAAGTTTCAGCGCTTCCCGCCAAACCCGCATAGAAATGATTCAAAGGTGCCCACCAGGCACTTTCGTGCGGGTGGAAAACGAAGTAATATCATTACACAATAGTCCTCGATGGAACCCACAGAACAGATATATACAACAGCGACTCAAAGAGTCAAGAATACAGATATACAATACAAAGATCCAAATCACCTTTAAAACGATATAGCGTCCGAGTATGGACAAGATGCAAATTGAGCTAAGAGCCCGGAAGAATAACCAATGGCGTCCATAACCCTGCCCAGGCCAAGCCGGAAGGGTAACCCTGCTAACGACGTCGATCTCAAAACCTGCTTAAACAAAAGGGGTGCCGACAAAGGGCAAAGGAAAAAGAGAGAGAGCGGTCAGTACTGAGGCCAGTACACGGCGAGGCTAGAATTCGGCGGTCCTCGCCTACATAGGTATGGTGGACTGAAGCGGCAGCGCGGCATGCACTAAACAACCTATAGAGACTCGATATAACTGTCGTCTATCAGAGAGGGATAAGAAAGACCTATTCGGAACCAACCTGATGCTACCACCAAACATACCCATCCTGGTATTTCCCCCTCGAGACCAAACGAGGAAGTCAACCGAGGAACTCACACCGTTGGCAGTTTTATTCATTCCGTTATAGTGGCGGCAATTACTAGTCAAATATAGATAGCATGAGTCATCCTGATATAATAAGCAGTGGGCACTTTTAGTTAACCATTCCATTGTAGTTGCATCACTTACTAGTCAGAGACAATTAGCATGAGATATCCCAAACCCAGCAGTTGTTGGTACTTTTATCTAGCCATTCCGTTGCAGTGAAGCTGATTACTAGTCATATCGGATACAAGTCAAATTATAACAGTAAACTTTAGTTATAGTTGCCTATGATCGAGACCTGTGCTCCAAGTCGTCCATAACCGCGGACACGGCTTCTCGAAAAGATTTAACCCTGCAGGGGTGCACCAAAGTTTCCACACGCACCTACACCCTTGTTGTCGGATCAGGTAGGTACAAGATCACAAAACATACACCCAACGGTATGTCGACGGGGTTTCGGACACGACGTTTCCCAGACCCAAAGCAAGCACGGGGGGCCACCCCACTAAGCTACCCGCAACGAAGTTGGCCGGCTCCGAAACGGACCCAGGGTTTGCGTCAGTGGCTGTAAACGACTGGGAACCCGAAAATGTGACTGGGCTTGTCGATACCGCGAAAACACTCCGCTTCCAAAACAGTACAGGTGCAGTACTTCGCACAATTTAAATAAAGCAGTAAAGCATGGCATAAGTACAGAATAGTAATAAAGCCCCAAACTACTTGTGGCCCCCAGTACAGTACTTGGAATCAGGTACTAAATCGATGGGGGTGCCCATACACCCCACCTGTGGTTAGCGCGCTCGATCTCGGAACAGGTGTCAAGAACTCGGGGTCCTACGGGACACAAGTGGACGGTTAACAACCAAATAACATCTATTGCCCACCTGTGCCTCTGCATTTACCTACTTTCAATTTTAGTTATTAAACAATAATTAAAGCCATGATCATCTCCAACGTTAAACATGCGGCAATACTCCAACAACTGTGGTACTGGACGACACGCAACAGCACTTGAGCAAGCGACTACGACGCGCAAGTTCAACTATCTACCAAACAACAGGTAATAGGATGTGTCCAAGGCAATATAAGGCTGCAAGGGATATCTCGGGTACGAAAACTAGAGCATCGCAACACAGATAGCAATAGATCAACAGGAGGGAATAAAAAACTATAAAAGTAAGATAGGTAGAAAGGGGAAGGTGCTCGCTTGAAAACATTGCCGACGGTTCATCCGAAGATCGGGTCGATACTCGCATCAACTCATCGGCCTAATCCGCGAAGAAGCAAAACACTAGCACAAACACCGTATGCACTATTTAATACTATGACAGAAGATCGGGCATGATGCATGTATGATGTATGGCATGGCAAAGGTGCAATGCAATTAGATCATATTAAGCGGAACCGGGGTCCCGACATTTAATTAAACGGTTCAAGTTATTTATCTACCCCGCAAATTAAATGTTGGATTAGCAAGACAAAACATGGCTTCGGTTTGCTATGCCAATTTAAATGGAGTCCGGAATAAGACAAATATATCCCGCATATAGACTCCATATTTAATTATGAGATGAATTGGCATAATGCCCCCAAACCACAGACAAGTATGCATGCAAGATGAACAATTTAATATGCAACAATGTGATATTACATTTATAAAATAGGGCTCGAGAAAGGGGTCACACATTAGGTCTCGGCGATCTTGGGCTACGAGGGGTTCAGGGTCGGTCTCAGGGTTCGACGGGGGAAACGGTTCGACGGAATCGGTCTCGGACAACGGAAGTAGATCTTGTCGCATCCGGGAAGAAGGACCTGGTTTGGTGTCGGGGGCGCATTGGATTCGCCCGGGTCGGTGTCGATCTTGTCGTCGCGAAGATCTTGTCGTGTCCTCGTATCGGGTCGGTCTTGGCGTTCGGGGTGAATAACTTGGTGTCCTCGAGGAAGTACTTGGCGTATCCGTGTCGACGACCTTGGCGTCCGGGAAGAAGTACTTGTCGCATCTGTGGCCTTCGGGTCGAAGAACTTGGCACGCCAGGGTTCGGTCTTCCGACTCCGGGAGGATCGGTTTTCAGGGTCTCGACACCTTCGGTTCCATGTGGGCGATCTTGGCGTCCGAGGGTTTCTCCGAGTCCGTGGTGCGTCCGTGTGGTAGATCTTGTCAGTTTCATGAAGGAGGCCTTGTCGCTCGACAACCTTCTGTGACGACCTTGGGACTCCGGCATCGAACGTCGGTATCGAACTTGTCTCAGCGTAAGCAGTACCTCGGGTCCATCTTCCTTCTTGACAACATCACGGCTAGTAGACACGCGTGGTGCAGGAGTATGCAGCAGCGCGTGCTGCCATACGAGACCAAGGACAACCACCAGGAGGCGGCCAGACACAGGCGACGCGTCCTTGAAGAGGGGTCGGCGGATGGCTCGAACGCGGCGAGCGGCGACGGGGAGGGCGCGCCGGCGGCGGGGTCACGCGGCCGCGGATGACGTCTGCGGAGGAGAGGGGAGGGCGTCCAGAGCAGGCGCGATGGAGGGGCTTGAGCGGCAGGGCCGGACGGAGGAGACTCGGGCGAGGGAGGCCGAGGAGCCGGCGGGCCGGGGTCGTCCGCGCGCGGGAAGGGCGACGAGGGGAGCTCGCGGGGAGGGACGGTAGGCAGCGGCCGGTTGCAGAGCTTGAGGAGGGATAGGCACGGCGAGGCTCGAACGGAGGAAGGGTGCCGGAGGCCATGGCGGTGAAGCTCGGGGGTGCGCGCCGCGGTTGGGGAAGGAAGCCAGGGAGGAAGGCCCGTCGGTTGTAGAGGGGAGGCGTTGACGCACGGCTCCAGCGAGACGGTGTCGGGCAGAGGGAGGCCGAGCGCGCGGCCGCGGCGGCGGTCGCTGGCGCGCAAGCTTGGGGTGGCGCCAGGGGAGGGAGGCGCGCGGTGGCTTGCGCCGAGGCAGGGCGAGTAGGGGCAGCGGGATAGGGAGAGGAACATGGCGGCGGGGCGGAGGTGAGGACGGCAGCAGGGGCGGCCTCTGGGAGGCGGGGCTCCACGGGGAGGAACTGGCGGCGGCAGAAGGAGGGCGTGCGGGCAAGGTGGGCGTCGGGGAAGATGGGGTGAAGGGGTGAAGGGGAGAGAGAGAGGGACCCGCGGGGCAGGGTCCACATGGGACAGATGGGTGTGGAGGCGTGTGTGGCGACGGGGTCAGGGGAGAGTGGCGGCGCGCCAGGTGGGGGCGGTCGGCTGTGTGGTGTGAGCGGTGTGTGTGTGGTGTGTAGGGTGAGGTGGAGGGAAAAAGGGTGGGGGTGGTGAGGTGGCGGCATGGGATTGGAGGGAGTGAGGTGGCTGAAGGGTGGGTAGATAGGCTGGGTAGGTTATTTGGTAGCTTAGGTTTTGGGTGTTCTGGGGTAGGTAGGGTTTTTTGTCTGGAGGTGGCCGGCTGGGCTTTCGGGCCTGGCTGGCTGCCTCCCAAAATAATTTAAATATTTTTATTTATTAAAAACGAGGCGTTTGTAACCCGTTGGCAGACAAAACAAAACATTCCGGTGACCCGGGTTTTGGTCTTGAATTAAAGACGGGGCGTTTAGAAAACAAAACCAGGCTTTTCAAAAATAGTTTTATGCAAACAAATGCAAGACGACATGACGATGCTCAAATGCAATGTGGCATGATGACATGAGCATGCAGTCACGATGATGCAATGCACAAAAATAACGCGATTTTCTAGTAGTGGTTTTTGCGGGGCGCCACAATTCGACACCACTAACAATGGATCTCGCCCTCGAGATCCGCCTCATGGTACCGGGAAGAAGGGCGGCGATCTGAATCTTCTCGCATCGTGTAGATCCTTGCGACACCACTAACAAGAGGTCGTTGTCCGTGATCGTCGAGAGAACACTCCGAGAAACAAAGGCGAAGGTAGAGGTATCAACCAACCAATCCACCTCTAACTTCGATAGAAAGAGAGAACCGATGCATTCTCATCCACTTCAATGTACACAAGCGAATAGAGTGAGTAGTCGGCATGGGGGCCAATCCATCACGCACCCAAACTATTACTCTGCACAATCAGTAGAAAAGCATGCAACCATTCTCGGAATCAGACTGAAGATCTCCACAATCGAGGTTCAGAAACAAAGGAGTGATGCAGACTCTGCAGCGGATCTGGCGTAGATGATGTCGTCGCGTCGGAAAACACCGGAAGGCACGAGAAGGAACAAAGAATGGTACCACAGATAAAGGATCACTCAGATAGCATGAAGACCAGATGTAGCAACACCGTTACCAAAGGAGGAAGCGAAACCCTGAAGGTACGATGGAACCCAACCACGGGAAATCCTGGACTCAAAGAGAGAGAAGAGAGCGGATTCAAAACACGCAGAGGGGAGAGGAGAGCAGCAGAGGGGTAAGGAGTAAAATCAGACCTAATCAGAACTATCCAACCGATTTTGCAAAAATAGTTTTGACACTCTACTTCGGCCGTTAGCTAGGTTATCCTACAGGCTGGACTTGTGGGGTATCGCAACTGCTGAGCTCTGATACCACTCTGTAATACCCTCAGAATCGGCCCTATGCAAGTTTCAGCGCTTCCCGCCAAACCCGCATAGAAACGATTCAAAGGTGCCCACCAGGCACTTTCGTGCGGGTGGAAAACGAAGTAATATCATTACACAATAGTCCTCGATGGAACCCACAGAACAGATATATACAACAGCGACTCAAAGAGTCAAGAATACAGATATACAATACAAAGATCCAAATCACCTTTAAAACGATATAGCGTCCGAGTACGGACAAGATGCAAATTGAGCTCAGAGCCCGGAAGAATAACCAATGGCGTCCATAACCCTGCCCAGGCCAAGCCGGAAGGGTAACCCTGCTAACGACGTCGATCTCAAAACCTGCTTAAACAAAAGGGGTGCCGACAAAGGGCAAAGGAAAAAGAGAGAGAGCGGTCAGTACTGAGGCCAGTACACGACGAGGCTAGAATTCGGCGGTCCTCGCCTACATAGGTATGGTGGACTGAAGCGGCAGCGCGGCATGCACTAAACAACCTATAGAGACTCGATATAACTGTCGTCTATCAGAGAGGGATAAGAAAGACCTATTCGGAACCAACCTGATGCTACCACCAAACATACCCATCCTGGTATTTCCCCCTCGAGACCAAACGAGGAAGTCAACCGAGGAACTCACACCGTTGGCAGTTTTATTCATTCCGTTATAGTGGCGGCAATTACTAGTCAAATATAGATAGCATGAGTCATCCTGATATAATAAGCAGTGGGCACTTCTAGTTAACCATTCCATTATAGTTGCATCACTTACTAGTCAGATACAATTAGCATGAGATATCCCAAACCCAGCAGTTGTTGGTACTTTTATCTAGCCATTCTGTTGCAGTGAAGCTGATTACTAGTCATATCGGATACAGGTCAAATTATAACAGTAAACTTTAGTTATAGTTGCCTATGATCGAGACCTGTGCTCCAAGTCGTCCATAACCGCGGACACGGCTTCTCGAAAAGATTTAACCCTGCAGGGGTGCACCAAAGTTTCCACACGCACCTACACCCTTGTTGTCGGATCAGGTAGGTACAAGATCACAAAACATACACCCAACGGTATGTCGACGGGGTTTCGGACACGATGTTTCCCAGACCCAAAGCAAGCACGGGGGGGCACCCCACTAAGCTACCCGCAACGAAGTTGGCCGGCTCCGAAACGGACCCAGGGTTTGCGTCAGTGGCTGTAAACGACTGGGAACCCAAAAATGTGACTGGGCTTGTCGATACCGCGAAAACACTCCGCTTCCAAAACAGTACAGGTGCAGTACTTCGCACAATTTAAATAAAGCAGTAAAGCATGGCATAAGTACAGAATAGTAATAAAGCCCCAAACTACTTGTGGCCCCCAGTACAGTACTTGGAATCAGGTACTAAATCGATGGGGGTGCCCATACACCCCACCTGTGGTTAGCGCGCTCGATCTCGGAACAGGTGTCAAGAACTCGGGGTCCTACGGGACACAAGTGGACGGTTAACAACCAAATAACATCTATTGCCCACCTGTGCCTCTGCATTTACCTACTTTCAATTTTAGTTATTAAACAATAATTAAAGCCATGATCATCTCCAACGTTAAACATGCGGCAATACTCCAACAACTGTGGTACTGGACGACACGCAACAGCACTTGAGCAAGCGACTACGACGCGCAAGTTCAACTATCTACCAAACAACAGGTAATAGGATGTGTCCAAGGCAATATAAGGCTGCAAGGGATATCTCGGGTACGAAAACTAGAGCATCGCAACACAGATAGCAATAGATCAACAGGAGGGAATAAATACTATAAAAGTAAGATAGGTAGAAAGGGGAAGGTGCTCGCCTGAAAACATTGCCGACGGTTCATCCGAAGATCGGGTCGATACTCGCATCAACTCATCGGCCTAATCCGCGAAGAAGCAAAACACTAGCACAAACACCGGATGCACTATTTAATACTATGACAGAAGATCGGGCATGATGCATGTATGATGTATGGCATGGCAAAGGTGCAATGCAATTAGATCATATTAAGCGGAACCGGGGTCCCAACATTTAATTAAACGGTTCAAGTTATTTATCTACCCCGCAAATTAAATGTTGGATTAGCAAGACAAAACATGGCTTCGGTTCGCTATGCCAATTTAAATGGAGTCCGGAATAAGACAAAGATATCCCGCATATAGACTCCATATTTAATTATGAGATGAATTGGCATAATGCCCCCAAACCACAGACAAGTATGCATGCAAGATGAACAATTTAATATGCAACAATTTGATATTACATTTATAAAATAGGGCTCGAGAAAGGGGTCACACATTAGGTCTCGGCGATCTTGGGCTACGAGGGGTTCAGGGTCGGTCTCAGGGTTCGACGGGGGAAACGGTTCGACGGAATCGGTCTCGGACAACCGAAGTAGATCTTGTCGCATCCGAGAAGAAGGACCTGGTTTGGTGTCGGGGGCGCATTGGATTCGCGCGGGTCGGTGTCGATCTTGTCGTCGCGAAGATCTTGTCGTGTCCTCGTATCGGGTCGGTCTTGGCGTTCGGGGTGAAGAACTTGGTGTCCTCGAGGAAGTACTTGGCGTATCCGTGTCGACGACCTTGGCGTCCGGGAAGAAGTACTTGTCGCATCTGTGGCCTTCAGGTCGAAGAACTTGGCACGCCAGGGTTCGGTCTTCCGACTCCGGGAGGATCGGTTTTCAGGGTCTCGACACCTTCGGTTCCATGTGGGCGATCTTGGCGTCCGAGGGTTTCTCCGAGTCCGTGGTGCGTCCGTGTGGTAGATCTTGTCAGTTTCATGAAGGAGGCCTTGTCGCTCGACAACCTTCTGTGACGACCTTGCGACTCCGGCATCGAACGTCGGTATCGAACTTGTATCAGCGTAAGCAGTACCTCGGGTCCATCTTCCTTCTTGACAACATCACGGCTGGTAGACACGCGTGGTGCAGGAGTAAGCAGCACCGCGCGCTGCCGTACAAGACCAAGGACAACCACCAGGAGGCGGCCAGACGCAGGCGACGCGTCCTTGAAGAGGGGTCGGCGGATGGCTCGAACGCGGCGAGCGGCGACGGGGAGGGCGCGCCGGCGGCGGGGTCACGCGGCCGCGGATGGCGTCTGCGGAGGAGAGGGGAGGGCGTCCGGAGCAGGCGCGACGGAGGGGCTTGAGCGGCAGGGCCGGACGGAGGAGACTCGGGCGAGGGAGGCCGAGGAGCCGGCGGGCCGGGGTCGTCCGCGCGCGGGAAGGGCGACGAGGGGAGCTCGCGGGGAGGGACGGTAGGCAGCGGCCGGTTGCAGAGCTTGAGGAGGGATAGGCACGGCGAGGCTCGAACGGAGGAAGGGTGCCGGAGGCCATGGCGGTGAAGCTCGGGGGTGCGCGCCGCGGTTGGGGAAGGAAGCCAGGGAGGAAGGCCCGTCGGTTGTAGAGGGGAGGCGCTGACGCACGGCTCTACCGAGACGGCGTCGGGCAGAGGGAGGCCGAGCGCGCGGCCGCGGCGGCGGTCGCTGGCGCGCAAGCTTGGGGTGGCGCCAGGGGAAGGAGGGAGGCGCGCGGTGGCTTGCGCCGAGGCAGGGAGAGCAGGGGCAGCGGGATAGGGAGAGGAACATGGCGGCGGGGCGGAGGTGAGGACGGCAGCAGGGGCGGCCTCTGGGAGGCGGGGCTCCACGGGGAGGAACTGGCGGCGGCGGAAGGAGGGCGTGCGGGCGAGGTGGGCGTCAGGGAAGATGGGGTGAAGGGGTGAAGGGGAGAGAGAGAG
This sequence comes from Avena sativa, assembly GCA_916181665.1. Taxonomy (NCBI): domain Eukaryota; kingdom Viridiplantae; phylum Streptophyta; class Magnoliopsida; order Poales; family Poaceae; genus Avena; species Avena sativa. The sequence continues at coordinate 50,050,218 of OV702285.1, read as the reverse complement.
GGACCCGCGGGGCAGGGTCCACATGGGACAGATGGGTGTGGAGGCGTGTGTGGCGACGGGGTCAGGGGAGAGTGGCGGCGCGCCAGGTGGGGGCGGTCGGCTGTGTGGTGTGAGGTGTGTGTGTGGTGTGTAGGGTGAGGTGGAGGGAAAAAGGGTGGGGGTGGTGAGGTGGCGGCATGGGATTGGAGGGAGGAGGTGGCTGAAGGGTGGGTAGATAGGCTGGGTAGGTTATTTGGTAGCTTAGGTTTTGGGTGTTCTGGGGTAGGTAGGGTTTTTTGTCTGGAGGTGGCCGGCTGGGCTTTCGGGCCTGGCTGGCTGCCTCCCAAAATAATTTAAATATTTTTGTTTATTAAAAACGAGGCGTTTGTAACCCGTTGGCAGACAAAACAAAACATTCCGGAGACCCGGGTTTTGGTCTTGAATTAAAGACGGGGCGTTTAGAAAACAAAACCAGGCTTTTCAAAAATAGTTTTATGCAAACAAATGCAAGATGACATGACGATGCTCAAATGCAATGTGGCATGATGACATGAGCATGCAGTCACGATGATGCAATGCACAAAAATAACGCGATTTTCTAGTAGTGGTTTTTGCGGGGCGCCACAATTCGACACCACTAACAATGGATCTCGCCCTCGAGATCCGCCTCATGGTACCGGGAAGAAGGGCGGCGATCTGAATCTTCTCGCATCGTGTAGATCCTTGCGACACCACTAACAAGAGGTCGTTGTCCGTGATCGTCGAGAGAACACTCCGAGAAACAAAGGCGAAGGTAGAGGTATCAACCAACCAATCCACCTCTAACTTCGATAGAAAGAGAGAACCGATGCATTCTCATCCACTTCAATGTACACAAGCGAATAGAGTGAGTAGTCGGCATGGGGGCCAATCCATCACGCACCCAAACTATTACTCTGCACAATCAGTAGAAAAGCGTGCAACCATTCTCGGAATCAGACTGAAGATCTCGACAATCGAGGTTCAGAAACAAAGGAGTGATGCAGACTCTGCAGCGGATCTGGCGTAGATGATGTCGTCGCGTCGGAAAACACCGGAAGGCACGAGAAGGAACAAAGAATGGTACCACAGATAAAGGATCACTCAGATAGCATGAAGACCAGATGTAGCAACACCGTTACCAAAGGAGGAAGAGAAACCCTGAAGGTACGATGGAACCCAACCACGGGAAATCCTGGACTCAAAGAGAGAGAAGAGAGCGGATTCAAAACACGCAGAGGGGAGAGGAGAGCAGCAGAGGGGTAAGGAGTAAAATCAGACCTAATCAGAACTATCCAACCGATTTTGCAAAAATAGTTTTGACACTCTACTTCGGCCGTTAGCTAGGTTATCCTACAGGCTGGACTTGTGGGGTATCGCAACTGCTGAGCTCTGATACCACTCTGTAATACCCTCAGAATCGGCCCTATGCAAGTTTCAGCGCTTCCCGCCAAACCCGCATAGAAACGATTCAAAGGTGCCCACCAGGCACTTTCGTGCGGGTGGAAAACGAAGTAATATCATTACACAATAGTTCTCGATGGAACCCACAGAACAGATATATACAACAGCGACTCAAAGAGTCAAGAATACAGATATACAATACAAAGATCCAAATCACCTTTAAAACGATATAGCGTCCGAGTACGGACAAGATGCAAATTGAGCTAAGAGCCCGGAAGAATAACCAATGGCGTCCATAACCCTGCCCAGGCCAAGCCGGAAGGGTAACCCTGCTAACGACGTCGATCTCAAAACCTGCTTAAACAAAAGGGGTGCTGACAAAGGGCAAAGGAAAAAGAGAGAGAGCGGTCAGTACTGAGGCCAGTACACGGCGAGGCTAGAATTCGGCGGTCCTCGCCTACATAGGTATGGTGGACTGAAGCGGCAGCGCGGCATGCACTAAACAACCTATAGAGACTCGATATAACTGTCGTCTATCAGAGAGGGATAAGAAAGACCTATTCGGAACCAACCTGATGCTACCACCAAACATACCCATCCTGGTATTTCCCCCTCGAGACCAAACGAGGAAGTCAACCGAGGAACTCACACCGTTGGCAGTTTTATTCATTCCGTTATAGTGGCGGCAATTACTAGTCAAATATAGATAGCATGAGTGATCCTGATATAATAAGCAGTGGGCACTTTTAGTTAACCATTCCATTGTAGTTGCATCACTTACTAGTCAGATACAATTAGCATGAGATATCCCAAACCCAGCAGTTGTTGGTACTTTTATCTAGCCATTCTGTTGCAGTGAAGCTGATTACTAGTCATATCGGATACAGGTCAAATTATAACAGTAAACTTTAGTTATAGTTGCCTATGATCGAGACCTGTGCTCCAAGTCGTCCATAACCGCGGACACGGCTTCTCGAAAAGATTTAACCCTGCAGGGGTGCACCAAAGTTTCCACACGCACCTACACCCTTGTTGTCGGATCAGGTAGGTACAAGATCACAAAACATACACCCAACGGTATGTCAACGGGGTTTTGGAAACGACGTTTCCCAGACCCAAAGCAAGCACGGGGGGCCACCCCACTAAGCTACCCGCAACGAAGTTGGCCGGCTCCGAAACGGACCCAGGGTTTGCGTCAGTGGCTGTAAACGACTGGGAACCCGAAAATGTGACTGGGCTTGTCGATACCGCGAAAACACTCCGCTTCCAAAACAGTACAGGTGCAGTACTTCGCACAATTTAAATAAAGCAGTAAAGCATGGCATAAGTACAGAATAGTAATAAATCCCCAAACTACTTGTGGCCCCCAGTACAGTACTTGGAATCAGGTACTAAATCGATGGGGGTGCCCATACACCCCACCTGTGGTTAGCGCGCTCGATCTCGGAACAGGTGTCAAGAACTCGGGGTCCTACGGGACACAAGTGGACGGTTAACAACCAAATAACATCTATTGCCCACCTGTGCCTCTGCATTAACCTACTTTCAATTTTATTTATTAAACAATAATTAAAGCCATGATCATCTCCAACGTTAAACATGCGGCAATACTCCAACAACTATTGTACTGGACGACACGCAACAGCACTTGAGCAAGCGACTACGACGCGCAAGTCCAACTATCTACCAAACAACAGGTAATAGGATGTGTCCAAGGCAATATAAGGCTGCAAGGGATATCTCGGGTACGAAAACTAGAGCATCGCAACACAGATAGCAATAGATCAACAGGAGGGAATAAATACTATAAAAGTAAGATAGGTAGAAAGGGGAAGGTGCTCGCCTGAAAACATTGCCGACGGTTCATCCGAAGATCGGGTCGATACTCGCATCAACTCATCGGCCTAATCCACGAAGAAGCAAAACACTAGCACAAACACCGGATGCACTATTTAATACTATTACAGAAGATCGGGCATGATGCATGTATGATGTATGGCATGGCAAAGGTGCAATGCAATTAGATCATATTAAGCGGAACCGGGGTCCCGACATTTAATTAAACGGTTCAAGTTATTTATCTACCTGCAAATTAAATGTTGGATTAGCAAGACAAAACATGGCTTCGGTTTGCTATGCCAATTTAAATGGAGTCCGGAATAAGACAAAGATATCCCGCATATAGACTCCATATTTAATTATGAGATGAATTGGCATAATGCCCCCAAACCACAGACAAGTATGCATGCAAGATGAACAATTTAATATGCAACAATTTGATATTACATTTATAAAATAGGGCTCGAGAAAGGGGTCACACATTAGGTCTCGGCGATCTTGGGCTACGAGGGGTTCAGGGTCGGTCTCAGGGTTCGACGGGGGAAACAGTTCGACGGAATCGGTCTCGGACAACCGAAGTAGATCTTGTCGCATCCGGGAAGAAGGACCTGGTTTGGTGTCGGGGCGCATTGGATTCGCCCGGGTCGGTGTCGATCTTGTCGTCGCGAAGATCTTGTCGTGTCCTCGTATCGGGTCGGTCTTGGCGTTCGGGGTGAAGAACTTGGTGTCCTCGAGGAATTACTTGGCGTATCCGTGTTGACGACCTTGGCTTCCGGGAAGAAGTACTTGTCGCATCTGTGGCCTTCAGGTCGAAGAACTTGGCACGTCAGGGTTCGGTCTTCCGACTCCGGGAGGATCGGTTTTCAGGGTCTCGACACCTTCGGTTCCATGTGCGCGATCTTGGTGTCCGAGGGTTTCTCCGAGTCCGTGGTGCGTCCGTGTGGTAGATCTTGTCAGTTTCATGAAGGAGGCCTTGTCGCTCGACAACCTTCTGTGACGACCTTGGGACTCCGGCATCGAACGTCGGTATCGAACTTGTATCAGCGTAAGTAGTACCTCGGGTCCATCTTCCTTCTTGACAACATCACGGCTGGTAGACACGCGTGGTGCAGGAGTAAGTAGCAGCGCGCGCTGCCGTACGAGACCAAGGACAACCACCAGGAGGCGTCCAGACGCAGGCGACGCGTCCTTGAAGAGGGGTCGGCGGATGGCTCGAACGCGGCGAGCGGCGACGGGGAGGGCGCGCCGGCGGCGGGGTCACGCGGCCGCGGATGGCGTCTGCGGAGGAGAGGGGAGGGCGTCCGGAGCAGGCGCGACGGAGGGGCTTGAGCGGCAGGGCCGGACGGAGGAGACTCGGGCGAGGGAGGCCGAGGAGCCGGCGGGCCGGGGTCGTCCGCGCGCGGGAAGGGCGACGAGGGGAGCTCGCGGGGAGGGACGGTAGGCAGCGGCCGGTTGCAGAGCTTGAGGAGGGATAGGCACGGCGAGGCTCGAACGGAGGAAGGGTGCTGGAGGCCATGGCGGTGATGCTCGGGGGTGCGCGCCGCGGTTGGGGAAGGAAGCCAGGGAGGAAGGGCCGTCGGTTGTAGAGGGGAGGCGCTGACGCACGGCTCCAGCGAGACGGCGTCGGGCAGAGGGAGGCCGAGCGCGCGGCCGCGGTGGCGGTCGCTGGCGGGCAAGCTTGGGGTGGCGCCAGGGGAAGGAGGAAGGCGCGCGGTGGCTTGCGCTGAGGCAGGGCGAGCAGGGGCAGCGGGATAGGGAGAGGAACATGGCGGCGGGGCGGAGGTGAGGACGGCAGCAGGGGCGGCCTCTGGGAGGCGGGACTCCACGGGGAGGAACTGGCGGCGGCGGAAGGAGGGCGTGCGGGCGAGGTGGGCGTCGGGGAAGATGGGGTGAAGGGGTGAAGGGGAGAGAGAGAGGGACCCGCGGGGCAGGGTCCACATGGGACAGATGGGTGTGGAGGCGTGTGTGGCGACGGGGTCAGGGGAGAGTGGCGGCGCGCCAGGTGGGGGCGGTCGGCTGTGTGGTGTGAGTGGTGTGTGTGTGGTGTGTAGGGTGAGGTGGAGGGAAAAAGGGTGGGGGTGGTGAGGTGGCGGCATGGGATTGGAGGGAGTGAGGTGGCTGAAGGGTGGGTAGATAGGCTGGGTAGGTTATTTGGTAGCTTAGGTTTTGGGTGTTCTGGGGTAGGTAGGGTTTTTTGTCTGGAGGTGGCCGGCTGGGCTTTCGGGCCTGGCTGGCTGCCTCCCAAAATAATTTAAATATTTTTATTTATTAAAAACGAGGCGTTTGTTACCCGTTGGCAGACAAAACAAAACATTCCGGAGACCCGGGTTTTGGTCTTAAATTAAAGACGGGGCGTTTAGAAAACAAAACCAGGCTTTTCAAAAATAGTTTTATGCAAACAAATGCAAGATGACATGACGATGCTCAAATGCAATGTGGCATGATGACATGAGCATGCAGTCACGATGATGCAATGCACAAAAATAACGCGATTTTCTAGTAGTGGTTTTTGCGGGGCGCCACAGCTCACTAGGGACTCTGTGTTGTTTACTTTTCCACACGTGTATTTAGTTTTCAATACATACAGTTATAGCATTGACAATAAAAATTAATCGTGAACAAGGAAAAATGAATAATAAAACTTTATTATTCCTCTAGGGCATATTTTCAATAGAATGATACATTCACCGGGCTCCAAAGCTGCAATGCTTTGCTCCACGCATCCTGAGCCCCTATGTCACCCTCACACATGCTCTCTAGCCTAACAGGATCCATCTACGTGCTCTCTAACCATGTAGGATCTATCTCCATGCTCGCCAACCATGCAGGATACTTGTCTATGCCAGATTCGTTGTAGGCGTGTAACCAACGGCTGGCTCATAGTTTTCATTTCCAGCCACCTGAGCAAGTGTAACATCCCAAAAATATTAAACTAGAATCATCAAACTCTAATCATCAAAATTAGGGTTAACAAAAACTTTTCCAATTAAAATAAGAAAGCATTCATATGAGTGTGCATTAAAATTTGGATTCTTTTCAATTGCCATGATTATGTGTTTCTTTGCTTGTAAAATGATTCTTAGGTGAAATAAACATCATCTAAACAATCCCTAAACTTTTCCCAAAGACAAACAAATTAAGTGAATGGTCACTTTGGCCAATTTAACTCCCATGCCTACTTTGGCTATCTCTAACTTTCAGAACTTAACAGAAACATGTATGGATCTTTGCACTCCTTGATAGTACTCATAACAAGGTACCAAGGCCCAATTTGTGATCATCCAAAAACATTTGAATGCATAGTTTAAATGACAGTTTAAAATTGAATCTATTTCTTATGGGAAGATCCCACTATTTCAAAAACCACTCAAACAAGCTCAATTTTCAAAACCCAAGCATCCACAGTATCACCAGCACATGCCTAGCACACCCACAAAAAATATTTTCAAAATTCAAAACTTAAGTTCATGTGGCCATTTCATCAAACAGGTTGCAGATGCAAATCAAACAAAATTAAAACACTATGTTGAGCAGTGTTTTGGGCCTAACTTGTTCCCTCTCTGGTTACACTAGCCTTAGTAGATCATCTAGCAACCTTAACTAAGCTCTAGCCCCACTGTAAACTCGCCAATGTCATCAATGGTGAACAGCCCGAGAGCACCCATGTCACCCTAGTGTGGACAGCAAGCTAGGAGAGGAACTAGCCGTGCCAACCTTGTCTGGGAGGTATCCCATGCCTCACCGCCCCCTCTCGACCAGCCCTGCCTCGCAGACAGCAACCAGAACTGCCAGGAACGCCGCGCCCGCGCCGCTGTCGACCATGCCGACGCGCACCGCAGAGCACGCGCCGTCCCACGTAGCTCGACCACCTCGAGCTCTCGCCGCCCGCCAGCATGCACCCCACCGTCCCAGGAGACCTCTAGACATGCCCATTTCACCGCCCGTACCCCGCAGCCACCGCTCGCCGCAGAGTTCGCCGCCTCTGCCTCGCAGAGCACCGCGCGTTCCTAACCGTTTGCCACCGCCCCTACAAGCGCATTTAAACCTTAGAGCATCGCCAGGAGACCACTGATCGATCGCCACCCTCGGCCATGCCTCTAGCAGCACGTAGCCGTGTCATCACCATCGCCTGCCCATCCCTCTCGGTCTCGCCGTCGAGCCTATAAAAGGAGGCCACCCCCAGCCGATTAAAGCACACCATTTCACTCCCTCACCTCACTGATCGTTCCACCCCTTAGCTGGAACAAGGCGAGCAGCGCATCGCCGGAATTTGGCCGGATCTCGCCGCTCCAGAGGAGAGGAGGAGCCGTTGATTTCGACCACCCCCGGAGCTGCCGCGACCACCCCTGAGTTCGTCGTCATCGACTTCGTCGTCTGCCCGCCTCGCCGTTGTCACTGGAGCCCCAGTATGCCCCCTATGCACCCCCACTGAGCCGCTAGGGTTCGAGCTCGCCGGTGACTTGTTCATCGTCGACGACGACCCTCAGCCGTCGATCTACATTCTAATCCAACGCACCACATCGCCCCGTACCGCTTCGCGTTTAAAGAGCCACTGACCAGTAGACCCCCCCTGTCAGTTGCGCCCCGTGCTGCGGAGTGACACTGGGCCGGCCCATTAGCATATCCCGCGCAGCCCACTCGTTTGAATTTAGCTTTTTCTTTTTAAGTTCAGACATAGTTCTATAGCTAGTTTCAAAAATCAACCCGGCTCGATTCAGTGAACCAAATTGAATGAAACCAATTTTGTTAGAAAGATATTGAAATGCTTAATCCAAGCCCGTTGGATTTAAATCATTTGGATCTGTAGATCAACCTTGGTAAAATAACAAGGCAGAAGCTTTTCTGCATTCAAACATTTTTCAAATTTAAACCATAATATCTTTTGAGTTGATTCAAACTCTCAAAAATCACATTTGATCATATCTTTCAGAATATATAAAAATATATGGGTTTACTTACAGAAATAATGTTCAAGTAATAAAAGAAAGCCACATAGGCATTTCTAGTCACTTATTTTATTTGAAATAAAAGGTTAAACCTTATTAAATTGTGATACCACTTTAAATCACATTCCCATGTACTGAAATATGTGGTGATGACATGTGTCAACATGATCCCATGTTTGAGTTGGAGAATATTAAATCTTAAGTAGTTTTTCAATAAGTAAAATTACTTTTCTAAAAATAAAACCAATAAGACAAATGCTTTATTCTTGTGATGTTAGTGATGATGCTAAATCATCTATAGAACCCTTTTGTGTGATGATTGAAAGTAGTTAAGTATTGTTTGGTGATTGTGTAACTCGTATTTATTCATAGACGCTAGTACCGACCAAGGATACGAGGAGGAAGGAGGATACCACGAATAAGAAGCCGAGGAGAACTTCAACCACTGCTCTGCTCAAGGCAAGCCTAATACTACTAGTTGATTGAGCAAGATAACACTTGCAAGATACTCTACTTATGCAAGCCTATACTGATACTGATCCAGCTAATACCTGCTTGTTACCATGACCACTAGATGCCTTAAGCATATGTGATCATACCCACTTGATACCCCCTCCTAGTTTTACTTGCAAGCTTTCTACTTTATTTCTTTATCAAAGCTCTTACTTAGAGTTTACTTGAGTAAATTGTAGATACTAGAAAGATAATGGAAGGTTGCATAAAGAGCATTAAATTTGGCCTAAGCTAGATAATCTTGATGTCATCCTAAGGCATGAGATTGAACTTAGTTAAACTCCACTTGTTTACCACCCTTCATTAGTACTCACTCCCATTTGTAGATGCTAGTGCTAAGCATAAAACTTGATCAACTTTAGATGGGAATACTTGGTGGAAAATGGTTATGAAAACCTTGGAATGATGGATCATTCTATTGAGATGTTTTGACATGTGTTTCCGAACACTAGATGATTTGGATGATGAAAATGTTAAGGCATGAGCCTTAGCCCTTTTTAAAAACTAATGGTTGTCTGGATGCGATACCATTCCAATTTTACCGTATAACCACAATACCCGAGAATTGGGTAGGGCTTGACTGGACACTTATATACCTTAGTATGGGTTCCCTCACGGCCAAGGTCTGAGCTGAGGCTACCTTGTGAAGATTGTCCACCTGTGCAGTACCCAAGATGACAGTTGGTCATGGTTGGGAGGCCAAACTCACAGGAGAGGTGCTTATACTAGGGCGTGTAATTGAAAGGTTAGGATTGATTATCCGCATACTGAGTATGGTGAATTCAGGATTTGTTCCTGACGGATGTATCGAATGTTGTGGTGAAAGTGTACAATCTCTGCAGAGTGTCAAACTATTCGAATAGCCGTGTCCGCGGTTATGGACAGTTGGAGTGGCCATACTGTTCCCCCGTCAGATGTTTTCAAAATGACTTGTGAAATGAATTGAGATTTTGACTTGACCACAATAGAGTTGTGATATGAAATACAAGTTCCCAATTAGGTGTTATAAAATTTCAACTAGCATTCTTTGCTTCTGAACTTAGTAGAGGTAAATCTGGCTTTTTGCAAAACAAACCTAAAGCTTAGTGTCCTATTACAAAAACCCCCTTCACTTGTTAGTATTAGTTTGCGAGTACTTAAAGAGTACTCATGGCTTTGTCCCTGGCTATTCCCGTGGCCAGACTATGAAGAGGAGTATCAGGACGAAGGACCCCAAGAAGGTTACGACTGTAGGGTTCGCAGCATAGAAAACAAAAAATTTCCTACGATGTGAACTATGTACCAAGATCTATCTATTAGATACAAACAACGGGCGGATGTATATCCGTCGAGAACATACCCTTGAAGACCGACAAATCTTAACGAGTTCAACTCGTGGTTGATGTAGACGATCTCTTGCCGATCTCAAGATCGAGAGGAAGTCCTAGCGCTGCAAATCAGCAGCGCATCCGTGCTCGCACACACGTTCGAGGCACCGAGTAACCTCCGCCTCCTCGCTCCAGCGATGCAGCGGAAGCACAACTCTTTCTTGCCGAATAGCCACCGGGAACATGTATCTCGCTAGTCCGAGACCATGGGGGATAAATTCTAGAGGGGGAGAGAGATCCTTCACGAGGAGGTGTGAGTGAGAAGTGAGGAGAGGGCTGCCTTTTATAGGAGGAGGGGGGACCCCAAGGGGGTGGCCGGCGCATGGGGGCTGCCCCCTTGACCTCCCCTCTTCATGTGGGTGGACACTCCACTCACAAAATTCCTTTAAATTCCCTCCACTCAAAATCCCACTCAAACATGCCATTAAATTTCCACCAAATTTAATGCAAACTCTCATTAAATAAAACTCTTTTATTTTATTCAGAATTTTGTCAATTACTTTAATGACAAACATTCACAAATAACCCCTTGCTAGAATACTATTTCACATGCATAACCACTTTATGCAATTTCACCCGAAAACCTGTTTCGGTATCTAGTGAAATAAATTCCTGCGCTTGTTCATTCTTTCGGCATGAAACTTTTGCTCCAATTGGATGTCGGTGTCTCTTAAGTGTGTCACCCTACGGTTCATGAATAATGCGGACATGATCGAGACCCCTCTCGGATCAATAATCAGAAGCGGGGTCTGGAGACCCATACTGACTCCCACACATTCAACGATGACTTTCTTGTGATCGTCGGAACCTTTTACGCTAGTATCTTAATCCCTTTGTTTCACGATATATTACATGTCCGAGATTCGATCATCGGTATATCCATACCTAGTTTGATCTCGTTACTGACATGCACTCTTTTCTTGTTCCCGTGATATAACATTCTAGTGATCAAATCACTTGCTTGCAAGCTAATCAATGTGATATCACCGAGAGGTCCCAGAGTATATCTATCCGTCATCGGGATGAACAAATTCCACTCTCGATCCATGAGCCTCAACATAACACTTTATTAGTTCTGAATCCATCTTTATAATCACCCTGTTATGGTGTGACGTTTGATGTTATCAAGAAACTCTTCCGGTGTTAGTGATTGACATGATCTCATGGTCTAAGGATTAGGATCACTTCGTAAGTTGTTATATCAATATAAACTCAATGACTTTGATCATAATGCTATACTTCGGAAGAATGTCCATCACACCATTACACTAATGTTGTGATCCCGTTATTAACAACATCCAATGTCCATGATCAGGAAACCTTGATCATCTTGTTAATCAACGAGCTAGTTTATGAGAGAGGCATAACTAGGAACTTTCTGTTTGTTCATTAAACACACATGTATTAATGTTTCCGTATTAATACAATTATAGCATGCAAAATAAACATCTATCATATACTTGGAATACACATAATAAACAGTTTATTATTGCCTCTCAGGGCATATTCCCTTCAGTCTCCCACTTGCACTAGAGACAATAATCTAGTTACATAGTGATAAATCTAACACCCATCGAGTTCTGGTGTTGATCATGTTTTGCTCTAGGGAGAGTTTTAGTCGACGGATCTGCTACATTGAGATCCGTTTGTACTTTACAAATCTTTATATCTCCATCCTTGACATGCTCGCGGATGGAGTGAAACCGGCGCTTAATATGCTTGGAATGCTTGTGAGACCTTGGCTCTTTGGCATTGGCAATGGCACCATTGTTGTCACAATAGATCACCATTGGGTCCAACGCATTTGCAACCACTCCTAGTTTGGATATGAACTCCTTCATCCAAACTGCTTCCTGAGCCGCTTCTGAAGCAGCAACATATTCAGCCTCCGTTGTTGATCCCGCCACCACAGGTTGTTTGGAACTCCTCCAACTAACCGCTCCGCCATTCATGAGAAATACGTATCCGGATTGAGACTTAGAGTCATCCGGATCAGTGTCAAAGCTAGCGTCAACATAACACTTAGCGACGAGCTCTTCTTCACCTCCGTATACAAGAAACATATCCTTAGTTCTTCGTAAGTACTTAAGGATATTCTTGACCGCTATCCAGTGTTCCGAACCTGGACCCGATTGGTACCTACTACTCAAACTAATAGCATGTGCCACATCCGGTCTTGTACATAGCATGGCGTACATTATAGAGCCTAAGGCTGAAGCATTGGGGACTTTGTCCATTATCTCTCTTTCTTCCGCCGAAGCCGGACTTTGAGTCTTACTCAATGTCTTGCCTTGCAACATAGGTAAGAACCCCTTCTTACTTCCGTCCATTTTAAACTTCTTTAAAATCTTATCAAGGTATGTACTTTGCGATAGCCCTATTAGGCGCCTAGATCTATCTCTATAGATCTTTATGCCTAATATGTATGACGCTTCACCTAGGTCCTTCATTGAAAATTTGCTGTTTAGATAACTTTTAACACTGTTTAAAAGATCTATATCATTTCCGATCAATAATATGTCATCCACATATAATATCAGAAATGCCACATTGCTCCCACTCACTTTCTTGTAAATACAAGCTTCTCCATAAGTTTGGACAAATCCAAACTCTTTGATCACCTCATCAAAGCGGAGATTCCAACTTCGTGATGCTTGCTTCAATCCATAGATGGATCGCTGAAGCTTGCACACCTTGTTAGCATCCTTAGGATCGACAAAACCCTTTGGTTGTATCATACATAACTCTTCTTCAATATTACCATTTAGAAACACGGTTTTGACATCCATCTGCCATATCTCATAATAGAAATATGCTGCAATTGCTAACATAATCCTAACTGACTTTAGCATCGCTACGGGAGAGAATGTCTCATCGTAGTCAACTCCTTGAATTTTTCGAAACCCCTTTGCGACAAGTCGAGCTTTATAGACGGTCACATTACCATCAGCATCAATTTTTCTTTTGAAAATCCATTTGTTCTCCACGGCCTTTCGGTCGTGAGGTAATTCCACCAAGTTCCAAACTTGATTTTCATACATGGATTCCATCTCGGATTTCATGGCTTCTAACCATTTGTTGGAATCCGGGCACATCATCGCTTCTTCATACGTCGCAGGGTCATCATTTTCATCAACCATGAAATTCATGACAGGATTTCCGTACAGCTCGGGAGCTGCACGCGTCCTGCTAGACCTGCGAGGTTCGATAGTACTCTCTTTCGGAGTTTCATGATCATTATCATTAGTTCCTTCTTCAACAGGTGAAGCCAACTCCGGAACAACTTCCGGCGCTGCGCTACTCGCCATACTTTGAAGAGAAGGTTCAATAACCTCTTCGAGTTCTACCTTCCGACTAATCACACCTTTCGCGAGAAACTCTTTCTCTAGAAAGGATCCATTCTTGGCAACAAAAACCTTGCCCTCAGATCTCTGATAGAAGGAATACCCAATAGTTTCCTTAGGGTAACCTATGAAGACGCATTTTTACGCTTTGGGTTCGAGTTTATCCGGTTTAAGTTTCTTCACATAAACATCGCATCCCCAAACTTTAAGAAATGACAGCTTAGGTTTGTTTCCAAACCACAATTCATACGGTGTATTTTCAACGGATTTAGATGGTGCCCGATTTAAAGTGAATGCAGCAGTTTCTAGTGCATAACCCCAAAATGACAACGGCAAGTCCGTCAGAGATATCATAGATCGAACCATATCTAATAAAGTACGATTACGACGTTCCGACACACCATTTCGCTGTGGTGTTCCGGCAGTCGTGAGTTGTGAAACAATTTCACACTCTTTCATGTGAGTGCTAAACTCGTAACTTAGATACTCACCTCCACGGTCGGACCGTAGAAATTTGATCTTTCTATTACGATGATTTTCCACTTTATTCTGAAATTCCTTGAACTTTTCAAAGGTTTCAGACTTGTGTTTCATCAAGTAGATATAACCGTATCTACTCAAATCATCCGTGAAAGTAACAAAATAACGATATCCACCTCGCGCCGACACACTCATTGGACCACATACATCAGAATGTATGATTTCCAATAAATCTGTCACCCGTTCCATTGAACTAGAAAACGGCGTTCTAGTCATCTTGCCCATAAGGCATGGCTCACATGTATCAAATGATTCAAAATCAAGTGATTCCAAAAGTCCATCTAAATGGAGCTTCTTCATGTGTTTAACGCCAATATGACCTAGACGGCAGTGCCACATATATGCGGATATATCATCATTAAGTTTAATCCTGTTAGCATCAACATTATGAATATGTGTAATATTATCATAGAGATCTAATAGAAATAAACCATTCATCATCGGTGCATGACCATAAAAGATTTCATTCATATAAATGGAACAACCATTGTTCTCGGATTTAAATGAATAACCACTTCGCATCAAACACGATCCAGATACAATGTTCATGCTCAGTGCAGGCACCAGATAACAATTATTCAAGTTTATAACTAATCCCGACGGCAAATGGAGAGGCAGCGTTCCGACGGCGATCACATCAACGCTTGATCCATTGCCGACATTCATCTTGACCTCACCCCTTGCTAGCGGTCGCTTGTTCCGCAGCCCCTAATTCGAGTTATAAATATTAGCAACTGAACCGGTATCAAATACCCAGGTGCTACTGCGAGCACTAGTCAAGTACACATCAATAACATGTATATCATATATACCTTTGGTTGCCTTGCCGGCCTTCTTATCTGCCAAATACTTGGGGCAGTTGCGCTTCCAGTGGCCAGTCCCCTTACAATAGTAGCACTCGGTATCAGACTTAGGTCCAACTCGGGGTTTCTTTTCAGGCACAGCAATAGGCTTGCCGCCCTTACTTCCCTTCCGTTTTCCCTTCTTGTCTTTCTTGAAACCAGTGTTCCTATTGATCATCAACACTTGATGTTCCTTTTTGATCTCCACTTCTGTAGTTTTAAGCATTGACAGAAGCTCGGGGAGAGACTTCTTCATGCCTTGCATATTATAGTTCATCACAAAGCTCTTATAGCTAGGTGGCAGAGACTGCAGAACACGATCGATGCCTAAGTCAATGGGAATCGATATTCCCAAGGACACAAGCTTATCGGTGTAACCCGACATCTTGAGTACATGCTCACTAACGGAGTTGTGCTCTTCCATCATGCAGCTAAAGAACTTTTCTGAAGCGTTGTAGCTCTCTACAGCAGCATGTGTGTCGAAAATCATTTTCAACTCACCCATTGTATCAAATGCATTGCCATTTTCGAAACGCTTTCGAAGTTCCGGCTCTAGCCCATACAATATGCCGCAATGAACTAAGTTGTGGTCCTCCTGACGAGTCTGATAGACATTCTTTTCCTCGTCAGGGGCATCCTCAAAAGGTGGGGGGCCTAGTGGAGATTCTAGCACGTATTGCTTTTGTGCAGCAGAGAGGAGAATCCTCAAATTCATGGCCCATTCGGTAAAGTTGCTACCGTTCGTTGCTATTTCTCTTTCTTCATGAACACATTGAAATTAAAAGCAGGTGGTGCCATCTATAACAGAATTTGTAAAGTTTAGACTAAGTGTATGATAGATTGAGTTCAGCTAATCCATATTACGAATAAACTCCCACTCAAAAACGACATCCCTCGTGCCTTTTTGGTGATTACATGAACCAAATCCACTACACCAAGTCCGATCATCACGTGAGTCGGTGTAGCTTCAAAGGCGAGCATCAAATGGGCATCATATCTACTATATGACTCATGCTTAACCTTTCGGTCCGTGTTCCTAGGCCATGTCTGTACATGCTAGGCTCGCCAAGTTAGAACCTTAGTATTCGCGTGTGTAACTTTTTTACACCCGAAATATGGTCGTGGATCCAAGAACACCCGATCATCACGTGATGTCTTGGAGCGACGAAAACATAATCGGTGCATACTAAAGGAAGAACACATTCTTATCTTGATATTTAAATGAGGGATCATCTTATTATACTAACAAAGCGCTAAACAAGCAATATAATATGCTATCAAACATCACATGTTTATTAGTGAAATGATATGGTTCCCGCATACGATCTCTATCATGTGCATCGTGGTATGATCACTATCATACCTATATGTGTAAGTCCAAGGTCTATGGAGATTACACGTTATGTATGTTGTAAGAGTATCATCTCATACTTCTACTTACAACATCACCATATCATAACACTAGCCCAGCAACAATCTAAACTAGACGCCTCTAATTTATCCATTGCAAGTTTTACGTGGATTAGGGCTTTCGAGATAGAACCGTTCTTACCTACGAACATGAACCACAACGAGGATAACCAAATTGTTGACAACTCGTTGCAAAATAGATATTGACTATAGTAGGAGAGACAGACACCCGCTAGCCACTTATGCAAACTAGTTGCATGTCATGCGTGGAACAGGTCTCATGTGCGAGGACATGTAAAGTTTGTCCGGGCCGCTTCATCCCACTATGCCACCAATATCCAAAATTACAACAAAGGAGCAACAACATGATCATCATCGCCCACATACTCATATGTGTACTACCCGTGTAAAGCATCTACGCATAGATCCGGCTCTGATACCACTGTAGGGTTCGCAGCATAAAAAACAAAATTTTCCTACGATGTGAACTATGTACCAAGATCTATCTATTAGATACAAACAACGGGCGGATGTATATCCGTAGAGAACATACCCTTGAAGACCGACAAAGCTTAACGAGTTCAACTCGTGGTTGATGTAGACGATCTCTTGCCGATCTCAAGATCAAGAGGAAGTCCTAGCGCCGCAAATCAGCAGCGCATCCGTGCTCGCACACACGTTCGAGGCACCGAGCAACCTCCGCCTACTCGCTCCAGCGATGCAGCGGAAGCACAACTTTTTCTTGCCGAATAGCCACCGGGAATATGTATCTCGCTAGTCCGATACCATGGGGAATAAATTCTAGAGGGGGGAGAGAGATCCTTCACGAGGAGGTGTGAGTGAGAAGTGAGGAGAGGGGTGCCTTTTATAGGAGGAGGGGGAACCCCAAGGGGGTGGCCGACGCATGGGGGCTTCCCCCTTGCCCTCCCCTCTTCATGTGGGTGGACACTCCACTCACAAAATTCCTTTTAAATTCCCTCCACTCAAAATCCCACTCAAACATGCCATTAAATTTCCACCAAATTTAATGCAAACTCTCATTAAATAAAACTCTTTTATTTTATTCAGAATTTTGTCAATTACTTTAATGACAAACATTCACAAATAACCCCTTGCTAGAATTATATTTCACATGCATAACCACTTTATGCAATTTCACCCAAAAACCTGTTTCGGTATCTAGTGAAATAAATTCCTGCGCTTGTTCATTCTTTCGGCATGAAACTTTTGCTCCAATTGGATGTCGGTGTCTCTTAAGTGTGTCACCCTACGGTTCGTGAATAATGCGGACATGATCGAGACCCCTCTCGGATCAATAATCAGAAGCGGGGTCTGGAGACCCATACTGACTCCCACACATTCAAAGATGACTTTCTTGTGATCGTCGGAACCTTTTACGCTAGTATCTTAATCCCTTTGTTTCACGATATATTACATGTCCAAGATTCGATCATCGGTATCTCCATACCTAGTTTGATCTCGTTACTGACATGCACTCTTTTCTTGTTCTCGTGATATAACATTCTAGTGATCAAATCACTTGCTTGCAAGCTAATCAATGTGATATCACCGAGAGGTCCCAGAGTATATCTATCCATCACCGGGATGAACAAATTCCACTCTCGATACATGAGCCTCAACATAACACTTTATTAGTTCTGAATCCATCTTTATAATCACCCTGTTACGGTGTGACGTTTGATGTTATCAAGAAACTCTTGCGGTGTTAGTGATTGACATGATCTCATGGTCTAAGGATTAGGATCACTTCGTAAGTTGTTATAGCAATATAAACTCAATGACTTTGATCGTAATGCTATACTTCGGATGAATGTCCATCACACCATTACACTAATGTTGTGATCCCGTTATTAACAACATCCAATGTCCATGATCAGGAAACCTTGATCATCTTGTTAATCAACGAGCTAGTTTATGAGAGAGGCATAACTAGGAACTTTCTGTTTGTTTATTAAACACACATGTATTAATGTTTCCGTATTAATATAATTATAGCATGCAAAATAAACATCTATCATATACTTGGAATACACATAATAAACACTTTATTATTGCCTCTCAGGGCATATTCCCTTTAGCGACAACTAGGATCATCTCCCATCGTCAGCATTGCCTGTGACCCCGAAGATGGAGCTTCGTCTATGCTACCGTTATTATTACGTATTCCGCTGCTTGAGTTGTATTAAGAACTGGATCATGAGATCCTTATTGGTGTAAGACCTTATGTATGGTTTGTAATGGATGATGTACTGTGGTATCCAAATCTATTATGTCTCGCAAAACTGGTAATCCTGGGATTGCGATGTATGGCATAACAGGCATCTGGGATTAAAAATCCGGGTGTTGACAGCAAGCTAGGGCAAGGCACATCATCCAAGAGAGAGAGATAGAGGGGGAGGGGACGGGATTGGTAAAGTATTCAGCCGCGCCCTAGAACTATTGAAGCACCGGTAAAGTCTTCAGCCGCGCTCCAACACTACTCCATGCATGCCTTCACTTTTCAGCTCATACTTTTCTTCACTCCATTTAGAGGGGTCAACTTCCTTATGGTTAAACCAACTACGGTTACTAGTGTATACACATCAAACACATTAGTCCCTTAATCCATTGTTATTAATCATCCAAACACCATTAGGAGGGCACTAGATGCACTTTTAGGCTCAAAAGCCCAAAGAGCAGCCCACATTATCTACAAATAAGTGAGATATTTAAGTATGTGTGTTGTTGTGTGAGAAATTTAGTTATGTTATTGTGTGAGAACAAGATATTTAAGTATTGTCCAAGACTAAATATTCCAACTATGTTGTTTTGGGTTTTTTTTGTTATTGTTGATCTTTAATTGTACATGTTATTGTTGTGCAATGCTGATTTTTGGATATGCTCCGTGGATACCCATCGGACATTTTTTGTTGGAAAAGAGCATATATTAATATCGCAAGATACCAATTACACCCAGCCTCTGCAACAATGTATTACCCTAATGGCATTACGGATGCACACAGCCAAAAGAAAGAAAGAGAATTACAGGGAAAAATCCTGCTTTAGTGATATATGCCCTACAACAGCGACCAAACACCACCAAGGAAGCACCAGAAATCCATCCTCTCCAAAAGCGATGCCTCCAAGAAGAGAACGGTGCACTAGCGCCGTCATCGCCCTGATCATAAGTTTTCACCCTGGAGAAAGTCCGCGCTAACAAAACAATGCCTTCAACAAGGTCATTGTCAGGCACAACCAATTAAGGCCAGACCTTGGATTTTCACCCCGTAGCTTGAACTCTAGAAATCTCTTGTACTGCCGCCCCCACTTTCCAATGTCGCTGCTCCAAGACCTAGAACACCAAGCCAAAACCTCATCGCAAACAGGAATCACACCACCATTACAATTTTCCAGACCTTGGCTTTCATGTTATTCTCCACGACTGACTTCACCATGGGACTAATGGCATGTTCTTGATGGCAATAGTCTGTAAAGCTTCACAGCACTCCCTCTGAAACCAAATGGTCAGATAAAATATGGTTGCGCGCGACCGAGATCCATCCAATTTGGCGAACTCCGGCATGTCGTCCATTGGAGTTCACCAGCGAAACCTTCCGGAACACAACACTCCGACCAGGTCGAGAAAGTCATGTAGCAGGTAGATCTTCGTCCTGGCGCGAGAGGGATCCTAGGACCAACCCCCTTTATTCAAAGCTAGACCGGAAGCCCCCACACCGCTGGTCTTCACCGGTCACCAAGACCCACCGAAATATAACGGCAGATCCATGGTGACCCAGGCCGCCATGACCGCTAGCTCGACGAAGAGACAACACCGCAGGTGGAGACTAGATGAACGAGCACCGATCCGCAGCCCACCGGATCTGAGCACGTCGCCGCATCGCTGCTCCACCCCAACCGCCACCCCTCCACCTCGCCAAGAGTGGCCATAGCACCAGCTCCTTACGCAGGCCCCGTCCAACGCCGGGGAATCCCTCCCTTCCACCATGCTGGGGCCGGGAGGCCGGATCCCCCGCCGCCCCCATCACCGGCGCCGTGCTCTTAGGCCGG
The DNA here is from genome assembly GCA_916181665.1 of Avena sativa. Taxonomy (NCBI): domain Eukaryota; kingdom Viridiplantae; phylum Streptophyta; class Magnoliopsida; order Poales; family Poaceae; genus Avena; species Avena sativa. Next base: position 50,029,948 of record OV702285.1, on the reverse strand, counting down.
CGGGCCTCCGGGGGCGACGAGGAGGGATGGGCAAGGAGGGGGAGGTGGCGGCGGCGCTAGGGATAGGCCCCCTCGGTCGCCAGAAGGAGGCGAAGCGAGGGGAGCGAGACATGTTGAGACATGTGAGATAGGTACGTTTAAATTTGAATGAACCTCGCCATTTTGTTTCAAATTTGTAACATTCTTTTCTAAAAAAAAATTGGATAAGAGGTGCGGCTAGAAACCGATTGCCCCCATACGGCGGATAAAATGCCATAGCCAGGCGCCGTATTTGGGGTGCCGCTGGAGATGCTCTGATGACACAAAAATGTGTGAGACGCACGGTGTAGGGTGTAGGTACATACGTTGCACCAGGTGACAACACGAGAAGGGGATGATGCGCGTGTGGTCCATATATCACGAAACATGGGTATATGGATGGATGACATGAAGGACCTGATCCGGATGGAGAGTGAGAGATGAGGAGCCGTCCAATTGGGCGCCAGCACCCAGATTTTTCCCCATTGCGATAATCCTGACCACCCAATCGTCCTCCTCCGATCCTTCCCCATATAAAACCTCGACACAGACGCTGCACCTCGCCTAGCTAACCTATACCCACGTTCGTACCTACACACTAGCTAGCTCGCTCTTCCTTCTCACCACCAGCAATGGCCGCCCTCTCCTCTGCCGCCGTCACCGTCCCTTCCATCGCCGCCGCCGCCGCCGCCCCGCGCGGCAGCAGGCTGGTGGTGCGCGCCTCCGTCTCCTCCTCCTTCAGCAAGGCCTGCGGCGCGGCCGCCGTGGCCGTCGCTGCCTCCGCGATGCTCTCCGGCGCCGCCCTCGCGCAGGACGTGCTCCTGGGCGCCAACGGCGGCGTGCTGGTGTTCGAGCCCAACGACTTCACCGTCAAGTCCGGCGAGACCATCACCTTCAAGAACAACGCCGGGTACCCGCACAACGTGGTCTTCGACGAGGACGCCGTGCCCTCGGGCGTCGACGTCGCCAAGATCTCCCAGGAGGAGTACCTCAACGCCCCCGGCGAGACCTTCTCCGTCACCCTCACCGTGCCTGGCACCTACGGCTTCTACTGCGAGCCGCACGCCGGGGCAGGCATGGTCGGCAAGGTCACCGTCAACTAAGCTTAGCTCCTTATTTTGGACCGTGCACTGCAGATTTGTATGTGTACGCCTGCATTATATATATGGTTTGAGAAGAGGATGTTGATGACATTATTATCATGTTTGTATGTATGTTTATATGTTTTGGCAACAACTTTTGCAAGTTAAAGCTCCCATCTTTCTTGAGCCTTCGATCATTTCGATCCATCCACAGTAGAGTTCACCATACACAGAGAATTAAGTTCCAAAAAACAGATAGTACAAATCTCTAGCCGAGGCACCAGATAGTGCCCATCCTTGAGGCCAGGCAAAGCAAGGTCTGTATGTATGTATCATCATACATTATTTCAGACAAACATTTTACAGTTCGGTTCTCGTCCGGGAAAACAAAACAAAAACAGAAGGACTGATATTTATTCCACCCACAAGTATCCCTTTCAAACTGTATGTATGTATGTATACCTACTAGTTCAGGTAGTAGTAAGCTAGCAAGAGGAATTGTTTGTGTCTTGTCCTTGTTTATAACATCCGGTAGAGTTTTTCAAACCTGTAAAATCAAGTAAACTGGCTTGGCTTGGCTTGGCGGCCTGGATCTTTACATGTAACAAAACCAAGTAGCCACAACGCCAGCCTCCATGTCCGTTGTTGTAACCCAGCTTATTTTACGGAACCAAGACCAGTCTCATTGGCTAGCGGAAGTAGCCGTAGAGCTCCAGGAAGCAGATGCAGAGGTTCCAATTGTTGGACACGCCGGTCGTCGGGCCCGTCAGAGCGAGCCGGAAGAACCGGAACGGCAGCAGCGCCGACGGGCCAGTGATTGGCCACGACGCAAACTGCCCCGGCTGGCAAATGGTCCGCTCGTCTTCGTGGGCGCCAAGGCTAGTCCAGTTCTCGCCATCCATCGATCCCTGAAACGCACGATGCATCGTTAGCTCATCTGAACCATTCGTCTCTCCAAGAAAAGAAAAAAAAAGGTACCTGGAGAACCCAAGACCTCATAAACATCATGGACCCATCCTGCCTCACCGTGTAGTAGTTGCACATGAGCTGCACGACACCACACAGTTAATTTAGATTGTTTTTGCTCAAATTGAAACACAAGAACTTCATTTTTTCATTCTTCAGATAGACAACCTGGTGGTCCTGTCCAATGTCTACCATCCACCAAGAACACTTCTTGCCATCTTCATCACGAGGCCCAGCATAACAAGTCCCCTGATTGTCATGTACCGTCATGTGAACATTAAGAGATATACAAATAATCAGTTTTTGCTTGCCAAGCATTCGCGGCAACATCAATACCTGGTAATTCTGTGAAACCAGGGCCTTTGGGTTCGTGTACCTCGAATTTGGGCTGCTTGCCGTCACAGTGATATTCTAGTCACGCAAAATTAAAAGCCAGTAAAAACTTGATTTACTATGTCGAATAACTCGCAATAAAAAAAAAAGCCTCTCCTTCTCTTACCTTGGCCAAAACAGGATTGATCCATTGGTGCTTCCCGAAAGACGTGCCAGCATAGTAGATTACACCATTGTTATCACCATCAGAAATATACTGAAGCTCTCTATAACTTGAGCGTCTATGTAGAAATCTCTCACTGAAAGGTTCAAGGTTCATGAATATTCAGAAACAGCTTACTGCACTTGATCAATACATTAGCATATACTACTGACCATCTGTTTGCTGTCGGCATCACTGGTGCAGCATTAGAGAACTCAACGGCTTCAGCTACCTGTTATCCAATAAGATATAAGCTGTAATCCTGTGTAGGATAGCATACCCCGACAAGCCACAAAAATGGAGATAAGAAAATTACTAACCAACTCTCTGAACAGTTGTATGTGCTTTGCTAGGTTACTTTCCTCCATCTGCGGTGAAAAAAAAGTATGCTATTAGCAGCCAAACAAATATATTCAGTAAAAGGTAAAAACTGCTCCAAGAGAGGACAATATAAATAAAAAGGTAGTACCCGCTGAAGGAGAGACGGCTGCATTAAAGGGAACCGCACAAATGGTAGTAAAGCATTGATGGCAGTAAGCCTTTCCCCAAATAGTTGCTCTGGTGTTGAAGTGCTTAATAGTTTATCTACAGAATTCCAGTAACAAGTTTCAGAAGCCTCCATACACCATGTTAAGATGGCATCCAGAACCTTCTCTTCTGATGTTACGGTCATCTCACCATGCTGCAAAATTACTACTAATATGACCAATATCGACAAAACTAGCTAGCTAAGATTATCAGCAATGTAGTTCATTTAGGAAAAATATTATGCACACCATTTGGCGATTCTCAAGAAACTTAGCATGCACTTCCAAGAAGATTTGTTTCAACTATTTAATCCTTAACTCAAATTCAATACGTGCACTAGCGATCCCATCGGTGTTCAGATTACTATGCTAGCGAAACCACATTTGGATTTCCAAAGGCGAAGAGCTTCACCAGAGCTTCACCATATTTATCTAAAACCACCTGAGATTTTTTCCATTTCTGAATGTATAGGTTGATCAATTCCACCCAACATTGATAGGATTGCTACCGGAGAAGTAACAACGGTGAAGAAAAACTTGCTTGCTAGGTAAAATCCAACAATTTTATGACAAAACTAAAGAGCTTCATCAACACTTATAATCATAAGTTCTTTGTAGTAATATCGATGCACTTGTGGGATGTGACAATTAAAGCAGCCTATTACAGCTTTCAAATGTGATCTATTTTCTCATGGACATGATTCATATTTGGCCCGACTGCAGGGCAGTTGATCAAATGAAAACAGTATTCCAACTTGCCTGAAGAATATCCTTAAATGTTGTCTCATCTAACAACACAAAGTCCGTGCAAGCTGTTGTGCAATAATCAAAGTGCATTGCACAGTTCCGCTTGCAAATTTCTTCAAGCAATTTACAAGATGGGATTGATGACACTGCTTGTAATACTGAACATACTGTGTCCTGCAATAAACTTTCATGGGTCAGTCTATGCTGAGCCAGCTAGCAAGTTCACCAAATTTGCAGAAGCCATATCCCTTAAATTCGGAAAAATAAGCTTCTTCCAGTAGGACACTCGAATCCTGCATGTATAATGCAGATGGAAAGTTGTATCAATATCTCAAAGACTTGATTTCTGAGGCTAATGGCCCCTCTTATCATTGTCACGACCACCACAGGCCCACGCAAAGTCTTGAATAGCAACAGATAAAAGTTACAGAGATTACGATAAACAGAAACTACAGAAGTATAATTTTTTGTTAATACATGAACATTGCTACATGAAAATTGAAGTTTAAAAGGTGCTTTTGTAAGAACAAGACTGCTCTGTAATTTGGTGTGAATGAAGTGTTTATCATAGGTACCTCAGAAAGGAATTCCATAATTCTTTTACAGCACTCAAACTGAAGAACAGTGATGCCGAACTGATCTGACAATAAGAGCAGCTGAAGCAATACTGAAGTGATATACCGATCCTCTACAATAAGTTCCCCACTGTACATAAACTGAAGGAGGAGAGAAAACGCTTGAGCAGAAACATCTTCAAAAAATACATCTGTAGCCTTGCTTTCTTTCATTCCATTTGTAAACATCTGTGTATGTACACCCGCATCTTTGATTATGCTATGGTTGATGCATTATGCCAAAATTTGGATATTACAGACTAAGAAAGATTAGAAACAGACAATGTGGGAACAAAGATGTACCTTGGAAAATGGCATGCTCCACAAGCTAAGGACGAGTTTGTGAGCTCGAGCAACAATACCTTGTCCACCAACAGAGATATTTATGTCACTATGTTCACCGCTTGCAAGGAACTGTTTAATTTTCTGCACACACACTGGAGCCTTGAAAGGGAAATAGTCAACTTGATGAGCTTGACATCCGCTCCTTGATACTTGTAAGTTTTTGTTAGACACAGAGAGTTTGTTATCCATCTTAGTCAAAGAGTCAAGCATTTCTTCACAACGTTTTACCAACAGTTCAACTTTAAAATGTAAGCTCAACTCCAGCAGTGAATCCAGTTGCCACTCTGCTATCTGAGTCAACAGAAAAACAAGAGCACACCCTATACATTATAAAGTCTTCACCCTTGCTCAATTTTCAATATAAGAGCATTTGAACAAACAAAATCTTACCTGAGTAGAACCTGTATAAATGTACTCAAGAAGCGAGCGGAGCACTGGGTAAGAAACTGACGGAAGATCGATGGCAGTTCCATTCATTGAGCTAAGAGGAAACTCTCCGGAAGCGGCCAAGACGATTTTGTGCGCAGGGACAAGCTTTCTTTCAGTGCCAACAACAAACACAGCATCGGAGAAATCCCAGCTCTCAAGAAAATCCGCAATCACCCTTTGCTCACAGCTATCTTTTGGTTCTTCGCTTTTGGCATGGCAACCTCCCTCCCCATGCCGATCAGCGTACGCGTACTCGATCTGGCTCCAAAGGATGCTGTTCTGAGGAGCTGACGGGAGCACGCTTATATTTCGGTAACCCACGTGCTTGTCCCAGCTGGACAACCCGACGTACCGAACATTCCTGATGGGATCAGGGTCTAGCCACTGGAAGAGGACGTTGTTGTTCGGATGCCTCCCCTGCCCGATGCTTATCAGCCCGTCATAGATGCTGATCCAGTAGCTCTGGAAAGACGACGAGCGGCAGAGCCCGACGCCAGCCTCATCGACGACGGTCCTCCCGTCCACCTCGATCTTCAGCCGCTTGTTCCTGTGACTGCCCAGGATGACAGCGTAATGACGAGCGCTGTCCATCTTGTAGTGGTAGTGCTGGCTCCCGGCCTGCTCACGGAACACCAGGGTGACATCGTTCTGTGCAGACGCCTCGAAGGCGATGCACCCGCGCCCGGCCTCCGAGAACCGGAACTCCTCGCCCCAGGCGCACTCGAAGGGTGCGACGGTCAGGGATCTCTTTCTGTCCTCTACTCCCATTTTGCAAGTAGTTTTACTGAAAATACCAGATCAGCAGCACATCAAGATTGGTACCATGCCACAACAATTGGATTGTACTAATCTAGAAAAAATTCTCATGGGAATTAGACGAGGTAGGTTGGAAAATAAAGAACTATCAGCCACCGGGAGAAACATGGCATACGGGTTGGATTCGCTTTCCCTAAACTACAAAGATCCGTTTCCTGCGCATCTAGATGGAATTTGTGGAGGTTAATCAGTTTGGGTTTAAGTAGCAATCACTAAAACGCATACCTGGAAGACCGGTCAGTGCCCGAGGTTGCCGACGGGGTGGCCGCGATGCGGCGGCGATGAGGTAGATAGAACCAGGGGGAGGCGGCGCAGCGTCGGCGGCAGATGTGGGCACGGCGGCGGTTGGCCGGATAGGAGCTTGGGTAGGGTAGGGTAGGGTACGGTAGGTCAGAGCACCTTGGGTAGGGGAGGAGGAAGGAGATGACGGATGGCGGAGAGGAATTTTGTCTTACCTGTCAGTTCGTTGATATTTTTCTTATTTGGGTGGATCTTTCTCTTCTATTAGTTAAACTTCTTCTATCGGTTAAACTAGCACAAAACCCGTGCGGTGCCATATTAAATTGAAAGAAGTCCATATCACCCCTAACTAACGAGTTTGGTCTACTAACCCCCATAACTAATAATTGGGGCAAATTACCCTCCTAACTATACTAAACCGGGCAAATTATCCCCACAACGGTATCTGACGATGGTTTTGGGCAGGGTGGACACCAGTTTAGACACTAGATGCCACGTTGGGTGCAAATAACCCCCAGGTTTGGGTATGTAGACGCTGGACCCGTTCGGGCTGGACCTGTTCGGTTGCACCTGGTCGATAATCACGGCAGTTGCAGCGCTGATCGAGTTGATCCAGAATCACGGCAGTTGCGGCGCCGTGGGCTGCTATCTCTTCGGCGATCAGGTGCTCCTCTCTTCGGCGATCTGGTGCTCCTCTCTCCGGCGAGCAGGTGCTCCTCCCTCCGGTATGTCCCTCTGATCTCCCTTTGCTCTATCCCTCCTGACATTCAGTTTTCTCAACTAGACTGCATGTGTGGATTAGCCTTGGAAACAGCTGGATCGGTGGCATCAACTGCTGAGGATATGTGGAATTGATTTGCGGTTGTAGTGCAGCGTCGAAGTGCAGGTGAGATGACTTCATCTTTCTCTGTATTTATCCGATCCAACCCAGGTGGTTTGGACACTGTCAAAAAAAAGGTGTTAGAATTCAGAAAATGCAGCAGATGTGGTTTTGACAGTAGATTCAGTTAGCTAGGCAAATATTTTCAGGGTAACCTTTAGCTAGTATCGTAAAGTTCATATAGCTAGGCAAATATTTTGTCCATAACTATAAATCCAGTTAAAGTAGTTTAGTTCAGTTTAGACAGTGCATTGGTTGCATCTGGTAACAGCATCTGGTAGCAACATTGGCAGTAAAATTCAATTTTAAGTATAAATTTAGTTTAGTTCAGTTTAACAAAGTAGCAGCATTGGCACTAAAAATTTCAGATTGTTCATATTGTTTTTGTAGGATGGAATCATTGTCTGCTCGTTTCCATTATCGCGGGACGTTGGAATACGTTGATAAGGAATGGAAGTACATCGGGGGAAGGAGTGTCGTGTCAACTGTGCCTATTACAAAGCTGACTGTGGCAGATTTGAAGAAGCACTTGTCTGATTTCATGTTGCTTTCCGATGAAGATTTGATGGAGATAAATCTGAGTTGGATACTAGTTGAGAAGGAGAAAAAATTCATGTGCGGCCTTGTTGATCATCTAACTGTGAGCAGTATGGTTAGTTACGTGACAAGAGAATGTGCTAGTTTTGTTGAGATCTTTGTAAGGCACCCATAGATAACCAGTTTAGATGATGGGGCAGAAGAATTTGCAGTTGATTATCAGGCTGAGCATGAGCAGCAGCTAGACAAGCATCAAGAGCAACATCCACTTGAGCATGAGCAGCAGCACGAGCAACAACTTGAGCATGAGAAGCATCAAGAGAAGCAGCAACTTCAGCATGAGCAAAGCACAATTTGGCACCAAGAGCAGTAGGAACTTCAGCATGAGAAGCACCAAGAGGAGCAACTAGTTCAGTCAAATATTGCAAGTAAATTGCCAGTTGTTAGGGCAGCAATGCAGCATAAAGGTAAGGAGATAGAAGAGATACATGAAGACCAAGGTGGTGAGGACAGTTCAGATAGTGACTACGATGTTGTCCATGAAGTAGATAGTGATGATAGCAGTGGTGAAGACGAAGAGGCCATTTGTTACAGAAAACAAGCACAAGAGCTGAAGAAGAAAGTAAAGAGGCAAATGCTTGGAGAGGAAGAGCAACAAGGAACAAGAGTGCCAGAAGAATTCATTGTTCCAGAAAATGTTAAGGAAGATCAAGAAGATGGAAGTGATTTCTTTGACTCTGAAGACGAATTGTCATATGATGAAGATAGTGATGGAAGTGTTAGAACAAGGAAGACAAAACACAGAGTGTATGATGAGAGTGCTGAGGTGCAAGAGTTTGAGGTTGGGCAGGCTTTCCATGATAGCAGACAATTCAAACAAGCACTAGTCAATTATGGATTAAAAAAATTTAAGCACTTAATTTTTCCCAAGGATGAGAGGACAAGAGTGTTGGCCAAATGCAGCTGGGTTGGTTGCAACTGGAGCATATATAGCTCACTAGTACCCAACAGGTCACATTGGTTCACAGTTAGCAGGTACCACAATGTGCACCATTGTGTAGCAAGGAGGACCAACAAGCTAGTCACTATCACAGTGATAGCAGAGAAGTATTTTAGGGAGAGCAGGAATAATCCTGGGTGGAGGATTGAGAAGATGCAGGAGAGAGTGCTTGAGGACTTGTGTGCTGATGTTAGTGACTCAAAATGCAAAAGAGCAAAAAGGATTGTGCTGGAGAGGATTGTTGATGGAACAAATGGAGAATTTTCTAGAGTGTATGACTACCATATGGAACTAGTCAGAAGCAACCCTGGAAGCACAGTGTCAGTAACTTTAAACCCAGATGTAACTGATAAGCCTGTCTTCGAAAGAATTTATGTTTGCCTAGAAGGTTGCAAGAGAGGTTTTCTTGCTGGTTGTAGGAGAGTTGTTGGGCTTGATGGTTGTTTTCTGAAAGGTACAGTTAGTGGCCAAATATTATGTGCAGTTGGCCGAGACCCAAACAATCAAATGTACCCAATTGCATGGGCTACAGTTGAAGGAGAAAATTATGACAGCTGGTACTGGTTTATTTCATTATTGCAAAAGGACATACAGATCAATAACCAAGTTGATGGATGGGTTATCATATCTGATCAGCAGAAGGGCCTTATCAAGGCAGTGAATGAGATAATCCCTGAGGCAGAACATAGAATGTGTGCATGGCATATATATGCCAATTGGAGAAAGCAACATAGAGACAAATCTTTCCAAAAGCTGTTTTGGGCTTGTGCTAAATCAAGTGATAGGATTCATTTCAACTACAATAGGGCCAAGATTGCACTGAAAACACCATAAGGTGCAAGGGATATGATGAATACTGCTCCTCAACATTGGTGTAGAGCCAATTTTAAGCTTGGTTCCTACTGTGATTCAGTTGAAAATAATCTGTGTGATTCATTTAACAATTCTATAATGAGAGCAAGGTTTTATCCTATAATTACTTCTATGGAAATCATGAGGAGAAAGGTGATGGCAAGAATAGCAGAGAATAAGGCAAAATCAGAAGGGTAGGTTGGAACAATATGCCCCAACATTTTCAAGAAGCTGAAGTTGAATGTTAAAAGATCAAGTATCTGCCAAGTGCTCTACAATGGAACTGAAGGATTTGAGGTTATGGAAGGGACATGGAGAAGATTCACCGTCAACTTGGAAACAGATACATGTAGCTGTAGATATTGGGATCTGTCTGGTTTGCCATGTTGTCATGCCATCAGTGCTATATATACAGTGAAAAGAGAGTTGGATGATTTTATTGCACCTTGCTATAGGATTGATGTGTATGACCAGGTGTACAGCCATGTCTTGCATCCAGTGGAGGGTAAAGAGAGCTGGCCAATAGCTCCAAACCCAAGGCCCTTTCCACCAATTAAGAAGAAAATGCCCGGAAGGCCAAAGACAGAGAGAAGAAGGGAAGATCAAGAGAAACCAAAGGGCGACAAATTAACAAGAAAGGGATGCAAAATTACATACTCTGCATGTGGAGGGAAATGGCATAACAAAAGGAAGTGCACTAGTAATCCAGATGTTGTGAGAGAACATGCCCACAACAAGAAAGCAGTCAGGAGTGCTAGGAAGAAGCAAGATAAAGCAACAGCTTAGGTTAGTAAAATTATTTTGATGTCCTTGTACTTAAGTTGATATTACTATATTGTTACTTGATTCTTACAATGTTGGATACAGCAAGAACCACCCCAGCAACAAGAGAAACATGTGCTATATACTGAGAAGAAAGCTAGATCAAGAAAGAAAGCACCTGCCATGCATCAAGCTCCTGCCCTTCATCAAGCTCCTGCCATTCACCAAGCACATGTCCTGCAGCAAGAACCACCCCATAAGAAAGCTTCCGGCTTCAGGCCATTTGTTCCTCCTCAGGTAAAAATATCCAAAAATTAAAACATACAACAAGTACTTTTTTATGGAGCCACGCTAACATGCTTAATATTCAATTACTCACTCTTTGCAGCAAGCTCATGTGCATCACAATCAAGTGCCCCAACAGGACAAGCTTTCAAAGACCATACCAATGTCCCAAGTTGTTACTGAACCTGTGCCAAAACATGGGAGGATGAAATGGTTATTGGGAGAAAAGAGAAAACAATGTGGAGAAGGTGGAGCACAGTAGTTAATGGACAAGATTGTTACTGCCAGTAGTATGTGTCAAAGGAGTGCAAACCTGTGAAGTTTTGATGTATTAAATTAAGTGGGATTGATATGCAAACCTGTTATATGTTGGTCACATTCAAATATTTTTTTTCTTGTTGCTATTATTGATGTATTAAATTAAGTGGGATTGATATCCAAACCTGTCATATGTTGTTCACATTCAAAGGAGTGCAAACCTGTGAAGTTTTGTTGTACATTCAACTGTTTTGTCAATCTTACAAATAGTAGATACATGCTGTCAAAAATTGCATAATTAAGTATGTGTTGTCAACTTTCAATGCATAAACATCATGCAAGTGCTATGTATAGAGAACATAAATACTAGAAACATAGCATGATTCAACTAACATAACATTTCCCATATATTCAAACCAAAAGTTTGCAATATTACATAGCTAGGCTCATTACTACATACCAAGTTCTTCTTCATGCCCATCTTTTTCTTCTTCATTCCCATGCTATGCCAAAATATTTTTCTACTACTTTGCTACACTACATATCTATAGTAGACAGCTACACTACACTACAATAAACAACTACTACACTTGCACCAAAAGATTGCTAACATAGAGCCATTTGTAGCTAACATACAACTACTACACTACACTTCATCTTCTCTTGATTCAGTTAACGAGCACACCAAGTAGGGCGCGGGTGTTGTGCAACTTTCAGCATCAACCGGCGCAGCTCTAACTTACTAACATACTCAACAGTGAATGGCATCCCTCTAGCATATTTGGTGATTTTGATCACCTGAGACATCTCCTGTGACGACGATCCGGTTGCTGTCGCGCGAGCCTTGTATGAGGCCATGGTCGAAGCCGGCAACTCCAGCAACCCCTCCCACTTGAAATCGGCATCCCACAGAATCACCAGCTCTCCCCCTCTGCGCCTACACATCACACCCATCGGGAACAAATCCCTGTAACATCAAGGAGTGTTCACCTCCTGTACCGGCGCCTGCGCCAAATTCAACAACGCGGCCACACCATCATCAATCTCCTACCCCTCTTTCGATGGCGGCTGCAGGTAGCACCGACACTCAAATTTCCTCTCATGTTCCATCGCCCCCTCCACATTCAACTTTGCCCCCTCCATAGGATTCGGTGCCCGACTGATCTGGTAGGCGATGGGGAGCAAAGGCCGATGATTGGATGGTGGGCAAAGGCTACTGGGAGGCGGGATGTGGAGCAGCGGACGGCGAAGGGACGATGTGGAGCAGCGAATGTGGAGCAAAGGACGGCGATATGGAGCAGAGGACGACGACGGGATCGATGTGGAGCAGAGGACGGCGACGGGACGATGTGGAGCAGCGGATGTGGAGCAAAGGACAGCGATGTGGAGCAGAGGACGGCGACGGGATCGATGTGGCGGAGGGGCGTCTAGCTCTCTGGAGTAGGGGATAGCGACTAGGGTCGGCGAATGGAGTAGGGGACGGCGATGTGAGGTCGGGGACAGGCGGCGGGACGGGGCAGACGGGCGGCGGGATGGGGCGACTGGGAGTAGGGGAATGGAGTAGGGGATGGGGCAGGACGGGGCAGCGGGGGAGTGTCGGCACAGCTGTGTGTGTGGGGGGGGGAATCTGGAGGGGTTATTTGCACCCAACGTGGCATCTAGTGTCTAAACCGGTGTCCACCCTGGCCAAAACCACCGTCAGATACCGTTGTGGGGATAATTTGCCCGGTTTAGGGGGGTAATTTGCCCCAATTATTAGTTAGAGGGGGTTAGTAGACCAAACTCGTTAGTTAGGAGGGTGATATGGACTTCTTTCTATTAAATTCAACGAACGATATTTCATATGAAAAACAAAATCCCCCTATATGTTACCTTATAGAAGATGCGGCGACAAGCCCGATGGCGATGAAGCTGAGCTCACAAATCAATTGGTGGCTAACTCGGGACGCTGGGCATCCGGATTTTGCGGCGTAGTTGGTTTGCGCCACCTCGGTGCCGAGTGTTGCGACCCTCGTCGAAGCACTACATAGCTCTACTCCCTATGTTTCGGTGTTTAGGGCTCACTACCAAAATCTATGTGTTCCTCTTTACCCTTGGAATAAGGCCTGCTTGACGACTATGGGCTACATGGAGCTTGGGTGCCACCATGATAGTGAGGTCGTAGTCCATGTACCAACTGTTTACGCCGCCAGTAGTTGCCTCCCTGATGACCTTGCAAATGTCATGTTCTTCACCTCGTGGTGACTCCAACGGACATAGAGAAGCAGGCATGCCTCCTGTCTTGTGATGATTCCCCGGAGCCGGAGGAGGAGAAGTACACCTGCTTCCGTGCTAAAGCAGGTGGTGTGAGATGCTAAAGCAGGTGGTGTGAGATAGCAGTCCTGACGAAAGTCAGTGGTGCTAGGTGCGACACGTCAGAAGTCAAAATTCTGAACCCTAGATGCAGTTGCTCGGCACAAGAGGAAACAGCGAAATCAGTTCGAAATGAGAAAAGGATTGAATTTGCTATGACAGTTGTGATGGTTTTTGTTGGAGTGGGTCAAGTGTTCATGCTAGATGGTTAATTTTATTATTATGTTATAGTTTATAAATCTCCATGAATATTTTAATGACGCTTCCTTTATCATCAGTTACAAATCTCCATGAATTTTTCAATGACACTTCCTTTATCATCCATTGACCAGCAAATATCGTTACATTTAATTATTTTTTCTTCGATGTGTCAGCTTCATCTAGGATAAAGAGCCGTTCCTAAATAAAGCTATTTCACAAAAAGGAACAGAAGAGCTGCACGTGTGGGCACGCAAGTACCTCTCATGCCTTCCACCGATGTCCAAATCATTAAATTACTGACAAGTCGTATGCGATGCCCTATGTCCAAATCATTAAATTAGTGACAAGTCCTATGCGATGCCCTGGGACAAAAATTGACATCTCACAAGCAGTGTCTCCGAAGCCAGGAAATGGTGGGACCCGTGCATCTCGATGGAGTCAGTATTCTACATATTTCCTAGTGACGTTTCTTCACATCCGAGAACACACCATCGGAAGAATCCCCTTTCTCTCATACAGCCGAAGAAGCTCCAGATCGACCCTGATGTGCACAGCCCACGGGAACATCGAGGACACCCCAAGTATACTGCCTGAATCGGGGCTGTTCTCGCTGATTCCCGGCTTGTGCCCCCACCGCAGACGGCCGCGGCCGCGCCGCCGCGAGGAACATGCCAGCTCTCGTCACGCCGCTGCCTTTCTTTTTTGAGCTCGTGGGGGCTCATCATTGCCATGATCTGGACCTCCTGCCGCCAAACATGGCTGACTACTTATTTCCCAATCCAACCCCATCTCGCGCCGCCAAGATCCTCGCTTGCTCCTCGTCCAGCGATCTCGCCTTCGCCGTTCCCCTACCCTGTCCGTCTAGGCCATTTAATTCCTCCCTCTCATTTGATTTGATTTCAGTGATCAATCAACGCACCTCTTCTTATTTGGTTTCCGATCGCTTGCTGATTTCAGGCAATTAGGCAGATAAGAAACGCACGAATATGTAAAGGGTGTCATGTCCAATTTCAAAATATTTTGATTGTGTAAAAGAGAATTATAGGTGTTTTCACAAGGCCACGGTTAAAATCCGATGCAACTTATTATAAGAAAAAAATCAAATGGTTCTAACCCTACATATCATTCGGAAAATTCACAAGGATTAGAATCCTTCTTTCAAAGAAGTACTAATCCATTCTCAAAAAAAAAAGTACTAATCCATTTTATTTTATAACCTAGTCTCACGTTGTGTAGTTTTAAAATTGTTACCTCTAACCAGACGACATACATACAGCATATTAATATCGGTACTCCCTCCGTCCAAAAATAAATGTCTCAAGTTTTCTAAAATTTGGATGGATCTATATAGTAAATAGTGTCTAGATTTATTTAAATTTTAATAAAATCTGAAACATCTATTTTAGGACAGAGAAAGTAGTAAATAGTGTCTAGATGAATCTATTTAAGTAGTGTCTGCCCCTTATGTGATCGCCATGCTTGTTAAAAATATAAGCAAATTACCATAATATTTAATCCGAAATAAGTAATAATAAATCATGACTATAAGTGTTGAAATTAATCTAATCATGTATACTAGCAGAATATACGAACAGATCATATTCAACCAGAATAAGCAGATCACATCTATTCGAAGAGCTAGTACAAGAAACTGCAACAGAGACTGAACTAGATAGGAACAGATTACGTACGGTGCTGGAGGAGGAATCGGATTCGTGTTCAGGTTGGGGTTGAGGTTCGCGTTGACACCAGCGTCGTCAGCCATGGCGTCGATGTAGAGGTTGTTGATGTCCGGGAAGAAGTCCTCGTCGGGGAAGGAGTGGTCGGTCGACGTGATGCCGTCAGTAGTCGCGCAGACGCGCTCACCAAAAACCTGATCGCCCCTCACCCGTACAGGTTCACGAGAGGCGGTGGTTCCGGAGGCCTACTGTCCCGTCGTCTGGTGCACGCCGGAAGAGGGGATGGAAAAGGTGTAGCAGCGGCGCAAGGTTCTGGAGGCAGAGAGATGTGTATTTTTCTCGTATTAGGGTTTTCGCCTAAGGTCGTTTATATATAGGCGCCGGCCGGGTAAGACGTGGGGCGTAACCCACGTCCGAGTAGTAACAGCCGGAAAGACCGGAAACGGCTGACAGAAAAATAACTCGCACAATAATTTTTCCGAGCAGCAAAAAGATAAGATCGGCACCGAGGCACAATTCCGCAAACCGCGGCGCGCGCGCGTCGTGACGAGGCGGGCGGCGGAGGAGGAGGAGCGCGCGTGTATGCCACTCCTCTTCACTCTCTTTAGGAGGTAGTGAAACACTCCACTATATATATTGGTCCAACTCCCTCTAAACTAGCAAGGTGGGACTAAACTTTGGTGCCACCCCTTGCTAGGCATGAATGGGCCAAGAGAATTTCAGAATTTGTATTAGGCTATGGGCCAAGGCCCACACCCAAATTCCAACAATCCCCCACAAATTTTCATAGGCACATCTCATCACATCACATCAATCAGTTCCAGAGCATTGTTTATATACCGGTGCGAGGTGGAGACTGTTAAGTTGAACTTCCACTTAGAACTTCATGCTACACTAGATTGCAACTTGAATAGTGGACTATGCCTTGAACTACAAGTTTGGTGCGCACTAGCTTCTCCGCGGTTTGGAGCTTATGCGTCATACTCCATGGCCTTTCATGAGTTTATTAGAGAGCACTCAACTCTCACGGACTGCGACGTTTGACAGTCAGACTCATATAGGTGTGTTATTCAAAAGATGTTCTGCAGGATAACATATTTGCTTAAACAAGCCACTCAGAACACATTAAGGTAAATACCAACCTGCCATGCAGAATAGGAGAGTATTGCATCTATACGGAGTGGTAGTATGCGGTAAGGATACTCTCCTCCCAGTTGACCAACAGCTTGTCTCCCAACTCTACTTCACGGGATCTCCGATCACATAGAGCGGGTTACCACTGTGAGCAACTCAAAAAGTGGGTCTCAAACCCATCTCCCTCGATGCATTATCTATCACATTACGTGATAGACCCTTTGTGAAGGGATCTGCCAGATTTTTAGATGTTTGGATATAGTCCAATGTAATAACTCCGGAGTTTCTTATTTTCCTAACAGATTTCAATCTCCTCTTCACATGTCTTGATGACTTCATATTGTCCTTAGAACTGTTTATTTTTATGATCACAGTTTGATTATCACAGTTCATAAGGATTGCGGGTATTGGTTTTTCAACCACAGATAAGTTTATCAAGAGTTCACGAAGCCACTCTGCTTCAACAGTGGCTGTGTCTAATGCTGTGAGTTCTGCTTCCATAGTTGACCTCGTTAAGATGGTCTGCTTGCAAGACTTCCAAGAAACAGCGCCACCACCAAGTGTAAACACATAACCACTCGTGGCCTTAGTCTCATCAGCATCATAAATCCAGTTTGAGTCACTATACCCTTCAAGTACCCTTGGATACCCGGAGTAGTGAATCCCATAGCTCGCAGTGCCTTTCAAATAACGCAAAACCCTTTCAAGGGCCTGCCAATGAACATCTCCAGGATTTGAGACAAATCGACTTAACTTGCTTACAACAAAAGATATGTCAGGCCTCGTAGCGCTGGCTAAATACATAAGCGAGCCAATAATCTGAGAATATCTCGGCTGATCTTTAGCATCCTTAGGATCTCCCTGATTCTTTCGAACCAACACGCTAGGATTGTATGGTGTAGGAGAGGATCTACATTCGCTATACCCAAAACTGTTGGAGATATGCCCTAGAGGCAATAATAAATATAGTTATTATTATATATCTTTGTGTTTATGATAAATGTTTGCATTCATGCTATAATAGTATTAACAAGGAAACCATTAATACTTGTGTGATTTGTAAACTTAATTTGAAGTCCCTAGTATAGCCTCTATACTTCACTAGCTTGTTGGTTGATTGATGATGTGGTTTCTTTGTCATGAACATTGAGATGTTATCAACAACAAGATCATATCGTTAGGAGAATGATATGGTGGACATACTCCTATAGACAAGCGTAGCATAAAGATCAAGTCATTTCAATAGTTCAATTGCTATATGCTTTCTGATACATAGTAACCTAATTCCTTCGACCATGAGATCATGCATATCACCTTTACTGGATGGATGCTTTGATGTCATCAAACACCACACCGTAACAGGGTGGCTATAAAGGTGGCATTGAGTGTTCGGAAAGTATTGGTTGAAACACATGGATCAAGAGTGGGATTTGTCCATCCACATGACGGATAGATATTCTCTGGGCCCTCTCGGTGAAATGTCATCCAATTAGCTTGCAAGCATGTGACTTGGTCACAAGGGATCACATATCACGGGAACGAGAAAAGAGTACTTATCAGTAACGAGGATGAACTAGGTATGCAGAGATACCGACGATCATAACCTCGGATAAGTAACATATCGTGAGACAAAGGGAAATTGGTATCGTATGTAAGTGGTTCATTCGATCGCAAAGTAATCGTAGAAATATGTGGGAGCCATATGAATTTCCAGATTCCTCTATTGGTTATTGTTCGAAGAAGTGTCTCGATCATGTCCGCATAATTCACGAACCGTAGGGAGACACACTTAAGGATTCGACGTTGTTTGAGTAGTTATGGTATTATGAGAAAGAGACCGAATGTTGTTCGGAGTCTCGGATGGGATCCGGGATATCACGAGGTGATCCGGAATGGTCCGGAGAATAAGATTCATATAAGGAAAGTCCCGTTTCGGAGTTGGGGAATGGTTCCGGTGTTTTCATCGGGAACATTCTAGAAGGTTCCGGATTGTCCGGCACTCCGGGGGGGAAGGGGTACATGAATGTGTCATTACATATTGGAATGATTGCATCATGTACTAAGTGTTCTCGCTGTCCGAAATAAAGGGTTAATTCAAATCCTAATTGAAAAAGTCAAACTGCCAGTTTTCGGTCAAACTGCCAGTTTTCGGAAAGTGGAAAGAGGAGGAGAGTTGGAGGCCGAGTTGGAGGGGAGTTCCTCCCCTTGGCCGGCGCGCCTCCCTAGGCCGAGTTGGGGAGGAACTCCTCCCCTAGGCGCCGGCCCTCCCACCTATAAGAGGAGGGGCAGGGCCTCCTCCTCTACACACAACACTACTTCCTATCCTCTAGACCTAAACCCTAGATCTAAACCCCGGTTTAGAGCTATTCGGTTTAGAGCCTTCTAATTGGTTTAGAGCCCTCTAATTGGTGTGTCTAATTACTAGACCACTAATAGCCTCTCTCATAAGCTCCACCATACTCGCACCGGCTTAAGGCGAAGCCCTGCGGGATCTCCCCTCTACCTCCGGTACCACGCCGTTGTGCTGCCGGAATCGCGAGGAGAGTGCTACAACCTCCGCTGCCTGCTGGAACAAGGGAGAGGAAGGTCTTCGTCGAGTACCGAACGTGTGACCGACTGCGGGAGCGCTGCGGGAACGCGGCGCCGGAAGGATCGTCTACGCGATCTTGAGATCGGAAAGAGTACGACTACATCACCCACGAGAATCTGCTCTCGTTAAACACTTTGGAATCTTCGAGGGTGAGTTATTCCATCGACTCGTTGCTACAATCTAGTAGATAGATCTTGGCTTGTTTGTTTGTATGCGATAGAAAATTTTTGTTTTCCATGCTACGAACCCCTACAGTGGTATCAGAGCCGTGTCTATATGTAGATCTGTTGCACGAGTAGAACACAATGGTCATTGTGGGCGTTGATGCTTTTATTGTAGATTGCTTTTTGTGTACTTTGCATCTTGCGGTATGTTGGGATGAAGCGGCCCGGGCTAACCTTACATGACATCGTTCATGAGACTTGCTCCACGTTTGACATGCAACTTGTATTGCATAAGTGGCTTTGCGGGTGCCTGTTTCTCCTAGCATAGTTAAGATCCAATTTACAACGGGTAATCAACAATGCTAGTATCAATGTTGTGGTTCTTGTTCGTAAGTTAGAACGACACTTATGGAAAGCCCCAAACCACGTAAAATATGCAAAGAAAGTAGAAGCGTCTAACTTTGTTTTGCAGGGGTGTGCAGTGATGTGATATGGCCATGATTGTGATTATATTTGATGTATGCAATGTTCCTTATTGTAAGTTGGCAACCGGCAGGAGCCATATGGTTGTCTTTAATTTCTGTTAAGACCTGCGTGTCTATTCAAAATAGTTGTAATAGTTGAAGCTGGTGGACGACAACCATGGAGAAGCGTCATTGACCTTGATGCTATGCCGGTGATGATGGAGATCATATTCGTGCTTGAAGATGGAGATCGAAAGCACAAAGAAGAAAGGCCATATCATATCACATATTATGAATTGCATGTGATGTTAATCCTTTATGCATCTTGTATTGCTTAGTAGACGACGGTAGCATTATAAGATGATCCCTCATGCACATAAATTTCAAGTTCTAGAGTGTTCACCCTTAGTATGCACCGTTGCCAAAGCTTGCTGCTTCGAAGCACCACGTGATGATCGGGTGTCTTTGATTCCGCGGGTGAATACAACGTAAGCAAGCCAGATTTGCTTATGCGGAAGCTAAGGTTTGATCTTGACGAGCCTAGCATGTACAGACATGGCCTCAGGAACACGGATCGCCGAAAGGCAAAGCATGAATCATATAGTAGATATGATGAACATGATGATTGTTCGCCATTAAAACTATATCAGCTCTCGTGATGATCGGTGTTGATGTAGTGGATTTGGTTCGTGTGATCACTAAAACAATGTGAGGGATGTTGTTTTGAGTGGGAGTTCACCTAGTTTAATTTCATTAATTAATTTGAACTCAATTTGTCATAAACTTAGTCTAAACTATTGCAAATATGTTGTAGATCAATGGCAGCCCCTACCATCAATTTTAATGCGTTCCTAGAGAAAGAAAAGTTGAAAAACAATGGAAGCAACTTCGCGGATTGGTTCCGCAATTTGAGGATTGTCCTCACAGCTGGTAATTTGACCTATGTGCTGGATGCACCGCTAGGTGACCCACCTGCAGCTGATGCTGCCGATGAAGTAAAGAATGTTTACCTTGCTCGGAAGAATCAGTACTCCATAGTTCAGTGTGCTATCTTGTATGGTTTAGAATCGGAGCTTCAGAAAAGGTTTGAAGAGTCAGATCCATATGATATTGTCGAGGATCTCAAATTAATCTTTGAGACTCATGCGGCAATTGAAAGTTATGAAGCTTCTGAAAAGTTCTTTAACTGCAAGATGGAAGAGGGTAGCTCCGTCAGTGAGCATGTGCTTAAGATGTCTGGGCACGCAAATAAACTTCAAAGTTTGGGTATAGTGATTCCTAATACTTTGGGAGTTTACCGCATCCTCCAATCACTACCACCAAGTTACAAGAACTTTGTGATGAACTACAACATGCAGAACATGAACAAAGAGTTGCCAGAACTATTTGCTATGTTAAAATCTGCAGAAGTGGAGATCAAGAAAGAGCACCAAGTGTTGATGGTCAATAAGACCACCAAATTCAAGAAAGGCAAGTCTAAGCAGAAGGGACACTTCAAGAAGGGTGGTAAGAAAGTTGCCACGCCGACGAAGAAGACCAAGGCTGGACCTAAACCTGAAACTGAGTGCTTTTACTGCAAGGGAGAAGGTCACTGGAAGCGGAATTGCCCAAGGTACTTGGCGGATTTGAAGAACGGCAACATCAAGAAGAAAGGTATATCTGATATACATGTTATTGATGTGTATCTCACTAGTACTCGTAGTAGTGCCTGGGTATTTGATACTGGTTCGGTTGCTCATATTTGTAACTCGAAACAGGAGCTGCAGAATAAACGGAAGCTAGTGAAGAACGAGGTGACGATGCGCGTAGGAAACGGATCAAAGGTTGATGTGATCGCGGTCGGCACGCTACCTCTTCATCTACCATCGGGATTAGTTTTATACTTAAATAATTGTTATTTGGTGCCTGCATTAAGCATGAACATTATATCAGGATCTTGTTTATTGCGAGACAGTTACTTGTTTAAATCCCAGAATAATGGTTGTTCGATTTATATGAGTAATGTGTTTTATGCACATGCACCTTTGATAGATGGTCTATTCATATTGAATCTCGATAGTAGAAATACACATATTAATAACATTGAGGCTAAACGTTTGAAATCAAGCGATAATTTGACCTATATGTGGCACTGTCGTCTTGGTCACATTGGAGTGAAACGTATGAAGAAACTCCATTCCGATGGACTTCTTGAATCACTTGATTTTGAATCACTTGAAAGATGCGAAGCATGTCTGATGGGTAAAATGACTAAGACTCCATTTTCTGGTATAATGGAGCGAGCTACGGACTTACTGGAAATCATACATACCGATGTGTGTGGTCCAATGAGTGTAGCATCGCGCAGTGGTTATCGTTATGTTCTTACCTTCACGGATGACTTGAGTAGATATGGGTATATCTATTTCATGAAACATAAGTCCGAAACTTTCGAGAAGTTTAAGGAGTTTCAAAGTGAGGTAGAGAATCAACGTAACAAGAAGATTAAATTTCTACGTTCTGATCGTGGAGGTGAATATCTAAGTTACGAGTTTGGCGAGCATTTGAAGAAATGTGGAATACTTTCGCAGTTGACACCGCCGGGAACACCACAGCGTAATGGTGTGTCCGAACGTCGTAATCGAACTCTCTTAGATATGGTTCGTTCTATGATGTCACTTACAGATTTACCGCTATCATTTTGGGGTTATGCATTAGAAACAGCCGCATTCACTTTAAATAGGGCACCATCTAAATCCGTTGAAACGACACCGTATGAATTATGGTTTGGGAAGAAACCTAAATTGTCGTTCCTTAAAGTTTGGGGATGCGAAGCCTATGTAAAGAAGTTACAGCCGGACAAGCTTGAACCCAAAGCGGAAAAATGCGTCTTCATAGGATACCCGAAGGAAACTATTGGGTATACCTTCTATCATAGATCCGAAGGCAAAATCTTTGTTGCCAAGAATGGATCCTTTCTAGAGAAGGAATTTCTCTCGAAAGAAGTGACTGGAAGGAAAGTAGAACTCGACGAGGTTGTCGAACCTTCTCTCGAAATTGCGAGTAGCGCAGCACCGGAAGAAGTTCCTGTGGTGCCTGCACCAATAAGAGAGGAAGCTAATGATAGTGATCATGAAACTTCGGTTGAAGTTGCTACAGAGCCTCGGAGGTCAACGAGAACTCGTACCACTCCAGATTGGTATGATTCCGTTATGAATGTCATGTTGGTGGACAACACCGATGACCCCGAGACATATGAGGAAGCGATGATGAGCCCAGATTCCAATAAATGGCAAGAAGCCATGAAATCCGAGATTGGATCCATGTACGAAAACCAAGTATGGACTTTGGTGGACTTACCGGATAGCCGGAAGGCTGTCGAGAACAAATGGATTTTCAAGAAGAAAACAGATGCTGATGGTAATGTTACTGTCTATAAAGCTCGACTTGTCGCAAAAGGGTTTCGACAAATTCAAGGAGTTGACTACGATGAGACTTTCTCACCGGTAGCGAAGCTAAAGTCTGTGAGGATTATGTTAGCAATCGCTGCATATTATGATTATGAGATATGGCAGATGGATGTCAAAACAGCATTCCTCAATGGAGACATTGATGAAGAGTTGTATATGATACAACCCAAAGGTTTTGTCGATCCTAAAGATGCTGACAAGGTATGCAAGCTTCAACGGTCCATCTATGGATTGAAGCAAGCATCCCGAAGTTGGAATCAACGTTTTGATAAGGTAATCAAAAGTTTTGGTTTTATACAAACTTATGGAGAAGCTTGTATTTACAAGAAAGTGAGTGGGAGCTCTGTAGCATTCTTAATACTGTATGTGGATGACATATTGTTGATTGGGAATGATGTAGACCTTCTTAATAGTGTCAAAGAGTATTTGAATAATAGTTTTTCAATGAAGGATCTTGGCGAAGCAGCTTACATATTAGGCATAAAGATTTATAGAGATAGATCGAAACGCCAAATATCATTGTCACAAAGTACATATTTGGACAAAGTTCTAAAGAGGTTTGGAATGGAAGATAGCAAGAAAGGGTTCTTGCCAATGTTGCCCAATACGACCTTGAGTAAAACTCAAAGTCCGACATCGGCAGAAGATAGAGAAAGGATGAGTAAGACTCCCTATGCCTCAGCCATAGGATCTCTAATGTATGCCATGCTATGTACTAGACCCGACATCGCATATGCTGTTAGTTTAACTAGCAGATATCAAAGTGATCCAGGAGTGGATCATTGGACAGCGGTCAAAAACATCCTTAAGTACTTGAGAAGAACTAAGGATATGGTTCTTTCTTATGGAGGTGATGAACAGCTCGTTGTTAATGGTTACACCGATGCTAGTTGGAACACCGATCCGGATGATTCTAAATCACAATCTGGATACGTATTTATTTTGAATGGTGCAGCAGTTAGCTGGAGGAGTGCAAAGCAAAGCGTTGTGGCGAGATCTTCAACTGAATCGGAATACATGGCTGCTTCGGAGGCTTCACAAGAAGCGATATGGATGAAAGAGTTCATTACAGAGCTGAGTGTGGTTCCTAGTGCGCTGGACCCAATGTCTATCTACTGTGATAACATGGGCGCCATAGCCAATGCGCAAGAACCAAGGTCACACAAGAAGCTGAAGCATATCAAGCTGCGTTTTCACGCTATTCGAGAACATATCCAGGATGGGGATATAAAGATTTGCAAAGTACACACAGATCTGAATGTGGCGGATCCGTTGACTAAACCTCTCCCGAGGGCAAAACATGACCAACACCAAACTGCCATGGGTGTTCGGTATATTACCATGTAATCTAGATTAGATGACTCTAGTGCAAGTGGGAGACTGTTGGAGATATGCCCTAGAGGCAATAATAAATATAGTTATTATTATATATCTTTGTGTTTATGATAAATGTTTGCATTCATGCTATAATAGTATTAACAAGGAAACCATTAATACTTGTGTGATTTGTAAACTTAATTTGAAGTCCCTAGTATAGCCTCTATACTTCACTAGCTTGTTGGTTGATTGATGATGTGGTTTCTTTGTCATGAACATTGAGATGTTATCAACAACAAGATCATATCGTTAGGAGAATGATATGGTGGACATACTCCTATAGACAAGCGTAGCATAAAGATCAAGTCATTTCAATAGTTCAATTGCTATATGCTTTCTGATACATAGTAACCTAATTCCTTCGACCATGAGATCATGCATATCACCTTTACTGGATGGATGCTTTGATGTCATCAAACACCACACCGTAACAGGGTGGCTATAAAGGTGGCATTGAGTGTTCGGAAAGTATTGGTTGAAACACATGGATCAAGAGTGGGATTTGTCCATCCACATGACGGATAGATATTCTCTGGGCCCTCTCGGTGAAATGTCATCCAATTAGCTTGCAAGCATGTGACTTGGTCACAAGGGATCACATATCACGGGAACGAGAAAAGAGTACTTATCAGTAACGAGGATGAACTAGGTATGCAGAGATACCGACGATCATAACCTCGGATAAGTAACATATCGTGAGACAAAGGGAAATTGGTATCGTATGTAAGTGGTTCATTCGATCGCAAAGTAATCGTAGAAATATGTGGGAGCCATATGAATTTCCAGATTCCTCTATTGGTTATTGTTCGAAGAAGTGTCTCGATCATGTCCGCATAATTCACGAACCGTAGGGAGACACACTTAAGGATTCGACGTTGTTTGAGTAGTTATGGTATTATGAGAAAGAGACCGAATGTTGTTCGGAGTCTCGGATGGGATCCGGGATATCACGAGGTGATCCGGAATGGTCCGGAGAATAAGATTCATATAAGGAAAGTCCCGTTTCGGAGTTGGGGAATGGTTCCGGTGTTTTCATCGGGAACATTCTAGAAGGTTCCGGATTGTCCGGCACTCCGGGGGGGAAGGGGTACATGAATGTGTCATTACATATTGGAATGATTGCATCATGTACTAAGTGTTCTCGCTGTCCGAAATAAAGGGTTAATTCAAATCCTAATTGAAAAAGTCAAACTGCCAGTTTTCGGTCAAACTGCCAGTTTTCGGAAAGTGGAAAGAGGAGGAGAGTTGGAGGCCGAGTTGGAGGGGAGTTCCTCCCCTTGGCCGGCGCGCCTCCCTAGGCCGAGTTGGGGAGGAACTCCTCCCCTAGGCGCCGGCCCTCCCACCTATAAGAGGAGGGGCAGGGCCTCCTCCTCTACACACAACACTACTTCCTATCCTCTAGACCTAAACCCTAGATCTAAACCCCGGTTTAGAGCTATTCGGTTTAGAGCCTTCTAATTGGTTTAGAGCCCTCTAATTGGTGTGTCTAATTACTAGACCACTAATAGCCTCTCTCATAAGCTCCACCATACTCGCACCGGCTTAAGGCGAAGCCCTGCGGGATCTCCCCTCTACCTCCGGTACCACGCCGTTGTGCTGCCGGAATCGCGAGGAGAGTGCTACAACCTCCGCTGCCTGCTGGAACAAGGGAGAGGAAGGTCTTCGTCGAGTACCGAACGTGTGACCGACTGCGGGAGCGCTGCGGGAACGCGGCGCCGGAAGGATCGTCTACGCGATCTTGAGATCGGAAAGAGTACGACTACATCACCCACGAGAATCTGCTCTCGTTAAACACTTTGGAATCTTCGAGGGTGAGTTATTCCATCGACTCGTTGCTACAATCTAGTAGATAGATCTTGGCTTGTTTGTTTGTATGCGATAGAAAATTTTTGTTTTCCATGCTACGAACCCCTACAAAAACGACTCAAGATCTTTTCCACATAGTAAGACTGAAGCAGTGTTATCCCACCATCATCATCTTTCAGCAGCTTGATGTTCAATATCACATCAGCCACTCCTAGATCTTTCATCTCAAAACAACGAGATAGAAAGTCTTTGACCTCATTGATAACATTAAGATTGGTCCCGAATATCAATATATCATCAACATACAGACATAAGATGACTCCCTCGCCCCCACCATGGCGATAGTACACACACTTGTCAGCTTCGTTTACAATAAAGCCTTCATCAGTTAAAGTCCTTTCAAACTTCTCATGCCACTACTTAGGTGCTTGCTTAAGACCATACAGAGACTTCAGTAATTTGCACACCTTGCCTTGTTGACCATCTATCACGAATCCATCCGGCTGATCCATATAAATTTCCTCATCTAACTCTCCATTTAGGAAAGCTGTCTTAACGTCCATTTGATGAACGATAAGATCATGCGAGGCAGCCAAGGATAGCAGTACTCGAATGGTGGTCAATCTAGCCACAGGTGAATAAGTATCAAAGAAGTCTTCGCCTTCTTTCTGGGTATAACCCTTGGCAACAAGGCGTGCCTTATACTTCTCAATAGTACCATCAGGTCTAAGCTTCTTCTTAAACACCCACTTACATCCTACAGGTTTGCACCCATAAGGATGATCGGTAATTTCCCAAGTTCCATTTGCTATGATGGAATCCATCTCACTGCGAACGACTTCTTTCCAGTAGTCCGCATCTTGAGATGCATAAGCTTCTGAAATAGAAGTGGGAGTATCATCCACGAGGTATACAATGAAATCATCACCAAAGGACTTCGCAGTCCTTTGTCTCTTACTTCTGGTAGGAGCTTCACTGTTATCCTCCATAGGATTATCAGGGTGTTCTATCGAAATGGTGGGTTCAGGAATTGTGATTAATTCTTGACTAGATAAACTAGGCATCTCCTGATTTGATGAACTAGACGAATCTTTCATGGGAAAGATGTCTTCAAAGAAAGTCGCATCATTCGACTCCATGATTGTACCAACATGCATGTCAGATACCTGAGATTTCACTATCAAAAATCTATAGCCAATGCTATGAAATGCATATCCCAGAAAGACACAATCCACGGTTTTTGGTCCAAGCTTGCGCTTCTTGGGTATCGGCACATTCACTTTCGCCAAACAACCCCAAGTTCGTAAGTAGGAGAGTTTCAGCCTTTTTCTTTCCCATTCCTCAAATGGAGTAATGGTTTTGTTCTTTTTGGGAACACGGTTTAGGACATGACACGCAGTCTTTATCGCCTCCCCCCACCATTCCTTGGATAGACCCGATGTATCTAACATGGCGTTAACCAAATCAGTTAGAGTACGGTTCTTTCTTTCGGCCACCCCATTTGACTGAGGTGAGTAGGGAGGCGTCCTCTCATGGATAATACCATGCTCCGCACAAAAAGAATCAAATTCGTTGGAAAAATACTCTCCACCACGATCAGACCGAAGTCGCTTAATCTTTCGATCAAGTTGGTTTTCTGATTCAGCTTTATAGATTTTGAAGTGATTAAAAGCTTCATCTTTAGATTTCAGAAGATACACATAACAGTATCGAGTGGAATCATCAATTAAAGTCATGAAATATCGCTTTCCACCTTTTGTCAACTCACCATTCATCTCACAAAGATCTGAATGTATTAGTTCCAGTGGTGCCAAATCTCGTACCTCGGCAGTCTTGTGAGACTTGCGAGGTTGCTTAGCTTGCACACATACTTGACACTTGGAACTTTTGACAGTAGTAAATTTCGGAATTAAATTCATATCGGCAAGCCGCGTCATGCACCCAAAATTAATATGACAAAGTCGTGAATGCCAAATATTGGATTCACTATCATTGCAAACATGATTAATAACTTGAGTACATAAGTCTGACAAAGATAAGCGGAACAAGCCTCCGCACTCATAACCCTTTCCAACAAATTGTACACACTTAGAAATTACAACTTTATTGGACTTAAAGACTAACTTAAAACCATCTCGACACAGAAGATATCCGCTGACGAGATTCTTATTGATTGAGGGAACGTGCTGCACATTCTTCAGCTGTACGATCTTCCCCGAAGTAAACTTCAGATCCACCGTACCAACACCTTGAACAGAAGCACGTGAGCCGTTTCCCATCAGCACGGAGCCAGCCCGTTCGACCTGATAAGAAGAGAACATGGAAATATCAGCACATACATGTATATTTGCACCGGTGTCTATCCACCAATCAGGTGAATTAAAAACTGAAAGAACAGTGGGAAATATACCGTACCCAGCATCCTTCATCTCAATATCACCAAGGACAACATTAGCGGACTTGCCACTATTTCCATGTGAACGCTTGTCAAAGCGATTGGGGCAGCTAGGAGCCCAATGATTAGGATCACCACAGACATGGCAGGATCCTTTCTTCTTATACTCAGTCTTCTTCTTGAAGTTGGTAGTCTGTGCGGCCTTGTTTTTGCCATCAAACTTTCCTTTACCATCAGACATGTTCTTATTCTTGAACTTGTGGGACTGGAAGTTGTTTTTCTGCACTACATGTGCGCTAGAACTTCCATCAAAGCCTCGAGGACGTGTATCTTTTGCTCTCGCCTTTTCTTCAACATGAAGAGATCCGATGAGATCCGAAACAGAAAACTCCTGTCTCTTATGTTTCAGAGAGGTAGCAAAGTTCCTCCAAGAAGGAGGAAGCTTGGCAATAATGCCTCCGGCCACGAACTTGTCCGGTAAGTTACACTTGAACTGCTCGAGTTCTTTGTCAATGGACTGTATCTCATGAGCCTGATCCACGATGGGACGGTCATCAGTCATCTTGTAGTCATATAATTGCTTCATGATATACAGTTCAGTGCCAGCATCCGAAACACCAAACTTGGCGTCCAGTGCATCCCACGCATCCTTGCCATTATCAAATGACATATAGGTGTCAACAATGTTGTCACCAAGAATATTGAACAAAGCCCCCATAAACATGGTGTCGACTTTCTGAAACGCTTCCTCCTGAACAGGAGAAAGGTCTCCCTCAGGTTTGCCAAGAGTGGCGCTATAGCAGCCTAGGTTTTTCAACCATAGAACTGTTCTCGTGCGCCATCTCTTATAATTGACACCGTCAAAAGGAGGCGGCCTTGTAGCCGCGGCTAAACCAGTTGAATTCAGTTGCCTATAATCAGGTTTTTGGATTGTTGAAAATATAAGCAAATTACCATAATATTTAATCCGAAATAAGTAATAATAAATCATGACTATAAGTGCTGAAATTAATCTAATCATGTATACTAGCAGAATAGACGAACAGATCATATTCAACCAGAATAAGCAGATCACATCTATTCGAAAAGCTATTACAAGAAACTGCAACAGAGACTGAACTAGATAGGAACAAATTACGTACGGTGCTGGAGGAGGAATCAGGTTCGTGTTCAGGTTGGGGTTGAGGTTCGCGTTGACACCAGCGTCGTCAGCCATGGCGTCGATGTAGAGGCTGCTGATGTCCGGGAAGAAGTCCTCGTCGGGGAAGGAGTGATCGGTCGACATGATGCCGTCAGTAGTCGTGCAGACGCCGCGCTCCCCAAAAACCTGATCGCCCCTCACCCGTACAGGTAAATAACAGCCGACGTGATGACTCCCGAGCAGCAAAAAGATAAGATCGGTACCGAGGCACAATTCCGCAAACCGCGGCGCGCGCTTCACTCTCTTTAGGAGGCGGTGAAACACTCCATTATATATATTGGTCCAACTCTCTCTAAACTAGCAAGGCGGGACTAAACTTTGGTGCCACCCCTTGCTAGGCATGAATGGGCCAAGAGAATTTCAGAATTTGTATTAGGCTATGGGCCAAGGCCCACACCTAAATTCCAACAATGCTGAGCCGATCAATCACCTCCTGTTGAGGTGCCCGTTTTCACGCAGACTATGCTATGCAACTGTGTTCTCGGACAGAGTTTTGGAGAAGTGGCTTAAGTGTAGGCATGTGATCGCGGTAGAGGTGGAACGAAGTGGGTTAGACGAAGGCATAGGCTAATGTGTTGTGTTTGTGTCGGTGCGCAGTATGGCTCGCTTGTTGCTTGTCATCCTGACACCGACTCTTGTGGTGGCTTCTTGATCACTTAATATAAAAAAAACCCAGATCTCCTGCGTGTTCTCGAAAAAATATCTCTATGTTCTTTGGAGCATTTGGATGTTCAGGATTTTCTCTCCTATAAAAATTCTTCACCAAATTTCTTAATGGAGTATTTTAACATGATTTCATGTGAAGAAAAGAGTATTCTTTTTTTTTAAAGGTGGGCGGGGTCTAGAAGACCCCATTGCTGCATTAAATATCAAAGCGGTGGGTACATTTACAAGTAGGACCTTGGAAAGATAAAGCCTCTAAAGCAGTCCTAACAATTAACACGAAAGACCCTAGGAAAAATCCAGAAAAGCAATCAAGGCCAGGATCTTCTCCACCGACGGCGAGACTCCGAAGCCGACCTCCTGCACCCAACTGCCGGGAACGAATCACTTGGCAGCAGGGAGGAGAGTAGCGCCGGCAGGAATCTCGAACAAGGGCCTCCATCTTGGAGGTAGCAGTTACGCTGTCGACGCAGCGATTTGAGCGGCAATCTTCTCGGCCGCGGATCATGGCGACGTCGTTGTCGACCATGTGATGAGCTCCTTGCAGCAGCGGTATGACCTGCCTCCCCCAAGCATCATCAACTTGGTCTCCATCCTCTCCCTCGCCGCCACGGCCGGCCAAGAGGAGGGAGACCAACATCGCTTCACCAGAAGGAGAGCAGGAACGACGAAGACGCTTATTGAACCTGGGGCACGACTTCAGAGCAAACAGCAGCAGCTCCCACCGATGGAGCATACTAGAGTGCCTCGAAGTCGTCCAGACAGCACTGCGCCGATGTGCTGTCGTGGAAGACCCCTTCCTCCCCGAGAAGCAGGCCAGGCCATCGATGCTCCTCTCCTCCTCCTCACCACCACGGCCGGCCAGCAGAAGAAGAAACATCCAAGGCCTCCACCAAAACTCGGGGAAGACGGACTCGACCTTATTTGCGGAGATCCCTGTAGAAACGGCCTCCTCCAAGAGCTCAGACCACCGGAGCTCACCTGGGAAGAAGACCCAGCACAGGACGCGCCCGAGCTGGTCGAAAGCGACGAGCGACCTACTCCAATACACCGGCAAACAGCCGACACCTCTACTGCTACACCTAACTACAGCTCCGGCACCTCCCCCTCGCCATCTCCGATCGGCAGAGCCGGCGGAGACAGGTCGGGGTCGGCCCGGGATCTGGCGGTCAAAGACCAGGCGGGGGAGAAACGTGGGAGAGAGAGACTTGCTTGTGTTTTCTGGTCGTTTGGAGATGGCCCACGACGTGCTCGAAGAAAAGAGTATTCAACTCTTCCATCCTAACGACACCCTCCTCGTATCAAAAGGAACTCCCCCTCCCCCCCCCCTCCCCCCCCTCCTGAGGATGTCCTCCCTTAGCTTCGACGGCTAGATCTCACCTATTCATGTGAATGGGACTCCTACTGTCTTCTTTGGCAACCTTCTCCAATATAGTTCATGTACCAGTGAATCTGAGTGAGTGGCGACGTCGGATCCCGTCTAAAGACGGTAGCTAGAATGCTAGATGGAAACTTGGTTTTCTCTGGCAGGTGAAGAGTGATATTGCGTATGCCCGCGTATTTTGTGCGAAGCCGGCTAAAGTATTTGTTAGGTTTTGGTTAAGTTTTACTTTTCTAATATTTATGTAGCCACTTTCATGCCTTGATTGTTTACTCAAAACAGCACTAAATAGAAAGCATTATATAGAAGAAAAGTCAGACCCAAAAAGCAGGTGGATATAATGACAAAAAAACTGGAGGTGCGGGGAATCGAACCCCGTGCCTCTCGCATGCGAAGCGAGCGCTCTACCATATGAGCTACACCCCCGATGTTGTTCAGTTCGGAAACATGACATTAAAATACAGTGTACGACCAAACTCAACCACAACAAAGGTGCACGTCGACACTCTAGTATCTATTACTCCTTTGTCTTGGAGCTATTATCACCAAAAAAATTTAAAGAAGAAGAGCGACAACCTCGTGGCTGCTTCACAGTGAAGAGTTCTATTGCCAAAACATACAGTAGCGACGCATCCATAGTACGTTTTTAGACATGCTTTAGTACACAAATTTAGACAAATCTCCAACTTCTATTTCGAGATGGGGAGAGTAGTAAAATGTTCCAAAAGATCAGGAAATCAAGATTCGAAACGGCAATTCTAGTTAAGTGAGATCTTCTGAACCAAACAGGCAATTCAAACCCTGTTGAATTAACTTGAAGATCTACAGATTTTGTCTGCCTTTTGCAATCTCTAAAAGAAGTACTAGTAGTAGGTATCGTATAATAATTTTCACATGCAGCGATACCAGTACACCACTAGTTGTAGTATAATTTTCATTCCCACTTCCCTGACAATAATAACATATACTAGGAGCTTCCAGTCAGGAAGGTAGACAAAAGAATAGAATCTCTGGGTCTTCTCTACACACACAACTACTACACAAAGAGGGGTCAGACAACAGCGCCATCAAAAAGGTTCATCTTCCTTGCTTCTTTTCAGGTCTACTTCTCCACAAATCATCTTCTTCTCCTCCTTCCAATCAAACCCGCCCTGCAACAAACACACAGCAAACCCCTCATCAGCAATGCGCAAAAGACAAACAACAAACCACAATGCATAATACACGGCAGGGATGATGTTCCAGTCGCAATGCCGTGCGGATTTTATTCAGTCGCCTGATGCCGAGTTAGTTAGGTTTACAACTTATCCTTCACGGTCACAACCCTGCCTCCTTGGGTGCCAACAAAAACAAATATTTCCAAGCCAAGAGAGGTAATTAGGCAAGGACCGCTGGTAGTGTAAACATTAATTAAACTGGGTGAAACAAACATTACATCATTCAACTGTAACACATGATCACCGTCTTAATAACCCCCAAATTTTTATTCCACAACACAAATTCTTTTGCGTTTTCTCGGAAATAACTTTCCACAAGAGATAGTACTTGTTCCTTTGAATGAATAGATGGCAAGTTTTTTGTGGGAGAATGTAAAAACCTATTGCGCCATAGATGCCGCATATAACTATAAATAGATGCATGAGCTTAACCCTTCCAAATCAAGCAATGCATTCCTTTCAAACGAAGTCTATAGACTTGTCTATCTGCAGAAAGCATGTAAGCTTGAACCAAACAATCGACAAGAGAAAAATAATCAAACATCCTGATCAACCAATGCATTGACACCCATTTCTCCAACCCAGTTGAACTTTTGCTCTTAACTGCTTCCATAACAGCTACTCCCTCCGTCCTAAAAAGGATGTCACAGATTTGTCTAGATTTGAATATATCTATACACTAAAACGTGTCTAAATACATACAAATCTAGACAAATCTGTGACATCCTTTCGGGACAAAGGGAGTAGATAAAGACAGCATAATCATACAGCTAACCTTTTCGCCCATGGCATTGGCCAACCCACACAAATAAATGAAAACCTCAACTGCAGGCTGACCGCCTGATATAACATCTTCCTATGGTCTGACAACCAGCATGGATCATAGAGAAAATGGATCCACAACTCCCATTGTCAATCACCACTCTCAAGATCTTTGCATCAAAATCGAGATATTGAACTACTGTTAACAACGGAAAGCCATTCAAGTTATTTCTCAGTTGAATCGGCTACACATCTTATGGAAATTTTCCCTAAGAATGAAACATCCCAACAGTAGAATGTGTAAAGGTTATCGTCCTCTCGGCCAAATTCACAGTTCCAATCACTCGCCAGATCATCGCAAGAAAAATAAGGTAAATATTAGAACCCAAATCAAGATACTGGACTCAAGCTTGATCGAACTAATTATGAAAGCCTTACAAGGTATTTTCTCAGTTGAACCACACTATTGAACTTCTCCACTTACCTGCTTCTATAACAGGTAGAAAAAGATGGAATTATCATACAAGACGATTTTACACATGGCATTGGCCAACACAGAAAAATAAATGAGAACTTCAACTGCAGGCTGAGTGCTTAATACTAGAACATTTTCCCATCGTCCGACAAGTAGGATGGATCATAGAAAAAATGAATTCCCAGCTCTCATGGACAATCACCACTCAAACTTTGCAAGAAAAGTAAGACAAATACCTAGAATCAAAATTGAGACACTGAACTAACTGTTCACATCCTAACAGTGGAATGTCCATCAAGAACCATCACTATCCAGCTCAGCGCAAGAAAGATTAAGGTAAATAATACAATCTAAATAGACATAAGCCTGGTGTAATTAATTGTTAACAGCGGAAAACTATACAAGGTATTTTCTCATTTGAATTGGCTACACAGGTGATGACATAATGAAATTTATATCCTAGTAGTGAGATGTGTAAGGTTATACCTCCTCATCCCTCTGTTCCCCTCTTTGTTGCGGTGGCTTCAGTCGAGATCATCGTAGGAGCGATGGGCATCGTTGTTGTCCCCAGAACCATCAGCATCCTGCTCACTGGTCTCGGCGTTTAAACCTAAGGCAGCCCTGAGAGGCCAAGGCAGCGATATCCTGAACCTTCTCTCCATGATCCTGGGCGAAGGGGTGCCTCCAGGGGATGCCGGCGCCGCCGCGGTGGAAGCAGCGGCAGCTTCAGCAGAGGCAGCTGCCTGGCGGTGGCTGTCGTAGTCGGTGTCGTCGGTGGGCAGCTCGTGGCGGCAGACGGGGCATGAGCTGTGCAGGTCGAGCCAGGGGAGGATGCAGTCCTTGTGGAAGACGTGGTTGCAGGGGAGCTGCTTGGCGGCGGCGCCGAGGTCGAAGTCGTCCATGCAGACGGCGCACTGGGCGCCCCCGTCGGCGGCCATCATGGCCTGGGAGACGGCGACGTCGGGGAGCGCGGCGACGGCGGCCTTGGCGGCGGGCGGGGTGCCGTAGCGGTTGGGGTCGTTCTCGGCGAGCTGCTGGATGAGCTGCTCGAGGCCGGATCCCATGAAGTAGTCGCCGAGGTTGAGCCCCCCGGCGCCGCCGCCGAAGAAGGCGGGGATGGAGGAGCCCTCGAGCACGATCTGGATGGAGGCCCCGCCGGAGAGGATGCCGCCGAGGTGGCCGTGGAGGAAGTCGTTGGGGTCGAAGGGCGCGGCGGCGGCGCGGGGCGCGGCCGGGGAGGGCGGGCCCAGGACGCCCGCGAGGTCGCTGGGGTGGCGGAGGTCGAGGAGGCTGGAGAGGGGGAAGAAGGGGGACTGCGGCTGCGGCTGCGGGTGGGGGTTAGGGTTTGGCGGGTCGTCCTCGAGGAGCTCCTCAACGAATCCCCCGGCGCAGAGCGGGCAGAAGACGTCGTCGTCGAGGGAGGCGGGGGGCGGGATGGGGACGGTGCAGTCGCACTGGTGGCAGTAGTAGCGGTGTGGCGGCTGCGGTGGCGGAGCCGACGACGACGACGACATGCCGGCGATCGGTGGAGACCTTAGCAGACGGACGGATGGGGAATTCCAAATCCAAACGGAAGGAATTCGGTTCTATTAGTATTTAGATTTTTCTCTCGCGATTCTTTTTACATATATATATACAAGACTGACTAGGAAGGACGTGGCACGGGATGACTGACTGTGGGCCAGCGTGGACTGGGAGGAGGCTACTTGAAGGATCCAGAAGGCTCCTCGGTTGAGCAAACCAATTTGGTTCGTCGACGCCATCAACTTGCATCTACTATAAGACTTCTCTTTTCTTTTCTTTTTTCGTCCAAAAAAGTTCCCGAAGGAGCTGCTTATATTCGAGGCAGTGGGTTACATTTTACACGAATGTCCAAAAAAAAAATTAAAATTACAAACAAAACCTACAACTTTGCAAAAAAGGACCCTCAAACAAATTTGAGAAAATCGATCGGGTCCTTCTCCACCGTGACAACGAGATCCTAGCAACGTCTGAGCAACACCATTGCTACCAGGGACACGCCCCTTGGGGCATCGCCAGTGCAGATCGCTAGGATGGAGAAGACGAAGATCCTCCACATCGGCCTTGTGTAGAACAGCTTTCGTCATAAGGCTGAGGAGGGGTAGCAGCAAGACGGCAGCGTCGCGAATCCCCTTCTATGGAACTCTAGGGAACAGTAGCAGCCTGCGACCTGGACCGACGACTTGGCCGAAATCACCTTCTCTAACAACTCCACCACAATGATGACTACCAGCAAAGAAAGACCGGCCAAAACTCACTAGATCTGAGCTGCCATGGAGCTTTATTGAGGGGAGGAAGTAGCACCACCACCATCCATCTCTAACTCCTTCCACAGGAGCGCCATGAATATCAGAACGTTTCCATGCGCCGCCAGCAGCCGCTCGCAAGCTTCAACGATGAACTCCCCAGCGGCATTAAATCGAGACAAGCATAACATCGATAACACTTAAACCTACCTTTATTTCTACTACTATTTACAACCCTACATCCGACACCTCTCCTAGCCCATCTCCGGCTGGCTATTCCGGCGAGAAAAGCATCAGATCGGCCTGAGATTCTGATGGCGACTCTAAAGAGCGGTGGAAGAGCAGAGTCTTCGAGAGAGGAGAGAAAGGTAATCTTTCCTCAAAAAGGGTAAACAATTCTTTTGTTATCTTATTACAATAGTATTTTGAGGAGGACGTTTTCATAATTAAAGGGCGCAACAACCAGTTGATGTCACATATCTTTTGGGCTCTCCAATTCCAAATAAGACTTGCTTGAAACATTGAGATATTATTTCACTGGATCCCTTGATTGTGTTGTGAATCACTCTAGATATCACAATATGACATGTATCATGAAAGACATTGCTACTTGTTCTCCATAGAGGAACATCTAAACCCTAAGTGTCTTGAAAGCTGGTTAAAGATGTGATCTTCTAATCCGGAGCATGTTGAGAACCTTTACATTGTTACAGCTGCGATGTAGTTCATATTTGCTTGCCTCTCCATATCACGGGGAAACATTGGAGCATATTGATGGTAACAACTCTGTATGTATCAACTCTTTGGGACTCCAAGTGCAGAGTGATATAACAAGCATCTTTTCTCCACAAGGGTGATTCGAGGGTTTATATCGAACTGTCGAGGAATTGGCAAAACGTATGTTTTTTCTCCTCTCAATCAATATAAAAAACAAAGTTTTTTCTTTGTGTCCCCAACTCCACCATGGTTGCCAAGCACAAGGTTTTGTATTAGTAATATGAAATAACAATAAAAACTAATAAAGTAAAACCATAGTAAAATATGCAAGTAAAATAATTTATAACTAATCAAGCAAAGTAAATGCAATGATGTGAGAGTTGTTTTGGTGTTTTGTTTGTGTTTGCAAGTAAAGAAAGTATTTTTTTATTTTTTAGATATTAAATTGCAGCAAAGGTAAATGATAGTAGTAATGTTGAAAGGTTGTTTCTTATGATAAAATTTAAACCGAGGTTCATTGATTCACTTGTCTACTCTTTTTTTAAGTTATAGTGGACATAAAAGAATTCATCATTAATATAATATTGGTGGAACTTTACTATGTGTTCGATAAGCATTCATATAGGCATCATGTCCTAACATAGAGATGATGCAACACATCTCTCTTATACTCCTCTAAAAAGGGAAAACTCCAAGAAATCTAGAATTAAGAATTAATAGAGCATAGACTTAGGTACTTTGACATGATATTTGAATAACAAATGTGCTACCTTGAACAAACAAGATTATCAGGCTATCACACAATAATTATAGCACATGAATTCACTTAATCCCTAATGAGGTAACAAAAGAAAGGTAAAAACCATAGTAGATCTCGAATTTGCTGTCACTATTCGATCACTACCATCCTGTTACTCCATCTAATACACACTTCCCTCACACATGCTCTTGCATGCAAATTAGATCATAACAAATAATTAAGAACAGGGTACATGATATGCATATATCAATACATCTTACACACAGATAGGTTTCAGTCTCATATATCAAATCATAGAATAAAGATTCACCATATAGGAATTACATATATGGCCATAATCATGTTGGGCGGCTCATATGGTACTAAATCTATGAAGAACAAGAGAGAGAGAGATATCAAGCTACTCCCACAAACCCATAGTCTAGAGGTGAACTACTTCCACTTTATCATGGTGATGAAGTTGGAGATCTTGGAGAAGGTAGAGATCCCTCCAGCGGCGGCTCCGATAGAGTTTCCCCCTCCAATCTTCGCTGGTTCTGACTCCTTTTTGATTTTTTGTGTTTCTGTGGCGCTCTCCTCGAGGATGCCTGCGGTGACCCAGCATACCACTGCATGATATAGTATACTATAGTCGTTGACATAACACCAATGAAACACCGTTCACTAGTATTACATCTCTCAGAATGGCACAACAGAAACACAGCGGGTCCAATACATGGCTAAAGGTTACAACTCACTTTTTACATAAGATCCAGAGAACAGTCTAGGTTTAAGAGAAAGAAAGAACTTCTTTATGAAGAAGAATCGAAGATAAATACCGCAAAACTATTATACTATTCAAACTAGTATTTAATTAAGGAATTGGCAGTGCTGCTATTGCAACGCACTAAGCACTATAGAGATAGGTTCTTTGGCTAGAGATTTTATTTCTATCTAATCAGTAACTTTGTCTTCACTTGAGTTGAGGTATATGTTGACTTCCTTGTCTTCATTGAAGAGCTTTAGCTGGTCTTGATAAATCCTGGAGCATATCTCGATGTAGACATCGTTTTAATGGCTTCAGAATCTATCAAGGGTTAAGAAGATACTTTGAGTACGAGCGTACTCAGCAAATTCATTTAGAAAATGAGTGTCTGATGCACTATATCTACAGCCACAGACCATAGGTCATAGGCAATGCAAGTTTTTATAAACATTTCTTCAAAGGTTGCTTTTATTCTGAAATCTATGTCCATCATCCTTCATGGGGTTCCTTTCCTGCCGCGTTCGCAGCTCCTTCCCGGAACAGGGAGTAACAAGTTACAGTTCTTACACTTTGCAGAGGTGCGTTACTTTACCCATGAGAGATCAACTCTTTGTTGCACAACCAGGCAGCTTATTCCCGTCCACAATTCCCTGATGTAGGGCCCAGAAGATGATCCAAGCCAATCACTGCCCCCTTCGCGACCTCGCATGCCTCCTTGGTGTACACCATGCCCACATAAAGAATTACGGCAATGGTTTGTACAAACCGTTAGATGACAGAACTATCGTGGGACGATGAGGGTTCCCACCCATATGCTGCATATCCTCTACGAATTACCAATTAATATGCACGCTACGAGGATAACAGCCACGACCTGCACATCCGGCTTCATGCGAGAGGAAGAAGATACAGCTGACTTCTCTGTCCTATTCCAAATCTCATGGTCAACGCGTAATATACGGTGCAAGAATCACTGGCGACATTGGTTGTTAAGTCCTAGGTGATATAGTTCTGAACAGTGGTATTCCAACTGTCAGATCTAATAGATTAGCTGATCACCCTGGATCAGTAATCAATAGTTTTCATTATTATTGAAAATAGTGTTTTCTGACCTTTTTCAAATGCAGGTGAAAACAACACTGGATTTGTAAAATAATTTACAGAAAATAAACAAAGGACATGAGCAAGTGTGAACTTGCCTTTTGTGATTGCAAGATTATGCACTCATGGTCTTCGAGTCAGTACAAGATCCAAAATCTGAAATCAGCATCATTGGTCCGGTAAGGACTAATGTTCAAAGAAGCAGTATGCTTTTATGCATAAGTAATGTGATGCACGTTCTAAGCGCAGATCCTAAGAATAGCGTTGTTCTAGGGTTTAGATTTCGAAAGTGGTTAGTTTGGAATGTGTGGTCCTTTAAAATAAGTTTCATAGTTGTACTTTTATTAGAGTTTAGGAGTGGTTGTAGACATCACATTTGTAGGAGTAAAATATACATTCTTATGACATACTAGTTAGGACTACTTATACAAGATTTATTATTTAAAGTGGCAAAAAGGATAACCTTTGAAGAAAAGGTTTCTCTTCCAAAGTCTAAACAAACCTTTGTGGTTAATTAGTGGTGGTTGATGTTATTTATTTTGATCAAATGGTTTGGCTTGAGTTGCCTTATAGATTAACTACTTCAGACCAAAGTTAACTATAAAACATGTAGGAATGTGTATGCTATTATATTTAGATTCTTGGAGACTAAAGTTAATCTTAAAATATAGATAGTTTTGAAAGTATGATACTTACACCTTGGTATCTTGTATATTGGAAATGTTTTCTTTAAGTTTTATTAAAAGTAGGAATTTGAATTATTAAAAGTAGGAATTTGAATTATTAAAAGTTTTGAAAGTAGGAATTTGAATTATTAAACTTTTTTTACTAAATATTTATTTAGTATTTTTCATAAATACTATAATATTAAGAAATAACAAAAGTGATGTTTATTTATTTTTATCATCTTTCAATAATTTTGTAAAATTCCATAAGGAATATATAAATTACAAAATTCTTATAAAAATTTAAATGTCCAAAATTTGATATTTTATTTTCTTTGGACAGAGTGGATTATTGTGAATCCAAAAATCGTCCATTTATAAATTTTGGACTTTTATTTTATTTTCTAAAAAAATTATTGAAGCCAGGGGCATTTTGGTCTTTTTATTGATAAAAACTTTATTAAATAACTTGGGATGGCCCCCTTGGGCTTATTTGGTCAGGGTGGCCCAATAGGGCAGGGTCAAAAGGACCACCCCGAAGATTTCTGGCCCATCCAGCCCACTCTGCCTCCTTCTCTCCTTCGTCCTTATCATCTCCTCCTCTGGCTCGCCTCTGTGGCCGGCGATGCCGCCACCGTCGATTCCTGTCGCCGTCGGCCGTTCTGGACGCCGCCGTGGTTCGAGTTGGGGTTGTCGACGACGCTCGTTCGTGCTATCCACTTGGATTTGACTCCGGGGCTTTCCCGTGGTCAGTTACTCCCCATTTCTGAACCCTAGGGTTCGGAAAAGATATTGTCGTCGCCGCCGCGATCCTGCCTGCGGTGGTGTGCTGATCTCGTGCGCTGCTGCGGCCGCCGCCGTGGCAGGTGCAGGTTGCAGCGCCCCTCTGGGTGCTCCCTGTTCCGCCGCGGTTCGTCGGCCCCTCTGCTTCCTCTTCGATTCGTCAGCGGGGACCTCGGGTAAGTTGTCGTGGTGGTGTTTGTCCCTGCTACTGCCATGATTCTTTCTGTGTGTGTCTAGTGGATTTCATGCTGAGACTATGTGCTGGTTGAGTTCATCTCTGGATTAGTGTTCTTGCTCTGATTAGGATTCATAACCCCCTGTTGATCATATCTATGATGCTTTAGATCTAGTGTTGATCATATTTGATCATGGAAAAGGATTGTCTGCTGTGGTTGATGATTGATAGTAGTTTTGGTGATGCTAATTGACTGTCAGATTAGTTCTAGTGGTAATCCACCATGATTCATGTTAATGTTTCAATGGAATCCTTGATTGGATTATGATGTTGATCTGTACTCTACTGTCAGAATGCTCATACTAACAGTAGTTTCTTTCAGTGGTTGCTTACTGTAATTATAGTGTTAGTTTGTATAAGATTATACACACTGAATCAAATCATTACATGTAATGATTTTTGTGGATGTATGAATTTAAGATTGATTCCTGGCACTTGGCTTCAGGAAAATGATATATAATGGTTTGTCCCTTTTCCTGTGGGAACTAAGCAAAGATGATTTTAGCTCATTAAGAACTTGTCCTTGTGATACCAT
Organism: Avena sativa; assembly: GCA_916181665.1. Classification (NCBI taxonomy): domain Eukaryota; kingdom Viridiplantae; phylum Streptophyta; class Magnoliopsida; order Poales; family Poaceae; genus Avena; species Avena sativa. The sequence goes on along the minus strand of OV702285.1, from coordinate 49,987,937 downwards.
TGTATTCTAGCACACAAGTGATTGGGTTTTTCTTTCTGGATTAGCTTGATCATGCTTGTGATTTAGACTGATAAGATGATATGAAAGCTTTCTTATCTTGCCTGCCTATGATGTTGGTCTGAGGCTCTAGGATTTAATTCCTAGTTAGTTGGGCAATAATTTGTTTGAAACTTATATGATTAGAGGTGCTACTCTCTCTCTGAGAGATGTGCCCTGATATGTTAAGATCAAATGAAAATGATCTAAGTTGCAAAAATAATGCTGAACCCAGTGATGCTGGTCTGAGGGTTTAGTGCTTGTGGTTTGAGCTTGATGTATTATCCTTATACTTATAATCTCTAGGATAGATGCACTCCTCTTGGGTGTTTATTGAGATCTTATCTCATAAAACAACACATGCTTTTATTTAGATAATGTGATAAAATCATGTGATGGTTTTATAAGGCTCACCACAGATTCTGATGTGGATGTAGTAGATTGATGATGATCTGGATCTTGATCTGGATCTTGATCTGCTTTTGCTGTGCTGCAGAGCTTGCCCTTGAGCTTGCCTGCTCCTCCTAGCTCCTGGGCTTGACCTTTGCTGTTCACCAGATCCATCCCCCTCCTTATGTCACCATTCTGGTGATGTTTGGGTTGATCTGGTTGGTTGGGTTTGGCTGCTGTTCTTGGTTTAGCTGCTGTTTACCATGGTTGTGCTGGTGTGTTGTGAAGGGAATATGCCCGAGAGGCAATAATAAAGTGGTTATTATCGTATTCCTTATTTATGATAAATGTTTATTTTGCATGCTATAATTGTATTAATACGGAAACGTTAATACATGTGTGTTTAATAAACAAAAGGAAGTTCCTAGTTATGCCTCTCTTATAAACTAGCTCGTTGATTAACAAGATGATCAAAGGTTTCCTGATCATGGACATTGGATGTTGTTAATAACGAGGTCACAACATTAGTGTAATGGTGTGATGAACATTCATCCGAAGTATAGCATTACGATCAAAGTCATTGAGTTTATATTGCTATAACAACTTACGAAGTGATCCTAATCCTTAGACCATGAGATCATGTCAATCACTAACACCGGAAGAGTTTCTTGATAACATCAAACGTCACACCGTAACAGGGTGATTATAAAGATGGATTCAGAACTACTAAAGTGTTATGTTGAGGCCCATGGATCGAGAGTGGAATTTGTTCATCCCGATGACGGATAGATATGCTCTGGGCCCTCTCGGTGATATCACATTGATTAGCTTGCAAGCAAGTGATTTGATCACTAGAATGTTATATCACGGGAACGAGAAAAGAGTGCATGTCGGTAACGAGATCAAACTAGGTATGGAGATACCGATGATCGAATCTCGGACATGTAATATATCGCGAAACAAAAGGATTAAGATACTAGCGTAAAAAGGTTCCGACGATCACAAGAAAGTCATCGTTGAATGTGTGGGAGTCAGTATGGGTCTCCAGATCCCGCTTCTGATTATTGATCCGAGAGGGGTCTCGATCATGTCCGCATTATTCGCGAACCGTAGGGTGACACACTTAAGAGACACCGACATCCATTTGGAGCAAAAGTTTCATGCCGAAAAGAATAACAAGCGCAGGAATTTATTTCACTAGATACCGAAACGGGTTTTCGGGTGAAATTGCAGAAAGTGTTTCTGCATGTGAAATGAAATACTAGCAAGGGGTTATTTGTGAATGTTTGTCATTAAAGTAATTGACAAAATTCTGAATAAAATAAAAGAGTTTTATTTAATGAGAGTTTGCATTAAATTTGGTGGAAATTTAATGGGAATTTGAGTGGGTTTTTGAGTGGAGAAAATTGAAGGGCCATTTTGTGAGTGGAGTGTCCACCCACATGAATGAGGGAGAGGTGGGGGCACCCTCCATGGCCGGCGGCCATGCCCCCTTGGGCTGCCCCCCCTCCCCTATATAAGGAGCCCCTCCTCTCACTTCTCACTCACACCTCCTCGTGAAGGATCTCTCTCCCCCTCTAGAATTTATTCCCCATGGTCTCGGACTAGCGAGATACATGTTCCCGGTGGCTATTCGGCAAGAAAGAGTTGTGCTTCCGCTGCATCGCTGGAGCGAGGAGGCGGAGGTTGCTCGGTGCCTCGAACGTGTGTGCGAGCACGGATGCGCTGCTGTTTTGCGGCGCTAGGACTTCCTCTCGATCTTGAGATCGGCAAGAGATCGTCTACATCAACCACGAGTTTGGACTCGTTAATCTTTGTCGGTCTTCAAGGGTATGTTCTCTACGGATATACATCCGCCCGTTGTTTGTATCTAGTAGATAGATCTTGGTACATAGTTGTTCCCATCGTAGGAAAATTTTTGTTTTCTATGCTGCGAACCCTACAGTGGTATCAGAGCCGGATCTATGCGTAGATACTTTGCACGGGTAGTACACATATGAGTATGTGGGCGATGATGATCATTTTATTGCTTCTTAGTTGTACTTTGGATATTGGTGGCATAGTGGGATGAAGCGTCCCGGACAAACTTTACATGTCCTCGCACATGAGACCTGTTCCACGCTTGACATGCAACTAGTTTTGCATAAGTGGCTAGCGGGTGTCTGTCTCTCCTACTATAGTCAATATCTAATTTGCAACGAGTTGTCAACAATCTGGTTATCCTTGTTGTGGTTCATGTTCGTAGGTAAGAACGGTTCTATCTTCGAAAGCCCTAAGCCACGTAAAACTTGCAATGGATAAATTAGAGGCGTCTAGTTTAGATTGTTGCTGGGCTAGTGTTATGATATGGTGATGTTGCAAGTAGAAGTATGAGATGATACTCTTACAACATACATAACGTGTAAACTCCATAGACCTTGGATTTACACATAAAGGTATGATAGTGATCATACCACGGTGCACATGATAGAGATCATATGCGAGAACCATATCATTCCACTAATAAACATGTGATGTTTGATAGCATCTTATATTGCTTGTTTGGCGTTTTTATTAGCATAATAAGATGATCCCTCATTTAAATATCAAGATAAGAATGTGTTCTTCCTTAAGTATGCACCGACAATGTTTCGTCGCTTCAAGACATCACGTGATGGTCGGGTGTACTTGAATCCAGGAGCATATCTCGGGTGTAAGACAGTTACACACGCGAATACTAAGGTTCTTACTTGACGAGCCTAGCATGTACAGACATGGCCTCGGAACACGGACCGAAAGGTTAAGCATGAGTCATATGTTTTGATATGTTGACCATTTGATGCTCGCCTTTGAAGCTATACCGACTCACGTGATGATCGGACTTGGTGTAGTGGATTTGGTTCATGTAATCACCAAAAAGACACGAGGGATGTAGTTTTTGAGTGGGAGTTTAATTCTAATTTGGATTAGTAGAACTCAATTTATCATAAATTAAATCAAAGTGAATTTGCATAATTTATTGTAGTCATTGGCATTCGTTCACCGCCTTATACTTAGTTATAATTGAGATAATAGAACTACAGAATTCTGGATATATACTTTACGAACTGGTATCGTATTGTGTTGAGTGTCAATCTAAAGTTTAAAGTCCTATTGCAAACTTTCAGCAAACTCTATTTACTCCGGGAAATTTAATAGTTGGTATTAAATCGAGAGTAACAATTCTAGTGTTAGTATCTTAAGTATCATGTTTGCCTCCATGATTCTTGATTTAAACATCAAGTTTATCTAGGAGCTGAAAGAATTATTTCAGAAACCATCATGTGTGGCAGATATAACGATATCTGAAACAATGTTTTGGTTGCAATATGATAGAGTATAATATATGTTCTCATATTGGATGAGAATTTACGAAGGTTGGAGATGCTAGACATCCTAATCATCCAAAAGGGTTTTGGAAAGTAATGTTATACTCATGATTCGCCTTTATAAGCTACAGTAGCTTGATCATGAATGTCGTCATGATAAGGGTGAATAGAATATGTATGTAAAATGTTTACTACACTAAAAGATTACTAAAGAATAGATTTTGAAAGAATACTGATCATTTTGATGATGGTGATCTACTTCAAAGTGCAAGTCCAAAGGTATTATTATTTGAATATACACGCTTTGGACTATGTGTCATGTATATGGCGCCACTGTTGATATTGATAGATTCTTTTAAAAGGAAAAGGAAATGCTGAAAGAGAATCTATAAAATATATTTGGCAGAAAAGAAAAGATTGGAAATATCCAATTTAGGTATATGGATGATATACATGTTATGGTTGTATTCTTTGCTTGTTAAACAAAGTGGTTCTTGGGTATTGGATACCGAATTGGTTTGTATGAAATTTCATACGGAACGACGCAATTCATGAACCACAATGGCCTAAGTAACTAGCAAGAGAATATGTGATGATGTTTATCGAAAACAAACAAACCGTTGTTTGTATTTCTCATTGACATCAAAGCTTGACTTCAAGATTTGTTTTAATAATTGTTATTTAAATCAGGTATTATGAGAACAAAGGTTGTTCAAATAATTACCATATTCCATATAAGATGGATGATTTACAAATCTAGTTGGAGAAATCACATCCATAAAACCTGATGCTAAAATTTCGCAAGACAAATGATTGAAAGATCACTTACGAAGTGACATCGCTGTTTAAATTATATTGGAAAGAGAACATGAAGAATCTCCATATTCATGGATTTTTGGAGTCTTTGATTTGATCAAGTGACGCTTGTGAGACTTTCCACGTGATAATTAAAACTTCATTCAAAGGCCAAAGAAGAACGAACGACTAAATTATTGGAATTTATACATATCGATGTATGTAGTCCATTATGTATAGTCATAAGCGATGGATTTCAACTTCATATGCTTTCTCCGAAAATTTGAGTGAATGTTCACTTAATGCGAGAGAAGTATGAAATATTTGAAAATGTTTCAAAGACTTTCAAGATGAAGTGCAAAATCATTTTAAACAAGAAAATAAATGGTTTATGATTTTATCATAAGGGATTTGTTTGAGTTACAAGTGTAACAAGAAAATAAATGAATTATGATTTTATCATAAAGGGATTATTTGAGTTGCAAGTTTAGCAAAACACCTAGATTTACATCTCCCGAAACACCATAGGAGTATGGAGTGTTTGAGATTTGTAATGAAACCTTGTTTGACATGGTTGGATCAAAGGTGTTATTTATAAAACTGCCATTATGTTTTAAAAGATTAAAGCTTTAGAGAATACCGCTTTTACACTGAAAAGAGCTCCATCTTGATCCGTTGAAATGACACCATGGAAGTTATGGTTTGGGGTAAAACCCAAGTTGTCATTTCTTAAATTTTGGTATGCTAAACATAAGTAAGATGTTTACAACCGAAGTAGGATGAGCATGTCTTTGTAGGTTATTTCGAATAACAATTGGTTATTCCTCCATAACACCAAGGACAAAAGGGTTTGTCGCTTGAAATGTGAAGTTTCTTGAAGAAGGAATTTTTCATAAAAGTTAAGTGGGAGGACAATAGAACTTTGATAAGGTTAACGAACCTTAGCTAAATGTGCTGAGTTGCGCAGCGCCGAAAAATGTTCCGGAGGCTGCCATAATGCTCATAGCTTATGTGCCTCAAAGGTTGTGGTCACGGAGATCTAAGTTCTTATTGAACCAAGTCGGTCGGATAAACAATCAAATACTAAGATTTGAGAGTAAATCATTATTGTTTGACAATGATTAACCGACTATATGCAAAGAAGCGATGATGGGCCCTGACTCCGTCAAATGGCTTGAAGCCATAAAATCCGTGATAAGTCCATACACGATAAATCAAGTTTTAAACTTGGAAGACCCTCCGGAAAGGTGTAAAAACCTATCGGTCGTATTTGGATCTATAAAGAAATAGACATGGATGTTTCACATCTATGAAATAGTCGACATGTCGTAAAATATTTTATGACAATGTTCAAGGAGTTGACTATGACAAGATTTGATATTTCATAGCGATATTTAGTCTGGACGGATTAAAGTAGCAACCACTACATATAATTTGGTATATGATAGATGAATAAACAAAACAAAAATTCTTCTAATAGAATGGTTACCTAGGACGTGTACATGACACGATACAAAAGGTTTTTTGTTAATTCGAAGGATGCTAAAAAGGGGCATGCAAACTTCAATTGTTGAAGTAAGCATCGCAGAGTTGGAATCTTCACCGTGATGAAAAAGAGTTTTCATCAGGAGACGATGAAGATGCTTGCATTTGCAAGAAATTAAGTGGGAGCGCTAAGACACATTTCTTATACATTATGTGGATGACATCTTATTGATTAGAAATGATGTATCTTTTATTGACAAAGGTTAAGAATTTCATTTCGATGAAAGACTTGGGCAAAACCCGAATATTTAGCATGAATGTCTATAGTGGATAGACTGTAACGCTAATATGTTTATGCCAAACGTACATATATGAGATATTGAAGGAGTTCAATATAGAAACGACAAGAAATAGTTCTGGTCGCATGGAAAGGAATTGAATCAAGATTCAAGCGTATCGACACTTGATAAGTGAAACAAGATTCAAGTGCTTTGACACTTGATGAGTAAAATCACAAGAATGTCTTGATCAATCATACCATGATATGTACACATCCAGATATGTCCTATGCTCTAAGTGTTATGAGCATATACCAGAATGAATCATAAAATGATCATTGGACGATAGTGAGGATATTCTTATGATCTTTTGGAAGAACTAAGAATATATTTGTGTAGAGGTGACAAACAATTACAAATAGTTCATTGTAAAGCGTTACATTGATACTAGTTTTGTCACAAGATACAAATTAAGTTTATCTCAATTTAAACTATGGGTGGCACAATGTAATGGAAAGGAGATTCCATGATGGATTTGGAAGAGTTCCAAAGTTAAGACATTGTGACGAATACTACAACAAAAGGCTAAGTATATGACTGCTATAGTAGCAGCAAAGGAGGGAATTTGTGTCAAGTAGTTTGTTATCAAACTAAGGTGTGGTTCGCAACGGGCTAACACTAAAGATATATTGTACGACAATAGTATCGACATGTTTTAACCCCAAGGAACTAAAGGTCTCACCAAAAGACCAAATTTATACAACGCCATCTCATTAGAGAATGAGTGATGCGTGGAGACGCAAAGACATGCAAATACACACGGACCTGAAAGCATCAGATCCGTAGATTATGTTAACCACTTGCAATTGCATATTTGGAACACCAGAAAGCCATAGGTGTTCAATACACAAAGTTTTCAAACTAGATTATTGTCTCTAGTGCAAGTGGGAGACTGAAGGAAATATGCCCGAGAGGCAATAATAAAGTGGTTATTATCGTATTCCTTATTTATGATAAATGTTTATTTTGCATGCTATAATTGTATTAATACGGAAACGTTAATACATGTGTGTTTAATAAACAAAAGGAAGTTCCTAGTTATGCCTCTCTTATAAACTAGCTCGTTGGTTAACAAGATGATCAAAGGTTTCCTGATCATGGACATTGGATGTTGTTAATAACGAGGTCACAACATTAGTGTAATGGTGTGATGAACATTCATCCGAAGTATAGCATTACGATCAAAGTCATTGAGTTTATATTGCTATAACAACTTACGAAGTGATCTAATCCTTAGACCATGAGATCATGTCAATCACTAACACCGGAAGAGTTTCTTGATAACATCAAACGTCACACCGTAACAGGGTGATTATAAAGATGGATTCAGAACTACTAAAGTGTTATGTTGAGGCCCATGGATCGAGAGTGGAATTTGTTCATCCCGATGACGGATAGATATGCTCTGGGCCCTCTCGGTGATATCACATTGATTAGCTTGCAAGCAAGTGATTTGATCACTAGAATGTTATATCACGGGAACGAGAAAAGAGTGCATGTCGGTAACGAGATCAAACTAGGTATGGAGATACCGATGATCGAATCTCGGACATGTAATATATCGCGAAACAAAAGGATTAAGATACTAGCGTAAAAAGGTTCCGACGATCACAAGAAAGTCATCGTTGAATGTGTGGGAGTCAGTATGGGTCTCCAGATCCCGCTTCTGATTATTGATCCGAGAGGGGTCTCGATCATGTCCGCATTATTCGCGAACCGTAGGGTGACACACTTAAGAGACACCGACATCCATTTGGAGCAAAAGTTTCATGCCGAAAAGAATAACAAGCGCAGGAATTTATTTCACTAGATACCGAAACGGGTTTTCAGGTGAAATTGCAGAAAGTGTTTCTGCATGTGAAATGAAATACTAGCAAGGGGTTATTTGTGAATGTTTGTCATTAAAGTAATTGACAAAATTCTGAATAAAATAAAAGAGTTTTATTTAATGAGAGTTTGCATTAAATTTGGTGGAAATTTAATGGGAATTTGAGTGGGTTTTTGAGTGGAGAAAATTGAAGGGCCATTTTGTGAGTGGAGTGTCCACCCACATGAATGAGGGAGAGGTGGGGGCACCCTCCATGGCCGGCGGCCATGCCCCCTTGGGCTGCCCCCCCTCCCCTATATAAGGAGCCCCTCCTCTCACTTCTCACTCACACCTCCTCGTGAAGGATCTCTCTCCCCCTCTAGAATTTATTCCCCATGGTCTCGGACTAGCGAGATACATGTTCCCGGTGGCTATTCGGCAAGAAAGAGTTGTGCTTCCGCTGCATCGCTGGAGCGAGGAGGCGGAGGTTGCTCGGTGCCTCGAACGTGTGTGCGAGCACGGATGCGCTGCTGTTTTGCGGCGCTAGGACTTCCTCTCGATCTTGAGATCGGCAAGAGATCGTCTACATCAACCACGAGTTTGGACTCGTTAAGCTTTGTCGGTCTTCAAGGGTATGTTCTCTACGGATATACATCCGCCCGTTGTTTGTATCTAGTAGATAGATCTTGGTACATAGTTGTTCCCATCGTAGGAAAATTTTTGTTTTCTATGCTGCGAACCCTACATGTTGTGTAGTGGAGAGATGCACTGAGGTGCTCCTCCACGGCTGTGCTGTGGTTTTGTGATATTGGTTGTGCTTGTGAGGTCGACATCACACCCTTTGCATGCTTTTGTGTGTGCAGCTTGTGTGCCTGCTATGCACATGTGGATAAGTTCAGAAAGTTTGAACTTACTCTTACCAATCTACTTTTACCTAGCTGGTGAATTGGTTCCTGTTGGCATGTCATTTGCATTCTGGCTATGATTTTATGAAGGATGAAATCTTGCAGATTGGTGAAACTTGCCCTTTTTACCACATTTCTCAATGATGAGATTGTCAAGTGCACCTCACTGACATATCTGAGAGAAATTTACTAACACTGATCCTATTTTTGTTTTCTATTTAATCTTTGTTTTGCAGGTACAGAAATAAAGATGAAGATTTAGTGTAGTTTTAGATATATGAAACAATATTGTTTTGCACTTCTGTACGGGCTTTGAAATTGCAAGCATGTTACAACAACATTAGTTTATTTATAGAAAACACGACACTTTATTGATTAAATTACATGAATACAAAGACTCTTCCGACGTAAATCTGAAATAAGCAATAGAGTAGCTAAGTTACAAGCCCTAGCCAAAATGTGTGCCACTTCATTCATAGAGCGATTAACATGCTTGAAGGATACCGACTGAAACTTTGATGTCATAGCTTGAATGTCCTCTGAACCAACCTTTCATCGGTTTGGGTGACGAATTCATACGCTGGATCAAGGACAAAAAGTCGGTGGCAAAAATTTCCCTTGTACATTCTTCATTCTTACGCATTTTACGGAAACTTGGCGCGGGGGGGGGGGGGGGGGGGGGGGGGAGGGGGCTCGGCTAGCGAAGGGATCACGACCACGACACTTCTTTTGATGACATTGACCATGCTTAACCACATCTAGTTTTAGCAAAGATCACAAAGCAACATCTGATGGCTCTAGAGGCATCCAATACCAGCAAGGTAGAAAATCCTCGTTGTTATGTGAACCATGAAGAAACAAGTAACAAAATAAGGAAGAATATGACAGTCTTGACATCAAGTCTGAACCTCTATGAGAAACAGAACATGATAGGATGAAAATTATTAGCCTCAAGATGCAAAAACTTTGGATCAAAGAAGAAACTAAAGCTAGGCAAAGATTGAGAGATAGAAATATTCTAGGAGATAGAAACACTACATACTTTCATGCAATAGCTAGTCAGAGAAGAAGAAAACTCCTGATTGCCTCCTTAGATGGGCCTGATGGGCCTACCTCTGAACTCCCAGAGATGTTAGTGACTGGCCCTGATTTCTATAAAAAACTTTTTCAGACATGAGAAAATGATAGGTTTCTTTTTTGAGCGTGGTTTCTTTTCCATGGAAGAAAAGGTTTTTGTAGATCAATACTCAATGCTTGAGGCTCCTTTTTCTAAAGATGAAGTGAAACAAGCAGTGTTTGGCTCATAATCAGATGGAGCCTCTAGCCGCCCTGATCGTATTTCTTTTTTATTTTACCGAAAAATTTGGGATGTGGTAAAAGAGGACATCATGACCTTGTTTAGGGATTTTTTGATGTTACAAATTGAACATTTATAGGCTTAATTTTGCTGTTATGCCCTTGATTTCAAAGGGCCTTGGTGGTTCCTCCAAGAATTCATGTCTTTCTCTGGTTATTGTCAAATAACAAGCTAATGACCAGAGATAATCAGCTCAAAAGAAATCTTGGAAAACCTGTTTGCTGTATTTTCTATACCGAGAATGAATCAGTAGAGCATTTGGTTTTTAGTTGTGCCGTGGCGGCTACTCATATCTGGAAAGTTGTCTCTGGAATTTTTTTTTAACATTCAGCTAGGCCTAGACTACTTGTCAATTGCCAGGTTTTGGAGTACAGATAAAAAGCATTCCTCCTTAACTACCATTTGTGATGCCTTTCTTTGGAGCACGTGGATAAGTCGTAACTTAATATTTTGATCGCCAAACTTGGATTTCTGTCAAGTGGCCTGATACTGGGAACTCTCAAAAAAAAGGGAGAAGACATAGATGCTGCCGCAAATCGGCCTCTTCTCCGACTTGGCCTGTCTGGTGCTGAGAGCTCCCAGTGCAATCCAGTGGGGGGGTGAAGCAGGTCACGGTGGCTGATAGTTGGTCGCTGGGGACTCTGGGAGATCATCTGCCCTTTACTCCGGCTTCTGCTGACAAGACAGGTGTCTCCGCGACTACTCCGGTCACTCTGTTCTGGATCAGTTCCTGGGCGGCTCAATCTCAGAAGGCGGACCTGATGCTTTGTTGCAAGACTGTAATCCTGTCCGCCGCCGACTTGACCTTGTACGTACTGGTTTCTTTCGAGTTAATGGAGCCGAGGCTCCCCCTTTCACAGGCCCTCCTGACCTAAAAACAACAACAACAGAAAACCCGATCTACTGTTTGTGTAGTGTTCTACGAAACTAATCACTATCTCAATGTTTAGAGTCTAACTTTGTGAACAATAGCTTACCAGGGTCACAGACTTCAGGTAAGATATGAAGCTGAATGAACCAGACACTCAGCGCAATTCTCAAGTCCATTCCCATCTCGGACATAGTCCCCAATCCCCATGGTCAGGTCTACCGAATCTAGGCAATCTTAAAACAGCAATGTGCTGCTTTATATATTGTGCAATAAGCTAGACGCCTAAGAAGAGGCGAAATATTTCCTAGCAGACCTACACCAGGAAAAAACACATGGGCGTAGATAAAACGTGCAAAGTGAAAATAGTGAGATTGCGTATGTGCAGCAAGGAGGTTTCTACCATATCAGCCTTCTGTTGAACACAATTAATCTTGCAATATGCCTAGCCGGAGCACAATTAGATTTACAAACCTAGTATAACTACAAACTTCACAGTATTAAGACCCTTGAAGAGCACAAAGTACTATAAGAACGACATAATAGAATGTCGATCGAAAATCACATATTTGCCAATATTTACGCATCATGGGCAACAAAGATGGGAATAAAAGTTCCAACCAAGAAAATAGATAAGGTTTAAACATAACATAGGGAAGGGAGTACATATAGTGCTCAAATATTATTCAAACATTCCTCACATTAACTTTAGTACACATAATCCTCTTATGTTTTAATCATGGGTTGTACTATTCTCAAAGATTAGACGTACACGATCTGAAAGTATTAATCATCTCTAGGAACACTTGACCATCTCTTATCATGCTATGTTCAGAACAAATGTGTGAGCAATCTGAACCTGTGTATTTCCCAATAACTTTTAGTTAAGGGCATCAGCAGTAGGAATTCTTAACCCCTGATAGTGGCGGAGCTAGCCGCCATTAGAGCCCGGGCAAAACCAGCGTGTGTCCCCATGTGCTTGATGTTTTGCCCAGAAAATACAAGATTTAACCTACAACTGCACTATTTCTCAAGGGGCGGTCAGCTGCTGATCCAGGGCAGTTGCCTGCGGTTGCCGGGAGCTGGCTCCGCCACTGGTCCTTGACTTGTTAAGAATGAAAATAGTATGGCGTGTATTATACAAAAGTGGTGTATAATTATTCAACCAAATGTCAAACAATAAAATCTTCATTAACTGGGCATATGGAAATTCAAGTAGGCGAGAAGTGGTGACATACTAAGTGATAAAAGAAGGCACCAATGCAGCCATATAATTGGAATCCTTTTTGCAAAGTTCTGAACTTAGTTCAATCTGAAAAAAAAGTCATCTGAATTCAAATTGCATGTGAAACGTAGCTGGAGGAAACCAAAGCAACAGACTGTACTATGAGTTCGGCAAGACACAAAACATATTCCAGCATATTCAGTCTGCAGAAGACTTGCCTTAATATTAGATTCTCTATTCTAGAATCAAGTCAGCTCCTTATAACCATTTTAGATGACACATATTCAGTCTCCTAAACAATTACGGTGGATTTTAGAAATCTTCCAAGGCTACTGGATAATGTCTTACATACCCCTAACAATAATCACCATGTTTACTCCAGTTGGATGTACTATTATGGACTTTGCAGTTTAAAAATGAAGGTTGCAACAAACAACACATATGACTAAATGTAAACTCGGGTAGTGGAGAACCGGAGTCTCAAGAAATGTTTACAATGAATTATGAAGAAAAAACAATGTTGCTTCCAGTTGCAGATGAATCATTAGCATGCCAAAGAAACTGAATGGGGCATGCAAATAATTGATGCTCTGTCAGAACTAGTAAGAATATGTTAGTGGTGCCATCTCTCTCACCTGCGGCTGTATTGACCGTCTCCAACTCCATCCCTGCAGTCACTACAACCATCCTGTTCTTGATAGCATCTATGGAGGATGGGAGCATTAGTTAAGAGTACTGAACCAAAATGAACATTAGTTTAACAAGTTATAACCTAGGTACTCAATGTGGTCATTTTAGTTCCGAATTAAGCATCAAGATTCTAACCCAGAGCTCCAAAAATAATTACGAATAAGGAATGCTAAGCGACTGATGAGCGTACTGGTTAACTGCATTATGTGCAATCACAAACACTATCAATTTCAGAATTTCTTTTGTCCACTCGCAGCAGAACATTGGTGGACTGGCTTTTGAGTGTGTAATTAATCATGTTACAACAACACTACACAGGCACACTAGTCACTACCCTGGAACTGCTGCCAAGCCGAGCAGCAGCTAGGAGCTAGCTATGGCGATGATTCGGGTGATGGTGGCGGTTTCTTCTTGACGAGGATGAAGATGGCGACGCGGTTGGTGCGGAAGTCGGGGTGCCACTGCTCCTGCTCGATGCACCCGACCACGAAGTCCTCCATGGCCGCCTCCAGGAAGCACTCCAGCACCACGTCTGTTGGTTCATATATTCGATTCAAACATCAGCAGGCCAATGGATCGAAACAAGGTATATGGTGTGGCTGGATTGCTTACCGTTGCGGAGCTCTCCGGCGAGCAGCACGGTGGTGCCGTGGCCGGCCAGCCGGTTGAGGGTGGCGAGCAGGTCGCCGACCGCCTCCTCGCTGTAGACGACGTCGGAGCCCAGCACGAACTCCGGGTGCAGCAGCTCCGGGTCATCGGGATCGTCGTCGCCCCACACGAGCTCCGCCACCCGAGCGTCGCCTTGGCCCAGGTTCTCCTCGAGGTTCTTCCGGAGCAGCCGGAGGCGGTCGGGGAGGTCGGTGGCGACGACGCGCGCGCCCAGCAGCGCGGCCACGACGCCCACGAGGCCGCACCCGGCGCCGAGCTCCACGGCGCGCGCCCCTCTCACGGCGAGCAGGCCGCAGTCGGCGGCGTGCTCGAGGAACTTGGCGAGCACCACGCCGCTGTCCCAGACCACGGCGCCGGTGACCCCGGAAGCCGCCTTGAAGTTGGACGGGGACTGGTGCAACGTGATGCGGCGGCCGCAGGCGTCGATGGCGAGGGTGCCCGCGCCGTGGCGGACGAAGGCGTTGGGGCGGTGGGACGCCGGGTCACCCAGGGACCAGAGGAGCATCGTCTCCCCGGCTCCGCTCTCCACCGGGCGGGCAGGGCCGCCGTACGCCCCCATCACCACCGCCGGCTCCGGCTCCAGCTCCTCGTCCATCGTCGTTGGGCGGCGGCTGCTGCAGAGAGGAAAGGGGGAAGGAGTGTGATGCTGTGGCGTCTCTAGTGGGCCGATCCGGGCTGTACTGGCCCACGGACGGACAGTCCGAACTCTGAAGTCTGAACTCTGAACACGCAAAGGGGGTTGCTATGGGCCGCTAGAGACGCTCGCGCTCGCACCGCCTGAAGGAATCCCTCTCTATGGGCCGGCTCACTGCCCGTCTCCTTCCTCTATTCTTCTTCTTCCCGTCAACCAGAACAGTCGACCCTCGTGAAACCGCAAGAACCCTAACCCTAACTTCTCTTCCTTATATTTGCCGGTGATGCCACGGCGAACGCATCGTCCCTGTCTCCGCTGAGGTCATGGCCTCACCTCCTCTGGCGCTGCCATGGCCAGCCGCATCGTCCCCGTCGTCGGTGAGGCCCCGACCGGCCGACTATCCCTCTAAACCCCCCGAACTGCACCCTAGCCCTAAGTCCAGTCGCTGGCGACACCCACCCCTAACCCTAAGTCTAGCGAGACAGCACCCACCCCTAACCTTAAGTTTTCTTCCTCGCCTCCGCCGGCGACGCCCGGCCCGCTGCGTCCTCCCGGTCTCCGGCGAGGTCACGGCCTCGCCTCCCCTGGGGCGCCGCGCCCAGCCCTGGGAAATCTCAGTTAGAATTTTTGATATCATCGCAGTGGTTATTAGGGATGAAATAATAGATGGTTTTCTATGATCATTCATTTATGGAACTCTCTCCACGCATCTCACGAACAAAGACATAAATGTATCCTAATCATGATTAATACCAATGCCAGAAGTGGATCCAACAATCCCCGAGAACACTTCGACTTACTACAGTTTCATTACCATTTACATCACGTTTGTCTCCTTGTTGCTTTACTATTTAGTATTTACTTTACACATAAAACAACCCTCTCAAGACACTCTTACTCGAGATCAAGGGCACGAGAGGCATTAAGACCTTTAACCAAATAGCTTTCCGTGGTTTGATACTCTTTACTTCAAAAACTAGTTACATTGTGCGTGCACCCTTGCAGTCATCATGATACCTTGCAGTTTGACCGATGATTACTTGTATTGCGCCTTCCATGTTTAATCTGTTGCCATGGGCGTGGATTTGTGTGTGTGCATATACATACTAATTATGCAGAGACCATATATAATGCTTAAACAAGTAAGTAATAAAGCGCCTTTTATCTTAAAAAATAGTAGATCGTACGACAGTTAAAAACAAAGAGTTGAGAGTGGTAATACGAGGATATAATAAACATTTCGCGCTTTGGCGCAAGCAGTCTTCAGAAAGAAACATTACTAAATTTATTTTTGAGTAGGTAGGTCGATGGTGGGTGGGTGGGTCTACACGCTCGATTGTGCTGTTTGTGCCTTCTTACTACGGGCAACAGAATTGGGATCCTGCTTGCAGCCGATGAAGCTTCTTCTGGACGGAAAGATGGTGAAGATCAAGGTGGCGAAGGTGGATATCCCGAGCGGCAGGTTCTTGAGGAGCTCCTTGGTGTCGGCGCCGGCGTGCGGGAAGAAGCAGTTCTGCAGCCCGACGTCGCTGAAGGCCAAGGCGAGGAAGACCACCGCCGAGAGGGTGGCATGGACGAAGTCCTGCTTCTCCAGGCCCAGAGTGGCGAGAACGTCTTTCTGGAACATCTTGTCCTCGTCGTCCTCGGACAGGTTGAAGACGTTGAGCCGGCCCCTGACGGCGACGCCGTAGTACACCTTGCCGTTCTTGTGGACGACGGTGTCGGTGAAGGCGAAGAAGACGCACGTCGCGGTGAGGACGGCGACGAGGCCCAGGCTGATCCACCAGTTGGGGGTGTGGCACTGCCCCTGGTTGGTGAAGGACGGGGCCAGCGTCTGGTACGTCATCACCGACCCCGTCGGCAGCAGCTGCGCCAGGTTCCCCGACACCGACAACACCTTCTGGGACACCGGCGTACGCTGCTCGCCCGCTGCTGCTCCTCCATTAGTGGCAGCAGCAGCAGCCGGTGTTCCTTGGGGCTGGGGATTAACTGTGTTATCTGACATCGCATGAACTTTTTCCAAGTAATTACTTTCGCCGTGGGCGTGCGCGCTACTTAAAAGAGCCCGGCCTTCATGGTCCTCCCGCGCAATGTCAATACCTCTCACACTCACATCAGCTTATACCTAACGTATGGATTATCGTATCTTTGCTAGCTAATATACATACATGGTTTTATATTTTCTGACACTATACATGGTTTTACATTTTCTTTGTCTCTCATTGCATCTCCTCTCATTTTTTTGTTTGTCATCCATGTCAGCCACTACCTTCTGCCGTTATTACTACAATAGAAAAAACTACTACTACTACTACTACTACTACTACTACTACTACTACTAAACTATGCTATAGTCTTTAGTATTGGTAAACTTGGTACATCAGTACCAAGTGGAGATAGGATAGCACCATCAGTCATCGACGTATGGATTATCGTATCTTTGCTAGCTACTATACATGGTTTTATATTTTCTGATACTATACATGGTTAATGATTTTACATTTTCCTTGTCTCTCATTGCATCTCCTCTCATTTTTTGTTTGTGTCGCCGGGCCTTCCCTTGTCATTGCATCCATGTCAGCCACTACCTTCTGCGTTACTACAATAGAAAAAACTACTACTAACCTATGCGATAGTCTTCAGTACTGGTGAACTTGGTACATCAGTACCAAGTGGATGATGTACTACGTACCAAGCAGTGGAGATAGCACCATCAGTCATCGACGAATGAAAAGACAAAATAGATAGGCTGGATTCTGTACAGAAATGCAAGTGGTATCTGGTATATTCGTGTGACTGTGCAAAGTCTTAGTGAAGTGCCAGAAAACACCAAGAGACACATTGATAACAGAAAAGGAACCTAATTTGAATCTCCTATGCCTAGTACTGTTGGAGATATGCCCAAGAGCCAATAATAAAGTGGTTATTATCATATCTTCATACTTATGATAAATGTTTACATACCATGCTATAATTGTATTAAACGGAAACATTAATACTTGTGTGATTTGTAAACATAAAATAGTCCCTAGTAAAGCCTCTTGTTAAACTAGCTTGTTGGTTAATATATGATCATGGTTGATCATGAACATAGAGATGTTATTAACAACAGGGTCATATCATTAGGAGAATGATGTGATGGACATACTCCTATAGATAAGCATAGCATAAAGATCAAGTCATTTAATATAGTTTATTTTCTATAAGCTTTCTGATACATAGTAACCTAATTCCTTCGACCATGAGTGTAGGGTTTCGTAGCATGGAAAACAAATTTTTCTATCGCAGACAAACAAACAAGCCAAGATCTATCTACTATATTGTAGCAACGAGTCGATGGAATAACTCACCCTCGAAGATTCCAAAGTGTTTAACGAGAGCGGATTCTCGTGGGTGATGTAGTCGTACTCTTCCCGATCTCAAGATCGCGTAGACGATCCTTCCGGCGCTGCGTTCCGGCAGCGCTCCCGCAGTCGGTCACACGTTCGGTACTTGACGAAGACCTTCCTCTCCCTTGTTCCAGCAGGCAGCGGAGGTTGTAGCACTCTCCTCGCGATTCCGGCAGCACAACGGCGTGGTACCAGAAGCAGAGGGGAGATCTCGCAGGGCTTCGCCTTAAGCCGGAGCGAGTATGGTGGAGTATGAGAGAGTCCCTCGACGATCTAGGGTTTAGACACGCCGAGGAGGGGGCTAGGCCGGCGTCTAGGGTTTCACCTAGACGGCGGCGGCGAGTGCCCTAGGGCCGGTGGCAGCTATGGAGGCGGCGGCGGCTTGGGGCTAGGGTTTAGAGGTAGGAACTTGTGTGTCTAGGAGGGGAGCCCTGCCCCTCCTTATATAGGTGGAGGGGGCCGGCCAAGGGGAGGGGAGTCCCTCCCCAACTCGGCTTGGTGGTGCGCCGGCGGTGGGAGGAGGAACTCCTCCCCCAAGTCGGTTTCCACCTCCCTCTCCACTTCCCAAAATTAGCCGTTTGACTTTCAAACTTGGCGTTTGACTTTTCAAACTAGGATTTGAATAAACCCTCTATTTTGTTCAGCGATGACACCGAGTACATAATGCAATCATACCAACTTGATATAACACATTCATGTACCCTTTCCCTCCGGAGTGCCGGACATTCCGGAACCTTCTAAAACATTCCCGATGAAAACACCGGAACCATTCTCCAACTCCGAAACGGGACTTTCCTTATATGAATCTTATTCTCCGGACCATTCCGGATCTCCTCGTGATATCTCGAATCCCATTCGAGACTCCTAACAACATTCGGACTCTTTCTCATCATTCCATAACTACTCAAACAACGTCGAATCCTTAAGTGTGTCTCCCTACGGTTCGTGAATTATGCGGACATGATCGAGACACTTCTCCGAACAATAACCAATAGAGGAATCTGGAAATTCATATGGCTCCGACATATTTCTACGATTACTTTGCGATCGAATGAACCACTTACATACGATATCAATTTCCCTTTGTCTCACGATAGTTTACTTATCCGAGGTTATGATCGTCGGTATCTCTGCATACCTAGTTCAACCTCGTTACTGATAAGTACTCTTTTCTCGTTCCCGTGATATGTGATCCCTTGTGAGCCAGTCGCATGCTTGCAAGCTAATTGGATGACATTTCACCGAGAGGGCCCAGAGTATATCTATCCGTCATATGGATGGACAAATCCCACTCTTGATCCATGTGTTTCAACCAATACTTTCCGAACACTCAATGCCACCTTTATAGCCACCCAGTTACGGTGTGGTGTTTGATGTCATCAAAGCATCCATCCGGTAAAGGTGATATGCATGATCTCATGGTCGAAGGAATTAGATTACTATGTAGCAGAAAGCATATAGCAATTGAACTATTAAAATGACTTGATCTTTATGCTACGCTTATCTATAGGAGTATGTCCACCATATCATTCTCCTAACGATATGATCATGTTGTTAATAACATCTCAATGTTCATGATATGGAAACCACAATCATCTATTAACCAACAAGCTAGTATTATATAGAGGCTTTACTAGGGACTTCAAATTAAGTTTACAAATCACACAAGCATTAATGTTTCCTTGTTAATACTATTATAGCATGAATGTAAACATTTATCATAAACACAAAGATATAATAATAAATATATTTATTATTGCCTCTAGGGCATATCTCCAACAGTCTCCCACTTTCACTAGAGTCATCTAATCTAGATTACATGGTAATATACCGAACACCCATGGTAGTTTGGTGTTGGTCATGTTTTGCCCTCGGGAGAGGTTTAGTCAACGGTTCCGCCACATTCAGATCTGTGTGTACTTTGCAAATCTTTATATCCCCATCTTGGATATGTTCTCGAATAGCGTGAAAACGTAGCTTGATGTGCTTCAGCTTCTTGTGTGACCTTGGTTCTTGCGCATTGGCTATGGCACCCATGTTATCACAGTAGATAGACATTGGGTCCAGCGCACTAGGAACCACACCCAGCTCTGTAATGAACTCTTTCATCCATATCGCTTCTTGTGAAGCCTCTGAAGCAGCCATGTATTCCGATTCAGTTGAAGATCTCGCCACAACGCTTTGCTTTGCACTCCTCCAGCTAACTGCTGCACCATTCAAAATAAATACGTATCTAGATTGTGATTTAGAATCATCCGGATCGGTGTTCCAACTAGCATCGGTGTAACCATTAACAACGAGCTGTTCATCACCTCCATAAGAAAGAACCATATCCTTAGTTCTTCTCCAGTACTTAAGGATGTTTTTGACCGCTGTCCAATGATCCACTCCTGGATCACTTTGATATCTGCTAGTTAAACTAACAGCATATGCAATGTCGGGTCTAGTACATAGCATGGCATACATTAGAGATCCTATGGCTGAGGCATAGGGAGTCTTACTCATCCTTTCTCTATCTTCTGCCGATGTCAGACTTTGAGTTTTACTCAAGGTCGTATTGGGCAACATGGGCAAGAACCCTTTCTTGCTATCTTCCATTCCAAATCTCTTTAGAACTTTGTCCAAATATGTACTTTGTGACAATGATATTTGGCGTCTTGATCTATCTCTATAAATCATTATGCCTAATATGTAAGCTGCTTCGCCAAGATCCTTCATTGAAAAACTATTATTCAAATATTCCTTGACACTATTAAGAAGGTCTACATCATTCCCAATCAAAAATATGTCATCTACATATAGTATTAAGAATGCTACAGAGCTCCCACTCACTTTCTTGTAAATACAAGCTTCTCCATAAGTTTGTACAAAACCAAAACTTTTGATTACCTTATCAAAACGTTGATTCCAACTTCGAGATGCTTGCTTCAATCCATAGATGGACCGTTGAAGCTTGCATACCTTGTTAGCATCTTTAGGATCGACAAAACCTTTGGGTTGCACCATATACAACTCTTCATCAATGTCTCCATTGAGGAATGCTGTTTTGACATCCATCTGCCATATCTCATAATCATAATATGCAGCGATTGCTAACATAATCCTCACAGACTTTAGCTTCGCTACTGGTGAGAAAGTCTCATCGTAGTCAACTCCTTGAATTTGTCGAAACCCCTTTGCGACAAGTCGAGCTTTATAGACAGTAACATTACCATCAGCATCTGTTTTCTTCTTGAAAATCCATTTGTTCTCGATAGCCTTCCGGCCATCCGGTAAGTCCACCAAAGTCCATACTTGGTTTTCGTACATGGATCCAATCTCGGATTTCATGGCTTCTTGCCATTTATTGGAATCTGGTCTCATCATTGCTTCCTCATATGTCGCAGGGTCATCGGTGTTGTCCACCAACATGACACACATAACGGGATCATACCAATCTGGAGTGGTACGAGTTCTCGTTGACCTGCGAGGCTCTGTAGCAACTACAACCGAAGTTTCATGATCATCATCATTAGCTTCCTCTCTTATTGGTGCAGGCACCACATGAACTTCTTCCGGTGCTGCGCTACTCGCAATTTCGAGAGAAGGTTCGACAACCTCGTCGAGTTCTACTTTCCTTCCAGTCACTTCTTTCGAGAGAAATTCCTTCTCTAGAAAGGATCCATTCTTGGCAACGAAGATTTTGCCTTCGGATCTATGATAGAAGGTATACCAATAGTTTCCTTCGGGTATCCTATGAAGACGCATTTTTCCGCTTTGGGTTCAAGCTTGTCCGGCTGTAACTTCTTTACATAGGCTTCGCAACCCCAAACTTTAAGGAACGACAATCTAGGTTTCTTCCCAAACCATAATTCATACGGTGTCATCTCAACGGATTTAGATGGTGCCCTATTTAAAGTGAATGCGGCTGTTTCTAATGCATAACCCCAAAATGATAGCGGTAAATATGTAAGTGACATCATAGAACGAACCATATCTAAGAGAGTTCGATTACGACGATCGGACACACCATTACGCTGTGGTGTTCCCGGCTGTGTCAATTGTGAAAGTATTCCGCATTTCTTCAAATGCTCGCCAAACTCGTAACTCAGATATTCACCTCCACGATCAGAACGTAGAAATTTAATCTTCTTGTTACGTTGATTCTCTACCTCACTTTGAAATTCCTTAAACTTCTCGAAAGTTTCGATTTTATGTTTCATGAAATAGATATACCCATATCTACTCAAGTCATCCGCGAAGGTAAGAACATAACGATAACCACCGCGCGATGCTACACTCATTGGACCACACACATCGGTATGTATGATTTCCAATAAGTCCGTAGCTCGCCCCATCATACCAGAAAATGGAGTCTTAGTCATTTTACCCATCAGACATGCTTCGCATCTTTCAAGTGATTCAAAATCAAGTGATTCAAGAAGTCCATCGGAATGGAGTTTCTTCATACGCTTCACTCCAATGTGACCAAGACGACAGTGCCACATATAGGTCGAGTTATCGCTTGATTTCAAACGTTTAGCCTCAATGTTATTAATATGTGTATTTCCACTATCGAGATTCAATAAGAATAGACCATCTATCAAAGGTGCATGTGCATAAAACATATTACTCAATATAAATCGAACAACCATTATTCTCGGACTTAAACAAGTAACCGTCTCGCAATAAACAAGATCCCGATATAATGTTCATGCTTAACGCAAGCACCAAATAAAAATTACTTAAGTATAAAACTAATCCCGATGGTAGATGAAGGGGTAGCGTGCCGACCGCGATCACATCAACCTTTGATTCGTTTCCCACGCGCATCGTCACCTCGTTCTTCGCTAGCTTCCGTTTATTCTGCAGCACCTATTTCGAGTTACAAATATGAGCAACCGAACCAGTATCAAATACCCAGGCACTACTACGAGTACTAGTGAGATACACATCAATAACATGTATATCAGATATACCTTTCTTCTTGATGTTGCCGTTCTTCAAATCCGCCAAGTACTTTGGGCAATTCCGCTTCCATTGACCTTCTCCCTTGCAGTAAAAGCACTCAGTATCAGGCTTAGGTCTAGACTTGGTCTTCTTCGTAGGCGTGGTAACTTTCTTACCACCCTTCTTGAAGTGTCCCTTCTGCTTAGACTTGCCTTTCTTGAATTTGGTGGTCTTATTGACCAACAACACTTGGTGCTCTTTCTTGATCTCCACTTCTGCAGATTTCAACATGGCAAAGAGTTCTGGCAACGTCTTGTTCATGTTTTGCATGTTGTAGTTCATCACAAAGTTCTTGTAACTTGGTGGTAGTGATTGGAGGACGCGGTAAATCCCCAAAGCATTAGGAATCACTATACCCAAGCTTTGAAGTTTGTTTGCGTGCCCAGACATCTTAAGCACATGCTCACTGACGGAGCTGCCCTCTTCCATCTTGCAGTTAGAGAACTTTTCAGAAGCCTCATAGCTTTCAATTGCCGCATGAGTCTCAAAGATCAATTTGAGATCCTCGACAATATCATATGGGTCTGAATTCTCAAACCTTTTCTGAAGCTCCGATTCTAAACCATACAAGATAGCACACTGAACTGTGGAGTACTGAGTCTTCCGAGTGAGGTAAACATTCTTTACTTCATCGGCAGCATCAACTGCAGGTGGGTCACCCAGCGGTGCATCCAGCACATAGGTCAAATTACCAGCTGTGAGGACAATCCTCAAATTGCGGAACCAATCCGCGAAGTTGCTTCCATTGTTTTTCAACTTTTCTTTCTCTAGGAACGCATTAAAATTGATGTAGGGGCTGCCATTGATCTACAACATATTTGCAATAGTTTAGACTAAGTTTATGACAAATTGAGTTCAAATTAATAATAAAATTAATCTAGGTGAACTCCCACTCAAAACAATATCCCTCACATTGTTTTAGTGATCACACGAACCAAATCCACCACATCAACACCGATCATCACGAGAGTTGATATAGTTTCAATGGCGAACAATCAACATGTTCATCATATCTACTATATGATTCATGCTTTACCTTTCGGTGATCCGTGTTCCGAGACCATGTCTGTACATGCTAGGCTCGTCAAGATCAAACCTTAGTTTCCGCATGAGCAAATCTGGCTTGCTCACGTTGTACGCACTTGCGGAATCTAACACACCCGATCATCACGTGGTGCTTCGAAACAACAAGCTTTAGCAACGGTGCTAACTAAGGGTGAACACTTTATGACTTGAAATTCATGTGCATGAGGGATCATCTTATAATGCTACCATCGTCTACTAAGCAATACAAGATGCATAAAGGATTAACATCACATGCAATTCATAATATGTGATATGATATGGCCTTTCTTCTTTGTGCTTCCGAACTTCATCTTCAAGCACGAACATGATCTCCATCATCACCGGCATTGCATCAAGGTCAATGACGCTTCTCCATGGTTGTCGTCCACCGGCTTCAACTATTACAACTACTTTGAATAGACACGCGGGTCTTAACATAAATTAAAGACAACCATATGGCTCCTGCCGGTTGCCAACTTACAATAAGGAACATTGCATACATCAAATATAATCACAATCATGGCCATATCACATCACAGCACACCCCTGCAAAACAAAGTTAGACGCATCTGCTTTCTTTGCATGTTTTACGTGGTTTGGGGCTTTCAATAAGTGTCGTTCTAACTTACGAACATGAACCACAACATTGATACTAGTATTGTTAATCACCCGTTGTAAATTGGATCTTAACTATGCTAGGAGAAACAGGCACCCGCAAAGCCACTTATGCAATACAAGTTGCATGTCAAGCGTGGAGCAAGTCTCATGAACGATGTCATGTAAGGTTAGCCTGGGCCGCTTCATCCCAACATCCCGCAAGATGCAAAGTACACAAAAAGCAATCGACAATAAAAGCATCAACGCCCAGAATGACCATTGTGTTCTACTCGTGCAACAGATCTACATATAGACACGGCTCTGATACCACTGTAGGGTTTCGTAGCATGGAAAACAAAATTTTCTATCACATACAAACAAACAAGCCAAGATCTATCTACTAGATTGTAGCAACGAGTCGATGGAATAACTCACCCTCTTCCAAAGTGTTTAACGAGAGCGGATTCTCATGGGTGATGTAGTCGTACTCTTCCCGATCTCAAGATCGCGTAGACGATCCTTCCGGCGCTGCGTTCCGGCAGCGCTCCCGCAGTCGGTCACACATTCGGTACTTGACGAAGACCTTCCTCTCCCTTGTTCCAGCAGGCATCGGAGGTTGTAGCACTCTCCTCGCGATTCCGGCAGCACAACGGCGTGGTACCGGAAGCAGAGGGGAGATCTCGCAGGGCTTCGCCTTAAGCCGGAGCGAGTATGGTGGAGTATGAGAGAGTCCCTCGACGATCTAGGGTTTAGACACGCAGAGGAGGGGGCTAGGCCGGTGGCTAGGGTTTCACCTAGGCAGCGGCGAGTGCCCTAGGGCCGGCGGCGGCTATGGAGGTGGCGGCGTCTTGGGGCTAGGGTTTAGAGGTAGGAACTTGTGTGTCTAGGAGGGGAGCCCTGCCCCTCCTTATATAGGTGGAGGGGGCCGGCCAAGGGGAGGGGAGTCCCTCCCCAACTCGGCTTGGTGGTGCGCCGGCGGTGGGAGGAGGAACTCCTCCCCCAAGTCAGTTTCCACCTCCCTCTCCACTTCCCAAAATTAGCCGTTTGACTTTCAAACTTGGCGTTTGACTTTTCAAACTAGGATTTAAATAAACCCTCTATTTTGTTCAGGGATGACACCGAGTACATAATGCAATCATACCAACTTGATATAACACATTCATGTACCCTTCCCCTCCGGAGTGCCGGACATTCCGGAACCTTCTAGAACATTCCCGATGAAAACACCGGAACCATTCTCCAACTCCGAAACGGGACTTTCTTATATGAATCTTATTCTCCGGACCATTCCGGATCTCCTCGTGATATCCCAAATCCCATTCGAGACTCCGAACAACATTCAGACTCTTTCTCATCATTCCATAACTACTCAAACAACATCGAATCCTTAAGTGTGTCTCCCTACGGTTCGTGAATTATGCGGACATGATCGAGACACTTCTCCGAACAATAACCAATAGAGGAATCTGGAAATTCATATGGCTCCCACATATTTCTACGATTACTTTGCGATCGAATGAACCACTTACATACGATATCAATTTCCCTTTGTCTCACGATAGTTTACTTATCCGAGGTTATGATCGTCGGTATCTCTGCATACCTAGTTCAACCTCGTTACTGATAAGTACTCTTTTCTCGTTCCCGTGATATGTGATCCCTTGTGAGCCAGTCACATGCTTGCAAGCTAATTGGATGACATTTCACCGAGAGGGCCCAGAGTATATCTATCCGTCATATGGTTGGACAAATCCCACTCTTGATCCATGTGTTTCAACCAATACTTTCCGAACACTCAATGCCACCTTTATAGCCACCCAGTTACGGTGTGGTGTTTGATGTCATCAAAGCATCCATCCGGTAAAGGTGATATGCATGATCTCATGGTCGAAGGAATTAGATTACTATGTAGCAGAAAGCATATAGCAATTGAACCATTAAAATGACTTGATCTTTATGCTACGCTTATCTATAGGAGTATGTCCACCATATCATTCTCCTAACGATATGATCATGTTGTTAATAACATCTCAATGTTCATGATATGGAAACCACAATCATCTATTAACCAACAAGCTAGTATTATATAGAGGCTTTACTAGGGACTTCAAATTAAGTTTACAAATCACACAAGCATTAATGTTTCCTTGTTAATACTATTATAGCATGAATGTAAACATTTATCATAAACACAAAGATATAATAATAACTATATTTATTATTGCCTCTAGGGCATATCTCCAACAATGAGATCATGTTAATCACCATCACCGGAAGGATGCTTTGATGGCATCAAACACCACACCGTAACTGGGTGGCTATAAAGGTGGAATTGAGTGTTCGGAAAGTATGGGTTGAGGCACATGGATCAAGAGTGGGATTTGTCCATCCATATGACGGATAGATATACTCTGGGCCCTCTCGGTGGAATGACATCCAATTATCTTGCAAGCATGTGACTGGCTCACAAGGGATCACATATCACGGGAACGATAAAACAGTACTTATCGGTAACGAGGTTGAACTAGGTACGCAGAGATACCGACGATCAAAACCTCGGATAAGTAAACTATCGTGAGACAAAGGGAAATTGGTATCGTATGTAAGTGGTTCATTCGATCGCAAAGTAATCGTAGAAATATGTGGGAGCCATATGAATTTCCAGATTCCTCTGTTGGTTATTGATCGGAGAAATGTCTCGGTCATGTCCGCATAATTCACGAACCGTAGGGAGACACACTTAAGGATTCGATGTTGTTGAGTAGTTATGGAATGATGAGTAAGAGACCGAATGTTGTTCGGAGTCTCGGATGGGATCCGGGATATCACGAGGAGATCCGGAATGGTCCGGAGAATAAGATTCATATAAGGAAAGTCCTATTTCGGAGTTGGAGAATGATTCCGGTGTTTTCATCGGGAATGTTCTAGAAGGGTCCGGAAGGTCCGGCACTCCGGAGGGGAAGGGTACATGAATGTGTCATAACAAGTTGGAATGGTTGCATCATGTACCAGGTGTCATCGCTGAGCAAAATAAAGGGATAAATCAAATCCTAGTTTGAAAAGTCAAACGCCAATTTAAAAAAGTCAAACGGCAAGTTTGCTTGGTGGAGGGAGAGTAGGAAACCTACTTAGGGAGGAAGTCCTACTCCCTCCACCCGCCGGCCAAGGAGGAGGAGTTGGAGGAGGACTCCCTCCTCCCAACCGTGCCTCCCTCCCACCTATAAAAGAAGGGGCAGGGGTTCCCCTCTTCCCTACACCTCTCTCCTCTAAACCCTAGCCCTAGCCGCCGGCCTCCACCAAGTCGCCGCCGCCCCTAGGGTTTGCCTAGCCACCGAGTTGGGGCCCTCCCCTTGCCCTAGCCGCCGGCCTAGCTCTCTCTCCTTGGCGCCTCTAAACCCTAGATCGCCAAGGCCTCTCTCATAGTCCACCATACTCGCTTTGGCTTAAGGCGAAGCCCTGCGAGATCTGCCCTCTACTTCCGGTACCACGCCGTCGTACTGCCGGAATCACGAGGAGAGTGCTACAACCTCCGCTGCCTGCTGGAACAAGGGAGATGAAGGTCTTCATCGAGTACCGAACGTGTGACCGATTGCGGAAGCGCTGCCGGAACGCAGCGCCGGAAGGATCGTCTACGCGATCTTGAGATCGGAAGTGTACGACTACATCACCCACGAGAATCTGCTCTCGTTAACCGCTTTGGAATCTTCGAGGGTGAGTTCCTCTATCGACTCGTTGCTACAATCTATAGTAGATAGATCTTGGCTTGATCATAGATTAGATCTTGATTGTGTGTTCATGCGGTAGAAATTTTTTGTTTTCCATGCTACGAACCCCTACAAGTACTACATCCTCCATCGAGCCGTCAAAGACTTTTGGCTTATCTTGGTGGTACATGTTCTTGTACTTCGATGCTTGGTACTCGCGACATGGTACACGACATGATAGTGCCATGAACTGTTTTATCGTCGCCCGTTCACCAAGAATTTTCTTTACAATATCACTTGAAACACATGTATGTAAAGGAAAGCCATGATCTATTCCCTCTGTCCCAAAATATAAGACGCCTAAGAATTAGTTAAAAATCAAATCTTTATATATATTGGAAGTATATGACAACAGGTAGCCAAAAAAAAGATCAAGCTACTAGAAAATGTATCACACACAATAAGCATGTCAGTAAGTTGATCTTGCTAGCTGAATATATGGCATGTAATCCTAAATACATGTAGGTATGAGGTGTATACAAGACCGATGAGGTGTCAGTCATGTCATCATGCTTATGAGGCTAGTAAATGAGTAGAGCTTTTGCCGGTAAAAGAGGATTTTATTAAACAATTGCGTTACAGTTGAGACATGATCTAATGCTTGAGCAATACCAATGCAAAATTTGAAAGGTAGTGACTAGCTCTAAGGTTATCGTACGCCCCGAGTTACGGATTAACCGGTTTTGAGGCCGCCAAATGATGTCCGTAGTTGGATGCTATCAAAGTGGTACATGTGGGCTCTCTAAGAAGTAACCTAGCTAGGTGACGTGGATCGACCAAGACGGGTTGGTGGTTAACGGTGTCATGTGCCATCACTTAAGCTTTTTTCTTAGTAATTGCTTTCGTTGTGTTCATACAATCGTGCACTATTTAAAAGCCCTTTATGGTCACGCGCAATGTCAATACCTACTTACCTCTCGCCCTCTCACACCAGCTTACCTAATGTGTACTGGATTATCGTATGTCTGCTACTATACATGGTTTTATATTTTCGTTTTATATTTTCTTTGCGGCCGGCCCTTTCCTTGTACCGCATGCACGTCAGCCGCTGCATTCTGTGTTATTACAGTAGAAAAGAGACTACTAAACTGTGTGACAGTGTTAGGTACTAATGAACTTGGTACAATGTCCACGTCAAAGTGGAGATAGCACCATCAGTCACGACGAATGAAAAAACAAAATAGACTGGTTGGATTCTGTACAGCAACGCATGCAAATGGTATATTCGTGTGTCACTGTGCAAAGTCTTAATGAACTGTCGGAAGATACCTAGAGACACAATGATAACAAAAAGAAACCTAATTTAGATCTCCTATATGCGTACTACATCCTCCATAGAGCCGTCAAAGACTTTTGGCTTACCTTGGTGGTACATATTTGCCTACAGCTGTGCAAATATAAGCACACCGAAACTAATTAACAAACAAAAAAATTTACCCAAAGTACCATGAATTACTGAAAAAACAAATTTATTGCTAGCTAGCTATATATTTGCATACAGCTGGCGAATAAGATGATTGAATTATTGTGACCAAGTCACCTCTATGCCATTGCCCTAGACGCAATGACGAAATCTTTTTCCTCCTTCACATCACCATGGCTGCCGCGGTAGGTTTCGGGCAAGCCGGCGCTACGGTCAATCCCTTGGTCTATGGAGTCCAAGCACCAACGAGGCCCATGTAGACGAGATCTAAAAAACCATGTCCTTAGATATTTATTTTTTGATGATGATATTTTCCACACTTTATATGGCCAAGTCTAGTGTCTATAACTCCTCTATATTGTATCCTTTTGACTTATTTCACTGGGCTTTTATCCCCTGCACCTAAACACAAACCCAAGCCAAGGAAAACTAATGAATCCTAGTAAAAATTATACTTGTGAAATGCTCATATGAAAATGAAAGGCATAATAGTAGCTAGATGGATCATGAGATGGGTGGTTTTATAAATATAAGAGTAAAGTATACTTACAACTCTATATAAAATCCACTCATCAATAAGCCCGTCATCTGGGGACATTTGAGATGGAGAAATCATCGATTCTGTGTGAGGTTGAGGTTGAGCATGCAACAGTGACCTATCCCTTAGGTTTCAAACGCTCGCCAGGCCTGCACAATATGGTCATTGAAGTCATCGAACCCATCAGTCGAAGGTCTATACAAGAGCAAGGCAATCCTATCATAGTTTGCACAATATGTCTCGAGCGTCCTCCTGTAAACCCCTCCCACAAAGTCACGCTCCTGAGACTCAACATTGTTGTCACTGAACAAGTTGTCTCGTGGTCATGCTGCTGGATTGCACCGGGGGATTGCTACTGGCCCGCGATCATCGGTGGCATATTTTTTCGACATTTTTTTTGCTGTATCTAACATTTTGTCCACATAAATCTTATTCAAGCAAAAAATATTTATCTAGACGTATATTAGGTCTAGCAGAAAATTGCAACCATTTGCGGATTTAAACGCGAGAGGCGAAATGTACAGTTTAATATCAATCAAACCAAAAGTAGGAGCTTTATTCCTAACTTCCTACAATCTTACACCACATTTATACAAGAAATTGCAATTCACTTGTCGAATTCCTCTTCAAGTCACAAAGAGAAGTGTAGTACAATCACACATGAAGCAATAAAAAGGAGCCAAGGAAGACGTAGACCGTGTACACAGTTAGTAACTAAAACTGATCCTAGGTATTATGATGACGCTCAAAGGAGTTCTACTAGTGAACCATATACTCCATCTTTGATGTCCATTAGCGCCTCATGTCTTCCTTTCTCCGTTATTGCACCGTCCTTCAAAACTGCAATTATGTCAGCACCTTTGATCGTTGAGAGGCGGTGCGCCACAACAAGGGTGGTCCTGCCAACAATCACATGATCCAAGGCATCCTGCACAATCCGCTCAGACTCAGCATCCAAGGCGCTAGTTGCCTCGTCAAGTAGCAGTATCTTAGGGTCTTTCAGTATGGCCCTGGCAATAGCCACCCGCTGTTTCTGTCCACCAGATAGCTGTATCCCCCTCTCCCCAACGGTGGTGTCATATCCTTGGGGAAGGCTTGATATGAACTCATGTGCATTGGATGCCTTCGCTGCCGCAATGAGCTCCTCCTCAGCCACGTCCCCATCCTTACCATAGGCTATGTTGGCACGAATTGTGTCATTGAAGAGTACAGGCTCTTGGGTCACTAGCCCCATTTGGTCCCTCAACCATTTGATGTTTAGGTTCTTGATATCTACTCCATCTAATGTGATGGTACCTGAATTGGGATTGTAGAATCGCTCCAGTAGTCCGATTATTGTTGATTTGCCGCAACCACTCTCTCCAACAAGTGCAACAGTCTATATAAAACCATAATGGAAGTAAGTTGCTAAGTGCATAATTGTAGAGGATACAATAATTTGACGATGATGATGATATGAGAAGTAGACTAACCTTACCCGAGGGAACATGCAAGTTAAAGTCACTAAAGATCTGAATATCTGGGCGAGTAGGGTACTTGAAGCTGACATGTTGGAAATCAATGTTGCCCTTGATCTCGTCTAATGTCAAACCCTCCTTGCTACTTGAGTCGATTTCAGATTTTCGGTCTAGTAATGCAAATATGGATATAGCAGAATCCTTTGCTTTTGTTGAATCGGAGGCCATTGCACTTGTTTGAGATATACCCATAGTTGCTAAAACTAGTGTAAAGAAAACCTGTAAATGGCTTACTATGTAAAATCATCTCATAGAAGTAGTGGTTGTGGTTATGAATGGGGAGACTAAGACTGAAAATTACAGTTATGAAGAAGATAAATCTTGAAAAATTATAATCCTGAAAGAATATTAATGCATTTACATACCTTAAAAACATCATCAAAACTTGACTGGCCATGGCGAACGAATTGTGCTCCGACATAGAAGCAAAGAGCGAACGTAAGGTACAACATCAAGAATGAGAAACCAAATCCAAGGCCTCCAACTATTCCCGTTCTGACTCCTTGCTTCATGGAGGTTTGACATTTCTGATCATATATTCCTGTAATTCTTTTCTCGGAACAAAAAGAAGCTACGGTCCTGATACTACTAATTGCATCTGTAGCCACTTGACTTGCATCTTCATACATCATCTAGAGAACATGCAATTCATTATCAATAACCCAAGTTATCAAATAGTGAAAAACTAGTATTATGGAGTACTATTGATTATTAAAAAAATTCCGCACTTCATTTACTTCATGAAATCTGTCAAGCTTCATGCACTAGCCAACGCAACCAAAAGTCCGAACTGATAGGAAGAGCTAGTGCAATCCACTTATACACTTCAACAAAATCATCTTATCTCGTTATTATATATCAGAAACGAAAGATCGCAAATTTAACTAGTGTTGCCCTCTTAGTCTAGACGGTACTACTGTGAGATTAATCTTTGTTCTATGTGTGTATGTGTTATTCTTCACAGTTTATATATCAGGCTGGGATTGGGCTGTGCCTCGCCATAGCCGTGTGATCCCCGTTCGCTGTTGACGCGTAGCCTGTCTTGTCGGTGACCGGCCGGCAACACTCAGGCTACGGATTAATGAACATGTCGTGGCAGAGGCAATGAAATAAGATTGGGATATATAGTCTGGGTTAGATCTTAAGACAAGCTTATATCAGCCATTACGATTGCACATACTCAATTTTAGGATGTTCCTCGCCCATAGATTGGACAGTGGCGACTGTGTTGTAGCATAGAGGTAAAGTAGAATTGATATTTTGTCATGGAGCAGCAGATTAGATCTTGTCCACATGAACAAAATAATAGCTTTGATCCAGACTATGGGCCTTGCAAGTTTGCTAGACTCCTATGCAGTAATGCAGATTTATTTAAATCATTTTTTGCTAATGAATGGATGAAGTTTGTGGTGGTTCATCCTCTTCTCACACCTCTCTAATGAACTTCCTTGCTAAAATTCTCCACTAAAAATATAGCAAGGCTTTCTTCAGATATAAAAAATAGCAAATTAATAACTTGACCACTTCCTACAAAACATCAAAAAACCGAAGCATGACACGGGTCACAAAGAAAGCACGAGTAAATGATAGATATGTATTTAACCCTAGCAAAAGTACAAAAGCGGATGCATGATGTTGGCCAAGGTAGAACTCAAATGAGAGCTTTATAGTAGGCTAGGCCGATGAAATGCTTAACGTGGTAAATGATAGATATGTATTTAACCCTAGCAAAAGCACAAATATGTATTTAATTATCTAGTAGTTCCACCTTGAAAGTTATAAACTAAACGTGCTATACTTTTTTATTATTCCCTCGTTTTCCTAAAAGGTGTTGATTTGGACAGATTAAGAATTTTCGTTTGTGTATTTCAAATTTATTAAACTAATTAGTGGTCAAAGTTGCACCGTGCTTATGTCCAAGCAAAGAGCTTATATATGGAACCGAAGGGAGTAATATTTAATTTAGTAATTCTCTTTGTGGAAAATCGTACCACTAGTAGAACGGCCTAACAAGTCTGTTTGATGGATTACCTTTGCATCTTGACTGAAACCCTTCAGGAACTTCATTTGGGCATAACCTTGAATACCCGCTAATGGAATCACACAGAGGATGACTAAAGAGAGCTTCCAGTCAACTATCATAGCAATGATAAATCCTGTGATTAGTGTAGCAATAGTCTGAAATGTTAAGGCCAAGTTATCTCCCACTAAACGTCGTACATTCAAAGCATCAACTGAGAGTTTCGCACCAAGGGCTCCACTGTAAGATAGAATTCTGCAGTTAGAACCTCAAAGGAAAGCTCACATAATCTGTACTACGGAAAAGTTGTAACAAACCTGGAATTCTTAGGATCATCAAACCAAGCTACTTCTTGATGCATAATGCTTCGAAATGACATAGCACGGATGCGCTCTGTAAGCTTCCCTCCAGCTATTGCAAACAAGAAGAGCTCAGCTGGGATTGCGATTATCGACAATATACCCAGCACGACACACATCAAAGCCCAAAAACTAGAATCATTTCTGAGTTTATCTGGTGGCTCATAGAACGTTTTGATGGAACTAGCAATCATTGTGCCAAACATTGGGGAAAGCACTCCATGAACTGCTCCAGCTAGGGATCCTAATAGAATAATATATAGCTCTGGCTTGTTAAGCTGTGCTAGCCGTCCCATAGGAGCTTTCTTTGGAACCTCACCATCACCATCCAGCCCTTTCAGATTCTCCCCATGTGTATCATTTCCTTGAGGCAAATCAACTATCCCAGTCAACCCGAAGGGGCGGCTGATAGACTGCCCACTACTATTCCCTACAAAACCTCTACAAATCGATCGCTTCGGTGATAAGCTTGTACTTTTAGAACTTGGATCCAACATTTGATGATCTACTTTCAGCTCTTCTTCCCGACTTTCTTGTAGTCGAATAAGTTTAGAGTAAGCACCATTTGTGTTTAATACCAATTCATCGTGTGGACCTATATCAAACATACATTTGTGTAGGGAACTGATCAATTTAGTAAAATTATGCAAAATAGTTGATTTATAATAGTTCAATGGTGGGAATGGAATCTTGACCTTGTTCAACTATCTTTCCTTCTTGAACAACTGATATGCAATCAGCACTCCTGATAGTAGTCAGGCGATGTGCAACCACAAGCGTCGTTCTGTCCATCATGATCCTATCGAGTGCCTCCTGAACTATCTTCTCTGACTCCACATCTAATGCACTAGTAGCCTCATCTAACAAGAGTATTTTTGGGTTTTTAATGATTGCCCTTGCAATTGCAATCCTCTGCTTTTGTCCCCCTGAAAGCTGACCACCACGTTGGCCAACCATTGTGTCGTAACCCTAGTATGAAATAATGGAAATGTTAATTAGAAATCAATTCAAATTGAAAGAAATTGAATTTTTACAACTTTTATATTGTAGCACGCACATTTGGCAGCTTATCAATGAAGTTGTTTGCATTGGCAAGCTCTGCGGCTCTCTTGATCTCTTCAAATGTTGCGTCTTCTTTACCATACATTATATTATCTCTAATTGAGATCAGAAAGAGCAAAGGCTCTTGGCTAACAAGACCAATTTTTCCTCTTACCGAATTAAGTTGTAAACTCTTGATATTAATCCCATCAATCAAAACCTCACCAGCCTGCGGATCATAGAATCTTTCTACAAGACTAATCACGGTTGATTTTCCACTTCCACTCTCCCCAACTAGAGCCATTGTAGTGCCACTAGACACATGCAAGGAGA